>CM074181.1:22679613-24157113 GCA_037179385.1 Holothuria scabra
TCTCATTCTTTGACAAACTAACTGATCCTTGTTTGTGTCTTATAATGATGCTTTTATAGCAAATAATTGTATCACGCATAATACACTCAGAGTCTTCTCTGGATCTAGGCTTGCCTTTGACTATATTTAGGAACGGTACAGGTTACTTCTCATAAGACAATTTTTCAAGCAAGTGGTCAGAAAATGCACTGCAAGAGCGCTAAATGGGTTCCATTTCTATTTCTTAATGGATTACATATCTAACTGATGAAACAGTCTTTTACAAGTTTGTTTTTAACTCCATATACCGCAGACGTTGGAATTTTGAGCTGAGGGCCCTTGGAATATGTGAAAGTTAGCCCTTTGACAATCAAAGTGCAATTGCACAGTTCGAGATGGAAGTTCACAGTGAAAACATTCAAACCATGAATATTTTAGTGTCACAATTCTTTATATTTTTAACTGAGTGGTCACAGTCAAAACATTTCCTTGCTTCTATTCCACACCCTTTCTCAAGGAACTTGGGCATCGATGGACATGAAAATAATCTTTTGGCTCCGTTTTGGAAAATTGTTTCCCACTGCCGTATGCTTCAACATATTGTTCATGTGAACTGGCAAATCAGCAAGTTTTGGTCTGATTTTGGGAGGAGTCTAACAATATAACTTTCCCCCATCAACCGCAAAATAAGCTGCGACATGGGCGTAAGCCATATTCCTCAAAATAATGGGGAAATACTGTAGCCATTTGCTAAACTATTCATTTGCTAAGCTAACGAGTTTGGGAGCTGCTGTCCGGACGACAGCTCCATCAACAAAAAATTACACGGCGACTGGTCGGTTGGGCATCCTTCCTGAGTTCGTGGCTCTCGGCGGTGGCCACGATCCTGAGCTTTACCTGAGCTTCCCGCACTACAATCACGTAACAATGCAGCGGTATGTGAATGATTGCTCAATTAAGCATTAAGAATTGTTTGTTACGTAACCACAGGTATGCAATACCCTGGGTCTAGGATGAAAATAAATCTTGACTAAGCTTGACCTTACCATAGCCGATGTGAATATTTTATGTGTTTGTAACAACTTCATCTGAAAAAAATTTTACATCATCACAATTGAAGCACATTCCTTCAACATGGGCTACTGCAACCACCTAGTTTCCTAGTCCTTTCCCTCTACTTACACCCGTCTTACCAATAACATGAGATATTATGTTTGAAAGGCATCATTTCCATGAATCAGTCCTCCTAAATTGCTTTCTGATGGAAAGTAACCTTAACAGAAATTTTTGACCTGGTTCCCGCGTTTTCTTTGGTTGCTTATTTTTAAACAGGGCTTCCCCCAAAAGTGTTTATTATTTACTACTTTCAATTAATTTTGGCCTACCATTACTTAGTTGATTTTTTCGTTGATGGAGTTATGATATAACACATTCTTGTTGGTGTGTCGTTAAATCTTGTCTAACTAACCTTGCATCTGTTGGACTACTGCAAGAGACCAAGAAGGTAATTAAACAAGTCAGAAGTTAAGTTTGCCCCTGAATTCCCACTACAATTGACCTATTTACAGGCTATACCGTAATTGTTGTCTCTGGATCCGATATTTGTCAGCACTTGCTATCATTCTCAGGAAGAGCTGCGTCACTTGGCCTAAACCGGAATGCATGAGTCGCTTCATATCCCGTTGATTGTTAAATTTCACAAATACTGTAAAAGGAATGACTTACACTCGCGGTCTGTTTGAACTATTTCCTTGGGATGACAGAGAGCTGTATATAAAAACAAGCATACGTATATGCCTCAATTAATTTTGTTGAAACCAGAGAATGTGAATCATCTGATAAATTAAATCAAACAAACTTTCTTCGCTTTTCGCTGATTCATGGGTATCGCTTTTAACTACGACAACGGTGGATACACTTCATGACCCTCCGTCTTTAAATACAGTTTATTTCACATTATTAACTTACTCTTTACTGTATTTGCCCAAGAGAAACAGCATGGTCTCCTTCGCTACCTTAATTTTATCTGCTATTCTACTTGATGTTTCCCACGCTGTGTCCGTGGAACAAGGCATAAGTGATGCGGACGTTCTAGAAAGCGATACAGTACTGTTAACTTGTCATTTGTATGACGTTGGGGGCCATATCATTTTTTGGTACTACGGTACGCAATCGAAAACACTACTCAGCGTTGGGAGAGATATAGTTCGGGGTCTGGACATTGAGCGGAAGAACAGATACTCCATCCAGGGGTCGCAAGAAAGCGAAAATTTTAATCTCCGAATACGAAACGTCAAAGAGAGAGATGCGGGAAATTACAGCTGCGCATATCAAAGAAAGAACGGCGACATAATATTTTTAAGCTCTGGAAATTTAAATGTTTATTCTTTACCGGAGGAGACATCCCCTGTATGTGACGTTGTGAACGTCAAAGCAAAAAACAACAGAACAGTAAGGTACGTCGATTTCATATGCTCATGGCAAGGTCCAGAGTCTACTTATTTTAGAGGGATGTGGTATCGAAATGGTGTTCCCGTTACATCACAAGTCATCTTTCCATCTTCAGTAACCCATCAGAGAATGCTGATTGAAAAGGACAGGGACATAAATTTTACCTGTGTTATAACAAGTCCTCATTCCAGTTCTTGGAACAGATCATGCACCGTTGCACCATTACGCAACAATGCGTTGACTCTGCGTCTGAAACCATCCGTGGGGAAAGGCAAAGTAGGAGGTGATGTTACATTTGAATGTCTCTCGGAAGGTGCCGATTCCCTTTCGTGGTCATTAGATGCCGACTCAAAGAAAAGGTTCTTGACCACAAATCGTTTCGAATTAAGCAATCAAAATCGATTTCTAACTCTGAAAGACATTCGGAATGAAGATAACGGTACGAAGATAGCTTGTTTTGCAGATTCAATCAGTGTACCTCGTGTTACTGTTAACGGGGTACTTTACGTAACTGCTGATACAAATGAATCAGTAACAACTAGTCTAGCACCGGTCACACTTGCATTTGCTGTGGCCCCACCTTCAGTCGTTTTAAACATTTATACAGTCATTGGCATTTCTGTACCCTTAACAGTTATACTTTTACTTGCCGTTGCTTTAGTAATACCAAAAATTCACGGAAATCGACGAAAAGTGTCTAAAGTAGATGATGCCCAATTATCAAGGCAGAGAGAAGCTAGGGTTGATTCTGAGGCATTTTATCAATCGATAGCGGAAGAGCCAAAAGACGATACAGAAAATGTAAACCAAGAATGGACAATAAACATTGACCATGTTCCCTTGGGATATACTTCAACTATTGTGGCGGATAATGAACAACCTCATTCCAAAACGGAGGAAGTACAAAAGTTTCCTCTTTACTCGAAACCGAATACAAGAAGAAAAACGCAAAACCATCGCCAAATAACTTTGAGTGTAAACAGTGACATAATAAACTTCTACGAAAACGTATCCAAGCATAGTTCAATGACGTCTCAAATCTCAAGATACATTGCACAGTGTTCAGATTTTGACAATATCTATGAATCTTTGCCTCGAAATTATATTTTACGGGCTTCAAATGAATGTCTCCCTGAGGCAAGTGAGCTATACGCTACTATTGGAGAAGGGAAGTCGAAGAGTATTAGACGTCCAGACACAGGGTACGAGTCTGTTGATGGAAATGAGTGCTACAGGAAACAATAGAATATAGATACCATGTAACGTCGACATATTGACGTATGAAATAAACAACGTAATGCGTCTGAACCGTGTTTAGAAGATGTTGAAATATTTGAAAATGAACTAGAAAACGGATGGTACGTATGATTGCAAAACTTAAGCAGACACAAGCAACAGAAAAAACCTTGGATAGCCTACCGGTAAAGGGAATTTTTTGTTGGACCCCATACCCATTCTATTTATTAATGCTGAACATTTGTCGGTCATTTTTATCAACCTCTTGAAAGAGCTTTGCTTCATTCTTTATATTGCATTGTTACATGGAAACCTGAAAATAAATAGATTACAAAAAGCTTGAAAAATTACAGAGCTTCAGAAAAGTGGGGGGATGTAACCACATTAACTTGCAGTAGTGTAGTACACTCTCCTACTTCATGGATTCCTCTTTAGAGTCATGTGACAGTATTTTTCCTCCTCCAAATGTGAAATTCACTAGCCTACTGCTTGGTATACCTCGAGTATGCAATACTGATGTGCTCAAATATTATTGAGGGTAATTTGAAGAGAAATACGGAAAAAGGAAGATTTCGCTGTGTTTCATGATAAGTTGGCTCTTGTCCTTTTAGAGAACAATCACATTACTTGAAATGAGCGCAAGACGGTTAAGATAAATCAGAAAATGTAACCTTTTTTATATTAATAATTTTCATCATATTGAACTTCTCCGCTTCATCTGTTCATTCTTTTTCAAATATATACCATTAAATTTATGTCATTATTTCAAACGCATAAAATTGATTTTCATGTTGTGTTCATTGCAAAAGTGAAGAGGAATGTTGTAAAATTCAAGCTAGACAATATGAATTGTAATGATATATTGGTAAAGTTCTACTTTGGCTGACTGTTGTCTATTGAAATTTTGCATTTACTCCTTTATTATAATAACAAGTTCATTTAGAGATATATTGTTTATTTGTGATTCACTGTTTTCTTTCTGCTGCGATCTGTTTGAAAAGGCATTTTATCATTGATGATTGTATTAGAGACTTCCGACAATCATTCCGTAGACCTTCTAGATTGTCACGTAAATCAACTAATTGAGTTGTTCCCTTTAATCTGATAACAACTAGGAATAAGACCTGTAAGCGTGATAAGGCAGAAACGTTTGTACTCAATTTAAAGGGGGATATCTTCACATCAAAACGAACATTTTAAACTTGATATAAATCGGCGTAAATTCGGTCGATTCACCTAAACTTGTCTTATACCATGATACTGACGCAGACAAGGATTCTTTCGGGGTGTGACTGTCCTGTTTCACTGGGCTGTTTCCGTCTTGCCCTTATCTGTAGCTACGTCGCTAAAATGACCTTAACGTTTATTACCTTGCAAAACCTTTGCACATATGATTTATATAGAGGGCATCAACGGTCTCCCAATTTGTATTGAACGATAGCTTATCATCCCTTATATTTCCTAATTTTTCTTCCACACAGCTTTACATTTATATATCAAGACTTAAATATTGCACATCTGGTGAAGGAATGAGTAATTCAGAATAAAAATTTTGTCATATGAATTTTCAGAGTCGCTCAGAAATAGGATAGACTACCAGAGTATTATGAATTGAGGTTACCACTCGTTCCTTTAAATTGTGAGGAAATTGCTTATCGATAACCCGTTCTGTCCTTTGGGAAGTGATCTTGTTCATTGAGAAATGTGTTCCTTTAAAATGAACCTTGCTGTGTCTTTTTAGGAAAGAAAGGATGTAACTTCTTTTTTTTTTCTGAAGTGAAACATGTAACTATCGAATGTAAGGTTAAATTCTAATAGCTATTTAAAAGAGTGGAAATATCATGCAGGGACATTGCAAAAGTTTAATTACTGCTGTATGTTTTTGATGGGTTGCTCAATTTAAACAACTCTTTGCGCATTTGGGTGAGTTTCGGATCTATGACTAATTACCAGAAAACAGAAAGGTCACTAAATCACATCTTAATTAACTCTCGAGTTGTTTCATACTAGAATTATATTTCGTGTAAAGGTTTCATGTCCTAAGCAATTTTTCTGGCTGCACTGTAAATGAAAGTTTAAGAGCTCTTCTTCATTGTCATTAACAAGCAACAATAATATGAAAGTTTATATTTTGAACTTGGCGACGAAATATTCGGCAAAATCATTCTCAAAGAAATTAACAGGTGATTAACATTCATACTTCTTTCTTTAATTGATATAACCTATCCTCGATCTTCCCAGTTTCCTCTGTCTCATATGCACTCAGCTGCATCAACACACATTTTTTTGAAATCACATATTTGAAACTGCTCCAAAAATGTCACTAAGTACATGTTTATGACATAGCACTTTCGCTGTGTATAACATTGGGGTCATAATATTTAAGAGAACTCAGAGCTTTCGAAAGTGATGTCAGCTAGTTAGTTAGTTAGTTAGAGTTTTACGGCCCAGTTTCCAACCTATTGGTTCAAGTCGAGCCGGCCACGGCCTATTTCCAGTTGGGGCTCACTGGCACGTTTTCCCTACTCCATTGCTTATTCGGAGCACCGCGCACAACGGCAGTAGGTTCCATTTTCAAGGTCTTTGGTATGACTCGACCTGGGAATCTAAACCGGATCTTCCGTGTGAGAGGCTGATGCTCTTACCGTCAGACCAAACGCGCGGTCGAAAGTGATGTCATATCCTCACATAAATGGTAAACAGGTTGATTTATTTTACCTATGTCGATCTCTTTTACTTGACCTTCATTAGACAGAGATTTGTGTTTCTCATGGCCAATGATGAGTCCACGACAGTTTATCTCATGTATTTTTTAGCTTTTTATAAAAACAGATTATGAAGGAATTAGTATCATGGCAAAGCTTTTGAGAAGATCAAAAAAGGCCTACTGATGAAGTTCAGATGGATAAGATGGGTGATTTTTTTAAGTACACTTTTGATGAAAACGTGACAATTCATCTTCCAACTTTTGCTAGCCATTGATTGCAATGCTTCCATTAAGGCCATGCAAGATTCAGGGCGAAGGACGCCTTCGACATAAGATAACTTGTCCTCCTCTGGGAGAAAAGTTCTCAAACCAAATTCATCACGCCATCTCAAAGGCTAAAGTCGTGGAAGGAGAGTCAATAATCCAGCTGGAAGGCTAGATTGTTAGGTTATCCTGGCAACTTGGCGGACGGTTATTTCTATTATAGTTACATTGGTAGTAGGTAGGGTCGTCGTCCGGGTATTCTGATAGAGGAAGGGCAAAGTATGGTTTGATTGTTCCTTTCCTCCCTTTGTGAATCCTCATCTTTCTCTTTTCACATTTCTTTCAAATGTAGGAGGCGGTCGCCCATGCCTCTCCCTTACGCCGTTCTGGCCGCAACCATATCATGAAAAACAGTGAGACTTCATACTCGACACCCTCTGCGAAGAAAACTAATGCCAACTCACTGTACTTTTTCAGTGTTAACAATCTGACAACGATAAATGGCTATTGGCCTCAATCGCAAAAAATTCTGGAGAATGGTAAACATTCCACACTTTCTAACGTTTTTTTTTTTTTTTCTAAAATGCATTTTCACATAGTTTCAGAACATAAATAATGCACACTAACAGTTAACCATGTGTCTAGGATGACTCAAGGTAAACTCACATGAGTAATGGATGTCTACCGCCGTTTTCATCTTTGAGGAGTATTTTTGTTTAATGACAACTTGATCGAATTTGACATTAACACGCATATCGTCGTTTCCAGACTGCATCATAAAACTGCAATTGCGAGTTACAACTTACGAGCCCCATAAAAGGATTTCCATTCAACTTTTGAATGCCAACCCAACTGTAATGGACAGGCGCGTAGCCAGGATTGTGTCATGGGGAGGGTTTGGGTGTAATGGGGGGGGGGGCACGATATGAGGGAAAAGTCTAAGGATAGAGAGAAAAATCCGCTATTTTGGGTGTTTTTTGCATTGCAAGGTTGGGTCATGGAGGGTTCTTATCCCAAAACCCTCTCCGTGCCTACGCCACTGGTAATGGAATGAAAATAAAATTTCGTTTAGAAGTATTGAGCGACAGGCCTTTGCGTCCTAATTTTTAATTGACTTGAGGTGACGTTTACTTCCATACAGTTTGGGATCTTGTGACATTTTTAACTGCTGAGTAATTGTGTTACCAGCAAAGTTTTATTTTATCACAATTTTTGGAACAGTTGTAATGACAACGTTGCTATTGTACACGGTAGCCTTTAAAATGAGCAATTCAATGCATTCATGTACAATGTTTCTATGTCTAAACTTCCCGAATCCTCGCGTTGTTGTGATCACTATTGGTATCCGTATCATGAGGCAACCTTTAAATAGTTGGAATAATAATTTCCTGTATATCCTTGTTTGGGTCAGGCCTTTGTCCTATTCTTTATGAAGTCATCGATACTAGCCGAAAACAGATAGATTGAACCTCCATCGATAGGTCCACAGAACGCCGGATATTGAATTTAGTTTACTACGGTACTTTAGGAAAGAAAGAGATAGGTCATAAGTTTGTGTGTTCAACAATACATATATCGCCACGACTGCTAATTAGAACTTATTTGACAAATATATCATTCCAATTTATGGAATGATACATACTGTGATAGAATGATAGATATAATTTGGTACCGCAAAGGCTACATGAGTATTCCCATTGAAAATGTTCGAATTCCACGTTGACTTTCATTACAATGAAAGTGACCAGGGGCGGTTCTCGGGGAGGGGGCGAGACGAGGGGGCTTTAGCCCCCCTCCCAAAAGTTTTGCTAGTCCCTTCCCCAAATTGAACACTGAAATGATTCATGTAAACTATCAGGAACAAAGACAAAGATAAACTGTTAAAATATTGTTCATGGTACTGCATGGCGTCGAACATTGCAAAATATACTATATCCATGTATAGGCAAGTTGCCAAATTGCCGGAGTTAAAGGAGCTTATTGCGTTTATAAATCCTCTTATTTCGACGCTAGAAACCCTTTGGTGCTTCTGTTACACTGTTACAATTCTAAACCCAATATACTTTGGAAGGAAAACTTCTTAATGTCGTCAAAATTTTAGCAAAAAGAAGTACAGTTTTCCTGAAATAAATGCTCATTATCAAACGATAAGCCGCGCCCACATTCTTGTATTGAATATGCATACTATGTCAAAGGTCACGTTGAGCCGGTATGGTAGGTCCTGTGTGTTTGTTGAACGTGATGCAAAAATAGTAAATGCAGTGTGTTATTGTACATTGTCTACTAGCTGACTTTTGCCCACGAAGCTTCGTAAATGATTTTAGCCTTGTGCAGTGTTTAACTTCATCGACAATTTACACTCAAACCCTAGACGGTTATGCCTACGGAATGGAGTCGGCATCATCACAGGTTTGCAACGCTACTTTCCTTCGTTTTGCTGTTAGTTTTAGGGTAACGTTAGATGTTTTTCCAGGGATTCGAATTTATTATTTCGAGGTTGGCAACAGCTGATTGCTACATGCAGGATACATCATTCTATAACGGTAGTTGTTCGGTTTACAGTAACATTAATAGGGCTTACGCTACACTGGCTTACCACAAGAGGGCCCAGCTGTTACAGTACTGTTAGACATAACGTTACGGTACATGTTGTCAGGGGCAAACCCGATCAGACTCGATGTTTCTCATTTGCCTACAGACACTTTAGATTTCCACAATCCATTATACTAAGCATTTTCTCGGACAGTTAGCTCATTTACTGAGCATTTTCAAAGGTTCGATGAAAAGTGTAGTTCACAGTGTACAGAAGCAGTACACATGTTCATGTAGTATGGTGTATGCAGTGGCCACTTACCAAAACAAGTTGAAAGTGTGTCATTGTGTGACGTCATTAGTATGACCAATTTGATTGGATGACCGGAGAAAATGAAATAAGGAAGGAGAGGTTTGCATGCATAATTGTTTGGGTGAAAAAAATTTTCGATTCTAATTTTAACGTTAATTACTGGGTAATTAGAGCTTGTTGGTTAAAAGTTGTATCGTCAGAGATACTATGTAATCTTCAGCAAGGTACCGACGTGCTTAGATACCTGAAATGCGGAAAATACCAAACAAACGCAATAAGTTCCTTTAATTTTACACTCGATGTCTCAAGTTAATCTGATACGACGTCGAACATACATGCCACAGGCGAGATTACGGGGGGCACGGGGGCACTTGCCCTCCTCCCCCCCCCCCCCACTTTTTTTCCACAACTTAGTTTTTTTACGTCTTAGTCTGGTCGCTTTTGCTACAAAAATACAAACTGGAACTGACAGAGCTACTCGAGTGATACTTAATTAAGTTGTATAATGTTTAAACAGTTCATATACTGCATTGAAAACTAAATACAAACAATATTCTTTCAATAAATGTCACAACACTCCTTTGTTCGACACGATTCGCGTGCTCACGTTTTGAATATTTCATGATTCGAGGTTACTTCTTGTAGAACACCTCTTCCATTTTCACTGAAACTTATCGCCAGGGCGCAGGCCGTACACAGCTTAAGCTCTACCGTAAGTAGTGAAAGGGGGAGGCATGGAGGCGGTCATCTTCCGGTCCCCTTCTCTGACCAAGTGTCCCCAAGCTTTCTGAAAGGACGATGATCTTATTTGACCCTAATCTGAAGCTCCACCCTTTTTTCGGCTGAAGTGAAAAGGGGTCCACCCTCTCTCTAATTTCCATTAATTTCTCTTTTGAGATGTCTCAAAGCTAGTCCTTTTTAGCATGCCATTCTGCGCGTCCTATCACAGATAAGGACTCTATAAAAATCTCACGTAAATGAATCTTTAGGAGACCAGCGGAACGTTTTTGCTTAGTACAAATATCCTCAGTGGTCATCTTTATTCAGCTGTCATGAAAAGGTATCACTCTTTGTCTAATTTTATTTGAATTTCACTATTGAGATGAAGTAAAACTTCATTTTTCGGCGCGCTCCGCGAGCACCTTTACAGGTAACGACTCTGTAAAAGTCACCTGAAAAGACTATATAGGAAACCAGAGTATGTTTGTGCTTCAGTAAGAACGTCTTTAGGGGGGGGGGGCACCATTATTTAACTAAGGTTAAAAGTGGCCCATCCTTTCTCTAATTTTCATTCAGTTTCATAATTGAGATGTATTAAACGGTATATTTTTCATCATAGACAAGGGCTGAATTCACATTATATGAAAAGCCCCCTAGCTTTCTGAAAGGAAGATCTGAGACACCAAGGAGAGAGCCCCTTGAGAATCTCAATTTTAGGTAATCCATTCTCCCTCCCCGCACCCTCTGCATTATCGATTCCGGCCGACTTTAATCATACGAGTTAAGGATATAATTGAAGAAAGTCAAATTGTGATATTTGTGTCCTGTTAAGTGACCATGTTATGTAATTTTAAGTTGAAGATAAAATGCATCATTTAAAAGCCTACAATTTCGTAAGTACCCAGGAGCTTCCGGGGGCTTCGCCCCCTGAACACCTACCGGGACTTTGCCCCTGGACCCACCAGGGGTCCTGACGCGGGCCCCTGCACCCAACGTCATCAGGGGAGCGCTTGGCGCTCCCGCGGCGCCTCCGGCGCCGTTTGGTAGTCTGCCAGGAATTTGCTCCCCCCCCCCCCCACTTTCAGAGATCAAATCCCGCCCCTGATACATGCAATCAATCAGCGTAACAACAACGCACAAACAGAAGTGAGCTCTTTGCACTAGTTCTACACAGCTACGAGCCTATCTGTATTCAGGCTGTATATCTTTAGAGATGTGAAGTGAAATGGTCTCACCTCCATTTACGAAAAACTCTAATGCCAGGGCCGAAAAAAATGCGTCGCTGTAAGGACCTCGTGCTCGGCGATGTAGTGGCACTGATATTACCGCCTCACGCAACACCTCAATCCCAACCAAAAATTGTCGAGCTGCCAGCTGCTGCGCGACTACACAGGACTGATGTGTTGGTGAGACGAATAATTTCTTGTAGATATCTCCGCGATTTTGGTAGGTAATTCCAAGTGGAGTAAGTACTGTCGTGTCAAAGTCGAGGACGGTCAGTTCGGAACTTCAGCGGAGTTGGTATCCACGTCTTTCCTGCGTCGCTGACTTGATGCTAGTGAGGACCTCCAGACCGTTACATGCCTGCTCACCAGGAAAGTCGTACGCGTGATTGGTCAGGCTGGTCCACTGCACACGTAGCTTATGTAAATAACAACTTGCACCAGGACAACCTATGAATATGTATATTGTGCACTCGAATGCAATTATTTGAAGTGCAAGTGCTACATATCGTATACATAAATACTTGTATTGATTTCCTGCATTCTGATTGGCTGAAAACCATTCGTGACCGGTCTCGAATGGTATTGGAAACCGGTCTCGAATAGTTTTCAAGAAGTAAGGGGAATTGAATTGAATGTGATCACTATACTTACCGTGTAGCCTACAATATTTTAAGCTTATGCTAGGTTGCCATAGCAACATGTCATATTCTGTCCATGGTTTTGCACATCACATGTAGACCTTCTGTAATGTCATACAAGAGTAGCCGAGTACATGTAACACTGAGACACTGAACACTGTGTCAAGTGGATTCCCTAGTCTTCAGAGTTACAATTCCAAATGAATATTTTGATCACACCCACATTCTGTTTTATAGGTCTAGGCCCTAGGCTAGAACTGCACTGAGCTCCGATGACCGGCACTGTTGTTAACGTGTTAACCTATAAGGGCACGCCAAAGGGCTCACCAAATATGATGATGTTCTAATAATACACATTCATGTACTAAAATTACACGTTCATGTACCAAAAATATACGATGATGTACTAACTTCATACGACCATGATGTAAATTTACACCATCATGTACTAAAATGTTACGATGTACATGTAAAATCACACGTTGTACATGTAAAAACGTAAGATCATCATGGTATTATTGTCTCTTCCGCACGCCATACAGAGTGAGCCTTTCGGCGTACCAGAAGTCCGCCAAAAGGCTCACCGAATGTGATGTAGTAAAAGTACACGTTCATGTACTAACTGCTTACGATCATGTACTGATTTCATACGTTCATGTACTGTTTGCTTACGTACATGTACTGATTTCATACGGTTATGTACTTAATGCATACGTTCATCAGTACATGTACGTATGTTCGTCTTGCTAGTATCATTTCAAGTTCTAGATATCGATACGTCACAATGGGGGCTAAAAAACTGAGCAGAATTAAAACTTAATCTCTAAAACTTGACCAATATTTTTAATTTTTTCATTTTTTTCACCCATTTTTCTCAAAGTATTTACGAATGGGGATGTCGCCTCGGTCCGATCAGCCTCTGTGATGACGTCATCGTCTGTCTTAAACCACATTTAAGACCGGGCACCCTCGCATTTATCCCCTAATTAACACGGGAAGGACACGTGCGTATAAGGCCTACTCAATCGTGTACACAAGTTTTCTTGCGTTGCAAGATTTTATTGTCCATGCATTTGGCCAACGCAAGCATTGTAGCCTATTTGTGTGTACGTTTTATTTTTAAAGTCCCCGAAGGGTGAAAACCAAAAAGATTTGTGTGCGTCGGCGTTCAGTGGCGGTGTATAGGCTACTATAGCAGTATGTTAGGCTAAGTTGTAATTCTTTGAAGCATAATGGATTAGATAACAGGGCTGAAGTCGAGTCCAACAAGCTCGAATCCAAGTCCGAGTCCAAGTCCAAAAGCTCAAGTCCGAGTCCAAGTCCAAGTCCAAGGGGCTCGAGTCCAAGTCCAAGTCCGAGTCCAGTGCTCTCGAGTCCAAGTCCGAGTCCAAGTCCAAAAGGAGTAAAACAACAATTTTCTGGTAAAGATCTAGGCCTATGGGGGCTATAGCTGTATGAACAGGGACAAACTTGGACTCAATTCCAGATTCAATCTAGGTTTTCCTGTACTTGGAATTGGCCTGGAATGGTCCTGAAATTGGAACTGGCCCGGAATGGGTTGCAACTGGACCTGAAATCGAAGCGGAGCCCATGCACTGCAGCTGAGTCCACTTATCTGGCTAATTAAATGAAAATTGTGCCTCTCTTACATAATAAGTAAAAAGTAGCTCATATTTTTCACTTAAAATCAGCCAATTGTCTGGGAGAAATGTTTACAGAAGTGCACGGGGTCCTGATGGGAATGCTCACATATAGTCAGGAATTTTGTAAGTAGACAGTCTTTTTGTTGGGGTAATGGATTTTTTAAGTTGTCCTGGGACTACAGGCTAGCTAGAGGAACACTGTGAAGATACAGTCTGGTTTTAAATTTGTAACCCAACTGGACAAGCTGTTTGAGAATGTAATACAATATAAAGGCTATTGGTGATTATGCAGGAAATTGCATGAAGGGTTCCCATTAGTGGGAATGCACTCAGTGCTTAAAGCAACCTGAAACCAATTTTGGGAGGGCACATCAAATATTTTTAAATAACAGAGGCATCAGCAGGGCTTTAATTATACGGCCTGTCTAAAGTTAGTTTGTTAGTTAGTCAGACAGAGTTTTACGGCCCAGTTTCCAACCTATTGGTTAAGTCGAGTCTGTCTAAAGCTATACTGCAGACATCTGGTTGTATGGACAATAACTTAATTAGTAGCTGCTCTAGTAGCATAAAGCCCACAAAGCTATCCCTGCACAATGCCATGCAAAACCAGCTGCCATATTGCCCATTTGTCTTCATGAGAACCATGTAGTACAGCACACATATATATACATTGGCGAATGAAAGTTGCACATATGTTACTTGTTAGGACCAACAACAAAACAACACTGTCGTACTGTACTGTACATTATACTGTTCAAAGCATTGTATGTATACAGTACTGACATACAACCTGTAAATGATCCGACTCGCAGATGGCCTGACAAGTTATTTAGGTAACTTTACCGGCCACTATATTAACTGTTACTTGCTAGTTTTTTTACCTGGCTGTGTCTAGTCCATGGGAAGCTTGAGGTGGAGCAATTGTTCCAGCAAGGTGGAGGAGATATGATGATGAAAACAATACAACTTGTCAACAGGCTAGGCAGGAATTTGAATAGGCCTATGTACGTAATGACGTAGTAATTGAGATACTGAAATAACATACCGGCCTAGGCCTATGTACAATTGCGTTGGTTTGGTAGCCGGTTCAATAGTGTTAGTGGCTCTAGAAGGTATGATGGTCTCATTAGAACTTAACCAAATAAACAGACAAACCACAAAGCCACAAGGCAACTTGGCTATAGTCTAACATTTGTTTCAAATGGGTTAGATGTATGTGAAGAATGTCTTTGAAGTTTGGTGGTTAATTTTGTGGCATTGACAATCACCATCCTGTAGGCCTAGGCCATTAGCTACAAACTCTCCTTGTTGATCCCCACATGATGCAAAAGCCCAAACTTGCCTAGTTAACTGGTCCACCCAAAGGTGCTTCAGTCCAGTGCGCAACTAACTTTGAGCAGCTGGGCAACTGATTTTAGTTGAAAGCCTGTGAATATCCAAGTATTAGGAGGCGGAAAGCCGGAAAAACCGTAGAAAAACCCACATACATTGAGCAGGAGGACCAAGGACTCCATGTGAATATGCACATGCATGTGCAACACAGTGTTGGTACACAGCAGCTATGGAACAGTTAGACCACCTGACCACTCTGCCACTCCATGACCCCACATAATGCATCACCCCATGATTATAAACCCTCATCAAACTGTTATGGTAAACAATGTTCCAGAAATAAAGGGCAAGCGCAGTTGCCGCAAATATTTTTTTTGAAGCAACAGCTTAAATTTCACAATAATCCCCTTATTTCTTTTCAAAGCATCCTTTATAACATTATAGGACCCACTCCATATTGCATACTCAAGGTAAACTAAGCAGTTACTCTTACTAAATTTCACATTTGAGTACAAAAAATACTGTAACATATAATAACATATAATTCCAAAGAGTCATCTCATGAAACAGGACAGTATACACTTCTTCAAGTTGGGGTGACTGCTCTTTCCTTATATGTTGTAAAATTTAAGCTCTATTGTTGTGTATTTACCTGACTTACGTATTGTTAGTATTGCAAACTTCATGTGAAGATTCAGCAGAAGCCAATTGACAGGTTATTTATAGACTTATCTTACAGTATCCCAAAATAATTAACAAAGGCAATAATTTCCTTTGTAGAAGTAGCAGTTAGATGATCAGCTGTGAAACCCATGCAAACTTTTTGTAAAATTTGTATGAAAAAAAGAAACAGGATGCAAAAAGTATACAGGCCCATCTTTGGAATCCATAACAACAAAGAAAGGGATTTCAGAAGATTTACTGACAATGCTGCAAGGCGCAAGGCACCGCCATACCATGTTCATTGTTGCTAACATAACTATTTTTAGGAGTCTCATATGCCTTCCCTAGCATTTTTATGGCATTTGTCTAATTTTTGAGGGACAAGGAAAATTTAAGGGTTCTTCCCCAAAGCATGGCACTGAAAGAAGAGTACCATGTTGCAGCTGTTTTATGTTAAACACTGTTTACATAATATTATGCAAGAAACCAACTTCATGCGAATCATGTCAACAACTGGCATGTGACACTTGAAAATTATCAAGTTACATAAAGATATGCAGGCCAATATAGTCCTGTATACTATATTAAGGATAATAAAGCCCAAGTATATGTTGAGTGCTGGGGTTTTTGGTGGATCGATCATCAAATTACAAAGAAATTAAGAATCAGAGAAAATGGCTGCCGGACTTGAAGGACTCGACTTCGAGTCCGAGTCCAAGTCCAAGTCCAGAAACCCCAAGTCCAAGTCCAAGTCCGAGTCCAAAAAAAGTGGACTTAAGTCCGGACTCGACCTCGAGTCCGGACTCGAGTCCTACAGCCCTGTTAGATAACACAAGTGGACGCCAAAATAGCCATTTTTGGGAGGGGGGACCCGGGGCAGGGAAATAAATCTGGAATGGGTAGGTAGCGTTCCTCAGTCTCCTACACGGTCCTCCCATCCACTCACTTGCTTGCCTCCCCCCATGAGTCCCGTGTATCATGTAAAAGAAATAACAACATACGCTGATAAGGCTTACAATTTTTAAATTTCAAAACTTAATTCCTCACTTGATTACCGTCTCAGCAATAATAAAAGCTACGACTACTATAAAAATACCCCCCCCCCCCCCGAAGAAAAGTAATGTCCCTAGAACTGAACCTAAAAGTTACCCCATTAGATCCCATTCAATGGAACTCTATTGGAGTTAAATGAGAGTACAATATTTTTCGGGTAATACGTCGGGTAATGTAAAGTTCGCTGTATTGGTCCCATTCATTCCCATTAGAAGTTCCGATATATTCCAAATTCCTCATAAAAATCAATAAAAGATTTTAGTGGCACTAACAATCTCAGATGGAACCGTGACACATAACGATTGGTAGTTCCACAAACCACTTCTTAGTCATACGGTTTCTCTCTCTCTCTCTCTCTCTTAATAGTGTCTCGGATACCTCAAAATTTAAAGCTGGACTTACGACTTACTTTTTCAAACTACAGTAACATCTATTTTTTTCTTTGTATAGATTCTTGCTATATCAAATTTTATTACTCGTAAAGTGCACGTGAATGCCTTTGTCACATCATGCGCTTCATAAAGTCTAAGCTATATATAAAAGTCCTGATGGGTATAAATGGTAGGCTACCCGATCCAGAGGAATTTCTCCTGGACCGCCATATATTTCAAATCTTGAGTAGTAGTGCCAAATGCGTTTTGACAAACATGCCTTATTAATACACTCGACACAGCCGTAAGTTATGTGCACTATTTCTGTATAAAAGTGTACAAATTGATCTTGCCAGCATTTTTGTTTGTGAATATACGCTGTTGACGGTCCCTTGTGCCGGGTTTCTCCCTTTGTATCTCAACTACGATATCACAGTTGAACTCATACACATAAACAAATGGACGACTGTGAAGAGATAGACACTAAGTGATCATAAATATGCATACCATTGAGAGAAGAAGATTTTCCATCGATCTGGGGAAAGCTCATTTCCCCTCGAAAGCGGTTATCTTCCGAACCGGTCAAGCTATCTTTAATAGGAACGATCCTCCTGCCTTTCAATGACCATCGTACGGATTTGTTCTTTCAATGTGCGAGGTATTAGGCAGGCCACAAAAAGGAGAAAAATTTTTGCGTTTCTTCATGCACCATACAGAATCTTGACATCACTAATGTCATCCTAGGGGGTGATTTTAATTTTGTTTTTAATTTAAATCTGGACAAAATGGGAGGGCAACAGAGGACGAATTTCAAGGCTAGGGATGAATGTATTAATTTAATGACAACTTTCGATTTGATTGATGTTTGGCGAGAGAGAAATCCTAATGCCAAACATTATTCTTGGAATTCGAATGTAGCCTCGGGTATTCGATGCCGATTGGTCTTTTTCTTAATTTCACGACATATTCATAATAAAGTCTCGAAATGTTTGCTTTCTCCTGGCATCCATTCTGACCACTGTATTGTAAATTTAGAATTGAATTTGTTCACAAATAGGCGTGGCCCGGGTTACTGGAAATTGAATAATTCTCTGCTGAATGACCTAGATTACACTTTAACAGTTAGAAAATTAATTACTGATGCTAGTAATGAAATTCATGAGAGCAGCCCCTCGCAAATATGGGAGTATATTAAGTATAAAATTCGTGCTTTCAGTATCCATTACAGCAGAAAAGAAGGCTCAGACACGTAGAAAGCAGGAGAAGGATTTATTACGAGAAATTTCTTGCTTAGAAAACTCTTACTATTTATCAAGCTTTCAAGAAACTTTTGACAGATAAAATGATGACAGGGCCAGATTGGAGACTTTATATGATTACAAGATTAAAGGCATTATTGTTCGTTCTAGGGCTCGCTGGGTGGAGCAGGGAGAGAGAAGTACAAAATTTTTCTTAAATTTAGAGAACCGTCACAAGTCTGTTAATGTAATACATAAACTTAAAAGTGAAACAGGACGTGATGTAATGAATGATGCAAGCATTTTAGAAGAATTAAGTAATTATTACAAGCAGTTATACAATAGTGTGGGTTGCTCCCCTGCACTGATTTTGCGCAATCTGCATTGTCCTAACAGTTTAACGGAGGATGAGGCGAGCATGTGTGATGGAGAACTTACTAGGGATGAATGTAAAGCTTCTCTTTTCTCTTTCCATGACAATAAGAGTCCTGGCAGTGACGGTTTAACAGCCGAGTTCTATAAATTTTTTTGGGCTGATATTGCTCATTTGGTTACGAATTCTTTAAACTTCGCTTACAACCATGGGTGTCTATTTCATGAACAATCCCGTAGTATCATTACCGTCTTGCCAAAGGCTGATAAAGATCTCTCCTTCGTTAAAAATTATCGGCCCATAAGTCTTTTAAATGTAGATTATAAAATTTGTTCCAAAGCCCTGGCCTCCAGGGTAAAGCGTTTTATTAACAAACTTATTGATCCTAATCAGACTGGGTTTATCAAAGGTCGATTTATCGGGGAAAATATCCGTTGTATTTTAGATATGATATATTATACCGATGCAATGTCTATTCCAGGTTTTATGGTCGTTGTTGACTTTGAAAAGGCCTTTGATAAAGTAGAGTGGGATTTCATATTCAAGGTTCTTAATTTTTTCAACTTCAATGAAAATTTCATACGTTGGGTGCGAATTTTATAAGTCAGTTAAACTGCTTGCGTGAGTAATAATGGCTTTACTTCTCAGTATTTTCCAATTAGAAGGGGGGAAGACAGGGTTGCCCGTTAAGTCCTTACACCTTTATTTTATGTGCTGAGGTATTTGCCTTAAAAATTAGAAATAGTAATGTAATACGAGGCATTCGAATTGATGGTTACGAAATGCGTTTGGTTCAGTATGCTGATGATACTACTCTCTTTTTGGATGAAAGTGAGAATAACTTAACCGAAATCAGTAACATTTTTTATCCTCTGCAAAGTAGTTCAGGTTTAACAGTTAATTATGACAAAACCAATGTATTCCCACTAGGACCATTCCAAGGTAGTAAACTACGCTATTTTGATAATTTTAACTTTAACTGGACCACTGGTCCAATCACCGTGTTGGGTATCACTATCAAAAGGGGTGACGATAACCTCTTTCGACTCAATTTTATGCCGAAACTATCCCGCCTAAAATCAATCCTTCATTTGTGGTCCCAGCGCGACCTTACTCCAATAGGTAAAATCACTTTGATAAAAACCTTTGCCCTATCTCAATTGGTATTTTTATTTCAAGTTCTTCCAAACCCCCCTTTAAACTTTATTAAGAAATTGGAGTCGACTTTATACAAGTTTATTTGGGGCGGTAAGCCGGATAAAGTTCGGCGCAATACAATGATTAATCCTATCAGGGAAGGAGGTTTAAACTGTTAAATGTCACCCATTTGAATCGCTTTATTCTTGGTTTAAAGTGTACTTGGGTTAAACGGTATGGGGAAAGAAGTGACCCTCTTTGGGTTAATTTTTTTGATTATTATTTGAAAATGTACGGTGGTATTTCCCTATTTAATTGTAATTTTAAGCAATCAGATGTGAACATTGGCAATGACTTTATCAATGACATCTGTCATGCATGGGCTGTTTGTAACTATAAGATTCCATCGTGTGACTTTGAACAGCAAATTCTTTAGAATAATTCCAATGTAAAAGTAAATAATAAGATAGTTCTGTACAAACAATGGTACGACAATGGTGTTACTTATGTAAAGGATATACCTGATGGCGTTAAAAAAATTTTGTCTTTTGTCCAGTTTCAAAACCAATTTAATATACGCTGCTCTTTTTTGATGTTCTTCGAAATTATTCATGCCATCCCTAGTGCTTGGAAAAGAGGTTTTAATATAGATAGACAACCACCTGAAACTGATTCTTTACTTTTAAGACTACAGCCTTCACCTTACCCTTCTCGTTTTATATATACTTTTTTAAGACAACTACATTCTTTACCTCCTAAAGCAATTACAAAATGGCAAAACGTCTTTGATTTACGGAGGAGCAATGGAATAATGTTTTTCTTATCCAACACCGTTACAAAGACTTTCAAGAAATTACATTTTGTGGTTTTGTAAAATTTACATCTTTATATTCTAAAATTGATGTCATCTTTTGCTTCAATGGAAAAATAGTTGAAATATGTCTACCGGGTTGTCATATTGTGCAACGTAAGGAGAAATTTGTGCAAACTGATGTTTTTTATAAATACTTCTGTGGATAAAAAATGTCACAACTGCAGAAGAGAAAATATCACACAGCCCAAAGACTTATTTTTGCAAGAAATATCTTTGTTCTGCTTCACACACATCATGATTGTGAAAAATATTCTGATAATTGCATTTTCATACTTCAAACAAAGTTAAAATAGTACACTAGTGCAACGGGGACTTGTCTTTTTCATGAAATAGCAGAAGGGTGACATTTATGGGGAGTGAATGCAACACATTTGCAAATTTTTGTCAATAATCAAACCAATAAAGCTTTTGGCCCATGATCTGGCAATATTTTGTTGAAAAAGAATATAGGAATCAGAATTCGGAGCAATTATGAAAAAGTGGTGCCAGCATAAAAGTTGATACGATCCACCTTATAAAATTGTCATTACAAAATCTCAATTTGAACATGAAATCCAAGCTTGCAATAGCTATGAAGGATAAAGGCAAAGAGCCCTTATACACAATGCCCTGGCTATGAAGGATAAAGGCAAACAACCCTCATACACAATTCACTTAAATAATTTAACTGAACATACAGCTGGCACTGGCTACGGAGGGTAAAGGCAAGAGACCCTCATAGACAAAGTATGTCAATAAACAACCTTTGGATTACAAAAAATATATATATAGGACTAGGTATGAAGGATAAAGGCAAATGACCCTCATGGATAAAGCAAAGAAATTCTGTATTCAAATTGCACACAAAACTGATCAATATTTAGCCACTAGCTACAAATTACAACTGGCACTAGCTATGAAGGATAAAGGCAAACAACCCTCATACAAAATGCCCTGGCTATGAAGGGTAAAGGCAAGCAACCTTCATAGACAAAGTATGTAAATAAATAAAATTTGGACTACAAATATTTATATATATATATATACACAGTAGGATTTGCTATAAAGGATAAAGGCAAATAACCCTCATACACAATTCACTTAAATGATCTTACTGAATAACAGATAAAAGCTGGCAATGGCTATGGAGGGTAAAGGCAAACAACCCTCATACGCAATGCCCTGGCTATGAAGGGTAAAGGCAAGCAACCTTCATAAACAAAGTATGTAAATAAATAAAATTTGGACTATACATATATATATATACAGTAGGATTTGCTATGAAGGATAAAGGCAAATAACCCTCATACACAATTCACTTAAATGATCTTACTGAATAACAGATAACAGCTGGCAATGGCTATTGA
The DNA here is from genome assembly GCA_037179385.1 of Holothuria scabra. Lineage (NCBI taxonomy): Eukaryota > Metazoa > Echinodermata > Holothuroidea > Aspidochirotida > Holothuriidae > Holothuria > Holothuria scabra. The sequence goes on from CM074181.1 coordinate 22,701,710, forward strand.
GGGTAAAGGCAAACAACCCTCATACGCAATACCCTGGCTATGAAGGATAAAGGCAAGCAACCTTCATAGACAAAGTATGTAAATAAATAAAATTTGGACTATACATATATATATATACAGTAGGATTTGCTATGAAGGATAAAGGCAAATAACCCTCATACACAATTCACTTAAATGATCTTACTGAATAACAGATAACAGCTGGCAATGGCTATGGAGGGTAAAGGCAAACAACCCTCATACGCAATGCCCTGGCTATGAAGGATAAAGGCAAACAACCCTCATACACAATGCAAAGAAATGATCAAATTTAACACAAAACTGATGAATATTTAGCACCGGCTATGAAGGATAAAGGCAAATAACCTTCATACAAAATGCCCTGGCTATGAAGGATGAAGGCAAACAACCCTCATGCACAATGCCCTGGCTATGAAGGATAAAGGCAAACAACCCTTATGCACAATGCCCTAGCTATGAAGGGTAAAGGCAAACAACCCTCATGCACAATGCCCTGGCTATGAAGGATAAAGGCAAACAACCCTCATGCACAATGCCCTGGCTATGAAGGATAAAGGCAAACAACTCTCATGCACAATGCCCTGGCTATGAAGGGTAAAGGCAAGCAACCCTCATAGACAAAGTATGTAAATAAATAAAATTTGGACTACAAAAATATATAGGACTTTCTTTGAGGGGTAATGGCAAAGCAAAGAACCCTCATAGACAAAGCAAAGAAATGATCGAATTGAACACGAAACTGATGAACATTAGCTCTAGCTCTGAAGGATAGAGGCAGACAACCCTCATACACAATGCACTTAAATGATCTAATGGAACCAACAGATTACAGCTGGCACTGGCTATGGAGAGTAAAGGCAAAGAACCCTCATAAACACTCTACGTAAATAAATGGTCTTTTGGTCTATGTACAATTTAATGTAGGGCTTGCTATGAAGGGTAAAGGAAAACCACCTTCACAGCTAAAGAAATGATTAAACTGAACACATAATTGACGAATATTTGGCACCAGCTATGAAGTATAAAGGCAAAAACGCTTGTACACAATTCACTTAAATGATGTAACAGTACTAAAGATGACATCTGGTACTTGCTATGAAGGGTAAAGGCAAAGAACCCTCATAGACAAAGTATGTCAATAAATAAACTTTGGATTACAAAAGAAATATAGGACTTGCTATGGGGGGTAAAGGCAAAGAACCCTCAAAGGCAAAACTAAGAAATGATCAAATTGAACACAAAAGTAATTTGCATTAGCTCTTACACTATCCTAACGTGTTTATATGGAGATACATTGAGCCTCACTTTGTCTTGTACAGATATTTGTGTGAAAGTTTGCTTTGAGAAATTTTTGTGTATCACAATACTTGCTACACTACACTACAATGGGGTTCCATTAGCACTGTGGTTGAAAGATTCTTTTGACGCATACAAACACGTCTTATATTGACATAAGCCTTGTACAGAATGATGTGGGTGTGCATACGCATCCCTTTACACCAGTATTAGAGCTAGCTTTCAGAATTAGGGAGAGAAATTTCCTCCTTTAAAAAATTTCAAGAGGGATTTCCCTCTTTTGCTGTATGGTGTACATACGTCGGCACTGTGAGGCCAATACAACATTCTGCATTGACAGTGTGTGGAGAGACCTAAGCGGAGGGGTGTTCCTCTCGACTAAGGAAAAGATTCTCAAAAAAAATTCACCCCTGTGAGCTGAGGGTTGTAGAATATGTCCACAGTATTTCCATACAATCATTTTTTTCCCTTTTTCATCAAGTTGTAACTTAGATGCATACTTACTTTAATATATACCTGCCATTTTGTGAAACAATTTCTTTTAATACCAACCAACAAGTTCAACAATACCTAGCAATTCTTTGCCTGCGCATCAAGTTCTTCATATTTTCCTTTCAATTCTACAACTGTCTTTGCTTTAAGTCTCCCTTTTGAAGTTAGAGAAAAATCCCAAAGGATCAACGATTTAACAGGAATGAGAGAGGTGTAATTCCGTTTCTTTACAACCCAGTGACGCCAGATGCCTTTCCATGAGCCTTTCAACCACTGTACTTTAACATCTCCACCATCATTCTTCTCCACAACCTCACCAATGAAAGGTCTTCCTTCCTTTTCTTCACAATGAACGGCTACCAACATACCAGGTTTTACAGATGAGTAGTCATCCATAAAAGTGACATGACCAGGGGTAGTTCTTCCTTGCCTGCCAATGAATACCTATGGAGTAACAAAACATTTCTGTTGACTAAAAAGAATGTAACACTAGAGTACAGGTAATTTAAAGGTGGTATCACATCATAAGGCTTACTACTGCTTTTCCAAATAAGTACAAAATAATACCGATGCACTTTAAAATGCGTCCTGTTTCTCTGCTAAATAGCCAAAAGGTCAATAGGGGTGATACTAATCACATGACATCTGCCACTGAACCACATATCCTCTTTGCAACAAGGGGTAATGACACCGATGGAATGATACAATGAGTTAACTTTTAGAGGTATATACAGTATAGCACATATAATCAATTTGCCACAAAGCACATTCAAGCACACCACCATGACTACTTAGCATGTTGTTATCACAAAACTGACTCAGGCCTGTAGCAAAAGAGGGGGGGGGGGGAAGCCCCCTGAAAAGAATACTGTATCTAGACTGAAATGACAAGAATATATATTGCAGAGGTTAACTTCATGTTACGAACTTCATTCCATTAACTTCATAGGTCTAACTAGCATCTCTATAGCTCACTCAGCTGAAGAGAAAAAAATGAAATTTATAATGGTTATTTCAAAGGTAAATTATGTGATAATTTGTAATTTCCTCATTATACCATCACAAATTATTGTGCTCTGCACCATTTTCACCAGTGAGATTCTTTTTCCAACTACTGCAAAATGTTTTAATACTTCTTAACATTAAGGTACATTTGAACTGCACTTGCCCACCCCCTTCCTTACATTTGGACACTCCATTTCAATACAAGCTTCTAGTCCTTGTAAGCCCTCCATTTCCACCACCTCCCTGTCACAACCTCTCCTTCCATCTTCAAGCTGTTCAAGGGATGAATGCTGGGCATCTGGAACCTTTATTAAAAATGAAAGAAAGGATACAGACATGAGAGCAGTTTAATGAGTTACTTTTCATTAAAGTTATTACACATATCTTCATTTTTGACAGCAGAAACTTGCCTTTTACCAAATTCAGTCAGGGCTAAAAAGTGATATTGTCTCTATAAAGATGTTGAACTTCATTTTCACTTTGGGCTGATGCTCAAAGGGTGGGTGCAAGATGATTGGACAGGTTGCTATTTCTGTGACTGCCAAAACACTTTTCCACATTTAAAAACAGACCATGACCACCTTTTTTAAAGCTTCATTTTTATTTTTAGAAAGTATACATGTGTTAACAAATGAAAATCTCACCATTTGGTAATTCTTTGGGAGCTCGTTGATGAAGTTCTCCCACCATTCTCTAGCAGCAGGAGGCAATCTCTTATTGTATGCAAAAGGCAGCTCTCTGGCAAGCTTGTCACAGTCCACTTTTTCCAAAGAAGTTTCCACCCACGGGATTGTCTGTGTGAGATCTGGTAATTCCTGTAATATCACAAGGACAAAATAAGTTTCATGAGAAAACTTGAATACTTTATTTTCACTGATTTCTAGTCCTGGGTGGATCGGCCCCTACCCACATAATCCACTCAACTGAACAAATGAACTCTGCCACAAGGCTTTCAAAGAGAAGTGTGGAAGCTATTTAAGCAGATATTTGTAGATGTGCAGGAGAATACCCTGAGTTCTGGCCGTTTCTGTTTGGTTAATATGGCAGAGTTACAATGTCTTTGCAGTCCCCCTATACAGCAAATCAGTTGACTCTCTTATCAAACAAGGCTATTGAACGGTCTAGATCAAAATGAAATGAGAGTTGACAAACTGGCCAACAAACAATGTTGTCATAAAGCAAATTAATATCTGCAACACACTAATCATCTGACAGCCTGTCTTGAGAAGCATCTATCATTGTGCACCATATACTGTACATATTTTGTAACTATAATGGCATTTAACCCTTACAAAAATCTTTCACATATTGCATGAAATATGTCCCAATGGTTGCATACTTTTTCATATCAACGAAGAGCAAGAATAGATACTTTTTCTACAAGGTTGCTGCTGTGATGGAATTTCAGGAGACTGACAAGATATGACAAAAAGCCTGGTACCTTCAAACATGCAAGTCCATGAGGATACTCTGAATCTGTTGTTGGTCTCCACTCATCGGTCACCCACATCCTGTAGTGCATATGGCATTTTCCATCAGCATTTCTAAAACGAAACCATAGTGGCTTGCTGTGGTTGCCATAGGATCCTGCCATAGCCTCTTGCACCACGGTTTTGAAGTCTTGCACAAATTTTACTGGCAGTACTGTCACTGGTGGGCTGTAACTTTTTCTAGTTTCCAATTCTAAATCTGCATAAAAATAAATGAAATAGACAAGGACTTCAAGAAAAATTTGAATATAGGGAGAAAGGGGAAGAAGAAAAACCTACTTGCTACTTTGGTACTTAGCTGTGTTGGCACATATATAGCTATAAAATTACGCCTTTTTTTCTAACCTTTAACCTTTAAATTAAAAGACAAACGTGGCTTAAGTATGCAGTATACAAACACCGATTGGGGCTTGTAGGGGGTTGTTTTTTGACCCCAATTACCCCTTGTTTTTTGCCCCATTTTACTATACCTTGTCTCTTACAGACCAGTATATCATATTTTTTTTCATTCAGTGAGTCTTTCTAATTGGCTTCACTTTTTTCTTTTAAGGAGCTCAGGCTGAAAAGGAAGGAAGTACAGATAGAACATTAGGCCAAGAAAAAAATATGTTTCTTGTCTGGTTTTTTGCAAAATGTGGAGGAAGCAGGCTTCTCATTTATGTTTTGTTTTCTGTTTTTCCAAGATCACGAGGCAGTCCAGTGCATCATAACTCATGAAGCTGTTTGCACAGCACATGCACGCATACATTGACTTGACAGTGTAGATTCCGATTGCCATTTCGAAGATAGATTGTAGCCACTGGGATTTGTTTCAAAAATTTTCAGCATCCAAGATTTAAGGGTTCAGTGTAGTGATCAGCGCATGTATTACTTACTCTCTGGCAACATCACTCAACTCTATCCCCAAGATTTTTGTGTAAACGGACATACCTGCTAAAGTGAAGGCATTGTTGCTGCGAAGATGTCTTGAGATACAGGAAAAAAGCTGGTCCACATCTTCATGTGTATGACCAACTGGTAAGAAGTGGACAATCACCTGAGAAGAAATATCAAAATGCAGCATTGATATGACAGACACAATAACAGTAACTAAATCTTTCCAAATACTGGTAACCCTAGTTCAATGATTCCATCAACTTTTTTAGGGACCAATGGAACTTTCTTGATCTGGCATTCTTCAGCTGCCCAACCAAGGGGTGTGTATAGAAATTTCTATCATGAGGGGTACAGCATTTAATATAATGGAGTAATTGCCATCCTGGGGTAGAGGCCAGAGTTTTTACGAAAGGAAGTTTGCCACTGACCTTGTGACTGTAGTCTAAATTTAAGCAATGACAAAATGCAAAGGTCAAACAGAGACATTGGCAACAACTTTCATTCTAGCTTTTTATGAACACATTTTGCAAACACATTCATTGCAAGACTCCTTGTCTCCTGCCACCCCAGCTGGGCTCAGGACTCATCAGTTCTTTGGAGTGACCCTATTTTGGGTTGTGACCCACTATTTGGGGAATCAAGGCGTTTATTGATTAACTTGATTATGGTGAAAATGAGGTACCCCTGACCTTCCAGTTTCACAAGCCTCAACTAACAGTCTACTTGAATCCCATGCAACGAAAATAATTGAATTTCACAAAATTGCATATGCATTTTCAAGGTGATATTTTTCCCTGAATAATCCCTCCATGCTTTGGTAATACAATATACATACATGCACTGTGAGATAACATACATAATGGTTATAAAAGGACAGTAATGAAAGGTCAAATTAACTCACCACAAACAGTATAAGTAAAAACCATATCCCAATTTACAAATAGCTCTTTTCAATCATATGGCAACATTTTGAACCAAGGTTGTGTATTATGGAGTAAAATACCATGAAAGGTTTATGCATTAAGGCAAGATTTGTAAAGATCAGCTGATACTTCATAGTAACTGCTTGTGGAATTTGGGGCAGCTGCCTATTCCGTTGAATACATCCCCTGGCCATAGCAACCATTGCATCTGTCAATTTTGACTTACCTCTTTAAAAATCTTCATCTCCACTAGCATTGCCAGAAAGGAAAAAACAAATCTGTTTTTATTTTCTCTGAAGCAATTGTCCAGCTGTATGAAGATGACTTTGCCCAGATGATGTTTCGTACGAAGCAGAGCCTCAGTTAAGCAATGAATCGTTAAGTTACTGTCATGAGGTATATGTTTTATATCGTAGAATATAAATGGGATCCTTCCATCAGCTGTATCTGTATGCACCAAGACTCCTGAAAATATTAAATGGAAATAAAGGTATATTAAACACACTCTGATCATTTGCACTTGAACAACTTACATGATTGCATCCTCACCAGTCCTTTGAGATGTTTTGTGGTTAGTCCAAAACACAATGTAGGCAGCCCAAAATACAAGGGATGGCCTTAGAGATGAAAAAGAAAAGGCCAATAATAAAAAGGCACAAGTCATATGCAGGAACGCTGCACAAAGTACTATAAAGGACTTAGCTGGAGGCAAGATTTTTCTATCTCGTACGCTATATAGGTCTCACCTGAACCATATGCCTTTCAAAAGGCTTTGCACTCACACTGTGATGTTTCATATGAGACTCCCAAAATCAAATCCTGGCTCAAAACCTTTAAAGAGTCAGGGATTTTTTTTTTTTTTAAAGGGTAGTTACTTTAGGTCATCCCATTTTTCATGCTGATGTATTTATAATGTGGTTGTACTGTAACTTTTGTAGATGTACTGTACCTGTTGGCCTACTCACCTGTGAAATGAACTGGTAACTGGGCCAAATGAGCATTATCCTTGTCCTGAACAATGAAGTGGGGCACATTTGTTTTTGTCTGGTCCATACCATCTATTATGATGGTTGTCATTTCATTTGCTTCTCTTCTTGCGGTATTCCTTGCATTATGGTAGGCTCTTCGCTCCAGTCTGAGAAGAGTCAGAAGACAGAATGACTCGGGTATAATTTGGTATTATAACTCAAAAGTATTGTAGCATTCAGCACCCCAGTGATAATTCTAGTCCACAAACACTTGTTTATACTTAATAATCCAATTTATACAATTTGAAATGTGCCAATATGGCAGTTATGATGTCATGGTACCTGTCTCCAAAAGCTCACATGTACTGTATACTAAACATTCACAGCTGTCTTACTACTGTACGTGGGCGTACATGTATGCATAGAGTACAGTATACATGTAATGCATAGAATATAGTATACATGTAATGCATAATGTACAGTATGTCGGAGGCATGGATTGGATGTAGCTATGGAGGTCAGTGCTCAGTGGGCGGCTCTAGTCAGCACTCATAACTGCTGACACTACTGCAAAAAAATACAAGCATTCCATGCTTCTCACATGCTTTCACCCAGTTTCCTACAGTATTTACCACATGCATAGCAGTATCAACTGAACTTGGTGGTAACGATACTGACAGTAAAATGAATTAAGCATGGTCAGGTTTTTTATTCAAGTATATACATCATTTACAAAAGATTACAGACAAAAATTAAAATTTGTGGAAACCCAGTTGCCTTCAAATAAGAAAAATATTGCACCATTCAGTATTTTATATACTGCATTAACTATTCCAAAAGTTTTTCAAACCTCTGTCACAGTAGGCCTATATCCCAGTGTTCACCATTAGAGATTCCGTTGGCTTGAAACATGGACATTTACACTTGACCTTGGTTTCCAATTCCAGCAGTGTAGTGACAAGTTCTTGTGGTTAACCTCGAGGCACTGGTCATTCCCCTTCGATATATTTTTAAGGATCGATTTGTACAGTATTTCCACATGTCATATGGCTATAATGGGATTCAGTGGCTAAATCAGTTAACATATGAACTTTAAACCATGAGATCCATTCAGATTTAGTAAAGTTATGCAAGGAAAAACTATCAAATAGGTACGGTACTGTACATGTTCCGCAATTAACAAATAGCGTGCTTGTAATTGCAGACGAGCATTATTTCTTCCTATGTTTAGCAATGAGGTACACCTTCAGTCTTTGCTCAGGCTGTGAACAGCTGGTAGAAATACCAAGCCCAGTTTATTGTTTGTGGTTTTCTGTTGGTATAAAACTGGCCAAGTGGTGACCTTTAGATGATGATGCACAGTCTCAAGGGGCAGAATTTTCTTATGACATACCTTAAAATAAATTTCTCTCACGTTGGAAAGTCTGAACATCCCCTCCCCAAAATATTGTACCACTCACCCAGGCAGTGCAAATTAAACAACCACCACTTCAGAAAATATAACCACCACTCACAATTTTTGAGCTAAACCCTTGTGTATAACTCACAATTTGGTAGCTAAAATGCTGGCTAGAGGTACTGTTGTAATAATCATACTGTACTTACTCAACCTGTTTGTCATGAGCTTCTCTCAGTTTAATGATCTTGCAGCGTACTTCTTCTGAACATGCATCTTGATATTGATCATCCAACTGAGTACAGGTGGAACACTTTGTAAAATCTGATGACTATAAAAAAGAGAAAAAAACTGACCTTATCACAGAGGTCTTGAAGAGGAAAGTGTCACTTCAATGGATCCAAGTCAATCAATCGACATCATAAGTGTAGGCCTACAGTACATACTGTACACTTTGAAAGATAGGTACATTTTACTGCAAGCAATCCATGCCATACCTCAATAGTACACAAACTGAATCCCTAATTTTTATGCCACATTGCTTTGAACAGACCAGCTAGTTCTGAAACCTTGGGAACGTCTCCACACCAGGGGCAGGTTCTTGCTTTTAAGAGGTTAATTCGACAGGTACAACTACACGTAGTGCTCATTACTGAGGCTTCCTAAAAATACTACATTTTGTATGAAGCCAGCAGTAAATTTGGAACCTGTGGTATGATCTATCACTTTTACTTCACTAGGCATGAGACATCATCGCATATACTGCAGTACCCACTTGGACTAACACTGTCTTGCAGAAAGATCAATACAGGACCTAATGTTATGCTACGTACAGTACAGTAATTCTAGATTACAGTCACCCCAATCTGAATTAGTGTAGCATTATCAAATGGCTCATGAGAATCATGTGACAAATTTTTCTACCTGAGTCAGACATTTATATGGAGAATTCTTCTGCTTTACCTTGAATATGCAATATTTAAGTCCTGACATATAAGGTGCAGTAAAAAATAAATTTGTTTCCTTCCAGCCCGCTTCTTTTTTGGGGTCACATGGAATTATTTTTTTATATTGTATCTAAATGGATAAGATACTTTTAGTTAAAAAAAAAAAATTGAAGAATTCATGTCTACTTGAAAATATTTACTTGCAAACTAATTGCTAAATGCAGTAAGGGTTTTATCATCACTTCTTGCAAGGCATGTGTAAAGCTAGAAAAGGTACAGTATGAGCTCCATATACTACATTACTACAGCCTTAGGGCTCCTTCTGTGTGGCACGATGAATACTGTTACAGTCAGGACTGTAGCTTTCAGTACTATTAACCTGATATTACATCATGATCTAGCCTACAGTATATATACCCTAATAGCAATGAAATATAATCTAATAAAACCTGATATTTAATCTATGACAACAGCAATGTAGTTTTGCATGTCAGTTGTTTCATGTTCCCATGACAGTCTCACTACATGGAGAGAAAACCATGGTACAGTGAGCCTATGTAGAAAATGTATAGGGACCAAAACTTTGACAGTGACGTTCATGGCATTTTTAATGACTTCACATCAGGCTTGGGGTAATCGTAATCAGTAATCGTAATCGATTGCAATCGATAACATATTCTGAAGTAGTTGTAATCGCAATCGATTACTTTTGTAAAAATCGCAAAGTAATTGCAATCGCAATTGATTACAATGGCAAAGTAATCGCAATCGTGGTTTCATTTCTGATTACATTGAAGCTGAATTGAACATAGAAGTAAAGTTACTAACTTTGTCTAGGTACATCATTCTCTAGAGCCTAGAAGTATACTTTTTGCAAAAGAAAATGTTAGAAACAAAATGTATTTAGTTAGATTGGGTTTTATGCCTCAACCTGTATCCTTCCAGGCTTATCTATTGCAATGTCCATGGCCCTTTTCCAGTTGTGGGCACTGGATTGTTTTGCCTACTACATTGTGTATATGGAAACAAATGTAATCACGATTGCAATCACGATTACATTGCAATGTAATCACAATCGTAATCAATTACTTTCAATTTTAGCTGTAATCGTAATCATAATCGCAATCGTAAAATATGAAGTAATCGCAATCGTAATCGATTACATTAAGATGTAATCGCCCCAAGCCTGCTTCACATGTGGAAATTTTTGAAAACATTATTTAACACACTATAACAAGGTTATCTGTTTAGTTCCACATCCTCCTTTTTTGGCATATACTGGATGTGAAACATATAGCCTTTTTTAATTGGCCAAATAAAACATAATTGGAAGAGATAGCCTAAGAAGAAATAATATAATTACAGTACTAATTAGCTGTTGCTTCAAAATAGGTTTGGGGGGACTGCTCTTGCCTAATGAAAAGGAATTATAAAATTCTGTAGTCAACAACACTAAACTTACCTTCGAGATTACAAACTGTGACAAATGTTCTCTCCAAATCCGTGTAAAATGCACGTATGATATTACATCACTTCCACATTGCTGTAACTCTTGCCTCATCCTCTCATACAGGTAACGCTTAGTCCAAGTATGAGGTAGATGAACAACATCTTTATGCGGCATGTAGTCGCCCATTCGCTTAAATAGACAGGTCATCCATGCAAGGCTACTGTTTGTTTTTTCTTGCTTAACTGACAGCATTTTTTTATTTCCATGGACTACCTTCATTTTGTTCATCTTAAAAGCCCTGAGGACTTGACTGAACCTCCAGTCACTTACATTGTGTGCTTGACACCATCCCTTTGGACAAACATTGTTTCCATTTATAACAAAATTTGATGTAACTACTTCCTTGCCCCCTATGGTGCTAACAAAACTATGTGTCTTTATGGCATCCATTATGAACTGCTTTTGCTGTGCCTCATTTCTGCTGCTCATTTCTCTCTGACATTCCAAAATATTCACATAGCGTAACTGATGTAGGCAATTATCATTACAACATCTCTTTGATAATACTTCCACAGGATTTGGTATGTGCTTGGATTTTCTGGCTTTGTGGGAAGAGCACAGCAAAGACTGTAGTCCAACAGTCCCTGTAGAAGGATGAATTTGTGTTAATCTTTCACATTTTGATACATCATCTGACACTTCGCTCTCTGACAGTGAAAGGTACAAATTTAGGTTATCATCTAAATTGTCTACAGGCATACCACTGTGTTCGCCTTGGTTTGTGAAAGATGATACATTTTGACACAGAGCAGCTGAGATGTCCACATCGTCTGTTAGTCCACTCAAATTCTCAATATTAAAACAATGCGTAGGATGAATGTTTAACCCATGAGGCTTTTTTACAGGAGTACTACTTGATATAGACTTGTGACTGGACAGGGATAATTCAAATTCATCAAAACTGTCCAGAGTTACATTGATGCTAGTGTTACCTGCAAATATTGTATCAAGAGTATCATCCCTGTCCTTAAATATAGTTCCCTTGGTATCATCATTAGAAATGGTTTCTTCCAAGTCAAATACTGTTTCACGAGTGTCATCCATGTTCAGAGAACATACGTTTTCACGGATTAGTTTAGGCTATGCTAGCTGCTATCATATATAGGCTAATACTAATAGCCTAGGTCTAATATATATATAAATATATATAATACTAGGCTACTTAGTTGCCCTTATGTCTGTGGTAGGCTACATAGCCTAGGCCAAGTCATTACACAACCGTAACGGCTGGTCCGCCTTCGTTGCTTTAGCCTGGCCTACTCAACGTCTAGATAACACCCCCTTGCGGCATCCAGAAAGGATTGCATTCGCGGAATTCGTACTCTGTTTTAGGAGAAAATAACTCAGCGTCATTGCCTCAACATCTCTTTCCGTATAACCTCCTATCACGACAGTCTCAAAATCAAACACAAAGATTTTCAAACGTCCGCGCGCCGCCAGCTGAAACGCGTCGACGCAATGTTTCCACAATCTTTATGCATCCTCCTGGAATGCACCAAAAAGTTCCTTGTTACATGCATTTACCCAAACCTCCTGTAGCAACAGTCTCAAATCCAAAGAATTCCAAAATTCTGCTTAGATATGGTCCCATATGATATATAATTATAAGGTCACGTCTCTTTTTGTAAACTTGGGGAGTAAACTTGCGACCCGGCTGCAGATATTTTTTCCCAGGATGGAAGAGGCCAAGTCTCATTTACACTAATTTAAAAATAGATTCAAAATCATGGCTGGGGCTCAACTGCTAGGTAAAAGATACGTCTTGTAAAGGGATTCAGGTGCCGCCGATCCCATGATGGTGAAAAAAGTAAGGAAAATGTCAAGAGAATACTTTTTCAAAACATATCACATGACCGCAAGTGGAAGTTATTGATTGGCCATTGGCCTTAGCTACCCTGGGAAAAAAAATTGCGTCCAGTTCGGGTCATTATCAGACCCAGTTCAGACCGTAGAGCGGGATATCTTTCTCTATAGTTCAGACATTATAGAAATGATACACCAGTCGTTTCATAAAAAGCGGGTGTTTTCCAGTTAACTGCAACGTTGGAGTGCAGACGGTTTGTAGTAGACCTATTTCCAAATAGCAATTACAATGACTTGTGGGGTAGAGTTTTGGGTGTACGTCAATTTTCCCCACAGTAAAATGCCTTTGACAAAAATGACAAACACCAAAACTCTGTCCCACAATCCTTTGTAAATTGTAATTGCTATTTGGAAATAGGTCAATGACTTCCCCGCTTCGCCGTGAACTTTTCTAGGTTGTTAGTTAGTTAGATGGGATTTAAAAAACACACCAACACGATTGTGTTATATAGTGTCAGCTAGATAAAAAGGGAAAAGTTTGGATAAAGATACCTATAAACACATTTTTCTAGGGCCCGTGCTCATGTTTTTCCCCGTTCCCGGATCTGCTCCGGCTCCTTGGCTCTGTGTAGAAAGGACGGGCATGGTTATTTGCATTTCTGCAGTTGTTAATAGCTTGTGATTTCCTTTTTTTGTACAACTGGCTCAAGGGGCGGGGGGGGGGGGCCTCGGGTAAGATGTTCACAAGTTATTTGCGGCTCGAGAAGCGCTCCTGGCAGTTTTTTGCCTCTACTAAAATATTTGAAAATATGAAGCTTATAATTTGAGGAAGAGTTCGGATTTATTAGAAGGGTTGATCTTTGTAAGGAGAAATTTGAAAAATTCAGGCTTTTTTGAAGAATCTGCCTTAAGTTTCTTATAAAACTGAACTTGAAACTTGTAGTATAGAAGGCTGAGAACATGCAGTCTCCCAACTAGTGTGAGTCCATTCCTGTCAAACTCCAACAACCATGCACAACTATCCAACTGCACGTATATGGACATGCATGTGAGATCTCTCTGTCTCTTAGTCAATAAGTTAATTAACCCTCCAATTTCCCGACTTAATGATTTCCCAAACTGATCTCCAGAGCCGGGGATGGGAGGGTGAGGGGACAACGTGCCCTGTCCACCTTTAAGCACACTAATGCCGTGTTAATGCTTGCAGCATGACTCGTAGCACAAATGGTCAAAAGAAATCACAGACCTTTTTATAGGTTCTTTGGTAAAATCCCACGACCAAATCTACCGATATGCAAACCAAGGCATACCCAATCCAAGACCACATAATATAGACTGGAATAAAAATATCTTAATGTTTACTCAGAGGTAGATGCAAAAGTGTTAAAGTTAACAAAACAGAGGATACCTGCCCTTTGTGTACTAGTTTTATTAAAATTCGTAACAGCCTTTTTGGGTTGCGGTAATGCCTTTCTGTGTAGGAAATGATACTCCCCAGTTCATTTTTTAAACTGCATCCATACAGTTTTGGTATTGAAAACTTGCATTGTACAAAATTCCCAACCAAAATATACTTAGAGGGATGACTGCCTGTCTTTAAGGGCAAATTAAACCAGGACGCCGGACGACTCAGTGGTAGCTTGGGACAAATCTTCAACCTACCCTGAAACTGGCAGTAAGCTTATGGTCAGAGATGCCAATCATGATCATTCAGGCTACCTAGCAGCCCTATATATGATGATGGTTTGGGGCACCCGATGAAATTTCTTCTCCGAGAGTTGACACTGAACAACTTCCCCCTTTCCCCTAAGCAGACTATCACTAGCAACGAAACGCAAAAATATTGGGGAAGGGGGGCTAAGTGCTAGCAAGATTACTTAGGCGGAGCGCCATCATCAGCTGGCGTAAACCGTATAGTCAAGAAAAATTGAGGCTTTTCAAGCCCTCCGGATGATGGCTGCAAGCGGAACTTTCCGATAGTTGAATCATCATATTGGAGCATGAGCATCGATCCTGGGGGGGCAAGGGGACATGCCCCTCCACTTCTTGATCCGGGGACGTAATGCAAAATGCCTCCCACTTTTCCCTGCCAGGCTTTCACTTAAGACATAATCATGGCCGCAGGAGTTCAATTTGATTTGGGGGGCTGTTACGGCTTGCCCGAAAAATGTACTTACTAAAATTTTTTCGGGTGTCCCAATTCCCTTTGAAAAGTTTTGAATATTTGAGAGACCTTAGATGCATTTTGGTGGAATGTTTGAGGAAATATTATGGTAAAACCTGCCAAAGTTTTGACATATTCTAGAGACTGAGGGAGTTAAAGGCAGTAGTATCATTAATCGGCTAGCTATGGTTTTCTTGATGGCGGGGTGACTGAGCGAGGGCTACATATTTGGGGGTGCTTGAATTTTTGCTTGATCGGTGTGCATTATGTAAGAACTGAGTGCTACCATCGGTCCAAGTGGCGCGGAATTCGTAACAGCATTTTTGGGTTGCGGTAATGCCTTTCTGTGTAGGAAATGATACTCCCCAGTTCATTTTTTAAACTGCATCCATACAGTTTTGGTATTGAAAACTTGCATTGTACAAAATTCCCTTTCCAGTGATGGCAATTCAAAGATCATTCAACGAGTGATTGAATTTTTTTTCTCCCAACCAAAATATACTTAGAGGGATGACTGCCTGTCTTTAAGAGCAAATTAAACCAGGACGCCGGACGACTCAGTGGTAGCTTGGGACAAATCTTCAACCTACCCTGAAACTGGCAGTAAGCTTATGGTCAGAGATGCCAATCATGATCATTCAGGCTACCTAGCAGCCCTATATATGATGATGGTTTGGGGCACCCGATGAAATTTCTTCTCCGAGAGTTGACACTGAACAACTTCCCCCTTTCCCCTAAGCAGACTATCACTAGCAACGAAACGCAAAAATATTGGGGAAGGGGGGCTAAGTGCTAGCAAGATTACTTAGGCGGAGCGCCATCATCAGCTGGCGTAAACCGTATAGTCAAGAAAAATTGAGGCTTTTCAAGCCCTCCGGATGATGGCTGCAAGCGGAACTTTCCGATAGTTGAATCATCATATTGGAGCATGAGCATCGATCCTGGGGGGGGGGGGCAAGGGGACATGCCCCTCCACTTCTTGATCCGGGGACGTAATGCAAAATGCCTCCCACTTTTCCCTGCCAGGCTTTCACTTAAGACATAATCATGGCCGCAGGAGTTCAATTTGATTTGGGGGGCTGTTACGGCTTGCCCGAAAAATGTACTTACTAAAATTTTTTCGGGTGTCCCAATTCCCTTTGAAAAGTTTTGAATATTTGAGAGACCTTAGATGCATTTTGGTGGAATGTTTGAGGAAATATTATGGTAAAACCTGCCAAAGTTTTGACATATTCTAGAGACTGAGGGAGTTAAAGGCAGTACAGTATCATTAATCGGCTGGCAGGTAAGAGGCTGAATCTGATGCTCATTAATATGCCCTGAATACCAAAGGCGGCTAGTGGGCTGAAATCAACCCAAGCACCGTTAGTCTTTACGATCTCACAAAAATTGACATAGGGCCGGTAGTAATGTAAGATTACAACATACTCAAGTAAAATATCAGTGGAAAGTTACAAAAGAACCTAGATGAAGTAGCGCAACAAGAAGAATTCGACAGAACTTGCCTATTTGTAGGAATTAAAAAAATTGGCATCACTGAGGGGCCTTGCAGAGGCAATCCTTCCCCTTTGAAAATTTTTGAAAAATTGGGTGTCCTTATATGCAATCTGGTACTACATATGCTATCGTTTGAAGTACAAACCTCCAAGTCACCATCATGAATTGACACAAAGCATGCGAAAATTTCAGCCCCAAATGCCTCCCAGATCCGTCGCCGGAAATGGCATTTCTAAAGCCTATTAAAGAAAGCCGCATAGAAACTTGGAAACACGTTTTGTTCGGGTCTTTGCTTTGATTTTTATACTTTTTTTTTAATTTTTGATTTTCCAGGGGGGGGCATACCTGCGGACGCCCATGTCAGTGAGGGGGAGCATGGCCCAATGGCCCCTTTCGTACGCCACTGAAAGGTGGTCTAATAGTGGCTCGATCACACAGGATATCCTGTTAGAACAGCAGTCTGTTAAGCCTCTGGTAAGCCTCCAAAGGATTAGGCTGAGTAACAAAATATAAGTATGCTTATGGATCCCGTTCTTTCTAATTTCTAGACTAACGTTAAGTTTATCGTTGGCCATGGATTGTTTCAGCCCCATTCATCGCTATGTACACAGAGTAAAATCGGTAGTGTAAATCCCTCCCCCTACTAGCTCGTAGGACAATATAACCTCGGGGCCTACGTTAGTGACTTGTCAGTTTTCACTTTTACTGAATTCCCAACGTGTGCAACGCAGAGACTGTGTACAAGGGGATAAGTTCGGGCTTACAGCCTTTCAGTGTTAGTTGTACTGCATCAGCTGTTGTTAAATTTTACATAGCCTATTCCATTCATTTCGGAATTCCATGAGATTGCGTGGTTGGATAGCCAAGATCAGTGCTTGTTTGGATTTGAAGAGGACGGACGTATTTTGCGGTCGTCTCTTCAAATTAGCCAAGCCGGGGTTATGTATGTGCTATAACCTGCATATCCCCTCCTAAGACTACTATAAGACTGTGCCACTTCATAGTTTAAGAGTTTATGAATCTTCTTGAAATAATGGTAAATCAGTAACACCAGTCCGCTCCGCGGGCAAACTGGCAATCGGAATCTACACGGTCAAGTCAATGTATGCGTGCATGTGCTGTGCAAACAGCTTCATGAGTTATGATCTGCACTGGATCTCGCGATCTTGGAAAAACAGAAAACAAAACATAAATGAGAAGCCCGCCTCCTCCACATTTTGCAAAAAACCGGACAAGAAACATATTTTTTTCTTGGCCTTATGTTCTATCTGTACTTCCTTCCTTTGCAGCCTGAGCTTCTTAAAAGAATAGTCCGAAGCCAATTTATGATATGTTAAAGAGGGACATATTCTAAGCATTCTGGTGAAATTTTGATTTATTTCCCATGTACGGTTATTGAGATATTAGCAATTGAATATAAAAAAAATCTCCTACATAGAATGAACTTGAAGCAAGCAAGCGTGGATTCACATTGTTGGCCAATGTTATTTTATTCACAACTTACCACCAATTTTATGCACTGTTTTGGTATATTGATACCATGGGCACATCCCGAGCAATAAAATTTTGAAAACTTTATAGCTTCCCTAATCAATTCAAAGTCAAACTAATAGGATAAAAATTAAAGAAAAACTAAGCAATGGCCAACAATGTGAATCCAGGACATCACATACCTGTTTGCTTCAAGTTCACTTCTATTCTTCTAAGAAATAGTTATCTCATACAAAAGATTACGTTTTAAACAGGTGACCTTTAGTGTGAAATGAATGCCACTGGCATCGAGCTCACGGTAGTCTAACTAAAGGGCGGATTCTGAAACGTTGCATTCGAAGCCTGTGGCTCCCCCAACTGGTCATTCATGGGTGTGACTACCGACTACAAACATAATCCTTCTTCGGTTCCCCTTGTGCAGTGCAGATAGATAGTGCCAGAGAATGACCCCACACCATTGTCACTAAGTCATGTTATGGGCTCCTCAATAAGTATTCTACATCTACAAGCTCGTTGAAGTTTGTGCCCTGCGGGAGGTTCCCGATGGGGTGTGCTGAGAGAGACGGAAATGGGTCCAGGAAATAGTGACCGGAATGTTTAGAGTAGACCTACCGTACCAGAAGTATTTTATAACTAAACAGTACAGGCGCTCATCTTTTTACGGTCATACTCCCATTATTTAGCGCCCCAAACCCAAAACCCGACGTCCAGCCGGGCATGTGCCCCTCAGTTCCCCCAACAATATATTTTCCTTAAATTATAAAACTTTTTAGTGTGCTGCTTTCTAGTGCACTGCGGCAATTAAGACACCTCAATTTGACAATGGTGGTATAGTTCCTTATAGCCTTCATCGTGCAGCATCTCAATTATTTCATGATCGTAACAGTTTCAATCAAACCATCCTGTAAGTTTTTTGTGATTTCCTAATCTTACTCTAAAATTTTGCTGAACAAAAAGTGTAGCGAAGATAATGAATAAATAGTAGGCATAGGCAATATGCACAACCAAAGAGGTTCTACAAGGAGAACACCTTGGCACAACTCTATATTGTAGTTCCTTGTAGAACCTCCTTGGCACAACTCTTTATGTTCAACACAACACCGACTTTCCGAGAAAAGTATCGTTGGTTCCTTGCATACGTATGGCTTTAATCCTATTGCCACTACTCCGGTTTCACAAATAGACCCTTTCTTTTGTCCAGGCAGTGACCATTCCATACAATTCTCAAACATTCATTCAAGTCCACGGCTCCCGGTCAATAATTGATGAACATCCATTCACGTGTTGCGTCACGACGCAGCGGTACTAAATAATGGAATCAAAGACTTTGTTTGGTTTGTGTGTATCTAGCTTAACGTCTATGGGCCAACTTGCTCAGGCTTATCACTTTAAAAACACCCTTTGTGCAGGATGAATATACTTACATGTTGCAAGCTACGGGTGTGTTGGAGTGGATGGGGTGGGGGGGGGGGGTCACGGTGTCAAGGATGTGGGGTGACTTTTACGTGATGACCCTTTGATAAATTGTTGGTACGTTGTCTATCAAGTATGGTGTCGGTACATTGCCGGATTAGGCTATATTCATCACTGCCCTTCGATATTTCCCCTTAATCCCAATCTATTGCCCCAGTTACGCTACTGGTGACATGAGGACCTTGTGAAGGAGTCGCTGGCCTAAGTACATGCATGTATCGGCTAAAACAGGCGTTGTTGAACCGCCTACCAATAAGAAGATAATAGTTTCAACGCCAAAAGGAAACCCAGTGAGCACTGCACAAAATCTAGCTAGTAATGTACATGCCTAATATAGTAGATTTTAACGCATGGATTGATTTATAAGTTAGTTTCACAAAAAAGAACTGCAGTAGCCTATGTCTTGGTAAGACTCTTAAGAGGCGAGGGGAACTACATACCGTAGTTTATAAATTGCAGTGGACTTCGATAAATGCAAACCGGCAAATTCGGATGATGGGACAAGACCTGATGTAAACATTTCTAGTTATACTAACTTTGGTAGTTCAGCCCCTCTAATTGTCGCCTAGCTTCTTCAACCAATTGCTCAACATTTAAAACTGAACTTAACATTGCACGCGATTTAATATGGTAGTGGTCACGTATGGATAGTTACACATTTTTGTAGTCACTCCTTACTGTAATAAAATATGTCCTTACCAAGGGCGGATGTACCTTTACAGGGACCATGGGTAAGATAAATTTGGGCCGGGACCCCTTCAACTATAATTTTCAAGAAAACTTAAGTGGTGCACTAAGTCACGAAAGGAGGGCAAAGGTTGTCGAAATGACCTCCAAAGGCATCCATGTAGCCTACGTACTAAGTACATGCAGGGACAGCGGCTCCGGGGTATTTCGATAGGGGGCAAATCATGAGGTGAATGATCACCGTCCTGGGTAATGGGTCTAAAGGAAGGGGTACCCATCCCCTTTGAAAGATTAGTTTAAGTTTAGGTAGCATGTAGATGCGAAATGGTGTTGTTCAAGATCACGGTTCCCGATCAATACGGTAATTGATGAACATCCATTCAGGTCTTACGTCACGACGCTGCGGTGCTAAATAATGGAATCAAAGACTTTGTTTGGTTTGTGTGTTTCGAGCTTAACGTCTATGGGCCACCTTGCTCAGGCTAAACAACACGTTAAAAACATCCTTTGTGCAGGATGACGGCATATACTTACGTGGCAAGCTACGGGTCTGTTGGAGTGAATGGGGTGAGGGGGAGGGTCACGGTGTAAAGGATGTGGGGGTTACTTTTTACGTGATGACCCTTTGACAAATTGTTGGTACGTTGTCTATCAAGTATGGTGTCGGTACATTGCCGGATTAGGCTCTATTCATCACTGCCCCCACCTTAATTCAGATCTATTGCCCAGTTACCAGTGGCGTAGCTACTGGGGGGGGGGGGGGCAGGGGGGAAAGTTGCAAAATTTTGGGGAAATTTCATACCTTTGCGCCCCCCTCGAAAAAATCCTAGCTACGCCACTGGCAGTTACGCTACTGGTGACATGAGGAACTTGTGAAGGAGTCGCTGGCTTAAGTACATGCATGTATCGGCTAAAACGGGCGCTGCTGAACCGCTTACCAATTAGAATATAAAAGTTTCAACGCCAAAAATTAGCACTGCGCAAAATCTAGCTAGAACTGTGCATTCATAATGTATAGCAGGAGATAGGAACTACATACCGTAGTTAATAAATTGCAATGGACTTGCGTAAATGCAAACCGGCCAATTCGGATGATGGGACAAGACCTGATGTTAGTAATACTAACTTTGGTTTCAGCCCCCTCTAATTTTCGGAGTTAATATAATACATTATTAATATATTAAGATAATATGGAGTTCATTAAGTTCGACTGAACTTAACATCGCACGCGCTTTAATATTGTAGCGGTCACGTATGGATAGTTACACATTTTTGTAACTCCTTACCGTTATAAAATATATCCTTACCAAGGGCCGATGTACCTTTACAGGGACCATGGGTAAGATAAATTTGGGCCGGGACCCCTTCAACTATAATTTTCAATAAAACTTAAGTGGTTCAAGTCATGAAAGGAGCTAGGGCAAAGGCTGTCGAAATGAACTCCATAGGCATCCATGTAGCCTACGTACTAAGTGCATGCAGGGACGGCGGCTCTGGGGTATTTTGATAGTCGCAAATCATGAGGTGAGTGATCGCCGTCCTGGGGATTGGATCCAAAGGAAGGAGTACCCATCGCCTTTGAAAATTTTTAGTTAAGTTTCAAAAATCATGGTTAGGGCTAGAAATAAGGTTAGGGTGATGTCTGGATCTTCATTCCCGGTAAACCCTGTAGTGGAAACTTCAGGCTTCAGACTGAAGACTCGTGCATTTGATGGCAAATTGGCTATGTGGGCAGATTGTATTAAATTTTTGAAGCCGGCACCATAACACGGGGCCTCACCATTTATTAGGGGTATCCGGCTCAGCTAATTGGTAAAGGGATGACTGGACTCTCTCTGATCTTTCTATTGATATTGCCGCACCATGGGCTATTCAGGGTTTTGTCAACTGGCGAACCCTAATGAATGGAGACAGAAAATTCGCATGCCTATTTTGGCTAGCGGAACAGCCGGACGCTAAGCCTCAATTTGTATCATAGACTTCTTTTGTCCGCGAGACTAAACCAAACACAATGGAGTGGTACTCTCTACGCTCTCATTGGGTGTCCATTGACTTGTTGGTTTGATGAAAATGTCAGAAGGATAGTGGGAACCCCTTTATAAACGATTTGATTTGTTACACTTCTGTCAAAGTCACCGAAACTCGAAGTCCGAACTAGTTCGAATTAACGTTCCAAGCATCCTATAGTTTCATGATGACGCAGGGCAGAAAGTGGTGGTTCGAAAAATCTGCCTCCAATACAGTTTATGTATTCTTGGATGGCAAGCCTGGCCAGAATGGTCCCGAAAAACTGAGTCACAACCAAGGTCGGCATCGTCCATACAGCGACGTGAAAAGTTCATGCGTGTACGAGAAAGATCCTAAGTTCTTGAAGGTAAGAGAAAGAGTAGGCTTTACAGTAGGCCTACCTCTAATTAATTTAATTTTTTTGTTTTCTGTCCCACCAGATAAAAAATTGAAACAACCAGTAAACTGGGAATTAGAAGGGAAAAGTACTCATGTATGCCCCACCGTAAAAAAACAACCCCCCTCAAACAAAAAAAAAAAAAAAACAAAAGTTGAGTTGATGTGATTTTCGGCCGATAAGTGTGCGTGAGTGGGTTGTCAACTCCATTTCAGTTCAATGCTTGGGGTTGACAACCCAAAATTGTTGTCATGAACATGTGGCGTACTTACGGTGACACGAGATTCAATTTACCGACGCGTGTACACCGCCGTTATGAGTTTAGTGAGTTTATACTATAGGGAACCAAATTTACCAACTTAAAAGGACTTGTTATGGGAACAAACTTCTCAGAACGATGAATGTAATGGCAAAGAACATTAACGTTAGTGAGAAGTTTCGTGACAAAAGGTAACGTTTTGGGGCTCATGAGCTAACTAGACCTAGGCTAGGCCTAGTACTAGCCTAACGTTAGGCCTACTGTACTGAGATAGCCTAGGCCTAGGCTAGTACTAGCCTAGCCTGCACTGCAGTAAGTTAGGCCAAACTGAGTAATCAGAATGAAGTTTTTGTTAGTTTCCGCCCGTTACTTTCCGCCCCAAGATTTTTAGGGGCGGAAAGTAACGGGCGGAAACTACCGAGAGCGGAAACTAACGGACCCTTATTTAGGAGGCGAACTGGTACAGTGGTACTGGTAGGCCTACTGGTAGGGGGCAAACTGGCAAGGGGAAAAACGACCGACTACCCTCGGCAACAAAGATATCTCGGCCCCCGGCCACCTTTGAATAAGCACTACCCTGGCCTTATTAAAGCACCGGCTTTCGCCTTAACATTTCGAAAGAATAACTGATTAGGCTTACCTTTAATTAAAACAATTTAGAAATTTTGATGTAAAATAGGCAAATGGTCTTTTTTGTACAAAACTATGTTTTAAGAAAAATAGAATTATGAAGAAAAAGTTTCAATATTTACGTCTCATTTTTCGTCAAACTCTCTTTCAACTTATATTTGAAGACTTCACTATTGTATAGGCCTAGGCTATATCAGTTGTTTTAATGGTAAATGTTGTGTTGCTATCAGAACAACCCATTTCGAATTATATTTCAACATGTGTTAAAGAAGGTTGTAACTTTATTTTGAGAATGACTCTCATTATACCCTTACAAACATAAGCTAAAATGAGAACTTTATTTCCTAGAAAATAATGGAACAACCTCTTAAGTTCTAACTGGCAAAATCTGGGTCAAGATCCAAAAAATCTATAAAAATCAATGAAAATTGACTGTAATATTTTTTAATATTTTGCAATATGTCTCCCTCTTCATGCTTTATTTTGAAGAAAAAGGGATTTAAAACAACATAGCAAAATGACTGCCTATTGTAGTTATCTGCTTCACTGCATACAGTCAGTACAGTATACTTCCAATTTGAACACCATGCATGTGCATGCTGATGGTCCATACTGTAGGTATGAGTGTGTGAGAGTGGGGGGGGGGGGGGGGGGGGGGGGTTAGATTTAGATTGTGGGGAAATGGGTTTGGTTTGCCTTTCTTATTGTACCATCTGTGAGGGACAAGATGACAGTCCAGGCTCTCACAATGTTTTCATGGACTATGCCTACTGTACAACGGTGATTTGTGTCTACATGGGGTCTGTTAGTTTCCGCCCTCGATAGTTTCCGCCCGTTACTTTCCGCCCCTAAAAATCTTGGGGCGGAAAGTAATATTTTGTTAGTAGGACAGAAAAAGAAACCACCTATAAGCTTAATACTACAGTAGTTCCAAATTAAACCATACAGGCCTAGATATTCTTAGCTAGTACTGTGAGAAATAGTAGCATCACCACAGTTTAATGTTGTTAAAGATCCATTGCAATTGATTACGATTACTGATTACGATTACCTCAAGTCTGTTCATAAAACAAACAAATAAAATCCCATTAACTACCAGATTTAAGGAAAGTTTTTCTAATAATGGTACAGAGTGATCTCTTTCCTATCCAAATTCTTATTTAGAACTTCATGCAAATATGACACACTAATCCCCGTTTTAAGTAATTTTAGCAAATTTCGGGTTCATACTTTTGTCGAAACTTGGAAATCTTGCCTTGATTAACATTTTTGCTTTAAACTTCAAAAATATGATGACAAATAATTGGTTTTGATGTTTTTTGAAGACTATGCATCAAAGGTTATTTTAAAGTGGCAATGTTGCATTGGCGATTTGAAGGCAACTGATGGACTCATGATAGTGATTGACTCATGATAACTTGCTAATACTACTACATATTTCACATAGTGGTGTCTAGAAACAATCATCACATCAGTACTGCTTAGAAATATAATTAAACAAGCAAGGCAATTTCTTCCAGTAAGTATCCAATCTACTTGAGGTTACTACATCATCTGGTAAGGTATTCCAATGATCAATCAAATGCTGAGTAAAGAATTTTTGCTGCAACATAGTTTTAAACCTGGATTTAACAATCTTATATGTGTGCCCCCTTGTAACAGGACCTACTGGTGCTAATTCAAACAGCCTGTGGTCAGAAATAATCAGTCCATTGAAAAACTTATGCATAAAAAACTTATCACCTCTCAGGGGCCTACTGTATGAGTAAGTGAAAACAAATTCAAAATTGAATTTTATCAACCAACTCAATAAGCAGCTTTAAGGAAATCTGGAATCGTTTGGGGTGAGAGGATAAGGCCTTTAAATTGGGAAAATTCTCCTCACAGCAAGCCCAATGTACATAATCCATAGTGTCCTAATGAATGAACATATCAGCTGGATGTACCACCTGACAGAGCTGCTTAACTGTTCTTTTTACAAGCCCTTTCCAAACACGCCTATGAATTTGGATATCCCTAATCACTAAATCAGTTTCACTGCTTTGAGTCATGCTGTTTTGATTGCGGTAAAAAGTTGATTTTCTAACCTCAGTAATCTATTGTTCAACTGAGGTATATCAAGTTTCGAAACCCACTGCTGGAGGTCTATTATTATCACTTCACCGAGCTTCTAGTCCACTTAGGTTGCAAAAAATTACACGGTACTTTGGGCAGGATTGTAATCAAAACCCCTTCTGCGTGCTCTGCATACTGTGACTAGGGTTTCTTGACTTGGATTGAATGTCTTTGCATGGAGTATTACTATCTGTCAATCATCAAATTGTGTAATTGGGCAAGGAATGAAATCAAGTTTATATTTTTACCGTGACCATTTCCTCATGGTCCTCCTGAACAGCTCCTCTTTTAACCTTTGATATTCCAACTGCTCCCATTTTGTTTGATCATTACCAATTTGCACATTACCTAAACTGCCATAATAAATTATTTGCTCATTTTCTTGTGTTGCAGATTTTTTTCCAGTCAGACAATGCACGTGCATTCAATGTTGAGAATTTTCTGTGGAATGCTTCAGATTTCAGTCTTCAGCTGAAGCTGTTGGTAAAGGATGTCTCAGAATTTTCCAGAAAACTTAACTCACTCCTTGGTGCACCTCCTTTACATGAGGTTTCAGTTGAAGTTCACAATGCAGATGAAAACTCTGACCCCGTTACACAGTCTCCAGTTTCCATTTATGAGTGGGAATTATCAGGAAGTAGTGTGCCAGTTGTTCAACAAACACCAGGTGCTAGACACAGGTATGTACTGTAAATTGGCTTTATAGGAGTCAACTGTCCTTTAATTTACATGTCCCTACTGTATGTTTAACTTTATACCGGTTTTAAATATTTGCTAATTTTTCATAAATAAAAATGATTTGTTAATTGACAAAATTTGATAGGTTATGGGAATGGGGCTGGGAAGTATGCACAAGATTACTGGTACTGGTGGCACTGGGAATAAAAATAACAAAACGTTTGTTATGCCCAATACCAGTTCTTGATAAAATTACTGGTTCCTCACTTTCATCCTGAACAAAAATATACAAAGGATCCCTGTTTCCGGTCAGGTTTCATTATTTTCAGTTGGAAGAGACTTGTGACTAGTGTTTGCATGGGTACTAAAAAATAGGACCCAGGTAACCAGTCACTGTAGGGTGTTACAGTGACTAAAAGAAAAGAACATTTTGTTAGGCATGCTCCTTAAGACATGCATGATGATATTTACAGCTGTTTTGGAGAGGTAACGATCAAATTTCCAAGTTCAAAAACATTTGATTTGTCCCAAGGTTTTATCCTCTCGTTTTGTTTCAAAGCAAAATGACAAGTAAAAGAAACGTAACAGAAAACAGTCAAATGAGAAAATAACTTCTTAAGGCCTATATCAATTTGATACTGAATTTTGGGGCGCTTTCCTGCGCTTTTCTTTTTTTGTAGATTTGGAACCGGGTAATACAATGGTGGGCGGGATCCAGGTAGCTGGGTAACCTGTGCAAACACTACTTGTGACCTCAGTAAAACTGGCCAATGCATTGTGCGTTTCAATTGGGGAAATTTTTCATTTTTGGTGGAAAATCTTTTTTGACTGTTCAGTAAAATCTGTATAACAATAGCATGTTGTATCATGATGGTATTTATATTGAAAGAAAAAAAAGAATATCTTAAATGAGGAATTTTGTATTGTCACCAGATTGATGGAATGGATGCGTGCACATTTTTTTTGCTTCATGGGTACTTTCATTTCTTTCAGTACTCCTGCAAGGCCAAGAAGTCGTAAAAGGACTGCTGCTACAGAGGATGTACCAGTTCTTTACAAAAAAAAAAATAATTCCATGGATGCTGAGGCTGTCATCATAGAAGAAGTTAAGAAAGCCTTCTTGGGTGAGCATCAAATCAAAGTTTGATACATGAATGAGAATTACTATTTTTGAAGTACCTACCTGTACTGTGTGAAAGATATGGCTGTTGTGTCTCCTTCCTAACAGCGCCCTGGTTTGAAGTTGTTTGAGCTTTTTTTATTGAAGGCGAAGTAGACCTTTCATAAGGGAATTGTTTGGGGGGGGGGGAGGCAATGTCAGGGTGTTGACAATTTTCACTCAGGGTTGTAGCCTGCTTTTTTAGCTCACACATGTACACTGTACATGTGTGAGGTTATCAAATGGGGCAGATGGCGTCAACTTTTTAACAAAAGTCTTCTTCTTCCTCATTTTTGGAGATATGGGGCTAAAATTTTGGTGTATGATTGTTTTGGACGAGAGCATTCATACTTACCTACAGGTATTTGGGTTCTAATGTAGAAAATTTAAGTTATGTTTTAAAGCTACACCGTTTATTTAGGACTGAGTTCATTTTGTCTGCTGAGCAGGTAGTTGTTTATTTATTGCACTAATAGCAGTGTGCTTGGTTGTGTGTTCAGTTCTTATCTGACACATACATGCAGGCTATTTAACCTGGTCTTGATGATGCAGCTGGTTCAACAAAGTGCATGCATTTACAGTACTGGCACTGTATGCTTGTGGAAGTGGTCTCATCAGCAATCAGGGAGGTGTTAAATAACACCTCCCTGGTCTCATAATCAGCTGGTCAGCTAGTGTGGTGAGAATTAGGCTGTGAGGATGGAGTTACAACAGACCCTGTTGCAACTTACCCATTGTGGAGATGTCTTTCTTTCTGTTCTGTTCAATTTATCATGAATTGGCTAAGCCAAGTAATAACAAACTGTTTGAGTTCAATTAACACAGTGCAGTAGGAACATCTTGAGTCTCTGTGTTTTATTATAATCAGTAAAGAGCCATGCAGTGTTTACTTGTTGATTTGTAGGTGCAACTAAATGTAATTTGCAATACTTGAGAGTTTACAGGTACACCATATATATAATTTATTAATTTTATCTTTCTGCCTAATGTCTAGAAGAATATACAGTCCACACTTTCATGATATGAGAATATGCAGTGATATTTAAATCTACCATAAAACTATATCAGATGTAGATTTACATGCAAAATCACAAAGGTTTAGCCATCTTTACTTCCTTGCATTTAATTTTGTAATGTAAGGAGGTTTAGGAAACAGATAACTGATACAATTTGGTTGAACTTTGAGTTCCTCTGTAAGAGACAAAACAAGTCGTGTGAGCTTCACAACAGCATTGCTGTTCTAGTTATATGATGGAAGAAGTATATACTGCTGACTGAACAATTCTTTCAACTTTTTCCATCACACAATTTCAGACTTCAATTGTTTTTCTCTTACGAAAATCATATCTTTTTATTTTTTGAAAGTGATTATAGGTAAACACAGTTACTGTTTTGTACTGTAATTGTGTGCCAAATTTTTTGGACAACCAAATTATGTTTAGGACAACTAAAAATACTGAATTGGTTGTCCGAAGTACAACCACAAATTTGGAGGCCTGCCCCTCTGGGACAACACTAAACTTGCAAGTGTGAAAGTTTTTAGAAACCGTAGTCCCCCAAATGTCATTGTACTATGCCATCTTTCTGCCACCTTTGATATCTTGTGGATGTGCAAAAAATTGTTTGAGTAACAATTCAGATATTTGATGCAGGAGTTCACAGAATGTAAAGGTTACATGCATGTGCTTTTATCTTTTTTTATCTTGAAGGCTCAGCAAAAGTCCTTAATGGGAACCTACATCTCGGTCCCCAGCTGAGAGAGCTGAATGAGTCTTTTGTGGAGAACTTAATGCAGCAGATGAAAGCATTTCCAGGTCACTTTTATCAGCCACTCTGTGTAATAATTGAAGCAAGAGATGTGTTGTGTTTCAGAGAAAGTAATGTGAGTATATTCTCAAATGTTCAGATCATATAACATTCACATTATTTCCTTAGGGAATGGGGGGGGGGATTTTCCCAACTAACCCCATAAATGGCAACAGGTGATGCAATTTATGAAGATGAGACTTAGAGGTCTATCATACCTGGGACCGTTCCACAAAGAGTTACGCACAGTCTTAAGTTTGATTCACCATACCTAAGCCAACAGTAAATCATACTTAAGATCGTGCGTAACTCTTTGTGGAACGGGCCTCTGCTTCCAATGAGGTTCCTAAGGTAAGGTATCCTAAGGTATGAACAGCAACAATTTGACCAATTATGTGTCCTCCACCTTGCTGGATAGTACTAGCTGTACTTTCGCCATATGAGTCTTATGTATAGTTATATGAGTATGGCAGTTGTTCCCTTGCATATTGGTATACCTATTGTTTGCATGGCAGTTGTTCCCTTGCATATTGGTGTATACCTATTGTTTTTCACCAACATCTTTGTGGTAAATATCTGGAGTTGGGCATGCTATGACTTTCTGTACCTTGGTCTATGTGTAGCCCCCCCCCCCCCTCTTCGTCTAGCTGTTTTGGCACTTGGACAAAAAATGTGCTTCATGTTGCTGGGTAGTACTAGCTGCACCTTTACTAGATGAAAGTCTTTGTACTGTTAGTAGATCTGTTGGCATTGGTCTGAAGTTGTCCACTCTCCCTTGTGTTGAGATGTATAGTAATATGGGTATGGCAGTCTGCCTTTTAAAGTTGTTCCCTGGCATATTGGTATACCTATTGTTTTCACCAACATCTCTGTGGTAAATATTTGTAAGATTGCAGGAGTTGGTCCTGCTATGACTTTTTGCACTTTGGTCTATGTGTAGCTAAAGATACCATCAGTTTCAAGCACATTGCTCTTATTTATTGTTCATTTCATATGGAGAGAAGTCTCATTTTGTTATTGCTACCATAAGGAAATTTACAGTTCACTGTTCTTTTATGTTTTCTACAGGCTAATGCATTTCACTACAAAGTGATTGGCGGTTGTCACAATCTAACAGCTGCTAAAAGACTTGAAGAAACAATACCAGATGAACATGTGTTCCAGTCAAGAATGTGTTGTGTGTACAAGGACACACTGAGTGAAGAGGCCATCTTATGGTTGGCAAATCTTCACAACAAGTTTGGGGAATACAGACATTCAATGGTTCTTAAAGATAAGGTAGGTATGTGTGTTTATGTTGATTGTGTAATGTTTGGCAAATGTAGATGATGGGCAAATTCACTGAATCACAAAAAGCATCAAATTTCTACTTGATTCTGATGCTTGGTCCTTCAGCAGATGGAGTGTTTACTTGTTACAATTTGGGGAAGTGACATCACTTCTACTTGATGCAAGTTCAAGTTCGGCTTTATAAAAGTGGGAACTATCTGTGCGCATGGTGTGATCCGCAGATTGGATTCTAAATTAACTTCTTGTATTTATTAATTTCAGATCTTCATTTTTATACTCTTATGTAGCAAATGTCTTTAAGTGAAAGAGGTCATTTTTCTTTTGGCTGCTGGCAAGCAATTTCTGTGCACTTTATAGGAAGACTCTTTTGTCTGCCAATGTGTGGATCTCAGAATCTCAGACATCTGTAACTGTTCTTGGTGTCGTCTGTGTACTTCACATACCACGGATGGCACCAAATGGTGCTCCATAACTTGTTACTTTTGCTCATTCATTGGGAAATATTTCTTGGAGGGCAGCATTATATTTGAGGGGCAGCTGTTTCCACTTGTAGGGTGGGCCACCCCTCTAATACCACATGTGGAGAACACTTTGTCATGCATGTGTTCATTGAGTGTAGTGACTTACAGTTCTAAGCTTACACATTGTATTGTGGAATGCTCAAATAGCAGGATCATTTCTTGATTGTATCATTAATGCTTAGCAAAACCTAGCCATTACCTATTTTGTTTTCATATTCAGATAGAACCATTCATTAGGTGTACTCATTTTTTTCTAGATCCAGTTGTGTCGCAACCTGTATCTGTCAGCAGGAAGTGATGAAGAAAGTTCAGAGAAGTGGAAGAACACTGCACGATTGGTCATTGGTGATGTATGTACCAAATTTACTCCATCAACATGTTCTAAGGCTGGTAAAATATTGTCAGATGGTTATTACGGTCACAAATGGGTAGAACCTTGCATAATTTTTTTGAAAATATGGAAACTGAATCTATGCGATTGTGATTACAACACTCTATCTCAAGGAGGGTAACTGTGACTGACCTCACACTTGGTGTGTGGGTAGCTCATATTGAGTTGATGTTCCCTATTGTTTTTGAGGTCAAAGGTCATGTGGGCTTACCAGAAGTCAAAACCTTGTAAACAGTTGAATGCAGTACATCTGGAAGTCAAGGAATGAATTCCTAAGCCTTTTGGCTTTGGGGTTCAATTTTCACAACACAAAAGTGATGGTTTTTAAGATTCAAAGCAGCCCTACTGCAGTTAGACTATATGCTTACTGTCAGACCTGGTCGTGTATGTGCCATGTTATTCTAGCATGATGCAATGTGACATTCATAGATTTGCAAGTTGACAGTTGGATAACAACTACTTCACTGCAATGTTGGTACTATGGTGCACTATTGTGTTACTCCCATACTCAATTTACAATTAAAACTGAAAATAAGTAAAGGAGGCAAAGGGAGATGTTGAAATGTATTGCATTTCTTTACATAATTTTAAGAGATTTTATACCTAATAATTTCTCTTTGTTTTTGCAGGGCCATTCCAAAGCTGTTATGAAAATAATTTTCAAGTTGGCCACCATGGAATCTAACACATACATGAACCTTATGACCATGTTAACTATGTTTGGCAATGGACAACTAAAAAACCAAAAACTTAAGCCTAGTGAAATAATCAATGGCCCAAACATGAAGCCCTTTACCTTGTCAGACCTGCCAAACCTGCCTGTGGAAGCTGCAAATATCCTTCTGCAAGATCTAATTGGACAAGTTTCCACATTATCAGACTTTCAAAAGGAAGCTAGGAACTTATACAAACTGCAAATCATCCAGAAAATGTTCATTGACTTGACAGGATCCAAAACATGGGGGGATGCCTGTGAAAGATTTCCAGAAGAAACAAGAAGATCATGTTTGGAACAGTTTTTAGGGAACCCTTTGCGCTCAGTTCCAGGGGAACTCCGGTCATTTTGCAAAAGTTTATTACAGGAACCTGTGGGCCATTTTAGAGGATTGTTGCACTCATCTGGGACCTTTATCTCAAGCACTGAGATGCAGATTGAGGAAGACATTATCAGGGAGAGAGTGCCTCAGTTTTCAGGAGTTGATTTGGTCCTACTAGACAAACCAGAGGTGAGACCTAAGTTTACATAAATTCTGGTGTCAATGAGGCAGCCATGGAACTAAGGTGTAGCAGTATTGCCAATATAAGATGTATATATATATATCATTCTGAAAGTATTGATAATATCGATATTTTTGCAAAATGGGTACACTCACTATAAACAAAAATATAGCTTCCTTTGATATTCATAAGCCTTGTGATAAGCAAAATGTGTTTCTGAGTAAGTAGTAGAATGTCAATATTAGTTCTATATATAAGGAAAGATGGAAAACAGTGTGCTTATAGATCCAATGAATGATTTATTGAACCAGAAATTTTCGCCACCTCCTGGGGGCTTTGTCAACTGTCTGAAAATTTCTGTTTCAATAAATCATTCGTTGGATCTATATACACACTCTGTTTTCCATCTTTCCTTACTTATTATGTCCAACACACAGAATTAATTAATGCTATCCTTTGGACCACTTCTATATGTAGATATTTTTAAATACGCATATCGATCATATTACTAAGGTGCAAAAACCAACTAATATCAATAATATAGAAATAACACCACACCTTGCTTGGAACTACGGTTTCCAAGGTGGGAGCACCAGCAAACATCACAGGGGATACTTGTCATTCTAAGCACTACCCACACTTCAGGACTCGTAACATCTTTTTACAGCGTGGTATAAATAGATATAAGGATGAGATTTCAGTCTTCTTTGTCTCTGAGAAGAGGTAGCGTAAAAAATTGGGGGGGTATAGGGAGTCCAAAAAGCTTGATTCTTGATCCTTGATTCTGTAGATTTTGTATCTTTAAACAGGTGTCTTTTGCTATCAGTTGAAAATAGATCTTGAGGCTGAATGTTCTGGTTGCAAGTTCCAGGTGAAAGTTTCAAGATGTGCAAGCCTCATGCTCTCCATCTGTGCACCTGAGCCAGTAAGCAGTATTAGGAAAAACTTTTTTGGTTCCTTGCTTCAGCAAAAGGAACCAATGTAGTGGGGTTGACGTGTGTGTTTGTCCGTGAGGCTAGCTTGGATATGCTGGAACTCAACAAGGGAAAGTTGGATTAAATTGAAACTTGGTATATAGAACCGCCATAGTATGAAGGTGTGCCCTATTGGTTTGGTGGAGGTCAAAGGTTATTTTGGGTCAAACACTGAAAACTTTATAAACAAGTTATCTCAAGGTAGGAAGCTTGAATTGGATTTCAAACTTTGTATTTGGATGCATTATGATCCATGCAAAGATAAATCCTGTCATGTTTGGTAGAGGTCAAAGGTCATTTGTGGTTGCCAGGGTTCAAACACTGTAAACCCTTTAAACACAATATCTCAAGGTATGAGGCTTTCATATAATATGCAGACGGGAACCACAGCGCACATTGGACTATTGTTTGGAGAGTACAATTTTGTTTCCTGTAGGTGCTTTTTCCTGTTGGTCATACTTTTCACCATTTACAGTAAAACTGCATATTTCTTTCAAAGCCTGATCTGTTGCATAGTCCCAATTAAAGCATCTCATGGGTTTGCATTTGTGATATGAATCTCATTCGGTATTTCTAAGCAAATTAGACAGCATACTGCATCAAGTTTCCAAATTGGTATGTACATTTATAAAAAGGAAATGTTTGGTTACATATAACAAAATTAGAATAGCATATGCAGTGTGTGATTTTGGTGGGACTAGTATAGTATTGAAAATATTATCATTATTGAAAATTTGATATTGCGACTAATCTATTGTCTCATTATTGTTGTTGGTTGTGACAGGAACAGGGTTGGTTGCATCACTGCGTGAAGGCAGAAATGTGGTTGGGTTTGATGTGGATGACGAGTTGGTAGCTCACATCAAAATGAGAGTCACAAAAGAAGTTGGTATATCACAGACAGAGCCCAGGGGAGGGGAAGAAGAAGCAGTGATGACAGAAGATTTTTTGGAGGATGGACAGGATGTACCAAGTGAAGAGGTGGATGAGGATGAGGAAGTGTTAGAATGACAAGACAATCAGCACAAAATGACCACACGCCACAACCCCGATTCATTGTTCATGTTCCCATCAGACCCATTAAGTTGCGGGATTGCTCGATAGTCGCAAACATGTTTAATGCCCTGCCTGTTTTCTTTTTTTGGGGCCGCATAGGATTATTTTTTATTTTTTGTCTATGGACAAAATGAGAGAAAAACGAAAATAATGAATTTATATGTACTAAAAAAAACTATTTACTCGCCAACTCCTGGCACTGATCCAGGATCTTAAGGAAGGAGGGGCACATACAGTGTCAGCTGAAGGAAGATGAGCTGCAGGGGGTTTTGGGGTCCTCCCGGAAGAAAATTTTAATTGTAGCATAACCCTGATATTATATAATCTGTGATATATAATCTAGTAGTTTTGCAGGTTAGACATTTTATGTTTTTGTGAAAATCGCATTGCATGTAGAGACATGAAAAATTAAACTAGAATCACACTTCCATGTTCAACAAGGTGTTTGTGTGCACCAGCATAACTTTCATAGTTGCTGTCGTCAGATAAGCTGTTGAACCCTGGTTTATCATAAAGTGTCAACGAGGCCAAAACTTTGACAGTTGTTTGTCAAATGTTTGATAAGTTCATATGTGATAATTTTTAAAAAAAACTGTGTGACACACTTAAGTATGGTTGTGTTATAGTTTTGTGTGGATTTTGGTTGTTAGGTTCTTTTAATTTGAAGTAGTGATATTTTTTGGTGATATACCTCTCCATAGAGGTCATTTAGAATTTCATGTAGTCTGATGTAAAATTACTTTGTCTTGCCCATAATACAGTGATTTGTCTACAGATATTACTTTTTTTTGCTCATTTTTTGTTTCTTGTTTTGTTCTGGTTACAATGTCCCGTTATTTCTCCCTGTCCTCTTCAAAATGCTAAGGGGTACTTTGCAAGGACAGTATCTCTTAACTATTTTAGGCACTATTGACAGAAGAAAGGTATTAGAAGCAACGTTTTCATTTTCATGGAAAATTGATGAGGCATGTTCTAGTTTACATTTTAAAGTGGACATTAAATTTTTCACATTAGCAACATGTAACTTTTTGAAAATCTTTGTAACGGTGTTAAACCTAAAACATGAAAAAATGAGTACATTAAAAGCTGACTTCACGTTGTAAAAACATGAACGAACGAAACTGAGTTGCATATTATCAAAGAAGTAGGTATAGACGAATCCGGACAGTTGGTCTGATTTTAGTCGGTTTTAACTGAGGTCTATCATCTTTTAATCTTCCACTTTTTCGCTTACCTGTACCGTGGATGGTTGTACACTGAATTGTATCTTGATTCCCTCAATTTCACTGAACATGAGGGTTTGAAAGAATATTTGACAATAATTGGAGATGATTTAAGGCTGAAGAACCCCACTAATAGCTACCCATAGGCACAAAACACAAGTGCTGATCGGATTCGTCTATAAAATGAGCTTATCTACCTCTGAAGAGGATGTGAGCCACTTATTTAAGAACATTACCTGAGAAAGGCATTGACTCATTAATTAAACACCACTTTTGTTTCTCTTCAACTAATACTTTAATTTTGTTTTTAATTTGTGGTAGAACATAAATCAGGTTCTCAGTGAGATGTGTTTTAACTTGTCATTGGTATGTTACAGGTACTGAGGGGAAGATCTATTTCGGCAAAAAATAAAGACAATTGAGTTTTGGTGTAAAAATAAGGAAATCTGAGGAAAATTGAATTTATTGTGAACACTTTTGCATTTTATCCGAAATCCATGCCAAGTGATGTATTGCTTAAACCAAGAAATCAGGGAACATCAGTTTATTATACATGGTTTTGATAGGGCCTACACATCTCAACTGTACACAACTTTGAAACCAAAGTCAAAAGGGGACTACTTTCCTGTTTTCGTAAATTTCTTAGGTGAGATAAAAAAAAAAAAACAACAACAACAACAACAAAAAAAACATGTCAGGTTTTCCGTCCAATTAAGTCTCTTATCTTTAATTTCCCGTGCTCTAGGTATAAAAATTACGGCCTGTGCACACTATAAGTGGTTTCGAAAGAGGGTTCAAGGGGATCATCTCTGACTTTTTAAAGCACGGAATATACCCTTACAAATATCCATTTGGGAATATTGTTGAAAACGTCTCTCTCCCTTAATCGACAGAAACGATCACTTTGTGGAAATAACTTAAATAATATTTAGAATATGAACAGCTTCACAAGCACCTCATATTGCCGAGTCCCTGGGATTTTTTCCCCAGCTAAGCCTCGCGTGGGCTCCGTGACTTACTTTTCCCGCTTCTTTTCCAGCATCATGTTTCATCGTTTACGAGTATAAACTTTTGAAACCTCTAGTTAGAAGTCCTGATTGAAAGCTGAAAATGCCCGGGTATCGAGGGCAGCATTGGCCACCCTAGAAAGAGATCACACATCACATCCACGAACAAAGATGTGTCGGGTCTTAGGGTGTACATATCGGCGATCTGAACCAGTGGATTATATGTGTAATTATAATGTGATTGATAGAGCGTCAAGGGTCCTACAAAGCCATCAACATTTCACTCGTCTAAATTGAACAGATTGTCTAAACATATCAAGAAATCACTGTGGGGTCACGGCTAAGATGAAACTCTAATAGTATCATCTTTGTTTAGGTAAGAAATGAAATCGTTTATCAGCACTCAAGTGACATTTTGTATTCTTGCAAGTAAACAAATATGTGATGCAATCAATAGAAGATGGTCACTCGACCAAAACTTCACAGAGGCAATAAGTGATGAATAGTTTATAGACGAAACAGCGCAGCAAACGAACTTGCTTCTTTGTGTGACGGTCATGGCATATTCCTGCCAATGGCCGATCAGGTACAGTATACTTAGAATTTGCCACACCCTTAATTCATTAGTTTTTCGACCGTCTTTTGTAAATCTGACACATGGACGAAAGAACACGCCAAATATTTCAAACCCACGTAAATCTTATACCAATTTTAATCCCTTTCCCTGATTTTGAATAAATTTAAAGTTTTTGACTGTATGAATTTTCCAGTGCCATCCCAGAGCCCATGTCACATTACAGCTATATCGGATCGGATTACTGTCCGACTATTGTGAGTTTTAGTTAAAATCTCCTCCACCCATTGACGGGAAGAACCAAAAATTTGCCATCCTGTGCAAATATATGATCGGTATGAGAGGACCACAGATATGAAATATGAACTTCTAATTTCGTGACGTCACATTGACAAATAGCTTTTATCGGAAAACGCGTATCCGATAAAAAGTGTGTGCGGATGTGACGTCACGAAACAATCGGAAAAACTTAGAATTTCGTAGTCCTGCCATAATTCATGCATCTACATAGGTTGGCAAATTTTTGTTT
The DNA here is from genome assembly GCA_037179385.1 of Holothuria scabra. Taxonomy (NCBI): domain Eukaryota; kingdom Metazoa; phylum Echinodermata; class Holothuroidea; order Aspidochirotida; family Holothuriidae; genus Holothuria; species Holothuria scabra. Next base: position 22,739,583 of record CM074181.1, read on the forward strand.
CTTTGCGACCAAAGATGGAGGAAGTATTAATTAAAAATCACAAATTCGGAGCGAAATCCCATCCGATATCGCTGAAGTGTGACCTGGCCTTAAGAATGAAAAACGAGCTAGCTGCAAAGTTCGCGATATGTGGGTCATTTTAACGCCCATCCATCCCGAATGTCCAAAGCCTTTGCATTGAATATTTGTAAGGAACGGTCTGGCAACATGAAAATTTCCTTGTTGGAAATTCGAAAGACGCAAAACCACAAGGAACTTCCGCAAAATAGTGAATATTCGATTCAATTTCTAAATACCGACTTTTTTATATTATAAGTTTTATTTCAGACTTGGACATTAATAAACCAGAGCTGAATATGAAAAGAAAAAAATATCGGGCCTGGAAAATATGGCTTTTGTTAGTTTATGGTTTCTTAAACTATATTTCAAAAACACGTGCACCAAAGATATCACCTGAGCAATTTATTATGAGAGAAAGAAGTTGTCTCATGGGGAAAAGGTATGGTTAATTTCACTTACACTCTAAAATCAAAAGAGTGAACTTAGTCACTCTTTGAACGAGTGAAAAGTGTAAATTCAATCCATTAGAGTGATAATTCACTCCAAGGGGAGTGAAATTCCCTCTAAAAAGAGTGAAGTTCGCTCCAAAAAGAGTGAAATTCACTAGAGGAAGAGGGAAAATTCACTCTTCCACGAGTGCCTGCAATGATCGCTCTTTTTTTAAGAGCGATCACTGTGGGCACTCCATCAAGAGGGAAACTTCACTCGTTTTAAGAGAATTTCACTCTTTTTGGAGTGAACTTTCCTCTTTTTGGAGGGAACTTCACTCCTCTTGATGTGAATTATCACTCTTATGGAGCGAATTTATACTTTTCACTCGATCAAAGAGTGACTAAGTTCACTCTTTTGATTTTAGAGTGTACTAAACTCATAACTATCTCAGAAGTAATGTAAGGATCATTTATACAGTTTAACAATAGAAATCCTATTTGTAGGCAATAATTTACCCCACAAACCATTACCAACTTAGTTTGAAAAGTTGCATCCTGAGACTCTATACAAGTTATTGAATATACCTTGTGCATGGATAGAATATAATAGATGCCCTCCTTTGGAGGCGAAATACCGACAAGTGTTGATAGCTGATTTGTCAATCAGTCAGATACGAGCATAGTCTGCTACACTTGCAGGACGAATTCTTATGCGTGTGGCCATGTGTCCCAGGATGACGTCAGCTTGTCGTCAATGCACGGGTCTATTAATGCTAGCCCCTGTTCCAGCTGATCCTTCTTAAAAACAGCAATGAACAAACAAGTTTTTTGATTGTCTGTCATTTAAAAGCTGGGCGATTCGGTGGACTCCCCCCCCCCCCCCGGGGGAATTTCCATGTGGAGTGAGGTGAAGAATATATCCACGGTATATTTGCCGTGTGTAAAAAGGTCACTAAGAGAATGTACTTGAACCGTTTTATCTAGATCATTCCGTACAACGCATTCGTGTGGGTGTGTCCTTAAATATCATCTAACTAACCCAAAAGGGAGAATATTATTTTCCCCGTCGATCAGGAGAAAGTAAATCATGAGCGACGCCATTGGCGTCAGCGTGTCGTCAATGGGCAAGGTCTATTAATTCCAGTTTATCCTTTTTTATAACTGCCATGTGCAAACAGGTTATTTCGATGGTCTGTCATTATAAAGCTGAGCAACTCGGGGATTTTCCCCTCAAAATGGGGGGATTTCCATGTGGATTGAGGTAAAGAACACATCCACGGTATTTGCCGTGTGTAAAAAGGTCACTAAGAGAATGTATTTGAACCGTTTTATCTAGGTCATTCCGTACAACAAATTCGTGTCCGTGTTTCCTTAAATCTCATCTAACTAACCCAAAAGGGAGAATATCATTATCCCCGTCGATCAGGAGAAAATAAGCCGTAAGCGACGCCATTGTGTCTTTTAACCCACAATTCCACGTATTTCTGTATATATTGTGAATGGCGAATTGGAATCAGCCCCCCCCCCCTCCCTCCGGCCACTTGCCAACTTTGTAGACTTAATATACTTATTTCGTAGTGATTGACTAAAGAATATCAATCAAAGCTAAGTCAATGAGGCTTAATATTTGTTAGAAACTAATTCAACTGGTTCAGATATTAGTAAAATGTTAGTCAATATTGACTTACGTGATTGGTCAGTTCAGGCACTACTTGACTAATCTGTGTTTAAAGTAACGCAATTAAATGAAATCTTGATAGGTTTAAAGCTACCAAAACATTACACCCGTTTTAAGGAAATGTAAATTTTTTCTTTGCTAAACGTTGCCTTTGTTTATCTTTAAAATATCATGTTTCAAAAGTTTTACCCCTTTCGGGGTAATTGTTTCTTTTTCTCCCCGACTGATAAGGAAAATGTGTCTTTCAATTCTTTGAATTGGTGAATGTTGCAACAGGCATAACCGCCTTTGGTGAACTGGTCCACCCGAAGGTGATTTAGTCCGGTGCTTAACCGACTTCGTCTCCCATAAGTATCATGAACTCAACGGCAGACTCTATTTGTCAGACCCTACTGGCCGCCATGTGTGTTAAAATATCATTCAAAATTTCAAAATGTGTCAACGTAATTTCGTCGGCTGGGCAATCGATCTTAGATGCAAGTGGGAGGAAAGAAGGAGTGCCGGGATGGAAGCCCGGGTACACCGAACGGGATTTGATCCCATACACATTTGAAACACATTAGTACACACAAGTCTGTCAGCTGGAGTAGACCACTCTGCCACCCGACGACGCGAGAATGTTTCATCATCTTATCATAACAATTGGTTACAATTAACACTCTGCAGATTGACCTAAATGTGTAAAAAAGCGTCATTCTCTTTGGGTGATTTTTACAAATAATAAGTAACACATGGCAACTGATATTGTCTCATAAGTGTCAGGATATGAAGGGCACATTTTACTGGCAGACCCTATTGGCTGCCCCAGCTCCGTCTAAAAGGTATAAAAAAAAATAACAATTCGGTTGTTGGTAGAGTCGCTTTACGAAGATAAGCGACCGCGCATGCGGGGAAGCCTGTTAATCTTAAATTACAACTTGATGCTTAGGTGGCTATGCAACTCATCAATATAGCTACAATTCGATTTATTTTGAATAAACATGTCAAATGAAAACTGTAGATTACTCCTGGATAAAAACCCATCTTACTTTGATACGGTAAGCGATTTAGGCCCGTGAACATCCTGGTTGATGCGGTGTTGCTCGGCTCTATCAATGTTTCAAATGTCAGTCTTTATCCACTTGCGTTTGTTTTAGAGACTGAAAGGCTGTTCCTGTTGAGAGACTATACGTCCAAAGGAAACTAGGGGAAGTAGCTTTTGTGGGGGTCCAATTCTCTCGGGCATGAGTTAGATTTTTGCCCTTCGACTCCTTACCAGAAAACCTAAGAAAAGTAAGAATGACAAAAAATAAACAGCAGACTCATTTTCATGAAAGTTAAAAGTGTTATTCTTTCTTTTTCCATTCATGTTTTCTCTGTATAGCTTGCCATCTTATGTAGTATTACTATCACATACGCAAAAACATAGAACCATTTCTGCGATATATTTAATGATAAACCACTGGGAGACTAGGGTGGGACAGAAATATCTAAAGGAGTCATCATCACGTGATAAAGAAATTCGGTGAAAATATCAATGCGTTGAGGATAAAAGCAACAAAATTTGCATCATTTTATAACGAAAATACATTGAACGAGATCTGATCGTAAAGGACTCTCCACACAATCTTAAATGCATCCAATAAACTGATATCAGATAAAACTATATTGGAGCAAGCCAATGCTGTACAACAAATAAATGAACAATGATAATATATTTTACATTAAGCTGTTAAAAGACCGTACCGTCTGATACACTACCGCGCTTACCACTTAATTAAATCGTTCGATGCTGATATATGCAGCACGGCTTGCCACAGCAACAAGCTTTGTCAATTAATAATGAATTCATTGGAATGAAAAGTGCCAACAGAACTCTCATATCGGTAATAAATACATATACATTTTCTTATCTCGCTTATCGTTCAAACTTTCCTGATTTCACATTCTTCGAGATGTATTTTTAATTGGAAATACATAACTTCAGGGAGATCGTTCTGAAGGATAAAAGGCTATACTTTATGCCAGCTAAGATATTTGCTTGCAACTGTTAAAATTTTAAAGATAAATTTATAAACGGGGGCAGTGACCGATCCTACTGCAAGTATACAAAGCTTGGGTGGGTATATCACCGTGCATTCAAATAGTATGCAGTTTAATGAGTTACAGTTGACGATTGTTCTGGACTATTTTGAAGGGGTTTTTTTGCTTGGTCTTAATGTAGTATACTTAATCCAAGAATCGAAGGGTTGAAACTTCCTATAAGACGCTGAACGACCAGCAGGGGTACGGAAGAAGCTTGTCAGTCTGTATTTTTTAAATTACAGTAGCAGTAATTACGCTATCCCCGCGTAAAATTCAAGTCGGTATGAAATTCTTAGACGAACCCTACGAGCGTGCATACATACTGTACATACGCAGACAACATGGTGTTGCACGCATGATTAATGAGAGGTACAACCTTCCTGATAAACCGTATTGGATATTCTGGGACCCATGTGTACATCTGATATATGATGATAATGTATTTGCAAATTGCATGGCATTCGTCATGAATCCCATATGGGCCCATTATAAATCTCACAAAAAATTGGGTACTAAGTCGGATCCACACGGGTTCATCCACGAAGGACCAATTTATACGTTTGAGACATAGACACTGTGGGCACTAGGTGTAAGATGGATGGCATGTTTACCTTTTCAAAGTGAGATAAATCAAAAGAAATTATTACTTACAGTCTTCTAGTCCATCAAAAATCAAGAAAAAATTTCAGATACGTTCATTATAATATATCGCACTGAACAAGAGTGGAAAAAGATTGTTCTGTCCAATTCGAGAAGAATGCTAAAATGCAAAGACGAAAAAGTAAGTATATATTTGAACAAAAAGCGAATTCTTAAGTTTCCAAATTCCATCTTCTACAGCATTACTTGGATAAAGTTTTACACTCTGTAATACTCAAAATTCGTTTAAAGACATTCACTCATCAGCCCAAACCGTAGTATATTTGATGGTGGGAAGCGAAATATTCAATTAGTTGTGCTCTTTGATTGATGTCATGGTCAAAAAATGGAATGAAAAAACTATTTTATGAAGACTGCAGTCGGCTGTGGAGGTTTACGGCTCAGTTTCTAATCAATTAGTTTAGGTCAGTCCGGTCATGACATATTTTTACTAGTTGTGGTTCACTGGCTTGTTTTCCCTATACTCCATTGTTTATGAAGGGGTGGCGCCAGGATTTGCCCGACAGGGGGGCCAGCATTTCAAGGCCCCGACGAGTTAGTTCCGGTGGGAAGCGACTTGGCAGAATTTAAGGCGCGCCCTGCGCGCCGAAATTTTTGGCTTTCTTTTTAACAAATACTTAAAAACGTGGAGTTTATTCTGAAGAAATATTAAAATTTTTGAAAGAAATTTGGCTTTCGTAAGGGTGGTGGGGTGTTTATTAAAGAATCTGTCCTTCATATGGTCAAAACAAAAAATAATACAAAGCAATACAAGACCCCAAGGTATAGCTGTAATAACCTGTTTGCTATTTACAATACAGATTACTTTCGTAACTTGGTCTGACCACTTCGAGTCGTATCCTCTCTAATTTTGTGTTCTCCACTCATGCTACATTTGGTAGCAGAGGTGAGATTCAAGTTTAAGTCCACCCCATGTAAATGACTTTTTGTCGAAAGCCTATCAATCTGTCAATGGTTAATAACTTCTTATTTCGTGTAAAATGCTGATTCAAGATGATAACGATTGCATACACATAAGTTCAACTTGAGCACCTGATATGCAGTTTTGATTTGTGTGTTTTATATACGTGGCGTCATTACAATGTGCCTCAAGTAAAAAGATTCAAAAATGCATTAAAGACCATGAAAAATGAATTCTAAAAGTCCAACTTTATAGGACATTTTCGAGCTAAGGTATAAAATATTGAAGTTTATTCGCTCAACTTAGAATGGTACATTTCACAATAATTTGCGATGTCATTGTTGTAATACTCAAATTAGAAATTTGTATTTCTTTGTTTTCTGAAAGTCACTGCACCTTGCATCAAAATGTGATAGCACCAGGGGTGGCGCCAGGATTTGCCCGACAGGAGGGCCAAGCTCCCCGACAGGGGGTCCAGCATTTCAAGGCCACAACAGGGGCAATGAGTAAGTTCCGGTGGGAAGCGACTTGGCAGAATTTGATGCGCGCGCAGCGCGCCGAAATTTTTGGCTTTCTTTTTAACAAATACTGAAAAACCTGGAGTTTATTCTGAAGAAAAATTAAAATGTTTTGAAATTTGGCTGTCCTAAGGGTGGTGGGGTGTTTTTTAAAGAATCTGTCCTTCATGTGGTCAAAACCAAAACGTCATTTATCCGACAGCTGAAATTCTTTTGGGTTTATGCATTTAACCTTACTAGGCCTACGTGTTAAAGCTTTTAGACGAGGCTGGAAGTTTTTGAACGAAGATTTGGAAATTAAGAGCTAATTATATTGGAGAAATTTTGGAATTTATTGAAAAAAAAAATGGTTTTTGGTAAAAGCATAATGGAAAAATTTCGGTTTTCATTAAGTGATATGCCTTTCAAAGAGCAAAATTAGGTAGAATGTCGGGATGATTAACAGAGTTGACTTTGGTTATTTATTTTAGGGAGTATCCGACGAAATTGGAAAATTTTGCTACTGTTGACTATCTGAAGCTTACATTGTGGAGAAAATTTTTTAAAATTATGACAGATTTGGGGTTTTTTATGGAAGCATTTGATCTTCTTATAATAAAAAATCACGTAGGGGGTGATCTGAAGTTTTGTTGGGGTTACTGATTAAGTCTCTCGGACCACATTGGAAGATTTTCCAGCGGAAAAAGTTTGGCTTCCCATTCACTTGAAATTTTATATTTTATATATTGACATAGGCTTACGTGAGCGTTTCAGTTTGGGAGGGGCAGAATTGCCTTTTCATGTCCGAAAAATGTAATCCTACCCAAAATACTATCTTAGTGGAGCGCACAGAATTTTTTGAAAAATTGAGAACCCCAGACAGCAGGAAATGGCATTTTGCGGGCTCGTAACCAGAAACATAGCAGTCATTTTCGGAGCTTTCTTTTGCAATAAAATTTTTACTCCATAATATTATCCCCAAATGAAGAATAATTTGCAAGCATGCATTGTTCTGTTAAGTAGTCTGTTCGACGAAAATACTATCTCAGGGTAGCGCCATCATCAATTGGCGCGGAGCGTACAAAAAATGTTAAAAAATAAAACCATCAGACAGCCGGAAATGCATTTCACAGATTTGTAATAAGAAATGAAGAAGTCGTTATTTGAGCTTTCCTTTTTAATGAAAATTTCCCTTCAATAGTAGAAAACCAACTTACTAAGTGATCAGAAAATTACCAGATAAAAGGTACTGCTCCAATTAGATGCAATGGTCTTGTCTCTTTTCGGGGGAAAACTATGCAACGGAATTGAAAACATACTCTGTTTTGACTCTATTAGAATCTTTGTTGTATTCAATTGCAAATTTCATTAAACAGATGAAATTTTCTACGTGACTGCCCGAACTCCCGACTTTAAATGATTCTACTTCCAACGTATTTGAAAATATGTCACGTTACGAGGTGGCTTCAAATGAATTTTCGCTCAGACTTATGGGGAAACATTCTCACACTATTGTTTATCTTTACGTGTGGCTGAAAACGGCCTGGCCGATTTTCATTACCGTTGCTAGAATTGGGCTGTCGTGGGCAGGCCAGATGGAAGACCATTCAGCACTGCATGCACATGAACAAGCTCTCGTCCGTTTTTTTGTGAGGAGAATTCGGAATTGTGAGTTTCCTTGAAAGATATTGTCTTCTAGTAAGCAAAATCATGGAGATCGTCTGGGTGACTGAAGTTTTTCAGGTTGTAGATGAAGGTAATTCCCCAACGAAAATGGTGTCTCAACAACATGGAGAGGGCAGCCTTCCCCGACGGGGAAGACCTTGCACGCACGGATTAAAGATGGGATGAGGGATAGCAGAGCTAGTAAGAAGTGATTAAAAACCGATTCAGATATGCATTAAAAAGGCGTTACAAAAGAAAGTTCATTGTCATCCATTCAGTAACTTCAGTCTTTCACGTGTATCATTTTTAGGCCTCCCCGGAAAAATGCCATCCTTCCCCGACGGGGGAGGAGATAGGACAAGGTACATGAAATTAGGTTAATCAGAGCTAAGAAGATGTGATTGAAAATCGATTCCGATACGTACTAAAATAGCAATACAAAACAAAATATATGTTCAAAATCCCCCATCCAGTAACTTCAGTCCTTTAAGGTTTTTTTTTTTATTTATTTTTATCATTTTTAGGCCTCCTCGACGAAACCGCCAACCTTCCCCGACGGGGGGGGGGGGGGCATGCCCCCCGCCCCCGCTGGCGCCACCCCTGTTTATACCACAGTTATGCAGTCTACACCCTGAAATTTGTGATTTGGGTTTCTTTCAATACATTACGCAGATGTCGTAACATCCCGTTTTCATCGAAGCTTAGAGACACAACTAGTTTGTGGGACACAAGACGAGTGAAAGTCTTGACGTGGAGAGTCTTTGTCTTATATGGAGGCAAAATATTAACTTCATAAGTTCTCCTTGAACTTGACAAGTTGTTGTACAAATTACCATGTTAGACTGTTGGTGATCTGCGTCTTTGAATCTTTGGTTGCCCAATGAACGACCTTATGGACCTTTAAAGACGCAACTATACTGTGCCATACTTTTGTGTCACTCAGAATAAATTTGACTGGACAGTCGGCATTATGATGAATGTGTCAATAAAATTTCCTTTTGCTGGTAGTTGTCTTTCTTTAAATTGATGGCTAGTTGCCAGGTTAAAAATTAAAAACAGATGGAGAGTAGCCATAAAATCTACTTGATGACATTCATGTGAATTTCGCCATCATGACTGCTTGGGCAAGTAACAAACGGTCCTGTCTACTCGTGTTCAAAAAAGGATTAGATAAAATGTTTCTTTTTACAAGACATTCTGTACAAAAAAACTACGAAAAATGTTTGCTCCGGAATACATTATCTGTTCTTCATTCATAGTACGAAATTTGCCGTTAGGTCAAACACTAATTATGGAGACTAAACACGTTGAAATTTCTATTCGCTCACACTTAGTACGTTGCTTTTACATCGATGTTTAAAAGGTATCCTACCGGAGGATGTTAATCAATCGACCGTTTCCAGAAACGTTTTTACAATGCACAATAATGCTGTCTTCAAACATTTACAAATCAGTGCTTCGGATCTCTTTTTTCTTTGGAAGCGTAAATGTCGATCTTCCGAAGATGATCTCTCTGCAGCCCTGGGAGGATTTCGTTCAAAAAACGTGCCCAAAGTAAGCAGAGCATTTTACCGAATTAAGATCGCAATTATTTCCGTGAGTTTTTCTCAGTCAAATTAAACAAATGATCCCACCGTGAATTTTTCGAGTTACTTTTTCTCGTGGGGAGACAAGCTCTCGTCATTGGATACTTTGTTAATACTCTAAATGTGAATTATTGAAAAACATCGTAACAAATATTTCAACAGAAAGACATCGGTCTTTCCAGCTTGGTAAGAAATATTTCCTTCTCATAATACCTTTCGTCATTTTCAAGGTCATTCACTACCGTTTGAACGAAGATCTTCGATTTTTTGCCGTTTCCAATGAAAGTTAATGAATGTGCTCTCGGCCGTATGGTATAAAACTGAGTACTTCCGTTTGTCTGGTGCCTGTGGGCTAACTTCGACGTGCGCAACTTGTATAATCAGTCTGTACTGCAAACACAAATACCAGGCTATGCAGATGGCTGGTCTAAGCGTACATCTTGGTAAGAGTATTGCATTAGGTCACGCGAACCTCTTTGATCCAGCTATGTGCCTGAAGGTGATGGCATTTGAAGCTATGTAGCCTTTAGTTTGTTACTCTCAAAATAATATATGAGGAAAATTGAAAGTTTAAATGCCAACCGGAAAGTAGGGAGTTGAGGCTTTTCCTCCAAGACAGTATAAAGGATGGTTTTGAGCCAAAAATACAAGTCTTCGGCTTTATTTATAAGTCGAAAGAGAAGTAATATTTTAAGGTTACCGCTCCTTCTGGTGAAGTCATTTTGTGATCAAAAGTTCCCCTCGAGTAAAACCAGATGTAAATTTTCTCAAAATTGTTTCTGGTTTTGATGTGGGAAGTTTCAAGGGTTGATGTTTGTAATTCCAAGAAAGTCTGGACACGTTACGGTTGTAAAATTAAAGCGATTAGATTGCGGGCAGGTATGTGTACGCACGAAGAACTCAGGGATTATCCCGCGACCAAACTATTTTGAAACTTGGATCACGGCTACCCTTGGTGTATATACTTTCATCTAATTGTCTTTTGGTTCGTTAGTCTTACTCTCTTGCTGTAAATTACTAGATTTGGGTTAGAGTCGTCGTACGAAGTTTGCTGGTAAGGGGTTTTTTTTTGCAAAGGAAAGTCACAATATAAGGTAGTTATGCAATGGACAAATCAAAGTTATCATCTAGACCGATTTTCCATGAATAAACGTGGATGCATGAACTCACGATATCAAGATGTTCACTATGTACAATAAGAGTTGTTTCACATGACGTTATAGGACGTCTCCTAATGATATGCTGGTCATGCACAGAGTTTCACTTGTTGTACAAGGAAGGTTATGCACGTGAAGCCTCGCGTATCACTTTGGCATACTGGATGAAACTGGTCATGCGCAGTACGTGTGCTACCGATACGCCCGCGCGGAAGCACCTTTGTAACGACTTGGCCGACTTGACAACAATAGAAAACCGCAGGCAACAATAGGCGGTCACTGGACGATGTAATCAGCAACAATGTTGCTCTTGGTCAGTTGTGTAACAAGAAAGGACTACAAGGACAGGATAAGTTTGTCCAGGATTCAAGGGAGTGGATTCGCTTTGTTATTTGTTACATTTGCCTCACATACATTTTTTGAATATTTAGAATTTGTAAAAACTGAGATTGATAGACTTGAGCAATGTTCCCAAAAGATTAATATATGTATGATATATTGAATGTTTAAAATTTACTTCAATGTACTTTTGTCGAGTCGTTTCACTGAACATCCTGATTTCAGTTTTATTGTTGGTGGCGTTAAACCCCTTTTCAAAGCAAGCATTCACAATAAACTTTACTCAGGGAACGGCTTGGAAGATAATGAATAAAACCACAATTAAAAAAGGTTTCATTATCAGGAATTTCGGAACTTACTTAGAAACCCGTCAATCAAATGTTGACGGCAAGATAGGGTTTAACCGTTTCCCAACGTATATTTTGTAGAAATGATTTGATCGTCACGTCTACTTCCTAACACTCCCAACTTAATAGCTTTACACTTCCCAATCGTTATCCACATACAGCTGAGGCAAGCTTAGTGATGCATAGCACTTATCGGATAAACATGCACGCACAAACATTTTGTGCCAGATCGGCTCATATAATCGCATGATATTAAGTTTTTTTAATCACCCCTGTTGTTCTGATAATATTAACTTGTAGAGCCCAGGGCATTGATTCCTAAATTGTGTAACGATCCCCGGGGATATCGATCGCTATTGTCACATAATGCATCGCTTTGAGCGTTTTTTAACAATTGTATGCCTTCTGCGCTACACAAGCAAAATTTATTTTATCTAATTGAAGTTCTTTCCTTTTTGGAGTAATTTATGCTCTTTGTTTTTGTACTTGTTTGAATGTTGCTCCAGGATCGTAAGCTAATTTCTCAAGATCCGCCTGTGAGCATCCTGATTTCTTTTACCCACGCAATAATTCAAGGTTTTATCTGTTTACAACCGTGATGAAATCACAAACTTCCTCCCCAAATCTCCGGATTAAAACTGTTAAGGTTCTATATTTACTTGTTATTGGAAGCATAAAGACCTTATTGAAAACTTATTTAATGCCGAAATGATGTTATACTACAGTATCGTGTACAGAAAATGGAAATCATTTTTAATTCATTCATTATTTTAAGAGTGGCTCAAAATGCCCAAGACGACTTGAAGGTAGTTAGGTAGTTAAAAGGATACGTATCGTGACTAGAATTCAGTCTGTAGAAGACGAACACCCTAAGGCTGACAGTATAAATCTAGTGCACATAGTTTATATAGAGTAGTTATTCTTCGCGTTTTTAAGTACTTCCTAGTCAATAAAGAGTTTACTCGTGGTATATTCTTCTTATCTAGTAAATAAATTTCTTTATAAGTTTTTCAAACAGTGGAATTTCAATTTAAGAATAAAAGTGTAGTAAAAGCAGGGTGATTGAAATTTCGCGGAACTGCTATCCGTCTTATAACCGTTAAATTGAGATGTATTGAAAGACTATCCTACTTCCATCTCTATCTGCAGTCCACCGTTTCTTTCAAATTATTCAAAATATGTTGAAAGGTTTTCCTAGTTTAACAACTTCTGATATGAAAAAAAAATTGAGGACCAAAACATAAGTTTTTAGATTAAGTAAATTGGCATAAGAGGACCGAATCCTTTCAAGGATACGTTTTAAAATTAATACAAATCCAAATTCATTTTTGATATGGTAAAGAGGGACGTACTCTAAGCATCATGGTTAAAGTGCCATTCATTTTTTCAGGTTCTGTTCTCGAGATATTAGCGAGTTGGCTCATCTTCTATTAAAAGTGAACTTGAAGCAGACAGTTGGGGTAGATGTGCACTGTTTAAGAAGGTGTTTCTTGATTGACTGTTACCATTGTATTGTATGATTTTATTCTTTGTTAGGGTTAGGGATTAGGTTAGGGATTAGCGCTGTCGTTAGCCAGTTAGGAAATTTCTTGTTAAAAAGTGCGCATCGCCCAACAGTTGTGATACCATGGCTTCACATTGTTGGCCAATGTTTTGTTTTTCTTTATTTTTCATCTTATTATTTTTACTTTGTATCGATTAAGAATGCTATGTTTTGTCCCTAAGGCATATGTTTTTCAAAATTCCATTGCGAAGGAGACACCAATGGTATCAAAATTTCAAAGTGTACTTGCATAAAACTGGTGGTAAATAAATAAACTAAACATTGTCCAACAATGTGAACCATGATATCACAAATGGTTGTTTCAAGCTGGAGTGTCCGCAATCACGGAGTCTAGAACGAGACTCTGCACGTCAGGTCGTTCAGTTGGTCATGTTGAGTTGTCCCTTGGGGACGTAACTCCTTTTGGGGGCAGAACTCCTTCGAAAGTATTGTTTGGTTTTCGCCCCCGGCTCTTTGCCAGAGAGTTGGGGAACTTTTGAAAAAAGTTCCGCTTCAAGCTGTGTAGAAAATTTGGCACATTTAATTGCTAATGTCTCGAGAACAGAACATGGGAAATGAATTAAAAAAATCACTAGAGTGCTTAGAAAATGTCTCTCTGAAACCTGTAAAAGATAAATGTGGCTCTAATCTATTCTTTCATGGGATTTTCTGCGACAGGTATTATTTTTCTAACTATTATTTTGCGTCCTTCAGTGGCGGATCCAGGAATTTGCAGTGGGGGGGGGGGGGGGGGGGGGTGTATATGGATTGGACATCAAATGTACACTGAGCGAAGCTCCACCTTATGTGTGTCTGTTATAGTCGCTGATGCCTATAAGAATTCAGGAAATAAGAAATGGGGGTGGTAGGCAAGCATCCAAATTTTACGATATTTTTAAGTGTGATTAACACTCTACTAGCAGTTCGGGAGATAACCTCTTTCGGGGGAAAATGGTTTTTCACCTCGATCGGGGGAAAATACGGCCATGGGTGGCGCCATTTTCAAATTTCTCCCCTGATGCTTTGCGATCCTACCGCGCAATTTAAACGGAAACAAACGTTCAAAATACCTGGAAAATTTAATCGGTCCTAGGAAAGAGAAATTTTGGAATATTTAGAGACTTTGTTGCTAGGGGAACAAAAAAGCCGGATCATGTTTGGTAGTTCACCGGGCAAATTTTGAGATATCAAGCAATTTTGCCTCGTTCTGTGTCCTAAGCTTAAATAATAGACTCGACACAGCAGCAAGATCTGTTCAATTTTCTTCTGCAGAAAGTTGTGTAAGTTCCTCGTGCTAGCAATTGAGCCCATTAGTACGTTCTTGACAGTTTCTAAAGATTTCTGTCTGTGGTGATGAACAATTACCTTGTATTTGAACATATCCACATTTATAAAACAAAGCTAAGACTGTGAAGAGGTACACCCTAAGTGCTCATGAATAGTCATGCTGCAAATTTTCTCCCGATCGGGTGAATTTTCATTTTCCCCCGAAAACGGTTATCTCCCGAACTGACTAGGGGCGTAATTTGCAGCGCGCGGAGTGCGCTGAAACTTCCGCCCTTTCCAAATATTTGAAAATGTGGAGCTTGTGTTGCAGAAAAGTTTGGGATGCTGGGTTTCCTGCAAGGAAATTTGAACAGTTGGGGGATTACTGAAGAATTTGCATTTTCTATCGGCAAATCTGATGTTGGGCGGCGATCAAAGAGCGCTGTTGCTACATAGTGTTATCCAACGCCTACGTAATGAAGCTCTTCGACTTATATTGGAGAAAGTACGGAATTTTACGAAAGAAAATTTATGAAAATAGCATTGTATACAGTTAACGGTGTTACTTGGTGATCTGGTGTCACAAGTGTAGCAAAGTTCCAATTTGTCACTTCCAGAGTTCGGAAAAGTTTACCAAAGTGTTGTTTAAGAACAACTCTCCCTTCCGTTTGTCTCAGATTCCCACGTCCCTTCCTGTTTCCCGTCACGTGTTACAAGTGGAAGTGACAAACTACCTCGCCCTAGTTGTATACCATATTTTCAAAGTGTGGCCCATTTCACCCTCTACAGCCTTCTCTTTGGTCACTTTTTAGGTCAGCACATTCCTTTACATTTATTTAATTTCGTGCGTCACAACTTTTAACCAATCAGGGGACTGCGTGTGTTCCGATCTCCCCGAGACATGAAAGCTCCGAGCTTGCAAGTTTTGGTCACACTCACACGTTGGTCCAGCAGACCTAAGGGGACGAGCACCTGAGTCAATCTGTATATAGTTAAATTTTAATAATTCTTTTCTTCTTTTTTTTTTTTTTTTGGCCGGCTGTTAATCGAACGGAATAAAACCTCCAATCACCTTGAATCAGAACTTAATCTTCTTCTCATCTACTTATTCATATCTCAACTCGTATCGCTTACACTCTCTGCAACATCTTCGTACAAGCCTCCTTATCAACGATTGGCCCAATATCCGACAAGTAGTCGTAGCCCCACGTATTGACTTAGACACACATGTGATGTCACAAACAGCGTCACCAACGGCCGTTTGCGGAAAACGCTAGATTTAGCATTCGTCATTGCCCAATGTCCTAACAAAACGGGAATTAACCAAATAATACGGAGGATAGATACCTTACAATTAACATTTTTCATTTTATTGAAGAATATGACTAAAAAATACGGTAATCAAATAATGTAAAAACTATATAACTGTATTTTGAAAATGTAATTAGGCCTAGGGTACAATTAGCCTGGCTATCTATACAATTTTTACCATCCCGGTGGGGGGGGGGGGGAGAGATATGCACACCCCCATCCCCTCTTTGGATCCGCCACTGGCGTCCTTCGCGATATCATCTTCAAGGGCACTAGGAGGATGAATTTAAGGTATAGGCCCAACTCCGTATATAACTGTACACCGCAAGCTTACAATCGGGCCGAACTTGGAATAAATGAACGTAAGAAAGCTACACCATATGCCTACCGCTTAAAAGGTAGAATCTCCCAACCTAGACAGTTTCTATTCCTACAGCCTTACAAGGCCGTAGGCCTCCTTTGTAATCAAAATACTCTCTGCACAGGGGGCGTCTGGGGTCACCCCTATATTCGCAAGAAAATGTGAAAAGAGAAGAAAAGAAGAAAAAAGAGTAGAAGAAGCAATATCTCAACTCACTCACTCTTCACCCCTATCAAAATAACCCGGCGCCGCCCTCTGCATCCTTACATCCTTAATTGTTTGGATTTTCATTTGGATAGAGCACCCGACCTGCAGTCTCGAGGTCTGGCGTTCAAATCCTCGCCGGGACATATATATCGAAGACTTCAAGAATGGAACCCACTGCCTTTCTCAGATTGTGCTTGGGTCTAACACATAAACACACATAAGCACAGGGCTGGGGCAAGCGGAATGCAGGGGGAACCCCCCCCCCCAGTTCGGGGAAGGTCGGCGGTTTCGTCGGGGAGGCCAAAACGATAGAAAAAATAAAAAAAAAACCTTCAAGGACTGAAGTTACTGGATGGGGGATTTTGATCATATCTTTTGTTTTGTAATGCTATTTTAGTACATATCGGAATCGATTTTCAATCACATCTTCGTAGCTCAGATAAACCTAATTTCATGTACCTTGTCCTATCTCCTCCCCCGTCGGGGAAGGATGGCATTTTTCCGGGGAGGCCTAAAAATGATAAACATGAAAGACTGAAGTTACTGAATGGATGATCATGAACTTCTTTTCTTTTTTAACGCCTTTTCAATGCATATCTGAATCGGTTTTTAATCACTTCTTACTAGCTCTGCTATCCCTCATCCCATCTTTAATCCGTGCGTGCAAGGTCTTCCCCGTCGGGGAAGGTTGCCCTCTCCATGTTGTTGAGACACCAATTTCGTTGGGGAATTACCTTCATCTACAACCTGATAAACTTCAGTCACCCAGACGATCTCCATGATTTTGCTTACTAGAAGACAATATCTTTCAACGAAACTCACAATTCCGAATTTTCCTCACAAAAACGGACGAGAGTTTGTTCATGTGCATGAAGTGCTGAATGGTCACGACAGTCGAATTCTAGCAACCGTAATGAGAATCGGCCAGGCCGTTTTCAGCTACACGTAAAGATAACCTATAGTGTGAGAATGTCTCCTTCTAAGTCTGAGCGAAAATTCATTTGAAGTCACCTTGTAACGTGACATATTTTCAAAAACGTTGGAAGTAGAATCATTTTAAGTCTGGAGTTCGGGAAGTCACGTAGAAAATTTCATCTGTTTAATCTAATTTAGCAGTACCCTTTTTCTGGTAATTTTCTGATCACTTAGTAAGTTGGGTTTTCTCCTATTGAAGCTCATATAACGACTGCTTCTTTTCTAGTTACAAATCTGTGAAATGCATTTCCGGCTGTCTGATGGTTAGATTTTTTATTATTTTATGTACTCTCCGGGCCAATTAATGATGGCGCTAACCTTAGATAGCGTTTTCGTCGAACAGATTAATTAACAGAACAATGCATGCTTTAGCCTCGTCTAAAAGCTTTAACACGTAGGCCTATTAAGGTTAAATGCATAAACCCAAAAGAGTTTCAGGTGTCGGATAAATGACGTTTTTGTTTTGACCATATGAAGGACAGATTCTTTAATAACGCCCCACCATCCTTACGAAAGCCAAACTTCTTTCAAAAATTTTAATTTTTCTTCAGATTAAACTGCAGATTTTTAAGTATTTGTTAAAAAGAAAGCCAAAAATTTCGGCGCGCCTCAAACTCTTCCAAGTCATTTCCCACCGGGATTAACTCATCGCCTCTGTCGGGGCCTTGAAATGCTTTGGCCCACCTGTCGGGCAAATCCTGGAGCCACACCTGGTGCTATCACATTTTGATACAAGGTGCAGTGACTTTCAGAAAACAAAGAAATACATAGATTGTAATTTGATTATTACAACAATGACATCTCAAATTATTGTGCAATGTACCATTTTAAGTTGAGCGAATAAACTTCAGCATTTTATACCTTAGCTCGAAAATGTCCTATGAAGTTGGAAGTTGGACTTTTAGAATTCATTTTGTATGGTCTTTAATACATATTTTTGATTTTTTTTTTTTTACTTGAGGCACAATGTAATGACGCCACGTTAACATAATGCACAAATCAAAACTGCATATCATGTGCTCAAGTAGAACTTATGTGTATGCAATCGTTTGCTTCTTGGATCAGCTCTTAATACGAAATAACAAGTTATGGTCCATTGATAGGCTTTTGACAAAAATTCATTCATATGGGGTGGACTTGAAACCCACCTCTGCTACCAAATGTAGCATGAGTGGAGAATACAAAATTAGAGAGGATACGACTCGAAGTGGTCAGGCCAAGTTACGAAAGTGATCTGTATTTTAAATAGCAAACAGGTTATTACAGCTATACCTTGTGGTCTTTTATTGCTTGATTGTGTGAGCTCCATTGAACACGAGACAACTGTTTGGGTATTCTAGTTTTGAAATGTAAGTAAAAAATCTGCGTGTTGTGATTCACATGTTGACAAGGTATAGTGAAAATAATGAAGCAATATTAATATAGCTTCAACTTTTTACTCTTTAGTTTCATGAAAAGTTTTTTTTTTTCAATTTTTGAACAAAGTTTCGAAGATAAAACGATTCTTAAAGACGATGAATGACGCCAAGGTTAGTTTGCAATTACTTTTGGGCATCACCTGAGTATAACTCGTGACTGACACGCGATGCATCATTTGCCAATGTTTTCACTTATGTGAAGTTTATGGAGAAGAACATGTATAAACAACTACCGACACATAATTACATTTTCCTGCACTAAATGTAATTCCAAGCCAGCAAATATATGATTTCAAGTAACCAATAAATGTTGTAAAGACAGCTTGTCTATGTTTATGAATCATGCGCGAGCAATCCTTTCTTGAGAAAGTAAAGATTAAACAGACCAGAACCCATTTTTCACAATGCAAAATTTATTAGTTATATCATGAAAGCTGGTAAGCTCTACCTGAGGTATAAGTAGGATGGTTAAATGTTTATTCCCTACCTATGGATGTGCCACGTTAATATGTTATTACAGTTGAATCACGATGACATTTAGAAGTACTTCATAGTTACTGATTTTTCTTTGTAACTTGAAGCGACTAAGAAATCCGTTTCCCCAAATCTTTTACCCTTTGACGTAGACAAAAAGTTCCATATATAGAAGTGTAACATTGAAAATAATAAATACCGAGATGTCTGCGACATATTTTAATTACCTGAATTATCACATTTTATATAACGCTTATAGGCATAAGTTTGATGATAAGTAACATTTTTGTACGCGAAAATAGTTTGTCATATTGCAGTACATTTTGATAAAGATAAAAATCACGAAAGCTTCTTTAAGAGCTTTTAAGAAATGTATGTTTTCTTGCTCTGCATATAAACGATGAAAAACACGGTAAGAAGACACGAGCAAGTAGGATTATTGTACTAGAGATATAACATCAAATTGATGAAGTGTTTTACAAGACTCTGCGATTAATATATGAAGTTGGTAAAATCCAAATCATCACAGTGCCAAGATCGCTTAACGTGCATCAGAACTTAAACATTACAACAGCAACTGCCTCTTGTGTAAGATAATGTTTGTACAGTCACATAGCTAGGGGTGGATGTCGAATCCCCTTCAAGTTACCTTAGTTCATGGTATGTCGTGTATGTTAGTTGTCACGTTGTGTAGGCCTAATTGTAATAAGGTAATGTAGAAGGGGGCAATGCGTGACAGACTCATGATGCAAACTCACAAGAGCCCAAAGGACTTCGGAAAACTTGATATTGCATTTTTATATAGATGGTAATCCTATGTCCGAGATCAGTTATACGGTAATTGATATTATTACCAATGAATTGATATTGTATTTTCCCGAACGGTAATTTCCCCCTATATATATATATATATATAATATATATATATATATATATATATATATATATATATATATATGTATATATATATATATATATATATATATATATATATATATATATATATATATATATATATATATAAAGGTAAACAGATTGGAATGATAAAAAGTGCTAAAATTCGGAAGAAAGCTCCGCAACGTTTCGGGTATGTACCCTTCATCAGGCGGCAAAATAATAACTGATCAAAAAAACGATATTCAAAAGAAACAACAAACGCGTGCCGATACAACTCGATCGGCGCGCGTACAAAGGCCAAGCACCTACGTCAACGCGTTGTGTGTCTTGTTATGTGCCCATCAACTCCTTACAATCGTTTCTAAGTCCCTGTAGTGCGGACGCACTGGTAACACACGCACTACCCATGACAACATCCATCCAGCAAGCCAAACCAAAACGCGCCGACGTCAAGCGTACAACCTCTTTACAAAGGGATTGCCAATAATGAAATGTTTGCCTACTTCGCGCCGCAGGTTACCCGGTTGCCAACCATTTTAACCCCCCATCGGCCTGTTCTATACAGGATCTGATGGTCACGGCGGCCATCTCATGCAGAGGTTCCGACCGTGATCGTCTTACTGCCGAAAATCGACTGATAGTAAGGCTAGGAACTCTAGCTCCTAACGGGCTGAACGTCAAACTCGAACTGTTATAGACTGTGTTTATTATTTTACAACGGACTGTTTGCCGAACTTGAACTTAAACTGATCGTGTTCAATTTTCCTTGCAAAGTCCGTTCATAATGACATCATAATCGCCTAGCGTGTATTTATTATTACTTTTAATTTTTATCGCGTCATCACTATTAACTTGTTTTGCACGGTTGCGTCGTTTAGCTGTGTTTAAAATTGCGGCGCGAAGTAGGCAAACATTTCATTATTGGCAATCCCTTTGTAAAGAGGTTGTACGCTTGACGTCGGCGCGTTTTGGTTTGGCTTGCTGGATGGATGTTGTCATGGGTAGTGCGTGTGTTACCAGTGCGTCCGCACTACAGGGACTTAGAAACGATTGTAAGGAGTTGATGGGGACATAACAAGACACACAACGCGTTGACGTAGGTGCTTGGCCTTTGTACGCGCGCCGATCGAGTTGTATCGGCACGCGTTTGTTGTTTCTTTTGAATATCGTTTTTTTGATCAGTTATTATTTTGCCGCCTGATGAAGGGTACATACCCGAAACGTTGCGGAGCTTTCTTCCGAATTTTAGCACTTTTTATCATTCCAATCTGTTTACCTTCATACTTTACCTGTGCTACGCAGTATTCGACCTTATATATATATATATATATATATATATATATATATATATATATATATATATATATATATATATATATATATATATATATATTTAAAGTGAAACAAAAAGCGAACACTACAAGCCTTAAAACGGAAGAACACACAAGTCTACGTACATACACTCTAAAAAATGTTGGGTAAAAATTTCTACACAACACATGTGTAACTACCAATTTGCACAACGTTGAGTCAATTTTACACACCTCTGTGTCGTTTCAAGTTCAAGGAAGTGATCCCTGCAAAGGTATAAAAAGTAAAACAATTGATTCGTATAACAAAAATATTTAAAAGAGATTTGTTAAGTTTACAAAATATTTTTAAATTGAACTTAATTTTTTAAAACATTTAAAATTATAATTTAGAATTAACAGATCATTTTCATGGTTACAATTTTTTCCACAGCATTTCAATTTCAAACTCTAGCAGTAACAGTACTGCACACAGGCTAAAAAATCCCAGTGTACATAGTCTTCGCGCGCGTCTATGTTATCCGTATACATACGTATACGTACGTTGAACCAGCGCAGCGCAGCACCGTGACTGCCGAAGTCAACCTACACAATACATTTAACCCTTCCTTAACATTTCCCTGCAAATGGTCTTTGAAGATTGGGTGAGAAGTTAGACTTTTCAGTTATTTTGTTCGTTGAGGATCAAGCAAAGACATGCTGGAAGCCGTAGCGGCACACAATAGGGCTAACGTTAGGCTAGGCTATGGCAAAAATACTGTAGCCTAAATTACCACTGTATATAGCCTACACTAAATAATAGTAATACAGTGCTTTTGTTACAACTTAGGCCTAGGCCTACAGGTGTAAATTTATACTGTACAATAATGTAGGGCCTAGGCCTAAACAGTATTTCCTGGAGAAGCAGTTCCAAGTTTGGTTTCGCCGAACGGCCCTTTGCCAGAGGGTCGGAAGGACTGGAAAATTAACAAACAAATTAGCTAAAGTGTAACGTTACAGACAATCAGACATAGGCCTACAGTACAGTATTTAAACTGATTTTTGGTTAGGCCTAGTTGCTCAGTTTTCTAGATTGTAACTGACTGGAGAATTTTAATTTTACAGCTGAATTGTCACCATTACATGGCGAATACCTGTGTTTAAAATATATCTGCGATAAAAACAGACATTCATTGACATGGTTTTGAAGAGTAATGAAAGCTCCAAGTATACTATTGAAGAATATTTTTCCTATGGGTGATGCGAGGTGAATAATGTTCAGCTATATCATGGACATTAGTCAATTCTGACAAAATGGGGCCCAATAAACGTAAGTAAGGCAGTAATTGACCCCAGCTGTTGTTTAAGGCCACATGTACACTGGTTATTTTTTAGCTGTAACATACTTAGGCTTAATTGTTGTAGTAGGGGCCTGTGTCAATTGTAGAAATTACTGTAGTTATTGTATATTATTACATTTGTTTTACAGTAACTGTTGACAAGTTTTCTTTTCCTTTCTTAATTCACAGCATTACAACCAACCAGCACATTCATGGTAGAATGTATACCATAAACAGTACATTTCCACATGAGGATGTTTTGACAAAGAGTGGGGAAGCTTTGGTGTGGAAAATTTTGGTCTGCCCCATGCTGTCCGGAGTGTCCGACATTTTGATTGGTAAGCCTGAGGATTGTAGAAACATTAATGAGTCATTTCCTATTCTTCGACTAGAGTAGTGTGCACAAAATTCACTTTGCACAGTAATTTGAAGCAAGTGATAGTTTGAAATCACAGTGTCATGCCCCCAAATGATAAACTATTGAGAGAAGCAGAACTTGAATTTTGAAGCTTCCCACCAGCGATCAGTACGTACCAGTTATTCGGCGGCACTAGTAAAAGACGTTAAATTTTGAGGCATGAAAGAGCTATAGTACCACACACGACCACTCAACTCCAATCACTGTGAGGAGTGTGATTATTGGCACACATCGAAAAAGGGTTAAAACTCAGATCATTCAGAAGTTGTACAAAAAAGTTTGCTCCAACTTTATGTACAGTTGTAATTTTCTGGTAACACTAGCAGTTCATTGCTTTTTTCTTTTGTTTTTTGTTTTTGGTTTCTATGATAAGAGAAACCAATGCATTCATGATGACTATTCAGATGAAGGTGGATCAGCTGGCTTTTGACTTATGTATATGCTGTTTGTTTGTTCCCATAGAAAATCAACTCTTTAGGCAGTGGGCATGCCTTTTATGTGCTGTATCATGGTAGAAATTTAGAAGACTTCAAACTAAAGGAAACCAGGAGCCTGTTCAAATGCCTACCCTGGACAAGGTGCACACATAAATTGGTAAGCATTTATGAGTGTCTAATTATTATAAAAGAGTCAGTACTTGTAAATGTAACATCATAGAGTAGCAGAGTGGTCTGCAGAGCTCTAGATTCTAGTCAAGCGGACTCGAGTTAGAACTTGTAAATTAGAAACTCTTCTGTTCAGTCACAGCCACCCTAAAACAAATTTGGGTTGGATTTGGAATCATATTTACACAGGTTGGTAAACTTAAGGTTCTTTCTGGACACACAAAATTAGAGACAGTTTGGATTAAAACATGCAGACTCAAGTTACAATCATATCAGAATGCATAATTATGTGATTGTGGCTTTATGCTTTTAGCCTATGAGGCCAAATTGACAACCCAGAACCCTGGGAAGATTTGATTTGGGCCAGGGATCTAGATTGTAAAAGTCCTGCAGACTTAAGTTGCACCAGTCATAAAAGGAAGAGGAAGTCTGTGGTCACTTCCCACCTTCCGGTTGTCTCAAAATGAACTTTATAGAAAGAACTGGGCTCATGATTTTAATGGGGGGGGGAGGGTGGGGGAGCTGAGAATTGTAGGAAGACTACCTAGATGAAGTGCAATTCAGTGAGCAGGCATTGATTTTTTAGGCATGCCTGTGTGATTACACACCATCACTTACCTCAAATCATTGTTAGGAGTGTGATTTTTTGCTCACCTAAATGGAGAGTGTTTAATTTTTTGAAGTTAATTAAACAGGATACCTACCACACTCAGGAGTCTTAATTCCCTGAGGAGTGTGATTTGCAGCACTCCTGGAAATTCTTAAACTGAAGGCCTCAGGAGTGAGTATGATATGTGAGATTGTACATTTTTCTGCATCATGGTGGTGGTGATAGAAAAATTGCACAGTGAAATAATTCTCCTGGTGTGCACTATGTGCATTTTTATTCCTTTTAATGTGTTTGAACTACTGTATAAGGTTTATGTACTGTATGTTATGCCAATTGCTCTGTTCTTCCGAACGGAGCGAATGCCAAACTTTAAATGAGGTAACTCTTTCATGCATGCTGACAGATTTCTGGGGCTGTGCAAATTTGGTGAAAAGAGCATCCTCGGAATGCTTGAATGTTCCCCAACCCTCTACCAAAGTCTGATGCAGTGCACATATTGGCAACGGTTTGGAAGTTTCGTCCTTGTCAATTTTATTATCATTCCCTGTAAATTACACTATTGGCATCGCACATATTTGAAGCAATCACTCTTTTGCTGAAAAGTGTTATGTTTTTGCACTTTTGTGAATTCCGTCTAACATTTATCAATTTTTCTCTACCTGCAGGTCATAACAAACTTGTATCAGTGTCTTGGTAAACAAGAGCATGAGCGGAGACGTGAATTTCCCGTGAGGAATCGCGGAAGTTCGCAAATTTACTGACTCAGTTGATTCAGTTCAAAGCCTGAATTCCTCAACTTCATTCAAGTAACTCAATTTTGCATTCCTCTACTCTACTGATATGACCTATCTGTTCAAGTGATTGTTCTTTGAAAATGTGACTCCACATTTACTCCAGGATTGGTGCTGACAAAAGACGTAGCACTTTGGTAGTTCTAATATAGTATGGTCCATCTTCTGCTCCAAATGGATATTTATTTGGACATATATCGGTTCAAAGCTTGTTCATTACCTATTTTGTAGGAACTTGTGAAAGACCAGATTTTGAGAAAATATAAACAGTTTCATAGAAAGGTAGCTTTCCTCCTCAAATGAAGACAAGCTGGTTGCAGTGTCTCTTTGCACTGGTTTCAGATTCTTTCAAAGTTTCAATAATACTTCAATGTAAATTTGAAAGAATCTGAAACCAGTGCAAAGAGACACTGCAACCACACTGTTTTAAAGGAAATTCTTGAAGTCTTTGTTACTTGACTGTGGCAATCCAATCAGATTTTTCTTTTACATTTTTTCTGAACTTAATTCTGCACCCCAATTGTACAATTAATTTACACTACTGTAACCAAAAATTTCTTTATTGGTTACGGTATAGTTGAGGCTGTATACTCCTGCATCTGTGTGGAATTCTTTGTAACTGAGAAATATTCAAAAGCTTTCATTCTACGTACACAAAATTAAGGTGTCTTATAACCTGAAAGACCTCTTAAATGAACAGTATTCTGGTAAAAGATTACTTCAGAAGGGAAAAGGAGCTGCTGGAGCAAAAAGGTTAATATACTCTGTCAAACTATAGTCTTCTTTAAGTTATTTAATGTGTTTTGCTGAAAAAAATTGCATTTTCTCTAGTCTAGAAAACTGTTGCAATGAAGTTAATACTGTGAGACTTGTATCTGTTGAGTTACCAATGAATGGTACATCATGTGAAAAGAGTAAGGTTTATGATGAGTAAAGTCAAAATATAAATTATGATACAGTGTATATTATGATGTGAAAACTGTCAAAATATATTTAATGATACACTACATTTTTACATAGATACTTGTCACATGGTTTAAATACCGTTCTTTCCTGTGATATTTTGAGATTTTTGTCCTATTTTTTCTGACGTGTGCTAATTAGCTGGATTGCTGTCTCGACTGCCTTTAAAAAAGTAACAAATACTGGAAGTCAATCCGCTAGAGGTGTAAGTAATAAAAAACTGCACCGAATACAAAGTACGTATTTTACTTTAATGTGGGTATGAAGTGTAAATAAATGGTTCATCCATCCAGAATTATAACATCTTTCCTTTTGGTTTTTGTGAGTTATACTTGTGAAACTTCTTAAACAACTGGTAACATCAAGCCGCATACCTTATAATTCAATATATATCATTTTCATTGTTTGACAAAATATCAACTGGCATAGACAGTCGCAACTGTTGTGCATTTTACTTAACATGATGCTATTTCAGCCTATTGAGGTTATTTGCAACTAAATGACACAACATTGTATTATCCCTCTGCGGTTTTACACAACTTAGTTGTCCTTTTCACCCAGCCAGTGTGCAACTTTGTTGACACCTTGCTGTGTAACCTAATAGTGGTTATGTACAACTTAATGTAGTTTTAACACAACTGTTTTGTCAATTTGTTGACACAACGTTGTGTTATCAAGCAGGGATTGTGCACAACTAAATGCAGTTTTAACACAACTGTTGTGTATTTTTTGACACAATGGTGTGCATTTTTAACACAGGGATTAGTAGTGTTTACACAACAATTGAATTTTTGTTAACACATCGTTGTGTCATTTCTACACAGCAAATGGAAGTATTTACACAACAATTGAACTTTTGTTTACACAACGTTGTGTCATTTCTACACTGCAAATGGAAGTATTTACACAACAATTGAGAAATGTTTTACACAATGATGTGTCAATTTTACACAGCAAATGTACAATTTGCACAACAAATGGGCACACATATATATATATATATATATATATATATATATATATATATATATATATATATATATATATATATATATATATATATATATATATATATATATATATATATATATATATATATATATATATTGACTTGTTTGTTAAGCCTAATTTTAAAAATCTCTATCTTCGTTATGATTCATTTCATAGTCGTAATACCCTAGATAACATAGCTTATGGACAGGCACTTCGTATTAAATCTATCTGTTCAGATGAGAGGGACTTACATAGGAACCTGACCAAGCTTCATAATAATCTCAGAGAACGAGGATACCCTAGTGCTAAGGTTCGTAATAAAATCAAAGAGGCAGATAAAGTGTCCCGTGACAGCCTCCTTAATCCCCAGTCTGCTGCCAAAAAGCAGAAGCACCTTTTAGCTCCTTTAGTTATTACTCGTAATCCACGACTCCCCCCCCCCCCTTTGTCCAAGATTATTAAGAAACATTTCCCCATTTTACAAATGTCGGAGACTTTTAAGGATAACTTCCCACTCCCTCCTGCGGTTATTTACCGACAACCTCCTAATTTAGAGTCCCTTCTTGTTAAGGCTAAAACTTCTAAAGTTTTTAATGAGTCAAGCAAAGGATGTTTTAAAACTCATTCCAATCGCTGTGTAACATGTACTGCTATTAAAGAAACTAATTTGGTACAGAGTAATTCTACAGGTCAAAAGTTCAGAATTTTTCACGACATTACCTGCGATACGGAAGGACTCGTTTATCTTGTCAATTGTTTAGATTGTAAAAAAACAGTATGTGGGAGAGACAGGCGGGGAGCTCAGGATTAGGCACCGTGGACATAGGCAAGAAATACGTAAAGCTAATACACCCCTTGGCAAACATTTTCAATCCTGAAGAAATTTTGAGCTCATTGGAATTGTAAAGCTTATTAACAATAACAAGAAAACTAGAGAAGAAGTAGAGCTAAAGTGGATTTACCGTCTGAATACCTTTGATCCAGTAGGCATGAATATTAAAGACGTCAGCCATAGCGTTTATGATAATCTTCCGGTATTTGCTTTTTCACCTGTATTCGTTCTTATCCCATGTGCTGGTCTCTGAGAGTCTTTTCAGTGTACTTTTATACGTGATTAAGAAAAGTTTACCTTTACGAAACGTCGGCACAATATGTATACTCATTTTACCTTTTCAAATATTTAACCAGTTTTATCATCTTATTGCATTGAAGATTTTAACGATCCAGCTAACTTTCTAGTCTTAATAAACTTTTATGGATTGTTTTTGATATGTCGTGCGTCTGGTTGCTTCTTATCCTCATCATATTATATATATATATATATATATATATATATATATATATATATATATATATATATATATATATATATATTTATATATATATATATATAAATATATATATATGTATATGTATATATATATATATATATGTATATATATTGTCGAATACTGCGTAGCACTGGTAAAGTATGAAGATAAACAGATTGGAATGATAAAAAGTGCTAAAATTCGGAAGAAAGCTCCTCAATGTTTCGGGTATGTACCCTTCATCAGGGGGCAAAATAATAACTGATCGAAAAAACGATATTCAAAAGAAACAACAAACGCGTGCCGATGCATTTCGATTGACGGGCGTACAAAGGCCAAGCACCTACGTCAACGCGTTATGTGTCTTGTTATGTCCCCATCAGCTCCTTACAATCGTTTCTAAGTCCCTGTAGTGCGGACGCGCTAGTAACACACGTACTACCCATGACAATATCCATCCAGCAAGGCAAACCAAAACGCGTCGACGTCATGCGTACAACCTTTTTACAAAGGGAATGCCAATAATGAAATGTTTGCCTACTTCGCGACGCAATTTTAAACACAGCCAAACGACGCAACCGTGCAAAACAAGTTAATAATGATGACGCGATTAAAATTAAAAGTAATAATAAAATACACGCTATGCGATTATGATGTCATTATGAACGGACTTTGCAAGGAAAATTGAACACGATCCATTTAAGTTCAAGTTCGGCAAACAGTCCGTTGTAAAAAAATAAACACAGTCTATAACAGTTCAAGTTTGACGTTCAGCCCGTTAGGAGCTAGAGTTCCTAGCCTTACTATCAGTCGATTTTCGGCAGTAAGACGATCACGGTCGGAACCTCTGCATGAGATGGCCGCCGTGACCATCAGATCCTGTATATAACAGTCCGATGGGGGGTTAAAATGGTTGGCAACCGGGTAACCTGGAAGGTTTTGCCTAATGGATCTCAAGTGTTCATTAACCCGATCAGCTAACCGACGTTTAGTTTCACCCACATACATCATGGCACAGCGCTTTCAAGCTAGGATATACACTATATTAGTAGACGAACATGTAAAATGATGTTTGACGTCGAAGGAATTGTTGGGATCTACAACTGAGAACTCTGTCTTTGCTAACAAGTTTACAAGTATTACATCTACTACGGTTACAAGGAAACGTCCCTGCCGGATGTTCCATAAAGGGTTGGGGATGTGAGTCCCGAACCAAGTGACTTGAGATGTTTTTCTCACTTCTAAAGGCCGTAATAGGCGGTTCATGAAAATACCCACGGGTAGAGGGATCTCTTCCTAGAAGTTTAGCGTTTCTGTGAATTGACTCAACAATGGGAGGAACTGAAGGATGATAAGACACCACGAAGGGTATTCTGGAAGTGGATTTGACAACATTAGTCTTGGGGGCCATGATAGTAGCTCTGTCCATCCCTTGAACCCTCCCTAATGCCTTCATGAGTACCTTACGTGGGTACTGACGTTTCAGTACCCACGGTCCCCCGTGGGCTCAATTTTTCTCTCTGGTGTTTTTCTTCAATCGTTCCTTGTTTGATAAGAGTTTATACTCTGTCTTGGATCGGTATAAAATTCATGATCGAATGTATTACTACAACACTTTCGACCTACATTCTAACTTCGATCTACCAACTTCGACCTACTATATATTAATAAATAAATATATATATATATATATATATATATATATATATATATATATATATATATATATATATATATATATATATATATTCAAAAGTAAAGATGGCCGCTGGGCCGGTTGACATTTCGGAACACGTAATAAACGAACACTAAATAGTGCTACGATACCGCAATACATTTATTTTGAACACTCATGTGTTTCCTTATCGACGTATGTAACAATGATTGAAACCTGTATAAAGGCTGCGTAACTGGTAAAGAACTAGGTCGTAGGCCTAATCAGGGGTTGTGGAAACTGTAATCACTGATTATCCCTAAATCCCTATTCAGACTCTCAATGTGAGTATTTAAAGCTAAAATCTAATTGGTTTCAGCATTACAACGGGTCTGTTGGGTATAATACGATGAGCCCAATAGAATACATTTAAGGTAATTGAGGTTGTGATCAGGTAAGTTGTAATGCTGCCCAACTGCAAAGCTCTGAGTATTGTATCGGATCGACTGTTTGTGATTATTAAACCGAAGACGGAATTTTGTGCCTGTTTCACTAACATAGTTGCCTCTTACACATTTTGTACAAATTAAAAGGTAAACAACATTGACACTGTCACAAGACAAAGGGGGGGGGGGACCTGATATTAATGGTGGTGCCCGGAGGGGAGAAGAGAGGATCAGTGATGATGTGCTTACATATTTGATATCTGGGTTTATTGCATGTACGGTTGCCGTGACATACGGGGGGGGGGGTGAGGGAGTCTGGAAGAGGTGAGCAAGGATCGCAGATTGGGGGGCTGTCTTCGGGCGCTCAGGGGAGGGTCACTAAATATGTCCCGAATGTCGGGATCCAGTAGCAGGTGTTTGAAGTCATTAACCAATGGCCGTGAGAGCTTAGAAAGTTTGTGGTTGAATTCGAAAACCATGGGAATTCTAAGGTTGGGTGACTTGGGATTATAGCTTAAAAGACTATCTCTGTCGATCTTTGAGGCTTTGGAAATTGCTTCTTTAATAACCCTGAGAGGGTAACCACTTCGGAGAAAGTGATTTGTAAGCTTACCTACATGAGTGTTATAGTCTTCAGGATCAGAACATATTCTTTTGATACGAAAGCATTGACTGTATATTATGGATTTCTTAAGGTTACTAGGGTGGCAGCTATTGAAATTTAAGTGGCAATCGGTAGGCTTGGTGTACAAAGATGTAGAAATGGAATTATTATCAATAGTAACTAATACGTCAAGAAACGAGATAGATGTGTTAGAATGCTCTAACGTAAACTTGATACTATGGTGAAACTCATTAACGAATCTTTTGAAGTCATGGAGGGAGTCCAACCCGTGTGTCCAGATGAAAAATATGTCGTCTATATATCTGCAGTAGTGGTGAGGTTTGAGGTGGTAACTTCCAGTAACAATGCCAGTACTTGGGTTAAATCAAAATTCATGATCGAATCATTACGAATTTTTCGACCTACATTTACAGTCGATCCTACCACGTTCGACCTATATATATATATATATATATATATATATATATATATATATATATATATATATATATATATATATATATATATATATATATATATATATATATATATATATATATATATATATATATATATATATATATATATATATAAAATTAGAGGAAAATCCGAAGAGACAAAGATGGACAAAAGAGAGTACTAATTTTTTGTAGTCAGATATTTCCGCCCCACCTGGGGCCTATCTCGGTGACAAATGAACAAAGCCTAAAATTTAAACATACACAATGGCAGATTGCGTTAAAAGCAGAGATAAGATCGTTACGAAATGATAAAGAAGAATGTTACGCAATAATAAAGACGCGTATCGTGTTGCGTCATAATCAAGGATCTTCACGTGACGTAAGAGCGTTACTGCCCAAGCACTGAGAGTGGGTTATTGATACGCGCGCATGACTCGGCCTTAGTTACAAAGGAAGTACAGTACCAAGAGAGAGGCGCGCAGGGCTATGAAGAGCGGTAAGGAGCCTCTGGAGTAAGAATAAAAAATTATAAAAAGTATCTATTGTGCCAGAAAACGAAAACTTGACGAAGCTTATTACAATGAGATCCTACTATAGACAGGAGCAACAAATCTCTAAGAGTACCATTTTTAATAATATCGATGAGAAAACTTAGGGTAGAGAAGAACGAGAAAATAGTTTCAGATAGTTAACTGATAAGGTATCCTAAAAAAAGTTACAAAGAGTTAACGAAGGAATATCCCTTAAGTAGTCCCAAATCTCTGTTTAAGCCGGATTTAAATGATTTAATTCGGAGGATCCACTTCAGTTCTTGTTTTTTTCTTTCCGTAGCAGATCTAAATCCTGAAGCTACAAGGACGCATTTCATGTCATAAGTGTTATGGTTCTCAGAATTAAAATGTTCCGCCACTGGGAAGCCACTCCATTTGTCTCGGATGGATTTTTTGTGGTTGTTAAATCTCATCCTAAAGGGAGTGGCGGTTTCTCCCACATAGTTACCTAGTTGACATTTGGTACAGTAAAGGATGTAAATGACGTAATGTGAGTCACAAGTGAGACTGGGGGGTCTGATGGTAAAGTTGTTACCAGGTGGCCTGAAGGGGGTTTCGCAATTGATGAAGTTGCAAATTTGGCAACGTGGTTTTCTGCATTTGAAATTACCCGTACTGTCGAAATCTAAAGGAAGGGAGGAGGAAGTAAGGATATACTTCAAATTAGGTGTTTGCCTTCTCCCATGAAGAGGGGGTTTTGAAAAAAGGGGGCGAAGGGATTCCTCTTCACTGAGAATTCTGAAGTCGCTACGTTGCATTATATATATATATATATATATATATATATATATATATATATATATATATATATATATATATATATATATATATATATATATATATATATATATATATATATATATATAAATGAAAGAAATGTTCCCTTATGTCCAAAACGTAATCGGTTCTCCTCCATACTATATATACGTAAGAAATAAAGT
Organism: Holothuria scabra; assembly: GCA_037179385.1. Classification (NCBI taxonomy): domain Eukaryota; kingdom Metazoa; phylum Echinodermata; class Holothuroidea; order Aspidochirotida; family Holothuriidae; genus Holothuria; species Holothuria scabra. The sequence goes on from CM074181.1 coordinate 22,772,396, forward strand.
TCCAAGATGGGAGATAGGACGTCGCTTTCAGTCTGTTACTTTTATTTACAAGCTTCCGGCCATTTGGCCTTCATCAGGTTCTGAAATCATGAAAAAATGAATGTTTTAGTGCTAGGCCTATTTTAATATAAGTATAAAGAAATTAGAAATGTATCGAAAATTTTGGGAAAGAAAAATTGTATAGGCCTTACATGTAGATGCTGCGTTGTAGATTGCGTCGAAGTGGTTTGTGAGTGAATAGTGTGTGTGTGTGTATGTATGTGAAGTGCGCTGTGTCGGATTCTCATGGAGTATTGTGGTTTTCTATCAACATTGATTCCGTGAGGATGAAGTGTGTGGAGTTTGTTTATCCAAAATGATTCCCTGTGGAGTATGACGGTACGCGATTTTTTTTGTGACAGATCCTATACCAGTGATACTGACGTTTTCTATTGAGTGGTTAGCTGAGTTGAAATGTTAGGTGTAAGGGAGACGTTTCGCCTGAGTGTTTTCAAAGAAGTTGTTAATTTCTGACCTAGTGTTACTGAATCGAGTGTAGAGGGTCGTTTCAGTTTTGCCTACATATTGTTTGCCGCAATGAGTGCATGTTAAAAGGTAGATTACCCAAGTGCTTTTACAGTTAATGTGTGATGTTATGGGGAATTCTTGGTTAGTTTGTGTGCTTTTGAATTTATTCGAGGGATGAATGTATTTGCGTAACATGCATTTTCTTGATCTGCATGGGAAGAATCCGGGGGGGGGGGGGGTCGGAATTGTTTGTGTTGTGTGTTATGGGTGTGGGTCCTCTTGCTCTCACGAGGAGGTCACGGAGTGATCGGGGACGTCTAAATGCCACCATGGGAGGTTCCTTGAAAATTGATTTAATTCAGGGGAATTTTGTAAGTGTGCAGAACATTTGTGTAACTTTCTGGGTAGGCTCGCGAAAGTCGGGGCATATGTGACAACTAAGGGTGTGCGTTTATTTTTCTGTTTTGGTTTGTATGTAAGCAAATCGTTTCTTGAAATTTGTTTGGCTCGATTAATTTGTTCGCTTACAGTTGATGGGTCATAACCTTTACTCGTAAAGTGGGTTTGGAGTTCGTTTAAGTGGTGCATGGTGCTATCGGCGTTAGAACAATTTCGGATGACTCTAAGGGCCTGGCTAAATGGGATACTAGAAAAGGTGTGCCTCGGATGGCAGGATGTGGGCAAAAAATATGCGTGGGAGTCAGTTGGTTTAGAATAGATTTTGGTTTCGAGTTGTGTGTCGGTTTGTGTGATCTCTATATCTAGAAACTGGACACTGTCTTGAGAGCTATTAAATGTGTTCTTAATTGTGGGGTGTCTTGAATTAATAAGTGTTTGGAAGGGTGAGAGGTTACGAGATGTTGATGTCCACAAGAATTGTATGTCATCGATAAAACGTTTCCAAGTGTTCGGGAGGATATGGCTGCTTAGTTTGATAATGTCCTGTTCAATTGAACCCATAAATATGTTTGCGTATGACGGCGCGACAGGCGTGTCCATCGCTGTCCCTTGGACCTGTAGATAGTGTTTTCCATTAAACTGGAAATTATTTAGGGTTAAGATTAATTAAAAGTAGCCGTATTAGTTGATGTGTAGGTGGATCAAGGTTTGAACGGGTGTCAAGAGCTGAGGCACGGGCTCTGAGTCCTTCGTTATGAGGTATGTTTGTGTAAAGAGAAGTCACATCGGCTGCGACCAAAATGAATTTCTTTACAAATGGTGAGTGATTTTCGTTAATTTGGTTTACGTGGCTTATGAAGTGTGTCGTTCCTTGGATATGAGAAGGTAAGGCTTGAACGAGTGGGCGTAAATAATAATCAGCAAATTTCGATATTTGTGTTGTTGGACAGGCACAACCTGAAACAATAGGGCGTCCTGGGTTATTTGGTTTTTGAATTTTAGGGAGAAAGCATAGGTTAGGGCAGGCTGTGTGTTTTGAAATGAGGGCGTCTTTGGTTTCCAGGTCTAAGTCAAAGGAATCACTGTTTGAGGTACCTTCTGTAAATGATCTAAAGTAACGTCTTGAGACAGGTGTGTGTAAGTAGAACTATTTGAAAGTTGCCTTCCCCCTTCAGAAATATAATCTGTGGTCGACATGACAACCACTGCCGAGCCCTTGTCTGCAGGTTTAATGATAATATCCTTGTTCCCTCGGAGCTGCCTAAGGGCAGACCTTTCTTGAGCACTTAGATTATCACGCTTATGTGAACAGTTGTTAGACTTAGCCATTCCTTCTACCATTTTATCAACTTCATCGCAAAAAGTTTTTAAGGAGGCGTTTTGAATTTTTGGTGTCCATGTGCTGCGTACGGGTTTGAGGCTACGAATTAGTTGTTCATGCGGTGTGATCTCTTTCATAGGTTGGCTGTCTGTGGTATTTTCTTTATTAAAGTGATATTGTATAAGGACATGCGTCTCTTGAATTCCATTATATCCTCCCTTACTTGCAATGTATCTATTTGGGGTGATGCAGGACAAAAGCCTAAACCTTTGGAGAGAAGGCTTAATTCCGGTTCCGATAAAGTGTAGTAAGATAAGTTAACAACCGTTGTGTTATCGACATGATTATTCGTTTCCACTGTAGGTTCCGGTCGTTGATCCATAGTTGTATCTGTGTTTACAGATCGATTCGATTCTAATCTTCTATTCATATGTGTTCGTCTCCGTTTTGTGTAGTTTCGTTTTCTGAAATGTCTGTTTTTCCGTTTCGGCATTTTTTCGTCGTCATGTCTTTGGAATAACTGATGATCTGTTTGAATCTTTTCTGCTTTCATGAGCTTCCGTTGCTTCTTGCTCGTACGTTCCACTCTTTTCCTTAATAAGGTGGAATTAATGTGATTAAGTGTTCTGTGGTAGGTAGCTGGTGAAGAACTTGTCCAAAGCAGGTCTTTTTTAATTGTTAGCTGTTCAGCAATGCGTGTTAGTTTGCTCTCGAACTCACTGATCATTAAATCCCTTAGCTGGCAACCGGCTCTCCACAAGACCTTTCGCCATTCTATTACCGGGTTGTCCCTACAACAAATCCTGTTGTGCCTACACAAATCCTGTTGTTTCCATAATCCGGACAACCCGGCAATAGAACGGCGAAAAACTTCTGGTCCCTCTCGCTTCTCATTCCTTCATGTACTATTAGTACTGACAACATCCTTTAAAATTGTATCAATTTGATTGAACATATTTTTTTGTAATTATGAGAAGGAAGAAATAAACTGAACTGAACTGAGTTGACAAAACGGACGTCTGTCTGTTAAAACGTACAAATAATGGACTATTGAATTTACGTACATGTATATGTTTTTCCTTAACGGCGAAATATACAGTTATGTATTTTATTGTTTTTCATTTCGCCGGAAAGTATCAAGATATACAAATTTCCCCTCATTATTCAATAATCTAGTGGTATATATATATATATATATATATATATATATATATATATATATATGTATGTATATATGTATATATATATATGTATATATATATATATATATATATATATATATATATATATATACATAAAGTTTTTAAAAGTTTTAAAACGGCAAAGCTCAGTTGTTAAAAACGTGAAACTTCTGTTGTTCAAAGTTTTAATACAGGTCAGAATTTCCAGGTGATGGGGGATTTAACCTGTACTACCAAAGGCGTAATCTACTTGATTAATTGTTTGGATTGCCATAAGCAGTATGTTGGTGAAACGGGATTAGAGCTTAGAAGAAGACATAGGGGTCACCGACAGGAGTTTAGAAAAGGTCAAAGTCCCATTGGTAAGCATTTTAAGGTGTGTAAAAATTTGGAATTAATAGGTATCGAAAAGCTACGTAACAATAATAAGAAAACAAGGGAGGAGGTTGAATTGAAACGGTTGAATACTCTTGCCCCTATAGGTCTTAACGTAAAAGATGTAAGCCTCAATAGAGCATTGCCTAATAGCTAGTACTTTTTCCATTACTGTTATTTCTAAGCACGTGAGCAAGGGGAGTGTATCTCCCCAAACGAAGTGCGTTTTTACAACTGAGCTTTGCCGTTTTAAAACTTGTAAGTTTTGAACTCTCTACAGTTTTTAATATCTTGTTGCCTCAGAAGATTTGACAGGATCTTTGTCTTCAGTGTTTTATTAAAATTTCAGATCGTGTTAACAGTATGCCGTGTGTTTTGTGCATGTTTCTTGTTATCGTTTATATATATATATATATATATATATATATATATATATATATATATATATATATATATATATATATATATATATATATATATATATATATATATATATATATATATATATATATATATATATATATATATTGTTGCTTCATCTGTTATTTGAACAAAGGCCAAACCAATTGGCTTCATGGCTCAGTGGTTAGAGCGTCCGCACTAGAAAGCGGGAGGTCCCGAGTTCGAATCCCGGTGGAGTCAACATCGTTTTTTCACCTCAGCCAGATTTTCCAGCTTTACCAATTTGATTTATATATTCCACGCAGTTGTCGTCAGCGTTTATTTTCACTTCATTTCTGCTTTCACAGGTTTCTGTATCTCTTCGGAGATCCGCTGGCGAATAAACAATTGTGTTCAGCTGGATAGCATCAACTTTGATCTCTGGTTAGGCTTGCGTCAAACGAGAACTAGTGCTGTTCCAAAAAATTAGGCGCCTGCTCAGGAGGTGAATTGCGAGTTGCTTCATCTGTTATTTGAACAAAGGCCAAACCAACTTGGCTTCATGGCTCAGTGGTTAGAGCGTCCGCACTAGAAAGCGGGAGGTCCCGAGTTCGAATCCCGGTGGAGTCAACATCGTTTTTTCACCTCAGCCAGATTTTCCAGCTTTACTAATTTGATTTATATATAAATATATATATATATATATATAAATATATACAATATAGAAAGAAGACTGAGTGATTACTCCATACTAATTCTAATACACACTACGGTCCGTTTCGCCCGAAGGCTCGTCAGGTGTGTGACTGAGGTACAGGTTCTAGCGTTTACCGTGGTAGAGGCAGTCAAGTGGGTCAAATACAAAAGGTGGATTAGTTGTTGCCGAGTAGGAACTTGTTGGAGTGTCTGCACTTGCTAATGAGCTCGGTTCTGCTGTTCAGGATTAGGCTTTTTCTTTTTGTTATGATGAAGTACTTCTCCCATAGACATAGCTGGCAGCGTTTGGATGTGTTGGAGTAGGAGTTGGCTTGTTTTAGTATTTTCCAAGTTAGGTTAAAGTTGACGTTGCTTTCGCGGAGATTCCATAAGTGTTTGCTAAGTTCGGTGTCGTTGCGTTTGTGTTCGAGTTTGAAGGAGGATTTGTGGTTGTACCATCTCTTCTTAAATTCGGTGTCGCAGGCCCCTATGTAAATGTATAAGCCCCTTTGGGATGTGACTGATGCCTGGTACACAATGTTCTTTGTTTGGCATAAACCATTCAGTGGGCAATTGGTTGGTATCCTGCAATTACATGCCTTTGTTGTGCGTGCCCCGTTGGCCAAGATGGATTTGTTGTGTGCGCTAATTATGTGGGCCATATTATCCATACAACTGTAACTGACTTTAACAGTGTTTCGGTTGAAAATTTTGTGGAGCGGGTTACCTTTTGGGAAGTGCTTGTCCAGTAGTTGAAGGAATGATTTACCAACTTTCGTCGTAACGTGTTTACTGTAGGGTGGGTTGTACCAACCAAGTGTAATCAAAGCGATCCCGGAATCCATAAACAGCAGACTATCATGCATCTCAAGTGACGAGAACGAATTTAAGGCTACATCAGGCGAATATCAGGATGCCCTTAACAACGCCGGCTACCACCATGAACTAAAATACGCGGGAAAAAAGTCCCAACAGAAACGAAACAGAAAAAGGAACATTATTTGGTACAACCCACCCTACAGTAAACACGTTACGACGGAAGTTGGTAAATCATTCCTTCAACTACTGGACAAGCACTTCCCAAAAGGTAACCCGCTCCACAAAATTTTCAACCGAAACACTGTTAAAGTCAGTTACAGTTGTATGGATAATATGGCCCACATAATTAGCGCACACAACAAATCCATCTTGGCCAACGGGGCACGCACAACAAAGGCATGTAATTGCAGGATACCAACCAATTGCCCACTGAATGGTTTATGCCAAACAAAGAACATTGTGTACCAGGCATCAGTCACATCCCAAAGGGGCTTATACATTTACATAGGGGCCTGCGACACCGAATTTAAGAAGAGATGGTACAACCACAAATCCTCCTTCAAACTCGAACACAAACGCAACGACACCGAACTTAGCAAACACTTATGGAATCTCCGCGAAAGCAACGTCAACTTTAACCTAACTTGGAAAATACTAAAACAAGCCAACTCCTACTCCAACACATCCAAACGCTGCCAGCTATGTCTATGGGAGAAGTACTTCATCATAACAAAAAGAAAAAGCCTAATCCTGAACAGCAGAACCGAGCTCATTAGCAAGTGCAGACACTCCAACAAGTTCCTACTCGGCAACAACTAATCCACCTTTTGTATTTGACCCACTTGACTGCCTCTACCACGGTAAACGCTAGAACCTGTACCTCAGTCACACACCTGACGAGCCTTCGGGCGAAACGGACCGTAGTGTGTATTAGAATTAGTATGGAGTAATCACTCAGTCTTCTTTCTATATTGTATACAAGCTCTCTGTAACGGATTGAGCCCTGTTTTTGACGAAAGAAGTATGTATTTTTCCGTATATAAATATATATATATATATATAGTGAAAAGAATAAATGAAATCAACCTCAGCGAAAAATTGACCACCCTCACTGGGACTCGAACCCAGACCTCCTGCTTTACGTGCAGGTGCCTTAACCAATTAGGCTATGAAGCCGGTCTTGGCTGCTCTCATCACAGAAAGATGACAATCTCTCACTGAGGGGGCGCTATACAGAGCAGTGGACGCCTCGTCCTTTTTCGACTCTGTTTGCACCGATAAGCCCGGAGACCGGGTGATTGAAAGTGTACTGTAAAGTAAATATGTAAATAATTAGAAATAAATAGGAAACGATTGCTTTTCCCTGAGCATCGTATAAAGTGAAAAGAATAAATGAAATCAACCTCAGCGAAAAATTGACCACCCTCACTGGGACTCGAACCCAGACCTCCTGCTTTACGTGCAGGTGCCTTAACCAATTAGGCTATGAAGCCGGTCTTGGCTGCTCTCATCACAGAAAGATGACAATCTCTCACTGAGGGGGCGCTATACAGAGCAGTGAGAGATTGTCATCTTTCTGTGATGAGAGCAGCCAAGACCGGCTTCATAGCCTAATTGGTTAAGGCACCTGCACGTAAAGCAGGAGGTCTGGGTTCGAGTCCCAGTGAGGGTGGTCAATTTTTCGCTGAGGTTGATTTCATTTATTCTTTTCACTTTATACGATGCTCAGGGAAAAGCAATCGTTTCCTATTTATTTCTAATTATTTACATATTTACTTTACAGTACACTTTCAATCACCCGGTCTCCGGGCTTATCGGTGCAAACAGAGTCGAAAAAGGACGAGGCGTCCACTGCTCTGTATAGCGCCCCCTCAGTGAGAGATTGTCATCTTTCTGTGATGAGAGCAGCCAAGACCGGCTTCATAGCCTAATTGGTTAAGGCACCTGCACGTAAAGCAGGAGGTCTGGGTTCGAGTCCCAGTGAGGGTGGTCAATTTTTCGCTGAGGTTGATTTCATTTATTCTTTTCACTTTATACGATGCTCAGGGAAAAGCAATCGTTTCCTATTTATTTCTAATTATTTACATATTTATTTATTTATATATATATATATATATATATATATATATATATATATATAATTGTGGGATAAGGGGAAATTTTGGGGCAAAAATATTAACGTTAGGGGGAAATAACCGTTAGGGGAAAATTTACGTTCCCCTTAAAGTTTTCACACAGTTTTAATTGGAATACAAAATTTTACAGTAAAATACACATGGGGGTACGTGATATACCTAATTACTTCAATGTTGACCAAATAACGGACGCCTATCTGTTTACATGTACAACTAACGGACTATTGAATTAACGTACATGTATATGTTTTTCCTTAAAGGGGAAATATACCGTAATGTATATCATTGTTTTTCATTTCGCCCAAACGTATCAAGATATATAAGTGGAATACACACACACACACACGCCTACACACACACATAAATATATATATAGATATATATATATATATATTTAAATGTGTGTGATTTGTTTGTGTTATATGTATATATATATATATTTATTTATATATATATATATATTTATATTTATATATATATATATATATATGTAAAGCTAGTTGTGGAATAAGGGGAAACTTTTGGGTATAATATCAACGTTAGGGAGAAAATTTACGTTCACCTTTACGTTTTCACACACTGTTTTAATGGGAATACGTTAGTGTATAGTAAAATACATATGGGGGTCCGTAATATACCTAATTACTTCAATGTTGACCAAATTACGGACGCCTATCTGTTAACACGTACAACTAATGGACCACTGAATTAACGTACATGTATATGTTTTTCCTTAAAGGCGAAATATACAGTAATGTACTTTATTATTTTTCATTACGCCTAAACGTATCAAGATATAAAAATTTCCCCCTACTGTTCAATCTAGGTGTATATATATATATATATATATATATATATATATATATATATATATATATATATATATATATATATATATATATATATATATATATATATATATATATATATATATATATATATAAAACGTACGTAACATACGTAACGTACGTAGCGTCTTTCTGTAGGAAACTCCGCCTTCGCTACCATTTCGGGATAACAGACCATCAGGATGACACCCCCTCAGAGGAAGTCCCCAACCCCGCCAACCCTGTCCGTTCCTCCTGGACGCCCAAGCCAGGAGAAAATCCCACCCTTGACAATGTAATCAACATCACTTACAAAGATGTCAACGATCTCCTTCCCCCTAAAATGACCTTACTGCGTAACCTTCGTTCTGAAGAACGAGATGCCATTTTATCCCTTAAAAGTAACAGAGATATCATTATAAAACCAGCTGACAAGGGTGGTGCTGTTGTGGTTTGGCGGAAGGACCTGTATATTGCTGAGGCCAACAAACAGCTATCCGACCAAAGTGCTTATTTAGAACTTCCCGTTGACCCCACTCCTGAGTGCCAAAAGTTAGTTAAAAAAACTTTGACCCAACTCATGGACAATAAACAACTACCCCAAAACGCTACTTCTCTACAACACCCTTGCCCACAGATTTCTAACTTGTACCTGCTTCCCAAAATCAACAAAGCCAACAACCCTGGCAGACCTAACGTCTCTTCACACAGCTGCCCCACCGTACTTATTTCTGAGTATGTGGATTCTGTGCTCTCCCCTTTAGTTTCAGCTTTGCCGTCGTTTGTTCAAGACACGCCACATTTCTTGAGACTTATTCGTGACTTTGAGTTTCCTGAAAATTGCGGAGAACGTCTTTTATTCACCATGGATGTGTCCAGCCTCTACACGTCCATTCCTCATAATGCTGCCTTAACAGCTATCCGTTATTACCTAGACAAACGGCGTGATCCTCTTATACCGACTGACACCTTCCTACGTTTAACGGAACTTGTTCTCACGCAAAATTGTTTTCAGTTTAATGGGCGTTTTTTCCGTCAAGTTAAAGAAGTGGCCATGGGAACCAAAATGGGTCCCTCTGTTGCCTGTTTGACCATGGGTCACTTTGAAGAACAACTTTTTTCTCAGTATACCGGGCCACGACGTATCCTTTATAAAAGGTATATTGATGATACTGTAGGAGTTGTCACTGGATCCCGTCGTGATTTACAAACTTTTATCGACTTTGTTAATTCCTTTTGTCCCTTTTTGAAATTTACCCATTGTATCTCGGACTCATCTGTTGTTTTTCTCGACCTTAACCTGTCCATCACCAACCGTAAAATTATCTCTAACCTTCACTTTAAGCCAACCGACTCGCATAACTACCTTTTGTACCCTTCCAACCACCCCAAATCTTGCACTAAATCTATCCTGTATTCCCAGCTCTTGAGAGCCAGACGAATTTGTTCGGAGGATTCTGACTTCTCTACTGCCCCTGAAGAAATTTTGTCCTTTTTTGAAAAACGCCAGCACCCTGCCAAAATCCTCTCCAATGCCCTACGCAGAATTCAAGGAACCAGCAGAGAGGAAGCTTTGGAGAAAAAGAGCACATCTGGTACCAATCTACGTATTCCTTTAGTTATTTCTTATCCCCTTCGGTCCGTCCTATTTTACACGCTCTCCACAAAAATGTAGAGTTTCTCCGACAAGACCCCTCAACCCGTAATGTTTTCCCGGAACCCCCCATCACTTCTATTAGAGTTGAGAAAAATTTAGCCAACCATTTAGTTCGGGCTTCCCACCCACAAACTTCTTTCGACGACACGGCTGGTACCTTTCCATGTAACCGTCCGATGTGTAATACATGTCCAGTTGTTGGCAAACACGCTCTCGTCAACATTTCAGGCCCCAAAGGCGATAGCTTTATTGTCAAACAAAGATTCTCCTGCATTTCCTCTAATGTAGTTTATATTTTAGCATGTGGGAGATGTAACTCGTTGTATGTGGGAGAGACCAAGCGCCGCCTCGCGGATCGAGTCACCGAGCACCTTAGGTCCATCAAACAGAATCTCCATGGATACCCGGTGGCTGCACATTTTAATCCCCCTTCACCTTGTTCTATACAGCATTTAACTGTTACGGCAGCTGTAATGTGCCGAGGCTCCGATCGTGACCGCCTTAGTGCTGAAAACCGACTGATCATGAGGCTAGGTACTCTCGCTCCACACGGCCTTAATGTTAGAATTGACCTTTTGTAATATTCACCTCTTTTTGAGCCAGTTTTTACTCCTTTTACACCTACCCGTTCGTGCTCATTTTTTACTGTGTAGCTCTAATTATTTTTTCCGGGCCTATTTTTTGTCTACTTTTTTCCGACCATGTTTGATTTGAACGTGCACTTTATCATCCAGGACGCTCTTTTTCTTTTTTTGATTTGTGTTTCATCCTTCGCACTCATGTTTTGTGACAGTCACTTTCGTTCGGTTCTGTTTTTACAGCGATCGCTTCGGATTTGATGTTTGTCGTATCCAATTGTTACTGTTGGTTGTTCAGTTTGGTTTTTGCCACCTGATGAAGGGTTTATACCCGAAACGTCGTGGAGTTTTCCGCAAACTTTTAAGCACTTTTTACTACCTCCTTTCGACCTACACATTTCAACAGTGCTCCGCAGCATTTCGACCTTTTAAATATATATATATATATATATATATATATATATATATATATATATATATATATATATATATATATATATATATATATATATATATATATATATATATATATATATATATATATATATATATATATATGTTATATATATATGCCGTATTTTATTCCATTAAAATATCATTTGGTAACGGCCTAACAGAACACAATTTCACCACATCACATGTTACGTCCTCAAACGTTCATATTTATCCAATTAATGTTTCCGACGTTAATGTATATCCCTGATACTTTGTTGTATAGCCTTTCCTCCCCACTCAAGAATAGCTTCCGACGTTTATGGTTTGTGAATCAACGAGTTTTTGCAAAGTTCTTCCCGAACTTGAATGATGTTTTACTTCTCACTTTTCTGTAAATGCGCGGTAAAATTAGTCTGAAAACTCTTTATTATGCAAGTTTCATTTTACGGATTTTAAGTTTCCGTATTTGCTTAGTCTATCATGGCGTACCTTTATAGAGCATAAAATATTTAAAAGTTCGTGGGCGGTGAAAGATTATAAAGTGTGTTCAACACGAACTTCCGGTAAGGTATAAATCGTGACTGTCATTTGCGATTTGCTCCCAAGTAGATTGCTGGAGGCAGATATGTTTGTCGTGCTTAATAACTGCAGTATATGTTACTCTTTTTTTTAACATCTTTTTTCAACAATGAGAAATGTTTCTTTTATGAGAGTCAACAAAACTTGTGACGATAGGAAAGGGAGAGTATTGCGATGAGAAATTTAAGGGAAGCTTTAGAAAAAATTGAATTTCCTCACGTGAAAGAGGAACAAATTCATACAGTGTGGTAAAACTGCCATTCAAATCGAATAATGTAATTCTGGAGGTATCAGTAAATCAAGTCAGTAGATTTTTTCTAAGGTGATCTTAAATGCAGCAGGGATTGTATCACTTCTTCGCATTGACACGGATTGCTTTGTTCCCCTTATTGTTAAAGTGTACCTCAAGTCAAAAAATTCAAAATATATAGTAAAGACCATGACAAATAAATTCTAGGAGCCCAACTCTCGTCTTCATAGGACATTCCTGAGCTGAGATATAAAATGTTGAAGTTTATTCACTCAAATTAAAATGGTACATTGTGCAATAATTTGTGATGTCATTCTTGTCCTACTTAAATTACAATCTTTGTATTTCTTTCTTTGTTTCTTTCTTTTTCCGATCGTTACTGCACCTTGTACCAAGGTGTGATAGCACTCTTACTCTTATGAGGTGATGTAATTCATGAAGCCCTCCTTTTGCAACACGGTATGCAAGCAAACAGGCAGAGTTCAAGGTCTTAAAAACATTTTCAATTTTAAAGGGAAACAAAGCATGTTATGTGAGTTGTACAACAAGAAAGTCACAAGTTATTGTGCAATCGACCAATTCGTTTTAAGTGAATTAACTTCAACATTTTATATCTCAGCTCAGGAATGTCATATGAAGATGGGAGTTTAACTGGTGGAATTCACTTTTCCATGGTCCTAAATATCTATTTTTGAATTTTTTGACTTGAGGTACACTTTAAAACTGTTGTATTGACCTTGAAGTTAATATAGGGACAAGGCCTCTTTGATGGAAATGCAAAGTTTGTGAAGTTCTCTTGCCACTTATGCTATCACATTCTCATAATGTAAGATTGTTGAGCAGAAATTGATTGCAGCCTTAAGTTAAGCGAAAACAAATGGTCACCCATTAATGTGAGGACATGATATCAGGTATGCCTACTTCAAGACCCCTTTTATGGAAAATGTGACAGCTTTTCCAGTTTATATCTTGAGAACCACACATTGGATTTCAATGCAAATTTCATCGAAATGCCCAGAATAAGTGTCCTTCTTACACATCTACACTTGATGTGACCTTAAAACCCTTCTTGTGAGGTTAGCAGAGTTAAGAGTTCTTATCTTGCCGAAGGATATAAGTAGTTAAAACCGAAGACTGAATAAACGAGGTAGTTTTGGGGAATACCGATTGAAACTGGTGTTGAAGTTTTGACTGACAAAATGTGTTGCAATATGTCGACCACTTTTTCGTCAGCTTGCCCGGCTTTCGGACAGCCTTAGAGTTAGTTCATGCCGGACGACGACTTGTCATTTTTGAAAATCTTTCAAATCACTCTAGAAAGTCTTTCAAATTACGAATTTGAAACCTCTGTCCGTTATATGAACTCTGTCCAGCTGTTGAGAAATATACGAATTAATCTCCAACTTGAAAATGTCTCAATTTTACTACAAAGTTAAATCTTCGCAAATAACAACATGCACATTTGCACTAGTAAGAGGGTAACTATCAGGGTAAATGCAAGCTATGACTCTTTCCCACGGACTTATACACATGGACACAACATGTTAAATACACGTCCTATCCGTAGATGGTCGCCACAGACAGGGACAAAAAAGGCTCACCAAGATGGCCGCCGTGAAGCTATAAATTGTCTGATTTAACGACGACTCTGTTATATTTTAAACAAAAGTTCAACTTGAATGGGAAACAATATTATAACTGCAATACGTGAAGTTATTTTGACCTTACTTTGCCATATTTTAAAAATATTTCAACTTTCTTGCAAAATATGGGAATATACTTGAGCAAGTCCAAGCTTTCAAACAAAACCATAGAAGACGGCCATTTTGGTGCGCTTTTTCTCATACGTATGGTAGCGACAATGTACCGTGCAGTACGCTCTGTCCATGTATGGGAAGTCTTTTCCAAATAGCTATTTAAAGGGTTTTGGGGATATAATGTTGGTGTGTGCTGTTTTTTGGCAAAGTAAAATCCCATTGTCATGAAACAAATACTATTACTCTTTCCCACTGTCTTTGTTTTTGATATTTGGAAAAGGGCTGCGCCAATAGTTTATAAACACGGGTCCAGTATTGTCAGATTGTAGTTCAGTATTGTTTTTTGTTCCTCTTGTTCCTACGGATCTTACCAGAGAGTTGTTTAGGTGCGTAACCAGTGGGGTGGCTCGTGGGCAGCTTGCCCCCCCCCCCCCCCGACGCCCCATAACGGGAAGGGGAAATCCGGAAGGAAAGAATGACCGGTACAGGAGGAAAGAATGGGAAATTGGTACAAAATCGGGAACCCAGTTGAGGCTTGCCCCCCCCCCCCCCCCCGCACGGACACTACTGGTTGCGTCCCTGGAGTTGTTTCTCTAGTTCCGCAAAAGGTCCCATACCACGCCGGGAAATGATCCAGTTTCTTCAAAGAATCTAAGATTCATTTCCCTGACAATCGCTGATTTTGCTCACAAAAAATGGTAATGAGAAACTCCGAATTTTTAAATTTTCTCCACAAAAAAGAGAAAAACTGTAAAAAATAACCTGAAATTTCTTCACATATGGCATGCAAGCCTCACGTATTCAAACACACAGAGGCAAAAGTGTTAGCACGCTAAACACAAAGCAAATTAAGGGTCCCGACCTCTCGGCAACGCATCGTCTTTGCGTTGACTTTGAGTTGGTGTCCTCATAGTCTCGGATTTTGGGGACCATTATGTCGCAGAAATAATCCTGGCTCCACCTCTTGAGCAACAACCCGACCCAACAGAAGGCGAGACTATAAGGTAAAAGCAAGGGCAAATCGCTCTTTCAAAACGACCTTTCACGAAAGACATAGAACCTACGTTAACAACTGCTATGATATATTCCGTAGTGATACATTATGTAGCCCAAGGATATGTGTGCATTTGCGTGGTGTATTTCACCGCAGCGGAATTTTTTCGTCAATCAGCTTACACGCCTTCTACTACAAGCCAATGGTAGGCCTATATTTTATACCGCATTCCCTAGGTTCTTTTCCTTTAATATCGACTTAACGATTTTGTAAAAATAAAAGTTCTCCATGAAGGTTAAATGATTTTAAGAACACAACAGAAAATAATGGTAGCTATTTAAAAGTATAGATTTCAACGACACTACATCGTTGGCTCTGTACAGCAGTTTACAATGCACTGTATATACAGATCAATAGAGATTAGCCAAACGAACCAATTGTTCTCATAATTACCAAGAGACCTATAGATAATATCGACGATATATATCAACCTTCAGGCGTGGAGTCAACATCTATGAAGTGTATTTCAACTAGTTACATAAACTGAAAATATTTGGCCTTTTTAGATGATGTACATTCTACTAGGATGATAAAATTTAGAGGGCGGGCTCGCCCAAACAGCTGTGATCGCATGGGGACTTCACTGCCGTTGTTGCAGCAGGCAAGAGAATTTAGTTTGATATTAAACAGTAACGAGTGCAAATTACACACATTTTCGTGTGAATTTTCGAACATAGAACTTTTCTAAAGTCCTCCCGACCCTCTGGCAAAGGGCCGTTAGGCCGAACCAAAACTTTTATTGCTTCCCGAAGGAACATGGAATTACTTTGCCTTAATTGTAAATTGTCTTATTTCGCCAGAGAAGATAAGATTGTATAATCCCGTCTGATCTGTGTGTTTCCCATATTCATTTCGTCTGTAAGTCGCGTTTAAGATGGAATTACAGAAGCATGCAATTTTTCCTCCATGAGCTTGGACTGCCAGCTAGTCCCAACTACTCGGAAACAAGCTTTTTACAGGGTTCCTTGCCACGACGGGTCATTAGAACACAAATCTGAGGCAAAACCTGACTCGGCCTCGTTGGAGGGTCTTTGAACAGGAGCGTCAAAAAGGCCAGAAAGAGGAGGGATGAGGGAATATTATTGACAAATCCGGACAGCAAGTGATGGTCTGATTTCAGTCGGTCTAACACCCTTTTTTCTTTCAATTTCCTTGCATAACTGTATCAGGGATGGTTGTGCACTACATTGTATATTGATTCCCTCCCAAGCAGAAAATACCTGTTAAGACCTGTTAAAATTCCAACGGGTTTGAAGAGGTATTAACAGGCAATTTTCCAATCACCTGTTGGAGTGATAAAAGTCAACAGGCGTTAACAGGTAACAGGTTCCTGTGATATCTGTTGAATCCTGTTAAAACCTGTTGATTTTGTTTCTTATTACCTGTTCAAACCTGTTTAACAGGTTTCAACTAGAATTTTCTTCTGGGTCAATTTCACTGCAAATGATAATTTCAAACTAATGTAGACAGTAAATGAAGACAATTTAAAGGGCAGGAGCAGTCATTCCAAATTCAAGAAGTGTAGCAGACTGTCCCAGTTTCATGATTGGGAGTCATGTGACACTGTTTTTTTCTCTTCAAATGTGAAATTTACTGGAAATAACTGCTTGGCTTATCTTGAGTATGCAATAGTAAAGTCATAAAAGGTACTAAAAATACTTTAAAGAGAAAAGTTGAAAATTGTGTTATTTAGCTTTTTCTTCAAAATAAGTCTGGGGGGACTGCTCTTTACCTTTAAGGCCAATAGAACCCCACTAATGCTGCCTACAGTCACTAAACACAAGCGTTGTTCGGATTCGTCTATTATGTCGAAATTTCTTCCTGGGTCCGAGAGCAGTGTAGGCAGTGTCGTCTTAATTTAGTGAGTTGTCCATTGCACACACTAATGTGGGTGCCGCATTAACCGTAGTATGACTCAAACGTTGCCGTCATAATCGCTTCAAACTGGGTTGAATTCTTGTTGACGGATGGACAGTGTTTAGGTGTCAAGTGAGAAAATGTTTGTTTGTAACATTCCTCAAAGTTTCGGGTCATTTTCAAAATAAATAGGCTAATTCAGATTTTCTATCGACAAAACGCAAAGGGACTCGTCCGTTCGAAGCAACTTTTGCCATGCAGTTTGTACATAAGGTCTCGGACATATCACGTGACTTTTGTCTCCTCCGGATATGACGGACACGTCCCCATGGAGTAGCAGCTGATTTACTCAGGCGGCATTGGGGGCCTGCGCACTCTAGTTCATATTTTATACTGCTTTATGAACCTAATGATCTTAATCATCCCATGCAAGGTATTATATTTCTGCCACCAATCTTGTGAACGGTTTCAAGACTTCTCAGGTATAACTCCTTCACCACACTGCCTCAAGCGTACGAGTCAAACTGAGAGCTGCAATGCCCCCTCCTCGCCCGAGTTCCAAAAAATCGTACACGCTATACATCAGAGCATGCATATTTACTGGAAAAGTCGGGCAACCTTCCAGTGGTTGACAATGTGAAACCATAGCTAAAATCGAATTTTTCTAAAGTCATCCTGACTGTCTAGCAAAGAGCCGTTCAGCAAAATAAAACTTAACCTGCTTCCCAAAGAAGCTCTACGTCCACTGAAGACAACACTTCACCAAATTCACAACACTCAGACCATTATCATCATTCTTCTGAACACCATGGCCAAAATCTTTTTCTAAAACCCTTCCGACCCTCTGGCAAAGGTCCGTTCGGCGAAACCAAAACTTTCACTGCTTTCCGAAGAAGCTATTACGCCCCCTGAAGGACCAAACTCACGGCCTTCAGGCCATTTACATTATTGGTCTGTCATGCATGGCTCTATTCTAGACTGGATGAAAAGAACAGATACTACACATGATCTTAGCCAAAAGGCCAAAAGGCCAAATCTTTTTCTAAAAGTCCCCTCGACTCTCTGCCAAATCAAACTTGACAAAAACTGACTGCACTTGCTCCATCATATGTTCTCGCTGCTACGGGTAACTTGTCATTCGTGGCCAACCAGTTTTGGTACCTGAAACTAGGTACAACAAAGCAGTTGTATCGGTTGAATCATAGGTCCAACAGTTAGGGGATATCTCCTCTGCCACCCAATTTGAAAGCAGTAGCCTTCCGCTTATGCTATTATAAGGATACGCTCCATTCCCAGTAAACGAAAGGCAACATGTTTTATCTAACCACAGCTGAAGATCCCTTCTTCAAAACAGCGTATTTGGCTAAACCATCGGTGTCTTGGTGAAGAAAGAGTGAAAGTTCTCAAATAGATGGCGCTCTCATGTAACTAGATTCAGAGCCATTCATTTCATTAAAGGAGGAGTACTGCGAGACGAAGATAAAGTGACAAAGTAATTAATCATAAAAGGAAATGTCTTCGGGGTAAGTTTGCAGTGAAGTATTTTTTTCACCAAAACCCATTTCCTTTGTTGGTGGATTTCATTGACATGTATGCTTCAGAGTTACTTTTGCAATGTCTAACTTCAAAGAAATGAATCGAACACAGTTGTAAAGGTTTTACGAAACCTTCAAAAATTTACGTACCGTCCAATGTATTTGTAATTTTCGATGTTTAATGAATCAAAGATTTGATCCACTCTTTCAACAAAATTTCGATCCTGTTTTTCTTGAAAAATAGTCTTGCCAAACGCCATTGCTTTCCCTTACATGCCTTCATGACTTCGACCCATTTTTTGAAGTGACTTTTATGGTTGTATGTTATATTCATATGTCCAAATCCAATTACCCCAGCAACTGCTTTCCTACTCCCACACTCACTAGCCTATTTATCGCTTGGTCTTTTACCAGATTTGCACATCAGCAGTGTGCAACGAGGTCGAAGATAGGTGTAAAATGTCAGCGACATTACATCACGTGTTTCCCGTCTGTCGGAGGTAATTTCACGGATGGCGTTTTCTGCTGCAGTTTCCGAATAAAGGCCTGATTACTGATTAATTTTAATATTTTGGATCTAGGGTGGTGACATACATGTTAATGTGCCCAAATACAGTTTGGTCTCTCTGTTTTGACGTAAACGAGTCAATATACAGCAAGAGGCACGCTCTGATGCCGTTTGGATCCATTAACTACGAATGCAAAGTTGTAATAGACAATGAATTCTTTGCATTGCTCGCAATTGGATTAAAGTTAGTATCGATCGCTGCAATTAACGGACCTTGTTGACCTATAACAGGTACTACGTGCATGAAGATGGCAGCATGGCATTTGGAGAGATTATATCACATAAGGGTCAGTGATGTAGCCGGGAGTGTGAAGGCTTTGAGTCACGAGTATGGCAGTTTTTAACTTTCAAGTAGTCTATAGTCCTTGTACTTTCTCAATGGGGAAAGAGACAGCCCCTCTGGCCGAATCCTTCAAATTTCTAAATCACGAGTCCGATTAAGAATTCTACAACAGCACTACTAAGATTTGATCAGGTTATACCTAGCTTCTATGGTATTTTAACCATGGGGCATAAGTCACGAAAAGAGTAGCTGCACAGCTGAGCCCCCGGGGTCGGGGCTACCACGATATTTTAGAGAGATTACGGGCAGACAAAAAAGGACCGGATGTGAATGCCTCGGTCGGTCCCAAAAAAGAAGAAACACAAGTCAGGCTTTAAAACAGTCCGTCCCTATGCTTTTCGTATAATTGCCTCCCCACACAAACAAACACACACACACACACACACATGACGAAAGATATCCTACACATCTGTGGGAGCGGTTTATATCATTGTATATCTATAAGAATGAAGAGCTTCTAAATTTGAGTGAAAAGATTGGCTTGGAAGTGAAGGACAGCTGTTCTCACTCAAGACAGTTCAATGAAACCACTGCTATAGAGGGTGAAAAATCAAGGATGCTGACACCATTTCAAAGAAAAATTTTTCAGAATGTGGATCAAGGATAGGTCATGTGTTACCCTGAAGAATGGAGACCTTATTTATAATTTTTAACCAGAATGCAAAAATGCATTGAGGTTTCGATGATACATAAATTTTTCATTTCAAATAATGCCATCATGCACCGTTACTCTTCTCACTCAAATGTTATACTAGCATGTTCAAAAAATAATTTTGTTATTTCAGATGACCTTTGACCTCCATAAGGGGCATACATAGATAGATAGACAGACCAACATACAGACAGGCAGACAAATAGGCAGCTATCTTGAAAAATAACTTTTAAAAGGGTTTACAACTTTTACCCCTGGAGACCCCAGATGACCTTTCATCTCTGCCCAAAACAAGAGGAACCATCTCCTGACCATAATGCATCCACTTTCCCAAGTAGGAAATGTATCCAAGCTTCCTAAACATATGATATCACGTTAACAAGGTTTTCAGAATTTGACCATCGGTGACTCCAGATGACTTTTGACCTCCACTAAAAGAAATGGGGACCATCTCCTAACCATAACACATCCACATAACAAATATGAACTTCATCCAACTTTCCATACTTGAGATATCACATTAAGGAGATTTTCAGACTTTGACTCCTTGTGACCTCAGATGACCTTTGACCTCCACCAAAAACAAAAGGGTTCTCCCTTACATCATAATGCATCAACATATCAAGTTTGATATCAATCCAAATTTCCTACCTTGAGATTTCGTGTAAACAAGGATTTCGGGGTTTGACAAAATGTGACCCCAAATGACCTTTGACCTTCACCAAAACAGATAGGGTTCTTCCTCACCTCATAACACATCAACATATCAAGTTTGAAATCAATCCATGTTTCCTACCTTGAGATGTTGTGTAAACAAGGATTTCAGGGTTTGACAAAATGTGACCCCAAATGACCTTTGACCTTCACCAAAACAGATAGGGTTCTTCCTCACCTCATAACACATCAACATATCAAGTTAGAAATGAATCCATGTTTCCTGCCATGAGATGTTCTGCAAACAAGGATTTCAGGGTTTGACCCCATGTGACCCCAAATGACCTCTCACTGCCAACAAAATTTAAAGGGGTTCTTCCTTGCATCAAAACACATCAACATGTCAAGTTAGAAATGAATCCATGTTTCCTGCCATGAGATGTTCTGCAAACAAGGATTTCGGGGTTTGACCCCATGTGACCCCAAATGACCTCTCACTGCCAACAAAATTTAAAGGGGTTCTTCCTTGCATCAAAACACATCAACATGTCAAGTTAGAAATGAATCCATGTTTCCTGCCATGAGATGTTCTGCAAACAAGGATTTCAGGGTTTGACCCCATGTGACCCCAAATGACCTCTCACTGCCAACAAAATTTAAAGGGGTTCTTCCTTGCATCAAAACACATCAACATGTCAAGTTTGAAATTATTCCAAGTTTTGTATCTTGAGATATCGTGTAAACAAGGATTTTGGGGTTTCACCCCATGTGACCCCAAATGGCCTCTGACCTCCACCAAAATAGATAGGGTTCTTCCTCACCTCATAATGCATCAACATATCAAGTTTGAAAGGGATCCAGGTTTCCTGCCATGAGATATTGTGCAAACAAGGATTTCGGGGTTTGACCCCATGTGACCCCAAATGACCTCTGACCGCCAACAAAATTTAATAGGGTTCTTCCTTGCATCATAACACATCTATGTATCAAGTTTGAAATGAATCCAAGTTTCCCACCATGAGATATTGTATAAACAAGGATTTCGGGGTTTAACCCCATGTGACCCCAAATGACCTCTGACCGCCAACAAAATTTATAGGGTTCTTCCTTGCATCATAACACATCAACATGTCAAGTTTGAAATTATTCCAAGTTTCGTATCTTGAGATATCGTGTAAACAAGGATTTTGGGGTTTGACCCCCTGTGACCCCAGATGACCTTTGACCTCCACCAAAATCAGTAGGGTTCTTCCTTACATCATAAAGCATCAACACATCACGTTTGAAATTAATCCAAGTTTTCTATCTTGAGATATCGTGTAAACAAAGATTTCGGGGTTTGACCAGCTGTGACCCCAGATGACCTTTGACCTCCACCAAAATCAATAGGGTTCTTCCTTACATCATAACACATCCACACATCAAGTTTGAAATTACTCCAAGTTTCCTATCTTGAGATATCGTGTAAACAAGGATTTTGGGGTTTGACCCCCTGTGACCCCAGATGACCTTTGACCTCCACCAAAATCAATAGGGTTCTTTCTCTCAGTATGGGGTATCTGTGTACCAAGTTTGAGAATTGTCAGATTTTCCCTTCTCAAGATATCGTGTAAACAAGCAAAGTGTCACAAACACACACACATACACACACACCCTTACACACACATACACACACACATACACACATACACACACACGCACATACACACATACATACACACGCACGCCATCATGAATGCATAGGTTTCTCTTTTCATCGAAACCAAAAGGCCTTCATACTGTAATTACTGTCAGGGGTGGCGCCAGGATTTCCCAGACAGGGGGGCCAGCATTTCAAGGCCCCGACAAAGGCTTTGAGTTAGTCCAGAGGGGAATGTGACTTAACACTTTGAGGGGCACGCAGCGCGCGAAATATTTGGCCTTCTTTTCAACAAACCTTAGAAAGGTGGAGTTTATTTTGAAAACAAAATTTATAATTTTTTAAAGAAATTTTGCTTTTGTCTGGACCATTAAAAAGTTGGGGTGTTTATTGAAGGATCTGTCCCCCATATGGGAAAAATAAAAAACGATATATAGGCGACAGCTTTAAATATTTGGGGGTTACATATTTAATCGTACTAGGCCTACGTACTAATGCTTCAACACGAGAATAGGATGCCCGAAAAGGTTTTTTCTTTTTTGAACGAAGATTTGAAAAGTAAGAGCTTATTTTATTGCAGAAATTTTGGAATTTAATTGAAGAAAATTTAGTTTGGGGGTACAGTTATTATGAAATATTTAGGTTTTTTATTAAGTGATATGACTTTCAAGAGCAAAATTAGGTAGAATGCTGGGGTGATTAACAGAGTTGGCTTTGGTTATTTATTGTACGGAGTATCCATCGAAATTGGAAAATTTTGCCACTTTGAATAATCTGAAGCTTATGCTGGAGAAAACGTGTAATTTTATGACAGATTTACGGGTTTTATGCAAGAATCTAATCTTCTTAAAAGAAAATCAAGTAGGGTGTGATGTGTACTTTGGTTGGGGCTACTGAATATCATCATGCAGACTAAGGAACTCGGGCCATTGGGAAAATTCGGACGGGAACGTTTCAGTTTCGGAGGGGCAGAGTTGTCTCTTTTGTCCGAAAAATGTAATTTTGCCCGCACGACTAGCAAAGTGCAGAGCACCAAAATTTTTTAAAAATTTAAGAACCTCCAGACAGCAGGAAATAGCAAAAAAAATCAGTCATTATTTTGAGCTTTCTTTCGCAATAAAATTTTCACTTCATAATATTGTCCCAAAACGAAGAACAATTTGCAAGCTTGCAATGTTCTGTTAAGTAATCTGTTCGACCAAAACACTCTGTCTAAGCGGAGCGCCACCATCAGTTGGCGCGGAGCGTACAGAAAATTGTTAAAAAATCTAACCCCTCAGACAGCCGGAACAGGCATTTCCCAGACTTGTAACAAGATATGAAGCAGTCGTTATTTTGAGCTTTCCTTTAAAATGAAAGTTTCACTACAATAGAAAAAACCTGAACTTGCTAAGTGATCAGAAAATTACCAGATAAAAGGGAACTGCTGCAATTAATTAGATGTAATGTTCTTGTCTCTTTTCGGGGGAAAACTCTGTAACGGAATCGTCGTTGTAGTCCATTGCAAGGCCCGCTTAAAAGATGAGATTTTCTACGTAACTTCCCGAACTCCAGACTATAAATGATTTGTGTTTCTATGTATTTGAATTTTTGAAAATATGTCACGTTACAAGGTGGCTTCAAATGAATTTTCAGTCAGACTTATTGGGAGACATTTTCACATTACTGTTTGTCATCAGCCTATGTGTAGCTGAAAAAACCTGTCTGATTTTCATTACCGTTACTAGAATTCGGCTGTAGAGGCAGGCCAGGTGGCAGAACATTGGGCACTGCATGCACCTGAACAACCTCTCGTCTGTTTTTTTTTTTTTTTTTTTTTCAGGAAAATTAAGAATTGTGAGTTTCCTTGAAAAATATGTTCTTCTAGTGAGCAAAATCAAGAAGACCGTCCGGATGACTGACGTTTATAAGAACCGCATCTTTTATCCGTTTAACGTGGGCATGCAGATGAAGGCTCCCCGACGAAATTGGGTCTTCTCAACAACAAGGGAAAGGGCAGCCGTCCCGACGGGGGCATGACCTTGAGGACTGAAGATGGGATGAGGGATAACAGAGCTAGTAAGAAGTGATTAAAATAGATTCAGATAGGCATTAAAATACCGTTACAAAAAAATTAAATAGTTCAAAAAGAAAATAAAAGTTCATGATCGTCCTTTCAGTAACTTCAATCCTTTACGTCCATTTTTAGGCCTCCCCGAAGGAAATTGGCGTCCTTCCACGACGGGGGAGGAGATAGGACAAGGTGCATGAAATGAGGATTAACCGAGCAAAGAAGAAGTGATTGAAAATCGATTCCGATATATATTAAAATAGCATTTCAAAACAAAAAATTTGTTCACCCAGCCAGTGATTTCAGTCCTTGTACGTTTTTTTTTTCTTTTTCTTTTTTTTTTATCATTTTTTTCTTTTCAGGCCTCCCCGACGAAATCGCCGACCTTCCCCGACGGGGAGGGGGGCAGTGGTCCCCGACGGGGGGGCGATGCCCCCCGGCCCCCTCGCTGGCGCCACCCCTGATTACTCTTAACTCCTCCATTTTATTTATTTCCAACTTTCGTACGTACATACGGTATGTATATAGGTCAAGAAAAGAAGATTTGTTCCTTCCAATTAAAAAAAATGTGATGTAATTTAATTGAATTATGATGTTAATGTAATGATATTGTATGTTGAATTAATTAGGCCGTAAATATTTGTAAGTATTATATTTATTTTCCAACCTATGTTTTATTAATATGTAGATATGTAAATATTTTCACGATGGGAACAAAGATCTTCAAAAAAAAAAAAAACAAAGAAGCTGACATCATTCTTTAGTTCAGTTCCGATTATTTTTTTTTTTTGCAATTTCCCCTCAGACTTTATTTTTTTTTTTTTTTCACCGCCCGTACAAATGTGACGGGCGCTTGCTCATCAGTCCAATGCGCCATTGTTGAGATGAGTTGAAAGCCCTTTCTTTTATGTGTGTATACTCTTTCGGGAAAAAATTGAGCAAGGATAAAAATATTAAACATAAACTGTAATTTACAGTGAGACTTGAATTTGTCTCATTTTACATCTTCCTCTTTTTATTCCTTACATTTCGCAAGGCAGAAGTTCTCGCTGTTAGGAAGAGGGTAAATTTATTGCACCTTTTCATTACGTGATTTAAAAAAAGAACAATTTTCGTTCGCAGATGGCTTTTGTGGACAGTAGCAATTACTTCAACCTCCGGGTTATAAATATTTATACCTAATGAAGTCGATTGTTGCTATTAAGACGGTTCGCAAATTCAAGCTAAACGAACAAAAAGAACACAAACGTGACTCAATATCCTTCTAAATTGACGCTATTTCATGTTAATCCAGGGGTGCAATCTATTTAAGCAGGTCACTGGATACGGGGGTTACTACCTACGGGCCTCTTTAGAACTGAGGATCTCTTGGCTCGGAATTGTATAAATTGAGAACAGACCAGACTTGGGTCCTTTCCAAAATATCCTAAGGCCTTCACGAACCTCTCAAGGGCAATGGCATGAAGTAACCCGTAGGACAGATTTCATGTGCATTATCCCGCCCAAGGCCACAATTTAAACTCGGCGTTATTCGTCTATACAGGCAGACCATTTTCTGCAAATTAAGTAATATTATGGTATAGATGTAAGACGGTTCAACAACTGCAGTCTGGGGGCCAATTTTTCCATTCCAGTTTATCCAATCCAATTTTTCTAATGCGGTTGTTAATGTTCGAATATGACTGGAAAACTTGTCAGGGCAAGCATGGAAACATTGCGAAATCACCAACATCCTCAGTCACGTACTACTGTGATCCGGAATTCGAATAGGTGTAGATTAAAATAATCCTGTTGGGACCATTTTACGTTATCCAAATTTGGTGAAAAATATGCAGCTGGTGCGTAAATTAAACCGTCATGTGGGTATATCACTTTAGCAGAGCCTCCTGACCAGCATATACCAGACACGAGGTTTCCTCAACGGTTTCTTCAAAGTGTTTAATATGGCGTGACATGTCAGCAAAGACGTCACTTAACTTGGCAGCTAGGGGAAAAAAACCTTCCTAATGGAAATCCGTTGGAATTATTTCACTTTTCAGTATACTACATACCTGACTCGAGATAGAGCTCTTCCAATTTTTGAACGTTTCTGAAGCAACTTGTTGCATATGCAAAAATCATAGGCGGCGGAAGCAGAGGGGCCGGGGGCGGCCCTCAATATTTTTTCCTGAGATTTTGGGGGGACATGCCCTAACAATAACTGAATGTCGTAAAATGAATTTTAAGTTGCTTTCATTACATTTCGGCTATTCTTTGGCTCAATTATTACTTTTGAGAGTGCAAAAGTTGCAAAGCTTTCGGCACCCCCCCCCCCCCCCCCCCCACATTAACGATAACCTGTAGGAGAGTTTACTTTCGCCGTTGAAACAGTTAAAACAAAATTTTTGGCGAGCTATCTTTCTTTTTCAAATTATCTTTCTTCTTCTCAAATCAGAACCTTTCAAACATAGGCCTACTGAGCGAATGGCATGTCCCCAGTCCTCTTACTGGCCCCAATGACACACATTTGCCCCAGTAATAATATCCCTTAAGGATTGCTAATAATACCTATACAAAGATAATTTTTGCTTCTAAATCCGTTAAGTCCACTAAAAAGCCTAAAATGTCAGAGCTCCCAGGGGCCCGCAACAGGGCCCCTGGACCCCACGCATATTGCCTAGGGATTTTAAATAGAACTCCCAATTGATAAAAATGCCCCAAAACACCTTGGATCTCTTAAAATGCCCTGTCTCAAATTATCATCACATACTCAATATTGATTAGCTTCAACATTTTGGCTTTGCCCCCTAAAATTACTGTAAAGTATGTTTATCTTTAATGAAATGCCATAGTACTTCACGATTCCATTCTCGTCCCTTACCTCACCTTACTCCAGAATTGAATTCATAGAATCCTTCATTTGAATTTGATTTTCGACCATTTTGGAGCCTCACAAATCACTTAAATCGCTGAGCTTCCGGGGGCTTTTCCCCCTAGACCCCACCGGGGCTTTGCCACTGGACCCCACCAGGGGCCCGCTTTTGGGCCCCTGGACCCCACGTCGATGGGGTTTGGCGCTTTGCGCAAAACCGGAAGCCTTACGGCGGCACCATTATGTCGGCTGCGAAAACTTGTGCCCCCCAATAAAAAACATCTTCCGCCGCCTATAAAAATAGTGACGTGGAGCACAGTGTTGACGTTTCTTTTGCTTAACCTACTATTTATTAATTATCTCTTAATTACTCATTAGATAATTTATTGCTTGGTTATTGATACTGATGATTTTCAAAGGCGCAATTTAAACTTCCAAAACAAAACCCTCATGACACACTGATACAACTGCCATTGAAATGAAGATTATAAAAACATAGGATAACATTAGCCATACATGGCATGTCCCCGCAGAAATCACAAGATATGTATAATGAGCTCATATTATTAAAGATTAAGTGCAATTCAGAAATTGTCCTGTAAAATGATCAATTATTGATGAATTTTGTTTTGTTGTTAGGAGTGGCGTATATTTTCTTGGTTTTTGGTGCTATTTTACATAGCATACCGAAGTAATTTTTATTTTCATGTTATCATACCTTTAATTCCAGTAATGCTGTCTGTTTTACGCAACCTTTAACGGTATCCATATAAACTTGAACCCAATATGAATGGGATACAATGCTACCAAATCAGGGTAATTTGCAGTAGTGGCGCTACGGGGTCATGAGGCCAAAGATATTATAGAAATAGATACCAAACTTAAGATGGCGCGGTGACTCCTCATGGAGGCCGATTCGGAGGGGCGGAAGTGCTGATCACACTGTTCAGAGGTTTTGAAAGCTAACAGGTAAATTGATATGCTCCGGTAGTATAAATACGTGTGATGTGAAAACATTGCAAATCTCGCAAAGACCGCTCTTCAATAAATTCCACTTACATGGAAAAGTTCTTTGCTTCTTCCAGGCATTCCACCAAAGAACAATTGAACATGAACGCACAACGACTGGTTTCAAGTTCATTACTGTTGGTCAGTTTCTATGGTATCGTCACACGCACATCTATACACGGGTTTGTATTCTATACGCGCTAACAATGTAAAATGAACTTGTTTGTTCGTTTTCCAGACACGCAGAAGCCTACGCTTCAATTACCCCAATTACGGAGAAATGTTTACGCGCGTATAGAAATCGGTTTGAAAATTAATGCACGCTGGCATGCCTTGGCCTGTTGGTTATGAATATGGAGTCGGGCAAAACACCCTCCATGCAGTAAAAAACAGAGAGAAAGAGCCGCCCGTACAGTCATGCACATTACCCAGATAGTACTATCCACCAGGGAGTTGTTTCTTGAAAATTTTTACGTTGTGGCGTGTAGATCATATAGATCACAGATTGTGATGTTATTGGGTGTTTTTTATTGCTTGTAAGTTCTTCATTCCTTCAATCTGTCGAACATTGAGAAAAGGTAAAAAGGGGTAACAGATTTTGCAGTCTAGTCTCCGGAGGGGTGAAGGAAATATTTTATTTTCTTCCCGGTCAAGGGAAGTTAAGAAAGATAAAACTGCTTCTGCTTTTTACGTAGTGGTCAACCGCCTTCTCCAAAAGAAATAACTCACATGACACACTGTATGATAGCTGACGATGTTCCTTAAGCATCTAGGGAGTTTTCCTCTCAGTGCATCTTTTGAATTGACAATTGGACATCCTCTTAAACCAATTGCAACCCTTCTACTCTAAGAACAATAGGTTATTGTACTTTGGACTTTTCCAACAATAATTCCTTTTTTGGTAGCTGATGTCTAATGATATTTATTTATGATCAAATTTTCAATTGGCATAGTTCTTTGATTGACACTAAGTCCAAACAATGAAGGGCAGTGTAGCACGTTTTTATTGCGGAAAACAAAGCTTTTTATTCGGAATAACGAGCCTTACCCTCTATTCGGAATAATTACCTTCCTTCTCATTTCAAAACAACGACCCTCCGAACAAAGACCTGTAAATTAAAGGCTTAATCCTCTCACCCAAAACAGTTTCAAACAGTTCCTTACTTAAACCCTACCACAACTGTCTAAAATTCATCCTTGTCCAAACGCAATTTCATTTTGGGTCTACAAGACCCATATGTGTAACCAAAAACAGTCTCGGTACCTTATATGCTATGTAATATGAGCTTCGGTACTCCACATTTTATTTTTTTCAACTTGATGTCAACCTAGGAGCTGTGCAGATTGAGAATTTCTGTGGACAACTACAAAAGTGTAGTTTGGGATGAGCAGATTTGGCCGTTAAATTCTTAATAATGACCCTTCGGAATTGTGACCGTTACTTTCAATTCGGAATAAGGGCCTTTATCTCCTGTTCGGAATAACGACCCTTCTTCCTCTTTCAAAATAACGATCCTTCAAGGTGACCCTTCTTCTCGTTTCGGAATCATGGAGAACCTTCGGTGTTATAACCCTTCGGGCAAACGAACGACAATCGTTTACTTTGGAGTAAGACTGCCGTGCTCGTACTTTGATTTTGTGAGTGAGAAGGATATTTCTCTCTTTGTAGCGAGCAAAGGAAATTTCTTTTACTCTTTATGTAGCCAGATTTGCTGTCTTAACTTTATTTCTATTACAGGAAATTGGTCCACAATTCCCATGTGGTCAATTAAAACTTTGAAGTGACAATTTACGCCGTTGGTATTGTTTATTCAGGTAGGAGTTTTTCTGTCAAGGGCGGGGCAGTCGTTCGGGAAGTGAGGTAACCCTGAGTGGAATTGTTTAGGGAGCTGTCAAATGAGGTTTAAGTGTCATTAAAAAATTAATTTACAATTCGTCCTTCTCCCCAAGATAATATATGTTTCTTGCATGTGGATATGTGCGGTTGGGGAAAACTTTAAATGTCATGAGAAATTATGATTATCCTCTTCACGCGATTTCCTCTTACTCCTTATTGCACCGCAGCTGAAGTGATGCGAAATAGCCTTAGTCGACTGTAAAATTTTGTCACCCTTTTCGTCAAGAAATGGATGAAAAGTTCAACCTGTGTGAGCTGGGTTCCCTTGCGCCTATAGTATCAAGGATGTTTTCGAAATTAGAATATTTCTAAAATTTCTTCGAGTGATTTAAATTGGGTATTATGTCGACGGATACTTTTTCAACAAATTCTAGTAACAGAGCTCTTCACAAGGGGAAATATTTCCTCTATTTTAGCTAACTTAATTGTTGCTTCATTTGATTCGAAATGACAGAAGTAATCCTGGAGCTCGCCCCAGATGAATTGCTAAAATGCATTTCCAAGAAAGATGACAACCTATATTGAATTCTAAAGGGACGAAGGCAAGTTATGGAACCGAGAACTGCCTAATCGATTTTACTATTTTAGGAAGTTCTGTCAAAAATCATTCCTCCTTTTAATACAGTAAGATAATTTGAAACATCCACTTGTTATGCCCGAAGAATAAAATGTAAATTGTAATTCATGGCGGATAGACTTTTATTTTATTCTTTAAAGAGTAAACCGATTTTCTTTCCATTTGTGAGGTTTCTAGGAGGATGCTTTCAATTTTTAGTGATTGCGAAAACAAGGAC
Source organism: Holothuria scabra (assembly GCA_037179385.1). Classification (NCBI taxonomy): domain Eukaryota; kingdom Metazoa; phylum Echinodermata; class Holothuroidea; order Aspidochirotida; family Holothuriidae; genus Holothuria; species Holothuria scabra. Next base: position 22,803,195 of record CM074181.1, read on the forward strand.
GAAATTATCAAATGAGACTCGCCATGAGACCAAACGAAAATGGCGGATTTACAAGAAAAGAACAATGATAAGCTTGCCAAACGACTGTCAAGTTTAGTTCTATCATAAATTTTTAGTGTTTCAAGGGTTTAAAAGTGATATTTATTTCAAATCACTTTAAGCCGATATGACGTTATGCAATCTTATTATTGTGTACCCAGCCCTATACTGTGGAATGCACGTCATGATTTATTTTGCGTTCCAATGGGCTCGTGAAGTGGTGGAGCGGTGCGTGTGAGAAGCGCTCCATTTGTCAATTTTCCATCGTCTTTCGCTACGTCCGCCATTTTGAACTCGAGCTGCTACAAAACATTCCCAGTTCACTGTAAGAGTTCATCAGTTCAAGATCCCAATAGAACGCGCTTTTACTACAAACAACGAAAACATCGATGATACTTTCAGATGTGATGTGGGCCTAAAAAAACGGTTTTAAATTGCAGTAAGAAATGACCGAAGGCCGAAGCGTATGACTTGATTTAAAAAAAAACTCAGCACAACGGTATAAGAAAATGACCTTTTCGATATGTACTTATAGGAAGTTGTAAGAACCTGTTCTCTATCGAAAAGTGTAGGGTACGCTGGAATCTTATCCCTCTTTGTACTTTTATATTAACAGACTGCTATAGTTGGTGAAATAAATTTTGGCAATGGTAGAATTCAGCTAACTTAATTATAGAACGTGCTCAATATCTTCCACTTGTCTACGTACAATGACTCAAAAGAAAGGTCTCAGACGTCAAAGCAAGCTATGGTATGTTAGAGTGGTATTTATTTGAAGCTTTTGGGTTAAATTTGCATTAAAATTGGATGTGTGGTTCTCAAGATTTCAGCTTGTAAAGTTGTCACATTTTTAAGGAAAAGTGAACCGGGAGCGAGCACAAATGACATCATATTCTCGTATAAGTGAGCAGTCTCTTGCTTTTATTTAAACTTTAAAACCAATTTTCCCTACAACAATCCAACATGACAATGTAATTATGCAAAGGGCATTGGAACTCTACGAATTTTGCAGGTCCTATTTTCATTAACTGCAATGTCAACACATCGGTCTGAAAACACAAAAGCATCTCTTCAATGTGAAGAAATGATATATCCTCTGCTGCCCTCACTTTGGAACACAGATCTAGTGACTTTATTTATTGAAATACATGAAATACATGTTCGATTTAAATGGACGTTGACACGCACTTTGTAGATTTGGTGCACTTTGTGGATTTGGCGCACTTTCACATATGAAAATAAATATTTGCTTGATAAAACTCCCCTATATTGAGCTGGGTACAAGTAATACATTTATGAAGTGGCCCAACATATCTTCAATGTTACAAAGGAACGCAGACAGTCAGACAGACAAACAAAATGAGGGATGCACAGGCACACATACCAACAGATATACGGGTATGTAGATAGATGAAATGACTACAATGATCGGGGCGTACAAAACAGTGTACAATTACAACATGAAAAATCCGTGATGATCCCACTTGGCTATATTCGAACGAGTGTTTCGCTTTTACTTCTTTCTGCTTCCAAATATAGTATTATCAAGTTACATTAGTCAGTATGTGTGTGTATTTGTCAAAGTGTGCAAAGGTAGGTTAAAGAGGATATCTAGTGCGCGTTCCTCGAGTTTTGGGGCGATGCGCGCTGTTTGACAAGAAATTTCCTAACTGGCTAACGATAACACTAACCTAATCCTTGACCCTAACTACGAATACAATTGATACAATACAATGGCAACAGCCAACCAAGAATCACCTTGTTAAACAGTGCGCATCTACCAGAAGATTTATTTTTTCCTTTCTGTCGAGAGTTTGTTGCCATTTTAAACATAAATTGTAACTTATCTTCATTTGATAATTCAAATAGTTTTATGTATTCGCCGTTTCTTCAAAATTTTATATTCGTTCATGTAATGCTTTCCCGTAATTGCATCACTTAAGCGGGAAACTTTGAGCAGGGTAATAAAATTCCCAGGGTAAAATATCTCTACAATTTGAATAAGAGAGAAACGGTATATTTGTAGAGGACAACTTGAAGATACCTTACATGTGGCCTCGACGACATGTTGCTTTCTAAATAACTGACAACTTCATTTTCAGTGGAGTCCAAAAAAGCTTGTCTTTTAGCAAAATTAGATTGTTTACGGATAACAATTTTTCACGTCTCGACAAAATTCTCAAAAGAGCCTCTAAAAGTCTATTTTTGCACATTTCATGACGGAGAAAGAAGGTTTTATTTCATTTATGGAGGGTCGTGGATGTCGGGATAGGTAGGACGGCGAGTTGACACATGGATACGGTAGAGCGGTGTAAGATACGATCACAAGTGGGCATTTAGAAAATTATGTGCATCGCAGAAATATGAGGCGAAATTGGCAAAAAACATTAGGTGACTTGAAATAAAACTAAGCTTGTCAAAATATATAAATAGCTTGACTTTGAGGACAAAACTTGCCAAAAAATAATAGACAACACACGTGAATAATATAACTGCATGAAGTCAATATGACTTGAATAATGCTACGGACAACAACACAGACGTGTCAATACGTGGAGGTGGTCAAGTATCTGTATAGTTTTGTGAATTAGAGAGAATACTTTGACCGGAAGCGAGACGAAACTCTGCTCAAAAACTACTCGGAGATGGAGAACGCATGTTGATATGTTGTCTAAAGTTGAAGAAACAACTATGTTTTGTAGGGTTTGTTATTCTCCGTGTTTAATTCTTTCCCTTCTAGTTTTGCTTATGTTTTTTTTTTTTTTTTCCTGTTGTTAAGGGGTGTCAACCTCCACAACCTCTTAGGACCTTCACTTGGCCTCCTCAATCTCATCTTATCATTTCACCTAGATTTCCTTTTTTTACAATATATGCCAAATCTTTATGTAACAGATTGTATTTTAGACACACTATGTTATGATTGTCATTAAATTTGATTACAGATTGAAATAAAGTTACAATGAACTGAACTGGACTTTTGAAGAAAAAATTAAAAATTGGAGGCTCTATTTATTTTACAGGGCAACGCTGTTACAATATCTTTGTTGCAGCCACAGGTACGTTAAGAAAGGTTAGTATGTCTATAAAGGCTTTCCATATGGCATCATGATAGTACTCTAGCGGCCATGTCAGGAGTAACTACTTAGTAGACCACACTCGATACGCCTGTTCGATGAAAGTGTACACTCCGAGTATACCACAGTGCACACTGTGCAGTGCGTTTAACACATGTGTACTTGACATGACTGTCCTCCCGCATGGCAAATTTGTGATTTAATTGCAAAGTCCTTACAGAATGATCAGTAACCCAGCCAACATGCCCAGCTGGGCCCCAACTGGGTTTCAGCTGGGATACTTGCTGGGCCCCAGCTGGGACCCATTCGTGTTTGTTAGGTGTTCCCACGTGGGGCCCAACTGGGCTAGCCTTTCCCATGTGATGCCCAGATGAAGCCCAGCTGAGCCCCGCTTCAATTACTGAAGCCTAGCTGGGCTTGAGCTGGGCTTCAGCTGGGAAAGCCTAGCCCCGCGTAGGACACCTGACAAACACGAATGGGTCCCAGCTGGGGCCCAGCAAGTAGCCCAGCTAAAACCAAGTTGGGGCCCAGCTGGGCATGTTGGCTGGGAAGGAATTCAATGCGCGATACACTATTTGAGGGAGTTGCCATTAGAATTTTGCACTAAGTTAGAGCAATGCTGGAAACCATACAGCACCCAAAGGCGTCACCAACAGGGGAAGGAAACCCCAGTCAAACGCCCCCCCCCCCCCAAAAAAAAAAAAAATGAAAAAAGTATGGTTCTATGCGTAGATTGTCGCTACCATATAGACGGGGGCGATGCGCACTGTTTAACAAAAAAATTCCTTACTGGCTAACGATAGCCCTAATCCTAACCTAATCCCTAACCCGAACAAAGAATACAAGCGATACAATACAATGGCAACAGCCAATCAAGAAACACCTTGTTAAACAGTGCGCATAGTCGTAGGAAGATGGCTCTCTGCTATGGTTTTGTGTGTAAAAGTTCGGACTTGCTCAAGTAGTCAAAGTCGACAGTTTTTCAAGAAACTTGAAATATTTTCGAAAAATGCAAGGTAAGGTCAAAATCACTACCGGTATTTTTGCTATGGATCCCCTGTCCATGTATACGGGAAGTCCGTGGCTGGAACACGTTGTGTTCCAAATACGGTCATTTTTCATGTTTTTTGTGCTTTCTTCACATTGATGTTGACATAACAGATTATTTCAACTTCCGTATCTACGAATTTAATGTGTATACAGTTTGCACATACTTAAGTATCAAGATTATATACACGTGTGCTACAACATGGTAATTTAATATAGCCCAATAACTGCGGTGTACTTTAAAGTTTAAAGATATTGATTTATTAAGGTCGCCCATTAGCGTGAAAAAACGAACAAGCAGGTTTCTATTTTCATCGAGTATTTACACCGTACCTTAGTTAGCTTGGGAAATGCATTGGGCCCGAGGCAGTATCTTACTCCCATCCTTTTAAATTTTCAGAGGCTACATATTTTGAAACAAAGAAAAAAAGAGAATTTCGGTTGCTTTTAACGAGAACGTTAAATATAGCAGTCGTTTTAACGACTTGTCAGTTAACATATTTAAGAATGTCTCTAGCTTTATCACAAGTTTTGAGACAGCGGAGCTAATTCTGAAATAGGTGACGGCTAATTATGAAAGCGGTCTAATATTTTCAACAAAATAACAGCCTACGTTCCCAGTTTATCGTGGTTCAACATGCAGAAAAGTACGGGGACTAAATCCAGCCAGAGCAACGTCACTGCCGTCCCTGTCATGTCCCTCAGATGGGCCCCATCTTAGCTTAGAAAAGAAAATTTCAACAAATCGCAGTCCCACTCAAAAGACATTTTCCTTTTCATTTCACAAAAGAGAGAACTTTAGATACACTTTAAGCATAAATAAAATGAGGTGTCTTTCAAGGGAATGTCAGCGTAATATATTTGACATTTAAGCAAATCATACACTGTCTCTCGATAACATGTTTTAGGAGTTAATTGATGGAGCTAAAGGAGTTGATTAATGAAGCTAAAGAAAATCACTCCTCACTATAAACTGTAGTTTGCCTGGGCAAACCAAAATTCTTAATTGGTACAGCTCTTTTATTGACATCAAATTACAAAATGCGAGTACTCATATAGAGCATACAGTGAGAGTGCGAAATCTTACATTAGGGTCTTGCATGCTCACCAGGATATAATTCCCGAAGCAGTAATCTAGGATTGCACATGGATAACAGGCGAGTAGCCAGGATTGTGTCATGGGAGGGGGAGGGGTGGTGACATGAGGGGTTGGGGCGCGAAATGAAGGAAAAGTCTAAGAATAGAAAAAACCACTATAGGTGTTTTTTGCATTGCAAGGTTGGATCATGGTGGTTCTGACGGCCCCCGCCCCGGCTACGCCACTGCTGGATAAGGATGAGTTAGATACGGTTGTGGGATGGGCTAGAAATAAGTTTAGGTTGTGATAATTGGAAGATTTAACGGTATAATCGTCGAACATATGGAGCTATGTATTTCATCCATGAAAAACGAAACAAAATCCAAAATGGCCTACTCCTCTCTTAATCCAAACTAACATAAGGAAAGGTCTAAAATTGAAACTGAATATTTACTCAAAAACGATGAGTAGGCCTAGCGATTGAAAATTTTCATTACAAATGTAGATCAATTCCTAATTTCACTCGGAAAAGTGATTTTTCACTTTTACACTTACAGTGTAAAACCAGTTTGTCATGCTAGTTCAAATCTTACACAATTAGACCTAAATAACTTCTTGAGTAGGCTACTGAACGGTCCCAGACATAAAATTCATAAATAGGACAACCTAACATGGATTACACTCCATGGAGCGAGCACATTCAAATTCACTAGCATTGATCTGATGTAAGGGAGAGACACCTAAAAGGATCGCATAATGCATGTTTAAAAACAGGTCAACATTTGTTTAACAAGTTTCATTACTTTCCGCTTTCAAATAAGGCTAAAAAGTGAATATCTAATTCCAACATGCGTGATCTGGGCTATGTCTATATGCGAAGCCTACATAATAATCCGACGTGCAAAAGAATTATTACCCTTCATATTTAACACCATAACAAATATTATCAATTATGAATCGTTTTCCCTTCGATAAACAAAATTCAATTTCACGCTCTCTCGATTCGGTCACGTGAGGTTCAACGACTCCTTGGGGTGTATAGAAACTGCTGCCCGAATCCGATCGGTAATTAGCCGGCTATTTATTCGTTACAGTTAAGTTACTCTAGACCGGTCATACCAAAGCATTAAGTTAAAGGTGATTTATTCGATCAATCACTCGTAATTTCTTCACTTTGTAAAAGAACATTTAAAGAACCAGCCACACTAGTGGTCTAAACCTATGCCAAACTTTGATAGTACAATAATATAAGGTCAAAGAGTTCCGCAATTCTATTATGGCAGATAGAGACCGATTACGTGAACCAGGGAGGTGTGATTAGTTACACCTCCCTGCGTGAACAAGAAGTTAGAGCATCCGACTTGCCTGCTTGCAGTCGGGACATCTGGAGTTCAACTCCTGGCCGGGTCATACCGAAGACTTCTGAAAATGGAACCTACTTCCATGGTGCTTGGATCGAGCTCAGCACAAGCAACGGAGTTGAGAAAACAAGCCAGTGAGCCACAACTGGGAAAAAGTAGTGACCGGGTCGGTTTAAACCAATTGGTAAGAAACTGGGTCGTAGAACTAGCTACTTCAACTACATACAGACGGAAGACCTTAAAAAGCACGTCGAGTTTATTCGGGGAATTGAACAAATTTTTTCAAACCTGCTAAGTTTCCTTCTCTCATTAATTTCTCAAACGTGGATTATTCCAATATCCCAAATTTACACAAATGAGTGAATGTAATTAACGATTAAATGCAGGTTTTAAATTTTCGCGTTTAGGGAAGACACCTTTTTCAAATTGTGCACAAAGCAGATATAAGCAAGGATCCAAATCAATCCACTGAAATTTTTACTGCAAGTCTAGAGTGCTTTCACCTACTTCACAGGCCCCCACGCTTTTGACGGGAAAAATGTAGTGTAGCTAGCTGAGGAGCGGCTGGCTACACCCAGATGTGATTATTGCAGTAGAACACGGTTGATCTTTGCCTAAAGAGGGCTATCCTGCGTAGCACCTCTGTGGCTGCATCCCCCTTTAGTTGGTTTTTCGTAGGGATGAGCTGAACGAAAAGACTTCGTCCGCTCCGCGAGCTAGCAGAGGGGTGGCCTTACTAATTGTTACGTAACGTGAAAGCACTTGACTAACGACACTAAAAGTAAGCTTTGCCATATGGTAGCTATAGTACTGTCCAACATGCTCGTTTAGTTTTCGATATCAACTTATTATGCCCCTCGAATGATTCAGTTTGCGTAAATTTTCAAAATTTCGTTTTTGTAAAAGAGCATTAGAAGGGCACATGTCTTAACGTACATCATACCTTAAAAGTACAACAATTCAAGATCTATGGTTCAAATTCAACTACTGATGGAAGACCTTAACAGCGTTCAGTGATGCCTAATAAAAATTTATTGAAACATACCATAAATACTAGTCATGTGGCGTAGTTTCTGTCGAGAGAATGATGGTGACCTAATAAATTGATTCACGTTGACACCTAGCCCGCAGAGCGGACAAAGTCTTTTCGTCTCTGAGGGGCGTCAGCGTCAGATGACTTCAGCCACAGAGACGCTACGCCCGCTAGTTCACACCGTGTTACCGGCAGTAAAAGATGTCGAACATGAGTGATCTGTGTGATGAATCGTAAAGTTTTCATTAGAGAAAGGTCGAGCGTAAATTTTCCATTAAAGAAGGTTTGGAACACCCCATACCGGTTTGCAGAAATTCATACAAAATTTCATATCACCTTTTGACACCAAAACCTTTTTTTTCAGGGATGAATGTGCATTCACACAATATAAGGCAGTAGGTAGGGGAACCAGACTATTTCAAATAGTTCTCACTATCTCTGTTACATGTTCCTATTCGTTAAACAACAGTTGATCTGCAAAAAAAAAAAACTTGTCAGGATTTCTTAAATATGAGAAAATTTCGTTATTTTGCACATAATCACAAAATTAGGACAAAATTGAACGGAAAGATCATTTGGATCCAACAGTTCTTACCAAGACCTTGTTCTTACTTTTCATAAGTTTGTAATATTTTGTCATCGTCCTCTACGTGTGGGGTCGCTATACTTTTCGGAGAACTAGGTACGTGGAGAGTGAAAACAATACAGGTGGTGCGTGCCCACTTTCCATTCCCAAGACATTTTTGCCCTGTACCTATAGACTGATAGACTGATAGACAGCTCCCTGGTCTCACCTACCCACGCTAAGGTAACGTAACACCTTGTATGCTCTCGCTCGAGTTACGTGGGAACGCGCGTAATCTCGCAGTCGATATTTAAATTTTGATCCATCTCAAACGTCAAATCGCAGAGTAGGCGGTTTTAAACACCATGTTTGTATTAATGGAGCAAAGTAATAGGTGTTTTTTGCGATGATGATCCGTCTTTCCTACCATCCGTCTTTTCTAACATTTTCCAGCAATTGGTTACCACTATCTTATTAACAAACCTCGAGGAAAGTGAGAATACATAGGGGTAACACACAGTGTCGGGTGGCCAGGCGCGTAGCTAGCGTGTCATGGGGTTGGGGTTGGTGTCATGGAGGTTTTGGGGACACGACATGAGGGAAAAATCTAAGGATAGAGAGAAAAAGCCGCTATTTTAGATGTTTTTTGCATTACAAGGTTGGGTCATGGGGGTTCTGGCCCCCCTTCCCACACCCTCCGTGGAGGCTACGCCATTGCGCGTGGCACATGAGACCAAGGGATTCAAGGGTAAAATCAATCATACATGATAAAAGTAAGAAGTATTTAGAAAGATCCAAACGCATGGACCCAGTTAACGCTAAAAGTGACCATTATTCGGATTCGTTAACACAGCCAGTAGTATGATAGAAGCCTTAAACCTATACCTAAACCATTACGATCATCCATTTTCCGATTCTACGTAAAAATCGTTGAGCACGTTGATAAGTTTTCAAGAGACATTGAATTAAAAGGATGGGCCTCAACTCTTCTTGTCAGAAGGCCCCACCAAGCAACATAAGTCTGGGACCGCCATTTCCACTTGCATCATATGAAGAAGACATTTCTCTCCATATATCTTTGTTAATGTCGACCCATGTTCCTTTGGGGAAAAACACATTTTTGACGGTTTCAAAGTCTTACGAAGCTTGATCGAACTGTAAAGTTGATCGTATGTACCCCGGATATAATTACATTTGTCGCGACGACATTAATGATTCGCCCGAATCCAGAGACAGTTAAATCGTAAATCTGTCGTTTCGCAGGATTCCGTTTACTTACAATGGGTGAATTCTGGACAAGGACTTTTATTTTGGACTTTAAAAATATTTCAGTCATTCAGCTGTAACGATCTAACGCATTTAAAACCCCACCGCCACTAAAAGCATTTTAAAACTCGAGAAACCATCTAAAACGTTCACTATTTTGAAAGGCTCGATCGTTGTGGATGATAAATATACCAATTAGTTTTCCCTTTGAAGTTGAAGATATTTGTCTTGGAACAAATTTCGGCTTGATATTTAATTTTGAACAAATTTAGTCCTGATGTTCATTACAGACCGTACACACTCTAATCTTGTGATTAGAAATGTAACTGATTTCTAGCCAACCTCCGTCGTACGCGGGGCTAACTCGCTACTTGTAAGGCCTTTTAGTCATAAGGATCACTTTTCAGAAGGCGCCCTCACTTGGACGACATTTTGTCAGGCGAAGATGTGCCATTGCTTGTAACACGCACAGTGGAAGCGACCGCGAATGGCTGGCGGGAAGCGGCAAGGCTTGGCAGCCTTTTAGAAGTTGTATTTGAGAAACCTTTTTCGTAATGCCATCAAACAACTTGAAATCCAACACTGAAAACAAAAATAAACAAGCAGTGTCTGAATTGACTAACCACGTTAGTCACTTTTATTTGACCAATTTGTGATGATGTCTGACTAATTTCGTAGTAATGGATTAAGGAATATTAGTCAAAACTTAGTCAAGGTGGCTTAATATTTGTAAGAGTCTTATTCAACTGGGTCAAATATTGGTCAAATATTAGTCAATATTGACTTCTGTCCATTGGTTGATTCAGACACTGTTTGACTAATTTGTGTTTACAGTGAATGGTCAGATATATGCCAGCTAAAATTATGCTATGGTTAACCATAGTTTCACCTAGGTAAACCATGGTTTACCACAGTAAATTTCGGCTGGGAATATTAAAAATTCGATCCAGATAGCGATTAATGCATCCCGTTAGTCTACTTCAGGAACGGTTCCTTTCGATCATGTGACAATACTTTGTTTCTTGCTTTCGTTTGCGTCACTTTTGATTTTTAATGTTTTATTCACAAACATCAAAAATAATAGTAGGCAAAAATTGATAATGTCTACCAAATTTAGCCAATTTGAAAATTAACTTGAGAAGACTGACGCTTACTCCCAAATGTTGATTTTCCAGGCAGCAACTGATTTGCCCCCTCCCCTCTCCACCCATCCAGATAGCGCTTAATGCATCATGGTCAAATAGCGCTACTGTGAACGAGCATATCATAAGTCCAGTCGAGACTCGAATCCAATAAATTATTGTTATCGAGTCTCACTTTTTATAACTAACGAATCTTGATTGGCGGAATAAATCTGTATTGGTTTACAATGATCGTGTCTGACACCTGACAACCCGAATTATCTTACTCGCTTTTCAGTTTCAGAGAGCGAGACCCAGTCACGGCTCTCACGTCGTCCCAAATGAACGCCCTAACCTAAACCAAACATGAAAAAGTCATTTCTAGTCTTTATTTATTTCGTATCTACCTGATTAAGCAGAACTACTAAGAATTTATGAAGTCGAGAATACCTACGTACGTCAATTGAAAAACGTACGTGACGAGCCACTGCATGCTCATGGCAGACCATTCACTTCACACGATCGGACAACGGTCACGGCTTCTATCCCTTGTAAGCCAAAACGATTAAATTGATGGGTTGTACAACATATGAGATCGTTCCAAATTTATTTTCTATTTTCCATTTTCTGTTTTCATATCCACAAACATCTAATCGCGGAAGGAAGACCTCTGCACGCAGACAAGCAAAAGTGGCAAGGTCGTTTCGTATCTTCGTCTACTGCTACACGTATCTTCCAATGACGTCATGATTATTGCATAGACAGAGTCCCGCGGGATTAAATACTGCTCAAACATGAGTTTGCAACCAATCGCTGTCGAGGACTTCTCTGCTATGTGCCATACCAGCCAATCAAAACTGGTATTAGATGCGTTCCATGTTTACTAATCCCGATAAACTATGTTACTAAAATTATAGCGTCAGCTACGTGAATTTCAAATGAAAAATATGGAATATTTAACCTCGTTTCCGGAGACGTTTTACAATTATGATCGGATTGGAGAAAATCATCACGAACGAAAACGGTGATTTTGAAGCTTTTCAAATTGAGTTTTGTTGGCATGCATACATGAGTCAAATAATGGTAATTGAGCTTTCATAAAATATAATATTACAGATACACTGCACTAGAGAGTCCAAGAAATAAGGTAAACCTCAGGAAAAGGTGCAATGGCTATAACGGTTTTTCTTTAATCGAACAGACAGTTTAATGCTACTTTTAGTTGACACGTGGTACGTAGATCCACGCGGAAAAGTATAATTTTCTCAGTATTGATTTTCAGTGAACCATTAACATTCGGTATGCAAAACCTTAATTAAAACACGTGGAAAAACCGGATCCGCCGTGCGGAATTGTTCCAGGCACCGCGCGGTTTAGTGCCTAAATGACGCAAGCTGCCAGCCTAAGAAGTCTGATTTTGGATGCAGCGTGCAATGGTTTGCACGGTCATCTGCAGAAAACATTTTATTCAGGTAAATGACCTTGCACTCCGGCAATTTTTTCACCGTTTTATCATCAGGATATCCTTAATGAAGTTATGAATTTTTATTCTAACCTCTATCTTTCCCGTACCTGTTTTCTCACCCCTTCTTTAATGGCCTCCCAGATCGCGGTATTACCGATCTTAATTTAGATGTATGTGAAGGGGAACTTTCTTTAGATGAATGCTCAAAACTCTATTTTCTTTGACTAATGACAAATCACCCGGAACTGACGGCTTATCTGTAAATTTTAAAAATGTTGGCACTTAATCGGCCCAGCCGTGGTGAGGTCTTTGAATTCCGCTTTTTACAAGGGTTCTCTCTCAACTGAGCAGTATCCTGGGGTTATTTCACTCATTCCTAAGCCTGGTAAAGATTCAGAAAAACTACATAATTTCCGTCCTATTTGTTTACTTAATGTAGATTATAAGATTGCGGCAAAAGCCTTAGCAATTAGACTCAAATCAGTAATTTCTTCTCTTATTGGGCTCGCCCAGACAGGCTTCGTTAAAGGCCGCTTTACTGGAGAAAATATAAAGTGTGTTTTAGATCTGATTGATCATACTTCAGATAATGATATTCCTGGCTTAATGTTTTTCATAGATTTTGAAAAAGCCTTTGACATGATTGAATGTGGATTTTATTCAGGTATCCCTTAGGTACTTTAAGCTGGGCAGCGACTTTAGAAAAATGGGTATCTATCCTTTATCAAAATAGTAACGCATGTGTGATCAATAATGGTTATTCTATGGGGTACTTTCGTGTCAGCAGGGGAGTCAGACAGGTTGCCCCACCCGGCCGAGACTTGAGTGTGCTAGGATTTCACTCCATCAATCTGGATCGGAAGGCTGGGGTAATCTGGCAGGTCTTTTCCTGGTGATATGCATAGTGCCTAGCTGACAGTGGGGACTTGGCAGGGGATTTACCCTTGATCAGTGTATACCCAACCCAGCTTGGATATGGCCAGGCTCTGTGTGGGGATTTAACAATTTCAAAAATAAAGTTCCCGGGCAAGACCCGACCATCCCCAGGTCTAGGAAGTGTCAGTGTTGCAATTGATAAGTGCATAAATCTTCATGATATTGCAAGATTATTGCAGCCAGGCCCTTTTAGTTGACAGCTATAGGCACCACAACATACAGGACTTGGGGCATTGGTAGCTGCATAGGTCAAAATCAATTGTCCCAGACCCATGAATAAGGTAAAAGGCATTTTCTACTTGGCCTTGCATAATTCAGGTTGCCCTAATTCTACCCAGGGGTTTCATTATAACAATTCTTCAAACTTGCTCACAACTTTGTTCAGGCTTTCACTTAGTCAGAGAGTTGCATGCATACATTTTAGAGGAACCCTGCAGAAGGGACTAGTTTTGCTTCCTAGCAAAATAATTGCTTTATACAAGCTAGGTGTAACACTGTGCTACTGTACAAGGGATTGTCAATCCTGTAGAAAACCAGGAAATTAAAGGGACAATCCTCTCACCCCAAACTACACTTCTAGTATAGGGTAACAGAAACTCTCAATTGGCTCAGCTTTTTGATTGACTGCTAATACAAACAATGCAGAGCACCAAAACTTACATTACACAGCACGAAACGTTCTGATAGTGTTTTGGTTATACACATCGAGCTTTCTTTTCCCCCTGAAGCAATAAATTGAGATTGTGTCTGGATGAGGGTGAATTTTAGACAATTGTGGGAGGGGCTTAATTAAGAAGGTTACAGTAAAAGAATTGGTACTGTTTGGGATGAGAAAATTGGGCCTTTAATTACTCAGGCACTGAAAGATCACTTGACAAGTTTTATGAAATGTACAACTGCTAATTTTTAGCCCTAGCATAATTTACGATAAATGAGCATTCATATGTAGACCTACTGCCTATATTTTGTAACTTCAGGAACAGCTACAGTAGAGTAAATTGCACTGGTTGTGTTTTTTATGAATGCTTATATAGTACAGACTATATAAGCTTTTGATACCATTTAAATTCGAGGTAGCCCAGGCTAAATGTGTTTTATTTTCTTGTACTAATCTGAGAAAAAAAATTAGGCCATCAGACGTGCTAGCCCGCGAGTGCTGTATACGTAGCACTGCATGTTTCATCGTGCAGTGTTTCCATCAAGTCTCCTTGGTGGAATATTTGCTTCAAGTGTGAATGGTATGCACATTTTAAAGTGTACTTAATTCTCCTTCATTTTTCTTTTACACAGAACTTGAGCCACAATTGGAGTAAGTGGGACTGTACATACTGCAAAGCCACCATCTTTGGCAGAGTCAGCAGGCAACCAGGCTATGCAGTACATTAAACATTTAACACCAAGCTTAGCACGGTACATGGAGTATATTAGGCATGGAATGTATAGTATATGTGTTGAAAACCTACAGTATCTTGACTCCAATTTTACATGGAATCTTTGGCCTGGAAAATATTTGATTGCAATTTTTTAAAAGAGAGATAGACTGCACTTGACAATCATCTGATACCAGTACCAGTACAACCAGTTGGTGCAACTGTGGTGTTTAATTAGAGAACAGTCTGAAATTATCATTGACTGTCGTGATTGGTATATGCACTAGCTTGTCCTCCAAAGCAATAACTGGTACATATAGAGTTACATTTTAAACAGGGACCTACCAATTAAACATTAAAGAAAATAGTTTTCAACTGCTGTAGTAGAAAAACAAGGACTACTGTAGCTGTTCACAGAAGAGATGCTTTCAACAATCAGGATGATTTAGTTAATAGCATGTGCAGGAATTTTGTTGATTTTTTTATTTTGCTTAATAAAGTAAGCTGCTTCCATGGGTACAATGGGTACAAATTCTTTATTAATAGAGGTGGTGTGATGTAATGCATGATGATTTCAACAACTGTAGAAGTCTTATAGTAGTATACAGCTTCCTGAGATTGAGAAATTGAGAAATGTTTCCAGTCTTACTGAGCTTATTGAGACCTGCACTGTTTACATACAAATGTGGTATGATGATAGCAACTCACTGGTTTTAGGAGCATTTTGGGGAGGGCTGGGGGAGAAAGTATAGGGGGAGCTAAGTGCAAATTATGGGATATTTTCTCAGCACCCTTGTATGATGTATACACAGCATGTCCTTACCACTACTAGCCTCTGCAATATTTTTGTGTACTTGGATTTTTGTGTGTTTGTGGGTAGGGCGATGGAAAAGAATCTGGCAAGTGTTGCACAAATGTGACAAGTGGAGAGACACTTTGTACATTACCATCTGTAACTGAGCATCATTCTGACATGCGTCTGGGTGATCACTTCGGATTAGCAATAATCCCATCATCACAGGTAAGTTAATTGGAGGATTACAACTACTGTAATGCATAGCACATGCAGCCATGTTACAAATCATTGCAGGTAAGTACCTGTAGAACTTGCATTACTACAGTCTAGTTCTACATTCCATAACCTCTTGAGACAGTGTAAACTCAGCCAAAGCCTTACAAGTGGCAGGCTTATGCAAATGGTTTCATGGACAACTTAGTTTTTTAAGGGGTGAGGTGGAGGGGGGGGGGGTGGGTAGAGACCTAGGTCTTCATAAAACTGCAACCAGACAGGCCATGCAGATAGACTGTTTAATTTAAGTAATGTAAGGTTACAGGTGGGATTTAAAATTACGAATTGCTTCTCTGAGACAAGATATTTTTGTCCTTCATCGTCCTGGGAAGGTAAAGGCCTACCTTCAGGCCTCGATTTTCAGAAAAATCTGTGGTTGTCCTTGGGCAACCAATTCCATATTTTTAGTTGTCCG
Source organism: Holothuria scabra (assembly GCA_037179385.1). Lineage (NCBI taxonomy): Eukaryota > Metazoa > Echinodermata > Holothuroidea > Aspidochirotida > Holothuriidae > Holothuria > Holothuria scabra. Next base: position 22,819,034 of record CM074181.1, read on the forward strand.
AAAGAAAATTTGGCTGTCCAAAACATTTTGTGTCCAAACACTTTTTGACCAATTACAGCACAAAACAGTAATTGCATTTATATATAAATGGTCTGGAAGAATGAAATGATAAAATTTTTGCAAGACAAAGGCACTTGAAGTGTGAAACTATGATGGAAAATTTTGCAACGAGTTGATCAGTCAGCATGTACAACATACTTCTTCATTCAGATAAAAGCAAGCTGCTGGAATATAATTCTTCCACCTTTTGGTTGTCCCTATGGAACTTTAGTTGTCCCGGACAATCGCACAACCAAGAAAATCGAGCCACGCCTCCCACATGATACATAATCTGAGAGATTTGCAAAATACCCATGTTAATCTCTCTCTTTCTCTCTGAGCTTGGATCACTGTTTCAGTAGGCTATGCATGTCTTGTCTTATGCTACTTATCATTGTTTGAGACTGGCAGCAATCAGTAGAAGGAGGAATAAAAATTATCAGATTCAAATTAAACACGTTTATATTGAATTAAGTGTCATACCTAGTTAGTGCTGCTGGCTGTATGAAAGCATCACTGTGGTCAATACTCTACAAGATGGCTGACTATTTCTGCCTTATCACATAGGGTATATTTTTCCCATGTCTCATAAATCCCACTTTCATATATTCCATCTCGTTTTGGTCCCCTGTCTCAAAAGTCCCATGTCTCACTCACTGCTCCCCAACCAATCAACTCAACTCATTGGGATATATTAGGGGTTTGGGTTAGAGATATGGTTATTGGGCATGCACTTAAAAATATGAGGGGAACAATGCCACGGGAAACCAATGCATATTACAGGTAACAAAACTATATTAGATTAACAAGGCCACCATTTGGGTAGCTCACAGCTAGGGATATAAATTGGGCAGCTGACCCATATTCTTCCCATGTATCAGTTGTTTGCCCCAGAGCTCTCTCATATCAGTGAAGTGGGCTATCATAAAAAGGCCACTTATTAATCCCAGCTGAAATTGGCCCACATGAAAAGAGTTAACACCCATTGGTGCAGCTGCAGAGGAGCCAACCCAGGCATGCATTATTTGTCCCCCTTCCCAAGATTTTGGCCTGTGTCCCTCCCCAACTTAGGTCAGTTAAGAATTGAGTAGACAGACAAAAATTAATAATATACCTCTCCAGATCTTATTTTTCATACTGAGAAATATCCTTGCAAGCTTTTGGGTTTTTGCCCCCTGAACATGCCTACCTCCAGCCTGAATGGGAATGAATGCTTTGGGATCTGTATTCTGTTGGGAGCTGCGTCCAAAATTTTTGCCCCCAACATTATCCTGTGCCCTTTATTTTTCCCCACCCCATCCAGTTTTGACAGTCTAGCACCACCGCTGCCAGTGCATGGCATAGCCCCCCCCCCCCCCCGGGGGGGGGGTGTTAGAACCTTGCAATGCAAAAAACACCTAAAATGGCGGTTTTTTCTCCCTATTCTTCCCTCATTCAGTGCCCCACGACACCAACCCCCTCCCCCGATGACACAATCCTGGCTATGCGCCTGACTGCTACTACAGTAGTATCAAGGATGGGGGACCATTGACGGGGAAGTAAAGAGATGAGACTAAAAGACATATCCCCTTAGGTTTGACAGCAAAATTATCCTTCATCCATCAAATAACGGCATATTCTTCTCCTACCCATTTGACTTATCTGTCTGTAATCTCAGTTGAGTACTTTTTTGGATTCAGACAGTTTCGTTCGTTGCAATACTGTTCATTTTTTGTGGGCTACAATCTGACAATAACAGTTCAATGATTAGTGGGTGTAATCAATTCGCATAATTGCTTCAAGTACTAATTCAATGTGTTACGTCGCTGGAAACTCCGATTTCGTCCCCGCAGGATAGATCGAATTGTCACATACATTGTATCACTTATTTTACATCATGCGAATTTATTCCACTATGGTACGGGCTCAAAAACATTACGTTTTCTGCTACGCCTCAATGGAAGACGATACTACTTTTCAAGGTTACAAAGAGCGATCGCATTTTCGTTTTACCACGACAGATATCAATTTCATTACCCCTTATACGCTTAAATATTTAAGAAACGATAATTTGAGATATATTTAAATATTTAATTATTATGGGTATGATCAGGGTATTTAATCTTATTCACTCACGTTTCTATACAAACCTTCAATTGGGCGATACATAAGTTTATGTTTGAGAATGCTGATTGGTTGGTAGTGCTGATACAGTTTAAAGATGAATAATAAATAGCCTCATTAGTATGACGTCATAGAAACCAATTGTCCCAAGTCTCTCGTTGAGAAACGATAGAATTAATTGACCGATAGAGGGCGTATTAGATAAAAGGGAAATACGATATTCTGTACTTTGCTGCTGTAGGGGGATTCTGAAGAGAAAGTTGTCAACTCCCCGCGGAACACTCACGAGAGACTTGGCCAAGTCTAGTATATTACTATATACTGTTTGGAGAGGTGTATTATGATTTGAGAGAGCGCCATCTCTCAGCTACTACAGAGTCTGCTCCGCGCTCCACAGGTTAGGAATAGGTTGGCTCAAACTCACCACTGCTTTTAATATTTTTCATCGAATCGAATACATCGTGTCATACTCGGCATGACGTTGCGGGATTAAGAGATGCTGCATTACGATACTTAGACAATCTTACCCATTTACAATGTTTAGATAAACCTACTAAAGGCCGAGGGTCACCTCAATCTTATCTGAGAGTAGGAAAAGATTTTTAGATGGGTTTAGAGAATAGACCTTGTGCATTGACGGCATACTGACGTCATCCTTTGACCAGAACAATGGAACACTTGGTCACACGCTTAAGAATTCGCCCTGCACGTATAGTAGACTATGTGCGTATTCGACTAGTTGACAAATTAGCTGCCTGCATTTGTGAGTGATGGTGTGTTTTGCCCCCAAAGGAGTACTTACCGCTCTGTGACATCATATGCACTAGGTCTATTAGGAGGCAGATCTGTACTGCAACCTCCTAAATCCTGCCAGTGTACACACGACCATTGATGAAGCCGGAGCAGGCATGGGGACCATCACCCAATCGAGTTATGGAAAAAAAATTAAATGGTACCAAAAAATGAACTGCCAATGATGCTAAATATTACAACAGATTGCATCTGGTGGTACTTAAATATTCAAAGACTTCTTGATCCCTCCACTTAGACTTCTCTCCAGATCGGAAATCAGGTCTCGCAGCTGGCCACCCCATGCCAGTGCAGATGACTGCCTCATGTATGTTCGAATTCAGAGTGCATTAAATACTGCATGTGGCCACTTCTTTGAACTGAAGTGACTGAGACCCATATCCCTCCGCCCACTCGTTTCAAAACTGGAAATCTAAACCTAAATACGAGGCATGTAATACCCCCCCCCCCCCCCCCCGTTTCTACATCCATAGCTCTACACTCCTCACATGAAATATAATGCTACTTTCAGCTATTTTGCTGAATTGAACAAGTGGCTCACATGTTTAGTTCTTTTATTAAGCCTCTGCTTACGTGAATGCCAAGTAAAGGCCTGTGTACACGAGCAACATTTGCAAAACATCCCCCAAAACATTTCCAAAACATTCACCTGCAACAAATCCAAAACATGCTTGTTTTCGGTTTGTTGCACAGTGTTGACAGGGTAAACAGCTTGTTTTGACCAGAATGCAAAAATGCATTGAGGTTTCGATGATACATACATGCTCTTTTCAATAAAATGCTACATTTCTTGTAACAACTGGTGACCCAAAATAGCCTTTGTCTCCACCTGTAAGTGACTGGTTTTTCTTTCATACTGTGCCTTAAGATATTCTGCAAACAAGGTTTTCAGAGTTTGATGCCAGGTGATACCAGATGACCATTGACCTCCACCAAAAACAACAGGTACAGTACTTTCAACTCAACATAACACATCCACATACTAATTGGGAAATCCATCCAAGTTTCCTACCTTGAGATATCCCATTTTGACAAGTTTTTCAAAGTTTGACCGATCATGACCCCAGATGTCCTTTCACCTCCACAAAAAATAACCTTATACAGACCATCTTCTCACCATAATTCATTTACATACTAATTTTGAAATCCATCCACCTTTCATACCTTGAGCTATCCTAAACAAGGTTTTCTGAGTTTGACCCCTATGACCCCAAATGACCTTTGACCTCTACCAAAATCAATAGGGTTCTTCCTCCCATCATAACGCATCAACATATCAAGTTTGAAATCAATCCAAGCTTCCTACCTTGAGATATAGTGTAAACAAGAAGTTCGGAGTTTGACCCCATGTGACCCCAAATGACCTTTGACCTCCACCAAAATTTATTGGGTTATTTCTTACATCATAACGCATCAACATATCAAGTTTGAAATGAATCAAAGTTTCCTACCTTGAGATATAGTGTAAACCAGGATTTCGGGGTGTGACCCCAAATGACCTTTGACCTCCACGAAAATAAATCGGGTTCCTTCTTACATCATAACGCATCAGCCTATCAAGATTGAAATGAATCCAAGTTTCCTACCATAATGTATCATGTAAACAAGGATTTCAGGTTTTGACCCCATGTGACCCCAAATGACCTTTGACCTTCACAAAAACAGATTGGGTTCTTTCTTACATCATAACGCATCAGCCTATCAAGATTGAAATGAATCCAAGTTTCCTACCATAATGTATCACGTAAACAAGGATTTCAGGTTTTGACCCCATGTGACCCCAAATGACCTTTGACCTCCACCAAAATCAATAGGGTTCTTCCTTACATCATAACGCATCAACATATCAAGTTTGAAATTAATCCAAGTTTTCTACCATGAGATATCCTGTAAACAAGGATTTCGGGGTTTGACCCCACGTGACCCCAAATGACCTTTGACCTCCACCAAAATCAATCAATAGGGTTCTTCCTTACATCATAACGCATCAACATATCAAGTTTGAAATTAATCCAAGTTTCCTGTCTTGAGATATTGTGTAAACAAGGATTTTGGTTTTTGACCCCCTGTGACCCCAGATGACCTTTGACCTCAACCAAAATAAATAGGGTTCTTCCTCTCAGTATGGGGTATCTGTGTACCAAGTTTGAGAACTGTCAGATCTTCCCTTCTCAAGATATCGTGTAAACAAGCAAAGTGTCACAAACACACACACATACACATATACATGCACATACACACACACGCACCCACACACATACACACACACACACGCCATCATGAATGCATAGGTTTCTCTTTTCATCGAAACCAAAAATGATCTCTGAAAAAAATTGACTCCATCTCGTAAAAGACATTAAGCAAATGGTTTATCTTTGTTGAAGTCATTCTTAACAGCTCTCACTTGTAAAAATCTGAAGCCAAACTTGTTTGACCTCTCAACTTGGTAGCTTAACCCCTTTGGGTAAAGACTCCATTTGGGAGTATTTTCAGATTTTTGTCTGATTGCTAGCAGAAATTTTGCTACAGACCAACTTATCCCTCTTCCTGTTCCTTTGTTTCCATTAACACTTAATTGACCTTTAGTGATCATAATAAACCATATGCTTCTCTCTTAAACCCACTTCAACAAGCTGTCAAAATGCACCATAAGATTCTTGATTGTTTATATAAATTACAAGAAGTATGGGTGTTGTCGGGAACTACTCAGCTTATCTTTCACAAATGATTAATTGATGACGTTTGCCAAATATAACAATCTCCAAAACCTGCATGTCATAGGTTGATAAACAGATTCATGCAATTTGTTTTTATCATGATCTCCTCATGATTTCAGACTATTTATATACTATTCATATGTATTAGCCACTCTTCCGATCTTCCAGGCCATATGGCAATATTTCTTTGCCAATCTTCCAAGATTCACACTTTTTAAGTTAAAGACCTTTAAAAGTAGATCCCATGAAGATTTGTTTTATTTTCTATACTGTGCAGGTGTTCTGTGAATTAAAGGTTAGATTCTACCGGTTCAAAATCATCAATTACATTTCAAACTCTTTCATTGTATTGACTTTTTTGTCTGATTTATTGATTCAATAATATTTCAGTACATCTAAAACAATAGTTTTCACCAAAATATGACTTGGGGACTTACTTAATAGGATTTACATGGCTTAGCACAGGGGTGTCAATATGGTTTGTGAATGGAGGGGGGGGGGGGGCAGCAGAATATTTCCACCTTCGCTCTGGTATTATGTCCTGGCTCAGCATAAAGGATTAAAGGGCATGACCAGTCACTGAAGACTTGTTCCAGACCAACAATGAGATATCACATATTTCCTCCTGTTACTTTTCAAACTATCTTTCATGACATTTCAGGACATAGGTAATGCATAGTCAGAGTGGTTTAAGGAGTGACTCCTTGCAAGTTTCGCAACTGCGTGAAAAAAATATTGTTACATGATTCTCAAGAGCCATTCATAAAATAGTAAAGTCTACTACAATGATCCCAAATGGAGTTATTGAAATTCCCCTTTAAGCACACTGCAGTAATTTTACTGCCCAGTTTCCAACCTATGGGTTCAAATCGAGGCACGGACTGCTTTTTTTCCAGTTGTGGCTCACTGGCTTGCTTTCCCTACTCCATATGCGGAGCATTACACACACTGCATTATTCTTACATGGAGCCCAACTGGTATAAAGGAATAACTTCATGCTTCTAAAAATGTATGATTTATTTAAAGTTAGTTACGTAGTTAGATGGGGTTTTACGACACACCAACACATATGTCTTATATATGATTTAGTTAAAGGGAAATATTGCGTTTAAAATGCGCCAACATTGCATAAAAAGTAAAAAGCTCTAGTCGTGTTTTAAAATCATTTGGTCTCAGAAATGAACCCCCCGCAATAGTTTCATCTCCTCAAAATATTATCCACAAGAAGAGCTATAGAAGGTGCATCTTTTGCAATAACGAGAGTTTGGGTAAACAAATTATTCTTGAGCAACAAACAACTGAATTTCTATATGAGGGAAACTTATTTCTTGCAAAGAAGGCTACCATACTGCCTTATTTGTATTTATTTATCACTCTTTGCCAATAAATATTGCTTTCAAAAGGATGAAATCTGCTTGTAAAACCAAATGCAATATTTCCCTTTAAGCATAGTATAGAGGCTTTGCAATTACATCACAGATCCGGATTACAATCAGATTCATGTGGCTTTGTGCTGAAAGCTTTGTGCACTTTGGTATGTGAGGTGTGTACACATTCATTGAGCAAGCAGGTCAGGTGTGGTCAATTCCTGTAAAGTTTCTGCACTCCAACATGGCTGCCAGGAAGTATTATGACGTCATATGAAAAGCCTCTATACTGTTTTCTATATCTTTTTCTGTAATGTCACAGTGTATTTGCCATCAATGACTGTTAACAGCAGGCTTCCTAAAATAGCAGCGTACAACCTGGTTTGAAGTGGCGCAAAAAATTACTTGCAGAATATTGAAAAATTTAACTTTTAATAACTTTTTTGACAAGAATTGTTCTGTCTCAAAACTAGGTATTGTAAATAACTATAATATTTCCCACAGACTGACATCACATACCAACAAGGATATAATAACGTCCTATTTGTTTTCACAAGAAAGTAAAATCACTGTCACTGTTTACATTTATTAGAGTCGGTGCTTTGTCGATTCACCGCTACTGTAAAGTTGAGAAAAATTTTGGCCAGGAAAACTGAAAAATTTTGCACCATTTTCATGCAAGTCCCGTCTGGAACAAAAAAATTTTCAAAAGGGGAATAAGACATCCCTCCCCTAGGAAGGCGATCAGTGGCGCATTATGTCAGTAACATTTAGCAATGTGGTGCTTCAGGAAATTTAACTGAGAAAGCCTAGTTTACAGAAACAAAAGCACATCTAATGAAAGGCCTATTTCACTACTTCAATTAATTTTAAGTGCCCTCTATACCTAAGCAGTTGGTAATTACCCTTCAATGATGGAAATAGGCTAAAACAACGACTAGAAAAAATAAATGGAAATCCCTTGATCGTGCAAAATGTATGACACAATACAAGCTGCCCTTTAGATTTGCATTTTATGAATTATGATTAAACCAGCTGTTTCAGTTATCATCTAACAGTGCTTCCACTTATTTCATAAGTTTTTGCCTCCATGCCCCTTGAAACTTCCTTATTTTTAAGATGATTAATTATGTTTACATGAGAAGAAAAAGACAAAAGTCTCAACACCTGAGTTTGTAAACCATCTGCAAATCAAAGGTCTCAAAATTTGAGTTTGTAAACTATCTGAAACTCAAAGGTCTCAAAAGCTGAGTTTGTAAATAATCTGAAGCTCAAAAGTCTCAATTAGCATGTTTGCTATTCATTGGAAACTTAATAGCTGAGTTAAACTACTGTATCTGAAACTTCTGTTGTCAAAAAAAAAAATTCTTAGTTCCAGAATGAACAGTTCTGAACAGAAGTGTTAGTTTGTATAGAATCTGAAATTCCTATTTTGAAAAGTAATGAAAGCATCTTTTTACATCTTCAAGTTGAGCACGAACCATTTAAACAAATACAGCTTTCAGCTTCTGTTTGCATATTTTTCAGAAGTTTATACAAAAGGTTATTTAGGCAAAAGGGTTTTATTTATTTTTGTATATGGTTTATTAATTAGGCTACCAATATTTGCTCATTTAAAGAGCAAATTTTGTAATCTAAGACAATTCCAATTCTACTAAATGAAGTACCAGTAGTCTCACCCGAAAATGTTTCCAGCACCTTCTTTTATAATAAACCATATCCTAGTTTGATTTTTTTTGGAGATTTACATCTCAATTTAAAATCTTTCAGGTTTTCAGGTAATGTAGCAGCAATGTCGCCTTTTTTCAGCTTCCAAGCACTGGATTGTTTATTATACTATACTATACTAATGCAGAGTAAGATGTACAAGATGATTACGTTTTATGCCCACGTTTCTAATCTACTGGTTAATAAGTCAAGCAGACCCCTCTTTGACAATTTTGGCTCCCTGGCTCGACTGCTTTTGCAGAGCACCAAGCATGATAGCAGTACGAAGGTTCCATTTTTTAAATTCTTCAATATGACCTTGCCAGGAGTCAAACTCCACACCTTCTCTCCACAAAATGTCAATTTTTAATAAATTTGTAACTTAAAAATCTCCTTTTGTTACCCTCTTACTGAACTGTTAATATCCATTTAGTGTCACATTCTTGAAATAGTTTTGGGAGATCTCTGGTATAAAACTGTTATAGAATAATGCAAGGAAAATCAAACAAAGCAACTTCATACTCCCTACCCCAGTGTCAGCATCATAAAAATAATACAACCAATTTAAAATAGTATGCTGAGATTTAACCACATACCAACACGAATGTGTTACATTGCGTCAACAAGATAAAAATTGGTCCCTGTGAGCTGGGGGTTGTAGAATATGCCCATGGTATTTCAGTTCCTGCCTTTCGTAAGAGGCAACTAAAGGGAAAGCAAACTGAAATTGAACAATACTTGAAAATATTTTTGAACTTTGAACTTTTTATCGAGTTGACAGATGCTATATAAGATGTTCGTGTTGGTGTGTTGTTAAATCTCATCTAACTAACTAACCAACTAGATAAAAATTTGTTAAAATACTTTTTCAAACAATGGTTCATGTTCAAGTTTGGTTTCAAATGCAGCTGAAATACAGTGCAAGTCACGTCCTATGACAGCAGAGAAACACTGTGAACTTTTCTTCAAACCCAGCCCATAGGGGTATTTCCAAGCAATGTTGTACACTGATGCCACAAGGTGTCACCATTTCCCATAATGCTCTGAATTTTTTAAAAAAAAGGGACAGTTCTTTGATAGATAAAACCAAAGAGTTGCTAAAGAAGGAGATACAATAACCAAATTTTTTCAGACAATATGTACTTGAACACCACTTATATCTTTTGAGATGCCACTATGTGATTGACAGGTCTCCTTTGTTCTGCTGTTAAATCGCTTGTGACTAAATCCTTTTGATTAACACCTCTTACATTCTTAAGAGAGTTATCCCTAAACAAAGGCATAGTCTGTCCATCCTTGAGTTAGATGTTTGTTTCTGCCAATGGCAAAGCTTACAATGAGAATTTCTATTTAAACCACTGCAGAAGCAAATATTTTAACAATATACTTCAATTGAGCCCCATTCTCCATTGGACAGAAGGATTGTTCTAGTTGATACATTTCCCTCAGAATTAAACAATTTTTTCTTCATGGAGAACTGTTGCTGTCTTCAAATGAATTGATGCATGGTGTCGTGAATAGCATCAAATGAAACTACACGATTTTGCATGACCGCTACCGACAAAGTGTTAATGAGTAGAATATTTAAGGAAATGTGTCTCTTCATTGGAATTTAGACAATATGTCACCAGTCCTGGTTGATCAACATGAACTGGGATTAAAATTTGACAGATAAAAGCAATACTTCTGCCGATAACAAACAAACAAACATACATTGTCTCAAAGAGACTACAGAACCTTGTTTCTCCTTTTCTAGCATCTCCCTGTACAAACAATACTCTTCTAACACCACTTACAGAAATGTGTTCCAAACATCTAAAAGTTGACAATTTTTGGAAGAATTAACTTAGGTCGCCAATGTACTATTACCAATTTTTTTCTTCTTTTTTTTAAAAAAAAGTAAGGGTCTCCTGCATCTTGAACATAAACTCTAGAAATACGGAAATGCGAAACTTTCATCATTTAAACTCCCACAATAGAGGAATGTGCTTTAAACACAACCCAATACAAAATAAAACTACAATAAAATATGTATCATGAATTAGATTAAACAGGTAAAAAAATAAAAACACCTAGTAAAAGAAAGATTTCATGAACAATTTTGACACAAATAACTAACCTTGAAATGCATATTTCCAATAAGGAGATTTCCACTTGACCAACAAATGCCTTCACAACTTATCAGTTATGTGTTAAACTTAACCCTGGTTCCCATGTTTACATATGTGAACGGTATATACCTCACAAAAGAATCATGAAATAACAGTTTATTGTATTGGATAAGTCATCATTTCCCCTTGCCCTTTATAACATATCAAAATTTTAATTCCCTTCAAAAAACAACATTCCAAATTTGAATTTGATAAAGAATGTTTTGAAGATTAATTTTACAGATAAGAGCGGTAGTATAACCTAAAACAATTTGCAGACTGAGTAGCAAAACTCCAAACAGGATTTCAACAAGTTTATTTCAGAAAAAAAATGTCTCTTAAATTAAAATGAAAGAACAATCTTACCATAACCACCACAGACATTCTGCATGACCTCATTTTGGAAATCACATAATGCAGCATATATAAAGCAACTGGGAATCTACGCATAGATATTTTTTTTCCATCAGCATAAAATGGCATTTTGATGACTTCACTGTATCTAACAGTTCGAGATCATTTAAAAGTCAGGGTATTAAAACCCTTCGTCAGTAAAATTTTGCAAGTGCTACATTGTCTCTATTTGTTGCCAACACAAGTGTGCATTAATACTGCATGATACATCACAATTTATAGTTACTTGTGATTCAATCACTAAGTGTTAGAACTTTAGTCTTAGATTATCCTTTCAACTCCTTGGGAAATCTGCCTTCCAATTTTCAAGCTCTATATACTTTGCACCAGAACTTTATACGTTCAGAAGACAGAGAATTTACAAACACCAAACCGCATCTCCTTTAACATGGTTACATTTCATCATGTCACAACTTTTTTCAAATAAAATACAAAAATAATTTGGTGTACAGTATTAGGAATACCATCTGTTCCACAAAATACCCTCAGGCTATACATAAAACAATATGTAGGAGGTATATTACAATAATTTGATAACTATTGGATGGATTTTTTACACTTTTTCAAAGCCAATATACAGCTTGACCAATTTAATCCCCAAAGGAATACAACATTTTTTCTCACCATGACATCTCATCACTGCAGGTTTCAAATTTTCAGAAACCTTTTCACCATTTCTTCTATTCACCTTCGGCAACTTCTGTTTTATCACCACCACTTGTGTCTTCATCTTCTTTGACTTTCTCTTCTTTCGCTTTGCTCTCATCTTTACTTTCTGTTCCCCCACTGCCAGCAACTTCTGAATTGCCTTCACCCTCATCAACCCCCTTCCCCATCTCACCCCCATCATCCCCTTCCTCCGGTTCACCATCTGCAATCTTTGTTTCAATGTCATCAGGGCTGAGTGGTTTCCCATCCAGCCGATCACTTATCCACTCTCTCATATCATCAAACACCACTTTGGCGTACTCCTCCGGCTCTTTGTCTAATTCATGGTAGTACCCTTCATAAATCTGCGAGAATAGTAGACACCACAAAGCATTTTTACCGGGGAAGCAAAACCCACTTTTTTGTAAGAAAAGCAACTCTTAAAATGAGATAAGAATGTTCATTGATGAAAGGCATCACAAGAGGGGGTGGGGACAATTTTGAGTAATTTTGGATCCCTGAAACGGCAGTGATTTTAACAATATTTTGAAGGAAAATTAAAACCCATTCTTTGGTCACAGCAAATATCGTGCCTCTTAAAATCATATTCCAGTGGCTTTTCATGAATGTCTTGAAAGAAACAAAAAATGTTCCAGACCATGCACCTCCAAATGCTGTTGCAATACCTTTTTACTCCAAGCAAGATAACTCACTTTTAAAGATTGGTTGACTGCCTGTTTGGTCTAACAGTAGAGCATCTCCCTCTCACGCAGAAGGCCCGGGTTCGCTTCCCGCGTCGAGTCATCCCAAAGATTCTAAAAATGGAACCTACTGCTGTTGTGCGTGATACTTCACATGAGCAATGGAGTAGGGAAAACAAGCCAGTGTGCCACAACTAGAAAAAAGGTCGTGACCGGCTAGACTTGAGCCAATAGGTTGGAGACTGGGCCGTAAAACTCCATCTTACTAACTAACTATAAAGATTGGTTATTTTCGTTAAAAATACCTGAACTTTTGAACAAAGTGAGGGAGAGAGACAGACATGGTAAAACTGAACAAGCAAGTCAAGATACAAAACAAACAGCACCTACTTACATCATGCGGTCAGTATGTACACTGCAATACATACTAAATTTATTCATACTCTGGAAGTACATGTATGCAGTTATGAAATTAATTTATACAAGATTTCTGACATCCAAGGGAACATCCGATCCTGTGTCAAGACTTTCTGATTGGTCAGAACAGCAATCAACAGATGTGCATTTGTCTAAAGAGTATACTGTCAATCATACATGCCAAAAGTGAAAGTGTGTTACATAGTTCATGTTGCGAAGGTTGACAAAAAATTACAAGTGAACGCTACTTATCAGAATAACATTTCTAAATTCCAGTTGACCAGTGCATAAGCCAGTGCATAATTTTTTTTGAAATATATGGGCAATAGGGGAGATTTGAGGAGAGTGCAGTGGGAAGTTTAAGCAAAAATTTAATTTTTATATGTGAAAGAGGAACCAAGTCTACACAGTGTGGTGAGAGTTCCATTCAAATGGGACACATATTTCTCCAGATATCATTAAATGAAGTTGGTAGATTTGTGTTCAAAAGTGAGTTTGAGGATAGCAGATCTTACATCACTTCCTCACTTTGACAAGGAATGCTTTGTTTCCCTTTGTTTTATCAAACTGTTATGTTGGCCTTGAAGTTAATTGGAACAAGACCTTCCTGTGGGGGATCCAAAGTTTGTAAAGTTCTCAAGCCACTTGTGCAATCACATTTTAATCATATGAGATTGTTGAGGGGAAAATCGACTCTATAAAATTTAAAGAAAAACAAAAGACAGTGCGCAAATGTGGGGATACAATGTCATACTGTGTGTGGCATGTGCTTGCTTCAAGTTCACTTTTTGTTGAAAATGTGAAAACTTTATGTGCATATCTTGGGAACCACACATTGGATTTCAATGCAAATTTCACCAAAATGCTTAGAGGAAGTACTCCTCTAGCATACCAAATCCTGTTGTGACCTTAAATATATTTGCTCTTATTTGTTCTTATTTGATGTAAAATATTTGCCAGTTTTGTCATTTTCCAAATATCATTTACAAAGGACTGCAGGGTAACACTCTCATGTGCATTGGTAGGAGCATCTGCCTCTCACATGGAAGGCTCAGGTTCCCAGGCAGATTCACACCAAAAACTCTAAAAATGGAACCTACTGCCGTTGTGCGTGATGCTCAGCACAAGCAAGCTTGACTTGAACCAATAGATTGGAAACTGGGCCGTAAAACTCTAACTCATGTGCATCATTTTTGGCCATGGTGAAATGACATTGACAAAAACAGTACGTACCAAACATCTGTCCCACAGTCTTTGGAAATTGTTATTTTCAAAATGGTCTATGGTGACTTCAAGAAAAAAGCACATTTGTGACTGCTCCTAAAAAGCAACAATAATATTTTGCCAAGTTGCTTTTTTAAGAGAAAGGTCTAATAAGGGTTAAGAGGATTATAAATCTCAAACCTTGAGTGTTTTGATTGCACTTCTGGCATCTTTGTAAAGTTTTCTAGAACCTTCAACGTAACATAACTCATCGACATCTCCATGCAGAACTAAGAATGGCCATTCTATTGATGGTATGGACTTCTGGATTTCTTGCGTTGCATTATAAAGTTTTAGAACCATTCCAATCCTGATACCACCATGGTAATTTAGAGGGTCATCATCATAAGCTTTCACCTGTATTGAAATAAAAGAGATGGAGAAATGTTACTTAAAGGGTTAGTTCGTTAGTTAGAGTTTTACTGCCCAGTTTCCAACCGGTTGGTTCAAGTCCAGCCGGCCACAGCTTTTTTTCCCAGTTGTGGCTCACTGGCTTGTTTTCCCTATTCCACTGCTTATGCGGAGAATCATGCACAACGGCAGTAGGTTCCACTTTTTAGAGTCTCCGGTATAACTCGACTTGGGAATACAACCCAAGTCTTCCCCACGAGAGGCGGATGCTCTACCGTTAGACCAAACAGGCTGTCATTAAAGGGGCAAATTGAGCTACTATTGACAATTTTGCGAACACTTCAGGCCCATCCCAATCCATTCCTACTTGTACCCTATGGGTCAATGGCAAGTCAGGGAAAAAGAACCAGTGTACCCGATTTGTGTGCTTTCTGGTGTCCTTCTCACATCTGTTGATGAGTTTTCCTATTCAGAGCCAGCAAAGCTTTTCAGTGTGTCATGCAAGTAACTTTTAACAATACAAATTCTCAAGAGTCATGATAAGGTTCATGTCAGCCAAAGAGTTGAGCTGAATGGTGTATTTCCTACCAGAATAAGTTGTGGTTGGACTCTTTTCTAAACCCTGGCTAATGGACCTTGCCTCAAAGGATAAAACTGTTGGTCAGTGCTTTTAATTATCTTCATTGGCATGAGATGGACATCAAAGAATTCTGCCCCTTGAAAGTGGACATCATGACTTGGTCGTAGCATAACAACTTGGCCAATTTTACAGAAAACCGCAGACAACAAACAGTGGTCCCTGGACCAAGTAATTTGTTTGTTGTGTTACTGTACAAGCAAGGACTACAAGGACAAAATAAGTTTGTCCAAGTTTCAAGGAAGTGGATTCTCTAATGAGTCCTTTTTACAAATCATGATTTCACTAAAACAGTCCCTTGTAATCCTCTGCTTTCTCCCATCAGCAAGGGGAAGATTCTTTTGCTTCAGCTAGCAGAACAATTGGTTTCATTATCGTTACCTATGCATGCTCTTTGCTTATACTTCAAGCTGTATTTGGAAATTGGTTCCCTGTCCAAATGCCAAATTTGCCAGGTATGTGGTTAACAGAGTCCTAAAGCAACTATCTTCCTAAGGGTCATTTGCCACTTCCATAATAAAAACGTAAAAAGTTGTAGCGTTGATGGGTTTCAGTTCACAGATTCCCCCTGTGGGCTGGGGGTTGTAGAATATGCTCATGGCATTCCCTGCCTGTCATAAGAGGCGACTAAATGGGAGGACTTGAATCAGTATGGCACTATATAACACATTTGTGTTGATTTGTTGTTACAGTATATCTTATCTAACTAACTAACACAGTTTGTGATTCTAGACCAAATCTTGGCAGACTGACCTGCCCAGAGTTTATCACTAAGGTCCGTGATTGCAATATTCCACACTCAATTTTCAACTTGAAGTCCCACAAACAATGTCTTCATCTGCAAGACACTCCTCAACCCTTTTCTATGTACTAGCTGAAATTCCATTCAAAATGATAGGAATGGGACATCCTTGCACACATTTGACCTCTACCACAAACACCTGACCTGCCTTTTAAGAATATAAAACATGTACTTATACAATTCAGGGGACAAAAAAGTGCAGGATAAATGGTTAGCTGTAATTGCTAATTAAATCTTTGCATTGATTAGCAATTGCCCCATCTTGATTGGCAACTACTGAAATCAACATTTGTATTTCAATTTGCTTGGCTCCACACAAAACTCTGGACAAACTAACTGTCTGTGACTAGCTAAATGAAACTTTCTACAAAGTGACCGACCATCCATGTGATTTGTCAAACCATCCAATTGCACCACAGTTATGATACACATGTCAGAACAAGGTAACGTATCTTACAGATAGGATGACTTTGTCAAACTATCTGATTATGTCACAGGTATAATGTACATCCCAGTAAGGCTCCTTATTTTACAGATAAGATGAAGTAGCAATGACAAACCTAAGTTACGTGCCCACCCTACACCCAAATTGAAATAAGGAAATCCTCCCTTCATATTGCAGATCCCTCCCAAAAATACCAAACCCAACCTCCCCTCTATTCAATTCTATGATGTGGAAACTGGTATAAACTGCAATCATTCGACATCTTAGAACAGACATTATATGTAATTGATAAATGGTTACATCGTGTCTTACCACAGAATGTTGCATGTGCAGAATCTCTTAATTTCATCACTAACCATAAAACACCAACAACTTACAAGACAAGATGTTGGTTATTGCCATGAGGGTGAGGTTGGTTCCACCTAAGTTCTGTGGTGTCATAAGCAGTCGGTCAATTGTACATGTTGAACGTGTTGAACATGTTCAATCATAGTTGAATGCAGTTGGTTCACTAGAATATCTATGATTTATGCAAATTGTCTACATCAAAAGTTGCAGGTTGTTGTGGCAGTATGACCCAAACTTTAAACACAGCATTAGAGAAAATGCCCATTTTTCTAGACAGAAGTTAGAAAAACTCCGAGCACTGCAGATCCTTTTCAACAGACTGTCCTGTTTCATGATTGGTGCTTGAAATTCATGTGACAATGTTTTTAACTTCAAATGGGAAAATTACTAAAAGAACAAACTAAAAGCACCTTCATATCACAACAGAAGTTCAACACATTTTGTTTTTTCAATAGGTGTATTAGCTGCTTTCAAACTACTGCAACTTCAAAATACCAGCTGAGTTCATTTAAATCATTCTTTCCACTCTCTCACCACCCAAAACTTCTACAAATATATTTTGAAATGATTTCCCCACACACTAACTTCATCATGGAGGTATTAAACAAAATCCAATAGTATTTAATTGGCTGTAGAGTGCAGCTGCCCAACATTTTGCACTAGTCTGTAGTGCTATTTCTACAGTTTTATAGTTTGCTCATGGGTGATAAGAGCAAGCCCCAGGCTAGTAGGCTTACATTTTTTTTTTTTTGTTGAGCCATGCATTAAGCTTAGACCCCAGACACAATATCAGCTTTAAGGAAAAGTATCGAAGAGTACAGTACCAAGGAAAATGTTTTTCTCAAACACTATACATTACTGTACATTAATGTACCCTTAAAGGGGAAGTTAAGGGGAAAAAAAATTTCATATGGTAACAAATATACACAGAGTGGTGAAATTAACATTCAAATCAGACATATGTCTCTCAAGATACCAGTAAACGAAGTCACTAGATTTCCATTTCAAAGTGAGCTTAAAGGCAGAGGAAGTTATATCACTTCCTCACATTGACAAGGAATGATTGTTCCCCTTTGCTTTTTCAGACTGTTGTGTTGACCTTGAGGTTAATAGGAAGGGGACATATTTATGGGGATTAGAAACTTTGTAAGAGAAGAGAATTGGCTGTAAATTTTAAAGAAAAGAAAATACTGTCCATCAATGTGAGGATATGATGTCATATTTGCTTGTTTCAAGTTCACTCTTTGTTGAAACTGTCACAACTTTACCGGTTCATATCTTGAGAACCACACATCAGATCACAATGGAAATTTCAATAAGTACCCTCTTACATACAAAAACTTGATGTGACCTTAAACTCTCCTTTTAAGAATGCAACAAGGTCACCCCAGTAGACCAAAGGCAATGTGGGGTTTAACTGGCATCTAAGTTTGTTACACGATCTGTACTCTCAAATGACCTATGCCTTCATTATGTTCACATGTTCACACTGCATTAAAAGCAATTACCACATTAACACATAATTTACTTGCCTGATAGCTAACCCAAATGCTGCAAAACTTTTTGTGCACTTTGGTTTATCTGTTACTGTCAATCAATTAATCAGTTATTTAGTTAGATAAGATTCAAAACACACAACACGAATGTGTCATGTAGTGTCATACTGTCCAAATCCTCCCATTTAGTGGCCTCTTATGAAAGGCAGGGAATACCATGGGTATATTCTACAATCAATTAATCAGATGTGGAATCTGACTTTATCAAGTGTGTAGGTAGTGTGCTTCATTTCCTCCCTGAAAAGTAAAACTACGTAGAAGTTTTTTCATGTTCTAGCTAGTGCAGATGTTTATGATTGGGGGTTGTAGTGCTTTGTCAGCATGCCTACAGGTTGCAAAAGAGAAGAGGAGACAGGGCATTTCAGAAAATTTGTCAGCAATGTTTTGCCTCCTTATGCATCAAATAACCAGGTACAAATGTTGATCTTTTTGAAATCGTAATATGATAAACTTTGATGAATTTTTAAACATTTTTTGTTGGATTTTTATTTCAATTTTGAGCCTTCTGGTTGTCTGAGGATTTGTTCCCACAATGCCTAGAGGTTCATCAGTTGATGTTTTACAGCTCAACTTTCAAATTTAAAGTTCATGAAATTTATTTGGTGCACTATTTAAAATAATTATTTTAATGCGCCTTACAAAAGAAAGAAAAAAAAGAAAAATCCTGCGACTCAGCTTTAGGACTCACCTGCACAGGATCTCTAGTGAGTCTCGTTGCGTCCACCTTTGAAAGTTGCTTGCTTGGCATGCAAAATGATGCTAACTTTGCACCCCAAACCTGGATAAAAAAATAATAACAATTCTTTTGTGAATATTACGTATAATGTGATGGGTGAACATGGAGTTACCAGTAAGTCCCTTGTGGCCCTCTCGTAAAGGTTAAGCAGCCCACAAAATGGGTTCTAAACCAGCAGTAATTTTTAAGGCATTATCCCTTTAAAATGCAAAAGGATGCTGTAAAGTACTGGAAGAAGGTGACATACTTGACAGTGACTAGCTCAAAAAAAGCTAAAGTGTTGTAATGGCAGGGAAATTTACCAAAACCCACATTTGAGTGACAAAATCAAATTATGCTTAAAATACTTTAGCCTTTCTGATAAATGGATGTTGTTTTCCAAGTAGTGTTCCCTACTAAAGATGAGTCATTAAAGTTGAATTGTCTCTGCTGCTGTCTTCTGCATTAAACTGATTGATGGGCCTGTGTACAATCACACACGGCTATGCATGAGAAATTTAGATAGGGTAGTCCTTTATGGTACAGCTTACCCCAGAGATATATATAACTGTGCTGAGTGGGCGTTCCAAAAATCACCATCAAATAGGATTGACGGTTGTGCTGTAAGATAAAAATGGTAGCACTAATTTGTGACAGTGTCAGACCCTAAGTCATTTATAAACCAAAAGTTCAGTCCAAACGCTAGATATGGAGTACAAGGGTGTCACTGGAACACACTGAGAAGGAATCCTGCTAAATCTCTTGTTCCATCTGGTCAATGTTAAAATACTTGACACCAATGGGAAGTCTTCCTTCTGCTTAATAATGAGCCCCCTCCCCCACAACCAATGATAATGGCACCAAATGGATATAGAGTGCCTCATTCAATGACAAACTGCTGTTACCAACTGACTGTTTGAACTTCATTTCCGAGCACTGTAAAATGGCTGTGGAGCAATGAATGCAAAAAAAGAGGAAACTTGCTCTAAAAAGAAAAAGTACCTCATGCCTACAATGATATTGCCATGCATCAATGATGACGAATATAATTACAGCCTTCTTTGATGACTAGGAACATTTCTGATCATCATTACTGTGTTAACACCAGTATTAGTGCTGTTTTGCTGTGTTGAAAAGTTTCATATTAATGTTTTTCTTTGTGATGGCTAAACTTTTTGTCAGAGAGGCACATTTTCCATCTGGCTTCCAAACCAACTCTGCACTTTTTTTGTGGGTGTATAACCCTCACAAAATAGCTAATTGGGAAAATTGCAATACTGAGTAAACATGCACTTGTTCTTTTGCAGTTGCATATATGGTAACCTCACAAATTTCATGCAACATTTCAAAAAGAAATGCTTAATTAGCTGGTTTAAATTGTGCATTAAATTTTGCAAACTGCCCAACCATCACAGAGTGACAATGAGGCAATTATAAGTTTAATCATAAAGCCATCATGCCAACAGAAAACTAGCAAAAATGTAGTCTGCTTCCATGGAAAATATCTTATACATGTTCATTATTTGATGACTAATGGTGCAAGTCTGAAGTATGGCAAATTCACCTCTAGTTACCTCTTGACATGAGCAGAGTAGGAGGCAATAAAAGACTATACTACCAGCAACTGTGGGTTGAACAACAGTTACTCCAAAATGGAAGAATGATACTTCCCAAAATAGAAACCTTTGGTGTTTCCAAAGTGATAAATTCTTTTTTATTTTCAAGAGTGATTTACAATGACCAAGCAACATTTGGTCTTGCTACTACCCTCAACAGTTCTATCATAATATCATACTTTCCAACATTTTTATCTCAGAAATTCAATATATGTAGCACATAATCTACTGCTGGGTTATTTAGTTAGGTGGAAGGGGTTGTACAGCCCAGTTTCTAACCTTTTGAATCTATTGGTGGGGTAGGCTGACAAGTGCTTACATAAATGGGTGGGGTAATGTAATGTAAATTATACTTAATATAGCGCACTCCAGAACCAAAGGTTTTCTGAGGCGCTTTACAATAAAAAGAGAATTTAATAAGTACCAAAAACTTCCTTAAACAGGTGCGTTTTCAACCTAGCTTTAAATATTGAAATACTTGAACTACGTTTAATGCTGTCTGGAAGGGCATTCCACAACTTAGGACCATAAACGGAGAAAGATCTGTCAGCAAATGTGGAATTACGTGTGAAGGGCACAGTAAGGAATATTGACTCCTGGTTTCTAGATCGTAATCTGTACTTTGATTCAGGGACTTCATGCAGTAAATTCTTTAAGTACTGTGGAGCGTCACCATTGAGAGATTTGAATACCAAAGATAGTACCTTATGCTTAATACGTTGATTAATTGGAAGCCAGTGCAAAGATTTTAAACAGTTCTTAGCACTGGCGAATTTACCCTCACGAAGTACTAATTTGGCGGCACATTTTGAACACATTGTAATGTGTTTATATCACATGCCGGTAATCCCATTAATATTGCATTAGCGTAATCTAAATGTGAGATGACAAGAGCATGTACAATAGTACGACAGGTATCATGATCTAAATAATTTCTAATAATGCGAATTCGATGAAGATTAAGTGATGCAATTCGTGCTTTGATAGTTATGTGTTCTTTCAGAGATAAGTTTTCATCAATATGCGCCCCAAGATATTTAATACGCCCACTTCTCTTAACATGTGTTCCATTTACATTCAGATCTTTTGTAATACATTTAGAAATTTGAACTTTTGACCCTAAAATAATAAACTCTGTTTTGTCGTTGTTCATTTTCAGTCTGTTACAGTCCATCCATTCTTTTACACAGTTTAGGCACTTCTCTAAACCGGAGATACTTCTTCTTTCTGCAAGTGGATCATTCAAATCAATTTCATCACTCAAGACGTGATCATCCGCAAACCCATAGAGGATGATGTTATGCCCCGACATGACCTCATCACCTAATGTGCTAGCATAAGCTGAAAATAATGGCGGACCGACCACCGAACCTTGCGGCACAGAATAATCCACCGCACGAGGTTCGGAGTATGTCTCACCAACACGCACTCGGAATTGCCTTGGTCTGAGATATGCTCGGAACCATGAGAAAACGTTGCCAGAGATGCCAAATCGATTTTTCAACAGTGTCAGCAAAACATCATGGTCAACGGTGTCGAACGCTGCGCTAAGATCAATTGCACATAGTGTAGTTACCCGTTTTTTCTCCATTGACCAGAGAGCGTCATTGAACAATTTGACAAGAGCGGTTTCGCAACTGTAGTTTTGGCGGTATGCAGATTGATAATCTGGCAGAAGAGTATGAGTCATGATATGATTATTATACTGTTGTAGGACCAATTTCTCAATCACTTTCGAGAGAAATGACAAATTGCTGATGGGTCGTTACTAAGGGATGAACCTCCTTTTTTCCTCCCTGAACGGTCACAATAGACAAATCTGATCAGCACTTGTGTTTAGTGGCTGTAGGCAACCATTAGTGGGGTCCATCAGCCTTTAATCATCTTCAATTACTGTCAAAACGTTCTTTCAAACCCTCATATACAGTGAAATTGAGGGAATCAAGAAGCATTTCAGTGTACTACCATCCCTGATACAGGTATCAAGGAAACTGAAAGACCAAAACATGATAGACCTCAGTTATGGCCCACTAAAATCAGACCATCACTTGTTGTATGGATTTATCCATGCATGTGGAAATCAGTTAGGTGTATGAAAGAACTGATTGCATTTTTGCCAAATTGCTGGAACTTTTCTGATCATTTTTGGCATTATTTCACCTATTTTATTTTAAATATTGTAAGTCAGAAATATGTAACTTTCTGACTTTTTTGTGTTTTAAAGCTCAAAAATTGGAACGGTTCCACTGAGAATCGAATAGTTAGTTGGTAAGCATGTAATATTTAAGTTTGCAGGCTGCAGGGAAGACTGTATGATCCAACTTGCTTAACCAGAAAGCCAAAAGGCTTAGGGATTCCTTGCCATCATATACCTTACCTGCTTTCAAATTGCTAGTGTTTGATAGATTTTAATTTACATTTTAGGCACAGAATTTTTGCAATTTTACCACTGGTGACCTCAAATGACCTTTGACCTTTACCAAAAACAATAGGGTTCTTCCTCTCAACATGACAAATCTATTTACCAAGTATGAAAATTGTCTGGCAATCCTATCTGAAGATATCGTGTTTACAAGCCATTTTCGGCGTTTTCGCAATTTTACTGCTGGTGACCTCAAATGACCTTTCACCTCTACCAAAAACAATAGCGTTCTTCCTCTCAACATGAAAAATCTATATACTAAGTATGGAAAGTGTCGGTCACTCCTACCTGAAGATATCGTGTTTACAAGCTATTTTCCAAGTTGTCACAATTTTACTGATGGTGACCTCAAATGACCTTTGACCTCTACCAAAAACAATAGGATTCTTCCTCTCAACATGATAAATCTATATACCACATATGAAAAGTGTCGGACATTCCTAACTTAAGCTATCGTGTTTGCAAGCAAGTGTCACAAACACACACACACACAGGGCATACCCGTATTCAATGCCTTAGGGGGTACACAGAACTGTTCCCCGTAAGGAAATGGTCGGAATTCCCCTTTAGCTGTTTATGTCACACTGCACGTGAATGCTGCGAGCGAGGGCGGGCTCTTGCATATCACGTGACAGAGCTCATTGCAGTGTCCCAATTTTCTGGTAGCTACTCCAGATACGAGCTCCGCGTGAGCGAGGAAAGATGTGTGAGGCCTCCACTCTCGTGAGTGGCCTGTACCCGGCAAGGTATCGTTTACAGGCTGATGCACGCATATGAATTGGCGCGTACACACTGCGAGTACAGGGCATACCCCTATTCAATGCCTTAGGGGTACACAGAACCATTCCCTATAAGGAAATGTTCGGAATTCCCCTTTAGCTGTTTATGTCATGCGGCACGTGAATGCCGCGAGCGAGGGCGGGCTCTTGCATATCACGTGACAGAGCTCATTGCAGTGTCCGAATTTTCGAGTAGCTACGCCAGTTACGAGCTCCATGTG
Organism: Holothuria scabra; assembly: GCA_037179385.1. Classification (NCBI taxonomy): domain Eukaryota; kingdom Metazoa; phylum Echinodermata; class Holothuroidea; order Aspidochirotida; family Holothuriidae; genus Holothuria; species Holothuria scabra. The sequence continues at coordinate 22,843,262 of CM074181.1, forward strand.
AGCGAGGAAAGACGTGTGAGGCCTCAGCTCTCGTGAGCGGCCTGTACCCGGCAAGGTATCGTTTACAGGCTGATACACACACACACATAGACACACACACACACACGACATCACCATAGCATAGATTCCTTGCCTGCCTACGGCAAGGCATCAATTAACCTTTACTGTTGTTCAGGTCCTTTTGGACCCAGACAGGGCGCGAGGCTGTCACCCATTTTTACTCTTTCACGCAGAGCTCGAAACTGTGAGTACTGTAGCTACCCGAAAATTCGGCCACAACAACAAGGGAGACAATAGTTTAAGGTCACAGGGTCAATAGCCTACGGAAGCTGATGTGGGGCGAGCTACGTCCACTTTTCCGCCCACTGCCGAGGCATGCAAAAATGCCCCAATTGGAGCACAACAGTAAAGGGTTAAAATGAAACATTACTTACTATGGTAATTAACGATAAGCCAGTACTACACATTTCTAACGCAATTATTCAACCAAAATTGACTGAAAACTGAGAAATGATAAAAATCTGAGTTTCATCACATAGTCTTATCTTTCATGACAAGGGAAGGCAGCCACATAAAACATGAGCTGGTTAAGTTCAACTGTTTTCATTTTGATAAAGAATTTGAACACATATGATCAAACTTTCATCGATTAAGAGATCTTTCTCCTTTTTTTTTCAACTCGACTTTAATTTAGTAAGTTGGATGGAGTTCTACAGCCCAGTTTGTAACCCACTGGTTTTAATCGAGCCGACCCCCAATTTTTCTGTGTCTCACTGGCTTGTTTCCCTACGCCATTGCAATATGCTGAGCACCAAGAACAATGGCAGTAGTTTCCATTTTTGAAATCTTCAGTACCACCCAACCAGACTCAAACTGTCCACTCCAAGTTGGATGCTTTGACCACTTCACAGTCAGTTGACTTTGCAGTCACTTTTATTAGTGAATTGCTTTTGTATGCATGCTTATTCAATAACATCCACATGGAGACAAGACTTTTTACAGAAAACTATGAAGCATGTAGCATAGAATTCTCAGGTTTTTCAAATCCACAACTTATTTTAATACGATTTGAGGTGCAGAGGTGGTGCCAGCCAGAGGAAGGGCACATCAAGCCCCTTGGAAGACTTCCACATATCCACATATCCTAGAACTTTTTTTTTTTCATTGAGGAAGGTCATAAAATACTTTACTGTTCCCTGATGACTGTCAGGGATGACCCCAACTATCTGCTTGACTTTGCTCTTCAGGAGCCCAAATGTCTTCATCAAACCTGCAAATTTTTAAAATTTTCACATGCCTTCAGGAACCTGACTTTTTTGACTAAGATTCAGATTGCTCCTTCACCAGCCCTTTTTCTCATCAGGAAGCTTTTCCCAGGCTACAAATGGTATGGTCAGTATTTTTGGATGGAAAACCATTTTCCTTAAACACTACTAGCAGATTGCCAAAAATTAGCTATCTATAATGTTACGTCCTTTAGGCTTAGCATCTTAAGGTTTATTGTTTATACTGATCTGTTTTAATCCCTATTTTCAGAATGTTGTTGCAATAATGTTGCACCTCAATTGTAACGTTAGGTAGTCATTTTGCGAATCTGCTGCACTGTAATAGCATTAGTTTAAAGTGCATGCTGACATCACTGTGAACCTTCTGTATGTAACTTAATGCAGAGATGCCAACATTAATATCCAGAAATCAGGGAGGTTTCACACAGGAATCAGGGAGCATTTTTAGAATTACATGCAACTTAAAGAGGGAAACACATTCTTGAATCAGGGAGGTTGTCATATTTGCTGGTTGGAATGGACAAAAATCCTTGAATTTTTAGGGAGCCTCCCTGAGAGTCAGGGAGAGTTGGCCCCTCTGTTTAAGTTTCAATCAGTAATGTAGTACATCACAGAGAATTCCCACTGAAAATACCTGCATTACCCTTTTCATTTTTCATATGTAAGACGCCTGGAATGTTCAATTTGAGTTACATTAGATTCAAACTGGTTACATACCTTCTAAACAAGAAAACTTGGACTGAGCCTTTTAACTCTGTTGAAAAGTATAGCTGAAATAAATTATCCAGCTAACAAAAAACACTCACTGACGACCCTTCAGGGGGAGCTCAAGCCCCTGAAAGCTCCCCTTTGGTAGGTCACTGGTTTTATTCCTTTTGAAACATTTGATTGAAACTATGAAATTGTTTCAAAAGATGAGGCAAACTGAAAAATGAGAATCTGTCACACTTACGGCAAGAGGGGTAGCTTGTTTGGGATTCAGCATAATTAAAGGTGATATCAGCACATTAATGAATTCCTTTGGTCTCTCATTGGCCATGAATATGTTGATAAGTCCACCCTGCAATGAAATATGATACAGTAAAATAATTTGAGTATCCCTGATGCAGTCTTTTCCTTTGACATACCTAACATTATGGTACATGGCAAGACCACAGACTTCCTATCTTCATGGACAGAGCATATGTAACGTGTAAGATCTATGCATATATTTTCGCTAACTGGCCAAGGCAAAAAAGGCACACCAAAATGGCTGCTGTGAAGCTATAACTTGTATGATTTGATGAAAGCTCTGAAATATATAAACAAAAGTTACACTTGACTGGGGAACAATATCATATTCCTACATTGCATGCAGTGATTTGGACCTTGCCTTAGTTTTTTACAAAAATATTTCCAGCTTCTTGCAAAATCTCTCAAATTGAACCACTTGAGCAAGTCCAAACTTTCACACACACACACAAAACCATAGCAGAGAGCCAACTTGCTAGGCCTACACTCACACCTACGATAGCGACAATCTACCATGCAGTATGCTCTGTCCATGTATCTGGGAAGTCTGTGGGCAAGACTTTTCATGACCATAACCATCATTACCATGAACCAAAAAATATCATTAAATACACTCACTATGTTGTGTAGGAAATTAAATTACCCTAATTTCGCACTGTAAGCACATGGAGTGATAAAGGTTAAACAAGGGTACAATAGGCCATGCATTCAAGCATGTAAATATGCACAACTGGAGGGTTTTATGCAAATGAGGCACGAGGGCAGCCTACTGTATAAGAATCATTGTTCATCTATTTACAACGATATTTTGATTTTGAAGGTTGTGAGACATGAAAATGACAAAGTTTGGTATTTTATGTGAAAAGCATTGAAAACCCAAAAATTGCCAAAATTTCCATCTAAATCCACCACCCATCAAAATCTATCAAAAATTGACCATTTAAAGGGCAGGGGCAGTCATCCCAAACTGAAGAAGTGTAGTAGACTGTCCAGTTTCATGATTGGCTGTTGGGAATCATGTGACAATGTTTTTTTCTTCAAATGTGAAATTTACCAGAAATAACTACTTGGTTTACTGTTAGTTAAGTCACAAAATGTAATTAACGATACTTTGAAGAGAAATAAGATGAAAATTGTGTTATTTAGCTTTTCCTTCAAAATAAGTTTAGGGGGACTGCTCTTTACCTTTAACAGGTTTATTTCTGAGACTTTGCATTTAATCATCCATTTATAAGCATAAACTCAATATATGCAAATCTTGTGATACTAGGAAGGGACATGCCATACTATATGGCTAATGTCATTCTTTGTTTTTGCAATCTTCATTTCAAGGACAGTTGTAACAGTAGTATGTCCTGAGGAATTTATATTGCAAGTTATATTGCAAGTTATAATTCAATTCAATTCATTTCTCATATGTACTTTTCACATTAACAAGATTAAGTTCAACAAACTTTATACATATGCATATGATGGACACTAGAAAAAACATTACTGTTCATCAAAGCCACTGTAGTGACCATAAGGCAAATGAAACAAAAACCAAAACCAGACAATCATGGAAAGAAAAAAAAATAATTTGTGTCCTTGAAAAAGAGCCAATGTAAATTACCACACTTTTTACTATCTGATGGAATTAAAAGATAATTAATATATATGTTAGTTAGTTAGATGGAGTTTTACCGCCCAGTTTCCAACCTACTGGTTCCAGTCCAACTGGCTACGGCCTCTCTTCCAGTTGTGGCTCACTGGTTTGTTTTTCCTACTCCATTGCTTATGCGGGGCATCATGCACAACAGCAGTTAGGTTCCATTTTTGGAGATAATTAATATATGGTTAACAAAATAATGTATGGTTAACAAAGAAATGTCAACAATGTGCAACACTCCTCATCATTATTTTAGAACAAGCGACAAGTTGTTTCAGAAACTTTGAAGAGATGTATCTTGAGAACTGTAAAAGATATTGACATAATTCAAAGTAGACTCTTCTTTTAGCAAACCTTGCTCCCTATTATTACCAAGTAAAGTCAGGGCTTTTATGCTGATGCGTCACTTGAGAAGCCTAGGATGAGGGCATTTACCCACTACCATAAATTTATACCCGGATAATGCACCGTCACCTGATCACAATGAACCAATAGAAAATCCAGTTAATACAAAGTATGAATAAACATGATTTCAAGGGCAGCTGTCTTCTTCTGACTGTGAGTTTCTTCTTCCATGTTTATTCATACTAAAAAAATAAGGAGAAGAGGGAAGAGGATAATTATACGAAGGCTAGCCCCTTTTCCTCTCTAAATATTCACACAGTATACAGCAGTGGTTCTCAAAGTGGTCCCTACTGCCCCCTGGGGGGGGGGTTGAGAAGTTTGAAGGGGGCGCTGAGGAGTTTGCAAGCAATGGGGGGTTGGTATTGACAAAGGGATCCCTGGAGGTTCTCATACATTTGTGCAATAAAGGAACCTAGGAGGTGGCAGAGTGGTTGACACAGACAGTCTTCTCCAAAAGGTTTAGCAACTACTGACAAATATTTACCCAATGTAAAACTTATCTGGGTCATTTTGGTGCTGGAAATTGAAAGTTGAAAGCTCAAAGTCAAAGACTTATATAAATATGATGGCATGTTGGGTGGGAGGGGGGGCGTTGGATCAGTCATGGATGCCTTATGGGGGCGGTAGTTTGAAAAAGTTTGAGAACCACTGGTATACAGGAATCTGGACAGCAAGTGATGGTCTGATGTTAGTCAGCCATAACTGGGGTCTATCACCTTTGAATCTTTCAATTTCCTTGCTTACATGTATCATGGATGATTTCACACTGAAATGCATCTTATTTCCCTCAATTTTACTGAAAATAAGGGTTTGAAATTACATTTTGACAGTAAATGAAGACAATTTAAGGCTGATGGACCCCACTAATGGCTGCCTACAGTCACTGAACACAAGAGCTGATTGAATTTGTCTACACTCTATATGAAAATCACTCGGATTCATGCAAAGATTCCCATCATTTCTACCAAGCTGTTCCTTTGCAACATTCCAGATCATTTTTAGTACTACTGTATTTTCAATATTTTGTCAGAAAGTGAGAAATCTGAACTTTGTGGTTTTTATGGGCTACAGAACTCAAAGTTGGTACAGTCCCACTTCAAAATGGACAGTTTGCAAGTTCTGAACTGCTCACATTACGAACTAGTCTGCTTAAAGATCCAAACTCTTGTTTTGGAATCATACACTAGGTATCTGTTACCAAATCCAATTTAATTTCATTTCTGTGAACATAGCTGATTTATTTATTCTCAGTGCCATATGAACCTTTCTTTGGGTAATTAAAGGCTTCCTGTTTATAATCTAAACAAAAGATTAAACTCTGCAATCACTGGACATTTCAGTAGCTTATCTGCTGTGTTAATAGGCTGTGTAATCAACTGGAAAAGTTCCTCATAGGCCACAGGTTAAGTGCTATTCTAGAAGTGATAGTGGTTTCTTACATCAAATAAATGAACAGATAAGGAGGATTTTATTACACCTGACCTCCCCTTTGTAAGATATGGTCAGACACTGTGGTCTCACGTACCCCGTGTAAAAGGTAACACTGTGTTACCTCACGCTCCAGTAACAGGGTTAAGCAATTTTAAACACCGTGTTTGGTTTAATCAAGCAGGTCACAGGTGTTTATGGCACTGATGACAGGTATTTTCTAATATTTTAAAGTAATTGGTATGTGAAACATTTGACCTTGTTACTATGGTAACACTACCCAATCAACAAAACACGGGGTACGTGAGAACACAGACTGGAAAACATGGGGTTATTACCTGCGGTTTTGCCTGATTGTAAACACAGTGTCGCAGGGTACATGAGACCAAGCCTAGAGTGTCCTTATTTTTAAGCAGGTGAAGTCATAATGCGACTAATAAGCATCTTACCATGGAGTGTGATATCACATACAGAGGCAAATCTGGATGCTTCTTCTTAATTAGGTCTATATGTTGAAACGAGTCTCTGACGTAAAATGCTATCTCCTCTACCACAGCACGTTCTCCGTCACTTTTGCCATGTCCAACTGAAAAGAGAAAACAACTTTTGCATTATTTCATGGAAGTCTAAGAATAGCAGAAATTTTACCAAGAGTATAGTATGTGATGGGAAAGAAAAACCATCGCAACAAAACACTAAACAGTGCACATTTCAGTGTATGTCACAATACAGTTGTATTGTATTGTACAGATAGTTCACCATTTCAAGGTATACTGTACTTTACTCTTCTTACTATAACAATAGAATAAGAAATTCAAGGTTAAGGGGACCTTCCAACAGGAATTCATACATGGTCAACTAGCCTTTGTAAAGGTCTCAGGTGCAAAACTTGAAGAATATGTGTTGTCTAAATGATACCTAACAATATGACTGATTGCTGTAGAGTGCTTCGACGTGACGTCATATTTGGTTAGCCATGCCCTCTGACTGACAAAAAAAAAAACGATCATCTAATCTGTCCACAGCTGCTTCTCAACTAGCTACAGTACAAGTACTACACTAGGCTCTTATCGGAAAAGGAGTGGGGCTTATTGGGTATGTCAGATACTTTTTCTAAAGTCTTCACGACACTCTGACAAATGGCCGTTCGGCAAGACCAAACTTTAACCTGCTTCATAAGAAGCTATAGGTCCACTGAGGGACAACAATTGACCAATGTCACTGCCCTCAGACCATTTACATCATTAGTCTGTCCTGAATGGATCCATTCTAACCTGGATGAAAAGAACAGAATGCTACACATGATTTTAGCCAAAAGGCTGAGAAGCAAACCCACTTCAAATCAGCAACTACAAAGGATTGTGGGATACTTTCTGTTTGAATTGTAATGTCTATGGCATGGTAGTGAGACCAAAAATGTGTACAATAAACTCTATCCTATAAACCTCCATACTTAATACTCCGAAAACAATCCATGCTTCAAATGTCCCCTTTCAGTGATTTAGCAAGCCAATATTTCTGTAACAAATGTTGCACAACCAAAAGGAATGTTGCACAAAAAGAAAACAAAAAGTATGAATACTGTACCACGTGTACTGTATGCAGTATTTTTGCTGACCCAGGGCCCTGGGTCTCAGATGCACCTTAATTTGCTTGGAAAAAGTCCTGTGCATCAACAGGACACACAAGCCTTGGCTATAAATGCCCTGATCAGTGTTGCCCTAAATCTTGTGAAATCTCTTTGCACGATATTTCACAAAAATTTGTCAACATTACCTTACAATGAACCGCTGGCCTGAGATACCCTCTCAGCAAGTGCTTGCAATGTGTATAATAATGTCACCAAGTCTGTTGCAACATTCCAAAGTTGCTACAACACTTCTCTGCTTCACACTACTTTGCAAGGTAGTCCAAAGGACAACAAATGAAAGAAGAGCTGGTACAGTAGTTGGCTACTCACACTAAGGTACATAAGTCAGTCCAAATGTGTGAGAATAGCCTTGGCAATTCAGGACAGACGCGATACCATGTTTAAATTAGCCATGACATCAAAATATGCACCCTTTTGATCATAGGTTGGGGTGTGCGTAATCTTCAAACTGTATTTGGAGGAATATCACTCATTTGATAACACATATGAACCATTTCAGCTATTCATTTAACATACGATTTCCCCAAATCACTGTTTACCATCAACACAGAACCAATGCCTCTCCAATTAAATAAGCACTTTTTTGTTACAATACTTGTGAATAAAGTCTCTGAAGGATCACTACTTATCTGCATGTGCTCTTTTCTTTGCATACTTTAACCTTTTGCTGTTGCCGGGAGAGAGCGGCTGTCACCCATCTTTACTGTTTCACGCGGAGCTCGAAACTCGAGTAGCTATCCGAAAATTCGGCCACGACAACGAGAGAAACAATAGTATAAGGTCACGGGGTCAATGGCCTATGGCTGACACGGGGCATGCTATGTCCACTTTCCCGCCCACTCCCGAGGCGCGCAAATATGCCCCAATTGGAGCACAATGGTAAAGGGTTAACGAGGTGCCGTACTGATAAGAAATTTGTTGTTTTACAAAAACTTGACCAGTAATTGTTGCATTGCAGGCTTCAACTATTTCTTACATAGTAGGAAGATTACAAGATTTTTCTGCATGTAGTGTGTGAGAAAAACTAGCAATCGTACAAACACGTTCTTGCAAATTCCAAAGTGAATCAATGGCCACTTCATACACTTTGGAACATCGCCAACTGTCTCCACGTAATCGACACACTTTGTCATATTTATAGCAATACTTTACATAGTAGTGCTATAATACTTGTACCTTTCGATTCTTGGTCATGACAAGTCGAAGACACAATCGATGTTGAACCGTTATTTTTACGCACGGTTGCACTTGAGAGTGATGACTCACCTCATCTGCAGGGAGGAAGAGTTGAAACTGGCTATTCCCTTTGACATCCTTTACTCCCCAAGTTGAGGAGACAGACCTATGACGTAACTCTTTGTTGATGTGTTGCATGCACTCACACAAGCATTCACTGTATCCGTTGGGAGCATTTCCGCAGGGAGTAGGTTACATGCAAACAGCCTATTTCTTCTGTGACCGCTTTTGTAATTCAAAGCCATCCTGCGGTCAGTTTTGTTTACTTCAGTCCGAGAATGTAACGCTGTCTGAGAATGTAACGTTCAAGTCTCAATGTGGACTCGCCTTGGCATGTTGAGTTTCAGTCCAGTGCAGTCTGATTTTGGTGCTTGTGTTTCTCAATTGCCTGTTTCTCTGTGCACTACTAAAATAGCTGTAGCTGTAATTGCTGTAAATGCAGAATAGTAAAGTTCCACCCAATCAATGTTGGTGATAATTTACAAGGGGTAATTTCATCATTTTTAGAAGTTACTTTTTGCAACCGTCAACACAATTTTGAGGGCTCTTTTACTCTGTGGTATAGAATAGCATTGCGCTATTTGACTCTTCCTCCATGTTTTTGGACCGCGTGTTTGGTGTAACGGTAAGAGCATCCGCCTCTCATGCAGAAGGCCCGGGTTGGCTTCCCAGGATGAGTCATACCAAAGACTCTGAAAAAGAAACCTACTGCCATTGTGCGTGATGCTCCACATAAGCAATGGAGTAGGGGAAACAAGCCAGTGAGCCACAACTGGAAAAAAGGCCGTGGTCGGCTTGACTTGAACCAATAGGTTGGGAACTGGGCCGTAAAACTCTATCTGATTAACTGTCCATGTTTTTGGACACTGATTCCCTTTGAGTTTCACCTTTTGTTTGAAACCAAGATTCTATGTAAAGACCAAAATGAAAAAAATGTCAGGAGTTCCAGGTCTCTTGGGTTTAACCCTTTTTATTTTAAATGCCATTACAATGGCCCTTGCAGAAATACTTACTTCTAAAAATCCAATTTGTGGGCATTGGGTCGGGTTTTGAGCACTCTTTTTATTCTGGAGTTAGTAGTACCTTCAACACATAATGCAGAGAAGCTTATCAGGCTTGTGTAAACAAGCTATATGGGCATGCACTGCTTTTCTGTGTACACAGAACTTTTCTGGAGAAAGATAATCAGCTAAGGTGAGATAAGAACTGCTAGCAGGAAAGGGAAGTAACTTGACAGAGGAATCAAGAAGTAAGAATTACATGCACAGCTGCACAATTTCTGTCTAAATCTGTAAGGGACAGTGCTTGACATGTAAATGTACTTTAAAGGGACAATCCTCTCACCCCAAACTACACTTCTAGTATAGGGTAACAGAAACTCTCAATTGGCTCAGCTTTTTGATTGACTGCCAATTCAAACAATGCAGAGTACCAAAACTTATATTACACAGCATGAACTGTTCTGATAGTGTTTTGATTATACACATTGAGCTTTCTATATTAACCCTGAAGCAGTAAAATGAGATTGTGTCTGGATGAGGGTGAATTTCAGACAATTGTGGGAGGGGCTTAATTAAGAAGGTTAGGAGAATTGATACTGTTTGGGATGAGAGAATTGGGCCTTTAACCTAACATATTGCTTTAGAACTACTAGTAAACATGGAACCTACTGCCGTTGTGCATGATGCTCCGCATAAGCAATGGAGTAGGGAAAACAAGCCAGTGAGCCACAACTGGAAAAAGGCTGTGGCGGGCTTGACTTGAGCCAATAGGTTGGACACTGGGCTGTAAAACTCCACCTAACTAAATAACTTTAGAACAACCACCACAGTGTAAAATTACTGTACACTTGATGAAATAAAAATGCACTGGTACAATACATGCTGAGCACCAATCACACTGGCAATATAATCCATTTCGAAGTCTTCTGTATGACAAGGCCAGGAGTTGAACTCCAGACCTCCTGACTGCAAGTGGGTAGCTCTAACCTCTTGACGATGCAGGGACCATGTACTCAATGAAAAAGGAACACAGCAAGTACAGTTCATCTGGACCACAGTTCTCTTTTGGCTCAATTCACCTATTTATCTAGTAAGTTGATAAGACTAAAAACTCCTTCATGGTTTATCTAAAATGCAATACTAAAATTCTGAAATATCATTAAAGATACTTTGGAAGAGAAACGGGAAAATTTGTGAGGTTAACAAACTTAACTTTCACTTCAAAATAACTTTCATGTGACTGCTTGGCATACCTTTATAACAACAATCACTGTGCACATCCTCTTTTCATTTTAAAATCCTCTCACACGTTTGAGGGATATTACCTGAAGAGCTGCTAAGTGCACAAAATGAAACTGAAAATAAAGAACTCACTATGGTCATGTCCACATACTTTCATTCCAAGGTCAGTCAGGATGTTGGCAACTTTCTCATATCTTTGAACATGTTCACCAAAGCCATGGATGATGAATGCCAATGCCCTAATAAGAAAAATTCAGAAAGAATTGTGTTTAATATTATGAAATAAGAATTTCAAGTCTACAGTAAACATAGACCAGAATTGCCAAAAAACTACAATTTCACCAAGCAACCAGCACACAAATCTCAACAGGAAGTGAATAATTGAGGTGCGTGAATGCGGTTGCACACCACCGCAATATCTCACCCCACACACAAACTGCTACGCAAAATTGTATAACAAATTTTGTACTATACAGTACTGTACATGCAATTTGGTCTTCTATTATGACAGGGTTGGTTAATTAGTTAGTTAGTTAGAGTTTTACAGCCCAGTTTTCAACTTATTGGTTCAAGTTGATCCGGCCACGGCCTTTTTTCCAGTTGTGGCTCACTACTTTTTCACTGTTTTCACTACTCCACTGCTTATGCGAAGCATCACACACAATGGGCAGTAGGTTCCTTTTCAGAGTCTTTGGTATGACTTGACCTGGGAGGTCAACCCCGGCCTTCTTTGTGAGAGGCAGATGCTCTACCCTTAGACCAAACATGTGGTAACGAATTGTTACAGGATGCAAGTTTTGAACACTACATAATACCCTGATATTTCCTGCAAAATGATGCACAATGATCAATCCATCCAGAGTTCACTTTGAATGTGAGCCTTGTTGAACTCTGTCATGTGACCAGACACTATTATTTAAAAGACTCCTGCAGGTATTGTTAATATCCTTTTTAACTTATGTGAAACCACTAACTCAGCATTACTTTATCTGCTCTTTCAAATTTAATAATAACAAAGACTGTACAGTATAACCTACTGTACAAAGATAACCTGCTAAGCTAAGGCCACAGGATATTAAATACACAGGCAAAATCGTTCCCCACTGCCTATATTCCTCCGACGGTGACAAGATCACAGAGCCCCAAAATTAGTTTGGGCTCTGATACCTTCTTCCAAATATGTGATTTTACAGTCGGGCATTTCCATGACTATTTCAGACTAAAAGAAAATGCTCTAAATTTTAAAGGAAAACACTGTGTTTAAAATGCTCCAACAATGAGTACAAAGAAAATGGCTCGGACACCATCCAACAATTCAGTCTCAATCATAAACCCAAGCAAAAGCTGCAGTACGTCTCTTCAAAATACCATGCGCAAGAAGAGCCACGGATGTTGCATCATTTGATATATTGAAAGTTTGGGTGAACTAAACAACTGAATTTTTATCAGTGAAAAACTTATTTCTTGAAAAGAAGGCTGCCATACAGCCTTATATTTTATAATCTATCACCCTGTGTCAATAAATATTTACTTTTAAAATGAAGAATTTTTCCTTCAAAACAAACACAATATTTCCCTTTAAGGACTGAAATACAGTATAGTCAAACTGAATCAGTCAAGTATGTACAGGTGTTTCTCAGATTTGTTTTTTATCTCCATGACTTTCAATGACTTGTCATGACTTCTAAAGTGTGTTAATACTTTTGCTTTCCTTTGGAGGCCTGGGAAATACAATCTATAAATTCCATGACTTAACACTTTCCAGACTAGTTTTCCATGACCTATCAGTGACTCTGCTGGTAACACAAAATAGGGGAAGGGGATTTATTACTGAGAAACCCAAAGCCCAAACTGATTCTGTCCTAGGCTTAAGTTACAAGTGGGTTCAGGGGGACAAAAGCATGCTTCAAGGCCCCAACAAGGTGCAATTCAAAGGGTTTCAAAGGCAAATTATCTATTGCAGTTCAAATATTGTTGCAAAGTGTCCTCTTTTTTAAAGAAGAAACCAAGATACTGACAATCTTCTAATTTCTATAGAAATGAAAATGAGATGATTTTACCCACCTTCTGGAAAGGGAGGACAAGTCCCCCTCCCCCCCCCCCCTCCAATTCCTCCCTCTGAAAGAAACTTTGCCTGTCAAAAACCAAAGCCATCAATTGGTTATAACTCATTGGTGAGCATTGCAACCAAGGTACTTTTATAGATTTTGGCAGGTCCCTCTTTGGCATGCAGAATAAAAAGTGATGGATATGTCCATACAATATCCATCCAGGGCTCGATCTTCCTGGTTGTCCGATTGTCCGGGACAACTAAAATTCCACAGGGACAACCAAAAGGTGGAAGGTGGTTTTCTGATGGACAACCATTTTTCTCTCACAGTGATTTATATTCCAGCAGCTTCCTTTTATCTGAATGAAGAAGAAGGCTGTATATGCTGACTGATCAACTCGTTACAAAATTTTCCATCAAAGTTTCTGACTTCAAGTGTTTTTGTCTTGCAAAAATTATATATTTTCATTCTTCCAGACCAATCATACGTAAACACAATTAGGCTACTGTTTTGTGCTGTAATTGTTCACAAAATGTTTTGGACACAAAATGTTTTGGACAGCCAAATTTTCTTTAGGACAACTAAAAATATGGAATTGATTGCCCCAGGACAACCACAAATTTTTCTGAAAATCGAGGCCTGTCATCCATCATAACAGTTTTGAAATTTTGTAAAAGAAAACACTGTCAATTTCCAGACCTGTGTTTTAAAAAATAAAAAAATATTTACCTGAAAATCAAAAGGCCAAACAGACTACAAAATGCCACTTCCTGCAATCAGAAAGGTACTGTACTTTTGGCAAAATGGTTAGCTGATGGTGACACTCTGCTCTATAAAGTGTAAATACTGCTTTCCCCACCAAATCTTTGCCCCCCCCCCCCCCAATCTGCCCTCACAAATAAACCACTCATCCAATCTGCAGCAAGCATAGTAATAGGTCCCACGGGTAGTTCTTTGAAGCCCCAACCCCAACTAGTGTGCCAAAATATGTTATTTACTTTGCTAGAACCGATTTCGAATGAGCGTTTCAGTTCAAACTACAGTACTGCAACAGAAGGCATACAGTACTTTATTATCACATTACATGAGTTTTACAGATTTGAGGTCTTTTATTTATGCAAGAGTTACAACCATTTTACATTTTTTGGACTGGGACAAAAAGGCTACTAAAATGAAATAGGTATCATTTTCATGTCCACAAAATGAGGTCTCAAATTTTGGGCAAACTCTCTGTTGAAGTAGAAAAATGCAGAATTTAGGTACAATCAAGAAGTTTAGCCTCTACACTTTGTACAGTGTACAGTAGTACCAACTTCCTGATTGGAAGAATTTTACAGTGACTGGTTAGTTAGATTTTACAACTCAGTTTCCAATTGGGTCAAGTCGAGCCGGTCGCAGCCTTTTTTCCAGTTGTGGCTCACTGGCTTAGAGAAATACAGTATGCCTCACAGAATAGGCTGATGTTTGATTTCTTCAGTGAGCATATTGTTATATAGCATGGGAAGTTTTACTGTGTTTTTTGAGTATGTACCTTTGAATGTGATTTGCGTAAGTAGAAAATTGTAGTTTGGGCAACAGGCATACAGGCTCAGGTACAGTATAGTGCTGTCATTTACTTCCATCAACTGTTTGTCTGTATAACGGAATGCATGGGAAAGGCAAACTACATCTAAATCTTTTTTTTTTTACAGTATTGTCATGTCCATGTGTTTTAGACCTTTGAAGGATACAGCTGTATGTTGTAAACATCTACCTGTACTTGGGTCATCCATTTAAAATTGATCTGGGCCATAAAACTATCTAACTAACTAAGATCATTCTGAACTGCAGGATTTGGTACTGGATACAGTTACAGTTCACCCTTCCTGAAGTAGTTTTAGGCAGAAATGATCAAGAATGTAAACAGATAGGCTATTACTCCATATGGGCAGGTTGGTAGGCTACAGTTGCTGGCAGAAAGCTAAATGGTATATTTGCTGGCTGGCAAGTATGGCTCTTCCCAACAACATCTGCACAGCTAATAATTGCATTTGACATTTTGCATATATTTCTACCAAGTTTTAAGCATGGAAATGTATTTGATAGCAGATGATGAGCAGTTTTTATAGTTTGGACCAGTGTCCTTACTTGAGAAAAAATTGCCTCCTGGCTGGGGATGATTGAAGCTAAAAAATGTACAGTAGCCTGGAACACTGTAACCATTCTTTCCACTTCCACATATAATTATTTGTGACCATGATGCGGGAGGGACATGAACTTGATGAGCAATGCCAAGTTTTGACAATTGCTAGGTGCATGTGCAGTATATGGCATACAGGTACAACTGCTCTGAATTAGTGAGAGCAAGGGAAGCAACTGTTTTGGTTCCCGTCAATTAAATGAGTATGGTACAAAAATATATTAAGACCAATCTCTGATAATTTCAGTTGCACTGAAACTACTCAGAACTATAGTTTGTTGGTCTGATTGAGCTTGAGAAAACAATTTGACACCTTCAGGCTGCCTGGCTTCAGCAACAAATCTGACTTTTGTTATTTTAATTAGTCAGCTGCACCAGATCTCAGAATTAAAGTATATTTTTCAATTAAATCTGTCTAGCTTGAAGAGCTGGAAAATGTTTACTTTCCAGGAAAGGAGTACAATTATTTCCAAGAAAGGAGGTAAAATTATTTTCCAGGTATTAAATATTTCACAATTTTCCCTATAATTTCATGTACAGAAAATAGAAATTTCTCTCTCATTGCATGCCACCATTTGTCTCCAGATACCCAAATTTCCTGGGAAGGACCCCCAGCTTTCCAAGTCTTCAACAGCTCCCAGCTCAGTCTGTGATCTTATTTCAGAATATACACATGCCGTCATGTTGCTTCTTGAGAATGCAACATAGACACCCCAGTAAATCAAAGGTGGTGTGGGGTGTAACTGGTATCTCAGTTTGCAACATGATCAATGTCCTCAAGTGTTCTATACTTTCATTGTGTTCACACTGCGTGAAAAGCAATTAACACATGCTTAATTGCACTGTTAGTTAACCCCAAATGTTATGTAACTTTTCATGTATTTTAATATATTTGTTACTGTCAACCAGTCAACGAAATGTGAAACGTGACTATATCATAAGTATATGCAGTGTTTCATTACCTCCCTAAAGCGATAAAATGTAATCAGGCAGAGAAGGACCATGTAACCAAACGTATGAAGGACCGTTTTACCATGACTAGGGATGTCAGTTTGTGATTAGTGAACTAGAAATTTAATCGCATCTTTTTGCGATTTCATGACAATTAATCACATTTGTGTATGTACAACCAACCTGTGTACTTGGTGTAGTAATGCGTTGATAGCAGTAATACACATACACTAGATACGTACTGTACATGTATGTGTGTGAATCAGTCTCTGATAAATTTAATTTTGACACTTGCCAGATCTACCCACTTGTTTCATTTCTAATTGCGCCCCCCCCCCCCCCCAAAAAAAAATAGTGTGGGCTTAAAGCCACAACAAAAACTAGGCCTAGGGCCTAGCCACCTAAGTTAATAGTACAAAATGTAAAGTTAGAGCTATCAATAATAGGCTATGATCAAACCTAGATATTGTAGTTTTCACCTATCTTAGATTGTATAAGTTATGGCCTGTGTAAATAGATGTATGTATGCAGCACATTACAGGGACCTGCTGCTACATGCACAGTATAAATTATATACACACTGCCTTCAGCTGGCTGCTCTGTGTGTATCATTAGAAGAATGCTCAGAGAATGGATATGCTCTAATTGGCAATAACAATAATTACTTTAAAAGCTGGGAATCCCCAAACTTTTAAGAAAGCTGCTTCATTCAAAAATGCAAGTGCCAACCAGTGATCACGATTCTACGTAACAGAGGTTAGTTCGATGTACAGCATGAAGCAGCTGCGTAATGATTTTCAACTGACTGTTACCATGTACAGCTGTTGCTCCGTATGTGGGTTGTTGGTCTTGATAAACTTTTTCAACCCATGACTTACAAACACTCATATGTAATATACAAGAACAGAAATAATATGGTTTGAAAGCTGAACTTGTTATATCTTGAAAAATGTTAATTTTAAATTTTTGGAGACATATGCCAGTTGTGAATTGACAAGTGGCTGTTGGAATTGAATTATTACAGCGAAGTGCACAGTGGCACACAAGATACATGAAAGACACTATGGTGTACAGTGAGTACTGTCTGCTTAGTGCTGTCAAATTTTGTTGTAAATTAAACAAAAAATCATGTTCCTTATAAATGTATTGCTGGTGTTGAAGGAAGCCTGTCACAACAGATACATTGTTTGGGGTTCACATATTACTGTAAGTGTCCCCCTTGACACAGCACCAAATCACATGTAAACTACAGTAGCGGGGGTTGGGTGGAGAAAAGGTGCATATTATACTGTAGATCTGCGTGATTTTTGAGCTTCTTGTTCATACTCTAGACATGGTCTGCTTTGTCAATCCAGCCAAACTTGTGAAGAATGATGTTACATTGTTTACTGTACTTAATGCAAGTTGATGACCCTGAGACATGAGATGCGATTAATCGCATGTAACATTTTATTAAACGATTACTTGGCTGGCGATCAATCGGGGGTGAAACCCTAATCGCTGATAGCCCTAACAAACACTAGGCCCAAGCTTCAGAAATAAAAAGAGAACACTTTCAGAAGAGTAGATTATAAACATACTATCCTTTACTAACTAAGAATTTGGGGGGAAAACCTTTTCATTTTTATTTTTGAGATACTGTAGATATTAAGTCCAGACTGCCAAAAGTGTTAATAGTGTACAATCTACAAATAAATATATTTTTTGAGTTTACTACTGCATGCAGCTGGACAGGTATGATGCCCAATATACTGTAAAACCAACTTGTACATCCTTAACCAATACAGTATGTAACACTACTGTTATCCAGTACTGTTGTAAATTCACTTTTGCTTTCCTTTGTGAGAGCATGTGTTTACATGAAGCCATACTGCTTAGAGTATTTTATGCTCTCACACCCAGAAAGGGTAGCCTATTTTACATTCTTTCTTTTGAGAGAGCATGTGTTACACGAAATCATCCTGCTTAGAGTATTTTATGTCCTAATACCCAGAGAGGGTAGCCTTTTTTACAATGGTGTGTTCCTAACATACTTACTGGGAACTTTCACTTACAGTATGTACCTACTGTACATGTACTGTATAGTACCAGCATTGAGAGGACGATGGAGTCATTACTGTCTGTGAGGAAATTGGCGGCTATTATTTGCAGTGAACTTAACTTAGTTACTGGATGATTTTAAGAGAACCTGGTTTCAATTTGTAGCAAAGGAATTTTTTCGACAAATATGCAACTTTTTAAAATTGGAAATAATGAGACATAATTGGAAAAGTCAGTTTTTCTAGTAAGCCACAGAACAGTAATGTCACTGTGTATTCCAAAAATATCTTCAAATCACACATTCAATAGATGAAGTTTGGTTCTCATTAACAAAAATGACATTTTCAGCTATAATATTCAACATAAATGTCCATATTTATTAGATAGCAGCCTCATATTAACTGCAAGTTCTACCTAATAAGGGAGTTCGGTAATTCGTTACCACATGGAATTGTGGGGCACAGCGTAGAATATACAAAGCAAGCTCAGCAAATACTGTATACAGCTTTTCCTTGTTTTCATCAGTACATTCATGCAACACTATCTAAGTGTATAGCCAAGTGGAACAAAAATAGGGGTTTTAAAGGCTACTGTACTTTACAGCAGCTACATTAAAATACCAAAAGACAAAGTAGACACGATACACTGCACAAAATCACACGTCAGATCACTTCTTATGTCATGGATGAATAAGAAAAATTTCCCCAAATTTTCAGGTAAACTCAAGTTTTGGAATATGTGTTGTAGGTGGGGGAAAGGTTTGTTTATCCTGAAGGTAAAGATGATGTGCTCATGTGCATGTCCACCCAAAACAAATTACAAAACCGGCTTATTAATAAGATGCAACATCACAAAAGATGGATTATACAGTATGTACAAGAAAGAAACACTTTTTGACCTGTTGAGGATCAGCTGTACAAGAGAAGGGGATCAAAGTTTTCAAACCTTGAAATAGGAAAGAGGGGTGCATCTTACTGTAAGGATTGCATTATATGGTACAACCACAAAAACCAGCCTATCTGCTCAGGCTTTATGACTTACTGTAGGTTATTGAGACATTAATGGAAGCATTTACACTAGATCTGAACCTGACAGCAGACAGAATTTTAGGAATTGGTCTAGAAGATAACTGGTTTCCACTTGTCTCATACTCTGATCACCCTCTGTACAAGGATGGATTCTACCTGTACAAGGATGTGACTTTAAAATCAATATCATTAAATTACTATTGATCTTTATCACCCTTACCTTAAGGCACTTTATATTACAATTTTGATCATCTGAGTCTGATTCTCCCTTTAACCAAAATCAAGGGATCAGATAGAGACTTGATCAGCATTTACAATGCAAATTTGATCTCTAGCAGTGGAACTAAACCCACTGGCTATCAGATCTACCCTAAATTTAGTGTAAAAAATGAACCCATATTCATCCTCTCTCAACTTTGATGTCCTCCATTTCTCCACTAATCCTACAACAATACTTTCACTCTTGCAACTGTCTCCACTTCCATGCAGACCTAGGTGTCTGTCCCATATTCTGACAACCCTGTGTTCCAAAACCCCTATGTTCCAACAGTCTCTATATTCATCTATGATCTACAGTAGTTGTCAGAACAAAGTGGTGTTGGAACAAGCCTGTGTTGGAAAGTAATGGATTTGTCGGAATATAGGGGTGTCGGAATATAGGGCTGTAACCGCAGACCTAGACCTTCACAGGTCTATCCAATAATATGGAAGTTCTGATCATACTCGGACTACAGGAGATTATAAGAGACCAATTTGCCTAAAAGATTTAAACAAAGACAATAGGGATGGGGACAGATGGAGAAAGCTGTTAAGGGGTAACTTAAGGCCATTAGCCTTTCGGAGGGACATGTAATGAGGTACTATTGTATGAATACTGACAATTTTTACCCTAGTTTTGTATCAAATTAAGAAGAAATGTGTTGAAATTTGATTTGGGATGCACTACCGCCTTGTTTTTAAGGTGATCGTTCATACCTAGAAGTGCACAGCCCTACAAAAGCAAAATTTCTGAGATGACTATGACAGCCCTGACTGTACAGTGTCATGTAAACACACGATAATACTGTATTTAAAGTGCTATGACACCTATATGTTAGTCAGAAAACTGCAGTGTATTGCAATTTCATATGACCTTTGTAGTCAAATAACAAACAGAGATCAAATCAGTTTATTGATGAAACATGATAGCTTTACAACCTTTAATCAAAACTTAGATTATAATTATTATCGAACTTATCTTGCTGTTTTTTTCTGCTTCCAATACTTAATTACTGTAGTCTAACCAGGGAGCCAAAGTGTGTGCTACTATAGTAGGACAAAATTGTTAACTAACTGTATGTGAAGTATTGCAGTAAAATTATACACAGTCTTTGGAGCAAGAAAAGAGCCCCAAACCAGGTCTGGACAGATGTACAATTGTTAATCTGTCCAATTTGACCTCAAGCACAAGACATATGCCTTCTTCCTTATTTAAAGTTATCTACCACTAATGAGCACAAAGGCATATAACTTTATCAATGTGCTATCAGTGTGCTAACCCAGTACTGAGCACTTTTCAAACTCATCCAATTGATATCAGTTCAACTCCAATGGCTGGATGGAACCGGAGGGCTGGAGGGGGGTGCACCCTCACCAATTGGCCCAAACTTTGCTGAACAGGGCAGACTTTCATGTCTCAGTCTACATTAGATTATGGCCGTGAGGAACAGGTTGGATCTAGAGTCTTGCAGAATGTCACTGTCCCTCTGGGAAAAAAGAGTCCTGTACTGTATGGTCATGCCGACTCCATGGGTATGGAAATGGGATATGTACTTAGTTAACCAGAAAGCCCAAAGACTTCGTGACTCCTTGCTAATGGAAAATTTGGGAATTTTACTTTTTGACCTCATGTGACCCCGAATGATAATCTTAACGATTCTTGGGAAATTCTACTTGATAGCTAGAGACCCCAGAGAAGTTCTGACCTCCAAAAATGAATCTCTGTTTTCTTAACCACACTGCATCCACATAAAAATATGAAAGGCTTCCAACTTTCCTACTATTGTAGGCCTCTTGATCTCAGATAAAATTTAACCTCTGATGACCTGCCACGAACTCTGAACCGCACCGAAAACGAAGTTCTTCCTCACAATGTATTTTCACAAGGTTTTCACAGTTTTACAGTATTTCTTGTAACCTTGTAACCTGTAGCCTACAAGTTGAGATAACGTTTTTACATGTCATTTTCAAGGTTCAATGGCATTTGACCTCAAATGACCTTTAACCACCACCAAAAACAAGAGGGTTCTTCTCAACATTTGCTCGTTACACCTTTTTTTCAGGGCAATATTCATCACTTTATTTTTTCTGTAAATCTTTGATTCTTACGCAGCTTTAGAAATTGGGTTTATAGGAAATCATAATAACAAGGTAGTTGATTGCTAGTTATCAGAATGAATTTATGACA
Organism: Holothuria scabra; assembly: GCA_037179385.1. Taxonomy (NCBI): domain Eukaryota; kingdom Metazoa; phylum Echinodermata; class Holothuroidea; order Aspidochirotida; family Holothuriidae; genus Holothuria; species Holothuria scabra. The sequence continues at coordinate 22,864,865 of CM074181.1, forward strand.
GAAAAAGGGAATGTCCAAATACTGTTCCCTGGAGAACACCAGACCCTGTGAGATAATTGTTAAGAATTAGAATAACCTTCCAAAAAAATAATCTAGTAGAACAAGACCCTCTTCCCACCCTCTGATGTTGTGCACTAGTTTACTTTGTTACTGGTTCAAAGCTCCAGCAGTTTAGGGGCAACACTCAATGTGCGGGTGCTGTATTTACTTTATGTCTGGCAATGTACATGGACATACAGTTGGAGGCCAACCTGCAATAGACGAATCCGGACAGATTGTGATGGTCTGATTTTAGTTGGCCTTTACTGGGGTCCATCACCTTTAAATTTCCTTCCTTACCTGTTCCATAAATGGTTGTACTCAGGAGTGTACTGTACCTTGATTTTCTCAACTTTACTACACTGAATATGAGGATTTGAAATTCACATAGACAATAAATGAAGATGATTAAAATCTGATGGACCCCACTAATGGCTTCCTACAGTCTCTATAAACAAGCCCTAATCCGATTAGTCTACATACTGTGGGTACGCGCAGCCTACCCAAGCATGCTGGAAGAAATCAAATGAGAGAATTGAGCCAAAATCATACTTTAAGACGGCCTTTTCCCATTTGTCATTACACTTGCAACAGTTCATCTCTTTTGCAAACAAGCTCCAGTCACTCCAGAAGCTAATCAAACATACTTTAAAGGGTTTCAAGCCAAAACTTTTTTCAAGTCCTGTTACTCAGTAATGACATTTATCACCAACATCTGTGTTTCATTGTGATACAACAAACCATCCCCTTTAACTTTATTGATTACAAGAGGCAACACAGGAAGTCCATCATAGACCACAGATTGACAACAAGATTACAGTATGATGCAGTGTGAAAGCTATGAGCATTTGATAGACAATTATTTTCAGCATATTTAGAACTAATTCACTTTGCTTTGCCGACCATGTCAAAGCACCATTCACCCATTGCTACAGCTACAGCACTTGTTACATCTCAGAACACAGCCCTTGCACAGCTGACGTTCACAAACATACCCACTAGCCAGGATGCACAAAATACGAAATAACTGACCTAGTTTGATATTTTTGTTCTTGAAGGACCTTTCAATGAACAAAAAATGTGTTATTATTGAGATCTCACCAAAAGACTTGCAAAAAAGGATAATTTGGAACAAGATACTGTATAAAGCAGAATTTAGCGTTGTGTCATGTCGTCATCTGCACAAGTAGCTGCCATTTTCGTTTGGTGTATGACAAGAAGGGAACTCAGTTGCTAAGTGACAGAAGCACTTCAGTCTACACATCATTCCAAATAATATACATATGCTTCTTATTACTGAATCAAAGATGGTATTATGAAAACAGCTAGACAGTTGAAGAATCAAGTTGAACAAGTTTTCCTGCTGTGAGCTTTGATACTGAGAACAGTTGTCTAGAACTCAAAGACATGACCTATTGATTTACTGTTACAGTCAAAATTAGCAGGGAAAATTCAGTCATTGTTTGATGAAACTTTAAGAACACCTTTTGTGGAAAGGTAAATGTGGTGCCAGAGATCATCTGTGTGAAACTTGGTGAGGCAGTCATTCGTCACCTTAAACTACAGTTTCAGTGTACATATATCAAAACTCTCAACTGGTACAGCTCTTTGATTGGCATCACATTCAAACAATGCATCATAGCTAAATTACACGGCATAGGCACTGAGAGTGTCTTGATTACACATTATGGACTTATATGTCCACTGGGCCAAGCCATGAAGCAAAAAAAAAAAAAAATATGCCTTTAAAGGTTTAAGCACCCTCTTTTGGAAGTTGTGAAGTGATTAAAAATTACGTCTACTTTCGGGCACTGATTCTAAATTAGTACCGAAAGATCTTTGGCATACGGAAATGTATGCCAACAAATTTGGCGTAGGCTACAGTGTAGGCTACTCGGTTGCTACAGGGAAAATAACAATAGTTGGCATAGAAATTAGAATTGCAACAGTTAGTGTGGGGTATAATTCCAAACACCTCCACCTTGGCGTGATTCTTCAGCGTATGGCAAATGTACTTTCCAGTGTGGGTCACGTCCAGTGACTAGTTAGGCCTAGCCTAGGCCACACGGTAGTGAAGTTAGGCGTGTAGTGGTAAGGCTAACGTAGGCCTAACGTTAGGCCCTAGGCCCTAACGTAGGCCTAGGGCCTAGGGTAACTTGTTACTTAAGTTATGTTACTGTTAGTGTTAACGTTAGGGCTAGCCGGTTGTTAAAAGTTAGATATCTTGCGCTAGACCTGATATCACACGCAGGTTCCCAATATTTGCAGAAAATTCTTTGCCCGTTCGCATTGATGAAATGAGGGAACTCTTCGCTGTCACTTTCAGCCATGTTAACGCACTCACGATCGGTTTCACTTTAAGAGTTGGTTGGAATGGGGCTTAACCGTTGCACTACAAGTGCAATATGATTCAAGACAGTTTGTCAGTACATCAGTGAGAGTGTGTTGTGCAACTACAGTGATAGTGCAAGCCTGCAAGACAGTAACGCAGTTAAACAATCTAGCTTGGAACGCCAAAGAGGCTTTTTATGTCCCCAGCGCAAGCACCACCCCTGGCAGGGGTGGTGCTGGCGTGGAGGAGGGAGTGGGGGAGAAAATGGCCGACGTCTCCGAAGGTAGGCAGATCTAAACATAGTTAAAAAAAAATAAAATCCTACAAGTACTGAATGACCGGGTGCATGGGTGACGATTTTCTTGTTTTATAGTGCTTTTATAATATATATTGGAATCAATTTTCAATCACTTCTTCTTAGCTCTATTACACCTCATTCCATGTACCTTGTCCTATATTATCCCCCGTCAGAAAAGAACGAATATTTTTCGGGAGGATTAAACATGAAAAAAAATAAAGGACTGAAGTTCCGGCCTTCTGGGATGGATGATCATGAGCTTTTTTTTCTTTATGAATTTTTGTTAAGTTCTTTTGTAGCGCTAATACATATCTGAAACTTTCTGCTCTCCCAAACTAAAAGGCTCCCATACGTCTTTTTCAATATGAAATATAAAACTTCAAACATATGGGAAGGCAAACTTTTTCCTCTGGAAAATTTTCTTATATGATCCGAGGACCTTAATCTGTCTGATGATATTCAGTAACCCCCAAAATCTACAGATCACCCCCTTCTTGATTTTTCTTAAAAGAAGGTCAGATTCTTCCATAAAACGCCCAAAATCTGTCATAAAATTACAATTTATACCCAATATAAGCTTCGGATTGTTAAAAGTGACAAAATTTTTCAATTTTCCATTATAACCCATGTATAGGCCTACCAAAAAACAAATTTTCTTATATTTAATTCCAAATTTTTTTGCAATAATAAGCTCAGTCTCAATTAATCTTTGTTCAAAAAAAAAATCGGACACATATGATCGTCTCGAGACCTTAGTACGATGGCCTAGAATGATTAAATGCATAACCACAACATAATTTCAGATGTCATGTATAAAACGTTCTTTATTTTGCCTATATGAAAGGTAGACTCTTCAATAAACAGCCGAACATTTAATGGTCTTTCTCTCAAAAGTTTAAATTTTTTTCTTTTCAAAATATACTCAAGGTTTTTACGTTTTTGTTAAGCCAAAAATTTAGGCTGCGCGCGCCTCAAATTCTGCCAAGTCACGTTCCACCGGGACTAACTCATCGCCTTTTGCGGGGGGGGGGGGGGGGGCTTGAAATCCCACCCCCTCCCTCCGTCGGGGAGGTTGGCCCCCCTGTCGGGCAAATGCTGGCAACACCCCTGCCCCCTGCTCCCTCCAACTTTTTAGTTACCGTCCCGGGTCGCTGTATCGGCTACATATCAAGTTGGGGGGTTCAGCAACAAATGTTTCAATGGAAAGGTGTGATCTGTAATTAAATGAAGAGAAAAACTGTATATGACAATGAGATCAAGGGCGGCGATTCGTTCTTTGAAGACTTGGGATATGAATGCCGAAGGTAGTCATGGTGAAACGTTCCTTCTTACTTTTGTTACATCCTCCTTCTCTGCTGGACTACCTCTTATCGCTTCGGGAGGAAATGAAACTCACCACTCTCACACTTGATTTAGTCATGTTTCACATCTGACTAATTGACAGACAGTATATATATACAGTGATACACAATTATAGTAAAATACACAAAAGTTTTGTAACATTTGGGGTGAGCTAACGGGGCATGCAGTCAAGCAAGTGTTAAGTGGTTTTCACGAAGTGTGAACACAATGAAAGCTTATCTCATTTGAGGGCACAGACAAACTTAGATAACAGCAGTGGCGGAGCTAGTGATTTCGGTCAGAGGGGGCGAAAATGATCTCCAGGGGCGCTTCGAAGGAGTTAATACCCTGAGCCTAGGCACGATCGAAGCCATGGCTTTTCAGACTTTCCATTTGATTTTCCGCACCTGGTAGAAGACTACTTTGCCATTTTCCATCAGCAAGTTTTTCTATTAAATCATGTTTAAAGTTTCTATCCATAGGCCTTCGGAGAAGAAATTTCTGGGCAGTGGCGTAGCCGGGGGGGGGGGGCTCTGGGGCCTAGTCCCCCCCATTTTCTTCAGCCCCCCCCCCCCAGGATTTTTTGCTTCCTGATAAAGGTCTCTCTTTTTTGTAAGAAAACTCTGCAAAAAGCTTGATAACAATTTTTAGAGATGGTGTACATTTTATAGCGTTATATAAGTAGACGAATGATTTATGGGTATCTTTCGGATAATGTTTCATAGAAGGCGGATGCAGGGGGCCTGGCCCCCAGTAATTTTTATGAAATTTTGAGGGGGCATGCCTCCACCCATAACTGTATGTCGCAAAATAAAAAAAAATCGAAAGGAATTTAACAAATTTCAGTTACTTTTATTACATTTCGGCTATTTTTTGGCTCAAATATTACTTTTCAGGTTGCAAAAGTTGCAATGCTTCCGGGGGGTTATCCCCCTGGACCCCCACATTAACGATAACCTGTAAGAGAGTTTATTTTTGCCCTTCAAACAATTGCAGGGTATTCTGCAATTGTGCCCCATTCTGAATTTCGGAATAAATTCAGGTAGACTGTGAAAAGCTTCATATCTTCTGAATCTCTTGACTTTTTACTCCTCGGGTTTCAGGATGGATAATATTCGAACAGATTTTTGGGTTTGGCTGAAATTGGCTACCTTGGTGTGGATTAAGGAATGCTCCTAGCATCTGGCATATTTCTACCTCATGCATATAGGGATTTTTTTCAATTCCTGGGGGTGCACAAAATCGTTCCAAAATCATGCTTGTACTTGGTGTGATGGGTAGAATATTTGGATCTATTAGCTAAAAAATCTATGACCGTTACTTCACAGATAACCATAACCTAATGCCCGATATTGTCGAATATCAAATTTCTTTCAAGCATTTGCCGAAAAATGGAAAAGTATCGTAGTAGGGATAACATAGTTACGAAAGGTTAAGAGATAAAAAAAATGGCGACATATTTGGGAAGCCTGTGGCTTAAAAGAAACAATTATTCTTGAGACTGTTTTTAAATCTTGTGTAACACAATATCCGAAATGGCAGATTATTTTAACAGCTTCAAATCTTTGCCGAAAACAGAAGACGCTATATTTAAAGTACAATTTTCATGGAGAATAAAAAGATATGCGACACATTTGGGTAGAATGTGAAAAAAGGTTTTCATCATCCCAACTTCACACTGTAGTCCTCCAAAAATTTGCCCGAAATGGTCAAATATTCGGGCAAAGGTTAAAAAAATGAGGGGACGCTTTCAATTGCCAAATTAGTTCAACGGATAGACAGGGGAGTTTTCATGTGCCCAAAAGTTTGCCATCTGTCCTGCTCTAGAGCCAAATACAGGCAATGGTTATGAGAATCGGATAATTTGTTTTTCGATACTTGAATGATACAGGGTGAGAATGTCTTCCCGTAAGTCTGCTTGGAAATTTATTTCATTGAACACACCTTGTAACGTGACGATTCTGTCAATAAGTGTTACTAATAGAAGAAAAATCATCTTCTTCATTTCATCCAATGGTAGTGGTACATTTCCAGTTACAAAGTTCCTAGAGATAGCAGTCTACTTGACAACAATATGACAACAAAGCATCCTTAAGGTGCTTTGGTGTGGCTTCTGTCCTATTCAGCCAGTCTACAGCCAGTCTAGAGCAGGACCACACATGTTTGCCTTTTAGAGGGCGTAATTGCAATTTGGGACGTTTAGCTCCGTAGGGGAGCAGAACTCTTCCGGGAGTAATTGTTTGGATTTCGCCCCTTGGCTCTTCGCTAAAGACTCTAGGGGACTTTTAGAAAAAAGGCTTTGTTTGAAAAACAACTTCGCTTCTCTGCCTTTTGGCTAAGAACTTTTGTAGGTGGATAAGTATTCTTTATAACAATATTTGTAGTTGTATTCTTATTAATGGTTTCCTTAGTAAGAAAGTATATATATCAAGGGGAGTTCGTCAGGGTTGCCCTTTGTCTCCTTCTTTTTATGTTCCTTTTAAAGAGCCGCTTGCTCGTTACATTCAGATGCCGTTCCGGTATCCGCGGGTTAACCCTTCCAGGTAGTAATGGTAGAGTAGTTAAATTTGTCCAATATGCTGATGATGCCACGTGCGTCGCTACCTGTGCGAGAGACATTAAGAATTTCTTCACTTCATTTACTCTTTTTCAAAATGCTACTGGGGCGACTGTCAATATGAGCAAAACGTGTGGGTTGCGTTTGGGTGGTTTCGCTGGAAGGAAGTTACCGGCAAATATTAAGTGGAGTGACGAATTCATTAAGATAACTGGGGTGTCCTTCGGTAGCAAAAAAGCGGTCCTGACCAATTGGACTAGCCGACTCGACAAAGCGAAAACATGTCTTCATCTTTGGCAAAATAGAAATTTATTTCTTCCCGGGAGGATTTAAATAACCAATGTTCTAATTTATCCTTTGTTTTATTATTTGGCACCGATTTTCCCAGTTCCGGAGAAGATTAGTCAGGATCTTCATAAAGTACTTTTTGGTTTTATCTGGAAATGGAAAACTGAATTGGTTGCGAGGAAAGTAGTTTGTTTAAGCAAATTGGACTGGGGACTTGGACTAGAGAAATTCAAGGAAAAGATGAATGCCTTACTCATCAAGCCTTTCATACCTTTGTTGCAGGATGACGTTCCGCGTGTTCATTTCTTTCTCATTAGGTTTTTTTATTGCTACTAACTTGCGTCGTTTTTACCCTCATTTGTGGTCCAATTCTAGACCCAACTGTAACACCAGCAGTCCATCATTAAAGATAGCTTGCGATATTGTTAGGTATTTGTACGCAAAGGACAAAGTTTGGTTGAGGCATGTGACAAAGACTAAAGATATAGTTAATGATCTTTCTCCCAATGATATAACCCCGTCAGTGGTGGTGAAGCATCCTGCACTACCGTTGGGGGAGATCTGGAAAGCAGTTTCAAACCCTATTTTAGATCAAAGACAGTCTGATTTTTCCTGGAGACTAGCTCACTCCATTTTGTATTCTGGTGCAAAGCTAAAGAAATGGAAAGTGTATAGTGGGGTATTGTAAAGTTCGGAACTGTGGGAAGTTAGAGATCACAAGGCACATATTTTGGGAGTGTCCTAAAACTTCTAATACTCTTTTATGGGTTTACTCCGTAGCCGGAAAAATGCTTGGAGGAAATTTTCATTTTAACCTTAACTTCTTCATGTTCGGGTCTCCATCCCCAGATGCACCAACGGTGGTTTTAAATAGGGTTTGGTTTATTTTTGTAGTAGCTAAACACATCATGTGAAAATGTAGATGTACACATGTGTTCGAGAAAAGGGTGATTGAAGATGGTAATATCATAAAAATGATTTCTCGGGAGGTCATAGACCGAGTGACAGCGGATTTCAGTCGCTTACCAAGAGAACGGTTCCTAAAAGTTTGGGTTTCGCGAAAGTCCTTTGTCAGGATTGTAAATAATGTTTTAAACTTTAATCTGCCGTAATTGGAAATTTTCCTGTTAATTATGTGTAAGTTGTCTGTATTATTTCAAGGAATATGTCTTTCAATACCTTTTTTTAATTTCCACAACTCTGTAAGACTTTTGTATATGTAATGTGAAGTTTACGAAATAAACTTAAAGAAAAGTGTCTGTTCTTTTCACCCAGTCAAGAATGGAGCCATGCATGGCAGACCAGTAATGTAAATGGTCTGAAGGCCTTGAGGTTGGTCAAGTGTTGTCCTTTAGCGGACGTATACAGGTATAGCTTCTTCGGGAAGCAGTATCAAGTTGGTTTAGCCGAACGGCCCTTTGCCAGAGGGTCGGGAGGACTTTGGAAAAAGTACAACTTCGTAACAACACATTACGTTGATAAGCAAATACCTGATCTACGTAATGGTGAAGTGTATGTTACGTAATAACATATGAAAGGTTAAAAGCGACATTATAATAAATATTAAAACGTCGGGAATGAAAACAGTAGGCTGTAAATTTACATAAAATTAAGGTAAACAAAACAGAACAATTCTGTAATTCGATTTTACAGTAGACTTTTGAAAACTAATTTACATGCAAAAACTGTAAAGAAAAAACAAACTCTTAATGTTTTTTCATGATTACAGTCTGGCTGTAAAAAACATTATTTGGTTGGAATAAAATTTGCCATAAAAATTATGTAAATTTACAGAGAAATTTTTTAACAGTGTATAAGCATAGGAAATGACATTTTTGACTCTCTGAGAGGTACGAATTTCCACATTTTCTGGACGCTCCGCGCCAATTGCAACTAGTGGTGGCGCTTCGCTTTGACTGTTTTAGGGGCAGAATATCTTTTTTGAGGTTAAAATCTTCTGCCCCAAACTGAAATGCTTCCCTACGCCTCTGGAAATACCTTACTGAGGCGTACACTGGAACAGCTGCTTGCAACATTCAGCAGGATTCCGGATTTGCGATCCTACGATACATAGGCCAGAGGAGTAATGAAGTGAGCTAATCAGTACCTCAAAAGTGTTCTTTAATCTTAGAAAAATCACAATTTTTTCTCACCAGTAGACAAATAAACCTGGCAAATGCCATTTTCAGCTATCTGGGAGGTTTTAAAATCGAAAATTTTCTTTGTACGCTCCGCGCCAACTGATGGTCGCCACGCTTAGATAGTAAACTCCAGCCATCCCCTATAAAAGTAGCCAGCCCCTCCCATGGGACCCTAAAAGGGCTGTTCCCCCTGAACCGGACCAGGGGCCCCTAAGCGGCCCCTGGACCCCACACCGATGGGGTCTTATGCTTCGCGCAAAACCGGACGCCTTACGGAGGCACCATTATGTCGGCTGCCGAAAACTTGTGCCCCCAATAAAAACATCTTCGACCGCCTATGTGTTTACATAACTGCAGTTGTCAGACAAGGAATCCACTCCCGCCGTTATTTACATCTTATTCATTGGAACCTTCGCAAGATGTAGTAACCATTTTGAAAACACTAATGATTTTGTAATTCCAGGAACTACCGAGCGGAAAAAAAACTTTTACCGTCAGTGGTGATGCCAAAGTTATTGCAACACGTGAGTGAGACATGTTACTGTATTTTTTTTACATTAACGAAGTTTGAAGGGGGGAGGGGAAAGTAACGTATGGTTTAAAGCTTGTGTATTTTCGTCGTTGCCGGAGTGGAACACTTCTGACGTTTAGGAACCGGGGTAGTCGTTGCATGGTACTGGTGATTCCGTTTTCAGAAATTAGGACAAGAAAAATGGCAGCTATGCAGTGAATAGTCGCAATCTGTTCATGAAAACACTAAATATTAATGGAGAAAACAAGTCGTTAAAGAGCAAAACCTTTCACCCCAAACTACAATTTTGGTACGGGGGTACCGAAATTCTCAATTGGCTCAGCTCTTTGATTGACAGCTAATTCAAACAATGCAGAGTACCAAAGCTTATGTTACCCAGCATGAACGGTACTAAGAGTGTTTTGATTATATAAATTGAGTCTTTTATGCTCAACCTGAAGCAATAAACTGAGATGAGGATGAATTTCAGACAATTGTGGGAGGGGCTTAAGTAAGAAGGTTAGGAGAATTGGTACTGTTTGGGATGAGAGAACTAGACCTTTAAGGTGATATCAAATCAAATCCTCTGTTTTATTAAAAGACCAGTTTTTCTGATACTTGGGTGATAAAAGAGATACACAAATTTGTGTAGTTACTTTTGTAGCGTTACAAGTGATTGGAAAGTGAAGACAAATGAAAGGCACGAGGAAGTGCTCATGGCAAACAATTTCGAGCAAAAGGCGAGTCCATACGGTTGGGGTTGAACGGCCAGCCTTGAAACCCGTAGTGGGACATGCTTTGTATATTCTGGTCCATAATCTAGATAACTAGATAACTCCTGTCGGGCCACTGTACTTTTGTAGCCCAATGGGGGGGGGGGGGGGCAACCGGTTGGGCAGAACCCCCTCCCCTTCCCGTGGACGAATACCCCCAGGTAAATACCCCCGACCAAATACCTCTAGTGAATACCGTCTCGATAAGTGCCGTTAAATATAGGAGACGGATGCCCAGATATAATAGCAAATCTTTTGCCTAATTTTGTTTCTCGCGGGCCTCAACATGCATGTAACCCGACCCCTGAGAAAATTGCGAGAGCATCTTCACGTGGGTCAGGCCTCGGTCAACTGGCAACACTAGGGTTGTTGTGTGTCATAGCCCTACGGTAGCGCCACTTTCCATTTCCGACTTTTTTAAGTTTCGGAAATGAGCTTTTCATATATAAGACCCCAAATATAGATAGACGGTCGGTCGAGGTCCCTGACAAAATAGATGGGACAGAGGTTTAGAAATTAAAGAGAACGGTAACTGTGGTAACTGATAGCAGTTACTGTGAAGTTTGTATTAGTTATTGTGAGACTTCTGCATTGATAATACACGAACAATTCCTTCTAATTCCTGTTTACGATTTAGAAGTTTTTCTTTGAATGAATTTAGTTGATTTGCTTTGATATTCTGGGTTATTTAAGCCATCTTAAGAAGGGATGAGTAGGGGGAGGGGACAGGCACAACCGCGTCCACCCTTTCTCGTTTGCCATGAAAAAAGTTCACAGACAATAATCCCATGCCCTCTACCACCCGGACTTTTACACTCGGATGAATACTATACTTCGGATACCCTCGGAAAATTACCACCCGGACAGATATACCGAAACTTACCTGCAAGGAAAAATGGCATACACACAGTTACTCAAACAATATACACCGGATCGACAAACACCCCCACATGAATAACAAAGTACACATGTCGTTAATCATACGAGATAAAGGCACTAGCAATGGATTATGGTACCCACAGGTCCCAACAAGATCCTCCCAGCCTATCTAACTGCTCGAGCTCTACAACAAATACAGGCGCCCTACGGGCGACGGGAGACTGAAAGCATTAGGACATTTTAATCGTTTTCGGGTCAGAGCGCGGGTCAAACTGGTCACTACAAAAAGTCACGGGGTTTAAGAATGGCCGGAAAACATGTCATGTATGGCTACCCTCGTTCCTAAAACCTCTTTAAAATGTTAATGAAGTTCAAAACATTCGTACCACGCATTATATAGCAGGGGAACATTTCAGGTCAGATACCTGCTTTTGCTATGCTTTTGTTGCTTTGGTCAGTCGTACCCATCGAATTTCGTGGTTTCAAAATGCGTAAAGATGAGTAAAAAAATGTTGTTGGCGAATATTAATCATATGTTGGAGGGAAATAATGTTTGGTATTTAAAGGTTCCAACTGACTTAGGGATGGTAAATAACCGTCAATCTTTACTGCCGACTACATTTTTATTACATGGTGTGGGACGAAATACAACAGGCCTTATACGAAAACCGAGCTGATTACACAAAAGTGGTGGTTTTGATCGCTTTTAAGTGTGTAGTAGATGTAGAAAAAAGAAACGTTTCAATCAATGAAGGGAGTTTTTACTGCGTCCTTTGTTTGAAACTACTGTTTTCAAAAGCCCTGCCCATTCATTCCGTTATCGTTTAGAACAAAATGCTTTTTAAACAGTCCTTGAATAGTTGTACACAGCTATTTGTGGTTAAAATACATATTCCATAGGGAAAACAAGCAGAACTCATGGACTCGAAAAGCACAGTTTATCAAGGAAATGCTAAGTTTTTCGTGGGAATGTCTGCTTCATTGTCCCGTGCACCTCTGCAGGTATACACCGCTTTAAGTAGTTATAACACTATCGCCGCGTTTCCCCATTTAACTGTTAGTGTAAGTTTTAGTCATAATATATATGCATACCAGATTATTGCATTCATGCGAGGCACCATCTACAGTACTGAGTAAATAGCCTGTCAATCCTGAATCCGCCTCGGGTCAGTACCAAACAATGACATCATTTAGCTACAGTATCCTGCTATTTCAATATCTTGCAGCAAAAGTTAGCGAACCCCGAACTCCGGCAATACTCGTACCTGGGAAATGATTACTGAAGATAAAATGCCATTTCAGTTTTATGGGATGTTGTATCTTACTGTGTTAATGATTCGTCGGAACAAGTACAGAGTCGGACGAAGGCCCTGTTAGTTACGTATTTGGTTCAGAGAGATGCATAAGTGATCTTTTTGATGGCGTTGGGGAAAGATGCAACTACGCCCTGCAGTAACGTAGCCACGGGGTGGGCTGGGGGACCAGGCCCCTAGATTTTTTTCTTCAGGTCCCCAGATTTTTTTTTGCCTCCTGATAAAGTAATTGAGAAAAAATAGGATGCACAAGCGTATAAAATGCTCAAAATGTCTGGAAATGGTTGTAGTTCATATAATCAGATTTTTTTTTTCAATTTTTCAATGGGTCATTTTTTGTTGTAGTTAACCATTTTATTGCAAATAAAAGCTTAAATTGACGACTGCATATTTTCCACTCACGGATCCGGGAACTGTCATAAGATCTGGGGTCGCAAATTTTCAAAAATTTTCTGTTCTACCCTCGCCAACTGATGGTGGCGCTTCGTTCAGATGGAAATTGGTCTGGTCAGATATCCAGAACCTCCACAAAAACGGTAACGTCACTTTCCCCAATAACTTCTGTTTGACAAAAAAGCAAGTCAAAAAGTAGTAATTCCTACGGTACATATCCAAATATCAAGTCCTTTTCCGGCCACTTCAATTAGATACTGGTATGGTAGGAGATAGAAAGAATAGGAGGGTTCCAGCACTTGTTACAAGGGTGGGAAAGGCAAAGTTTTGGAAGGACGCCTTCCTATATAGTAACTCAGGCTATCACAACTGTTGACAGACCGACAGTCTAGGACCTTGAGCTAGATGAACTACAATCATCGACAAAATGAAGCAAAATCGTTGTTACTGTGGCAAAATGCACTTATTTTTCTCTCAACCTCAACTTGCAGCCTACTTCTTCACTTCCAAAGTTGTGTCCTTTTTGTAAGTTACAAAATTTGCAGCCAATATTTAAAGGGAGAGCGGGAAGGTGACTTGCCTCATTAACTTTTGTCGTGTTCAGTCCTTTACAAAACAAATGAAACAAAATCTTTGTTACAGATGCAAATTGCACTCACACTCTCTCAAACCTGCAACTTGGAACCCCTCTGTCCCTTTCAATGTTGTGTCTTATCTGATATTTGTAAAATTGTAGCCAACATTGGAAGGGGATTGGGGAAGGTGACTTGTTTTATTTCCTTTTGTCGAGGAGCGCTATCGTCGACAAAACAAGTAAAACTTAATCGCTGCTACAGTGATAAAATGCACTCATGATCTCTCAAAATCAGCATGGAACTCCTTCTTGCTCTCTTCCCCGTTCAAGATTGTTTCCTATCTGGAAGTTACAAAATTAAAGGGCAGGGTAGGAATTGATTTGTTAAATTTACTTTGGCCTACTAATGTAAGAACCAAAATCGACATTTATCAGCATCAAAAGCAGCCAGTCGTGAACGATCCGTTGAGTGTGGGCGTGGCCGCTTTTTTGAAAATGGTGACCATATTTCAGTAGTCATGAATACTTTCCAAATAACAGAAAAATAAGGGCCTCCTTTTATGAGATGTAAGGTGTTACATAAGATTGAAGAAGAAAGGTTCGCTTTAAATGATCAGGGTAGTTCCAATTACAGTATGAAGGCAGTCCCAGAATCCAAGCAATACGTAACATTATGCTGCAGGCAACGGGAATGTAAGGGCATCCAGGGTCGTTTCACTAAAGTCACCGCCCAACCTTAGCTATATAATTTCTGCCATACAAATTGACAAGAACTCTCAACATGTCCGACACGTTTCACAAGTTTTAACTTGTTGAAGGCACGACATTTGATGTTACTCGTTATGGTACTATAAACCGGGGCCTCGCCGGGTCGGTTTTGAGTTTATAATTACCTGTACATCCTTTTACAAACTGTGTATTTGCCGTTATCTTCTCAGGCAAAAATTACAGCAACACATTGTGTGTGGAAAGGTGATTGCCTTTTAAAAAATAAAGCCACAGTCGGCTATTTCTTTTGGAAAAATTGGAGCTTGAATTCTGGTTTTCCATAAACTCAAGTAGTACAACTGAATAGCCTTTCACATAATAACAGAAATTCCCACTTTACACTTTAAAATCAAAAGAGTGAACTTAGTCACTCTTTGATCGAGTGAAAAGTATAAATTCACTCCATACGAGTGATAATTCACTCCAAGAGGAGTGAAGTTCACTCCAAAAAGAGTGAAATTCCCTTAAAACGAGCGAAGTTTCACTCTTGATGGAGTGCCCACAGTGATCGGTCTTAAAAAAGAGCGATCATTGCAGGCACTCGTGGAAGAGTGGATTTTCCCTCTTCCTCTAGTGAATTTCACTCTTTTTGGAGCGAACTTCACTCTTTTTGGAGGGAACTTCACTCCTCTTGGAGTGAAATATCTTTCTAATGAAGTGAATTTACACTTTTCACTCGATCAAAGAGTGACGAAGTTCACTCTTTTGATTTTAGAGTGTAGGTTTCATACTAAAACGCAGGATACCGAAAAATAATATGCAAGCTTGAACATTTCATGTTTATTTTCGATAGAAACAGCTGGCCTGATTAGTCATTGAACCACAGATTGCGACTCATGCAAAAAGTCCACCAGCACAAATCTTACTGTCTTAAGCCACACTTACAGTACCGTGTTAAGCCGCACTGGGAATTCTGATCGGATTCCGATTTTTTTTTTTTTTTTGTTTGTTTGTTTGTTTGTTTTGTTTTTTTGAATTTTCATTGAAACCTTCTCAATCTGGTCGGAAGAGCCAAAACAATTGCCAACCCGTGAAAACGTATGAGTCGTACCGTGAGACTATGATAACTAAATTTATGCTTCTTATTCCGTGACATGACGTCGATGGACACATTTTATCGGTCTACTACACTGTCCGATAAAAAAATGTACCTAGGTGTGACGTCATGGAAAAGGTAGTTGCCATTTCATTTTCATAGGAATCAGATGCAAGTCATTTACTTACACTGGTTTACAACATTTTTGGCCATTTCCGACCAGGGATGAAGAAGATTTCAACAAAGCCCCGAAAATATCGGATCGGAATCCGATCCGAATTCGTTGTAATGTGACGTGGTCAACTGGTTAATTTAGCCAAATACCCGGTTATTATTGCAGTTTCCAGCCAGCTTCTTTGATCATTAACTGGTTACCCAGGACTGTGAATGTGTCATGGTAACCCTGAATAAAGTGGAAATTTCACCAGGCGGCTTTTAGGGTGTAGTCTATAGTTTAACCTCACACTTACACATTAATTAAGCGTAGTTTAGAGTTAGGCTAGGTTAAGATAACTTAGCCTATATAGATGAGCTCAACGAGTTTGGTCACGGCTGTAAGTCGCCGCAACTTCATCGTCTGGTTGGGTGTTCTATATAAGCATATAGTACTCGAGATGACATCTTGCTCTTATTTAAACTCAAACCCAATCAACAATCCTACAAACTCCATTCAACAATGTAAATCGAGACAAATATTATCAAGTGTGTTGTCGTTTGATGAAATAGGTATGATATTTAACCCGAGATGCATACATCTGTAAGTAACCATGCTGTAAGCAACCATGTCCGTTATGTTAATGGTGTTATCGCTTTCATATATGCGGAGCACTAAAAATTTTTATTGGAGAATGACTCCAAAACTGTGTCAAAATTTAATAGAGAGTGTTTAACCTTACTTGGACGTCTATTTTTGGTTGTCTTTCCCTCGGAGCTAATACGTTAGTAAAAGAACTCCCAACGTTGGTCATAAACACAGTTACTTAAAAGAAATACCCAACCTATGACAGTTTGATTTACCGAAGGCTAAATGAACCCTTTACAAAAAATATTTTGACAATTTGAAAATTCGAGGTAACACACTAATTTCACTCAATCATAATTATTTGTCAGTTATTCAATCAATGCAAATGTAGAATTTAAAATGGAACATAGTATCGCAAATACAGTTCGCAAAACAGTAAACGTAAGCAAATATAACAAATATATTAAAATTCCGTACGAGATGTCAAATTTAAATTATGAAAAGTAAGAGAAATATAAAATGCAAAAAGATAACTAGTAACAGTGATAACTAAATACAAGCAGAAATATATTTAGACGAGTTAAACAAATTTTAATGTTTGGTAAAAACTTTCCATAAAACACATGTCTCCTTAGCTTAAAATACAAACACGCCGATGTAACGTGATAGAAGGAGGGGGGGGGGGGTATACATGATAGAAGGGGGGGGGGGTAATTCATGGCTTCAATGGTTTGGGCATGGTTTTGCAACTTGGCTTTGCGGTTGTGATAACTGATGAGCAATTAAAGTTTCCGGTATTGTGACATACCCGTCGTTCCCCTTGAAAGCTCTTACCCCCCCCCCCCCTTGAGTGGCGTAGCCAATGGGGGGAAGGGGGAAGTTGCCCCCTGGAAAATATTTTGGGGAAATTTGTGGAAATTTCAAGTTGACGAAATAATACTACCTTTTCCTATTTCTTTAAAAGTTTCTCACTGTAAGTAATCGTGAAACATTTCTCATGCATAACTCGAATTTCCATGGAACGTATTTCCCCATATCTCCTCTGTTTCACTGCAGCATGAAGCGCGCCTGACTCGCGTTCCGCAGAGATGCACTCTCTGCAGCAGCGTAAATGTTCTCTGGTACGCATGCATGGTATTTTGATCAGTTCAGCGTATGCTGACAGGCTATAAGACCGGAGCATAGGATACCATCATCGACCTAGTTCCCTACGTATTGTTGAGCTAATGTTATGTCCATCAACTTGATGCACTATTGGATAATACGTTGCTAATAAATAGTAACACAGTCATAGCCCCGTGAACGAAATATTCCCTCATTTAATTATCACAATTTCCGTTTGTTTTCGTTCTACAACCATTATATTTATATCCGATTTAAGGCTGTCAGCAATTCACTCAGTAGGCCTTAGAGTTTCCGATTTTTCCTTTTTATATATAATGTAGGCAGCTTCGGGATCTTGTAGGCCATGTATTAACTTAGGTAACATTACATGACGTCATGATAATCTTGTTACTATCATAAATTTACGTATTTTGTATGTAATACATGCACCTTGACCTTGAAAATGTACTGAAACTGAAAAGTTTGGGAGAAATTTTGGAGCTTTCCCCCCTGGAAAATATCCTAGCTACGCTACTGTTCCCCTCCCCCCTCCCGAAAAAAATATCTGAAATACACCAGAAAAGGTTCAAATGGATTGATCACGTTACCAACAAAAGGGATCAATCATTTGCATAATTTCGGTTCAAAATGAATCATTTGTGGGTCATAGTGACCCCACTCCAGTTAAGTATTTGATCCTTTTGGGGCTCAATTTGATTGCCGGACGTTTTTGTTTTTTTTCTTTCTCTCTTTTTTTTTTTTTTTGTTTTTGTTTTGTTTTTTCTTATTAGCAATTTTAGCCTGTACACTGGGTGTTCGGATCTCTTCTTTCTAGAGTCAAGCTAGTGATTTGCTGTAGATTGTGTAAATAACAAATTTTGTATTTAATGTGATGACAAACGAATCCTGCTGAAATACATCCATTCATCTGTTTACTTCCACTATAAATGTAAAAATTTATATATGGGATATCAAAAGTGATTTTTTAAAGGTTTAGCTAAAAAGTCAAATTAAACTGACTTTTCGACGCATAGTTTTCAGTGCTCATTATAGAATCTGAAAATCTGTATTGAAAATTCTATGACAAAACTTTTACTACCTTCATTATCTTTTGAATGTCCAAACTGCCCAAATTTTATCAGTATAAAGACCATTCCCAAACGTTGCTAATCCCTTCAGTCAATTTATATTCCCTTTAATTTTAATCGCATTGTAATTTTGATTGGGGTTCTGAGATACCCTTCAAGGTAAAGTCATTGCTCTCCTTCAAAATGAATCAACTTTTACAAACTTAAAATATACATTCCATGATATTTGTGGATCAGAACTTAACTGTCAAATCACGTCACATATTTGGGCTCGGGTTCGCGATGCGCCGGAAATGTTTTTCCCCCAACATCATCGTTTGTCCCTAGTTTCCCCCCTCCCCCCTCCTCCCCGGTCCCGCCATTTTTGACATTCTGGGGCCGTCACTGCCTATATCGTTCTTGTTGTTCAGCGACGTCCACACTACATAATTTTACGGATTTTGATTTCTAGCCGTAGGCAGGCAAGGAAAGTATGCGATGGTTATGTCGTTAGTGTGTTTGTATGTCACTGGCGGTAAAACTGCAAAAACTTCAAAAGTGGCTGGTAAAAACGATACCTCTAATTAGGAAGGACCTGTGACTTTTCATATTTGGTATATAGATTTGTCATGCTAAGAAGAAAACCCTACTGTTTTCGGTGGAGGTCAAAGGTCATTTGAGGTCACCATGGTTCAAACCGGGAAACCTCGTAAACACTATATCTCAACAGCGTAAGGACCGACACTTTTCATAATTGATATCTCAAGATGGGAACCGCTTACATTTTTCATGGTATATAGATTTGTCGTTTTTAAGAAGAAGAACATTTAGTGGATATCAAAGCTCATTTGAGGTCGCTAGGGGTCAAAACATGAAAATCTTGTATACATGATATCTCAAGTTAAGAAAGACCGAATCTTATGATATTTAAAATATAGATTTGTCATGTTCAGTGGTACATCCCTATGCTTTTTGGTTAAGATCAAAGGTGATTCGAAGTCACCACAGGTTACATCACAAAAACCATGCTTTAATTTTCAAAATTTGGCCCAAAGGAGAGTTTGAAGTTTGCTGTCAACACTCATTTGCCCCTGAAAAGATTCCTACTGTCCCCTCAGAAAATGTTTCCCCCTCCTTTACCTTGCCTGGCCACTAGTCTGGAAGCTGTTTATCACAATATCTCAAGACAGCATTTTTTTCATATCTGCCAGTGGTTTACAGATTTGTACTTGTTCTAAGGTGGAGGTCAATAGTTATTTGAGGTCAGTGCGCTAACTGTGCGACAATCTCTATACTGGCTTGTGATGTCGACAGAGATCAAATGTCAGATCAACAGAGGCGATATGCCAGGTCGCCAGAGGTCATAGGCCATGTCACCAGAGCTCAAATGCAAGGCCAGCAGAGGTCAAATGCGAGGTCAGTAGAATTCAAATGCCAGGTCGGAAGCGGTCATGTGCCAGGTCCCCAGAGGTCATGTGCCAAGTCCCCAGCCACCAAATGCCAGGTCATCATAGGTGAAATGCCAGGTTACCAAAGATCAAAGGCAACGTCAACAAAGGTCGTGTGGCAGTTCACCATAGTTCAAATGCTTGGTCAGCACCCAGCCAACATGCCTAGCTGGGCCCCAACTGGGTTTCAGCTGGGCTACTTGCTGGGCCCCAGCTGGGGCCCATCCGTGTTTGTCAGGTGTTCCCACGTGGGGCCCAACTGGGCTAGCTTTTCCCAGCTGAAGCCCAGCTGTTCCCCGCTTCAATAAGTGAAGCCTAGCCGGGCTTCAGCTGGGCTTTAGCTGGCAAAGGCTAGCCCAGTTGGGCCCCACCTGGGAACACCTGACAAACACGGATGGGCCCCAGCTGGGGCCCAGCAAGTAGCCCAGCTGAAACCCAGTTGGGGCCCAGCTGGGCATGTTGGCTGGGCAGAAGTCATATTCCAGGTAATCAGAGGTAAAATTCAACTCCACCAGAAGCCATGTGCGAGGTCATCACAGGTCATTTGTAGGGTCACCACAGCTCAAATGCCAGCTCACCAGAGGTCATATGCCAGGTCACCAGAGGTCAAATAATAGGTCAAATTTCATGTGCCAGGTCACCAAAAGTCATGTCACAATAGGTCATGTGCCAGGTTACCATAGGTCAAATGCCAGCCAAGTAACCAGTGGTCAAATATCAGGTCATTCGATATCATTTCTCTAGGCCTGCAGAGGTTAAATGCCATGTCAGAAAACGTCATTTGGTAGCTCACTATGTGTCAGGTCAAATGTCATCTCAGATTACAAGGGGTAAAAAAATCATTAACACGATATTTCTAGTGCGAAAGTTGGAAGAATTTCATAATTGGTTTGTGGATGCAGTACGGTTAACAAAAGATCACTAAATATTTTGGGTAAGGTCAGAATTAGGTTATTTGGGCTTCCGACCCATCAAAAGGTAGGATATCCCAAGAATTTCCTTAGGCTTCTTGTTCAGAATTCAATTTGGACTGGTCTGCTAATTGTTTTCGTGCTTTTCCTCGAGGTTTATTGCCATTTGCATGATACTCAACCGTTTCCCTTGTAGCTCATCATTCTCCTGTACATGTTTGAAATTTTCTTAATTGCAATTAGGCATCAGGGCCGTATCTAGGGTCTCATATTTAGGGTGTCTAATGGTCCCAAAATTCTGACTGGTTGGATGTTTTTCCAACTAAATGGAGTAGCCACCAGGACAGTTTCGGACAGTGTAAACACATGGTGGAATCAATCTTAGAGGACGAGCTTGGCGATTATCTAGCGGCGAGTCATTATCGGTTGGCGCGGAGGGCACAGAAAATTTTGAAAACCCTTACGTGTGTATAAGCAAGGCATAAACATGCATTTTAAGCAGGGTTAAACAAATTAAGGTGAAACATTACAGATCAAAAACTTGGTGGGATAAACCTTTGACGACTAGGCCAACTATCTAAGCAGAGCGCTACCATCAGTTGGCATGGAGCGTATAGAAAATTTATAAAATCGTGACTGACAACGATTTTCCCCTACTTGTATAAGCATGGTCTAAACAGACATTTTTAGAAGGTTGAACATACGTGACAAATTTCAGATCTGAAGCGTTGTGGGATAAGTGTTAAAGGACGAGGCTAACGACTATCTAGGCGGAACACCACCACTGGTTGGAGCGGAGCGTAGCGAAAATTCTTAAAAGTCGCGCCATTAGATAGTCGCATTTCCCACACTTGTATAAGCAAGGCCTACACCGGCAGTTTTAGCAGGGCTGAAAAATATTAATTTGAAGCATAACAGATCTGAAGCTTGAGGGGATAAACTTTTGAAGATGAGGTCAACGTCTTTCTTAAGTGTAGAAAACACCACCGGTTTGTGCGGAGTTACATAAAAATTTGAGAAATTGCAAACCATCAGATAGTTGGAAATGGCATTTTCCAGGCTTGATAAGCCCTCCCCCTTGGCAAAATATTTAAGGTAGATCGGATGAGGTGAAATATTGATGCCAGCTTGAAATAAAGACGAAAAGTCGTATGACGAACAAAACTAAAATCAGAAAACCCCTCGCTATATTTACATTATCGCTACTCTTCCTAGAGTAGCCAAACCTTAAACAGATAAATGAACTTATATTTTTTTCAAGAAATGGGATTATATTGAATGAATGGCTTTGACGAAAAAAGGGATACGAGCAGATGTATAGGCCTGCTGGTCGAGATAATAATTCCTAATAATAATCTTAAAGCATTTTCGCGGGAAAAAGTTAAGAACATGTGCAGTACGCTACGCTGTAGGTTGTAGGCAAGGGATTTTCTGGCAAAAATATGCAATCATTGCCTTGAAAATCTAAGCGGAGCGCCACGATACTTGGCGCGAAGTGTACACAAATTTTTGAAAAATCCCAACCTCTCAGAATTTCCGAAATATTATTATCCAGTCTTGTAAGTAAATCTAGAAAGGTGTTAACTCGAAGCAGTTCTTATTTTGAATTTTCGTTGGCAATTAAAAATTTTACTTCAATCAGAAATGAACAAATTGCATTGCGGTCAGAAAAGCAACAAACGAACTTCACTTTTTCCGGCCCAAACTTTGGACTGTTTATTCCTAGTGGGTACACCCCTGTTTGGCAATCTGCCCATGCAATTTTAAAACAGGCAGTTGCAACCCTCCCTGGTTTAAATCATTTCGCAACTTTTTGCTCATTTCGCGAGAACGATATTCTAACACATAGGGCAAAATCATGTCCACACTATGAAGTCAAACTGAGGTACGTATAATTGATTTCCATAGGCTGCCAAAATCATTTCATTTTGCTTTCGAATATTTCATGCAAATTTTAAGGTGACTAAGATGCTTTTTATTTGTCGAGAAAATTCTGGAAAGAATACGGGCACGCTTAACATTTTAAAGAAATTAAAAAATGCCAGATTGTTGAAAACTCTAATGGCTGCTAGATGTTTTTTAACCCGTGCCCGAAATTCAGATCTTGCAAACATTTGAGAAACAGTCTTCTCCCTGTCCCAAAGGAGGGGGGGGGGGGTAAGCGGAGTGCTTTCACCAGACTCCCAATCAAAATTTTTGGGTGTCTTCATATGAAATTTACATTTACACCTAAACCTACAGTATAAATTAAAATTTGTGTTAAATATTTAACACTTTTAAAGGAACTAACAAGTCTGTGAAGGGTGGGGTAAGGTGGGGAAGGGTGCACTGTTAAAAATTTCTGTAAATTTACAGACTCTTTTTAACTTAAACTTTTTGTATTTTACTTTTAATAGAGATTTTCTGTATCTTTACAGACACTTTGTATTGCTACAATAAAAAGAGGTTGTTTAACATGTATTTTCTGTTTATTTGAAAAACCATTTCTGACTGCTTTTTAACCAAATTTTACTGCTTTGTAAAACTTTTTCTGTAAATTTACAGAAATTTTAACAGTATTTTGTATTTTTCTGATTTCACATAAATATACTGTCATTTAACAAACATTCATTTTGTTTTTAAGCTGAAAAAGAAACAAAAATAAGCCCAAACAAACAAGTAAGAAACAGCCAGAAAATTTTCAATATATAACATGCATCGTTCTGCGAAGTTTCAGTTTAAAAAAAACATTTTTGGCAAATTTATGGCCCTAATTGAAAATTAACTTACATTTATTATAAAAGCATACCTAGTTATTACGTTCTTAGTTATAAATTTCATACAACTGGTGTTTTGTCACACATTTTTAAGTAAAAAGAAATTGTAAGGCCCTAATTTCAGAGCACTGACAATTGGTGTAATGATGTCAACTCATCGCCACAGGCGCTCATGCACTTGATCGGAGCAAATTAAAAACGTTTCACAAATTTACTTGAAAGAGTCTGTAAATTTACCACTTTATGACGTAAATCTTATTTTGCATAAATGGGTGGAGCTTATTTTGTAGGCATTTTCCTAACAAAAGGATTGCTGTTGCTTTGAATAATATCTTCTTTGGCGTTTTTTAATCAGGAAGTGATAAACTTATTGTTTACCTTGTCTGGAAATGTTTGCAACCAATGTATTTCCATTCTTTGTCATATTTATTTTAAAAACAATTATTATATTGTACAAAAAATGTGACTTTCCAATTACAAAGTTCCTAGAGATAGCAGTCTACTTGACTACAATATGACAACAAAGCATCCTCAATGTGTTTTGATTGAAAACAACTTCGTAACGACACATTACGTTGATAAGCAAATACCTGATCTACGTAATGATGAAGTGTATGTTACGTAATAACATATGAAAGGTAAAAAAGCGATATTATAAGAAATATTAAAACGTCGGGAATGAAAACAGTAGGCTGTATATTCACATAAAATTAAGGTAAACAAAACAGAAAAATTCTGTAATTCGATTTTACAGTAGACTTTTGTAAACTAATTTACATGCAAAAACTGTAAAGAAAAAACAAACCCTTAATGTTTTTTCATGATTACAGTCTGACTTTAAAAAAAACATTATTTGGTTGGAAAAAAATTTGCCATAAAAATTATGTAAATTTACAGAGAAATTTTTTAACAGTGTGGTTCAGCAGTGTCTTCCGGTTACGCTAGTGCTTGGAAACGTCTTCATTTGATAACATGTTTTAACACGTCTTCAGGGGATGACTACCAATCTAGGTTCGCTCACTTACTGGCAGTAAGTTGCCAGTTTCAGAATCTTCATGGACAGATGTAGACGGTTGAATTTCACAACATAATTCATATGCAAATCATTGCGTGAAGAAGCAATACGTCTTCCGAATACGTAAAATGATTTTAACTTTTGCTACAATATACGTCTGTGTGAATTGTTATTTTGGAAGGTATATTGAGTTAGACGCGGAAAAAGGGCCATGGCTGATTCGACTTCTACCGAACCAATTGGTTAGAAATTGAGCTTTAAAACCTAACGTTAATTTAATTTCATTTCCAGTTGTGAGAGAATATGGACCAAATTGATTCTGGATCGAAAACACCTAATACCCAACCTCACACTATCTCTACACAAATGTAGCTTAAGGGATTCATGGAGGAAAACTGAAAATTGTTTGTGAGGACTGGTGGTGCTATGCACACAAAGAATCAACCCTCTTCGGACTGATATTTGAGATTCTACCGATAATTTACATATCGATGGAACTGAGGTGCGTCGAGCGCGTGAAGATTTTAAGCATTTATGAAGGATTTTCAAAGATGGGGCTGTACGGTGCTATTTTACTTATGAAGTAAGAAACGTCTACGGTTCTTGATCTACGTGGAAAAGTCGATGTAGGCCTAGGTCCAGCCTAGATCTAGAATGAGGACATTTCAACTGGAATTTTAGATTTTCCAACTATTATGGCTCTGATTTTTTTTCTTGGTAGGGGACACCCCACACCCCGGATTTCCCTTTAAGAAGATTTATACAATTTTCAGCACCTTCCAGTTTCTCTATTCGTTTCGGTATAGGAACATCTTGCTTTCGGAAGATTTTGCAATGTTTTAAATGTTTTAAAGAAGAGATTGCCAAACTGTTCCTTCAATAATCGTCCAAAAAACGAACAAATATCTTCCTAACATTCCAAACCGCGTGTTTTGTCTAACGATAAGAGCATCCGCCTCTCACGCGGAAGCAACGGGCTCTATTCCCACGCCGAGTCATACCAAAGACTCTAAAATGGAACACACTGCCGTTGTGCATGATGCTCCGAATAAGAATGAAGTAGGAAAAAGCCAGTGAGCCACAACTGGAAAAAAGGCCGTGACCGGCTCGACTTTAACCAAGAGGTTGGAAACTGGGCCGTAAAACTCCATGTAACTTAGTAAGGCTAACTAACCTAATACCTAAAGTCGTCGGATTTTTCTTAAAGTGTATGTATTTTCTCTTTCTTTGTGTTTTATTCCTTGTGAGTTTAACCACGCCCATAAGCTTTACAAAGATTAAAATCGCGGACCCTTCTCTACTTGTGTCAACTATATATATGCTGTACGCACTTGACCGAAAGTAGGTAAAAAGTTGGGGTATGGGCTCATCACCAAAACCGACCAATACGTTCAACAATATTATGGCAATGTAATGCGGTTCAAAATACCTACGGCAGAAAAAGTGTGAAGGGCTAAAGCCCTCAGCTTCCCCCATCTCCGCGGTCCCCTTTTTAAGATAAGGATATGTCATATATTATAAGTAACTCCATTCGCATCCGCTGATGTTCATTTTCTAATGTCTTATTAATATTAAATGGCCACTATTGAACGTTGTCATCATCTATCCTTTAAGCATAGTTACCTGATTTTCAATTGTTAACGAACCATAATTTACATTCTCGTAATTGTCGTATTTTCTTTTCAGGACCTTTCCGCCATGTTGCATGTACAATGACCGGTGGAGGTCTTCTTTCAAACCATGGAGTTGACCTTTCAAAATAAATTTCTCCTCTGACGAACTCGTCAGTTGGAAGCCCTTTCACTCGTAACCCCGTCGTTTCATTTACAGCTTTATTTTATGAAACTTGATTGTTACACTTACTTTTGTCTATTGTTTTCCAGTATGACATCATTTCGATCGAAGCTTTTGTTGCTCTTATAAAGAACATTCCTGAACAGTATGGTGCTTTTTCCTGTTGTTGTGCAAATAAATCGGCTTCTTTGTCAAAGTAAGGAAACGGATTTTGCAACCATATTGTATCAGTATCTACATAGAAAGTGTCTATTCCATTACTAATTAAGTGAAGCACGTACGAAATTCTGCGATTGACGATGTTATTGTAAAGACTTGACCGAAACTTTTGTACTTCTGGTTTGCTTGTACTGAAATCTGTAATAACTGCATAAATGTCCGTCCTGTTGCGAAAATGGTTGAATAAAAATTCGTCTTCGCACACTAGCACAATAGAAACATTAATATGCACATTTTCGATGCTTTTCAGAAAGTTGTTGACCATTGATAAATATCCAAAATTTGCCGTAGTTATAACGACAGGTGAAGTCAGAAACGGGAGAATGTCTTTTAAAGTTTGATTTTTAGTCAGTACCTTTGACTCTCTTCCTTCGATTGTGCGTTGGAACTGAAAATATTTCATCTGAGCTGTAGAATTTGATAAAAGTGAAATGAAATTAGTGCCATTCAGCTTCCGATGTATCGGGTCGTTTAGAAGACAGTACATCTTTCTTACAATAATATTTTGGTAGTATCCAGCATTAGACTGTTTATCTCAAAGTCTCATTTACGGCCAATTGGTGGCAAAATGTTAAATGAGTTTAACTAATAACCATTGGACTGAATCGGTTTTTCGTTGTGTGTGTAGAAGGTTGACAACACGATACAAACCGTCGTCATTGACATGAAAGCCATGGTTGAACTTTTCAGACTCTTCGGGAATAAAGTATACGCCATCTTCGAAGTGAAATTCAAATTCTTTTTTTCCTCAAGCGGACACTGTTATACCAGGGAGCTCCCTGGTTATTGCCTACAATAACCAACAGTGCAGTGGCGACGGTCTAAACATATAATCCTTTTCCTTCAAACTGATTCTCTGACTCTGACAAACTATTCTTCGCAACCAACTGTTTTCTCCCGGGTTCTGCTTCAAAGAAGCCTCATACGAAGTAGGTGATCGGGGATGAGTTTGGGAAATTCCTCTTTGGTTAGCTGACTCGAATACGGCTGGGTGTCAAGCTATAGATAGGAACAACCCTCCGACTCGCGAAAAATACAATCAAAACTAAAGAAATGTTTGTTTCCCGAAAGCGTGTTCTGTTTGCCTGTTTTGAGAAATATTTGAAGTTATGAAAGCGAAGAATAGTTGAGTGTTGCTTTCTTTGTGGGAAGCTCCTGACAAAAGCAGGCTATTGCTTCCGAGTACAACAAAAACTTTTCACCTGAGGCAACTGTCTGTGAAAATAATGTGTAAATCTCCATGAAGCTTTTCTCTACGACACCTAACAAACAACCCTGAAGCAACATCTTTCTTGTGACAATTCTCCCTCTATGTTAGTTGAGAATGCAACTGTGATTGTAATTAACTCTACTAAAAGCAGCAATGTACAGCAAAAAGCTGTCTATAAAATTTACCATGAAATAGAGTTTATAAACTTTTAGCACTGGCAAACTAAAAGACCTTTGCAATAAAAAAGAATACAAGTGTCTACGAAAAATAATGTAATCTCTATGAAGCTGTTCTCTACGACATCTGACAAACAACACTGAAGCAATACATTCCACTTGTGACAACTTCTCAGCTTACTGTATGTCTATGTTAGTTCAGTATGAAACTGTGAATGTGTGTCACAACTGTTTAAAAAAGGAATGTAAGGAAGGGGTTGTCTGTTATATTAATTTTTATGCATGAAATCAAGTGTAAGGAGTTTTAGCATGCACATATACAAAAAAGATCTTTACAGTAAAGGGGTAAAGTCTATAGTACGCCGTCTCAATAGGTCCCTTGTCAATAGTCCCTCTTCTCATTGGTCCCCCGTACGTGTCATTGGTCTACCGTGTCGTTGGTCCCCTAAACCTAACCCAAACCCGGGGAACCAACGCTTAGGCCTAATGAGGGACCATTGAGACTGGAGACTATTGAGCGGACCCTGTACTAGGCATAAGTTACATAGCCTACTAACTAATGTTTGGCCGAACTGTTCAGTATTTCTATTTAGGCCTAGGCTGTTATGTTATAGCTATACATTGTAAGCTTCTTCAGTCAAGTCTAAATAAGGCTAGGCTAGGGCCTAGGCCCACTGTAAATAAGCTAATGGAAGTCTACGTTTTTAACTTTTACGCTAGGCTTCAAATACAATAATATGAGTCAAAACTTGTAGAGTTAGTTTACTGGATATTTTAAAACGTTACAAAACAAACTTTCTAACTCTTAAATACTAACTGAATGTGCCTAACATTACGATATCTACTGTAGGCTACATGGAAAGGGTTACTGTGTCAAGTAACCTCGAAGGTTACGACTCATACATTATACTGTATAGTCCACGCTAGCGTGGGAATTCTTGGAAGACGGAAGACCGCACATTTCCACACAGGTTGAATTTGAAATGTGATTATAAAACTGCAAATATGTGGAAGTTATTTAGGTGTTTCGGAAATTTGGGGTCCACAATTTGAATTCACATAGCATTAATATTTATTTTATAAACTTGGTTGCTTTGTTATCCTAGTGTAATGAATTAGCGAGCGTCTCTCTTTAGCTGTGAAATCCCCCCCCCCCCCCCTCCAACCAACAAAATACATTTTACAAACCATCACTTGTGGACTCTTCGACTACAAGGTAACCATTTTCAATATGATGTGACAATTCTAAATTCGGCCCAAAAATGTAAGATGTCCAAGCATGTTTAAAATGATGTAGATTACTAATATTTTGAGTGCGTAATTGTAAGTAGAGTATTCTTAACTTTAATTTTTTTTTTTTTTTTTTTTTTTTTTTTTTTTTTTTTGTGGGTACTTCTTACATTCCAAGTACCACATACCCTAGAATAATTAATATAGTAACAACTTCGAGACTTCACAAGAAAGACAACCAAAAAATATAGTCTTCGGCTTCAATGGACAACTTATCTATCGTTACACGTGTTAGGACGAAATCATATGCGGTTGCAAATAGTCACTTCCGACTTTGCAATCCGCGGTCCCCCGCAAGGTTTTGCCTGAAGAGAAACGAGAGCGGCTCCGTAGTTTTCCCTTTCGGGAAACCAAAAATGGGATTCTTCTGTACTGTAAACATGAATAGGTTAAGGAATGTAGAAGTTGTGGGCGAGAGAAGCGTTTGGCGTGCAGTCGTGGCAGACGCTATTCAACCATGGAAGTCCGAGGTAGTACTTCCATGATTCAACACTCAGAGGAAAAGGATGCGCTGACGTTACGGAAAGTTTGATTTTCGGTAAATCTGGTTGATTCAGGGACTGGTTGATTTATGCCTGCGACGCCGGCACGGGAAAATGAGTTCTCCGTGACCTGCGAGTATTACCGTATTTCATTTTTCCGGGTGGGAACCTATGGGGGAATTTTGTCGTGATATTGAATATTTGGAGACAGTAAACTCAACTGCTCAAAAGAATCTTATTTTGGTTCTTTCTGCTTTTGTACAAACATGCAGGATTAAAAAGTGTATCAAAAAGCATAATTAGACAACAGAAAGCCAAGGCATGGGCCTCACCAAGCCTGGAGAGGGAGAAGGTCGAGGGTGCAAACGAACGCCTTTGAGTTTTTTTTTTTTTTTTTTGTTTTTGTTTTACAGAAACGCTTAAGGGATTTACCAAATATCGAAAAGGATTTGTTCTGCCATTGCAAAGTGTAAAATTCTTTGAAGATGCTGAGCTTGCCTAATCTAGATGCAAACGTTCAACCAATCAGAATGGATAATTCTCAAAAACGGATGGTAGACGCGTGTTAGACGCTTGGTAGAATTGAAAATCAACTTCCTTTACTACACTCTAAAAAATATTTAAACGATTTTGTTTAAAAATTAGGATACTCACGAAAATGAGTATTTGTACTCGAAATAAGTGAGTACTTTAACTGAATTTGTGCAAAATTTTACACAAATTGCTGAATTTGTGCAAAATTTTACACAAATTGCTGAATTTGTGAACAATTTTACACAAATTGAGTTGAAGTACTCACTTATTTCGAGTACAAATACTCATTTTCGTGAGTATCCTAATTTTTAAACAAAATCGTTTAAATATTTTTTAGAGTGTATGCATATGGGTCAATCATTACTCTAAATCTCAACTAACTTCTTCTATTCTTCCTTCAATTTTTGCTGGTCGTTTTCAACTTTCACCTTTTCATTACCTTTTTAATGGAATAAATGAAAATATTTTCTAGGCCTTGACTCTTGAAGGACAGAAGGAAAAAGGTTGAAAGTAAAAGAACAGTTGAAAATACATTGGTAAAATCACATTGTATACAAATTACTGTTCTGTTCTATAGAGCCTGATATTTTGTACTGAGCCGTTCATTGCAGATTTGAATGATTTTCTTAAGTTTCGTTGCATTGCAAAAATCAATTTGCTTAAAATTTTTCCATGATTTGTTATTTAGAGAGGTTCGCTATTTTTACCTCCTTAATCTTGAATACTTTATTATATTCCACGAGTTTCAAAGGGTTTTTTTGTCCTGGGAATCCTTTGCCTCTGGATGCTCCCACTCCAGTTTGTTCCCTCAACCTATACCATATGGATTCCACAATGGCATCCAACTTTGAAAAAACGTTCTGTGTCATTGTCATTTTAAGATTAAAGCTTTCTCTGTGATCCCCATCCATGGTTTCACGTTTTTCTCTGAACCCTTATGAAATAATAATAGTGGCATTTAGCAATATTGACGATAATTTTAGGCATTTGAAATGTGAAACTCCTCGGAGCTTCCTGGGGCCTCGCCCCCTGGATCCCGAAGGGGGCCCTTATGCGGACCCCTGGATCCAGCGCAGCGATGCGGCAATAACTTCCCTATTTGCGCAAAAACAACCCCTTTAAAAATGTCTGGTGACTCCCATGCAAGGGGTATGAATTAATTCCAAATAGGATTGAAGCCCAACCCCGTTCGAAGTCAAACATGGAGAACTTGAAACATAAGCTATTTTCGGTTAAGGGGTAGGGGCATTCAATTCCGTAGCACTGGAGGTGCAATAACGGGCTCATCGAGTCAGGCAAGGGGCAAATAGTAACCCAACAGTTGATAGTGAGAACTAGGGGTCGGCCGAACGCCTAGAGACGGAGGAGAGGGTCTTTGAGGACCGCCGGCGTTTGTAGGGTTAACCGGAAAATTCATTCACATAACCCAGTAAAAAAGACAAGAGATAATTTGGAGGGATGCCGTAAATCATACCAGGTAAAGTGTATTGGGACTATAGAATGTATATATGAAGGGGACGGAAATTTTTGAGAAGCAGCCCCTGATTTTATTTATGTTTAGTGTTAATGATTGTAAATAAATGTAGTCATGTTCATCATACTTCAAGGGATTGTATTGAGTAATATTTGAAAAAGTGTGGCGTTGTGGGTTGTGGGCTCACGCGAAGTCTTGACGTTTTCACGAACTTGTGACAAGGCATCGTTTCTATCATTAGCATGACATTTGTCATGCCTGGCTTCACTCTATACTGAAAGTAAAGGACAGACACTTTCAAGACAGATGCATACCATTGTTGTATTACTATTGTATCGATGCAAGGGACCATTTTCTGGGTACCAATGTTGTTTTTACAGTTTCCTTTCGTTCATTTGTTTTTCTACATCATCAAAATGTATGAATTCACAAAAGTAATGGAAGTAAAACTAAAAAACCCTGAGGGGCTTGGGGAGAGTTCTTTTCCCCAGTACAACAAAAACATGTTACCTAGAATAGCTGTGTTGCAAACACAAATTAGCATAAAGAAACCACAACTAAATGGAAACAAGTTTTCTTTAAAAAGAGCACAAGAGGAATAGCACTAGGATTCATCTGACAGGGGACAAGCTCCTCGACGGAGGGAGGGGTGGGGTCTACCCAAACCCTGAAAAGAAAGTAGGTTTCCATAAAGAGAAACAAAAATGATTTTCCGAAGTGTGCCGAAAATGTTCCGCTTGAAAAGTTATGAAGGAAAATGAAAATTTGAGAGTTTGAAACCGAAAGTTAGTTTTAAACTGTGTGGATTTTTCTGGAAGCTAGGGGATTTGGACATTTTTGTTTTTTATTTTTTTTTCTCGAAAAAGTTGGGTGTTTCATTCGGAAAACCTAAGATTGCTATGAGCAAAATAAAGCATATTGTCTGCTGTACTGAGGCTTTGTTTGCTTTAATAGTGAGCTTTAGATTGCACGACACGGACGTCAGCTACAACGCAATGGCGTCACCTATTGCGTTGCCCCTGCCATTTCACAACTTCGTGTATACAGCGTTACTTCACGTTGCGTTCGAAAACGGCATAGACACAGATGACGTCAACTCGCTGTAGATGAGGTGCGCGTCGCGAAATCTAAAGCTCCCTAATATGACCACGTTATTCGACGGAATCAGGCTGCGGAAACTGGAAGACTGGATGAGGTGAGAAGCATTCCGTACGGGACCAGGTATTGTATAAGGAAAGAAACCTATGGTCAAATTATTTAAGTTTAGCGCCATGACAGTTTTGCGTCGAGCACCAAGAAAATTTTCTCCAAAATGCATGAAAAACTAATGCATCGCTGGACAGTGACGGCATTTTTTAAACTTTCAACCATTTTCTATTTTGACATATAGTGTTCTGACAGTTTTCTACATATATACTTACAAAATGAGTTTTTCTTCAGTGTTTTCCCCTTTTTAACTTTTCACTGAATTCTTGTCTTCCTTGCTTCCACCCGAGGACTCTCATTGGTGCTCCTTCCTACTGGAGAATAGCACCATTTCCTTAAAATATATGTCAGAAAGTATATATTACATTGCTGTTACCAGGTTACTTCTACAAAAAACCATTGAAAGTTGTTCATTAGCAGGGGCGGATAGCCCAGCCTCCCTTTAAATCTCCCAAAGCTATTTTTGTACCTTAAATTCGTAAATTAACAGATGAATCATTTTGCCTTTCTGTGTGAACATCATATTGTAGTCTTGAAGGCATTCAACTCAGTCAACCCAAACCATGTTTTGTGAACCGTGGTAGTCTAGAGAAATTTTCGATTGGCACAGCTCTTTGATCGACAGCAAGTTGAAAAAATGCACAAACATATTACACAAGACCCTGTCAACAAATTTGATCGGGTCCGCAACGGACCGTCGTAAGCCACATCGGCGATCCGTCGGAAAAATTGTCAGCCTGGTGGCTCGCCGGCGGTCCTCCGACGGCGATGAAACTGTTCAGTGGCGGATTTAGGTGGGGCGCTCCCGGCGCGCGCCCACTAAAATTTTTCCAAAGTTTTTTTACTTTCTCTAAATAAATCATTTAGCCCACTTGTTTCTACATTAAGTTGTATTATAAATCTCAAACTATGTTATTATAATTGTTACAAACTAATAGCAATTTAGAGCATACAGTTTCAAGTTTTCCAATAAAATGCTTTATGTAGAACACTAAACTTTTTCTTACAATCCATCTGCTTTTTGGGTTCATCAGATGTGGAGTGTTTTAATCAACAGAAATCCTCATTAATGTTACCATACACTCGTCATGGAAAAACATAAGAACCGTGAAAATAACCACAGGCTACGCACCATTGATAATGGAAGTTCAAACTGTATGTAAATGTAACTTATGCTATCTGTTAGTGTTTCTATTCTCTAAGTCGGTAATCTCTTTTCTGTTATTCTCTCAGCAAAGAAAGAGCATAAAAAGATTAATTTTCATGAACATTAGAAATGAATTACACCTCCATGCATTTTTGAGATATTTCAGAATGAAAATTCGATCGACATTTGTACCTAACAGTTGTGGACATAGCTGGATTGGATCCAGCCTAACTTTTTACAGTTACTTTAGTGTACTGTTTATAGCATCGATCAAAACGTGGGATTGATCTTTTTTTTGCGGTAAAGGCTATGCCATATCATCCACATACACGTTCGTTCTAAAAACCATTCAACACATAATAAGATTTAGAAAGATGAACGTTACGTTGCTGGTCACGGTGTATATAGAATGTATAAAAAGCGCATGGCCAAACTTCACTTAAGCTTAATGTCTATGTTCACTTATTTTATAAAATTTGTGATCTCGTTTCTTCCTTTTTTCACGAACTAGAGAGTATTTTATATAAATTTATTTGGTCCCACAAACCATACAATTAGGGGAAACGTTCTGTTCTAATATATGTTCAAATATAAAGGTGGTTTGCGAATGGTCGAATTATGCTCTTTTGCTTATAGTTTAAAATGTAAAAGAGGGAAAAATTATTTTCAAGATGGCTTTGCTTGATAGTAAGCTCAAGCAATATGGCGGAATATATGTGTTCTAATGTAATCTTTCCAATGAATATGTTATCACTGAAACAAGTATTTATGATGTCTGTTGCACTTGATCTTATTTTACGCCCTCCGGATGTGTATGCTAATCAATATATTTTGAATATTTTGAATAATTCTGATTAAAATTGACAACAAACTTATCTATGCCAGAGCTCTCATGGTCACTTAAACTTACAAAGTTTTAAATGAAAGAGTCGACTGAGTGCTAAATCACAATGATTTCTGCCATAAATGTAATGTTATTAGTATTTTTCCTTTTACATTGTATTATGAAAAAAATCTGCTTTCCCGACTGAGTGGAGACTGAATCTACATGCCACTAATGAAACCAATGATTACGCAAAGCGTTTAACAACGTTTATCGCTCATGTACATGTCAATATGGTGGCACATTTCATCAAGCAAAAGACGTTAAAAGCTATTGCAATCTCAAATATGAGTCTTACGGCAGTGCATCGTATTCTTGGTCAGATATTTTCACCGTCGTCTTTGAAGCTGTTGGAGACCCCCAAATTCAATTTTTTCGGGGTTTTTTTTCGTTCATAGAATTAAAGGTTGTAACGAATTTTTATTCAAAATTAAAAAGGAAAGATTCTCCCTTCTGTACTTTGTGTGAGGATCCTCCTTATCTTTAGACCACTTGTTCCGGACCTATAACATTACGACATATTTTTGAAAAAAATATTTCATCAAAAGTGTTAAAGAGTGGTCTTAACTTAAATCAAGATCAAGTAAATTTTGGTTTAGTTCATGAAACAAGTTTTTGCAATTTTCTCACTTTTAATTGCAGGGAACATTTTTTGTCAAACAAAAGCTCAAAGTAACGACTGCTTAGGTTCTACTTACAAGTCTGGAAAATGCCATTTCCGGCTACCTGATGGGTCGCGATTTTTCAAAATTTTCTATACGCTCCGCGCCAACTAATGGTGGCGCTCCGCTTAGATAATCGTTCGGGCAGATGATCGACCGTCAGCGCCCTCCCCAACGAAAAATCCTAGATCCGTCCCTGCTGATTGACTGAAAATTTCCCCCCGCATTCAATTTTGTCTCTGACCCGGATTTAGACAGCGGACCTCCGATGACCCACAGGTGGTCCATCAGTGGCCAACCTCTTATTCACGGCCGATCGAAAACTGACAATGGTCGCCGCCGGACCGCCAGATTTTGTTGACTGGGGTGTACTGTACTGGCAGATTTTTGTTTACAAATTGGGATCTTGTGTACTCACCCTGAAGCAATAAACTACTATTGTGTTTGGAATTACTTCAATAACTTAATTTCATATGTGAAAGATAAACCAAATTTACACAGTGCAGTGGTGAAACTTCCATTCAAATCCCGCATGTATTTCTCTGGATATCGGCAAATAAAGTGACTGGATTTGTGTTGCAAAGTCAATTTGAGGGCAGTAGATCTTAGGTTATATCACTTCCTCACATTTACAAGGAATGGTGCGTTTCATGATATTCATGATATGCCTCTTTCCAGTCAAGTTACATACAACGTTGTTGTTGCACAACCTTTTCTTTACATTCAAATCTCACATTTCTCTTCTAAAATCCATTGTAAAGATCTTTCACATTACAAATAAGATGCAATTGTACATTTAATTCACGCGTCGTATTCACACTGACTTCTTATGATCGTTTCCTTCATGTATCAATATTTCATATAAAAAACAAATCCGACAGTCAAGTTGTAGTGATAAATTGTCGGGGTCCATCAGCCTTAATTTTAGAAATAATTTCGATTAAAGAGCTGATTAAGTTCAGGTGCAAAATCGAATACAATTAGGCTATTTCTGGTAAGAGCAGCCAAAAGATATGAGAAGATGGACTAGAGAAATGGATGAAAAATCTCAGGATCATTTGATAACCGGATTCATGTACACAGATCTTTTTTACGTGACTTCAGAACGTCTCTTAATGATATGCTGACCGCCACTGATCATGCGCAGTGGATGTGTTACCGGTATTGCGTACGACGTCAAAGCACCTTAGCTACAATTGTTGTACAATGGACCCATCGTCGTCAAAATAGAAAGACACACAGCGCAGTGACGTCGGATAAAAAACATCTAAAGCTTCAAGAACAGTATCATTTTCGATGTCTGGTTACTTTGTTCATAAATTTACAAAACCATCCCTTAGTCTGTAATTACAACCTTCCCTTCATGTAACAGACCATTAAAAGTTGAATGTATATTAAATTTCTCCCTTGTGTACAGTTGGCTTCATCGTATCAATTCTGCAGGACCAACGCCCTCTTTTCTTCTCTACTATAGACGATGGTTTTGGGCTACAGATAGGATTTTTGTCGCAGAGTCATTACCGAAGAGATATTTCTCGTTACATTTAACTGTAAGTCTCATTTCTGTGGATGCGTCAAGTGGGTCCAAGGTTGGAAGGCAGGCAGGGCAAGAACAGGTACATTGTTTTAATTTTTGTTTTGATTTTACTTACTTATAACTTTCATAGAATCAAATGACTAACTGAGTAATTAAATAGTTTTCAAAGTGTAAGTTTGGATACGTCTGTACGAAATCTGTTAATTTACATTATTTTTCAAGATTCTCATACACAAATAAATTTACCCAGTTTTTGCATTCTAAGTCCAGAAGAGTGAAATTAGAGACCCGATTCAAAATTAACACTGAATATTCAAAATAATGAGAATGATTCTTGATCGATTTAAAATTCCCAATCTTAATTTGGATTGGTCCCTCAGCCAATTCTTTAGAGTTATTTGAATTCTAAACGTTCAAACCGAGGGAGTACATTATCATATGGCACTTTTTGTATAAGGGACTTGGCCCTTTATACTACTATGTTTTTGCTTTCGAAAGAATTAGATCCAACTCTTGCAGTATATTCTAGCCAGAAACTGACTTTCCTCAACCACAGGAGTTTCACTTTGACAACAATTGCACCCACTCGTGGATCGTATAAAAATAGACGTCATTCTTTTCTCACAGCAAGTATTTTACTTGCCAATAGCGAATCCGAACAGTCAAGTGAAGGTCTGATAAAGGCAGCCATACCTTTATTGTTTATTGTTTGTTTATTTTTTCAACTGTACTACATGCAAACGTACATTCATTATCATTACTATTATGATACAATACGTAATAATATTTACAAGAAACGTGAGTATGAAGACAGTAGAAAAGGAACCAGATGAAGCTTGCAAGCTTTTCTATTCTGGCCCTAATAACTGAGATGTTCTTAATTGCTTACACAACTAGAATATATAAATACGAATATGACTCCTATAACATTTACATGATTGTATACAAAGAATTGCTGCTAGTTTGATGCTTACTTTTAGCCAGATTTTTAATTATTTATTTATTTGATTATTTATTTATTTATTTTTTGCCAGGTAAAATTAATTATCCACATACAATAACAAAAAGGATTTCTTTAAGTACTTCTTGAATAGATTAAGGTTAGGGGCATTTCTTATGCTAATGTCAAGAGAGTTCCAGAGAGATACCCCGCTACTTCTCACGTGAGAGTGAGCAACTTTAGCCTGCGTAGCGCCACTGTGGCTGCAGCCTCCTTTGGGCTTTTTCGTAGCGATGAGCTGAACGAAAAGACTTCGTCCGCTCTACGGGCAACCATACCTAGGGTCCATCAGCTTTAATCTTTCAAATTCTTCTTTTACTTGTATCATGAAGGGTTGTTTATACTAAAATACTTGAAATCCCCCGAATTCACTGAATATGAGGTTTCAAAATTTTTTGGAGACAGTTTTAAGACTGATGGACCCTACAAACAGCTCATTTCACTGCCTGGTCGTCTATATACGTATCATTCTGTGGGGCATGTTTCTTGTCAGTCATATCCTTTCATCAAATTTCTGGGATGCTGCTCAGGTATGTAATTAAAAAAAGAAATGCTTAGTTCCCAGGAATAATACTGCATAACTCAGAGAGGCATTTACTGATATGCACTTTAAATGTGGGCAAATATAAATAAAGACAATTTAAATGACATATCTTTGCAAGTCAGATATTTTGTGGTCAGGGGCGTAGTCGAGAATTTGTCAAGGAGGGACAAAAACATTCAGAAAGATTATCTAAGCGCAGCGCAACCCATTAGCGCAAAGCGTATATAGTAGGCCTAGTCGGCAAGAACGCTTTCCACTTTGCGGGTGGCCCATTTAATGCATGCAAAAAGTGGAAAACTAACTTTATCTTAAAATCGAGAAATATTCAAAAAATTTGTTTAAGGATCGTATGACCATTCCGCCTCCACACTCACTCGAAGTACCCGTTTGTCTGTAGTACAAATAAACAAACATTTTCTCTTGGAATCTTTAAGTCTTTCCTCGTCTAAGGCCTTGTTCAATAAAAGAAAAAAAACAATGCCCGCACTTTTGCTCTCATAGCATTATAATAACTATGTGTTGGCTTCTTCTGAAATTTCAAACCTTCCAACTGTTATCAAACTGTGAAATTGTCATACGAACTGCTGCTTAAAAAACCCACAATAAATGAGAGGAGAGGTGAAAACAGATGTTAGGGAAAGTTAAGAGGGTTAAGGAGTGGAGTGCGTTGACAAGTTTGTATTAATTTCTCATAATTATTTACCGGTACCAATGCTCACTGCCGTTTTAGTTTGGTTTGCAACAAAATTCCAGTTAGATATTTTGCAAGGTTTCTGTCAATGTTGTCTTAAAATACTTTTCGTCCAGGCTCAAAAAGATGGCGTCCAATCTCCCTCTTTGCGTAATGTTGATGGCTCTAGCGTTGGCTGAAGAGGACTTCGTTCAAGGTAAACTAATAACCAATACTTTTCTAAAGGAGCTTTCACGCTAAAGTCGAAGGCTGCTTTTGCGGACGGGTATGGCTAGCTATATTTCTCAATAT
Organism: Holothuria scabra; assembly: GCA_037179385.1. NCBI lineage: Eukaryota > Metazoa > Echinodermata > Holothuroidea > Aspidochirotida > Holothuriidae > Holothuria > Holothuria scabra. The sequence goes on from CM074181.1 coordinate 22,904,291, forward strand.
CTATAAGTCGTCTGATTTGACGGCGACTCTGTAATATTTTAAACAAACGTTAAACTTGAATGGGAAACAATTCGTGCAATGCGTGAAGTGATTTTGACCTTGTCTTGCCATATTTCAAAAAAATGTCAACTTTCTTGCAAAAAATGGCAATAAACTTGAGCAAGTCCAAACTTTCCCACAAAACCATAGTAGACGGCCATCTTGATGCCCTTTTTCCCACACGCACGGTAGCAACAATGTAGCGTGCAGTGTGCTCTGTCCCCCCCCCCATTACAGAATTTCACAAAATAAATGTTAAGTTGCTTTTATTACATTTCGGCTATTCTTTGGCCAAACTATTTCTTTTCAGAGGGCAAAAGTTGCAAAGCTTCCAGGGCCTCTCCCCCTGGACCCCACCAGGAGCCCTTTAGCGGGCCCTGGATCCCACGTTGATGTGATTTTGTGCTTCTTGCAAAACCAGACGCCTTACGGCGTCACTATTAACTTGTGGTTCCCCAATTAAAAACATCTCCCGTCGCCTATGAGGAAGTTTAACCATTCATATCTGTAACTCTCACAGAAAAGGTTAAGTTAAATTAGAACTTCAGAACTTCAAAATTTACAAAAAGCCCCTATGCAAAGTGCAATTAAAAATAATGTAGATTTAATCTATTTCTCAAGAAAAAGAAAAGCTTAAAGAAAATTGTATGTTAAATTGTGTCCACAAAAATATTTGAAACGTTCACAAGTTCTGTAATTCTTACAATGAAGTCGAACGTCAATCTGTGAATGTATGTGCGACCGTTGTTATTCCTACATATTTTTTACGTCATGGTATAGGGGCAGATACCAAGACACTAACGCACAATCGACGGGCTGCAGTGGAGGAACGATGCCAAAACATCCGCAGAGATTGTATAGCTACAGGAGATTTATTCAAACGCTCTGTAGTGTGTGCCGGTGGAGGGAAACGTTTCATCAACGAGTGCGCCCTCCAGATAAGATCATGTGACTTACTGCTCGACACGGGGGAAGAAATTCTCCAAGAAAGGTGTTTCTGGGTGGTACAGGAGGAGGAGCCAGGGGAAAGCCCCGTAACACATGCACCGACAACCGTTGGTCAAAGTAGTTGGTTACCGCCGCTTATTACTTTAACCAGACCTTCCCCCAAAATTGCAGTGGATTACGCCTACAGGTTTTCAGGTAATTGATTATATTTAAGGAATGAAAAATACTACATTTGAATGGATAAAACTTAACAATTATGCCCCAACATTGGAGTGGCCAGAATTTTTTATTGGGGTGGCCCCTTCCCCTATCAGAAATTTATGAATATTTAGATATAGGAGAAGTAACCTGTGTTGATTAAGGGCACCGGAGATGTACCGGCTTGCTCGAAAAATGTGCCCAAAATTTTTCGAGCTGTTTGCGAGAAAATTTCTTCAAGCCTGACAGTGTGTGTTAACTTTATAAAGGCCTGTATATTAAATAACCGCTATTGCGCAACACATATTATGTCATGTCACTTTTCCATATTGGATACAATTTGTGGAATACGACATGCACGTGCACACGTTTTGTGACGCAATAAGGGGGATGAGAAGGTAGGTATCGCATTTGTCCAAACTTTCCTCCTTGTGGGAATATTTTACTAAATTGAGATGACATGTAATGCCATCCTCGGAAAAATTTGAGCTGTACATCTTCTATTATGGTCTAGAGGCCGAACGGAAACTATTACGAATGCTCACGGGAAGGGGCGCTAAAATTTTGTATTCCACATCGTTTTTGTAACAAAACTTGCAGTGGGAGCTCTGCAACAAGAAAAATTCAATTTCCTATCAAAGCACATCTGCAAATCAGATAATATAGTACAGTACACATGTTATTACTGTACCATCAAACACACCAACGACTTATCGTTTTTTGTACCCTTCACCGCGCCGTGTTAAAGAATCGGTGGCTTGACTGGTCCCCTTTCATTTCAGATTAAGCTCCCTTAAAACCTGGACCAACTTTTCGTGTCCTTGAAATCCTTGCTTGTTGAAAAACGGACAAAACGCCACATTGTTAGAAGTCACACGGTCCAGTGAGCACCTATTGTTGTTTGCGGGTTTCTATTGTTCGAAAATCGGCGAAGTGACGACATCGGCCAAGCAATGACGTCCACTTTTCAAGAAGCACAATTCTCTAATGCGTCAAAGAAACCGACCCCAAAATATTATAACCATTCACCATATCACTGAATTGTTGTGTTCAGCAAAGATTCGTTTACTTAAAGGGCAAGAGCAGACACCCCAACTTGAAGTAGTGAAGTAGACTGTCCTGTTTCATGATTGGCTGATGATAGTCATGTGACAACAATTTTTCTCTCCAAATGTGAAATTTACTAGAAATTAACTACTTGTTTTACCTTGAATATGCAATATTGAAGTTATGAAATATGATCAAAGATGCTTTGAAGGGGAATAATGTGAAAATTGTGATGTTTAGCTGTTGTTTCAAAAGAAGTTTGGGGGTACTGCTCTTGACCTTTGAGCAATTTTGAATTTTGATCCTCTCGACCAATGGAAAAATCGTGGACTGGCGCCTAATAAAGGTAGTCTAGTAACGTGCATGAACGTCCATTTAATGCAGTCGCATTCTGATAGCATCTGATCCTTGATGAAAAAATTGTTGTAAAATTTGAAGAAAAAGGCCATTTCTTAATGTAAGGATATGAAGTCTTATGGGATTGCTTCAACTTCGTATTTTTTGTTGAAAATGTTACAACTTTATATGCTTCATACCTTGCTAAACCACGTTTCGGATATCAATGAAATATCACCCGAATAATTAGAGTACTATACCCCTCCAACATATCAATAATTGGTTTGACCATGATCGTTTCTTTCAAGTATCATTAACCAGAGGAGTTGTAACTCCCTGCATTAAAAGGAGATTTTAGGTCATAACAGGATTTGGTATGTCAGAGGGGTACTTGTTCTAAGCATTTTGGTGAAATTTGCATTGAAATCCGATGTGTAGTTCTCAAAATATGAGCACATAAAGTTTTTACATTTTCAACAAAAAGTGAACTTGAAGCAAGCACATATGACATCATATCCCCGCATTAGTGCACAGTCTTTTGTTTTTCTTTAAACTGTAGAGTTGATTTTTTCCTAAAAAACCCACATTAGTAAAATGTGATTGCCTAAGTGGCATGAGAACTGTACAAACTTTGCATTCCCACAGGGAGGTCCTATTCCAGTTAACTCCAAGGTCAACACAACAGTCTAATAAAACAAAGGGAAACAAAGCATTCCTTGTCAATGTGAGGATGCGATTTAAGCTCTGCTGCCCTCAAACTCACTTTGGAACACAAATCTGCTGACTTCATTTATATCATATCTCGAGAACTACATGTCAGATTTGAATGGAACTTTCACCACAATTTGTAATTTGGGTTCCTCTTTCACATATGAAAATTAAATTTTTGCTTAAACCTTCCCTTTAACTAACGTGGAGAATGACACAAGGATGATTTGTTAGAGAACTTGCGGTCGAAAACCCGAGGCCAGTCAGCCACCATTTTCAAGAAGAATGACGAACGAGAAAATTTAGAAACTGGGAGCTTTGTGGGTCTAAATATGTAAGAATGTATTGAAGAAAGAAACCTAGTTTTTTCGGAATCCTATTGGAGTAAAGGGCATACTAGGAGTGCACAACGAAATCTTAACCAAATGAACAGTGTGGTAGCTTTCAAAAAATTACTTATAGTGATTTTGCAATTACATCACGGATTTTCCATGCTGGAGGACAGTCCACCCAAATACACGTGGTTTCGTGTTGAGCGTACTGCACAGTGTGAGTTGTGGTATGCGCGGTGTGTACACATTCATATAGAAAGCGCGTCGAGTGTGGTGTCGTATGCAGGTACATGTTTTCCAAAATGGAATCGGGAGAACAAGTTGACGTCATATGAAAAATGTTGGGCTTACTGACAAATTTCAAGAACCTCTTGTCGAAGTGGGACAGGCGTTCCCTTAAGATGAGGGAAAGAGACCAACCTCCGACGACGGTATTCCGGGCCGACTCCCGGTGAATCGAACTTTAAAACGATACTAAACAGCCGACATTGGGACAAACATAAACCCTTACAAAACATAGAAATGCGTGAGTTTCAATCAGACGAATGGTGTTGTACTTGCAAGTCTGAAAGGGGACGCGGACAAAAGAAAACGTGGGACCCGAGACACGTTTTGCTAGGACCGTCCCCTCAATATCTATGAGGACGTACCGTGAACCGGTAGTATGAAATCTTTCACTCAAATCAACACTAGTGCAGCAGTAGGTTGATTAAGGGGTCTCTGACCCCTCTCACACCTATTGGCAATTGTCATTGTCCAGTCAGGTCTTCCGCGTGTTCTTTATACGGGTGGCTCTTTTTAGTAAATTTCACTTTCATTTTCTTGTTGATTTGATTATTGCACAGTATGGATTTCAAATACACTACAACACCACTTGAACGTCACCTGAGATACGAATTTAAATTTAGGATTCCGGTTTCAGTTTAAGCAGGTCTGGGTGGATCAAAATGAGACCCCATTTGGGGTCATTGTTTGACTCAATAATTGCCTATTGAATTTGTTCTTTGTTCGGGTCCGATTGGCCCTAAATTAAATATGCATTATAAGCAGAATGTAATCAAAATTAAAAACGTTCGAAAATGTCTTTAAATAGCATGCTGTATTGTACATATCTGAGTTTCTAGTACAATCGAATTTTCTTTCAATTATTTTTTCATTTCATTTTACCGATGTATTTCTTATTGGTTTTGTTTGATAAAATCATTTGAAAGTTGTATTTAGGCCCCTACGACCTACGGCTCATAGTGACCCGTATGTAGATTGGTGGCGTGAACATGGATTGAGAGGTGGGTGCAAACGGTAATTCCCCGACTGCAATCAAGTGAGAAGAAACAAACAAGAACGTAATAAAAACAAAAACAACTGCAGTAGAGAAAGATTATGGGCTTAAGAGTAGAAGGTAAAAAGTTGAGAAGTAAGGCTAACTAATCGACTCTCGCGACTGAAATTGGTAGGGGGACTATTACTAATAGACGAATCCGATTAGCGCTTGTTTTTAGTGACTGTAGGCCTCCATTAGTGGGGCCCATCAGCCTAAAATCGTCTCCATTTATTGTTTACATGAATTTCAAACCATCATATTTAGTGAAATTGGAGATTTTAAGATGCACTGTATTGTACAATCATCCATGATAGAGGTAAGCAAGGAGATCAAAAGATTTTAAGGTGATGGACCCCAGTTATGGCCGACTAAACTTCAGACCATCACTTGCTGTCCGGATTCGTGTATAGGGTACCGCAAAGTTTTCGCAATCGAAACTTCCTAAAAGCAAAATCTTGTCTAATGACACGATGTATAAATGGTGAAAGGTTAGGAATTGCAATTTCTTTGGTGGTTACCACGGCATGCAGTTGTGAAAGGAAAGTAGCCAAGGAGTTTCAAAACAGGGTTGGAAAAGTATGGGTATTTGCTGTCCTGAGGAGGGAGAAGGGGGGGGGGGGTTCACCTTTAGTTTGGAAAAGATTTGTTTTAAAAAGGGAGGGTTGGAATATGCAAACTGGAACTATTCAAATTTTGAAAAATTTTTAAGAATCTTTAAACACGCTTGAAGGTCAAAATGGCGGGCCTTAAAAAAAAAATCGTAACTGGCTAATGATAGCGTTAAAGTACAAATCAAGGAATTCATTCCTTGTTACACATTGGCGCATCAGCTAAGCTTAAAGGTCCAAAGGGGCGCGCTCGTTTTGTTGTGTCACACTCGGTCAGTATGCTTCTAAAATGAATTTTACTGACTCGCTGATTCCAGAGATGGGAGCCATGGCATACCCCCATTTCACATGCTATTGTTATCTAGCAGTAACATTAACATCCAAGTTTGGATGTCCCTTCAAGTTTAGCAGAGGGCAATAAACTCAGCTAGAGGCAATATCTCCAGTACGGAAGCAAAAGGAGTGATGGCTGGGAGAAACGAGTACCGGTTTGTCGGTAGAGAAGCACTATCGGTAATCTTTACGTACGTAATTGAAATTACTTATCGCGGCAATACATCTTCTCTTGTCAAAGGGATTTCAGAGTTAGGAAGCTTTGGATGCATTTTAGTCGTATTCTTTTTCGTGGCTTCGGGGTTATCTTCCAAGATTTTTGCTGTTAGCTACGGCAGGAAATCAGCTGGATTTGCAATTAGACCAGGACGGTAATCTGAAACCTTTTCAGCTGGTTCTACGTACAAAGTTTATTGTATCTTCATTGTTCTAAGAGCCTAAAGGGACTTTGCAGCTGGGAAACGATTTCAAACATATCAAACATAATAATAATGAAAAAAAAAAAAAACATTTGAGAAACTAAAACATAAAAAGAATATTAGGCCAATGTACCTGTATACTGCACAGGAATCATCACCGACGTCAATCCTATTCCTGTAATTTAATTCATGTTCAATGGATGGTTGACGCCCTCCTATTTTCCCTGCTTTTAGTTTTTAGATTCGAGTAATGTTGAATATTGTATACAAAAACAACAAAATTGTGCTGGTATTTCGACTTTGAAATACAATACATATACTGTGCAACCGTTACATAGTAACATATTACTTATGTGAGTCGTTGCAAACAAATTGAGGCTGAGACAATTAGCCCTTTACCGTTGTGCTCCGATCGGGGCATATTTGCGCGCCTCGGGAGCGAGCGGAAAAGCGGACGTAGCCCGGACGCATTGGCTTCCGTCGGCCATTGACCCCGTGACCTTAAACTATTGTCTCTCTCGTTGTTGTGGCCAAATTTTCGGGTAGCTACTGGCAGTTTCGAGAGCGGCGTGAAACAGTAAAGATGGGTGACCGCCGAGCTCTCCGCATGGGTCCAAAAGGACCCAAACAACGGTAAAGGGTTAAATGTAAAACCATGACTAGTGGAGACACGCGATATAAAGGTTAAACTCTGCCTGTTAGTGCTTCCACAACGGCACCTTTACAGCCGAGCGGAGAATGGACTGCCCCCCCCCCCCCCAAAAAAAAAACAACAAATAAATAAATAAAGTGGGGAATAAGAGCAAGAAGGAACCAGAATGCAAGGCCATTAATACTCGAGAATGGAGGCGGTCTAAAGGTTCTAGTGATATTGACTGCAGAGAGTTGCTAAATTCCCTCAGTGATACGAGTAACAGGCGATAGATGGTAAATTTGTGATGATGAGGAGGTTTGCTCACTTCAGAAAAGGATATCAGTGTTGAAAATTTATACAGGTGAAACATAAGTGGTGGGAGGTGAGGGAAATAGAAATATTTATGCTACAAGCTCGAGTTTAAGAAAAGTATATGTGAGTGAGACTTATATAATGATTATAAACTTGTCCAAACGAAACAGGTAGTGGATGATATTGTCTACTAGATCGAGAAAATAAATCTGTTCAGATTGCAGATGAATTGTCTATTCAGTAATACTTTCCGGCAATAGCCAAAACTGTCAAAATTTCACGCATATTATTGGAAGTTCAAAATATCAAAATTTCCTCAAGAATGACTGTTTCAGTTTTTTAACTTCCTTAGTGTTCAGCAGTATTGTTCCATGGCAGTGCTTATAAACGGTTCGACAGTTCAACCAGATCACCTGTATGTGAATGCATCGCATGATCACCAACAAAGCAAGCATATACTTTCAGATTAGAGGAGATGTTACTTAGTTATCGTTTTCGCTAATGAGGTTTTAGGATAGAGAGAGATAACTACGCAGTCTTTTATTTTGCTACTCTTCATTAGAGATTTCTTTTCCCATTTCTACTATCAGAGTCAACAAAATAAACAGCATAAAATTTCTCACACACCTCCTCTTTCTTTGGCTGGATAAGTGCGCAGCTAGTAGGTATTTTCCCTTACAGTACTGTTGCTGCAAGGAACCGTTTTAAAATTGTCTTACAATATTGCTAAATCTAATTATGCAGTGCCGCCAAGTAAAACAATACTTACAAAAAATACTTACAAAATGCAGAGAAAAAAATGGATGAGGTTTACTAAGTTATTTAGATGCGGTTAAGCATATAGCCCCACTCTTTGCACATATTTGACTTTCCAATGAAACACATCAAAATCTCGAAATGGCTTTTATGAGCCACGGTAGCAATTGATATCATGAACTGTATCATATTATGTCGTTCGGCTGATCATGTAGTCACCGACAAAGCAAGCGCTTATTGGTAAGGGGGTTTACTGTTTCAGTTGAAAAGTCTATGTCAGACGAAAACTACGCAGTTAATATTGCGCAATTTTCGCATCCGAAAGACTACGTTATCTTATCCGTTCTCTATTCCTATATATGTGACGGTAAAATAAAACTTTAGTTTGTCGCTCTTGTTACAGTTATAAGTCGCTTTATCGATGAAAAGAAACCACCCGTTCAATGCTTTTCCTATAACAACGCCTAATCTTTTAGATCAACAGATTGCTCGGATGTTTCAAACCTTAAGAAAAGAAGGGTAACGACCATGTCACAAAAACGGCAGTTGACAAAAACGATAGAGAGGGCTTCTGAGAACCCCATAAAGTCGTTCCAAGAACAATGTAATTGAAACATCCCCCAGGTTATATGCCTCAACGTGTAATGAAACCAGAGGCATCCTTAATTAAATTATCTGTTCTCATGGTTTACGCTTTTTAATTATCAAACACTAACATAGTAACAAAACCATCAAGGCACAGAATGAAAACACTGTAACAAGTCCATAAAGCTGATACTATACTTCGCATTCGTTCATAAAAAAGGAAACACTGAGGAAAGGGTAAGGAGGATGAGGGAGGCGGGCAGTGGTAGCTCCTCTTGCATCAAATGTAAGATCATTTCACATCAAACTCATCCTCCGAAAGCCAATTTTTTTTCAAGAGGGGAGGAGAATATTCTTTTACTACCATGGTGTATGGTGTGCCATGCATTATTTTACAACTGAATTCTGTTCTCCGTGGGCTCGTGGTCAGGTACCGAAAGGTGTGAACATTTGTGGTGGTGGACGTTAAACAACTAAAATGGAGTGAGAAATGTTCATTTTGTGTACTTGCTGGGGCAAATGATTTAATATTCTAGAGGAGCAGCTAGCCTGCAACATTTCCCTGGGCTACCAACTGGCTTTGCAGCTTAAAGGTAAAGAGCAGTCCCCCACACTTATTTTAAAGAAAAAGCCAAATAGCACAATTTTCGTCTTATTTCTCTTCATAGTATCTTTCATTACATTTTATGATTTAACAATTGCATATTCATGATAAACCAAGCAGTTATTTCTAGTAAATTTCACATTTGAAGAGAAAAAACGTTGTCACAAGAATTCAAAGAGCCAATCGTGAAACTGGACAGTCTACTACACTACTTCAATTTAAGTTGACTGCTCTTGCCCTTTAAGCCAAAATCTTGGGCTTAATATTTTCAAAACAAATACAGAAAGTGTTCTACATAGCTGATTGCGCACAGGCTACTTTTTGTCAACGCATTGGTGGATCTTGACAGAGGCGAATCGAGCCTCACGCGAGGTTAAATATGCTTCAAAATCTGTCAAATGCAGAGCTCGTCCCTCCAGGGAGGTGTTTGGTCCCTCTGAAGCCCTTTCCAAGACAACGATCAATGCATCTTGCGCCCCTCTAATGAGAATTTAGGTGGATATGTCCTCGCAACGCCTAAAGCGCATTACCCGATTTTTCCTTCATTTATGATAAAAATTTTCTTAGCATTCATTTTTGTATTCATGAACAACATTCATTTTTATTTGATTTCCAGCCCCACAGATCCAAACAACAACACGTCGGCCATCAACATATCACTGGGATTCGTCCCCGCCTGGTGGGTGAACCATTTAACGGTTGTTCATTTCATGTTATCTAATAAGTAGTTTGTGTTATGAAACCAGCATTGAATTTTCTAAAAAGGAACAAGACCCGTAAAAGTGATGAAAAATATACTTTCTCATTGCTACGAGAATTTTATTTTCCCCCGCCCATCTCAGTGAAACTGAGATGGGGAAAGAGGATAATTGTTAAGTAATTGAAGTCAAAATCAGAGCTAATTTGCAAAATGGGAAAAAATGGGATTTTTCAAATGTACTTTTCAGAAGAATTGGTTTTACTTCAATATCAATTCTAGGTTATTTTTGCATACAATTCTTTAAATTGGATACGTTAAACATTGTATTTCAGGTACTGAAGGGGTGATAATTTTTTTTTTTTTTTTTTTTTGGGGGGGGGGGAGGGGCGGACAAGAAGCACCAAATTATATGAAGAAAATGTTAAGTTTCTACTTACTTGGGCGAGGAAAAATCATTATGCATCCTACCATTCATGCTACACTGTAAAAAATGTCTGTAATGTTACAGAATTTTTGTACAATTACAGAAGAAAAAAATAAAGAAATACGAAAAGAATACACAAAAGTGCTGTCAAGAGTTGACAGCACTTTTTATGTATTCTTTTGTTTTTCTTTATTTTATTTTCTGTAAATGTACAGACATTTTTTACAGTATAGACGAATCCGATTAAAGCTTGTTTTTGGTGACTGTGCGCAGCCGTTAGTGGGGTCCATCAGTCTTGAATCACCTTTCTATATCGTCTATATGAGTTTCAAACCCTCATATTTAGTGAAATTGAAGGAATTAAGATACAATGTAGTGTACAACAATTCATAGAGGTAAGCAAGGAATCGAAAGATTAAATGATGATAGACCCCAGTTATGGCCGACTGAAATCAGACCATCACTTGCTGTCCGGATTTGTCTATACCAGTATACCGACTGGCCCTGCAGCTTACGCTAAAAGCATATAATCGTGGCGTTTAAAAACAAATAAAGAAAGTTTTCTAGATAGTTGAGAACGTAATATGTGACAAACTACGGTTTGGAAACGCCTAGGAGGATCTTGATCGCACAAGGTTTAATGCGTGGTTAAATAGGCTTCGAAATGTAACATCTTACCAACATCAGTCGTGCTCGCAAAATGCTCACTACCGAGGCCACCAAACTTGCCGTGCACACCCTTGTCACATCTAGGCTAGACTACTGCAACAGTCTCCTGATTGGGGTTAGTCGATCGTTCATCACCAGTCTTCAAAATGTCTAATGCACATCGGCCCGCATTATTTTCAAAAGTGCAAAATATGACTCTATCACTCCAGTACTTAAAGATCTTCACTGGCTCCCCATACAACAGCGTATCCAATTCAAAGCTCTCCTCATTGTGTACAAAGCGCTCCATAAACAATCTCCATCGTATATCTCGGATTTACTGCAATTTCAACCTCCTCGCAGACAGCTTAGGTCTTCAGCATCTGCACTCCAACTTCTAGGAACCTAGAACCCACAATGTAACATTTGCTGATTTCTTGTTTTGGACCGAAAGAATGGAACCCTCTCCCAAACCACATAAAAACTGCACAGACTGTTGTTGCCTTTAAGAAACTTCTCAAATGTCATCTTTTCCACCAAGTGTATAATATTTAATTATGTTACTGTCACAGCGCCTTCGAACAATCTTTATTGATTTTGGCGCTTTATAAATTTCCATCATCATCGTCGTCGTCGTCGTCGTCGTCGTCATGATGGTTATTATTATTATTACTAAAAGCAGACCCGTCGCCCGGAGTCCCAGGTCCTCTTAAAAAGCGATTATTCAAGTCTTATATCCCTCTACTGAAACTTCCTCATAGATTCTGCAACGTCTAAAGGATTGTATCTTTTTCCTTGATATGTGATTAAATTTTCTTATCATTCATTCTTGTTTACATAAACAAAAGTTATTTCTCTTTGATTTCAGTACCACAAACCCAAACAAAACCACGTCGGGAATCAACATATCATTGGGACTCGTCGCCAGGTGGGTGAACCGTTAAACCGTTGCTATGTTCATTTCACGTGAATCCATAGTTGTACAACGTATCTCCTTCGGCAGAGTGGCAAGTATGCTACTAGTTGCCTAAAATGCCTCTCAGATAGCTGGTAATGGCATTTTCCAAGCCTTTTTACCGAATTTAAATAGTTGCAACATTACACTGTAAAAAGTTTAGATAGATATACAGAGTAATAAAACAAAGAGATAAATAAGGATTCAGAAAAGGTCTGGAAACTTATTACCAGAACATTTCTGTAATCTTAATGTGTCTCTTTATTTATTGTCCTGTAAATTTACAGCGATTTTGAGCCATTTTTTACAGTGTAGGGTTTTGTCAAAACACATATGAAATACCAAAATTTTTCTAAGGGCTGCTCCCTTCGCCCCTTGTGTATACTCCAAAATCAATGCGAATCGCGGTCCCTGCCCCGCTTTTCAAAATAGGGATAGGTCTACTAAATCAGACACACATGGTATCTAGCTGACGGCCTATGTACAAAAGCAACACATCTCACTTTTTTGAGGCCGCAATGTTATTCTGTAAACACGTAGAACCTGCAGAATGATAAATATTTTGCAACAATAAGTGTTTACGACTGTTGATTCCTATATTATTATCACTACAAAATATTAATAAAATAGGTAATACTATGTCAGCTTATGTATTCAAAATACCATATAAAATCGCATGCTTTTAAGTAATAAAACACAAAAGTTTCTCAACGTGAGAGGAAGCACACGGGGGTGGGTGCAAGATAAACTTAAATGAATGGAGAAATGTTAAGTTTCTACCTGCTGGGACGAGGGAGAGCCATCATGCATACTATCCTTAAGGCTACACCAACTGGCTTTTGTAGTTTACGCTAAAAGTATAATCATGGCGTTTCAGAACAAATATAGGGAGAGTTCTTTACATTAGTTGAGAACGTTATATGTATACCACAAGCAACGCTTTGGCAACGCATCGGACGATCTTGCGCCCACCAGACTCCATGCGTATTTAAATAGGTATTAGCTTTAAAATGTTCCAAATGCAGACCCGTCCCCTTAGAGCCCTTCCACTTAAAACGGCGATCAAAAAAGTCTTGTGTCAGTCTATTGAAACTTTCTGTATGAGCCTTGCAACGTCTAAAGCGCTTTTTTCCCCTTTATGAATTTTCTCAGCATTAGTAGCATGCATAAGCAACATTCATTTATCTTTGATTCCAGTTCCAACAAAACCCCAAACGACACCACGTCGGCCATCAACACATCTGCATTATCATCACTGGCACTCGTCGCCAGGTGGGTGAACCATTTCACGGTTGATATGTTTATTTTATGTTAAAGGGATATTCCAGAGCTTTAAAAATCAAGGCATTTTCATTCTCTTTATTGGTGAAAATTCCACCTCAATGGCATGTTTCGTTCAGAAGTTATGACTTTTAAGGGAAAATATTAAAACTATAATAACGCACTGGATTATGGGAAATCTGTGATGTCATACTAGCAGATTAATTGAGCATCTTTTGTATTTTTATGTAATGTTCACACATGCAAATGAAATGTGCAGACACTTGTAAAGCTCCAACCTTTTTGATCCCAAGTTTGGGGTCAAATTAATTACTCCAATTTTTAAGAACAACAAAAGATTTTGAAAGCAATCTGCCGGTATTACATACGTTAACATTTTGTAATCTTGAAGCAGCTAAGAGTCTGTTTTTAAGAGAGATGACTTGTCTTTTAACAAGAATATATTGAGTTATGAACATGTTGTAGAAGTGGGGTTTGAAGGACATGCGATAAAAATTATTCTCTTTTATTTGAGATCCTTTGAAATTGACACCGGAATATTCCTTTAATCCATACTTTTAAGTTTAAGTGGAGAAACCAGAATCGACTTTCTTACAACGAACAGGATCTATCGAGGTGATCAAAGGTATAAACTCCCTCATTGATGCTGGAATTTAAAGGGCAAGAGCAGTCACCCTAACGTGAAGTTTTGTAGTAGACTATCCTGTTTCATGATTGGCTGTTGAGAGTCATGTTACAACAATTTTTCTCTTCAAATGTGAAAATTGCAACAGTCTCCTGATTGGGGTTGGTTAGTCGATCGTTCATCACCAGTCTTCAAAATGTCCAACGCACATCGGCCCGCATTATTTTCAAGTGTACAAAATATGACTCTATCACTCCAGTACTTAAAGATCTTCACTGGCTCCCCATACAACAGCGTATCCAATTCAAAGCTCTCCTCATTGTGTACAAAGCGCTCCATAAACAATCTCCATCGTATATCTCGGATTAACTGCAACTTCAACCTCCTCGCAGACAGCTTAGGTCTTCAGCATCTGCACTCCAACTTCTAGGAACCTAGAACCCACAATGTAACATTTGCTGATCGCTCCATTTCTTGTTTTGGACCGAAAGAATGGAACCCTCTCCAAAACCTCATAAAACTGCACAGACTGTTGTTGCCTTTAAGAAACTTCTCAAATGCCATCTCTTCCACCAAGTGTGTAATATTTAATTACGTTACTGTCACAGCGCCTTCGAGCAATCTTTATTGATTTTGGCGCGCTTTATAAATTTTTATAAATTTTCATCATCGCCACCGCCGCCGTCACCGTCACCGTCACCGTCACCGTCACCGTCACCGTCACCGTCATTATTATTATTATTATTATTATTATTATTATTATTATTATTATTATTATTATTATTATTATTATTATTATTATTATTATTATTATTATTATTATTATTATTATTATTATTATTATTATTATTATTATTATTATTATTATTATTATTATTATTATTATTATTATTATTATTATTATTATTATTATTATTATTATTATTATTATTATTATTATTATTATTATTATTATTATTATTATTATTATTATTATTATTATTATTATTATTATTATTATTATTATTATTATTATTATTATTATTATTATATATTATTATTATTATTATTATTATTATTATTATATATATATATATTATTATATATATATTATTATATATATATTATATATATATATATATATATATATATATATATATATATATATATATATATATATATATTATTATATATTATTATTATTATTATTATTATATATTATTATTATTATTATTATTATTATTATTATTATTATTATTATTATTATTATTATTATTATTATTATTATTATTATTATTATTATTATTATTATTATTATTATTATTATTATTATTATTATTATTATTATTATTATTATTATTATTATTATTATTATTATTATTATTATTATTATTATTATTATTATTATTATTATTATTATTATTATTATCATTATAATTATTATTATTATTATTATTATTATTTTTATTATTATTATTATTATTCCTTTTAAAAGCAGACCCGTCGCCCGGAGTCCCAGGTCCTCTTAAAAAGCGATCATTCAAGTCTTATATCCCTCTACTGAAACTTCCTCATAGATCCTGCAACGTCTAAAGGATTGTATCTTTTTCCTTGATATGTGATTAAATTTTCTTATCATTCATTCTTGTTTACATAAGCAAAAGTTATTTCTCTTTGATTTCAGTACCACATACCCAAACAAAACCACGTCGGGAATCAACATATCATTGGGACTCGACGCCAGGTGGGTGAACCGTTAAACCGTTGCTATGTTCATTTCACGTGAATAAATAGTTGTACAACGTATCCCCTTCGGCAGAGTGGCAAGTATGCTACTAATTGCCTAAAATACCTCTCAGATAGCTGGAAATTGCATTTACCAAGCCTTTTTACCGAATTTCAATTGTTGCAAAATTACACTATAAAAAGGTTAGATAGATTTACAGAGTAATAAAACAAAAAGATAAATAAGGATTACAGAAAAGGTCTGGAAACTTATTACCAGAACATTTCTGTAATCTTAATGTTTCTCTTTATTTATTGTCCTGTAAATTTACAGTGATTTTGAGCCATTTTTACAGTGTAGGGTTTTGTCAAAACACATATGAAAGACCAAAATTTTTCTAAGGGCTGCTCCCTTCGCCCCTTGTGTATGCTCCAAAATCAATGCGAATCGCGGTCCCTGCCCCGCTTTTCAAAATAGGGATAGGTCTACTATATCAGACACACATGGTATCTAGCTGAAGGGCCTATGTACAAAAGCAACACATCTCACTTTTTTGAAGCCGCAATGTTATTCTGTAAACACGTAGAACCTGCAGAATGATAAATATTTTGCAACAATAAGTGTTTACGACAGTTGATTCCTATATTATTATCACTACAAAATATTAATAAAATAGGTAATACTATGTCAGCTTATGTATTCAAAATACCATATAAAATCGCATGCTTTTAAGTAATAAAACACAAAAGTTTCTCAACGTGAGAGGAAGCACACGGGGGTGGGTGCAAGATAAACTTAAATGAATGGAGAAATGTTAAGTTTCTACCTGCTGGGACGAGGGAGAGCCATCATGCATACTATCCTTAAGGCTACACCAACTGGCTTTTGTAGTTTACGCTAAAAGTATAATCATGGCGTTTCAGAACAAATATAGGGAGAGTTCTTTACATTAATTGAAAACGTTATATGTATACCACAAGCAACGCTTTGGCAACGCATCGGACGATCTTGCGCCCACCAGACTCCATGCGTATTTAAATAGGTATTAGCTTTAAAATGTTCCAAATGCAGACCCGTCCCCTTAGAGCCCTTCCACTTAAAACGGCGATCAAAAAAGTCTTGTGTCAGTCTATTGAAACTTTCTGTATGAGCCTTGCAACGTCTAAAGCGCTTTTTTCCCCTTTATGAATTTTCTCAGCATTAGTAGCATGCATAAGCAACATTCATTTATCTTTGATTTCAGTTCCAACAAAACCCCAAACGACACCACGTCGGCCATCAACACATCTGCATTATCATCATTGGCACTCGTCGCCAGGTGGGTGGACCATTTCACGGTTGATATGTTTATTTTATGTTAAAGGGATATTCCAGAGCTTTAAAAATCAAGGCATTTTCATTCTCTTTATTGGTGAAAATTCCACCTCAATGGCATGTTTCGTTCAGAAGTTATGACTTTTAAGGGAAAATATTAAAACTATAATAACGCATTGGATTATGGGAAATCTGTGATGTCATACTAGCAGATTAATTGAGCATCTTTTGTATTTTTATGTAATGTTCACACATGCAAATGAAATGTGCAGACACTTGTAAAGCTCCAACCTTTTTGATCCCAAGTTTGGGGTCAAATTAATTACTCCAATTTTTAAGAACAACAAAAGATTTTGAAAGCAATCTGCCGGTATTACATACGTTAACATTTTGTAATCTTGAAGCAGCTAAGAGTCTGTTTTTAAGAGAGATGACTTGTCTTTTAACAAGAATATATTGAGTTATGAACATGTTGTAGAAGTGGGGTTTGAAGGACATGCGATAAAAATTATTCTCTTTTATTTGAGATCCTTTGAAATTGACACCGGAATATTCCTTTAATCCATAGTTTTAAGTTTAAGTGGAGAAACCAGAATCGACTTTCTTACAACGAACAGGATCTATCGAGGTGATCAAAGGTATAAACTCCCTCATTGATGCTGGAATTTAAAGGGCAAGAGCAGTCACCCTAACGTGAAGTTTTGTAGTAGACTATCCTGTTTCATGATTGGCTGTTGAGAGTCATGTTACAACAATTTTTCTCTTCAAATGTGAAAATTGCAACAGTCTCCTGATTGGGGTTGGTTAGTCGATCGTTCATCACCAGTCTTCAAAATGTCCAACGCACATCGGCCCGCATTATTTTCAAGTGTACAAAATATGACTCTATCACTCCAGTACTTAAAGATCTTCACTGGCTCCCCATACAACAGCGTATCCAATTCAAAGCTCTCCTCATTGTGTACAAAGCGCTCCATAAACATTCTCCATCGTATATCTCGGATTAACTGCAACTTCAACCTCCTCGCAGACAGCTTAGGTCTTCAGCATCTGCACTCCAACTTCTAGGAACCTAGAACCCACAATGTAACATTTGCTGATCGCTCCATTTCTTGTTTTGGATCGAAAGAATGGAACCCTCTCCAAAACCTCATAAAACTGCACAGACTGTTGTTGCCTTTAAGAAACTTCTCAAATGCCATCTCTTCCACCAAGTGTGTAATATTTAATTACGTTACTGTCACAGCGCCTTCGAACAATCTTTATTGATTTTGGCGCGCTTTATAAATTTTTATAAATTTTCATCATCGCCACCGCCGCCGCCGCCGCCGCCGCCGCCGCCGTCGTCGCCGTCACCGTCACCGTCACCGTCACCGTCACCGTCACCGTCACCGTCACCGTCACCTTCACCGTCACCGTCACCGTCACCGTCACCGTCACCGTCACCGTCACCGTCACCGTCACCGTCACCGTCACCGTCACCGTCATTATTATTATTATTATTATTATTATTATTATTATTATTATTATTATTATTATTATTATTATTATTATTATTATTATTATTATTATTATTATTATTATTATTATTATTATTATTATTATTATTATTATTATTATTATTATTATTATTATTATTATTATTATTATTATTATTATTATTATTATTATTATTATTATTATTATTATTATTATAATTATTATTATTATTATTATTATTATTATTATTATTTTTATTATTATTATTATTATTATTATTATTATTTTTATTATTATTATTATTATTATTCCTTTTAAAAGCAGACCCGTCGCCTGGAGTCCCAGGTCCTCTTAAAAAGCGATCATTCAAGTCTTATATCCCTCTACTGAAACTTCCTCATAGATCCTGCAACGTCTAAAGGATTGTATCTTTTTCCTTGATATGTGATTAAATTTTCTTATCATTCATTCTTGTTTACATAAGCAAAAGTTATTTCTCTTTGATTTCAGTACCACATACCCAAACAAAACCACGTCGGGAATCAACATATCATTGGGACTCGACGCCAGGTGGGTGAACCGTTAAACCGTTGCTATGTTCATTTCACGTGAATAAATAGTTGTACAACGTATCCCCTTCGGCAGAGTGGCAAGTATGCTACTAATTGCCTAAAATGCCTCTCAGATAGCTGGAAATTGCATTTACCAAGCCTTTTTACCGAATTTCAATTGTTGCAAAATTACACTATAAAAAGGTTAGATAGATTTACAGAGTAATAAAACAAAAAAGATAAATAAGGATTACAGAAAAGGTCTGGAAACTTATTACCAGAACATTTCTGTAATCTTAATGTTTCTCTTTATTTATTGTCCTGTAAATTTACAGTGATTTTGAGCCATTTTTACAGTGTAGGGTTTTGTCAAAACACATATGAAAGACCAAAATTTTTCTAAGGGCTGCTCCCTTCGCCCCTTGTGTATGCTCCAAAATCAATGCGAATCGCGGTCCCTGCCCCGCTTTTCAAAATAGGGATAGGTCTACTATATCAGACACACATGGTATCTAGCTGAAGGGCCTATGTACAAAAGCAACACATCTCACTTTTTTGAAGCCGCAATGTTATTCTGTAAACACGTAGAACCTGCAGAATGATAAATATTTTGCAACAATAAGTGTTTACGACAGTTGATTCCTATATTATTATCACTACAAAATATTAATAAAATAGGTAATACTATGTCAGCTTATGTATTCAAAATACCATATAAAATCGCATGCTTTTAAGTAATAAAACACAAAAGTTTCTCAACGTGAGAGGAAGCACACGGGGGTGGGTGCAAGATAAACTTAAATGAATGGAGAAATGTTAAGTTTCTACCTGCTGGGACGAGGAACAGCCATCATGCATGCTACGCTTTAGGCTACACCAACTGGCTTTTGCAGCTTACGCTAAAAGTATAATCATGGCGTTTCAGAACAAATTATAGGGAGAGTTCTTTACATTAATTGAAAACGTTATATGTATGCCACAAGCAACGCTTTGGAAACGCATCGGACGATCTTGCGCCCACCAGGCTCCATGCGTATTTAAATAGGTATTAGCTTTAAAATCGTTCCAAATGCAGAACCGTCCCCTTAGAGCCCTTCCACTTAAAACGGCGATCAAAAAAGTCTTGCGTCAGTCTATTGAAACTCTCTGTATGAGCCTTGCAACGTCTAAAGCGCTTTATTTTCCCCTTTATGAATTTTCTCAGCATTAGTAGCATGCATAAGCAACATTCATTTATCTTTGATTCCAGTCCCAACGAAACCCCAAACGACACCACGTCGGCCATCAACACATCTGCATTATCATCATTGGCACTCGTCGCCAGGTGGGTGAACCATTTCACGGTTGATATGTTTATTTTATGTTAAAGGGATATTCCAGAGCTTTAAAAATCAAGGCACTTTCATTCTCTTTATTGGTGAAAATTCCACCTCAATGGCATGTTTCGTTCAGAAGTTATGACTTTTAAGGGAAAATATTAAAACTATAATAACGCATTGGATTATGGGAAATCTGTGATGTCATACTAGCAGATTAATTGAGCATCTTTTGTATTTTTATGTAATGTTCACACATGCAAATGAAATGTGCAGACACTTGTAAAGCTCCAACCTTTTTGATCCCAAGTTTGGGGTCAAATTAATTACTCCAATTTTTAAGAACAACAAAAGATTTTGAAAGCAATCTGCCGGTATTACATACGTTAACATTTTGTAATCTTGAAGCAGCTAAGAGTCTGTTTTTAAGAGAGATGACTTGTCTTTTAACAAGAATATATTGAGTTATGAACATGTTGTAGAAGTGGGGTTTGAAGGACATGCGATAAAAATTATTCTCTTTTATTTGAGATCCTTTGAAATTGACACCGGAATATTCCTTTAATCCATACTTTTAAGTTTAAGTGGAGAAACCAGAATCGACTTTCTTACAACGAACAGGATCTATCGAGGTGATCAAAGGTATAAACTCCCTCATTGATGCTGGAATTTAAAGGGCAAGAGCAGTCACCCTAACGTGAAGTTTTGTAGTAGACTATCCTGTTTCATGATTGGCTGTTGAGAGTCATGTTACAACAATTTTTCTCTTCAAATGTGAAAATTGCAACAGTCTCCTGATTGGGGTTGGTTAGTCGATCGTTCATCACCAGTCTTCAAAATGTCCAACGCACATCGGCCCGCATTATTTTCAAGTGTACAAAATATGACTCTATCACTCCAGTACTTAAAGATCTTCACTGGCTCCCCATACAACAGCGTATCCAATTCAAAGCTCTCCTCATTGTGTACAAAGCGCTCCATAAACAATCTCCATCGTATATCTCGGATTAACTGCAACTTCAACCTCCTCGCAGACAGCTTAGGTCTTCAGCATCTGCACTCCAACTTCTAGGAACCTAGAACCCACAATGTAACATTTGCTGATCGCTCCATTTCTTGTTTTGGACCGAAAGAATGGAACCCTCTCCAAAACCTCATAAAACTGCACAGACTGTTGTTGCCTTTAAGAAACTTCTCAAATGCCATCTCTTCCACCAAGTGTGTAATATTTAATTACGTTACTGTCACAGCGCCTTCGAGCAATCTTTATTGATTTTGGCGCGCTTTATAAATTTTTATAAATTTTCATCATCGCCACCGCCGCCGTCACCGTCACCGTCACCGTCACCGTCACCGTCATTATTATTATTATTATTATTATTATTATTATTATTATTATTATTATTATTATTATTATTATTATTATTATTATTATTATTATTATTATTATTATTATTATTATTATTATTATTATTATTATTATTATTATTATTATTATTATTATTATTATTATTATTATTATTATTATTATTATTATTATTATTATTATTATTATTATTATTATTATTATTATTATTATTATTATTATTATAATTATAATTATTATTATTATTATTATTATTATTATTATTATTATTATTATTATTATTATTATTATTATTATTATTATTATTATTATTATTATTATTATTATTATTATTATTATTATTATTATTATTATTATTATTATTATTATTATTATTATTATTATTATTATTATTATTATTATTATTATTATTATTATTATTATTATTATTATTATTATTATTGGCTCTGGCAACATCATGGCCGCCTAGTAAGGTTCGCAAGTCACGTCGCTCTGTCATATTGCACCTTTTAAAACAGCTCCGAGGATTTTTGTCGTTCAAGCAGAACTGTAAGTGTTATTAATCATTTCAAGATAGTTTCGGAAGTCTTTTTGTTTCGATGGGGCGCAAATTAGGAGGCAAAAACAAGCCCAAAAGTGACCAGCCAACGCTGTCTCAGATGAGCACGCGCTCCAAGCAGGCCTCACATAATGATGTCAGCACAGATGACGAAAGCGACGAGGAGAATCCTCTTGTATCTCTCCAGGCCTCTTTTCAAAGAGGTATGGAAAAACTTGAAAAGGACCTCTCACGCATCCATTCTGATCTCAAATCATTGGAGAACAACTTTGACGAAGCGATTGAGTTTCTTACTAAACGAGTCGACGAACTTGAAAATCGGGAGAAACGTAACGCAGAAAAGATTAAGGCCTTGGAAGAGGAACTATCAAAACTGAAGAAAAATGATTCCGATCAAGCCGCCAAATTAAATGTGCAAGAGAGATTTTCAAGAAGAAACAATATAAGAATCGTTGGTTTTCCTGTCACTGATCACGAAAAGTGCGAGGACATTGTAAAATCTGTTATGGAGAAGGTAGGGGTCGCAAATGTCAAAATAGAGAGGGCCCACAGAGATGGCAGATTAATACCAGGGAGACCCAGACATATCTTAGCAAAACTATCTTTTTATCAAGATAAGGTAGTCGCTTTAAAGCATCAACGTCGTGCCCTACAGGAAGAGTCTTACTTCATAACGGATGATCTCACCAAAGAGGACCTGCAGGAAAAGCGCAAATGGGGCTCTCAGGTTGCACGATTGTATGGTGAAGGTACCAAGCTACGTTTTTCAGCGGGAAGATGGAGAGACTCATTAGGAAAGCCTTTCGAATTTACGCCACAGCTCTCATCATAGTTATACATACCCCGGAGCGACATAAAATAATTTCCTTTTTGTGGAGGGACGGGCGACGCCAGCGGCGATGAGAATGACTTGTTTAATTCAGGCCAGCCCTATGGTCATACTGTTTACTGCTTATGACCATTTCAACTCCCGTACACGGAAGTTGTTTCGACTTTCCTTTTTCTTTTTCGTGTTTTTGACTGGACCGTTCGGTCCTTTTTCATCCATCTCGAAAGGATCTCTTTTACATAAGACATGTGTTGTATGTGTGCTTGCAAAATCATCGTGCCTTACATTCACTTTTGAGTGTAAAGGCCAGGCTGCGGAATTCATGTTTTGCGTGGATAACCTCTCTACTCTAGCCCTTTCCCACTATAACGTAAGTTACTTTTATTATCCTCTGCATTACTTCCATCATATTACAGTATTCATGTTCCACTGTCTAGGTATTTGATGCCGACCTGTAGATTCTTATCATTTAATACTAGAGGTATTAGGAATCACTCCAAACGCAGAAAACTATTCACTCTACTTCATAACAGAAGGTACGATTTTATATTTTTACAAGAAACTCACTCCATTGCAAGTGACTGTAGATACTGGTTAAACGAATGGGGAGGGAATGCTTATTTTTCTCATGGTACAAAGTTAAGCAGGGGTGTTGCAATACTTTGCAAGCCTTCGATTTCTCATCTGGTTAATCATGTTGTTATTGATACGGATGGTCGGTATGTCATTGTGAATGTTACTGTTGAGAATGATGTTTTAGAACTGATCAGCATTTATTGTCATAATTTAGACAGAGTTGACTTAATCTCAAAAATCGGTAATTTCGTCCGCAATCACAGGTGGGACTCTGTCATTTGGGGCGGTGATTTTAACTTGGTTTTCAATCTTGATTTAGATAAAGTTGGAGGTGTACAGCATACAAACTTCAGGGCAAGGGAAAAACTGCTTAGTGTAATGGAAGAATTTGATCTAGTGGACATTTGGCGCGATCGGAATCCGAAAGGCAAAATGTACACCTGGCACTCCAACATTGACCAGGCTATACACTGTAGACTAGATTTTTTTGTCGTCTCTCGACACCTTAGGACCTCGATTAGTGATAGCAACATTCTTTCCCTTTTAGGTTCGGATCACTCAGGTGTTTCTTTAGATTTGTGTTTGGGAGTAATTCGGGGTAAAGGTCTGTGGAAGTTGAATACTGCTTTGTTAGATGATGCTTCTTACATTGAAACTATTAGAAGCGTAATTCATAATACTGTTATTAGTTGCAGTGAAAAGGATCCATGCTTTCTGTGGGAGGCATGTAAATTGAGTATAAGGTCTGTTTCGATTGCCTTCTCTAACTATGCTTCCACCCAACGTAATTGTTATGAACGCTATTTAATTGACCGTATTTCGTATTTTGAACAACTGCAAGCAAGTTCTCCCTCTGAACTTGTCAAATCCAATCTTCTGGAAGCTAGATGTGCATTAAATAACATATATGACTACAAGCTTCAAGGTATAATCATTCGCTCTCGAGCTCGTTGGACTGAAGAGGGGGAAAAAAGCACTCATTACTTTCTAAATCTCGAAAAAAGAAATAAATCTTCAAACTCAGTAAACGAATTATTCTCAGACAATGATGAGTTTATAACGAACCCAACTGAAATTTTGGGTAAATTAGAGAGTTTTTATAAGAACTTATATACTAAGAGAGATGAGGTTACGTCAGAGCTTTTTTTTCGTAACACTATTCTTAATCATACTAAGCTTTCAATGGAGCAACAAGTTAGTTGTGAGGGCTTAGTTACTTTGGATGAATGCAGCCGTGTCTTACAATCTATGCCTTCTCAAAAGTCTCCAGGCTCAGATGGTTTGCCCATTGAGTTCTATAAGGTTTTCTGGGATGACATAGGTGATCTTGTGGTAAATTCTTTTAACTATGCTTTTCAGTGTGGACGTATTTCCGATGAGCAGGGCAGAGCATGTATTACTTTAATTCCGAAACAATCTAAGGATCCTCGTTATATAAAAAATTGGCGCCCTATTGCTTTACTTAATACAGACTACAAAATTTTGACGAAGTGTTTAGCCAGTCGTATGAAGGCTGTTCTCCCAGATTTAATAAGTCATGAGTAAACAGGTTATTTAAAGGGGCGTTACATTGGAGAAAACATTAGACTTGTATTGGACCTTATCAGCTTTTGTGAAACAGAATCTGTTCCCGGTGCTCTCTTATTTATAGATTTTGAAAAGGCATTTGACTGTTTAGACTGGGAATTTTTAAACAATGCTCTCACTTTCTTTAATTTTGGAAAGGATTTTCTCACCTGGATTCGTACTCTTTACTGTAACATGTCCACTTGTGTTCTTAACAATGGTTATGCTACAAATTATTTCAGGGTAACTAGAGGTGTACGGCAAGGCTGCCCTCTAAGCCCGTACCTTTTTATCACTTGTACTGAAGTGTTAAATTTGTTAATTAATTCAAATAATAATATTTGTGGTATCTATGTTTTAGGTGAATGTATCAAAATATCTAATTATGCTGACGACACGGTCATTATCACCGATGGCTCTGCAAATTCCATTCATTAAGTGGTTAGAGTCTTGAAGACTTTTTCTGAAATGTCTGGATTAAATATTAATCTCACAAAAAGCCATTTATTTCCTCTAGGACCTCTCTATAATAACAAACCCTGTCACTTTAGCAGACTTCCCTTTGACTCCAGCGATAAGCCTATTGCCTACTTAGGGATCAGTTTTACTCACCATCATGATGATTTCTTTCATCTTAACTACTTGCCTAAACTTTCTAGAATCAAAAGTTTACTTAATCTTTGGTCTTGTAGAGACCTCACACCAATTGGAAAGATTTTGATTATTAAGACATTTGCCCTGTCTCAGCTTGTGTATCTTTTCACTGTTCTGCCTCTACCACCTAAAAACTTCTTTCGTGATTTAGACACGATATTTTATAAATTTATTTGGTCGAAGAAACCAGATAAAATAAAACGATCAGTACTATTAAACAAAAATGCTAACGGTGGTTTGAATATGATTGATATTGAGCTTAAGGCAAAAAGTTTACAGTGCAAATGGGTTAAATTATTTTTTGATGATAGTCGAAGTCCATGGAAAATCTTATTTGAGTTTGCTCTAAAGAAATATGGAGGAAAACTGCTGTTTGAAAGTAATTTCCGGAAAAATGATATCACTTTGACTAACAGGTTCATTCAAGGAGTTTGTAATGTATGGTCAGATTTTAATTTTCGTTCATTAGATCTTGATAATTATGGGAATCAAAGCGTGTTGAATAACTCCTTTATTAAGATCGACAAAAAGCTTATTTATTCATCTGTTTTACACGCAAAAAATGCTTATCATGTTAAAAACTTCTTTGATGATGCTGGTAACGCTTTACAGTTTAATGATTTTATCAGAAAGTTTGATATTGATATTGGATTCCCTTTCATGCTTTACTATGGTATACTCTCTGCAATACCCCAAAGTTGGAGACAGAACATTAAACCAAATTCTGATTTGGCTGAGAACTACTCTCGTTTGATCTATTACACATCTTGTAAAAGACCTGTTAAAGCAGCTTATGACTATTTCATTACCGGGAAGCTGCAGACCCCCAGTGCCATTAGGAAATGGGAGCAGTCTACTGATATTGATTATAATTGGACCAGAATATTCAGCCTTTCCTTCCTGGCAGTTCGTGAGGCAAAACTTCAGTTCTTTCAATTCCGTTTCATTCATAGATTAGTAGCTACAAATGTTTTTTTGCACAGAATCAAGTTTAGGGACTCCCCTCTATGTACTTTTTGTGAAGGCGAGCCAGAAACATTAGAACATCTGTTTTGGTCTTGTTCTTTAATTATGCAATTTTGGCAAAACATTTTACAGCTGTGTTTCAAAAATGCACCTCTCGTTGATTGGGAACTTGTGAAGTTTGGTTATCTGGATGACTTGAGGCATCCTTTCAACTTTTTTTTATTGAATGCTAAATATTACATTTTTAGTTGTAAATTTGAGAATATCAAACCTGATGCTAGAAGTTTTCATAAAAAATTCAGATTTCTGTTAAATGTTGAGCTTCATATTGCGAACAAAAACAAAAATGAGGTGAGAGCCCTATATTTTGAGGATACATTTCAATAATTAATTGTTTTACTTTAACTTTGAATGTCCTTACAATGATAATGAGATGAATGCATGTATATATTGTATATATCATTGTTATAAATTTCTACTAGTTATTTGTACTTTTTCGGTATGATTTCACAATGTATTTTCAGCCTTAGCAGAAGTAAAAACAGAACGTCTTGTTTTCCGCTCTTAAGTTTATAAGTTAATTTACAAAAGCAAGTGTAACACCAACTGTCATTTTTGTTTCAAAGATTGTACATATGTAAAAAAAAAATGATTTAGCTCAATAAATGAGATGGAAAAAAAAAAAAAAAAAAAATATTATTATTATTATTATTATTATTATTATTATTATTATTATTATTATTATAATTATTATTATTATTATTATTATTATTATTATTATTATTTTTTATTATTATTATTATTCCTTTTAAAAGCAGACCCGTCGCCCGGAGTCCCAGGTCCTCTTAAAAAGCGATCATTCAAGTCTTATATCCCTCTACTGAAACTTCCTCATAGATCCTGCAACGTCTAAAGGATTGTATCTTTTTCCTTGATATGTGATTAAATTTTCTTATCATTCATTCTTGTTTACATAAGCAAAAGTTATTTCTCTTTGATTTCAGTACCACATACCCAAACAAAACCACGTCGGGAATCAACATATCATTGGGACTCGACGCCAGGTGGGTGAACCGTTAAACCGTTGCTATGTTCATTTCACGTGAATAAATAGTTGTACAACGTATCCCCTTCGGCAGAGTGGCAAGTATGCTACTAATTGCCTAAAATGCCTCTCAGATAGCTGGAAATTGCATTTACCAAGCCTTTTTACCGAATTTCAATTGTTGCAAAATTACACTATAAAAAGGTTAGATAGATTTACAGAGTAATAAAACAAAAAGATAAATAAGGATTACAGAAAAGGTCTGGAAACTTATTACCAGAACATTTCTGTAATCTTAATGTTTCTCTTTATTTATTGTCCTGTAAATTTACAGTGATTTTGAGCCATTTTTACAGTGTAGGGTTTTGTCAAAACACATATGAAAGACCAAAATTTTTCTAAGGGCTGCTCCCTTCGCCCCTTGTGTATGCTCCAAAATCAATGCGAATCGCGGTCCCTGCCCCGCTTTTCAAAATAGGGATAGGTCTACTATATCAGACACACATGGTATCTAGCTGAAGGGCCTATGTACAAAAGCAACACATCTCACTTTTTGAAGCCGCAATGTTATTCTGTAAACACGTAGAACCTGCAGAATGATAAATATTTTGCAACAATAAGTGTTTACGACAGTTGATTCCTATATTATTATCACTACAAAATATTAATAAAATAGGTAATACTATGTCAGCTTATGTATTCAAAATACCATATAAAATCGCATGCTTTTAAGTAATAAAACACAAAAGTTTCTCAACGTGAGAGGAAGCACACGGGGGTGGGTGCAAGATAAACTTAAATGAATGGAGAAATGTTAAATTTCTACCTGCTGGGACGAGGAACAGCCATCATGCATGCTACGCTTTAGGCTACACCAACTGGCTTTTGCAGCTTACGCTAAAAGTATAATCATGGCGTTTCAGAACAAATTATAGGGAGAGTTCTTTACATTAATTGAAAACGTTATATGTATGCCACAAGCAACGCTTTGGAAACGCATCGGACGATCTTGCGCCCACCAGGCTCCATGCGTATTTAAATAGGTATTAGCTTTAAAATCGTTCCAAATGCAGAACCGTCCCCTTAGAGCCCTTCCACTTAAAACGGCGATCAAAAAAGTCTTGCGTCAGTCTATTGAAACTCTCTGTATGAGCCTTGCAACGTCTAAAGCGCTTTATTTTCCCCTTTATGAATTTTCTCAGCATTAGTAGCATGCATAAGCAACATTCATTTATCTTTGATTCCAGTCCCAACGAAACCCCAAACGACACCACGTCGGCCATCAACACATCTGCATTATCATCATTGGCACTCGTCGCCAGGTGGGTGAACCATTTCACGGTTGATATGTTTATTTTATGTTAAAGGGATATTCCAGAGCTTTAAAAATCAAGGCACTTTCATTCTCTTTATTGGTGAAAATTCCACCTCAATGGCATGTTTCGTTCAGAAGTTATGACTTTTAAGGGAAAAAAATTAAAACTATAATAACGCACTGGATTATGGGAAATCTGTGATGTCATACTAGCAGATTAATTGAGCATCTTTTGTATTTTTATGTAATGTTCCCACATGCAAATGAAATATGCAGACACTTGTAAAGCTCCAACCTTTTTGATCCCAAGTTTGGGGTCAAATTAATTACTCCAATTTTTAAGAACAACAAAAGATTTTGAAAGCAATCTGCCGGTATTACATACGTTAACATTTTGTAATCTTGAAGCAGCTAAGAGACTGTTTTTGAGAGAGATGACTTGTCTTTTAACAAGAATATATTGAGTTATAAACATGTTGTAGAAGTGGGGTTTGAAGGACATGCGATAAAAATTATTCTCTTTTATTTGAGATCCTTTGAAATTGACACCGGAATATTCCTTTAATCCATAGTTTTAAGTTTATGTGATGAAACCAGAATCGACTTTCTTACAACGAACAGGATCTATCGAGGTGATCAAAGGTATAAACTCCCTCATTGTTGCTGGAATTTAAAGGGCAAGAGCAGTCACCCTAACGTGAAGTTTTGTAGTAGACTATCCTGTTTCATGATTGGCTGTTGAGAGTCATGTTACAACAATTTTTCTCTTCAAATGTGAAAATTGACTAGGAGTAACTGCTTGCTTTAGCTTGAATATACAATACTGTAGTTATATAATATGACGAAAAATACTTTGAAAGAAATAGGAGGAAATACGGTATGTGGTATTTAGCTGTTGCTACAAAATATTTTTGGGGGTGGGTGTGCTCTTGACATTTGAAGGGAATGGGAAGTGCTGGTGAAACAGAGATGAAAATATTACCAAAAATTTTAGTTCACAAACCTCTCCTTGAAAGTTAAAGACAAACACTTCCCGAAACTCGAATATGCGTTCCTGACTTAAATTTGATGCTCGCCATAAGTTTGAAATTATATGAAAAACTGCTCCGAATGCTGGAAACTTTTGCAGACATTTGGGGATTATTTTTTTCCTTTTAATTCTGTTCGTAAACCAAGAGTTCCCAAACTTTTTACAATTAAAACGTGACTGCGCAGATCGTTTTTGATAAAGCCTCATGTTTTGGTTTCGAAGTCCATCCAGCAAATTTTCATCTTTGTATAGAGTCTCCATCGCCCCTCGCTCCTCCATCGCCTTACTCCCATGATGCACCGGAGTGATAAGTCTTTGAACAGCAATATCATTTTCATTGATTTTAATCCTAGTAATACAACAAACAACGCGAAGAACCACGACAAACCCATCAACTGTAATAGTAACCACTCCGAGGAACGAACGAAGTACAAATTTTCAGATAGATAACGGGGGCATCAGATTTTCACCCACTGTCCCATCATTACACGCTTTTCCAGGTGAGTTTATCCTCTTTTCATTCGTTTAGGAACTTTAGGTCATTCTATTGAAGTTTATGGAGTGTTAAAGGCACGCGCGTAGCCAGGATTGTGTCATGAGGAGGGTTTGGTGTCTTGTGGGTTGGGGTCACGACATGAGGGAAAGTCAAAGGATAGAGAGAAAAGACCTCCATTTTAGGTGTTTTTTCCATTGCAAGGATGGTTCATGGGGGAAGGGTTCTAACCCCCAAACCACCCCCCTGGCTACGCCACTGGATAAAGGCGATAGACAGTCTATCCACTGTTGAAAATTTTGACTACCTCTAATTTCACCTGAACATAACTAACCACTCTAAAATCAAAAGACTGAATTAAGTCTATGGGTGGCGCCCGCGGTGTGGGGGCATCCCCCCCCCCCCGTTGAGGAACACTACCCCCCCCCCCCTCCGCCGGGGAAGGTCGGTGGCCTCGTCGGGGAGGCCTAAAAATAAAAAGTAATAAAAAAAACCCGCACTAAATGAAGGTGCTGGATGGATGATATTGAACATCATTTTTTTATAGCACAATTTTAATACCCTTCGGAATCGATTTTCAATTACTTCTCATAGCTCATAGTTCATAGCTATGCTATGCAACATGCATTACATGTACCTTGTCCCATCTTAAACCCATGCGCGCAAGGTCACCCATAACCAAGACTTGTGTTGCAGACCAGGGAGCTGGAAATTCCATGTGCAGATGTAACCAAGGATGGCACCATCGGGGAACCAGGGGCCATACTCCCATCGGAGAAGGTTGCCCTTCCCCTGTCGAAGAGAAGATCCAGTTTCGTCGGGAGCCTTCATCTATAGGTCCACGATAAAAGATGTAAGCCCGATAAACGTTAGTCCCAGGACGATCTTCTTGATTTTGCTTTACTAGTTTTCCTTACAAAACGGACGAGAAGTTGTGCAGGTGCATGCACTGCCCAGTGGTTTGCCATTTGTCCTGCCCCGACAGCCGAATTAGAGCAACAGAAATTACAATCGGCCAGGCCGTTTTCAGTTATACATATAATTAAAGGCTTATGATATTCTGCGAAACGAAACGAAACGAAACAAATTAGTTAAGGCCACCCATGGAATAGGAAGCTATAACGGATAAGAGGAGGACAAAAATCAATCGGTCAAAGTAGTCCTAGGTTTATGAACGTATTTTTTGCTGTTTCGCAAAATATCATTAGCGTGGTGGGCTATTGATATTCTGCGGAACGAAACGAAACAAATTAGTTTATGCCACCCATGGAAAAGGAAACTATAACGGATAAGGGGAGGCCAAAAATCAATCGGTCAACTGGTCAAAGTAGCCCTAGGTTTATGAACGTATTTTTTGCTCTGTTTCCCAAAATATCATTAGCGTGGTGGGCTATTGATATTTTGCGAAACGAAACGAAACAAATTAGTTCAGGCCACCCACCTCGAACAGGAAACTATAACGGATAAGGGGAGGATCGGTCAAAGTAGATAGATCTAGGCCTATGAACATATTTCTTGCTCTGTTTCGCAAAATTTCATTAAAATATCATCAAAATATCATGAATATCATGGTGTTTTTATAATTTGCGAAACAAAATGAAACAAATAGCGTTATCGTGGAAGTCACGATCTGTTTCATAAGCAATTGACATTGCCGGTAAGGGGAGGACAAAATTCAATCAGTCATCAAAGCCTATTTACAGATTTTTCAGTACTAATTAAAGCTGTTGTAGGAAACTCTTGCATATACACGGACTTTACGGCGGAGAACGCTCTCTTTACAATGGGATAAGAGGTCAGATATAGCCTACAATCCTCGACAAAAATGATGCTGGGACAAAACAAGCAATACAATTAGCAATGAACGGATCACCACCCCCCCCCCCCACCCCCCATTCAATGTTGCAGCAGCCCAAGACGTCCTGAAACTTCAACATCCCCGTATTCAACATTGATACGGGGAGCGGGGTTTGCCCCATGTATTTTTGTCGAGTATTGTACTTATTAGCAGAGGTATCAGGAAACGTTAACCTTTATCAGGCTCACAGTTCACATGCCTTTATACAATACACCAAAGAGGTTTGCCTGTACATCGGAATGATTGCTTGGCGATCCTGAGAATAGAGGAAGCTAATACGAACGCGCACTAAAAGAAATAATTATTCCACAGAGATACAGTGAAACTTTCATGAAAAATAGAAAACAACTTACAAATTTGGAGATGATTCGATTTTTTTATTAGTAGGTCTACCCGATATTTGATCTACAGTTTTGAAACACGTACAAGTTTTGTTGCGCATAAATGTAATATAATTAGAAAAAGAGAATGATCTGATTAATGGGAAGGATTTAAAATGAGATTTGAATTCTCTGTACGCCGTGTGAAGGCGGCTAGAATTATTACGTTTCGTTTCGCAGATTATCATTACCCCACCACGCTATTGCTATTTTGCGTAACAGAGCAAAAAAATATGTTCATAGGCCTAGGCCTTCTTTGACCGATTGGTTTTAGTCCTCCCCTTATCCGTTATAGTTTCCTATCCCATGGGTAGCCTAAACTAATTTGTTTCGTTTCGCAAAATATCAATAGCCCACCACGCTAATGATATTTTGGGAAACAGAGCAAAAAATACGTTCATAAACCTAGGGCTACTTTGACCAGTTTACCGATTGATTTTGGCCTCCCCTTATCCGTTATAGTTTCCTATTCCATGGGTGGCATAAACTAATTTGTTTCGTTTCGTTTCGCAGAATATCAATAGCCCACCACGCTAATGATATTTTGCGAAACAGCAAAAAATACGTTCATAAACCTAGGACTACTTTGACCGATTGATTTTTGTCCTCCTCTTATCCGTTATAGCTTCCAATTCCATGGGTGGCCTTAACTAATTTGTTTCGTTTCGTTTCGCAGAATATCATAAGCCATAATTAACAGAAGTATGGGAATGTGTCCTGTCCTGATAAGTCTGACTTAAAACTCATTTGAAGCCACCTTGTTGGCTTGTTGTAACGTGACATATTTTCAAAGACGTCGGAAGTAAAATCATTTATTGTCGGGAGTTTGGATAGTCACATATAAAATTTCATGAATTTAGAGGTCCTCGCAAGTGAATACAGTGAGGAGTCTCAATAGAGTAAAAAAATTGATGTTTTCAATTCGTTGCACAGTTTTCCCCGAGAAAAAGACAAGATCATATAGCGTTACATTTTATCTGGTTATTTTCTGATCATATGGCAAGTTGGTTTTTTTCTATTGAAGTGAAACTTTCATAAATAACGACTGCTTCATTTCTAGGTACAAGTCTGAGAAATGCAATTTCCGGCTGTCTGAGGGTTAGATTTTTTTAATTTTCTCTACGCTCCGCGCCAACTTATGATGGCGCTCCGCTTTGATATTGTTTTGGTCGAACAGATTACTCAACAGAACAATTCATGCTTGCAAATTATTCTTCGTTTGAGGGCAATATGAAGCGAAATTTTTATAGCGAAAAGAAGCTTAAAATAAAGACTGCTTTGTTTCTGGTTATTAGCATGGGAAATGCCATTTCCGGCTGTTTGGGGTTCATTTTTTCAAAAATTTCTGTGCATTTCTAGTTAGTTCTCGGGCAGGATTACATATTTCAGATAAAATAGACTATTCTGTCTCCCACCAAATTGAAACACTCCCGTACGCATATGTCAATATACAAAATATAAAACTTTTTCCGCAAGGAAAATCCCGAGGCTCAGTCTCCGTGATGTTATTCGGAAACCCCTCCTACTTCACCGCCTACTTGATTTTTCTCATAAGAGGGTCAGATCCTTCCATAAACCCTCAAAATATGTCCTAAAGTTACAGTCCTCTCAACATAGCCTTCAGATTCTCTAACATTTGTTAAAAATAGCAAACTTTTTCATTTTCGACAGACACTCCGTACAATAAAACTCCCAAGCGAACGCTCTTAATCACTCCGACAATTGCTCATGACACACATATCAGTGAAAAGAAAGCCCAAATTTTTCATTGTAACCTTACTCCCCCCCCCCCCCCCCCCTTATTCATTCCATAAAGAGTGAAAATTTTAATCTGTGCACGAGTGCCTGCAATGATCATGCACTCTCATTTTAAGCGTGATCACTGTAGGAAATCCATAAAGATTGAGACTTCGCTACTATGGAGGGAATTTCATTCCTCTGGAGTGGATCTTACTACTCTTGGAGTAAATTAGTACTTTAATGGAGTGAATTAACACTTTAACTCTGTTGTAGAGCGACTAAGTGTACTCTTTTGTTGCTAGAGTGTAAATCTTACAGCCAAAGGTAGAACAATTGGTTAGTCTATGTGAATTTGGCGAAAAAGGCACAAGTGACAAAAACATTACCACCTGTTTGAAAGACACAATTCCTGAATTAGTATGAGGGCAAAGAATAATGTCATTTTCCCACCTTAGGTCAGGGCACTGTGTAATATGAACAGTTGCGTTCAAATAGCAATAGCAGATCAAAATTCGACACAAAGCCAGTTGGAATTTTTTGAAAGTCTTTACTGGTCTCAAAATACGTTCTTCAAAGTCAATTGCGACTCCATAGAGAGGTCTGGGGTGTTATTTTTAAGTCAGTTATTCTCCCGTCGATTCTACCCATCATTCCTAAATCAACCATACCTATCGTGAGAGCTAATTTCTCACCTAGACACATGCTGAAAGCTCGATCGAGGCTTGGTAACGAGGCTTTGCCCCTGTTCCCAGCCAAGGACCATATAAGGCGGGCTCATGTACAATCTTCTAAATATACCAATCATATGCCTTAACATATAACCCATCGATGTGCAAAAACTCGAGAACTTCCGGGCTTTGTGCCCCAAACCCGCGGACTTTGCGGGCCCCTTGACCTCACTAAGGGCCAAAACGCGCGATCCTTCCCAACAGCAAGTTAATCGTTTCCGCACTCCGAGCAAAAATTTGTGGTCCCTAACACTTTCATCTATGTTCACTGAGCCTTTCAACCGACACATTTGCTATCTTTGGTGTCATCACTGCGCCATGTGTTATTATTTTTGAAGCTATTATTGGCTATGTAAAACAATGATTCACATGAAGCTTGGTTGTTGCACAATGTGTGTATTTCCTTCATTAATTTCTCAAAACTATTTGTCTATTACTTTCAAAGAAGTTTCTCCTAGTTTGGTTTCCAAGTGGATACTTTCAAACGAGCAAATTAGCTATTTCTAAAATAGAAACCAATGCAAAGGGCGTGTAAACTTTACATCATCCCCGCGTTTAGAAGCTAAATGCTGAGTCAGTTTGTAGAAGCATACTACGCCCCTACAATATAACACCGTGAGTTTGTAAGTATTCAATTGCCTTATCTGCGTTGCCTTTGTTCTGTTACTAAGGCATTAGCACAAAGGGTGGGCGAAATATTTTTCAGAATGCATACGTTCATTTTGCAGAGCGACTTTGCAAAATTAAGACCAAAGTTTGATTTTTATTCTTAATCATAGTAAGATGTTCAGGCATGGACTCTTTTTGCGTATCGCAAATGCTTGGGGTAGGCTACGCTTGGTAATTTGTAGTCGGATTTATCGAAAACCGATCAAGGTGTTACTTCAAGGATATGCTCGGACTAGCTGCCTATATGTTAAAGTGTACCTCAATTCAAAAAATTAAAAAGTATATATTAAACTGACTCTTACACGTCACATTAGTGATATTTAAATAAATGGGGCCTTGTCACTGTTTTGATTTTTCCTTTTTTTTGTTTTCTCTTTTTTCTTCTTTTTTTATACGTTGGAAAAAATTCAACCTTTTTTTCGGAAGGGAGAGGGCCCGGTCCCCCGCCCTCCCCCTAGATCCGCCCCTGCCATTGCCTGGACAATCAGCAAAACATGAGGAACATTGGTGTCGCGAGAAATTCATTGAACTGGGGCCAGAGCACATTTTGATTGGGGTCAAACCTAACGTGCAGCTGACATTTAACGCATATTCTTGAGAATGTTGGGGTGGTTTGAAGGAAGTTTCAGGGCCCAAGACCCACCCCACCCCCACCCACCCGCCCCACGTGGCCACGCCTCTGACTGGGAAGCCAACATTTTGGAAATTGTTTCCTCCCGATCTTACTCTATAGTGATAAGACAGCATACCGTCTGTCCCCGGCATATCCTTAACCCAACCATGCGTACCATTACCATAATTTTGAAAAAAATAAAATTCCTTAAATCGAACTTGGACATAAAGAATCTCGTGGGAACAACAATCTGCGTAGCGCCTCTGTGGCTCCCTACCCCCTTAGACTGCCTTCCCTTGGTTTTCCGTAGCGATGGGCTGAACCAAAAAACTAAAAACCTCGCCCGCTCCGGCGGGCAGGAAAGGGACTTGCATGAATCGCACAGCCAACACTAGACTGCTAATGCCGCCGAATAACATAAAACCGAAGTTAAATAGTGCGAAGTAAAAAACAGCGTGCATTCGATTTCCTTAGGGTGATAGTAGGGCTCAGTGACGGCATGGCAAACATTTTAAACTACATCACTTCGCTCAAATTTATTTCTTTCCTTTTTGTTAAAATAACCGGCAGCATTTACAACTGGAGAGTCTGGGGGTTTCCGGCCACCACCTGAAGTGAACTTTCGAGATTGTTGTAAGTCTTTTATACGACTTGACAGGATATAACTTTACTAGTAATATTAATTCGCTTCTGAAACCAGTAAGAGAGCCCTGTACTCTCTAAAACTTTTATAGTGTAAAGTTAGTAAGATGGAGTTTTACGGCCCAGTTTCCAACCAATTGGTTCAAGCCGAGGCCACGGCCTTTTTTCCAGTTGTGGCACACTGGCTTGTTGTTGTCCCTACTCCATTTCTTATGCGGAGCACCAAGCAAAATGACAGAACGTTTCGTTTTTAAAGTCTTCGGTATGACCCGGCCAGACCTCCGTACCTCCCGACTGCAAGTCTGATGCTCTAACCACTGGACCAAGCAGTCGCAATTATCAAATTAGGGACCAATACAATTTGGAGAAAAAGTAACAATCGAAAAAGAGCCGTTTACACTTTTTAAAGTAAATATTTAATTTTTTATACTTAAAATTTTTCCATTCTTTCTCTTTTCGATTAAAAAAGAGGCCATTTCCAGGTAGTTAAATACGTAATACACATACATTTTTGCCCTCCCAAGTCATGGAAAATGTTTGATAAGGCACCGACACTTGTATTTTCAAGACAGGGTGGTAGTGCAGTGGGCAGAATTTTCAAGGCAGACTCTCCTCTGCCTCTGCATGTGAAATGTCTTCCCGTACGCCTTTGTCAGTATACATTCTTAAAAACGCAAAAAGGTCACCCGCAACATTCAGAAATTTCTGCAGAGCATGCATCGACCGAATATAAATTCACTTTTGTTATTTTTGTCTTAGGTGAAAAATAGCACCAAAATTAAAAGTATTTCGCATGCCCAAAGTTCACCGATTTATTAAGGCCTGCACAAATCTGGCAGTATGGCCGGGGAAAGCTGATGGGGTTTTTCATGCAGTGTCCGTTGGTTTACGGGGGCGCTATACTTTAAACCAACAAATATGTCTTATGTCTCAAGGGTCGTAAATATATAAGTAGCAAATCTTTTTCTAATACGAATTATTAACGAAATTTTTCGAAAATTAATGGCATTTTTTTGATCCTATTGAATGTTCCAATGAACCCACTCTGTGACTAGATACGGTAAAAATACGATAAGCATGTAGACCCGCGGACCTGTACCTACCTTTACTCGTGTAAATATGAACACTGCAATGACGTGTGATACAGAAATGAGGTCGGGGAGGCACGAATCGCACAGTACGGTAAGTAGATGACTATGGGATATTCCGAAGGTCTTACACTGAATGTTTGTCATGTTTCGTCGACCAGGCTGGACCGTTGGAAAGAGCTAGCAATGTCAAGTAAAGAGACGCGATAATACCGAGAAAACAAATTGAGCCTCTGAAATTTCTAGACTCTTTAGAATGTGATCTGTAGTTGATAATTGAATACTTGACTAAACAAGAATAAGCATCCTCAGCCACCTACATAGCTAATACCTGCCATTCCACTGACTCGCCGAATATAGGTGGAGGTTGCCGTGACCCGGTCTTAGTGCCCAGGCCTCACCGACACTAAAATTTTAAACACAACTTAATCTATTTGTACATTCGTTCATTTTATTCTTCAGTCTTCAGTTAGCTGCTTTACAATGTTTATTTACGGTTATTTTGATTATTAGATGATCAGAAATTCTTTCCAATTTTCCAAATCTCAAGTTTCATCCATGTCCCAATGGAGACGACATACATGTGCATACTTTGCTCTCATCGAGTTTGTCCTGGACAGGACTTTATTTTAAACTGCATCCAGCTTGGACGTGAAAGGGGATTATGAAGTAACTGTTACCCTTTGCCACAACTAACTTCGGGGTGCCCTTGAACAAAGTTCACCAGAATTTTCCAGTGACTTTGTCATGACGATCCCCCTTTGAGTTGGGGGGGGGGGGGTTGAAGAACATGCTCACGGTATTCCCCCCGGTCGTAAGAGGGACTAACGGGGAGACTTGAACTCACACCGTATTGAAAAAAAAAAAATAGATTTTGAACCACATTTTATGTAGCTGACACTATAAAACACTTTCGTGTTGGTGTATGGGCGAATCCCACTTTACTAACTCATCGAATCTGCCAGTCCCACTTCTTTAATGTGTGAATACCTGACTGCGTCGACTCCATACTGCCACACATAATTTATTCACGTACACCCAAAGTTACCGTACGTTAAAAATGCTCTTTTGTGAGGATATCGGCTATTTTCTACCATAAAGCTACATCATACATTCTCTACATAACAGGCAGAGGGGACACACCCTGTGCGAGCTGTCTCCCAGGGCACAAGAGAGTAGAAGTTTGCGGGAGCAACGGGAAGACCTACGACGACGAGTGCGCCCTTGATCGGTACGCATGTTCTTCAGGCGAGGAGGACTTGCATGTCAAGTCTATGGGAAGTTGCAAGAAAGAAGATGAGGGACACGACGATGCCGAGCCTCCCAGAGCGCCACCGAGAGGTGATCTAGGAAAGCGATAAATGC
The DNA here is from genome assembly GCA_037179385.1 of Holothuria scabra. Classification (NCBI taxonomy): domain Eukaryota; kingdom Metazoa; phylum Echinodermata; class Holothuroidea; order Aspidochirotida; family Holothuriidae; genus Holothuria; species Holothuria scabra. The sequence goes on from CM074181.1 coordinate 22,943,951, forward strand.
TACACAGGAGACACCATCAACGGCAATAAAATTTATAATATGAGAAATCTAAATTACTTCTATAACAAAAATTCACTATATTTAAATTTTAGTAAATGTTTGGGTTTTTTCATTTCTTTTTTTTTCAAAGTGCAAAGGGATTTGGGAAGAAAGTCCATAATTATGTATTTCGCCAACTTGAAAAACTTGGATCTCGCCTAACTTTTTTTTTTTTTTATTATTTTTTCATTTATTTACAAGAGAAAAAGTGTAAACATCAACCCTTATGGCATCTGAAAGACTGGTAATAAATTTTGAATGATGGAGTCTCGTACCTAATGCAGTTCATCACTTTTCGAGGATTTTAATTTAGAAAAAAATGGGGTGGGAAAGAAGCATCCGACTGGATTTATCACAGTCGTCTGTTCCAATATAGGGGGTCTCTATACCAAAATCAGGTGGCACCAGCTGGGGTGCATGGCTACCCCCCCCCCCCCCCGGCTCCCCCATCATCTTCTGAGAAACTGTCCAGATCGTAAGGACCATGCGTTACTACTTCCCACCCATTGTGGGAACTTGATCCTGTAAGAAAACTTTTCATGCCACTCTGCCCTCCATACTAACCACTTCAGCACTCAACAATGAACTTTGGGAAAACACAATGTGAATAGCAATGAAACTTGAAGGTAATTGCTTACATTATGAATCAGGAAGTAACAGAACAACACAAAATAACAGGATGTTGGAAAAATTAATTTTCAAAGTTTTCATTTATATCCATCAATGCTGCTGAATATTATATACAGTTTGCAGTCGTCACAATATAAACGCAGGATGTCAGCAACTTCTCTAAGGATACAGCCAAGATTTAAACAAAATGTTTCGAAAAGAAGGGTTAGAGGCAATGGTACCCTGTCTCACCAATTCCTTGGAGACTACCCTTGAAAGTAAAATTATTCTTGTTGAAATTAAAAAAGTAACTTACTGTGTAAAAGACAATCGTGTTATTTGTTGTTTTTTTAAAATTTGTACGATATAACACTGCTTGTCAGAACTGATCACCTGCACAATGTAATTGACAGATTTGCCTCAGTTCCCCATGTATGCACTTTTACTTAATAAACCTTTTACTTAATAAACCTTTCTTGCAAGTACTGCTCAAACCACTACATTTTAAAGTGTAGCCCAATTCGAAAAAATTCAACAATATATATTACACAGCATGAAAAATGGTTTTTAACAGCCCAACTCTCATTTTCATAGCATATTCCTGAGCTGAGATTTAAAACGTTGAACCAGTTTATTCACTCAAATGAAAATGGTATATTGTGCAATAATTTGTGATGTCACTGGTGTACTGCTCAAATTACAACTTATGTATTTTTGTTTTTGTGAAAGTTACGGCACCTTGTTAGTACTTCGTGAGGGTAAATTCGCCAGTGCTAAGGACTGTTTAAAATCTTTGCACTGGCTTCCAATTAATCAACGTATTAAGCATAAGGTACTATCTTTGGTATTCAAATCTCTCAATGGTGACGCTCCACAGTACTTAAAGAATTTACTGCGTGAAGTCCCTGAGTCAAAGTACAGATTACGATCTAGAAACCAGGAGTCAATATCCCTTACTGTGCCCTTCACACGTAATTCCACATTTGCTGACAGATCTTTCTCCGTTTATGGTCCTAAGTTGTGGAATGCCCTTCCAGACAGCATTAAACGTAGTTCAAGTATTTCAATATTTAAAGCTGGGTTGAAAACGCACCTGTTTAAGGAAGCTTTTGGTACTTAGTAAATTCTCTTTTTATTGTAAAGCGCCTCAGAAAACCTTTGGTTCCGGAGTGCGCTATATTAAGTATTATTACATTACATTACATTACATTGTACTAAAAACATTTTTAATTTTAAAGGGAAACAAAGCAAGTTACGTGAGTTGTACAACAAGAAAGTCACAAATTATTGCACAATTGACACTTCAACATTTTGTATCTCAGCTCAGGAATGCACTATGGAGATGGGAATTGGACTGTTAGAATCCATTTTCCTGCTCTTCAATACATATTTTTGAATTATTTGACTTGAGGTACACTTTAAATACTTGTTCAATCTGTTCCATTCTGCCTATACTGACTATTCAAATTGAACCTCTACAAAATATAAACAGTGTATTCATTTCTACCACTCTTGTCTTTCAAATTGACAAAAGACAATCTTTTCAACAACCACAAAATAAAAGACCGCAGGATCTGAGCACAATGTCTGGCACCTCCCCCTTCCCCCAACCCCCTTATTGCCCTTTAAAATGTGGTAGCCATATGAAATGTTCTGTGAGTTTCTTTATATGAGAAAGTATAATGATTTCACAAATCTAATTTTGAGATTGACCTGAATGAGAGGACATGGCTGATCAATGTCAACCTCAGGTGTAATTAACTTTTATCTCCTCAAACATTGGCATCTACACCAGCATCAAAATTCAAGTTATTCAACAACAGGAAAGTCATGGGAAAAATGAATTTACCAGTTGAATGACACAACCAGTACATGGTCAGTCAAATGTGGGTCACAAAGCAGTCAAAGGTAATATCTGTGTCACACTTTTGTTTAATATGATCACCAAAATGACAATTTAAGACTCATTTCATTTTATATCTTGGTGACTTTACTGACCATAGGATAAGTCATTGTGGGTTAATTAGAGGGGTTTTTAAGGCCCAGTTTCCAACCTATCCATTCAAGTCCAGCTAGTCACAGCCCTTTTTCCAGTTGTGGCTCACTGGCTTTGTTTCCCTGCTTTACCGAGCATCATGCACAATGGCAGAAGGTTTTATTTTTAGAGTCTTCGGTATGACTCAACTTGCGAATGGAACCCGGACCTCCTGGGGGAAAAGCCGATGCTCTAACGCTAGACCAAACACAGGGTCAAGTCACTGTGGGTCATTTCTTAGTACATGTTAAAGCAGTATGCCAACCGTTCACATTGCCCAACATGTACAATTACATGGCAGTTACTAAAGTGACTTACATGTCAGTCAAAATAGAAACTTGTCCAGTGACTTGGTGACTGAAGACTGCATCACTATACAAGAGTTAGTCATAAACTTGACTGAGGGTGTGTCAGTGTGTGTCATTGTGGGTGTGTGAATTTGTCAATTAAGTTGTGGAACAATACCAGACTGTTGCACAGAGCTAGTCATCTGACGCATGCATATATCCACAGGTTAGATGGAGTTTTATGGCTCAGTATATCACCAATTCTGCAACGGAGTAAAAAACATGAGAAAATTTTCTTCTAAGGACCTTCTAGTCTAACTAGACAACTAAAATTGTTTTGACTGCATTGCATTATTTCAACAAATTTAATGGGCTCAAACTACACAGAAAGTTGCAAAGGGTCCTTGTTCAAACAAGTTATTTAGTTTAGATGGAGTTTTAGGCCCAGTTTCCAACCTATTAACTCAAGTCGAGCCAGCCACAGCCTTTTTTCCAGTTGTGGCTCACTGACTTGTTTTCCCTACTCCATTGCTTATGCAGAGCATTACGCACAATGGCAGCAGGTTCCGTTTTTAAAGTCTTTGGTATGACTCGACCTGGGAATCAAGCCCAGGCCTTTTGCGTGAAAGGCTCTACCATCACACCAAACACCTGGTCTCAAAACCAATTGCTAACCATTGCCATTACTGAATATTTTCCCTGTCTACTCTAATACAGACAATTCATACAGGTCACAACTTAATCCAGATCTGATATAAAATTTGCATTTCACAAACCCTCTTTTCAGCTTTTTCACCCCTCAGTTGTGCTGTTATGGTAAGCATTTATACAAGACTTCAAGTACACAACTTTAACGTTGGGTTGAACAAAAAATCTGAAACACATTGAGGATGCTGCTTCTCCCCCCCCCCCCCCCAAAAAAAAAAAAAAAAAAAGTGACTACTGCATCAATCAATGATACTGAACTTGAAATATCCATAGCTTTCCATGAAAATAACTTCAGATAATATGGTATAAGACACATTCAACAGATCACACACATTAATGATGTAAATTACTTAACTTTCATCTTGTAAAAGTGACTTGAAATTTTGACAATGTAAATGTTCAGAGGTAATGATACATCTTTTAAAATTAGGTGATTAAAAAAAATATGTATAAAAAGGGTTGCAAAAAAGAGCAAACATTCAGTTTAAATGACTTTCTAAAATCACTATTTTTGGCCAAATTTGTTCCCTCATATCAGTCTCAATTGAGTCAAAAAAGAATATCTCAGGTAACTTCCTTAAAACCACTCTTAAATGTGTCAATGTAGAACATCTTAAGTTAGGCAATTTTTCCTCAAGTCACTCTTAAATGTGTCAAAAGAGAATACCTTATGAGAAAGACTGCCTCAAATCACTCTTAACTGTGTCAAAAAAATAATATTCCATATCAGGTAATTCCTCAAAGTCACTCCTAAATGTGTCAAAATAGGACATCTTACCTCAAGCAATTTCCTCAAATCACTCTTATATGTGACAAAAAAGAACACGTCAGGAGGGTGGTCCCCTAAAATCACCCTCATAGTTTGTAAAAAAAAAAATAGTGTCTGAAGTCAGGTGATTTGTATATTTTAATCCATGTCTTTATTTCTTTAACACAGACATTTCATTAAGTTTAAGTAGTAGTTACTCTATTCACTTTCTAACGAATACACCCACATTATAAACATCTCTTTATTCTTTCGAAAGAAGTATACACTGCACACTGCATATTAACTATATTAACACCCAGAGTCCCTCCCCCCCCCCCCCCCATCATCAATAAGGATTAAGTATCCCAAGGCCATCACTTCCAAAGTGTTGACTGAGGTGCAGCTTCAATCTATCACCACTCATGTTCTCTTCAGCTGATAGAACCTAAAACAGGGAACAAATTTCCAGGGCCCTATGAAAACATGGTCCAGCTTGGCACTTGCCATCATTATATTTTGGGATAGATTATTCTTAACTGAATTCATAATTAAGGGACCAAATGAGCTGGATTGAAAACACTTTTCCTTTTTGAAAGCTTAAATGTACATCTAAGGATATTATTTCAAGAGGGTCGGGGTGGAATGGTCACCTTTGCCACCTTTGGTGGCATACCTGTATGTACTTGTATTCCTGTACAGAAAGGACGGGCACCCAGCACTGGTTTGTGACCTAGACCCCTCCCCCTCATCTCGTCAAGGTAAATCCCCCCCTCCCTACAATTTTTTGTTTTCACCCACTCCATTGATGTTCATCTTGTTCAAAGACTTTTGATTGAGATCTGAAAGAAGTGTTGAGTTTTCCCTTGCCTGAATGCTACCATTCAACCTCAATGCAACTGCAACAGGCATCATGTTCTCATGAAATTAAATTACCTTTTTTTTTAATAGAGTAAATATGGTACACAAAATACAAGGTACAATGATGAAATAACAAAATGAGATTTTGTCTAATATCTGTCTATACAATTGCATTATGACACATGTACACATACATACAAGAAGGAAACAGAAACAGACTGAGCACAGAAATCTTATAGACGGAGGAGCACACACTTAATATAACACTACATTATCTGATGAATGCTGCCCCCTGTGGCCAAACATGTTTAGACACCCCACAATATATCTAACTAAAAGGACATTTTTCCTATGAAACCATCCCTTTTGCGTGTGAGAGGGCTATGTAAATGTTCCTAAGATTTGCTGTTCCCAAGATTCACTGTTCCCGAGGTTCAATGTTCCCAAATATTGAGAACATTGGCACTTCTGGGAAAATCAAACCCTGGGAAAAATGAACCTTGTGATCATTGCCAAATCATTGGGATATACAAAAACATGGAACATTGAACCCTGGGAACATCAGGTAGACCCCTGTGCTGGTATAGGTGAATCCGAGCAGCCAGTGACGTTCCCATCAGTGGGGTGCATCAGTCTCATATAGTCTTAATTTTATTATTCACAGGCAATTGTAAACCCCTACCATCATATTTAGTGAAATTGAGGGAATAGATCAAGGGGTATTTTAGTGAGCAACTATCCATGATATAGGTAAGCCAAGAATTTGAAATATTAAAGCTGATGGACCCCAGTTATGGCCCACCACTAAAAACAGACCATCACTTGGCTGCTCAGATTCATCCATATGTATGGAATGGTATGGATATTAGGGTATATGTGTGGTACCATTTGGGCTCCAAACTCCATTGTATACGGGACACTTGGGCAAATAAAAAATATGATTTTATAAGATGACGCCATTTGACATCACATGACCCCTCCATCTATGTGTCAATACAGCTCTAAGAGGCTTTGAGCTTCATTCACACAGTGAACAATGAAAAACAGAAATGATACTTGCACAAAAAGCAATTTAATATATAAATATAAACTCTGTAAATTTGTAGATCAGGCTAGGTGAGGGGTGACGGTTGAAAAACTAATAAGTTCTTGTTGTTTATAAACAAAGACATCTTTGGTGAAGGATGATAACAGCAAAAGCAACTCCCCTGAAAGTTTTCCTTTTGAAGGAGAGAGCATTTAAATCCCTTTTGAGAAATAACAAATTAGCCGAGTGTTCCCTAGCTTGTTTTACAAACCAACATTAGTATTTTGAAATGGAAAATTAAAATTTAATACAAAATTAATTGCTTATAACAAACAGAGCATTCCAAAACTAAAGGTCTATACAAGAAATATGTACTACAAGCTTCCATACCTCTCCTGTTAAAATGTGTGCATTGCTTACACAGCAAAATGCTTTCTTTTAACTTAATAATTCTTGATATTATGACAAAGCATATCTTATTTAAGATTGTTCAAATTGATACAGTTGTTACAGAGCAAAACATGTTAGATACATGAAAAATTTTTACTTTATAGTTATCAATCAAACCTTTGTTATGTGGAATCACAGCCATTACTTCTATGGTGAAGCAGCTCCACGGACTTCCTATACATGGACAGAGCATAGTATCTGTCGATTGTCGCCATCGTACACATGGGTATAGGCATAGCAACATGGCTTTCTGCAATGGTTTTGTCTGTGAAAGTTTAGATTTGCTGGGGTAGTTCAAATCAACAGATTTTGCAAGAAACTTGAAATATTTTCAAAATAGTAGAAGTAAAGGCCAAAAATCACTACACATATTGAAGGAATGTGGTACTGTTTCTTATTCAAGTTACACATTTGTTTAAAATATTGCAGAGTTGTCGTCAAATCACACAAATTATAGCTTCACGGCGGCCATCTTGGAGCGTGCTTTTTGCCCCAGTCGGTGGCAACATCCTACAGATAGTATGTACACCTTACATGCTCTGTTCATGTATACAGGAAGTCTATGAGCAGCTCTGACTCAAATCACCTTCCAGTAATTCTTCACCATCTCTGCTCAGAATGCTGGAATTTTACCTCATGTTTACACCTACAATTTTCAGCCACTCAAATGTTCATTAGGTTTTATAATAGTTCTATTGATTTTACAAAATTTGAAGCATTTAAGTGGCTATAAACTACAGGCAAAAACATCAAGTAAAATATCATTCCAAGCAGTGAATTTTAGACCATTACAAGCTTATGGGATAGTTTATGTAAGTTTTGTTTGTTGTTTGATTGTTAAGTTTTTTATATTCCTTTTTCAGGGAGTGCACTCTGGACAAACCTTTGGCTTTCAGTTGCACTTCCTTTCACTCTCGTAGTACCCTCTGTAAATATGATAAATTATGTCACTGTGCATACTTGAGTGATGAAACAAAATAAATGAAATGAAAATTTGGTGGGGGATTTGAGTAAGGGCTATTTTACGTAATGGTGTTCATGAAATGTAACATCCTTTTTTCACAATTCACACTCTTTATTTAAGAATATTCCTTTGAAAGCGACAAATAATTACCTTTAACTTCTTTCCAAGATGGAACTTCCACTTTCCATTACATTTTTCAAATGGAAGTCCTTCCAAATAAAATGTTTTATTCAAATATATCATACTAAACTGGAAGTTTAAATAGCACCATGACAGCAACTCTTCCTTTTGTGACTGTAACCAAAATTGTTGTAGCCTCCCATAATCATAGTCATCAAGCAAGAAGGACATTAAATTCTTTCTCTCTGCTGAGACACAGGCAATCATTGGGATAAACATTCCTTGATGGAAGACAAATTTCAACCATACCTAAACCACCTACTGTAAAGCCCAGGTCACACTAGAGCAATATTGAAACAGATCAGATTACTGTCCGATATTTGTGAGTTTTATTTTAAATCTCCTTCATCCATTGTCAGAAAGAACCAGGAATTTGCCACTCTCTGTAAATATATGATTGGTATGAGCACACCACGGGAACGAAATATAAACTTATTTATTTCGTGATGTCACATTGACAAACAGCTTTTATAGGACTACGGACTACATATATCTCATAAACGCTGTCTGCGGACGTGTCGTCATGGAATAACTGGTATAACTTAGAATTCTGAAGTCCTGCGATACAATTCATATATCTACACAGGCTGGGAAATTTTTGTTTCTTTTCGACCAAGGATGGAGGAGATATGTATTAAAACTCCTATAATCAGAGAAAAATCCAATCCGATATCGCTGTAGTGTGACTTGGCCTTCAAACTTGAACCAAAAATAATCAATGTTGAATCAAGCACCATTAATCGAATATAACACCACCATTTTCCTTCAATTTCCCAACCCGAACTGCAGAATCCCCTTACCACATTGCTCAATACCTTTCTTCTCCCTTGCAATTCCCTCTGCAGAATTGTTCAACAGTACAGTAGAGCTTAAAGACATACACCTCACTCTGCTAGCATTCTCACGAGAACTTTGTAAAAACCTCTTTTGTCTTGGAAGAAAAAACATAAAATTTGAAGAAAACATCACACAAATGCTTGTTAGTGAAATCTTAAAACTTGAGAAGAGCTTGCTATAAAAGAAATATTTATTCAGAAGGAGATAAAATATGTAATGTTCAGACAACATGTACCATTGCAGGCTGAGTTTAATACAATTGACAAATGAGTTGTGCAACAACATTGCCTAAACGTAAAAGGAAAAATACATTTTCATTCAAATAAATCCTCTGTGTAACTTCAAACTGCAAAGTAATGATTACTTTTTACCTCTACACCATCCCAACCTACCAATGTGTGAAATATGTCTGAATCAGGGTTGAAGAAGGGGAAGGGTATGGCTCATTTTTGTAAAATATTGATTAATTCTCATCCTGTTTCCATCAAATACCACTCCTTTTGTTTGTTCTGTCTTAAAGTTAAAATAATTCTCTTAATGGTTTCTAAACCTTTTAAACAAATTTCATTAGCCTAGTGTGTCAGCCATTAGAGGAGGCCATTAAAATTACATCTCCTCAATTCTATAATCTACATTTCATTTTTATTCGTCTCTGTCACAATCTCTAACAGCCTTGTAGGTCAGGTTGAGGACCATTTCATGAAAACTTGTTGTCCTGATGTGTCAGCTAGGGGTACCACTTAATAGGAACATTTTAACTTGAGAAAATTTTTAAATTAGGAGAAAAAAGTGCAAAGTAATGTTTCTTTTTCCTGTTTTGCAAATATATTTTCATGCAGTAAAAATTTATCTACAAATAAAAAAAAAAGATTTCAGAACCATAAAATCTCTGCCCACCCCTTGGCCATTCCAATAACAGTGACCACAGCAAAATATTTCCTGAGAATTTTGCTCAGGACTTCTAATTTCCTGAAATTTGCAGAAGCCTAACAGATCTTTGCAGAAGTACACTGAGGTAAAAATAATTACAATTCATTTTCATAAATGTATGAGGCTTGTGAAGAGAAACAGCCTAGGAAACTCAAATGGCTTATCTAGTAGAGTTGCTCCCTGTTCATATCTATGTGCAATTTTGCACCCACAAATTCAATGAACAAAGATACACTTTTAGTGAAAACCATGCATGATCCAGGTCAACACAAAGAACTGGAATGATTCGAGCTGATGGACCTCTAAATCAGACCATCAACTGATTGTTCAGGCGTGAGGTGTTCAGGGATGCCTATGATGCTTCCATGGCCAAGTATGGAAGTAGCCTATAAACCTATTAAAGTGCATATAACCATGCATTATTTGATGAAATATGTAAATTTCAAAAGCAAAATCGAACATAGTTACTTATGAACAGCACACTTCAGTTATTATTTTTTAAAACAAGCCTCCACCCTATTGGAAACCTGAAGGACACTTACTATTGTAGGGCATTTTTACTTAAAAAACTGGTTGGACTGTGTGTATTCTGTAATATTCAGCTAACGAGTGCTGGCAAAGTGCATCTTTAAAGACAGTGTGTGCCGAAAAAGGAGAGGAAGGTGTTTACTTTTGAAAAGAATGTCTACTATAGACTTGTAACTAAAACTATTGAATGGTATATTTATTTTGAGTTTGACAATACAGAGTAACAATGCATGCTGGGAAGGATTATATTTGTGTTGTATCAATGGCACAGATAGTCCAAAGTATTGTGTATTAGTATACACAATCTCTGCATGATGATATTCAATATTTGCATTATAAGTCATGGTCTGAAGTGAACAGTTCTTGTCTTATTTTACAACAATTATGCACAACCCTGCACTGCAGGGCTTGGACATTTATCTGATGCCTTGTTCTATAAAGTGCAATTCACAAAGTTTTGTTGCACAAGCCACCAGACAAGATACATAAGCACTCAGGAACTCTATTTTCAAGTCCTGTGGTGAAAAGGTTCAAAGGGGTGCATTATGTTATTGTGGAAATACAAGATCGAGTCACCTCGCAAATGTAAGTAAAAACAAGAAAAGAGTTGTGAAAGCTGTTGTTACACTAAAATTCCCGTAATGCATCGGAAGGTTTAGAAGTAACAAAATCACCTAAAATTAAATAGATAAATCAAGGTTGAATAAAGGTATCCATGTCAAGTGTTAGCTGGAATATTTCAGACAGAACATGAGTGATAAATTTAAAACTAAAGCAAATATTATTTTTTCCCTGGAAAGCTGCAGAGTATATAATCCTAAGTGCTCATCCTAAATATGTCATACATAAGAAACAGAAGCTGAAAATTGTGTAAAATATACAAATTATTATTAAAAGTAGGTTCATATTAAAAACCACTTATACTCACATACCGTACATCTTTTTCCACATAGCAATCACAAAGGGTTGTGGGACAAATTTGGTATGTGTCTTTTTCATCAAAGTCCATTTACTGTGGTCAAAAACCATGCAAACCAAAATCCCACAACTCCTTGTAATTGCTATTTGGAAAAGGGTCCATTGCCAGACACTCCTATCGCCATGTTAAATATTAAGCACCACAAGTTGTTACAATATGATAACACTTCTCAACAATCTGAACACAATACAGTTGATGTCAGAAGCATATCGACACGACAGTCTGAGATATACTTTCGTAAGGGCAGGCTCATTAATCTAACTGGCAGTTACAGCCATGTCACTTATGTATTTCCTTTGCCCACCTGTCCATACTAACCGATTCAATAAATGACTCTCCCCCGAAGGAAGATCTGTTGGGTTATGCAGAAAGATATAAGTTACATATTTTATATAGTCTATTCACTGGATATGAACAGAGAGAACATAAGAGGATTTGAAAAGGAAAGGTTAAGAATCAATAAGAAATACTACTATCAACAAAGGGTAAGACTAATTTTACTTTTTTAATGAGACCAAAATCATCAAAAGGTCTGGAGCTATATAACTTTTTAAATGACACATTATTTTTTGGCATGTAAGTACAGTAACATGTTATATGACATCCTATCAAAAAGAATTTTAGTTTACAAGCTCCAAAATTTTTAGTTTACAGTGGCAAAAATGGTTACATGCTAAGCCTGTTTTAAAGCATTTGTGTTCCATATTTTAGCGTATTATGAAAACAGTAGTAGTTATGGGAGCAATTTGTGGTATTTCAATTGCTCTCTTTACCAAATCTATCTTTGCAAAGAATAATTTCTACAGAAAGATCCTACTCTTTTGTTTTCATATGAAAACACTTATTTTAGGCAGTTCAAATTAAGAGCTGAAGATTAATATTAAGAAGAGACAACTAAAATATTTGAAGTTTAGTCTTCATTTATCCAAGAGACCCATCAATCCATTATGCAACAATCAAAAGAATTGAGGCACAGGATTGTTAAAATAATGAAATCCAGATTCAAGGCCACCTCTTATTTCTGGGGAACTTTTTAAAATCTAAAGAAAAGTGTCTAATATTTTTATGTCACAGAGTTAGGATGGTGAGAGTCTTGGATACATCATCAGCCTGTAGCACTGCTCTTGTCTCAATGACTTGCTTTAGGGCTGAAACAACAAGTTGATCACAAAGGTAACATCTGTAATTTTTGAGCAAAATATATCAAACTGATAGATGGGGGTTAGATCAAGAAATGCATGAATAATTTCTGAGAATAAGAAATAATAAAGTGTCACGATTTATTAACTTATCAACTCAAACAGCATTGGTGTTTAAAAAGCACACAGTCTTACTGTAACTCAAAAGGTGTTTAAGCTGCAACATTTGTCTAGCACCATATATGTCACAGAAATATGATTTGAAGATAGAAAGCATGACATGACACCATTTGAAAAGAGCATTAGAAAATTTTGTCCCTTGAAAGTGGACAATCATGACTTGGCCGATAGTGTAACGACTTGGCCTATTTTACAACAATAGAAAACCACAGACAACAATAGGCGTTCTCTGGACCATGTAATCTGCATCAATGTAGCTTTTTGTCAGTTATGTAGCAATCAAGGACTTCAAGGACAGGATAAGTTTGTCCCAGTTTCAAGGGAGTGGATTCTCTAATGAAACCCAATGTTGCAGTGCTTTGTTATTTATGACCCACTCCAGTGGCTACAGTCTCAAACAAAACTTGAAAGAATATCCCCTCATGTCCGCAACCCCATGAAATTATAAAGATATGGCCTATTTGAGATGCAAATTTTTTGGGGACCCTACATGTTCTAGAGGGAGTGTAGTACTACACAGGTAGACACATTGAAAATGGAACAGGGTCTCCTTAATTGCATAGGACATCACACATGACAAAATGGCTGAAGGTGTTTCAATAGTTTGTCCAAGATTGCAGCTCAAATCAAAGCCCCCAAATTATTTAAAGCCAATGTCTAAACAACACAAACATATATTCCATGAATTCAACTGTTGTCCGTTTAACTTATTTTAACTCCTGGTCAATACACAGACATCTGAGGAAGAAAGACCCGTTTCGGTTCTCATTCACCACATAAAAATGCAACATCACAAAAGAAAGTTAAAGTGGAACTCCTTCAGCTGTCTCCTCCTGACACAAATATATGCTCTCTTTTGTTGATAGAAAAATAATGTACAAAGATGGTGATAAGGGGAGGGGGGCACGCACTTAGGGACATGCTATTCCCATTCCCCACTCTAGCCTCTCCGCAACGAGCCTCCTGACCTCTGGATGGGTCACCGTGTGCCACATATATTTATTATTTACCAGTTCTCTGTTGGTTTGCACATTTGTCAAAACGTTCAAACAGACACCGTCTGCTGACCTGTGAGGGCGTCCTATATGTTCCACACAGAGAACATGCTTTGTGCCATGGTAATTCTTGGATTTGAATGCATCCTGGAGGGAAGAAGAAAATGCAAATAATTAGCTGAAAAGGAAGTGGGGCTTAATATTAAAGAAATGATTGTTTAAAAGGAAGGATCCACGGTCTAATCAAGTTGTGATATGTTAGAGGAACTTGTCCAACACATTCTGGTGAAAATAGTGTCAAAACCTGACAAGTAGTTTTCAAGATATGAGCAGCAGGCATAATTGTCACATTTTTAACAGTAAGTGAACTTGAAGCAAGGAAACATGACATCATATTTTTTTCTTTTTTTTTTCTTGTTTTTTGTCTGTTTCTCATTTAATTTTAAAATCAGTTCTCTCTTCAACAATCCCTTGTTATTAGAATGTGGTCGCATAAATGGCATGAGAACTTAAGGAAATATGCATGCTGAATGAAGGTCCAGCCCCTTTTACTTCAATGTTGACAAAAAAGACTGAAAAAGCAGACAGAAAACAATGCATGCCTTTCCAATGTTTAATTTAAATTCTGCTGCCCTTTAAATCACTTTGGAATGCAAATCTAGATATTTCATTTTCTAATATCTTAACCAATACATGTCCAATTTGAATGGAAGTTCCACCAAATTGTTTACATTTAGTTCTTTTTTCACATATGTAAATTAAATTTTTGCTCCTACACCTACCATTCATCATTGCCTGTTTTAAACCACCTTTGGAAGGTCCATGGTGCTTGATCAAAACTTGTTAATCAGAAGTACTAGAGAATGCCGGCCTTTGCAGTTGTCTTACATTTACCCCCCCCCCCCCCCCTTCACAGCTTTTTTCAAGTTGTGCCTCACTGGCTTGTTTTTTTTTCTCCTGGATTGCTTTTGTAGAGCATCAAGCACAATGGAAGGAGGTTCCATTTTTAGTCTTGAGCATTTTCAGGATTCTAACTGCATAGACTCCTGACCTCATGGCTGCTAGTAGTCCGATGCTCTAACCACTGAACCATGCATTCAGTCTACAATAAAGAGATGCACATATACTGTATTCCACACAAGCTGCAAAGACCAGCCTTTACACTTGCCTGCTTAAAGTTTACATTTAGCAGCAACAGATCAATCTTTCTGTTACAATTATCTTGTGCACTCGGAACGCTGAATTATAAATATTTTCCAGGAATATTTAGATCAAATTTACCTTTGTTATATCAGGAATGAATGTAGCCTCTCTCTGGAACTAGTTTTTGAGGCTTTACAATTTCCCATGTGGCAATCTTTTGGTATGTTCTCTATACCAGTACTTTGTGTTATAAACCTGTTAATTATTGACATGTATCATTTTACCCAGGTGCGATTTCACAAATATTTTAGAAAATGATAAATGTTTCATGAGTTAGGCTTGGGAGAGACGTGTCCAACTCACTGCCACACCATTAAAGGGCAAGAGCAGTTGCCCCGATCTTATCTTGAAACAACTCAATCTCACATACCTCTTATTTCTCTTGTCAGTTAGTTTCATATTTCATATTTTAAGACTTAAATATTGCAAGGTAAATCAAGAAGTGACTAACTCCTGTTAAATTTCTCATATTCTGTGAGTACAAAAGAACTTTCTTACATTTAGCTAAAGAGCCATTCAAAATTATGGTAGACTAACTACACAAATGGAAATTGGGGTGACCGCACTTTCCCTTTAAACAATGGTCTTTGTTTACAAGTGTTAAAATACTGATATGGGCTTATAAAACTGCTAATTGTTTGCTATAGCAGGTCATGAGTACTCAGACGCAGCTACAATTCCATGTACAGGGTATCCACTGTATATGAGTTGTAATACTGTTTAGATTTTATAGTGCAAGTTTCATGTGTGTGTACGACAAGCCTTCCCAAGAGGAAGCAGTGTTTACATCATGGCATTGCTGAAATCAAGGAAGTCTCCACACTGGTCAAATCATACTCTAGCTGTAGAGTGTGTATACATTCGCTGTGTAGTTTTACAATGGGTTTTAACGCGAACAGATGACATTCACAATTTTACAAAGTTTGTTTAGGTTAGAGGTATCGATAACAAACTAAAAGGCCAATGAACTCAAAAAGAACATCATTTAAATTCGTAAGAAGTACTACCAGGATTTGTAATCTGTATGTAAATGCAATCATATGTTACGAGGTGGTGATGAGTTCATTAGATGAGGTTTTAAACCAACAAATTTAAGTACTGCCTGTTTTCCAGTTATGGCTCACTCACTTGTTTTCCAATGCTAATGCTTATGCACCAAGCACACTGACAGAAGATTCCATTTTTTAAGTTGTTGGTACGAGGAGTGAAACAGACTTGCTTTATCATGCGACAACAGTACATCTATTCCAGACAAGTCTATCTGCATGAATACATGGTTTCCCTCCCTTGTATAACGAGAATGGTAATTATCGAAATAAACATGTAACCATATCACAACTGAACGACACTGGTTTAATCTATTCAACACACTAGGGTGTGGACTTCCTTGTGACACGATGTACCAGTTGGCAAGATACTGATGAACAGACCCAATATTGTACATCATATAAATCATTTCTGGACATGTGTCTGACACAAATGCAGGTATTCTTGAAGGTGTTTTTGACACAGGGCTTACAGGAGCTATACAGACGAGATGCATTTGGACTAGATTTGAAACCAGTAGCCTGACTTTATCAATAAATAAAATTTCATGTGTGATTGGATTGGAAAGCATTTACACTTGTCTCATGTACTGTGGTATTCCTCTTCTGAGCAAGAATAGGTGCCTCAATGCAGTGGCGTCACAACAGGTGAGTGTCAGGGGGTGCAGAAGACTCGACTTGCGACCCCATGCTGAACAATTGCCCGTGTTTGATGTCATTCTACCCCCAATTTGTCGAAGGAGCTAATGCTACTTGTTATTTTTTCCTCCACTTTCTCTCAAATATCTGACATCTCCTGTTTGGCCACAAAATTTCTTTCAAAGCAAACCCATATTTTGCACCCCCCTGGAAATGTAGGAGGGTGCAGCTGCCCTTCCTGACCCCCCCCTTGTGACGCCACTGCCTCAATGGAAGTGAACTCCCATATACAACGTCAAAAAAACCCTGGTAACTGTAAACCCTGGCAACCGTTGCTTGCAGAGGATCTGATCCTCCCATTACCAGGATTGAGACTGAATGATCAGATGCCCCCAGTAGCTTAGCCAGGGTTACGTCATGGGGAGGGTTTTGGTGTCAGGGATGGGATGGGAGGGGGGGGTTTGGGGCACGACATGTGGGAAAAGTCTAAGGATAGAGAGGAAGAACTGCTATTTTAGGTGTCTCTTCACTGCAAGGTAGGGTCATGGGGTTGGGGGGGTTCCCACCTCCAAAACCATCTCCGTGGCTATGCCACTGGATGCACCAGTAAATTATTGAGGAGTATAGTTAACCTCACTTTGAAGTATACTGATACCACACTTTTTCTCAGTGAGGGGTGGGGTAAAGCAGGATGCTACTGGAGGTGTAAGGAACAATCCTGTTACTCACCATACTAAGTCTATACAGAGAGTTATGAGCATGCCAAGAATGGTTACTTTAGTGGAAGTGACCTCCAAAATATGACTTTATGAACTCTGGTCACTAGAGCATTTACACTACAGATTTGGACCATCTTCACAGGGTCTGATCTTCCCCTGTTGCAAGAATTGAAATTGGTTGGTTAGATCCCCACATGAAATATTCAGGAGTAAAAGACAATTTGAAACGAATCGAAACCATAATTTTCTCAGGTAGGGGGCAGAGGCAGAATGGTAGTTGAGGTCTAAGGGATACCCTGTTACTCACCATACTTAGTCTATACAGAGAGTCATCAGCCTGCCAAGCGTCTTTAATAGTGGGAAAGTGAGGGGTGTCCTCCATATTTAATAAAACTTGAACTTCTTTACTGAAAACAGAAAAAAAGAAGGAAACAAAATGAAAAAGAGTAAGAAAGATGAACTATCACAAAGTTCAAAAAAAAAAAAAAAAAAAATAAAGTTCTCTAAAAACTAGTAAGAAACATTTTTTGGGTCACAGTTTAAAGAGAGTGTGTATAGCATCCAATCAGAATGAGTTTATCCTCACATGGAGGGCTGCCTTGTAATGACCTCTTCCTGCTTACCCAAGACTGTAAGTCACAACTTTCACATGTGTTAACAGGAGGGACGATGCAGATTAGTAAGTCAAATGAGAAATGATTAATATTGGTAACTGCTACCACTAAATGCAAAATATCTGGAAAAATTTCCAGAACTCCCTGGTTTGGGAGTCTGTGAGGGATGATACCTACCTCCTAGCACCCTACGCCAGACCTCCTATAACCATTTGCAAGACTGTATGGGTAGAAATAAATGGTATGCATAGGGTGATAGGCAGCAGGTGAGGACCGAAATAGACTAACATATCTGAAGTTGAGACCTGTGAAGAGTATTTTTAACGAGCTGGTTCTGCAGGGCTATTTATCCATCATGTAAAACTGTGCCCAAAAGACTAAGACATCTTAGGCAATGGGGGTACACAATGGCTAAGCCCAAGAGATCGATCCACAACTAGGTCAAAGGGTTAGTTTGTTAGACAAGGTTTAATGACTCAGTTTCTAACCAATTAGTTTATGTTGGACCGGATGTTGTTTTTTTTCCAGTTGAGGCTCACTGGAGCCTGTTTTTCCTACTTATGTTTCTTACGCTGAGCACCAATCATAATGGCAGTGGGTTCCATTTCTATAGCCTTCCATATGACCCGGCAAGGAGTCCTGGCTACATGCTGGATGCTCTAACCACCTGACTGCGCAGACTTATGGTCAAAGGGAGGATATTTTTCATTAGAGGAAAATTTACTACTTTCCCATCCTTTTTGATGCCCAGCTACTCCTCAATGTTGTGGAATCCACCTTTGGGCAACATTTGGGCAAATAAAAACCCTAAGAAAACTAGCCATCCAATATTGACATAAAATGTACATAATAAACTGTTCTTTTAGAGGATGCCCTCCACCAATGGGCTATCTGTATATCAGGGATAAGCTTAAACTATGCAAACCTAGGGGTAATCAAGGGCAACAAAGATTTTAAAATTAAAACAATGCATTTTCCTAAAATAAAAAAAAAATGCTTTGAATAAATGCCCTGTGAATTTGAGGCTTGGAAAAACATCTGGACATCTTGGAAAAAAAAAATATCAGGATCTGTTAATATACTGCCAACTTACTCTACAGTGGTTTTCACCAGAATTATCCTCATACACATATGTTTGTGAGGTTGTAGCACAGGTAGGAGGCACTGGTGTCTCCCATGAAGGGGTTTCATCAAATAACTGAACGTCTTTTCGATGATGGGAATGAAGTCACTAGACCTGGAAGGTAACATGAGAATAAAAGAAATAAGTAACAGAAAAGTCTAGCTGGCCGTGGCCTTTTTACCAGTTGCGGCTTACTGGCTTGTTTTCCCAACTCCATTGCTTAGTGCTGAGCACCAAGCATAAAGGCAGTATAGGTTCCACTTATAAAGTCTTAGGTATGACCCAGCCAGGACTTTTGCTCTGGACTACAAGTAAGATGCTCTAACCACATTTGATACATTGACATGATCTGTCAATGCCTGGCACTACAAAAAAGTTTACTGGCCTACAAAGCATGTTGCACTTTCAGACCGCATTTCCTCTTACTTTCATTTGATCTTTGACCTTAAATGTGACTTCTGAACTCAGTTTACACAACAGTTTATTAAACATTCATTCCGTGTTAGACAGTATAGCCATATAACAAATGTGATTGCATCTGATTTGTAACTTCTCGCGTAAGACCATAATGTAACATTTTAAGACTATTTTTTAAATTCTCTTGGTGTCAACATAGAGGGGTTTCAGTAAGTACTCTTCAACCTTCGTACCAAATAAACAGTGTATGGTAACATGGAAAGCACACAAAAAATGAGCAAACAAAGATTTATAGAATTGACTTTCAAAGAGCATGTGAAAATTTGGATGGGCTACTTTCAACCCATGGCACAAAGATTTCAAAATGAGTCTGGACAACCTAAACAAGGCCAGAAAAACTGGTTAAATTCCTCCTGAAGGAATGGGCATATTGTAAAAAGTACGTAAGAAGTAAGGAAAGTACACAACACTTATTCAAGAGTTTCTAAGTTTGACCAAAAAGTGATTTGACTTTAAGTCACAAAATTGTTCAGGTAGGGTTCAGTCCACAATGGCAATAGTTACAGCAAGGACACAAGAGTGTTAACTATATGAGTTGCAATAATAAAGGAATGAATGAGCTACACTCTCGGACAAAAGTAAATGGAAGAAATCACCATACTTGTTCCCCTTTCAATGTTGACTACAATTTTGTGACTATATCACTATCAGATAGGAAACAACACTGAAATGGGAAAAAGAGAGTTCCAAGTGGGGTTTGAGAGTTAATGAGTGCATTTTGTCACTGAACCATCAATTTTGTTCCATTTGTTTTGTCTGGGATTGTAGGCCCGCAGATAGTTGGGAGGGGTGTTAGTACCATCTGTGCTTAAAGAGCCAAACCTCTCATCCCAAACTACAATTTTGGTACTGGGGTTCCAAAATTCATAATTGGCTCAGCTCTTTGATTGACAGCTAATTCAAAAAAATGCAGAGTACCAAAGCTTTTATTACACAGCATGAATGGTACTGAGGGTGTTTTGATAATATGAATTGAATTTTACTTTACTCACCTTGAAGCAATAAACTGAGAGTGTACCTGGATGAGCATGAATTTCATACAATTGTGGGAGGGGCTCAAGTAAGAAGATTAGGAGAGTTGGTACTGTTTTGGCCGGGTGAGAGAACAGGGCCTTTAAAGTATTTGGATGGGTAGGCACTTAAGGTAACATTTACAAATAGCAGGTAGAGGAGGAGTGAAATAGACCTTGCTATACTACAATGTGCTAGCCTTAAACTAATATTATATTTGTGAATTTAGACCTTGCTATTCTACACTGCACCAACCTTAAACTAATGTTATGCTGAGCACTGTTCTTTATTTGATCCATTGAAAACCAACCAGCTTGCAGGGATTCCTTGTCTGCTCTGTCAGGTGTTTTTAAAACTCCACCTACAAAGAAAAGAAGAAACGAAATGAACCGACCATTAAATTGAAAAAGAGTTCCTTCAAACTCCAACCTAAAAAGGTCACTACCACATTTTAATCCTCACTTACTCTGGCTCAGATACTGCCCACTCAAGGGAACTACACCTTCAACTAAGCATGGCCACCGACAGCACACACTCATAACACTGAATAAGCCACACCCTACTGTAATAGAAGCTTTTTCAAACATGTGGAAATGTATTGACAACACTCTGCAAATTGTAAATTCTGCACTTATGTGCCCATGGAAGCATTCATTAATTAGCCCTTCCTCACAAACACAATCTCAACCCATGCACCTCTTGAGAAGGGTTTATGAAACACAAACTTCCACTTGTGTTCAGACGTAAAAATGACCTTTTTCAACCCTCTCTGATACTGTACCGAACCAAAAAGGGCAGAGTTAGAGGGGTTACAAGAAGGCACGTAGCCACCGAGGGGGGGGGCACAGGGGAACACGTGCCCCCCCCCCCAAATTTTTCAATAAAAGGTCTTGCACTGAAGGAGAAAAAAATTTATCCCCATTAAATCACCACAAGACTGAATTCTGTCAAAATATCTCCCACTTCCGAACAAAACATACACTTTAACTCGGGTAAGGAGCGTATGAATGACGTACACAACTATTACTGTCAATTATTAGTCATCGATGGCCCGTGGAGATCCCTTCCATGAAGGTCGAGGAGGTTACGCTTAGTATTGTTTCGAGCCTAATTTCGCACGTCAATGTATCATTCAGCTGTCATATAAGTTCTTACGTGCAAGTAATGTACATTTTACCTGGTTTCTGGGCCGGCGTTGTAGACAGTGCAAAGAGAGAGACTTCAGACACAAAATAATTTAATGAAGTTATCATAAAAAATTATTCCTTAAGAACAGCCTTAGGAAAAAGTGTCTGGAATTACCTTATACCGCAAAAAACAAGAAAGCTGTTAAATACAAGTAAAATCAACGTCTTTCTGATTTAGGAGTTATTTATGTGTCCGGGGAACAGAGTAAGCAAATGCAGATCAACCCAGTTGAAGTTGCTACGAAGTTTTCTAACCAAGAAAAAAGAACCAGAATCAAACTCTTTTAAGCAAGAAAATATTTGATAAAGCTACAGTCAAGATTAATTTTCATAATTTGTTAAAGTTAAGTTTGACATCACCATGCAATTAGCCTTGACAACCTCGTTGGCAGCTTGTTTTTTATAATATCCATATTTTTCTATTTCATTTTCACTTTTAGTTTTGCTATGAGACCAGCTTTTTCGAAGTACAAATATATCAAAGAAAAATGCAAAATTTCGCACCATTTTGCATCTAGAGTCCTTGAAAAAGGCAAAATATTTTCAAAGGGGAGGGGGACAGCCCCTCCCCTTACACCCCTCCCCCAGGCCAGCAAAACTCCAATATTGATGTGGCCCCCCAAGTTGATGATTCTGGCTACGGGCCTGGTTACAAGAAGGGTTTAAGGTAAAATCACATTTTGGCTACTTATTCTTAACATTGCTGTGAAATTTGCATTGCAATCTGTGCTATGATTCCTATGGTTCTCAAGATATGAGCATGCATATGTCATATAATTTGCAACAAAAAGTGAACTTGAAGCAAGCACTTATGACATCATATCCTCTCATTAAAGGAGAGTCTTTGGTTTTTCTTTAAAACTTACACCCAATTTTCTCCTCAGATGTAATTACATAAGTGGCACGAGAAATTCACAAACTATGAATTCCCCACTTATACTTCAAGGTCAATACAACAGACTGAAAAAACAAAATGAAGCAAGCATTCCTTGTCAATACAAGTGAGGAAGTGATATACTGTAGCCAGCAGCTCCCTAAGAACTCAACCACTGAACTGCAGCCCTCAAATTCACATTGGAACACAAATCTAGTAACTTCATTTTGTGGCATCTCGAGAAATACATGTCCAATATGAATATAATGTTCTTCAGAGTAACATATGAAAATTGAATTTTTGCTTAAACTTCCTCTAAAAGTTCCTGCATATGACATACTGCATAGCTCCCAAGTTCCGAGAGGCTAGATGCGGGTCCAACTGATCTGTCCATTGGTGGATCGCCGGCCTGGGGGAAGGGTATAAGGGGAGGGGTTTTTTGAATTTTAGAAGTGTCTACACGCAAAATGGTAACACTTTTTTGGCAAATCAGTCAACACAATGTCGTTAGGTCACCGCCCAAAAAATTCAGTGCAGTACTAAATATTTTGCGGTAACCTAGAAAAATATTGTATTGAGAGATTTTCCAAAATAATATTATGCAGATATTCACAAATGCGCAATGACTAAAACCTCTCCTAATCACAATATTTCATAGTTATTTTTGGGGTAAATTTTGGTGCAGGACCGGGACAGTTTTCAAACATCAACTCCGTGTGTCAACGGCGGTCTTCGTATACATCTCTCATGGCATTCTAGCCATGAAAACATGTAGGCCTAGCTGGCCAAGAATGTCAAGAACTGTCAAAACGGTTAAGAACATTCGGGGACTCTGAAACAAGCCCCACCTTTAGCCCGCGAAGTGGTTATTTATTTTCGCTGTTGAACCCGGCATTGAACGATGTTATTACACTATTTAGTCAGTAACAGGAATATGTTCCACACCTGCTGCGAAGGTTAGCCGATAACGCTGTTGCGACAGCCAGCTTACCGTACGTCCTGTACCTAGGCCTATGCATTGTATAGCAGCGCGAGCAATTGAATGTGCTGTGAGATAAGATTTACTGAATTTGTAGTTATCGGTAAGCTGAATTATTTGCTAATTTTTGTGGTTTTCTTAGTAAGAATACTTCGGAGATTTGAAATGCCGGTTTTTCAGAGGGCTGGGCGGGTCAGCGGGTTTGGGTGTCCAAATGCGGGTCAAACCTGCGAAATGCGGGTCACTTGGGAGGTATGTATACTGTACCTAATCCTTGAAAAAAAAAACTTTTCTTACAACCTCTATGTGCAGTCAGGAATTAAATCACCTGTGAAAAAACGATTCACAAGTACATGTGTACATGTGTTTTTGTTGTTGGCAAACACAGTAACTGCATATTTGAAATATTTAAAAACATAAGTATGACACATACTGACAAACTTTTTCTTGCCTTCAATATCAAGCTATGGGTTTGAACTTATTGAAAGAGGTTTTTTCAAGTTGTAAGATGGGAAAATTGTCATATAACACAGATTTTTAAGGTATTTGTCTAGTCTACATAAAAACAAATATAACTTTGCGCCCTCTATATCAATATGGTACGTACTATATGCTTACCATACAATCCTTATAGAAACAACAGAGGCTACAGCATGTACCTGGCTAAACAACCTTTTTCATTTTGTTTGCAAATCCTTTCATCAAGTTGGACAATCACACAGCGCCATTCATGAGTAGGACGAGGTTCTACAGCTCAGTTTCTAACCAATCAAATTTAGTCGGACCAGCCACAGCCTTTTTTCAGTTGTGGCTCACAGGTTTGTCTGCCCCACTCTATTGCTTATAAAGCTGAGCATCAAGCACTAAGGCAGTAGGTTTTCGAGTCTCTGCACAGGAAAATCAAATCTCTCAGTCTAAGAGCCTGATCCTCTCTCCCCAAACAGTTTTAATTTTCCTATTAAACCTACTTATCTAAGACCATTCCCCCCCCCCCCCCGCAACTGTCGAAAATTACATAATCATCCTGACACAGACTCAGTTCATTGCTTCAGTGTGAATAAAGAATACCCCAATTTGTAATAAAAATAGTCTCAGTACAGCTGAGACTATGTTGTGTAATACAAGCTTTGGTACTCTGCCTGTTCTGAACTACCTGTCAATCAAAGAACCTAGCCAATTAACAATTTCTGTGAATAAGCCCCATCAACGGCCAAGAACCTTTACCCAAAACTTTCTTTGAAGCAAGAGCTAAATGACATCTTTCATAATATTTAAGACTAAAATATTGCACACAAGGTGAACCTAGCCATCAGTTTCTAGTAAATTTCCAAACTGAGACAAAAAATGTTGTCACATAATTCTCAAAAGCCACTCATGAAACAGGATGAAAATTCAATTTTGGGTGACTTCATTTCCCTTTAAGGTTTCTGCACTTTTTACAGTTTTTGACAAATTGTCTTTGGGCTTTTAATTTGAACATTCACACCTTCCCAGGAGTATGTCTGCATGTGCAATACAAACAGATCACATTGGTGTCATACCTTAGGCTTCAACAGATGATAAAACAACACAGTAACGGGAGATCGATATGAGCAATGGCCTAACGCACAGCAACATCCGCAATGATTTATACATACAACGAAAGCAAACATTATTATGAATGGTCTGAACCGTGACAAGGTAGACCAATTTACATGAACACTGTTATCATGAAGTACAGTCAAACTTGTTATCTTTATCCAACATGGGGTGGTGGCTGTCGGCAATGTTTCTAATTCAGGAGACAAGTACAAACATAAACTTTGGACAATCATTGCAAACCATTTATAGACGGCTTTGTTTAGGTTATAAGTCAAGGACAACGCTCGTGATGAAAAAAATTCACAGCTGAATTTAGAATGAGTTGCATCTGTACAAACAAATACCGTAAGGCCAGGAAAAAATGAGGCTTTGGAGAAAATGTTTTATTGGTAAAGAACATGCCTGTGTTATGTATACAATTGTGGAAAGTTGCATCAACTTTGAAGGTCACTTCATTTGTCATCGGTTATGGAGTATGATCAAATGTCTTTTACAAACAAGAAAAAGTAGATGGAAATTAGAGGTACAAATCTATGAATCCTGGTTAGGCCTCACTACCCTGTATGTCTTAAACTCATTTACCACCCACACCCTGATCATGGAGGAATGGAAGAGGGATGGGAAGGGATGGGAAGGGATGGGGCCCTCATACACCTAATGGTCCCTCTTCAAAATTTTGAGGCATAAAAACTATGCATGTAGTTAAATGTAAGTTACCATTTTTATGTAAAACACAATTTGTGCAGGAAATTTTAGAAGGCTACAGGTACCTCCAGAGAACATAAAGTTATTTGGCTTTTCCAAGGTTATATCGTCACCTTATCCCCTGACTGATAACATGTCGCACTTGTGCAGTTATCTCAACCCCCTCCCCCTCCTTCCAACCAAAACATCACCACTCTTGACCCAAAAAGTGATGGAGCTTACAAAATCAGTGAGCATATACCGTAGGCCATAATATACTGTGCTCAGACAATTATCAGTGTATGCTGCGCAATATGATCTAGTCTGCACTTTTCTTAATTTGATATCAATCAAAGGACTGTGCCAACTTAAAATTTTGGTAAACTCAGGGTAAATTGTAAGTTGGGGGGATGAAGGACTGAAAAACCCTAAAATTCATTTTCAGCAGCAGTTAGTAAAATCTACAGCACAAAGTCAACCACTGAACAATTGCAGGCAATAAGCTTGCAGGAATTTTCACCTGGAATGCTGATTGTGAATAATACAATGAATGACTCCGTTGATTAGTGTTTGCACGCGTAACCTGGGTACCCGCCCGCCATCGTATTACCCGGGTCCAAATCTACTACCCGAATCTTTGAAAAAAAAATGCAAAAAGGATCATCCCATTTAGGCCATTGCCCACAGTAATGAACTAAAATATTTTGCCAATTTGGTAAACATTCTCCAAGACTGAGAATGAAGAGAGCCTCTAGAAATTATGTGTAAGTTTGAAAGTTGTCTGTACTTTGTTTCCGAAGTTGAAATTTTTATCAGCGTGCGGCTCGATCGTGCTATCATCACATAGTGAGTTACTTCTCACACATCACATGTATATCACTTAAACTTGCGCGCAAGCAAGCTATCTGACAGTCAATTTAAAATCTTCACGCAAACATAGCAGACATATCAGCCCCGCCCAGCTTGCAAAGACAGTGCCCGTAGCGTTCGGCATGCTAGGAAAACTAAGCCTTGCATGATTACGATCTTAAAATTAATATGTTATGCCACCTCGAGTAAGATCCTCGAATATTGCATAATGGTTAAACCTGTCAGTTTTACGCAAATCAACACTTTGCCACTATCTATTAAAGTTAAATGACATCAATGTAATAACACCGTAAACTTTCACGAAAAACGTTTTTGAAACAGGCCATTACATATTACGTTATTTTGCCCCAAAATGGCGCTCACACAGACTACGAAGTTAATATGTGAAAGCTATATTACCGTGCCTGGATGTCAACACAAGGCTAGCTACGTAAGAACGTACATACCCCTTTAGTGATAATTCCAACGCACATTGTACAGTAGTGTGAGGGAAGTTCACAAACATGACGTCCGCTGTTTATAATCCGTAATTTTGGATGTGCAGGAGAATACCATAATACAGGGCTCTGAGTGGTTGATGTTTATAAATCAGTGTTATAAATAAAAGGATAAGCGTCGAGCCCTAAGTATGCTTCCTTCTCGGGTAGGAAAGCATCCCAAAATCCAATACCAAATTGTTATAGGCCTTGGAAAGTACTAATTTTCTTATTTGACTGTTTTCTGTCACGTTTCTTTTTCTTTTTATTTTGATTTAAAGCAAAACGAGACAAAAAAACCTTCTGACAAATCAAATGTTTTTGAACTTGGGAATGTGACCGCTATACCTCTACAATACAGGTTTAAATGTTACCATGCATGTCTTTTGGAGTATGCCTTACAAAATGCTCATATCTTTTAGTCACCGTAACACCGGGTAACCCGGGTACTCGACGGGTATGGTGATCGGGTACCCGGGTCCAATTTTTTAGTACCTGTGCAAACACTACTATTGATACTGCAAATGTTAGGCCATAACTGGACGAAATTGCATGTCGGCATATACTGTAAGCCCACAATTAGTTTCTAGATACAGTTTACTGTCTCAAACAAACAATGTCAAGTACAGTAACAGGCAAAGGGGGATGAAGCAAAATCACCTCCCCTTGTTCAAACTTTTACTGTTTTTTTTTTTTTTTTTGAGCACTTTCCAAAAATGGTCCATGTACATATACATAAATATAGGCCTACGAAATGCCATTTCTAGTGATCTGAGGGTTATTTTCAGGTGTTTTCTTTGTGTTTTCTTTGCTTTTACACTTTCATAGCTAGCCCATAGGAGACAGCTCATAGTGGTACTAGGAATATACATAGTCTGTCTACAGGCCCCACCTCCATTCTCTCGTAACAAAATTCTAGCTGCCGATGTACAGTTTACAGGATTAAAAACTCCAGGGTTGCACTTGTTCCACTGGAAAACAGGTGTGGTTTATTTGGGAGTTGAAATCATGAAAAGAAAGTTTCATTTGCTTCTCAGTGTAATTAATATTCAAACATTTTCTTGGAAATGGAAAATTTTTCTATGGAAAATTTGACTATACAGATGTAAATTTGGCTTAAACAGTTGTAGTAGTTATAGTAAGTTAGTTGTAGTAACTATAGGCAAACGAGGTGGGGCTGCATGGGAGCACTTGCCCTCCCAATTTAGGCAAGGGCAGTTGGTCTATTCGGGCAGAACCTGGGCAAAACATGATAAACGGTGACATTATTCGGGCAAAAAATGCTCTTCCCCACCACAGAAAATTAGCCCTGTATGCCTATGGTAGAAACTTGTGAAATATTTGACTTTTTCAAGGAGAACTTACTCCTAAGAACAAGCAATCTCACAACAAAAGATGAGTTCCAAGTGATCTGAGCATGAATTGGTGACCTTTCTGTTCAGGTCAACTGGTAACAAAACATCCAATTGTTGTGCGCATCAACCGTACATAGCATGCTGTTTAAACTTGAGGCTTGGTAGCAATCCCCCTTTTTGTTTTTGGTGGAATCCCTGCCCATATTACGGGGCATTATCAGGCATTTCTTAACACTTAGTGATGTATACTGAGGCTACATGTTACCACTACTGCAAAATTTTCACCATTGATATTAATTGACCTTTCCCAACCAAATTAGAAGATTTATGCCAAGATGCAAGCTCTTTGGTCATTTCAATGATTCTGACTAAGCCTTTTAACTTTATGCTGACCTTAGAAAGCTCCATAAAGTTTGTTTTGCCACTCCCATACATCTACCACAGGAAAATGAATTTTCTATGGCAACCATTTGCTGTGGGCATACCACACATGATGGACACTGACCTATAGCAATGCCAGCAGTGGAATCACAACACTGATGAAAACAGATATGATGCCAGGTTTAAGTCAGATGAACCCTCGCTGACCCCTAAACTGTCCCATGATTTATAACTGTCCATCATCGGCCACCATCAGACCTGGTGCTAAGTGCAATTGAGGTTAGTTACCCAAGACAGAATTTTATGAATGAAAGCC
Organism: Holothuria scabra; assembly: GCA_037179385.1. NCBI lineage: Eukaryota > Metazoa > Echinodermata > Holothuroidea > Aspidochirotida > Holothuriidae > Holothuria > Holothuria scabra. Next base: position 22,972,979 of record CM074181.1, read on the forward strand.
CACTGTGAATTTTGTAAACTCTTTTATATGTGGTGAAATATGAAAGATGAATGTAGCACCCAAAATAAATTGTGGTGGTATAGTGGTGGTAAAACTTGATAGCACTCTTAGATTAGGAAAACTGTTCTGTGTTAAAATGTCAGTTCAGTTTTTTCCACATACAGTAGGAGGCTGTCATTTTCAAGATTTTGCAGAGTGCAAATCATCACTTACATGACAAAATGTGCTACAGTGGCAAAGTTATTAAAGTTTATAATCAAAAGCTTGATATTTGATCACTTTCATTTTCTAATGCCCCAAGACTGCAGTGAACATAATGAAACTGTGTAGGATACTGTAAAATTGGCAAGTCATCCAGTTGCTGTTTACTTTATAAACGCAAGCCAAATGGGATGTAACAACATAAGTCAAGGATACAAAATTGAATTATCCATTTGTGAATGACAAGCAGATTCCACTTTATACGTAACTTTAAAGTTCATGCTGGGGTTTACGCATTTTCCCCTCTAACCCCTTCCCTTCCCCAGTCCTTACCATTTTAACAGCACCTTATCTTTTAAACACAGGCTTTGATTGCTGGCAGCACTTCACACGTACAGGAATATGAACATTAAAGGTGACAAAGCCTTTCTTTTAAAGGGGAACAGTCTTCACTTCATAAAGAGGGCAGTATTTGACAATCACATGGGCCCTCAGGCTATATTACTCTATTCATCCCTAAAAGGTACATATCTCAAAAGATTTTAAAAGCTTGGATATCATCAGCCCATCAAAATTCACTTATCCTTATCAGGGCACTGTCATGCCAAGAAAGAAAAAAAAAGCTGCTTATGACGTGAAGGATTCTTCACTTTACAACTATTCAAATTCAGAAATTTCTACACTAAATGTTTATACTTTTTAAAGTGATAACTTGATGGCTACTAAGGGTTTATTTAAGACATGAAATACCAACCTGTTAAATACCCTGTGAAGGTAAACCTCATCCAATAACCTGCTACTAAGTAACTCTCCACGTTCACCAGTGTTGTTGGCTCAAAGGTCAAACCAGTCTCCTCTTCAAATTCTCTTTTTACACCTTCCTATTGAAAAAGAAGAAGGACCAGAAGTGAAAATTATATGTCGAAATAGTTACTCTGAAAGTCCCTCATCCATGATGCAGATCAAAGGTGCGCTCATACCATGCGTTTAATCAGTGGCGTGTGCAGGATTCTGAAGGTGGGTTGGGGGGGGGGGGGGCAATCTATCACATGCATGCCATCTAAACCTATATTTTTCAAAAAACAATTACAAAGCAAAGCAGAGGGATACATTTTCGGCTTGCATTCTTTCTGATACAGGCAAATGGCTTTGGCAAAAATGGTGTACATTTGCACAAAAAACATACCATATATCTTTGTAATTGTTTGTAATTGCTATTTGGAAAAATTTCTTTTAATGGTCCTATATATCAGGTGGGCAATATGAGGGTGGGTGCAGCTTGATGGAGTATGGTATCTCTAGTGCTCACAGTTTAACTTTAGAGTAAATTACTATAAAGGATGATTGAAGTAAGGGCCTACTGTACTTCCGAAACCTCCTTGCAGGGTAGAAGAGATTACATACAGTATTTACACAAATACGAAACAGTGGTGTAGCCACAGGAAGGGGGGGGTCAGAACCCCCATGACCCAACCTTGCAATGCAAAGAATACCTAAAATAGCGGTCTTCTTCTCTCTGTCCTAAGACTTTTCCCTCATTTTGTACCCCAACCCCCTCTCCCCCTAGACACAATTGTGGCTATGGGTGCCTAAAAGGAAATGAGAGACTGCAACATTGAGGAATGTTGAAATTCAACCACCATTATCTCTTCAAGTTGTGTTACTTGTTCGAAATGTGAATTCATTCTATCTTGCAGGTTAGATACTGTACTCACCATCATCCACTTGATTATTACAAATACTTAAGAAAATGAGATAATGTCTTTAGGGTTTGTACTTTGTAGTATAGTGCTCTGCTGACTGTGGAATGCAATAGTATTTTAGGGGTTAAGGGTATTTCTTCCATAACGCATGCACCTGTTCATACTTACTGTCAATATTTTTATTTCAGTACAGATATTGATAATTTATATATCATGTAATACCATTGGGGAATGGAAGAGGACATTTTAATGTGTTACTCTGCATGTTCAGTTGCATGTATTTAATCCTTTGGGGTACATTTAAAGTGTATTCACTCTTGGAATCCCAAAAGAAGCATTTCAATACTCTACTGGCATATTTTAACAAGTGATATGGAAAATTTTTGTTGAGAACTATTTACATTTCTTTCAGAGATCATGAAAAAGCAACCCATAATTTAAGGGTATCCTACACCTATTCAATGTTAGGTCTGACCTCAGTAGCCTACTAGAGAAAGGTGAAACCCTGCTTATTACATAAGGAACAAAATTACCAACACCTAAAATATGGTCTGTTTGCAAAGTAGAAAGGGAGAGAGAGAGTTGAGCCACTTGGCTGAGGTACAAGAGGGCAACCCCTCTCTGCATTGTGCAATTAGTTTAGTTGGGGTAAGTGGGTGTTACAATGGGACATAGGAAAGAGGTGGGGGGGGGGGGGTCATATTATCATTAGTAATCACCATTTACAGAAAGCAAAATGGAAAAGCAATGAAAAAAAGGCCATGACCAGCAAGTCTTAAACCAACTGGTGAGAAGCAGGCCATAAAACTTCATCTAACATAATGTAAGATCTAAGTCATGATACAAATAAATATCAAGATTATGTGCAAGTCTTAACATGAGTACATACTGCAAAACCTGATTGCCACCCAATGATGGAATGAAAGATGGCTCTTTTTGGAGTCAGATATGTTGCTTCCCTCCTTGTAAAGTTTACTTTTAATCCAGTAAAGTGGATCCTCAGCATAATATATTAAGAGTGAATCTGTGAATTTCATTCTTTTGTTCCTAGAGTGTATATGGTATAATAATACTGACAAATTCGGATGATGGATGTAGATGAATCAGATCAGCGCTTAATTGAGTGACTGGATGGAGTCATTAGCTAGATCCATCAGCTGGAAATCATCTTCATTTATTGTCTACATGAATTTCAAACCTTTATAATCAGTGAAATATAAGGGGATGTGATACATTTTAGTGTACAACCATCCATGATACAAGTTAAGCAAGGAAATTGAAAGATTAGAAGTTGATGGACCCCAGTTATGGCCGACTGAAATCAGACCATTCCTTGGTGTCTATAGTTATTTATACCATGTTTTAAATTTACTACTCAATTTTAGATCAATTGGTCTAAGTTGGGCCTGCCTCACCAACAGCCCTTTTTCCCAGTTGTATAACTGGCTTGTTTGATAATGGCCATGTAACAATGAGTGATAACAAACAGCCAAATATGCTGAATGCACAGACTTCCTATACATGGACAGAGCATACAACACAGAATATTGTCGCTACCGTACGGGTATTTAAGTATAGACGTACAGTAGCAAGATGGCTGTCTGCTTTGGTTTAGTGTGAAAGTTTGGACTTGCTCAAGTAAATCAACATATTTTGCAAGAAAGTTAAAATATTTTTGTAATAACACAATGCAGTGTCAAATTCACTACACAAGTTGCAGGAATATGATATTGTTTCCCATTCAAGTTAAAACTTTTGTTTAAAATATTACAGGGTCGTCATCATATCATACAAATTAAAGTTTCACAATGCCATCTCAGGGTGTCTTTTCTTGCCCCAGTAGGTGGTGACAATCTATGAATAGGTATACACGTTTAATGCTATGTCCATGTATATAGGAAGTCTGTGGTTGCATACTATTACTGTTAAATTTTCCTTTTTATCTAATCATGACAAAATAAACAATGGACTAATTGACATAATTCTATCCTGGTTGAATATCTGCTAACAAGGAGACTAATCCAAAAGCTTGTAAATAGGATTATGATAACATGCTTGTATGCAACTTGTTGTCTTTTGTCACTCTTCTGTTTACTCTGCCCAGCTATTGCAACAAGGAGATGTACGCATATACTCAGGTGGGATGTAAACAATCCGCTGAGACATTGTCTCACAGAAGTAAAAGAGCTATAGACAAATCTGAACATTAGAGTGACAGTCTAATTTATTGGAACATAACTGGGGTCTATCCCCTTTTATCTTTCAAAGTTTTTGCTTGACTGCCATGTACTAAACCATGGTACAATAAAATATCCCCAATTGATTCTCTAAATTTCACCAAATATCAGGGCTCAGAATAAAATTAAGACAATTTAAGGCTGATGGACCCCACTAATGGCTGCCACCACTGGCTGTTCGATTCATCTGCATATTGCATAAAGGGACAAAGTAGGGAATAATTTATTGATCAAAATATATGCCCTGTAGACCTGCAATATTTGGCTTCACTGTCAAAATATCATTGCCAAGGCAGTCGATCAACAATCAAAGTACAATTTTGTACAATAGTAAGCCTGTTTTGATTATATAATTGAGTTTTTCTACACCCACCCTGAAGCAATAAACTGAGATTGTGTCTGGATGAGGATGAATTTCAGACATTTGTGGGAGGGGCTTCAGTAAGAAGATAAGGAGAATTGGTACTGTTTGGGATGAGAGAACTGGGCCTTTAAATGTTGGGGTCTTCCACGCTCACCCTGACTACATGGATGGGCCTGAGACTTAATTCTAAAAAAAAGGAGGAAATGAGCCTAAGACCTCTGAAAAAAAGAACAATTAAATTGAGAGGCAGGCTACAGGCTGGGGGTCAAGGGGCAAGCTTAAGGGTCCCTATTGGTATTGATGTCATTAAAGTACACTTCTGATAGGAGAGAACTCTGAGGGCTGTTTGTACATGTTAAGTAGCTTATGACAGAAACTTTTGTGAAATCTGGCACAAAAAAGAGGAACAGTTCAAAAATAAGAGGAAATTTCATCTGAAAAGAGGAAGTATCCCATGCCTGGGCCCTGAAGCAATAAAATGGGATCCTATCAGGATGAAGATGAGCATTATACAGTTGTAGGAGCTGCTACATGTAGTAGGTAAGTTGGTTAGAAGTAAAGGAACTGTTACAGGAAATAGGAATATGCCTTAAAAACCCAGGTATTTAATGCTGTTTGCATTTATAATACATGTACAAAACTGGCTTCACAATTTTGGCATTGGTCTAGCTTTTTTGTCCATCTCATAGCATCATCAGTCACTCAGGTCACCCATTAGTCACACAAGTCACCCATCAGTCACCCAAGTCACATATCAGTCACCCAAGTCACCCATCAGTCACCCAGGTCACCCATCAGTCACCCAAGTCACACATCAGTCACTTAAGTCACATATCAGTCACCCAAGTCACCCATCAGTCACCCAGGTCACCCATTAGTCACACAAATTACCCATCAGTCACCAAGTCATGCATCAGTCACCCAAGTCACCCATCAGTCACCCAAGTCACACATCAGTCACCCAGTTCACCCATGAGTCACCAAGACAACCATCAGTCACACAAGTCACCCATCAGTCACTTAAGTCACATATCAGTCACCCAAGTCACCCGTCAGTCACCCATTAGTCACCCAAATTACCCATCAGTCACCAAGTCACACATCAGTCACCCAAGTCACCCATCAGTCACCCAAGTCACACATCAGTCACCCCATTCACCTATGAGTCACCAAGACAACCATCAGTCACACAAGTCACCCATCAGTCACCAAGTCACACATCAGTCACCCAAGTCACCCATCAGTCACCCAAGTCACACATCAGTCACCCAATTCACCCCATGAGTCACCAAGACAACCATCAGTCACACAAGACACCCATCAGTCACCCAATTCATCCATCAATCATCCAAGTCACCCATCAGTCACCAATGAGTCACCCAATTAATTAAAAAATATTGCATGTTTGATTCACACATTAGGGCTAAGCCTATGCTCACCAGGGTTTGCTCTGAAGCAATAAAACTGGGATTGTGTCTGGATAGTCATGACCTTTAGACAGTCGTATACTGTAGGAGCGTCTACTGTAGAAACAAGTAGGTTGGGGGAAGTGAAACTGTCTGGGTGATGAATTACAACTGCCTCTAATCTCGATTTTATAAAAATCTACCAATTTAAAAAAAAAGAAAACTTTGACAAATTTTAATTGAAATTGATTTCCAACTTCATTCTTGTGTTTTCAGATGATTTCAAAGGATATCTATTTCAATAAGATAATTTATGAAATGTTTGTGTGTGTATGGAAACATTTCTGTTATCCTATATGGACAAGTACTTCCACTTTTGGTGTGTTAAACATCTTGAAACAAGTTGAGCAGAATTATAAAGAACAGCAAAAAGACCACGGCCATAAAATGAATGTTTGTAGTCACGTAGCCTGGCTGAAAAAGACTTGTGAGGCTGAATGCTTATCACTTTCATACATGGATAGAAAAAACAAGAATTAGAAGGAAGGTACAAAAAACTTGCTTCCTGTGTGGTCAAGTGACATGAAATTAGCTTTGCATTATTTACCTGTGATTGATTGATCGGGGCGCATCTTTAATATTCATAATTTTTTTTTTCCACTTTGCTTTAAAAGACAGCATGAGAGATCTTAGGTACACACTGTTTGTAAATGGTAGAGAGTTTGTCTAAGTAGTACAGTAGTTTGCAGACTGTGTAATCCATCACTAGCAAGTGTTAGGTAAACAGCTATTATCACTCATGTAGGGTAGCACAGTAGTCTTGTAAACTAAGATAAGACTAAGCTGCAATCTGATATCCTACTATACCTGGCAACCCACTGAACCTATAGTACCATGGTCATCCCCAATTTCAGTTAAAATTAGCACATTTACCTCTTAATACACAAATGCATGTACCAGGAATGCATACGTACCTGATGGCTGGGCGAGAGTGAGGGGAAAGAGGGACACCCAGTTTTGACGATACCATTCTTGACAGGGTTTGGAATAGCTCTCATCTTCATTTTCCTCAGAGCTGGCCAATATTTTTAGGTTATTTGCAATAATGTACATGAGTAAACATGGACAAATATATTTTAGAGTCAACTTTGTACTGATTGCAGGATTTTAACGTATCTCCCTAATTACAGCCCACCCACCCTCAATGCTAGAAAAAAAATTACCATGATTGACTTCAGAGTGTCCCTTGCCATCACCCCCCCCCCCCACCCATGCAGCTTTTATCTTTTGTCCCCTCCCTCCTACATACAAATTCAAATCTGGCCTACACACAATATGGCTGGGGAATGGAAGCTAACTAACTTTGAAAATGCCACTTGATTTTGATGAGGAGCTGATCGAGTAGTATACCCTTTGTGTGCCTGGCGATCATGGCTTTATGAGTCTGGTATACTGTACATTAATGATTCAAATTGCCCTGGAGTTATTCAGTGCATTCAATCATTACAGACAACCCCAAACAGCTAGTGAAGTTGACCATTAGTGGGGTCCATCAGCCTCAGATATTCTTCATTCTATTGTCTACATGCAATTCTAAACCCTTGTGTTAAGTGACTTTGAAAGAACGAAGCATATTTTAGTGTGCAATCATCCATGGCACATGTATTAAGCAGAAATCTGAAAGACAAAAACTGATGAAACCCAGTTAGGCCCAACAAGATCAGACCATATTCTTTGGCTTTTACAATTCATCTATACAGTATGATTAAGCTCTTGGTGACTGCATTAATTTCAGACACTGATGGTATTAGGCACCATGCACCACATACCATGTGAACCGGACATTGCACTTTATACACCTCTTTAGACTTTTGCCCAGGCACATGCAGCCATGCCATGCATTTTGAACCAATGTGACCATCTTCAGAAGACACCTTTGCAATCTAGATACAGATCATACATATGATGTCCAGTGCATTTCAATTTTGCATACTGGATGGAATTGATCATGTGCAGTATGTGTGTTACTGATATGAATTCATTACTGCACCTTATAGTAACAATTGTTCTTATTAATGTACAATGGAAGCCTAGACGGCAAAATGGACAGTCGTGCAACACAGTGGTGGGAACTCTACAGTGTATTAAAGGAGCGAGCCAAGTGCCCAGGACCTGTACATACAATTAAAAAAAAAAAGGCCATTTAAAATGAATCAAACAATTAGTTTGATATTTGTATAAAAGGTTGGATTTGGTTGGAAATGTAACTCATAGGTATAGCAACTTGTGGTTCAGATTAAATCACCTTTTGTGTACAGTACCTATGTTTTACTTCCTATTGTGAAGGGGTTTATGATAAGAAGTTCTTATCTCTAGCAAAGAAACAAATTTTCAATACAACTTTAGTAAAATTTGTGTTTGTAGTTAATTTTGGACAATTGAAATTAGACAAAGTTTGCTACAGCAAATGGTCCAATCAAAGGTGTAGTGACTGTCACAACTATAGCAACTAGCAACCAGATAACCAATTTTAAAAGCAAGATCGACCTACAGACAGCACATACAGTACTAACATGACAGAGTTCCCTCCTTCCCTCCCCAACCAAAATAATCCTCCTTCCCCAACGAAAAAAACCCCACACACGCCAAGTCTAGTAATTAAAGATGCCATGCAGTACATCTGGTGTCTTAACCCTTCACCGTTGTGCTCCGATCGGGGCATATCTTGGCGCCTCCGGAGTGGGCGGAAAAGTGGACATAGCCCGCCCCGCATTGGCTTCCATAGGCCGTTGACCCCGTGACCTTAAACTATTGTCTCTCTCGTTGTTGTGGCCGAATTTTCGGGTAGCTACTCGCACTTTCGAGCTCCACATGAAACAGTAAAGATGGGTGACAGCCGAGCTCTCCGCATGGGTCCAAAAGGACCCAAACAACGGTAAAGGGTTAAGTGTAGCACTTTCCCCAGAACTCTTGCCAATATATATCAACATGACCATTTATTTTTCAAGGAGCATTTAAAAAGTGAACATTCGATCTGCAAAAAACCATATGAGGCAGCTATACACTAGGACTATATATGTATCTCATTTGGCAGAATTGTGTTAATTAATTTTGATGTCTCCATAATGCTGTTTGCTTTGTAAACTGCCCAAAGCCTGACAGCTTGTTGAAATGACCCTACAGTACATAGTTATATAAATGTACAGAAAGCAATAGCCCCAGAATTTTATACCCCTTCTCTCAAAACCATGTCCCATTCTTTCATGTATTCTCTGCATTATGCTGGGGCTGTATACAGACCTTAAATATTGAGGCATGCATGGGAGTGTGATTGCACACCACCACTCACCTCAAATCACTATTAGGAGTGCAATTTTTTGCACACTTAAATGAAGAATGGGAGCTTCATAAACAGTTTAATAAAACAAGCCCACGTACCTTCCACACTCTTTCATTTTCTGAGGAGTGTGATTTGAAGCACTCCTGCAAAATCTAAAACTCCAATCCTGTGTATGCAATCATGATTTAAAAAGTACATTTACCTCAAGCTACAGTAATTATCCCCCCCCCCACCTCCAATTCATCTTTCAGCTACACTAGCATGACTGCCAAGTGCAGTATCACAACACATGTATTCATACAAACATTAACATTCCAAAGGACAGGTCACATAAAGGTAACCCTTATCCTGCTTCACAGAGTCATAATCATGTTCTCTAAAACCATACATAACATTTAAACCACAAAGCAACATTTACTGCACATTGAGACTGTTTCCATGGAAACCAAGCAAAGAATGTCAACCCTTCAAACCCAAGAAAACTTGACAAACCATTTTTACAGTAAATGAAGATAGTCCTTACTGTAGATCAACTAACAAGTTAGCTAGATCAAAAGGGACACCCATCTTGGAGGTTCATGATTTGCGTCAACCAAGGTCATCAAGATACATCTCTTCAAATATTCTTTGAGAAAAAATGTGCCTCTGTCACGATTTGGTAACATACTCAAGCAGCCCAGGAGGTCTCTACTTCCGACAGAACATTACTATTTTTTATACCAAATGACTGACATGATGATAACAGTAAGAAAGCTCTCGCCAATCAAGGGCTGTTAACACCAACTAAATCACTTTTAATATTCTGGAATGGATAGGAAAAAAATCTTCCATACTGCAGTTCACTTTCCCCTGCACAACAGCTACAAACTGCTGTAAAGACCAAATGACATCATTTCTAATTATAGTAACATTACAAAATGAAAATCTCAATTGACAAATTATCCAAAAAATATCTGCTGCATAAAAGCCCTGTGTCACTTTTTTATGGCCCAAGGGATCAAGTGCATTAGACAACAAATGCTGGCTACCAGTAGCTGGGGACACCTCTTAACCTCAAACAAACACATAAAAGCAACTCTGAAATTCTACAGTATTTTATTTGAAAGTCGCTGGGGATGTTTGCTAAAGTTACCATTTTGGTAAAAATTCTGCAGAAGTAAGAAGCAATAAGAGGACATATGGAATGAATTCAAGCTTGAAAGTATACAGTACAGTACTGCAAAAAATACATTTCAATATTTACTCTGAAACTACAGTATTCAGTATTCACACATGTATGTACATGGGTACAACACTTTCTTTCAGGAAATACATAAACAAAAGAAAAAAAAAATATCCTAATGCAGAAAAATCTAAGACTGCAGAAATGGACCCTACAGTATATCACAATCACAGTAACCTGCTTTAATACAAATTCAATTTTCAACAGCGGTGCCAGGCTCTTTTCTTCACATCAAGGATCCTGTTGTCCTTCTTTACCATAGGTTGGGTTAGATACATTTTACACCTCAATTGTTTTGGTTTGCTCTACAGCAGCTGCAGCACCTGTATTAAAACTTGTACAGAGCATCACACACAACAAAACAGTCACAGGTTCCATTTTTTTGAGTCTTTGCTATTCACCCAGCCTGGGAATCAAGCCCAGGACCTTCCCAATAGACCACACAGCCGCTAAATGTCCCTTCTTGGTGTTTGGTCTAGTAGACTATGGATGAAGGTTGGATTCCCACTTTGTGTCAGGACTTTCAAAGGTAGAACCTACTGCTGTTTGGCCTGATTTGGTTAGGATGGATTAGATAGTTTTACACCCCAGCTGGCTTGTTTTCCCTACTCCACTGCTTATGCTGAGCACCAAGCACAATGGCAGCTGAGGTTCCACATCTCATATTCCGTTTCACCAGTCCCCAGGTTTTCTCCCCACCTCTCTGAGGTATAACCACAAGTGATAAACCTACCCCTTGCTACATCTTAATTGCATTTTTCTTGGGCTCCAGACCCAGGGAGGAGTTCTGCCACCTATTCCACCACCTTGAAATACACTTTCAAGAAAAATGCCATTTAGATGTAGTAAGGGGTTAGTATACTGTACAGTATCTGCAACATGAATTCAGAAGATATTGGACAACAGAACCATTTAACATGTAACCCTGTCCTAAGTTATAGCCATACAATAACTAACAACCCTAATCTGTAACCCTAATCCTGATGAGTTGGGACACCAGTGACCACTAAGATGGGATTAGGGCTAGACTACATGGGCACTAAGTGGAGAATCGTTCATCTACAGTAACTGGGCAGTGTGGGCAGTTGGGCACAGGTCATCAATATATATACAAAAGTGACTTTACAATAACTGCCAGTTAGAAAAATGACTTTGCCCTAATGATTAAACCAGGGGGGTTTAATGATGTGGAACTCTGAAAAAAAGGGACTAATGACATGGAGGACCAATGATACAAATTAAGCTAATTGTGCGACTAATAAGAAGGAACCAATAGGGGGGACTATAGATTCCACCATCTAGATTTAACAAAAATGTTTGAGTTGAGGCGATGCATGACCCCAACAAGCATGGACAGTTGTGCAATGGGGGGATTTTAAATAGGTGTAAAAACACTTCAGAGATTCATTAGAGTCGCAAACCACTTTTGAAGCCAACAAGGATAAAAGTAGGATGAAGTTTTACACCAGGGTGCACGGTGCTATGAAACTCTAGCATCCAAATTCCAAAAGGAAAAATTTGTAAATGTAGGTAAAAATCTGGGACCTTCTCTGACCCAACACAATATACATAATTAAAGTTATAATACAATCCATCAGCCCCACAATGTTTCATTTTATCCCTAAAATTATAACCCCAACCTGGTATAACCTCATCCTTACGTCAGTCCATCAGATATACGTCACAGGTCCAAACGTGACTTTTTATGATGTGAGTTTTTATGTGACAGTTATGCCATGAATGATGCACTATTCAAATGTGTGTATGTGTGCCTTCATCTAAACAGAAGATGACCCTCAATGTGCCTTTATCTTCACCTCTGGCAATCTATGCCAGCATTTTATGGTTCCATTCAGATATATAAACATTTATAGTCTGGCTACTGGAGTAGAGGACATTGGAACACATGTGGCCGTACAGGAAATGAGGGTTGGGTCGATGTGGTTACGTGACAAGACCATTTCATATATTTTCAAGGCATTGACAAGAATCATTGCAGGTCATTTTTCATAAGTTTTCCAGCTTTTTAACTTTAATTTGTTTATGAGAAAATCTTGTAAAATATCAAGGAGCAACAAAAATTCTGAGCGGAAATAACTAAGATATGACTGCATTATTGATCACTACAGAAGAAGATTGATGGAGACATAAAATACTGTCCAAAGTGACTATGGGAAAACCATGCCAAAAAGTTCAGAATACTCAGCGACAACTTTCAGCTTCAATAAAAAGAGAAGTTTTGACTTGCAACCTAATAGCCAAAGGGATTGAGGGTAGCTATAATTTTTGCAGTTGAAGGGAAAATTTAGTTGTGGGGAATTTGAATTGCTTGCTGGAAGCAGATTTTTTTCCATTCCAGACTTGTGCAGCCAATGATGTGACAAAGAACTTTGGCAAATTTTAATGCTTACTCACATAGACCTTGAGAAATACAGTATTTCAAACTTATCCCATTTCAACTTTTCTCTTTAAGCTTCGAAAAATCTAACAAGGGCTGGCTGGGGAATTGGTAGGGAAAGACAGGGTAGGAAGGGAAATGGGAGAGAGAGGAAGCAGGGTACATTACTCATCTACATAAGTAGCTCTTTTCACTGCCTTAATCTACTGTACAGTACATGTATGTGTAACGGTCAAATGTAGTTCGATCCTTTGGATGTAAATTTAATTTATACAGGTATTAGTATCAATGAAGCACCCCCTCCTTTCAAAATATAATGCAAAGGTTTCAAGTTTGGGAATCATGAATATGATTCCTATACTGTATCTCTCTTAAAGTTCACTAGCAAATTGATATTCCACAGAAAACAAACCATGTTCAGAAAATCTTCTTCATGGAATCTAAAAAGTTATTACGGCATAAAATCCCAAATTCACATTTCCTACCACAAAAACTTGGGATTTAATTTTAAATACTACAAATATCAGCTATTCCCTTCACTGGTAAGAGTATACAGAAATCCACATACAGTAGCTTGGGAAATTGGACATAAGTCCACCAGCCTTGAATTGTCTCATAATTTTTTTGGTCTCCATGCAAATCTAAGCTTTCATATTCCATGAAATTCTAGGGAATCGGGAGGTTTCTTAGGATAAAATCCTCCATGATGCAGACCTGTAAGCAAAGAATTTGAAAGACTAAAGCTGATCGACACCAGTTATGTCTTAATAAATCAAACTTTTCCTTGACTGATCGGATTTGTCTATAACTGACTAAACTGAAGTGTACTTTGGCCTATAGTAATTGCTACACTTTATTTGTTTCCCTTTTAACATATTCCCTAAAACTCTGTGGTTAGGGGATCTACCGTACAAGCCCTGATACTAAAGTCCTATTTACATGTAAACCCTTCTTAACCACTGTAAGTCCCAGGCCAGCTCTTAATAGCGATACTGGGCAACTACAATCCTCGACAAAATACATGGGACAAACCCCGCTCCCCGTATCAATGTTGAAGTTTCAGGACGCCTTGGGCTGCCGCAACATTGAATGGGGGAGTGGGGGGATGGTGTGCCATTCATTGCTTGTTTTGCTTGTTTTGTCCCATTATTTTTGTCGAGGATTGTAGGTCCCGTAATGACATCACAGTCTCATACCTTCTACACAATTAGATTTGGGGTCTTAAAAGTGCCATCATTTTTTCCCAAATTACATTACAATTTAACCAAAAGAGACAAATATTCTTTTGTTTTCTTGTTCATACTATTTTTATAGTGCCATCCCTGGCCCCTCTCCCTTTATTAATTATGAGGGGTCACAAGCAATTCTTCTTAAGAGTCAGTAGATACAGTATGACATGATACATAGCCTCAGTTGGTCGCACTACTGTACCTTTGCAGATCTCTTGAAACAATACAGCAATTAATAATAGTACAATTATTGCTCTGATCCAGAAACTTCCTGTGCTCAAGTTTGAAACCGAAATCAACTTTTGCAGCATTATGAAGGAAATGTGCATCATCTGTAGCCTATAGAGGAAGCAATCAAAATTTTATTCAGGAGAGTAAAGTTTCCTTTGACCATAATCCGGACATGTTTGACAAATTCAGGAATCCTTAAACTGATCAGGAGTTATTATAATTCTGACTTTGTTCAGATGTGGTGCAAGCTGGCAAAAGTGAAATCCTTCATTTTTTATGTGGCTAAACGCCCAGTGTCAATTTTATTTTCAAGGTAGAAAATTTCAAGTGCAGAGTTGAAGCAACTGCAGCCATGCCTTGATAATAAACAGCAGGCCTAATAATCCTGTTATTTTACTAGACAGCAGGCCAAATAATCCTCCTATTAGACTAGACAGCAGGCCAAATAATCCTCCTATTAGACTAGACAGCAGGGCAAATAATCCTGCTATTTACTATAGACAGCAGGCCAAAAATAATCCTGCTATTTTACTAGACAGAAGGCCAAATAATCCTGCTATTTTACTAGACAGCAGGCCAAACAATCCTGCTATTTTTTAAACATTTGTGGCAACAACACATACAGACCTGTAGCTGAGGCAGCTGCAGCCTGCAAGGTTAAAGGTAAAGAGCAGTCCCCCCAAACTTATTTTGAAGAAAAAGATAAATAAGTCAATTTTCATCTAATTTCTCTTCAAAGTATCTTTAATAACATGTTATGACTTTACTATTGCATATTTAAGGTAAACCAAGCAGTTATTTCTGGTAAATTTCACATTTGGTGAGAAAAAACATTGTCACATGACACCCACCAGCCAATCATGAAACTGGACAGTCTACTACTCTTCTTCCATCTGGGATGACTGCTCTGCATTGATCTGACTAGCAGTCGAGGAGGTCTGGAGTTTGACTCGATCCTGGCTAGGTCATACTAAAGACTTTAAGTATGGAACCTACTGCCATTGTGTTTGGTACACAGCATAATGTAAGCACTAAGCAATGTAGGAAATAAAACAAGCTGAGCCAGTGAGCCCCAACTGGAAAAACATGATTTGGTGGTTGAATTTTTTTAAAAAGCCTGCAAACCAGTCATATATAACAGTGGTCAAGTCACTCACCCTCTAGAGGCTATGTCCAAGCAGAGACAAGAAAGTGTCTGGTTGCCCCTTCACTTAATCATAAATGGCATGTCCAGTGGAATCATGTTTCCACTTGCAAACATAATTTATATCATTTTGTCATGAGTCCATGGCAGAAGCTTTGAGGTTCTCCCCTAGGAACATATAATACTGTGGTCTAGCTTACCTACTCCAAGCTTAAGGTTACTTCGAGCTTGATTAACGCAAGACTGCAGGTAAATATAAATCCATAGATCTCAAATCACAGGATTCTATGGATTTGAACACAGTGCTTGCAATAATCAAACAAGGTACTGTAATAGGTGATTATGGCACTGATGACCAGTGTTTTCTAGCATTTTAAAGTAATTGGTATGTGAAATATATTTGACCTTTGTTACTATGGCAACATTAACCAACTACCTGTGAGAACACAGACTGGAAAACATGGGGTTTACCTGCTTTTTTTGTCTTACTGTAAACACCGGGTAACACCGAGTGTTGCAGGGTACCGTCTGAGACCATTGCCTTAAGTTACTTCACTGTTTGTGGCTGTCTAAATCTCTTTTCCAATACAACTCCTATCACAAAACTTGAGCTGAGTTTGACAAATATCAACTCTGTAATAGATACAAAAACACTAATATAAAATACTTTTGTATCTATTTTAAAACCTTTGGTTTTTAAGATTTTACTTTGATCATCATGTACTTCACAAGTATCAGTCAGGAGTTCCACTTCATACTTAAATGCAACATTTTCAAACATTTGAATTAATCTTGGTTAAAATATCCACAAACTTCTTGAATGAGGAGTACAAACCAGAGAAACAAAGATCTGTCTTCCACTTTCACTATCAATTATCTCATTAATCTCTCTTAAATTCTAGTACAACTCATTGTAGCTTTGTGTTGCAGCACTCTCGCATCATCAAGTTTTGGTATCAGTTGTTGGAACATAATTGTATGGTAGTTGGAAGGTAACTGAAAGCATCCATGTTATGGTAATCACTCATGACAGGTATACATGAAAATTAAAATTCTGCACTACCTGAAAACAGCTATATAGAACTCATTATTAATGGAGATTTTAACTAGACCCCCAACAAGAGAAATTCAATCCTCACCATTGGCCAAGCTGATGCCGGGTATCAAGCAGAAATTATCATAAGTTCAATGTGCACTGACATGTTGCTTCCTTTTAAAAGAATAAACTAATTTGCTTTTTGACATTGTTGAACTGACAGTATTTCCAAAAACGTTTTGACCCAAATCCATCCTACCAAATCCCATTTTCATATCTACAAAAAATCAAAACATGTCAGTATCTGGGTTTATTTAATACATAATTGAGAAGGTAAGAAGAGCACACAATTGCAGGTATGTTAGAACTAAAATAAATACAGTACATAGTCTTTACAAACCCTTCAGATTGTACCTCATATAGTAGGGGCCTTGAAGACAGCAATTTACCCTCCTGAAACTATTTTGATTTTGGCCAAAGGCAGCGTTAATTTGGACTTTGGGTTTGTAAGTGTTAAATCTCGCCCTTTTCTGTGTTTCTTAAAGGGGCTCATTGAGTTGATATTGATAACTTAATGAGAGTGTTTAAGGTCACTACCACAGACAATGCTTATACTGAGCATAATGGGTCAAGTTTCATATCCAATATTTACGGAAAAAGTTAAATTTTTGCATTTTGTAATGTCCTGACTTTCAACAGTTTTGTGTAATTTGAAAAGTGTCTGGTCACAAATTTTTGAAAACCTAATTGAAATGTGAAGCACACACTCATTAAACAGTTTATTAGTATTTATGATAAGGGGATTGTCTAAGTTTGACCATTTGTGAAGAGTATGTGAAGAAAACTTAACAAGTTTGGAAAAAAATGTGGAATTTCATGAATCAACTCAATGAGCCGCTTTAATATACTGTAAGTATATTGTTATGGAGGTCTCAGAGGTCAATATTAAATAGGTTAAGTACAGGTATATCACATTTATTTTGCATGTTGTCTTCACTACATCTAACATGAAAATTTCTAGGAAGGAAATGTAATCTTCCTAGTCATTCATTTAAAGACAACAAAAGGTAACCCCCCAAAACTTTTTTCGAAACAATGTTCAGCAAAATGAGAGACATTTTATCTCATTTGTCTATACCAACTATTCATCATGATGCAATATTTCCCAACACTAATATTGTACTGTACATTCAAAGATAATAAAGACAGAGACTCCTCATAAATTGCACAGTAAGGTGAAAAAAATATTGTCACAATTATGGTTATCAAGACCTGCCAATGAAATGGAATTATGATAGTCTACAGTATCACACAGTCAAGCTGGGCTGACTACATTTTCCCTTTAAAATTTACACACCCAAGTTTCTTACATTAATTGTGGTACAATTTCCTCGAGGAAGGATTTGGCACAATGCCACCAGTAGGAATTTCATCACCAGTGATCATTAGATGGACTGTCCAATAGTATAGTTTTTGGGAGGTAAACAAGATTGTGACAGGTTTTGTAAACCATTCCCTGGTTGGCACACCACAGAAAGATCATGTACAACAGTATGTTAGAGACTCATCCAATAATTATTGATCCAGAGAAAAAGGGACAGGTCTCCAGAAGTTGCAGCAAACTTGATTTATTCCTTTTGGCGGGGGTATATAGGGAACATATCGTGAAGTATTGTTTAAAGAAAAATTATTTATGAGAAGATCATACATAGGTCATGACAAAACCTATTTTGTACTCTAGCTTTCATGTCTCCAGAAAAACCTTGTGATTCTACAATGTTTATAGGTCATTGTGAAGTCATTTTGAAGTAACAATGTGGGAAAGTGAGTTGCATGATCCAGTGTTTACACTTTCAATACAATATAGAATTAATATTTCTTTCCATTGGATTGTCAAGATTTTTCAAATGATACCATTTCAACCAAATGAAGATTTCAGAATGTTCTTCCATGCCAAAGGGAAAAAGATATACTGTAAAACTGATTTCTCCCTGTGCTGTATCTGATTAACAATTGTAATGTCTTATGATTAATAATGATTCTCTGCAGTTACAGTAAGTAAAGGGCTAGAACAGTCAAATTGGTTCAGGTGGAAAAATGTTCATTTCCTAGGAAGGAATTCCCAGGAACTGAAATATTTTCCATAATTCTTCCCATAGTTTCATACACAGAAAAGGCCAACAGCTGGCCATTTCCAAGTAACTTCCCTACTTTTCCACCTACTGTCACACAAAAGTGCTCACAACAGCTAAAATTTGGAAAATTTCTGATCATTTCTCTGAAAAGTATACCATGTGTACAGTATACTCAAGATATAGATAACAATTATACATCCCTAATGAAACCCTTCCATGCAATGAGAAAGATAACATGTAACATATTGTAGACAGGTAAACTGTACTGTAATGCATCTATTACATATGCCTACATTTCTTGTGAGCAGAAAGCTTTTCTATCATAGTAATATCAATTTAGCTCTTTTTCACTAGCCAGTGCTCAAAGCAGGCCCTCAATTTTGAGGAGGGCACTTAAGCGCAAGACCAATTGCACATCTACCACTTGCCTAAAATAACTGTGAGATGTGCACCATTTTACCTAAATATAGAATGGAACTCAAACCAGTATCAAAGTTTGATAAAACAGCAAACAGGTCTACCACCTTCCTTTTTTTGATGAGGTTCACCCGCCACACATAATTTCAACACACATATAATAATGGAGGGGTGTGATTAGAACCACATCTGGAACATATAAAACTCAAGGCCCATCAAAGAATTTACACCCAACAGTACCCCCTGGTCAATACCCCTGTCCTTCAGACAATCCCTATAGTACGGAGGCACCAAATGATGCAGTACCAAACAAGTTAGCTCTGTTATTTACAGTCACTCCTGGTTGAGGAGCGGAATGAAAATAGCATATCTTGCCCAACCTGGTTGTACAGTAGCTAGAAACTAGAAAGATCTGATAATGGGATGCAAACCATTTCAATGCTTTGTCAGTTAAATGCCGCCATGCATCTATTGGCAAAGAGTATTGAAACTTTGCCAAAAACATGCTCCCATATTTGAGGAAATTGCACTTTCTGTACCTTTTTCCTCAGTTTATTTCAGAGTAGTATGCTTTTTGGGGTAACTTAGAACTTGGACATCAGGTAAGACTTGCTGGAGACATTGGGTGGTAAATTCAAATCTGTGGTATGGTACAGTAATGGTGGTAATTTGTGAGGGTCACAGGAACTTCACTTTAGCATGAATAAGGGTTGACCCATACCAGTGAGAGTTGTTTACACAGATGCTTAAAGTTATAGCCCTGGACCCAATATTCAGCAGGATCTGAACCATTAACCCTTTGGATTATAATTCCAATGCAGTGGCCAGTAATCCTCCATATTCTCTAACTTACTATAAAAATACTGTTACTCTACTTGCAGAGGTCTATCAAATTAGAAGACAAAACAACCTTTTAACCTAGCTCACTTAATTATGCTGACCTGTTTTTATATGAATTAGCAAGACTCATTTCATAAAGCATGAAAGGTATATTATAATAAAGCACTTAAAAAATGCTTCAAGCCTTGTAGAAACCATGCCTAGCTACCTGCACCAAAAAGTAAAACTAAAATTTTGTCCTCAAAATTCAAAGGTCACACTTAACATTTTATTACATTTTATGACACAGTGCTCAACAGAGGCACAAAGATGTGAATGCAACCCTTACTATAGCAGTACAGGGTTTGAATAATTATCGAGGCAAAGTATTTTGCTCATTATAATTCAGGTGAGTGGGATGATTTTTGTGAAAGAATGATTAATACCAATTTCTACTGTAATTAACAGACCTGTTTTATCCTTTAAATAGTTACTGTAGATGAGAGGTTCTAAAGCTCATTTTTAATCAATTTGTTCAGGCCAGGCTTACCCCAGCTTTTTTCCAGCTAGCGCACATTGACTTGTTCTCCATTGTTCATGCAGTATGCTCAGCACCAAGCACAGTAGCACAGTAAGTTTAACTAGACCCTGTAGGTGAACCCTCCTGTTATCCTACAGTACTGTACTGTAGTTAATCTTGCAGAAGTTCAAATCTCTCTAACTTCAATCATAGCCAACCTTTGCTGCAGGAAAGCTCTTAAACAGAACAATTCTACTGTATATCCAACTCTCCTCCCTCCCACAGTCTAACTCCTTAACCCTTAACCGTTGTTTGGGTCCTGTTGGACCCATGCGGAGAGCTCGGCTGTCACCCATCTTTACTGTTTCAGGCGGAGCTCGAAACTGCGAGTAGCTACCCGAAAATTCGGCCACAGCAACGAGAGAGACAATAGTTTAAGGTCACGGGGTCAATGGCCTACGGAAGCCGATGCCGGGCGGGCTACGTCCGCTTTTCCGCCCACTTCCGAGGCGTGCAAATATGCCCCGATCGGAGCACAACGGTAAAGGGTTAATCTAAAATATCTGCACCACTCGGCTAAAGGGTTACCTGCACACACGCAGAGACAGTGGCATCAGCTTTGCAGTAAACACACTCCACAGGCTTATTTTAACCCTTTACCGTTGTTTGGGTCCTTTTGGACCCATGCGGAGAGCTCGGCTGTCACCCATCTTTACTGTTTCATGCAGAGCTCGAAACTGCTACAGTAGTAGCTACCCAAAAATTCGGCCACAGCAACGAGAGAGACAATAGTTTAAGGTCATGGGGTCAATGGCCTACGGAAGCCGATGCGGGGTGGGCTTCGTCCACTTTTCCGCCCACTCCCGAGGCGCGCAAATATGCCCTGATCGGAGCACAAAGGGTTAAAGGGGTAAAGAGTTAAAGGACTGATTCTCTCACCCCACATGGTTCCAATTCTCCTTACCTACTTAAAGGTAAATAGCAGTCCCCCCAAACTTATTTTGAAGAAAAAACTAAATACCTCAATTTTCATCTTTTTTCTCTTCAAATTTATCTTTAATTACATTTGAATATGACTTTACTATTTCACATTCAAGGTAAACCAAGCAGTTATTTGAAGAGAAAAAACATTGTCACATGACTCCCAAAAGCCAATCATGAAACTCGACAGTCTACTACACTTCTTCAATTTGGGATGACTGCTCCTGCCCTTTAATAAGCCCCACTCACAATTTTTTAACATTCAACCTTAATCTGGCAAGTCTCAGCATATTGCTTCAGAATGACCCCATAACACTTTCAGTACAGCACTCTACATGCTGTTTATGAGCTCTTCACACGCTGCTTAATGAGCTACTCCTCGTTTTTGAACTACTGTACTGTACCTGTATCTATCAACCAAAGAGCTATGTCAATTCCCCAAAACTCCCTGGTTTGGGAGTGTATGAGGGACGATACCTACCTCCTATCACCCTAGTGCTATGCGCCCTCTGCTGGTAGGATATCCACGGTGTCAAAGGTTGCCAGACGGTAAGTATAGGTATAAATGGTATACATAGGGTGATAGGAGGTAGGTGAGGAGCGAAATAGACTCCGGATTTCTTGGGACTAGTGGTTTGGGGTGAGCGGATTAGCCCTTGAATGAGCAGACAAAATCAATCCTAAAATACTTGCTGATTCAAAGGTATCCTGATAAAATTATGGGAGATAAGACATTCTTTCTTTAAACAAAAAACACTATCCAGCACTGAAACGTTTAAAATCTAGGGTTTGAACTAAGATCCTTAAAATTTTAATAACAAAAATAAAAGCAGTGTACCTAAAACATGTTTTTATCACGTACTGCCTGACTTTTCATGCTAAGTTTTTAGCTTGAAATATATGGCAAATCTGAGAGAAATATTTACCCAACAAAGATCAAATTGAAATTTGCTTTAATTTGTCACATTTCCATTTACAAAATTCTTAATTTCCTTTTTGTTGCCAAAACTCCAAATATCAAAACGAACTCGAGAGGTTCCTGCCCACCTCAGAAATTTTTCCACTCAGTAAGGCCAACTTCATGAATTCAAAAGTTGCCATATGTCAGTTCAAAGAACAGTCTACCAAGCACACAGCATACATTTTTAATTATATACCGAACAAACGTTTGTTCGATAAACACAGCTGAAAGGTTAGTGGTACCACAATCTTCAGGAATATTAGTGAGTCATTACAAAACTTGGTGAGGAAATAAGACCATCTTGATTTCCAGTGTAGAAACATTCCCAGCACCATGTTTATTTTTGTAAAAATAGATACGAATTGGATGTACATGCATTTAAACAAGGATATTATAATATGTGTAAAGTGCAGAGCCCTCTAAACCAAACACAATTTGAATGGGGCTGATTTTAACTTTAGTTTCAGAGTTACAACACTGAGTAGTACAGGGGGTACTGTGCAATATACTTGGAAAATAGCAGGAAGCCTGAAATCGAGCAGAACACTTTAAAACAGGGTCTATAATGGTATCCCCCAAACCACAGAGTTGTGTCTCCTCTGTAAGCTCCCACAGTAGACACAATTGCATATGTTAGGGTCAACCCCTAACCATGGAGCTGAAATCACAGTCTCTTTAACTGTGTGCCAGACCTCATACGCAGTTAAGTGCGCGTACTGTACCCATAATGTACAGTATCGATATTCCTCCCCAGCTGCCCTTGCTCCTCATACAGTAAATATTTCGTGTTCTGGATCCCAATGACCTATGTTATGACAAAAGTCTACGGCAGGTAGTAGAAATGGGAGTTACATAATAAAACTGTCCATATACATTACCCTAACTATTACAGAAATTACTGCACTGGTATGAAATCTTGAGTGCTCATGGTTAAAAGAGTTTCACACATTTAATTGCCATGGTTGGTAAATATCCAATTCTAACTGCAGAAGAAAAAATGTTGACCCATTCCCTAAAAGTGGATCCATATCAGAGAGAATTAACCTTCCTCACTTGGACAATGAAACTGTTGAGTGGTTTTACAAGGGCCAGCCACCAAACAGCTATAAATGCCAAGAGGCTTATTGAGAAGTTTTATTTTTTCTGAAGTATTGATTTTTCTCAAATTCTGAGAGTATTTTATGTGAATGGTGACCTACATATGTGACCAATACATTTGTAGCATAACAACTATGGCCCCATATTTTAAGGCACCTACTGTACCGTGTATCGACCTTAGACCTGCAAATATTCTAAAATCTGGCAAAAGTCACTACTGAAGTATGAAAAGTACTATGACCAAATGTAATATCTTCCTTCTGCTAAGAAAAAATTTAGGTTACTATGCAAAAATTGAGGTACTGTAACTGTACACAAAAAGGTAGTGGTGCAGTACAGACTCCAGTCCTTGAAAGTTGAAAAATGCCAGACTGGCGACGCAAAGCTTCTGGACTAAACTACTTCACTGCAAAAAGGAATCATTATAGCCTACTAGGTCTAAAAGAGCTTTAAAGCAGCTCATTGAGTTAGTTCATGACATTCAACCAATTTTTTCCAAACCTGTTTTCTTCTCATACCAATGACTAATGGTCAAACTTAGACAATCCCAGTATCCTTTAAAAAATAACTATTTTTTGAGTGCGTCCTTAATGGTTCCATTCGTTTTTCAGAAATTCGTGACCAGATACTTTTACAAATTGTGCACCACATTATAAATTCTAAATTTAAAATTTTTCCATAACTTTTGAATATAAAACTTGACATAGTGTATGATTGTCAGGTGGTGACCCATTCACACTCTCATTAATATATCGATATCAACTCAATGAGCCCCTTTAAATACTGTCAGTTTTCCTTGTCCTTTTCAAAATGGGAGTTAAGGGGGAGTGACATACCACATTAACTTGACAGGCTATCAAAAACATGCAAAAAACATGAAATTTGGCAATTTGTAAAATACTGCATTGGGGTTTGTTTGCAACAACACTAGATACAAGTTTTGGACATTTTTGATATTTTTCACTCAATTATCAGTTTCCAATTCAAAATTTACAATGCTAAATCCCACAATTTTCATAAGAGACTTTGATAGCAATCAAAAGTTGTACAGCTGGTCAAGCAACTCAAAGAAAACTGAGATGAGGCATGAAGTTGGTAGTACAGTACAGTAGGTATTCATATGGGATGGGTTTTCACTTGGATTATAACAGTGTTATAAGTTTGCAGCCACTGGATCAAATTCTGGTACCCAACAATTTTGCACTTGCTTTATAGATACTGTAAACTCTGGGGCCATGAGGAAAAGCACCAGCATCCCAATACAGCAAACAATATAATAGCAATGTAAGGCAGCCAAAAATGCAGATTGCAGAAAAAGCCCCCACCCCCACAATCTCTGTGGTACCCGATACTGTAGCTGTGGAGAAGAATACTGCAGCTTCTTTCTCTTAATTGGGTTCCATGGAACATCTTTCCTACTATATTTTTGTTCCAGGCATGGTATGAGGTTATATATGAAAGTGGCCCAACAAAGTTTTCAAGCTTTTCAAATACAGCTACTGTAGTATACTGAAATTCAAAAATTTTTGCAGACTAACATATGGTAAGTACTACTTAGTACTGAAATTTCCATCCAGATTTACACACAAATTGCTGTCTTTTTCAACATACATGTTTACCTAGCCAGTATGCATGAACATACACTAAGCATGATTTTAACTTACCAAGAGTAAGGTCCAGTGTAAAATTTCAAGACCATACTGTGTACAGGAGGAAATTTTCCCAGACCAAAAACTCAAAATTCAAAGGTTCTCAGTAACATGATAAAATTCCAGACTTGTTCCCATCTTCCCACCATTAAACCCTGAATACCTCTGTAGTACAGAATTTGTACATTAAAGGGACAATCCTCTCACTCCAAACTACACTTCTAGTATAGGAGGGTAACAGGAACTCTCAGCTGGCTCAGCTTTTTGATTGACTGCACATTCAAACAATGCAGAGTATCAAAACTAATATTACACAGCACAAACTGTTGTGATAGTGCTTTGATTATACACATTGAGCTTTCTATATTCACCTGAAGCAATAAAATGAGATTATGTCTGGAGGAGGGTGAATTTCAGACAATTTTGGGAGGGGCTTATAAAAGAAGGTTAGGATCGAGAATTGGTACTGTTTGTGATGAGAAAATTGGGCCTTTAACATGGTTGTCTTCTCTCTGGTGTTTCAAACCCCTGAAAACTACTGAACTCACAGTCTGAGAATGTACTGTAGTCTTAGCATTTCAACAGAGTACTTGAGTTGACACTAATTAGCATGACACACAGGCTTTGTAAAATTATGCTATAGTACTGTATACACTGTACCTTTAAACACAAATTTATGCAGAAATGTTTGTGTCCTCCAGATCTTTCAGGCCCATGCATCCTTTGATTCAAGAATGGTGGCACTTCTATTTGCAGTATGGTGAAAAATTCTGAGATTTCTACAGCAGCTGTTTTCAAGCCTTCTTCACTGAATCCCCTAAAAAGCATTGAATGAAAGGAAATTTATCTCCCCTGCCTGATTAATTTCTTTACATGGACACTGGTTGGTAGTCTATCAGTCTAATCTTTATGACATGCTTTCAGATACTGTTAGACTTGAGTTCCTCAACAGTTGGCAATCTCTTTCCCATCCCCATTTCCCAGATAAAGAAATCTACATTCACACTATTTGACAATCAGTACTGTACTGCTGCTGGTCCCAATCATTCCAATCATTAAAATTCTGCCCCTTCCCTCCTCACGCTTTCAAAACCTTGGTACAGCCACTGTTTCTACTGTAGGCTATATTAACTACAGAACCACAAGTATGAGAAATACTTGATCAAAAGCACATTTAAGGTGAATGACGACAGTCCTGGATAAAGATGATGAGAGGTAAGGATTGCTGAAAATACTAAGTTGAGCCAGGATCAACACAAACCTGTTCTAATTGAATTCAGGTAAGATGGAGGTCTATATCTATACGGGATTACAAAGAGAAAACTGCCTCTAACATGAAATAGCCCCTACTCAAATCACCTATTAACAACCAGTCTAAAACTTAACCTTTGTGAGGCAAGTCAGGTTTTACTTGATGACAGCACCCACAGATTATAACCAGCCCAAGGCTGATTGGGTTTTATCATATTCTATTGATTTAAGCATTGAGAGGCCAGCTATAAACTGTAAGTGCAGAAACCCGACTTGCCGACCAAAAGTCTAGGTTTTAGACTGTTAGTGGTAGTTAATCTGAGTAATGGCTTTTTAACATAATGAATGCAAAGAAGGCACTATCCGGGTGCTTACAGGTCTTATGCCAGATGGACTTGCAGGCAGGTTGGGGAATTACCGGTAATTCTACTACTGACTGGTTATTTAGAATCCCGCATTCTGATTGGTTCAACACCGACAGGTTGCAGAAGCCACCAGAAAGTAAAAAAAAAATTGGTTACCACCAGTCAGTTACCATGAATGCATTTGTTTTAACAGAACCCAACAGTGGATTCCCATAGGTTCCCATCGTGAAAAATGAAAGAATCTACAAATGGTTTCCTGTAATTTTTGAAATCCAATGGCTTGCCTAGAAACTGTAGCTCCTGCAAACACTCTTAGGCCATTTAAGTTAGAGAAGGTTCATGACCTACTCAGAGACTGCCTACATATTTGATGATTCCGTAATGGCACATTGTCAAATTTAAAATCAACATTGTAAAAGTGGCTGTCGTAAGGAAACCTTGAGAGACAGTCACTTCATTGGCTAAAATATCTGTAACCAAAGTTATTCCATTGAAATAAACTTTTCAGTGATCTACTTTAACATTAACTTTTAACCTTACTTGGCCCATATCTGTAGAGTATCCAATTTGGGGGTGGAGGGCGGGAGGGGGGTTGGGGCATAATATGCTGAATAAGTTTTCCTAGCTGAGGGAAGGGGGGGTAGGTGTCCTACAGTATGTTCCAGGCTTTGGAAAATCTTTGCCTTATTCAAGGAATCTAGATGCAAAATGCAAAATATTACACTTTGACAGAATAAAGTTGGAAGGTTTTGATTCTTGTAGTTGATCTGGGTGATAATTTTTTTTGTTGCTGCTTTATGATTTATTGCAAACATTTTCATTGGGTTTCATATAAAAAAGCATGTACTGCACAGAGAATGTTTTGATTACACATTGGGATATTTGGTATGGACTCACCCTGAAGCAATAAACTGAAATTGTGTCTAGATGAGGATGAATTTTACAGTTTGGGGAGAGATTTAAGTATTAGAGAATTAGAACTCATTGAGTGAGATAATTAGACCTTTAATAATGTAAACTAAGGAGCTGGCTGTGAACATGACTACTCCTGTATACAGTAAGACTGTTTAATAAGCTACAACTGTTTTGTACTGCAGTGCAAGCAGGCATCACTGGATTGAACCAGAAGTTTGTAAGTTATAGCACACAACTCAAAAAAATCAAATTCAAACACTTCCATTGTCCTGGAAATAAACTCATGATAATGGAAGGAAAACCAGCTAAGAATAGAACAGATAATTTTCAACTGGCCTTAAGTGGTCTGATATTTGGAAAAGGAAACAATTGGTGGAAAAGAGTCAAATCTATAACGAAAGTTTTTAAAGTATTTTTCCCCCTTTCGTCCACATTTCTGTGATTGTTTTTATGAAGTCATGTTTTGTTCAGTCTTTGTTTGCTACTTATTGAGCTGTTTCTCAAGTATAGGTGAATTCGGACAGCAAGCGGTGGTCTGATTTTAGTCGGCCATAACTGGAGTCTATCTATTACTGTACCTTTAAATCTTTCAGTTTCTTTGCTTTGATGATTGTACACTGAATTGTATCTTAATTCCCTCGGTTTCACTGGATATGAGGATTTGAAATTCATGTAGACAATATATGAAGATGATTAAAGGCTGATGAACCCTACTAATGGCTGCCTACTGTGCAGGCACTGAAAAAAAAAAAGCTCATTGGATTCGTCTATAGGTAAAGCATGTAGTTCAGACGTTAGAAGACTTTAAACTTCTAAAGTTTGTACTACATTCAGTTCTTCAGTTCACATGATACTGTAGGAGCACATCCTTTTATTTATGTTCAGCATGCTGGTCACATTGTTTTAGAACATTCTGTGGTGCAAGAAGCTGCATTGTGAAAGTAATTAAGTCATTGATATGTTGTTTCTCTGTGAGAAGGGGGCTAGTTGGGTACTCAAGCACCTCAGTATGAGGTGTGAGGGCACCCTCTTTGCTTTGTCATGCTATAATTTTACCAGGGTTAGTTGTTGGTAAGTGAGGATTAAATAGGTGTACACTGCAAATAGGAGGTAGGGGAAGGGCCATGTAGATTCTTGTTTCCTTATGGATGTCACATGCCCTGACCAGCCGACCCCCCCCCCCCAAAAAAAAAAGAGCAATTGTCAAACTCTTGGGATCTGACCCAGGGAATGCATGTGAGCACACCATCACCTTTCAAATTGATCTGAGTGCATGGTCAGATCTGGATCCAATCTCCAGTTATCATACTGAAGGGTGAACACACTGTTTATGTTTCAACTACAATAGGAGTGACTTAATGGCAGTCAACTCTCAAAGTGCGATTTTGCAGTGCAGTCCACAGAAATTCTCAATTGGCACTACCTCTTTGATGGATAGTAAGTTGTCTGGATAAGGATGAGTTATAAGCAGTTGTGGAATGGGCTTACCATTAAGAAAGAAGGACAGAAGAATTGAAACTGTTTGGCATATGACAGGATTTAGGCATTTGAAACCTGCATGGAAAAAGGGAGCACCATTTGGAAGATACATAGTTCTAGCATACTGTCAACAAACTAATATGAATACACAGGTGGACCACAAGCCGCTGGTGTGTCAAGGGTAAGGGTACCACATAATTACAAGTAGTTCTCAAAAAAAAATTGTATTGTGTGAAATTCTGGCCCCTTTAAAATGTGACTATCTGTTATGTTCATTAATTAGTGTAGATTAATCCCTTAAATGTAGGAATCACTCTTTGGGGATTTCCTGGAACATGATTGCAAGTCACATTATTGATTGGTTGAATCCGGTGTTAATACCTGTAAAGCCTACTGGTGAATTTAATGTACAACATTTTATGACCTGAGAATCAGTCATCTCATCCAAACCCACTGTAGATTGTCACAAACAGACTTCTAAGGAGTTCTCTCAAAAACCAGATCCAGAAACCAGAAAAACCCATACTTTTGAGAGAAATCCTGAACAGAACCAAATTACATGTCAAAATTTCTCTGACTTGCAAGTGGGAGAGGGAGCTGTAGGCCGCCCTCTGTAGGAGGCCGGCCTCCTCTACTGTGTGATCAAGACTTGCCAGGACCTTATTACAGGTAAGTGAGGGTTACAACTGTAGATAGGAGGTAAGAGAGGGGCGATGTAGATTCAGTCATGCTCCTACAGGTATATAAACTGTAGTTTCTGTGAGAATTACTCTAATCCACTGCATGTAAAAATTTTTGAGGATCAGAAATAAAAGACTTGTGAATCAAAATCGAGGTTTTTTGTTCGTCTTTCTTGACTGTTTATGCTAAGACGTACAGCATGTTTGGTCTAGCAGTAGTCTGAGCATCTGCCTCTTATGCAGAAGGCCCAGGTCCTATTCCCAGGTATGTACCAAAGACTTCAATTTAACTGGAACCTACTTCCTGAGCCTGATGCTCCACATATGTAAACGAGTAGGGAAAACAAGCCTGTGAGCCACAACTGGACAAAAGGCTGCAGCAGGCTCGACTTGAACCAACTGGGATGTAAAACTCCATCTAACTACTGTAACCAAAATTGACTTTTACACTACCAACTGGAAGGTAGATGCAACAAATTCCACACCCCATGATAAAATGTATGCACTATAGCGGCATGATCTGAGAATGTTTAAAACATGATGAAACATTTTTTCTTACTTTTTGAAGAAATCCTCTTCTCTGCCTGATTAAAATCAACCCAGTGAGGAAATGGAGCACACTGCACAGACCTGATAGAGTTAGGTTTCACATCTGGTTAATTGCCAGTACCAGATAGACCAATACACAAAAAGTTATGTAACATTTGAGGTTAGCTAACAGGCCGGTCAAGTATTTGTCAATTGCATTTCACACAGTGTGAACATAATGAAGTAATAGTAAGTTTGTTAGATGCAGTACTGTAAGACTTAACGACACACCAACGCGAATGTGTTATGTAGTGTCACACTGTTCAAATACTGTTCAGTCGATCCTCCCATTTAGTTGCCTCTTACGACAGGCAGGGAATATTGAGGGCATATTCCACAACCCCCAGCCCACAGGGGGAGTGAACACAATGAAAGCCTCACTCGAGGGCACAGATCATGTTGTGTAAACAAACCAGGATCACTTGCCTTCCACACCACCTTTGATCTACCTACTTACAAAGTAAAGAAGAAGAGAAAGATCTAGGTGTATATGAATACAACAATGAAATTTAGTAAACAATGTGGAGAATCGG
Source organism: Holothuria scabra (assembly GCA_037179385.1). Classification (NCBI taxonomy): domain Eukaryota; kingdom Metazoa; phylum Echinodermata; class Holothuroidea; order Aspidochirotida; family Holothuriidae; genus Holothuria; species Holothuria scabra. Next base: position 23,003,881 of record CM074181.1, read on the forward strand.
TAAAAAAAGCAAACGGAGTGATTGGAATTATAAGGAGAAATTTCACAAACTTTGATAAGAATGTGCTTCTGAAGTTGTATAAATCTCTTGTAAGGCCACATTTGGACTATGCAGTACATGTATGGAAACCTTATTTAAAGAAAGACATCAATCTTATGGAAAGTGTTCAAAGGAGAATGACAAGATTAATACCAGGAATGAAGGAAAAAACTTATGAGGAAAGATTGAAAGAACTGAACTTAATGTCACTAGAACAGAGACACATCAGACAAGACCTGCTTACTTTCTATAATATAATCAATAAAAAGATTGATATTGAACTGGATGGATTGATAGAAATTATTGGAAAGAAAAGAACAAGAGGTAATTCTTTGAAAATAAGACCCAAGTATGCCAGATTGGAATCTAGCAGAAACTCATACTTTAACAGAATTTGGAAATTTTGGAAGAACTACCTGATGACGTTGTAAAGAAAACAAATGTGAATGATTTTAAAGAGGGACTGGGTCAGTATATGATCATTAAGGGTCTGTGGCCTCCTATCATCAAGTAGCCAGCCTCAACCATACAGAGATGATCCTACATGGAGAGGGTGGCGCTCCAAGGTAAATTCAAGGTAAATACTGTATTGGGTGTACAGTATATATCTTGTACTCTTACGAAGCAACGTCTTGACATGAGTGTTGCAAGAAAGTGGAGTAATGCACCTTGCACAAACAAATCTATGCCACATAAGGGTGTGAGTCCTCTTTTAAAATAGGATTTTGAGGTACTGTATCTTCAAGTAAATATATCCACTAGACAAGCATATTCTAACAGTGGTAAGAAATTCAAAATTTTCATTAACAGAATACTCCCTATTCACACACTTCAATCATTACATCACGAGTATTTTAAAATGCCATTAATGTCTCCTACATTAATTGTAGAGTAGAATGTTAAGCCCAAATGAAAATACTTTACCTCAGGAGAATCATGATCCCAATTACATGTGCCCAATGGACAGATAACTGATGTTTAATATATAGTACTATTTTACAATACTTGTGTCCCTCCCTTTGAATATTTCTATTTTCCTCTTTTTTTTATTATCACTATTAATTCAGCACCTATCTCAACATGATATTTACCACCTGCATAAACTCTGGTAAAAATATGTTTTTCAACCAAAGAATATACCAACCCCTGGGCTTTCACTACTTTTCAGGGCTCATTCAAACAAAAAATTGCATGGCCTAATGCAGGAAGCAAAGGAAACCATGGAATGGAATACGTGAGTCTAGGATATCTCATAATGGTGGCTGTCTAATTTAACAACCCCTGTGTCAGTTGTTTTCCTTCTCAGGTGTCAAATAAATGTAACTATTGCTTGTCACTCATGCAATAAAGAACCGTAAAATTTTATTCAAAAACATATGAAATTGAGATGCCATTCCACTTTTCACCTTTATGGTAATCAATTGAATTTTTTAAACTTCTGATCATAAAATTCAGAATTCTGCTTCGATGTGAGAAAGAAACAAATGAGAGAGTTTGAGTTTGAAATTGGGTTCTTTTCTCTGGGATGAAAAATTTTACCAAAATTTTACTTACTTTCATACAAATGCTGCATCAGCTACTGAACTTCAACAAGATTGCATCCCAACTCCCAATCAAGGAGTAATGTACTGTACCCTACAGTATTATCCACAAGGCTACTTTCACAATACTTGATAATGACAGACTTCAGATCTCCTCCCACAAAATGGCTAATTTTGCATCAAGTTATCTACAAGAATTGAAGACAAATGACACATTCCAGTCGGCATGACACAAAAAGGCGCCGTCCTCGACATTTTCATAAAATACTAAATTACCTGTATCTTTCTGTTGTGGAGGTGGAATAACTACACACAAAACAACGACACACCACAATAGGGTAAACCCATAAAAAAACATGTTCCCTTATTTTACTCCTCAATTAACATGTAGTTGCAGAGAGCTGGTACAGCCATTTCCCTATTCTACATAATGTTGTCATTGATGAGCCTGCTACAGCATTCCTACATGTTTGAATCATTCCAAAGACCAGTATCACAACACAAAGTCTGAAACTGCAAAAACTTTTATACTGGTGAGGTAATGTGACATTTTCGTATCTATCTATATTTCATGATGATGCTGACTTAAACTTTCTTATAATACTGTAGCTTGCTTCGTGTGATGAAAAATGTATGCAAGCAGGAAAGCCTGTCAAGTAAATGAATGGAGGGAAGAGTACAAACTGTAAGGACAAAAATTGAAACTGGTCATTTTTTTCATACTGTAGGCTATAAGAAGTACATGTTTTATTGGAAAGGGCCACCCTACCCATTGAGGACCTGACAAAAGAAACTATTCAACAAAAGTAGCCAAATGGGACCACAGGTCCTGCCATATTATGTAAATGGAGACCTTTCAAGGTTTTTAGGTGTTTTTCATTACCTGAACTAGTAAGTACGGCATTAAACTTTCTCCCTTGTACTATACAGTAAATGGTTCTTGCATTCTGTCTGCAACCAGGGTTAAACCTTAGTATTCTGCTCCCAATTAAAACTTTGTACCTAGATGTTTTCACTGTAAAAGATAACTTGCTAACCAGAATCTTCAATGGGTCATGACACCTGGGTAGGCGTTGAGAATTACCTCCACATTCCTCACAATCGTGACTTCTGAAGAATTTTCATTAGTGTCAGACAGAACACAGAGGTTATTAGGTTGGTTTTAATGAAGCACTGTATTATATTGAAACATTTTCCTTTACAATGGGAAAAATAACCATTTATCTGACAATAACATTTTGGAACCTCAATCTGCCATAATCACATCTATGTGAAGGTGTCAGGTGCAGATCCATACATTCCAAAAAGGGGGGCCTGACTTAAGAGAAAGCAAGGAGTGTGAGGGAGTTGCAATGCTAATTTCATGTATGTTTTATTGTGATCATGAAGGCGAAAAAGGGAGGGCTGAGGCCATAAAAGCTCCCCCCCCCCCCTTTGAATCCACGCTTGGGTGTAGCAAGTGTTCTCATCTGGCTGGGGCAGGGGGAGCAGGGGTCGAACATTTCCAACAGCTCCCCATAGGCAGTTTTGACCATGTTACGCTACTCAGTGCACATTTCAAGAGAAATTTCTCTGAAAAATGACACAGGAGGAACAAGAAAGGAATTGACCTAACATGGAAGAGTAGGGTTAGTTAGTTAGATGGAGTTTTACAGCCCAGTTTCCAACTTATTGGCTTAAATAGAACTGGCCACAGCCTTTTTTCCAGTTTTGGCTCACTGGCTTAATTTCCCTACTCCATTGCTTTACATTAAGCACAATGGCAATATGTTCCATTTTTAGAGTCTTTGTTGTTACTCAACCTGGGAATCAAACCTGGGCCTTCTGTGTAAAGGGTGACTTCTCTACCTTAGATCAAGAACGGATTATAACATGAAAGGGTAGAGGAATCTTGTAAATCTGTTAAAATTAGCTTCCACAGTGTTGCAATAAATACTGAACTCGTTGGTGAGTGGGTAATTTATCAATTCCAGCTGATACACACATAATACCTCATTAAATCAGCTACTGTGTACGAATATTTTGCATATTGATGCTTATTCATAGTCTCAGCTAACTAGTGCAGTGAGTGGGTACATTCACTGAGAGTGCCCAACTCCAAAGTGCATGAGGAACACCAAGCCTAGTATTCACTATGAGATGTACATACCACCAGCGTTTCGTTGGGCTCCAGTCTCCCCGCAGGATAATACCAGTGACCACGACAACTCTTCTTAGCCTCTTGAATCAAAACTACCTCTCCAGAGGCATTGAATACGACAGCAGCTACAATAATGCACAGGTTCTGGCCAAGAATGGAGGGATTACCACTGCCAGCAGGCTTCCGGCAAATGTCATATCGGGTGAGGGGTATGCTTGATGGCCGACCGTTTAACAGGTCCATCAACGCTCGTTCTACTTCTGACATGTTCCACAAACATGTAGGATGATTTGTTGCCTTGTTGTTGAAATAATTACAATAGGCTGAAAAGAGAAAAAAGGAACAACATAATTGAACTTTTGAAGACCATTATAAACTTTAAAGTGTTATGAAGTTCTGAATTGATTGGCCTAGAGTAGTCTCATAAATTTTAACAAACTCCCCCTAGCTAGAAATCTAGTTTCCTCTATACATTATACAGTACATGAATCTATGTAAGCCTGATGCCATTTAAATTTAAGGAGGGGCTGTGCAGGTTTACTTCCAGGGCTTGAAATAAGCTTGATATTAAGGGCATAGTCCACATGGAAATTTTGGTTTTAAGTTTGTCTGTACTATAGGTATGTTTTATCATACGACAAGTAATGAGGGACCCCATGCACGGCCATCAGAAAAGCCGTGACAGCCATTGCTATCAGTGCCGTCATTATTTGAAGTCTTGAACTTACACACATTTTTTTCTCCACCAGAGTTGTGCCCGAATTTTGAGGCTGAACCACAGCCTCAAAATTCATTTGGGTGAAGGGACTAGGTAACATCCTCCTGCTCCCTTTTCAATGGTGAAAATTTCACCTTTCACTTAATCTTTCCACTTTTTCACACAGAAGAAATCTTTTCAACATTGGTAACTAATTAATGAAATAAATCACAGGGAATAATTTAGCATTCAAATTTTGCGTAGCAGTTTTGAAGGTTTTGATGTCTTTCACACATTGTATGTGAAAATGCAAGGGTTATGCACACAAAAAATTGCTATACACTTTTTCTTTTGTGTAGCAACTTGAACTGTTTGTGTAGCAAATTGTGATGCAATACTGGATAAATTATTCCCTGAATCATTTAATACTGTTTACACACTGTTTTAAGCAAGCCTACGGCAAGAATGCCATCTTGAAAAAACCATACAGCAGTTATTATAGCTTTAAGCAGTTTGTTATTACACAACATAGGAAAAGAGAAGCAAATGAACTGTTAGAGTAGGTCACCATAAAAACAAGAATGAAAATAGGCCGACTGATAAAAGAGTCAATTAGATTTGTATTCCATTACTTTTTGACAGGCCAATGAAAACCTTCAGTAAGTTTACCAATGATATTTGTACATTTTGGAAATAAATTTGGACATTAATGTCACCAATTTGCAACCCATCAGCTGGAGATGGGGGTCCATTGGGGGGAGGGGTAATTTATGTCTGCAGTCCCTGATCAGCAAAGTACTTTTGGGCAAAATATGGTTTTAGGAAAAGGCATTAAAATCCCTGGTGAAAATGCAGTGATCACATGCCCTGCCCACATGAAACTGTGTCCATTGCATGTCTTCCTTCTGTATGTTTTACACATAGGTTTAAGTGTAATTGGATGCACTGAAGAGTCCATTGGCTTGGCCAAAGGGGGCCAGGTCACTTATCAAATTCTGAAAAAAAAATCACTTCATAAGCTTGTAAACCTTGTTCCAAACTGCATCTGAGGAAACTTAAATATTCGAGAAATTTTTTCAAAGGGGAATTTTCTCCCAATGGCAATCAGGTGCTAGTGTACATGCAGTTGGCTACCCACAAAAAAATCCAGCCTTGATGCCAGTCGAAGGGCTAAATTATTTCATACCTTCAAATTCACACATATTCAGCAGTCTGTCTGTTAGTTCGTGAGAATTTCCTCCACACTTAAAACTGATCACTGTTTGATTTGATCTGACCAAAATAACATTCAGTCATCTCCACATACACACCAAAGTCTGATAAGCCAGATAAAAATATACCTCCAATTAACAGGGTCTTAAAAACATTTTATGTGAGCAACTTTAACGTTTTTATACCATCCCATAGTCTTGTTTTTCTTGTTTTCTTCTTCCTGAGGGGAAGCAAGGACAAGCATTCTGGCTTCCTGTCTCATCACACGTTTCCTCAACAGTGACAAAGCTGTTTTCTTAAAATTTGTGATAACGGAATTCCAAAATGGATTGTGTACCCATCATTATGAGATGCATGTATGAGAAAACTTACAATACAGCAATTGATGAAAGTGAAAATTAGTCCATTGATAGTATAATTCGGTATGTAACCATTTCATCAATACTTAACAAGGGTTAATCCTGTATCAAAATAGTTGATTTTATGCCAAGCAATCGAAACTAAATTTTGAAAATAAAAGTACTGTACAGTACATGGCCCACAAGAAGTCCTGGGATGGTTTCAAAATGCTGAAAAATATTAAAGTATATGCATGTTCCTACAGGTACTCTCTTTAGTCATAAGATTTAAAGTATTGGAGTTTAAATCTAAAAGAGTGAATTGGTGATGAATTAATGACAAATTGGACGTTCAATGGTTCACAAATTCCAAATGCATTTGTATTATCTTTTGAGTTAAGGCAGTATAGTACATCACAACAATAAAGCTGGTCCTTTTTTTTTTTTTAGAAAGAAAACTCAGATAATTGTTTTATTTAAAAAATAATACTGGGCACGGCATGCTGGTACCTACTCACATTGAAACTTAATTGGCTTTAATCACTACAAGCAGTGATATTTATAGCACATGTATACAGTACAGTTTCTAGAATAAGAATAGAAACTCAGATATCAAGGTTGAAATAATAAAACAGCATACTGTTCCTATTATGCCATACCCCTAAATTTCCAGTATTTTGATTGGTAGTAAACCTTGAAAATCCAAAACAAAGGGCCTATAGTAAATGTATGAATATGCTAATGTTAGTATGTTAAATGTTAAGAGCTCATGCACCAATGTCACTGCATTGCCAGTCTTTCTACGTACAGTACTTCCATCTTGGCATCCTTTGTACAACAATTGTTGCTAAGCTGGTAACATTGTGGGCATAAACATCCGTAACACACATTTACTGTGCATGATCAGTGGCATTCAATACATGCCAAACTGAAGCATGCTTAAGTCACATGCAACTTTTTTACATAACAAACAAGGTTATGTCCCCTCTCACCAATAACAATTTCCCCCTCCCAAAAAATAAATGAAGAACAAATCACCACAAGCTAGTTCCAACTGCAGAATCCTGGGCACCAACCCGGGAGGCTACTGTAAATTCTTCCATTTCTTTATTTTAGTATCTAAATTTCTCTGAATTGTAAAGTAAAGCTTTTATACTGGTCAGATGCACTGCAAACTGATACCTGTAATGTTCAGTAATTTTCCTGTCAATGGTCTTAAACTTTCTAAAAATTACCACAAAGCCAAAACCATCATAATACACCACAGAGAATTAACATGTAGGAAATCCAGGGTTGGTGTTTATTCTTTCCAAAGTTACAATTATTTCCCTCCTGTCACTTCCTATGTCTCTGTTATTATATCCAGGTACTTGACCTTGGCATTTAATCTTACTTAGGAATTATTAAATTCAGCTAAGGTCACAACTTTTCTGACAATCAGAAGGAAGGTTTAAACAATCAAATTTCTGTTTTGGTTGGTTTGGGATCATTGTTGGCATTTTAGCCTCAAGCTCAAACAATCTACAATCTTGGACAAAACTTTTGGAACAACTTCCTCCTTTATGTCATGTGTACTGACATGCATAATTTACCGTAGGAACCCATTTCCCATTCTCCTTTTACAAGTAGTCCCCCCCCCCCCACCGGCCTGCCGCCATGCCCCCTGCAGAGTGCTGTGTCCCAACAAAAATTACATTCATCCAGAATTGAACCTATTATCCCCAACATTGTGCAGGGGGGGGATGGGATAAAGAGGTACTCAAATGAGTTTTGTCCAAGGTTGTACATTTCCCATGTATGCTTCTCTCAAGCATAAGCAGTGGAGTAGGGAAAACAAGCCAGAGAGCCACAACTGGAAAAAAGGCCCTCACCAGCTTGACTTGAACCAACTGGTTGCAAACTGGACTGTAAAACTCCATTTAAACTAGTTTCAAGCATGTACAGTACAGGTAGAACAACTTTGGGTCATCGGGGGGGGGGGGGGGGGGACTCATAGTACCTCCTCTCAGGGGTTTATGGGGGACTCATAGTGTCTCCATGCAGAGTTTGTATAAAATAAGTCTGATATAGAAGTGTGTGCAATATCACCCCATCATTCAAGCAGGGAAGACTTCAGTACTTATTCCATTGATAAAATCAAAAGTTCTAGGGCAAAAAAAATCACCACCACATTGAAGTAAATTATAAAAAATATCTTGAAAAGAGTTTTATTCCACAAAGCAACAGCTAAGGGAAGTTTTTATGAACTGTAGATTTTATTGAAAAACTTGTACCTGGGAGAAAAGAACACTATTGAAATTGGATCTTGGCAAGAAGACAAGATCAAGAGGCTAATACAATTATCTTCAAATTTATGTTCAAAATTACGTGAATCAACATTTCAATCAAAAATTTGGGTTCATCACCCTGCATGTACTATACCCCCAACTTTTGTGCACTTTTTTTCAAACCCCCAGAGCTTTGGGCCATTTACTGTTGAAGGGTTTTGTTAGGTCATAAGTTTCAGTGGGTAATATACTGTAGAGACAAAGGCAATTTGCTTAAAAAGTGGAAAACCACCTTAAGCTAACTGGGTAATTCATTGGCACATGAAATTGCGGGTCACAGCTAGGATAAATGGAACCCATAATGAACAGGATTCACTTGATTTCCTACAGCACTACTGTAAATCTGAATAGCCAACCCAAATGGTAATAGGGACTCAGCCCTACTGTACTTCACGTCAGATTAAAAAGCTTATTCTTACACCAAAAAGGCAATTTAGACAATCTACTGCACAGAACCGCACTTATAGTTATAGCTCCTCCTCATGTTATGGCTGGATTAAGAAAGAATTTTCAAGAAAACTAAAATTTTGGAACAAGTTGTAGGCATGGAATTGGTCTGTTTATCCCAACGATTTAGAGAATGTACCGTACACACACACACGCACATTTGAAAGATAAGGTATTCATTTTCAAAAAACGAACAAATTTTTAGAGTATTCAGTACTGTACGGTACTGTAAATGGTGAAAACTGGGATGTGTGATGTCACCGTGGCACATCACTTGTGCATTGAATCAATAAATATCTACTACTCCTGTGTAGAATAAATACCTGTCTTTCAATCTAAAGGAAGTTACTGTATACTAATCATCCCAAACTACAATTTTACCAGTAGTCAACAGATATTTTCAAATTTGCTCAATTCTTTGACATCGCATTAAGGAATTACAGAGTAGCACACACTACACAGATGAACAATGCCGAGAGTTTTTTCGTAATTATACATTTAGGGCCTTGCACGCTCACCATGGTATCCCTGTTCACATACAATTAACTGGAATACAGTAGTTTGGTCTAGTTTAAGTTTTGTGGAAGGGGCTAGAAGTAAGTAAGTTGGGAGAAAATTTGAACTGTCTGGAGTGATGAATAAATGTCATTAAAGGCCCAGTTCTCTCACCCCAAACAGTACCAATTCTCCTAGCCTTCTCACTGAAGCTCCTCCAACAATTGTATGAAATTCATCCTCATCCAGATACGATCTCAGTTTATTGCTTCAAGGTGAGTAAAGAAAAACTCAGTAAACAAAACACTCTCAGTACCATTCATGCTGTGTAATGTAAGCTCTGGTACTCTGCATTGTTTGAATTAGCTGTCAATCAAAGAGCTAAACCAATTGAGAATTTCGGTACCCCTGTACTAAAATTGTAGTTTGGGGTGAGAGGTTTGGCCCTTTAAACAAATAACATCACTCAAGCACAGCTTTCATGTGGAGGTACAATACAGCTTGTATTGTCACATCCACAAAACCGAGCCTAGTCTTAACAAGAGCCTGAGAAGACCACTGACAAATTTATCACTGACCAACCAGACTGAATCTCTAATGTATGAATTAAAGTGGCTCATTGAGTTGGTTCAGTATATTCAACAAGTTTTCCCAAACCAGTAAAGGTTTCTTCAAATACTCAAATACCAATGACAAATGATCAAACTTAGACAATTAATCTCTATCCCTGTCTTTTGTCTATTTGTACTAATCATTTTGATGTTGGGGTGATGTACCGTGCATTACTGTACATTACTCCAGGGTTGATGGTGTGCTTTATTAAATCAATAATCTCTATCCTAAATAACTGTCTTGTGAGTAAGTAATTATTCAATTTTGTTTTCAAACATTTGTGACCTGATGCTTTTCAAACTTTGCACAAAATAGTTTCATGAAGGACAGTACAAAATTCAAAATTTTAACTTTTTTTGGTAACTATTTGATATGAAACTTGAAACATTATGATAACTTTAAGCATATGGTAGTGGCCCTTTTACTCTCTTATTAAGTTATTGATATCAACTCAATAAGCCCCTTTAATGTCACCATTTGTATTTAAAGATATGACCTCCTATATGTTGGTGGTGCTACAGCCACTTTAAACCCACTCTACAGTACATATCCAACATCTGCCCTGTCAAATCATTCCAGCCACAAGGTCAAACCTTCGGCAAAACATGGAGTATACAGTACTGTACTTTACATGCACACAGTATATACACGGAAAGAAGGGGAAATGGGAACTGAAATCCTTTCACTACTTTGAAGTGTTCCTTTGTAATCCGATCCTGATGATTAAATATGGACAGTCTGGCTAAACCAATGAAATGCTTGCTTCCTTGTTAATCACAACAAAACAAAATCTTACTTTGCCATGTCTGAACATAAATTGTACTGTATAATGGAATAATTCATACAATGCCTTAAAATTACAAGCAGCTGACAAAACATGTGAAGTAAATGTTTAACATAGAGGACTTTCATACTCGAGAGCTAGCTGTCTCAAATGGGCGAACAGACCTGGTTTGGATCAGATATCCCATCCACATCAAATCGGCTCCCACTGGATAAGAAGTTTTTACACTTTCATGCTTGTTCCCCTGCAGTGAGTAAAAGCTCAGAACAAGCAGACTTCCCAAAAACTCCCTATTTTGTAGTCTGTAAAGGATGATACCTACTTCCTATCACACTGTGTATATCAATTTATGCTAACCGTATGGCCAACTAGTAACACTGTGGTAACCCTACCAGCAGAGGGTGCCATACACCCTATAGGTAAGGTTACCATGTGCTATTAGTCTACCAAATGGTGCTATTGGTATAAATGGTAAACATCTGATAGGAGGTACAGTAGTTGCAGACCAAATTGGACTAACAAATATGAAGTTCAGAAATGAATCCTCGCAATTGTCCTACTTTGTGTTCGACAACATTTATTTCAGTCATTCTCTGGATTTACAACACAATTCAAAAAATAAGACAACGAAACAAAGCTAAAGAGAAACTCAGGAGGAAACTCAGAAAAGCTCCATAGAGCTTGTGAAAGAGCCCTCCGAACAAAAAAAAAACAAAAACAGAGTTAACAAAAGGAAGGAGAAAACAAAAAAAAAAAAAACAACAACAGGAAAATCAGAGAGAGGAAACTGGAATGAGAAGGGAGACTGGGAAGAAGCGTCAGTTACGTTTACACATCAGAAAAAGTTCACTGTTTGGCTGTTTCTTTAAACGTGCTATATATACACTCTAAAAACCAAAGAATGAACTTATAGTCACTCTTTAATAGAGTGAAAAGTGTGAATTCACTCCAATAGAATGTTTATTAATTTCACTCCAAGAATACGGAAACTCACTCCGGAAGAGAAAAATTCACTCCACGAAAAACGAAAATTCACTCTTCATTTCTTCAATGAGTGCCTGCAATGATAACACTCTCTAATAAAAAAGTGCATGGTCCCTGCAAGGAACTCCATCAAGAGTAAAACTTTACTCTTTTGAAGAGAATTTCACTCAGGCTGGGCATGGATTTCCACTCTTTTGGAGTGACCTTTTATATTACTTAACTCTTGTAACGAGTGAAATTCCACTCATTTCATTTTTAGAGTGTAAGAAAAAGAACATTGCAATATATCAGAGGTCATTATGATATTGAGTCACATTGATCCTCCTAGAATTATCACAGTTCACATGCTGGTTCCATGATCCCAGCTTAAATCTGATTTAGCATTGTACGCCTCTGAGGATAAAAATTTTCATATCTGATCAGTTGACCGTGTGTTTGTTCTAACAGTCAAGTAGGAGCATCCGTGCACCTCTCATGTTCCCTGCGGAGTGGATGTGGTTTGTTCACTCCCCCGTTACGGCTTCACAAACCACTGTCTGTCAAAACTAAGAGGCCTGCGTCCAATTTTAGACGCAAACTTCATTACCATAATATGACTTATTCATGTCCTGCCTCATTTTTTATGTTATTGTATTGAGCAAGTGTGCGTATTCTTTTTGTTGTAAACTGAAAAACAAGATTGAAACCTGATCGGATCACTATACTGGGTTTCATAACCAGCTGTCCAGTGGGTACTACCAGTAAGCGTGCTTTATGATGCCATATCAACCCTGTGGGTGGCATGGGCTACTGCATGATTTAAACAGGGCAAGATGTTGCCTTCTTGAGATTATTCGCTAACATTCAGTCTCAAGGCCACATATAAAGTTAATCCACAGAGATGGATCAGATCTGGGTGTGATGCACTACCTCCAGATCAATTGTGAAAGAACTGAAACAATTTGGTCAACCAGGGAATTACTATAAATAGTTACAGTAATACCTGGGTCGATGACCTGTCTTGGTGATATCACAATACAATAATATGCTATATATATACTGTATATATAGCAGCTGGCTGAAAGGACAATTTTTTTTACTTTCACTATATAGAGAAACAGCTAGTTTTCTTTCATTTCTATACAAAAAAGACTATGTGCAGATGGAACTGTTCATGTGTAAGACCGTGCCTATCAAAGATGAGGAAATGTGGAAATGTAGTCACCCCGGTTTGGATTAGTACCCGTAGTAGTCTGAAATATTTTTTGACTGGGTCTTGAGGGTCATGTGACAACATATTTTTCTCATTATATTTCACAAAACTCCCTGGTTTGGGAGTCTGTGAGGGATATACATACCTGTACCACTTATACAGTACCTATAGAAAAATCCGATTAGCCCTTGCTTTTAGTGACTGTACTGTAGTCGTTAGTGGGGTCCATCAGCCTTTAATCATCTTCATTTATTGTCTACATGAATTTCAAATCTTGATGCTCAGTGAAATTGAGCAAATTTTGATACACTTCAATGTACAACCATCCATGGATGGAACAGGTAAGCAGGGAAATTAAGATCAAAGGTGGTGGACCCCAGTAATGGACAACTGAAATCAAACCATCACAATCCGTCCAGATTCGTCTACACTTACAGTACCATCTGGCAAACTAATAACACCATGGGAATCCTACCAGCAGAGGGCACCACACATCTATAGACCATGAAAGTTAGGAAAGAAACCTACTGATTTACTGTACCTTAAATATGTTGGGTCATGTAATATCATGAAAGATCCTTGGAAGTATAAATACTGTAATTTTGAAATCTGTGGGATCTGGCTCTGCTTTCAAAATAAGTTTGGGTCAACTACTCTGGTCCTTTAAACTGTTTGAAAATCAACATGACACTTTTGCAATCTAAAAAGTTTGCACAGGTTACTGATCACTCATAAGACTTTCTGTTCCAATGGTTCATTGTGATGCTTGGCACTGAGGACATGTGATACCTTGGGAGGGGGTGGGGAGGAGGGGTTCTCAGAGAAAATAAATAGTGTCTGGTGTTTTTGAAGTTAAAACTGCCACAAAGGTATGAAATATGGTATCATCACTGACAACAGAGCAAATACATGTTCAGTAAATTTGAGTTTTTTAAAATACAGCACTTATACAGTAACATTCCCATAATATGTCAGCCATCCATATCAGTTTTTTTTATTTGGGGGGGGGGGATGAAGGGGGTTATTATAAATGAGGTGCAAACTTTACATAACAATTCAAAATCGTTGCTAAGATTTTTGTTCAATATTCAAATTTTGCAGGTTTTCTGACAAAGTCAAATCTGACCTGCCGTCCGGCCATCTTTTACAAAACCGCACATGGAATTGAAGCAAAAAAGTTAATGCAACAACATGAACTGTCAAAACACAATGTGGTTTTGTTGCTTTTGTCACTTGAAATGATACATTGTAAGCACAGTGGGTTACACAATGTTGGTCCTGTAAATTAATAATAAAAACAACAAAAATGACGACAACAATGGCAACGACAAGAGCAACAACAACGGTAATAATAATGATCTTACTGTACATACAGTAGCGCTGCATCCAACTGTTCAAAACCATACTGTAGTGCTAAAACAACTTACAAATTACACTAGTCACAGGGAATGCAAAAACAGGTAAGTTTTGAGTCTTTCTTGAAAATTACAAGGCTGTTACTTTGTTTAATCTTAAGTGGTAAATTGTTCCATAGTAGATGTGCAGAATACGACTTGAGTATAAAAAATTTCTTCAACCAATTTGACATCAATGCACTCTTGGGGTGTTGTTAGTTATATTGAATTTGATGAAACAATATAGCAAAAAGGTACAGTGCCTGTATATCCAAATACGATTTCAAATTTGACTTCTAGTGCAAAATTAAGTTTGCTTAAAATATGGTGCTCATCAAATCCTGGGCCGTAATGTTTTACGGCCCATTTTCTGACCTACTGGTTCAAGTCGAGCCAGCCACGGCTTTTTTCCAGTTGTACTGTAGCTCTCACTGGCTTGTTTTCCCTACCCCCTGTGCTCCATTGCTTATGCTGAGCTTTGTGCACAATGGCAGCTGGTTCCATTTTTAGAGTCTTTGATATGACTCAACCTGGGAATAGAACCCAGGCCTTCCACGTGAGAGGCGGATGCTCTTACCGTTAGACCAAACACACGGATAAACTGTGCCCATATTCCACAACTCTCAGTCTACAGTACATGGGGGACTCTCGGGGGTTAATGCTTTCACTGAACAGCTTGCATTAACCTCGTAGGATGTGTTGTCCCATAGACTGCAAGGTCCATCATTACTCAACTTTATATTAAAATAACAACCAGTCCTACAGTTGTAACCTAATGTAATTAACGACATAGGAAAACACTGATCAAACATTAAAACTGATTAAAACAATTTTAACAAGGGGTAAATTTGAAACTGGTTCTGTAATGTAAACAACAGATTTGCAACATAGAACTTACAGCACTGTAGCAATGGAGTTTCTTTTCCAATTAATTCCATATTCAAGTAATAACTGTCACCAACATTCGTAATTAACGTCTGGAAAGTCCCGCAAAAATGCCTCTTTCCTACTCCTCTAGGACTTTGTAACGTGAATGCGCGATTCTCAAAGGAATCTTTAACTTTTATCTACAAATCCAATTACTACAGTTTATTATTAATCATGGATACCATCTCAATTTGAAATACGAACCTTTAATAAACTTTTTATTCCTGACCTTTATCCTACAAAAATCTATGTCTTTGACAAATATCAGACTTCAACTAAAGGTACTTTAAACCTGTAATTTTATCTTACACAGAGTTTCAGTTAAACATTTTATAGCATCTTTAAATACAGACACATTTAAGTCTCTGTACAGAATCAGCCAATCAGAAAAGACGGAAACATTAGAACAATTTTAATCTGCTCTTGACTTTCCCAAAATTCTCCCATGCAACACAGGTGAGAAGGAACTGTCTTTTTTAACAATTCAAGTGATACCAGCAAAACATCATTTCTTTGTATTCTGGTAAACCTAAGTAAAGCGTTCTACCGGAGTACCAGTATTTTTTAGGTGGGGTGACTTTTACAAGTGAACACATTGGATATCAATAACTTCGTGGCAAAGGTAACGGAATCACACCACTAAAATCTCCATGAAGAAAAAGAGATATCTAAAACAATGGTGACATGGTAGGAAGACACTTTAAAAACAGTACCCTGCATACAGTAACTGCATGGGTTAATGATGAGAACTTGATATGTTAACCCTTCACCGGCATTTGGTATTTTACGTTCAGTTACTTTTAATAGAGCACATGTAATATATGTACTGAACTAAAGTTACATGTTAGCCCTGTACTAAATACAGACTTTCCATCTATTTTTGGCATGGAATATGGCATGATAAATTGTTTCACACCATCCTTTATGTAAAGCAACCACTGTGAGGCAGCACTACACAGTGCCAGATGCATATAAGAACAAAATTACATGAACTTAAATTATTAAAATTGTTAAGTAATTTTGTACACCTTCAGAAGCCAAAGTTTGTCCAACATGAGAGTTCTCTCGTGTTAGCAGCTATTTCTAAATAGCTACAGTACCACAGGCTTTTCAAACTGAACTCACTGTGTTTTGAATGGCTACTGTAGAGAGGCTGGGGGCACCATCCAGGTCAGGAAAAAATGATTATTTCCCACGAATTGGAGCAAAATTATTTCCCTGGAACTGAGCAAACTTTCCCACAGTTTTGTCTAGATTGTTTCATGAACATGAAAGGGAAACTTCCAATCCAATTGCCAAACTTTCCGTCAAAATGGCGCAATTAGTTCCCTGCTAAGGAGCCTCTCAGCTTCCCAACTTTTTCCACCCATGGCCACCTTCCTGCATTGTGCCTAGTCAGGTTGCTCCTAGGGCTGTCGGTTTGTGATTAATAAACTAAACGTTTAATCGCATCTTTTGCGATTACTCAGCGATTAATCCCATTTGTGTATGTATACTGTAACCAACCCATGTAGTAACATGTAAATATTGGTAATTTTCCTACACTGTACTGTACATTTGTGTATGAATCCGTAGTAATTCGCAATCGCTTGCCAATACTGAGTTAGCATTAATGCAACGCACATGTATGTCCGCCTCGAAGCAGACTCCATTTTAACTTTATCCCCCCCCCCCCCTCTTTATCTTAAGTAACAAAACATTTTATGAAAAGCAATCTCCATACCCAGTGGAGGTTGATTCAGATAGAAGTTGCGGTTTAAGTTGGACTGTAACACCAGCACTGTAGCTAGATGAAGTTCTAATTATTATTCAGTCAGTAAATCAAAGCAGCAATGATCACGAAGTATAGCTGGCTACAGTAGGCCACAGTACAGTATCCACGGTGAAAGTAGCTGCCACGCCCCCATTCAGACAGCTGCAGGACAGACTCTGATAAATTTAATTTTAACACTTGCCCAATCGACCCATTTCTTTCATTTCTAATTGTCCCCAAAAATACAGTAGTGTGGCTTGAAACCACAACAAAAACTAGGCCTAGGGCCTAGCCACCTAACTTACAGTACAAAACGTAACATTAGGGCTAACAATGATAGGCTACTGTAGCTACGATCAAATCTAGACATCATAGTTTTCACATGTCATTTATTGGATAAGCTTGTTACTGCTGCTTTACATAGACTTATACTTACTATGTTTGCAGCACATCACCTGGACCCGCTGCTACTGTACAGTATATACACACTGCCTAATTCAGCTGGCTATACAGTATGCTCCGCATGTATCGTAAAAGCACACAGAGAATGGGTGTACTGTACTTCAATTGACAATAACATGACACCCTCCCTCAATGATAACGTTAAAAGCGGGAAATTCCCAAATTTTTAAAGAAGCTGCTTCATTCACATATTAGCCAATCAGTTAGCATGATTCTTTGTAACAGAAGTTTATTACTGTAAATGCACAGCACGAAGCAGCAGCGTAACAGTTTTCAGCTGACTGTTACTGTAAACATCTGCTGCTATGTACGCTGTTGGTCTTGATAAACAGTGATCAAAACTTTTTTGAAACCTCCTTTTTTCAATTCATGACTTACAAACACTCATACCTGACAGAAGGACAGGAATAATATGGTTAGACTGAACTTGTTATTTCTTGAAAATTTTACTTTCAAGTTGAAACTTTTGGAGACATATGCCAGTAGTGAATTGACAAGTGGCTGTGAGATTACAGCGAAGTGCACAGTGGCACACAAGATACTTAGAAGACACTGTGATGCATGCATACATTTAGTGCTTTCAAATTACAATGTAAATTATGTTCATTACAAAAGTATTGGTGGTGTTGGAGGTACAGTAAAGCCTGTGACAACAGGTTCTGTGTTTGGGGTTCATGGCTTAAAATGTGCCCCAATATGACACCGCACCCTATCACATGTAAACTAGAGAGGGTTGGGTGAAGAAAAGGTGCATATCGCAGCTCTGAGCAATTTTTGAGCTTCTTGTTCATACTGCAAACATTGTATGCTTTCTCAATGCAGCTAAACTTGTGAAGAACAATGTTACATTGTTTTACTTAACGCAAGTCAGTGACCAGGGACATGAGATGTGATTATTGCATGTGACATTTTACTAAACAATTACTTGGCTGGCGATCAATCAGCAATTCGCTAATTGCTGACAGCCTTGCAGTAGTTGCTAATGCAACGAGCAGTGCTCAAGGGATTTACTGTACAGTCATGCCAGCTTGACTTGAAGGCAAGTTGAGGAATGAGATAGTGTTTGAGTTGTTTAGGCCGTGATGAAAAGCCTGACAGACTGCTGACATGTTACAATACAATTAGTCCTGAGGTAAGGGGGCCTCAAATTATACTCACCTGGGGCCCGTTCCACAAAGAGTTACGCACAATCTTAAGTATGATTTACTGTTGACTTAAGTATGGGGAATCAAACTTAAGATTGTGCGTAACTCTTTGTGGAATGGGCCCCTGGTTTTAGAATCCGAAAGCTCCAATAACTTGGATGTATAGAAGCAAAACCCTTTGGTAAGATGGGTAGTGGGTATTCCAGCTGCTTACAGATTTTACACTCTGATGGTACATACTGTACATACATACAGTACTGTTGGGCAATATCAAGAACTCTGGGCTCAATCTTTCTGGTTGTCCGAGACAACTAAAATTCCAAGTGGACAACCCAAACTTCCAAAAGTTCAAAGTCATTTCTCCCATGGACAATCAATTTTTTTCAGATGCACAAATCATTTTGTCTGTAAAAATTGAAAAGCAGCTTGCTTTTATCTGATTGAAGACTGTACTGATGACTGATCAACATACTCTTTTGACATTTTACATCATATGGTCTTTCAGTTCACACTTCAGTGCTTTGTCTCTCAAGTGTCACATCTTTCTATTTGAAAGAGACCACACATAGATCACATAGACACACTGACTGCTTAGAAGTTGGCACAATTTTGTACAAAAAATGTTTTGGATAATAACCAAATTTCCTAGTGGAGAACTGAGAATGGTAAACTAGGTTGATTGAAGGACAACCCATATTTTTTTTTTTTTTTTTTAAAAAACTGAGGCCTGATTTAACTAATTATTGTTACAGTATAACTTTTGCTCAAGACAATGATACAAAATTAGAATGGCAAAATTTTCTTGTGCAAAAAAAAATGTAAAATAAACATGCTATGCAAATTTTCTTTCTTCTTTTTGTGGTTTTCTTTCCCCCATTTCCAAAATCCAAATCTCCTCTTTATAACTTGCACTGATCTTACAGTAATGAAAGCAACTGAATTCTATCACCATGTCTGTGATCTTTTAATTAGTTCAAAAATGTCAATGAACAACAACATTCATTTATTATCATAGATTTAAAAATGCATTTCTCTCTTAGTCAACTCAGAGCAGCTGTAGGAAACTTACATACTGCAATGAAACTTGCTTCAGGAAAGTTATTTTCATAATTATCATAATATCATGATATCTCTTTTTTTTTATTATTATTCTGAGGGAAAAGAATGAATACTGCCTAACATTAACATGCAGGCAAGTAAGGTTATACTGTATACACATAGGCCTAATTATAAGAAGGTGGGGTGAAGCACTAAGCCAATTAGACAAACAACTGTGCAATGTCAGTCAGCAATGGAGGTCGAAAACACTTTCCCACAATTGTTCAAGTCAGTACTTTTCAAATTTTGCACATTACTGTACCTAACAGGATGCTACAAGTGTAGTCACCAACCCAATTTGAGAGCAGGTTATTTTCTGAGAGACCTGGCAAATGGGCATCATGGCCAAACCTTCATGTGACATGTGCATCAGTGCTATGAATATCGTAAGGTCAGATTACATCAATTTCTCACTGTAGCTTGTAGATGTGCTGCTGTAAATTTTCTAAATCAGATTGCAGCAGAGTATAAAGAAATTTGTGCCAAAAGGGAATATTCCAAGGTTTCACAATTTCATAGATTCATTCAGATTTTGATTTTTGTAAGTATTTTTATTTTAATCTGATCAGTTTTGTGCCTGTCAGTTTAAGGCCTGTGAGAGTTTTAGGTCTCTACTGTATACGTAAGCAGTTGCCATGCAGTGCCAGTAGGTAAGGTAGGGTAAGACAGAGTTTGTGGCCCAGTTTCAAACCAACTGCTTCGTCTAGCCTGCCACTGCCTTTTTTCCACTTAATTATGGCTCACTGGCTTGTTTTCTCTACTCCATTGCTTACTGTACATATGCTAAGCACCAAGTGCAATGGTACAGTAGTAAGTAAGTACATTCCCTTTGCCAGTGCCAGTTACACAAACCTGGCCAGCAATCGATCAGTGTGGTGACAACCCTGAATCTGTGGAATATGCAGAGTACATTTAAAATCATATCTTGGGAGCAAGCACATTTGGTGAACTTTGCCCAAAGTCCTACTTTTTGGTATTAACAGAACTAATTTCAAGAGACCTTCCCAAAAGGAAACTTTGCAGCTCTAAAAAGCCAGGCACATACCAGAATGATAAATTAGAAAATGAAAATTGCACCTTTCCATCCCTTGGTATCTTAATGCACCTTAATGCACCTGTTCACTTTCTCATGTGCAAAAACATAAAGAAGAGAAAATACTTTAAATCACAACTTTCACAGGGGAAAGAGTTTCAGTTCCCTGGATAAATTTATAAATGACTTTCAGTGATATTTAATGCAACATTGGCCAAACAATATGGTGTTATTCTTCTTCAATGCTTAGAAAAACAACTCAACACAGCTCACCAATGTGTAGCAGCATGGCAGGTTGGCTTTTTCATGATAAAGCCTATTCTTGATCTTGATCTCTGGGCAGACTGTCAATGTTCACAGCCTAAGTCACTGCCATGCTTTAATATTGATACTTTTATTGATTTTATCACTCTACAAAATTCCAAGCAAACTGAAAAATGGTTTTAAACTGTTGGTGCCATGCAACATCCAGTAAGATTTCAACCCCACAAGATCATGATTTTAGAATGTCAATATGGTGTTTGGAGTAACTTAAGGGTTATACTGTACACTCTAATGCCTCAGTTGCACCTACTGTACCATACTGTACTGTAGCTACAGTACATGTATAACCCTGCTTACAGTAGTATTGAACAACGAAAGTATCTGTATCCTTTAGAAGCAAATCCTGCACAACAAACTTGTCAACCGAGAAAATGAGGTCACCATAACTTGAAGTCAGGCAGCACTGTCCTGTTTCATGATTGACCCTTTACAGTCAGGTGACACTATAATTTCCTCCGTAACCCTTTACTGTTGTTTGGGTCCTTTTAGACCCATACGGTGAGCGTGGATGTCAACCATCTTTACTGTTTCACGCGGCGCTCGAAACTGCGAGTAGCTACCCCAAAATTCGGCCACAACAACGAGAGGGACAATAGTATAAGGTCACGGGGTCAATAACCTATGGAAGCTGATGCGGGGCATGCTACGTCCGCTTTTCCGCCCACTCCCGACATGCGCAAATATGCCCCGATTGGAGCAAAATGGTAAAGGGTTAATAAAAAAGCAATCATCTCACCCCAAACTGCAATTCTGGTAAGGGTGTATCAAAATTCTCAATTGGTTTAACTCTTTGATTGACAGTTAACTTAAAGCAGAGTACCAAAGGTTACATTACACACCATAAATTGTACTAGTTACGATTAAAATATACACTTTGAGCTTTTTTGAGCTCATCCTGAGTGAGGCAATAAACTGAGATTACGTCTGGATGAGGATGAATTTCATACAATTGTGGGACAGGCTCATTTAAGAAGGTTAGGAGAATTCTGCCCCTTTCTGACAAAAAAAAGTAACCCACATTTTCAATATTTTGAGTTATTTACCAAAACACGTTACCTTAAAGCCAACAGAAATGCTTCTACATGGCACAAGGACACCTGCTATAAGTAAATGAACAACTTATAACTTAAACATTGGAAAATATTTTTTTCCCAAAATTCATTACAAAAGCAGACTAATGTGGTCTACTTCCTTTTGTGAGAAGACAGTACCCATGTGAACACGAACACTTTTTTGACAGATAGAAGTATGATCTTTAATGTTTAATTTAAATATTCTGTCATATTTTTTTAAGAGAAAATGTTTTGTTTTGTTTTATTTTATAAAGGAGATATTGTAAAAGTTGATTACCAAGATTTTCAATGTGGATTACTTCTTTTTGTAAGCAAAAAACAGATAAAATATTCCTTAGAATTTCTGATAGAAAGAAGTACAAGCCACTGCTTCTTTTTGTCAGAAACAGTTCGGTCAAAATTTAAATAATACTTGTATTTTCTGACAGAGAGAAGTAAAAGCCTTTGCTTCTCTTTGTCAGAAACAGTGTAGTGAAAATAATAGTTGTACTTTCTGACAGAAAGAAGTACAAGCCATTGCTTCTTTTGTCTGAAAAGAATGTAGTTTACCATGTGGGTTACTTCTTTTCTTGGCTGATTATCTTATGAGGTAGACTACATGTTAGAATATTTAATATCTGAAAATTTAAGTTTCAGTAAGAGAAAAAGAATGTGAAATAAAATCAATTTTGAAAAAATGTGGATTACTTCTTTTTGTCAGAGAGGGGCAGAATTGGTACTGTTTGGGATGAGAGAACTGGGCCTTTAAATGGAAAATTTATTACATTAAGAGTACAGTACAGTTCTGCTTGGTTTACCACATATGCAATATTCATTGCATGCTGCTAGAGGAAGTTTCAGCCAACGTTACCAGAGAAAACAGGCCTTTTCTCAGCTGAGCTTTTTCTCCATAATTGCAGCAGTTCACCCCGTTAAAACCAACCTTGTTGCTTCATTGAGCAAATAGTCTTTGAAGGGGCATATGCCTTTAACTTTACTGATATCAAGATACCTGAACAGGAAGTTCTCTGACAGATTAAGGATTATTAGTTGCCAGCTTGAGATGTCTAAGACTTTCTATTCATTTCTAGCCTCATGGAATTCCTAAAAGAGTACGGAAAATACTGTACTTTGAACAGGAGGAAGAAATTGTGAGACTTTGCTGTTGCTTCAAACGAGTATGAAGTGACATGCCCTTTAAACTTCAGTGAAATAATGTCAATTTTTCCATACACAGAAGTGATTTTAATCACGTATGTTGTGAACATGTCAGCATTGGGTATTAAGTTTAAGATTTTCTAGACTGTGTGATACAAATCACACTCCTCAAGAAATTAGGGAGTGCAGTAAGTATGCTGTTTTATTAAACTTAACTAGATTTACATGAGCTCAAATCTTCATCTAGTGGTGCAAAAAATCACTCTCCTCATAGTGAAACTGGTGCTATGGCCAAGAGGATAAAGGCGGGTGGCATTTGAATCAATGAGGCTTAGCAACCGGGATCGAGGTCTAGAGTTTGATTCCTGGCCGGGTCAAAGTAAGGTGGGTTTTTCATCCAAGAGCAATCTGAACCCATCTGAACTGGCCTTTCAAATAATACCAAATTTGATCCAAATTGTGTTGAATTGGTTGCCACCCGATGTGAAGTTGTAATTCATAAGCCATTGGCTTCTCCTACATTTGTGGTCGATTAGCGCCATAAAACAACTGCCCTTCAAGGCCTGATTATTATTATTATTATTTTTATTATTATTCAAGGCCTGATTTGAGGAGAATGATGGTGGTGATAGCACTCATTAACTTCAAATTAAAGGCCTGGAGAAGAAAGAAGAATAGGCCTAATTCTTTAACTGTACCATGTGGTCTGTTTTCATGCTTCATTGGTTTCAGAAAACTTAATTCTAGCTTAAACAATCTACTGTATAGTCAGTGCAAGCATAACTTCTGTACAGACCTGTTTTGTCACATACTGTGTATACACAGTACTTATAGTACAGTACCTCAATTAAATGGAAAGCTTACCAAAGTAAACAGACCATCTACTGTACAGTAAATGCAGCTTGGCATGGACATTATCAAAGCTCAACCATGGCAAGATAAATTTATGTTTGTGATTAGATATTCAGATCTGATATAAAGTACTCATTGCATTATTTAAATTTACACACATCTGGCTTCTTAGAGTAATAGAGAGAATAAAGTAAGGCAAGTCAGATAATTCAGAAAGTGTAGTATAATATTTTGTAGCTTATGGGAAGGAGAGAAAACTTTATAGACTGCCGGTCATAATTATTCATTTTATTGGAAAAAGTATGGTAAAAATCATGTAATCTTTGGTTGAATCTTTGGATCAGATTGTGTAGGCCAATTAATGACTTGGTTGACACCACCCATCTCTAAACATACTGTTAGATTACATTAAGGTGCTCAGGTCTGCAGTATCATTTCTCATATTTCTCATGAACTTCAGTATACTGTACCCTAGACAGGAACATAAAACTCTGCAATATTTGAGTTTTTGCACGTGAGAGTTACTGTTTGTTGTACTGTACAGGCCCAGTTTCAAGGAACATGTTTTCTTTTCTGTGCTGGGGGGGGGGGGGTGGTGGAGGGGGGAGTGGGAAGGTGGTACAGTCTGATTTTGAGGAGGCTGTTATACAGTAAGTGTTCGTATCTTTTCTGACCGTCTACTGTATATCTTTACCTACTGTACACACTGCAAGCCAATATTTTAGATAAAAATGTTTTGCAAAATTTTGGGTTAGGAAAACTTGGGGGTTGAATCCCCTTCTCCCTCATCAAGATTAACCCTATGCGGCATGTATTTTTTATTTCATGGAAGTTGGACTAATATAGTTTTGGTACAAACTGTACTTGTCAATTGCAATGAACTAGATATTACAGTAACTAACTTTGCATGATACACCTGTAAAAGAAGTTCAGGAAACAATCTGCCAGACACATGCCTAAACTCACCTTGTATTCACATGAACAACAATTGCACACTTACTTCTATGTCATCTTAAAAACAAGAAAACTGATTTAACTTCTGCTATGTTAGTTTTCACAAGAAGTACGATGTTAGAACCTATTTTCCACACTCATTATAGCCATTCCATAAAGCAATCCGAGCATGGGCATACTCTACAGATTTCCCAGGGCTTGAAATTAGGGTGTCCTGGGGGCAAGTGATTTATAAACTTTGGTTGTCCGTCCAAATTTTAGGTTGCCCTGCCATATATGGGTCATTCCACGGGGTTGGGTCATAACCAATACATATGCGTATAACCTGTAAGAAATACTTGTTAAATCTTATGTGAATACATGATCAATTTAAGTTTGGTATGGGATGAAATGCATTAAATGTTTGTTTTTTTATATTTAATACAACTGACATATCCCCATGATTTTTTGAGATTTTCCCAATTTTTTGGTGGTGTCACATGAAAAATTGTTGAAAAATTTGTGACATAAAATGTTGCAGAATTTAGGCCCTTCCCATTCCCTTTTCAGATGTAATTTTACCTTGCCTAATCCAGGCATTTGCAAAACACAGGGGATAAAACAATTTGTTATTACCAGACAATTGCAATGGAACCAACTTTTTTCTCAGTGTTTGAATGAAATTAGTCATACCTATGAAACAGATGGTGTCATTTTGTTGCATAGGTATATTTGCTTCACATGATTTGCCACTGAAATTCTCTTACCACCACACTCACTCCAACAGCAAAAGGTCAACAAGTTACCTTGGTAAACAAAGAATCTATGTTGTAGAATCAAGATATATACTTTTAAAAAGCCTATATAGATGAAATTTACTTATGGTGTCAACTGTTGCGTAGGTATAATAAAACCCAAGATAAGGATGCATTTCCTTCTTGCTTCAAACAAAAAATATTAATATGTGAAAGTCAATTCATTCAATTGCAACAGTCATATCCATGCAGATTTGGTAATAATTAGAAGCACACAGATCGTGAAAGTTGCGAGTATGTTCATGGTGTCAACATGTTACATAGGTAGACTTGTTGCGTAGGTACTATGTAGTTGTCTTCCCACAAAAATTGATTTGGTACACCATTTCTCTTTTTTTTCATGGAATACATAAAACATGAGCTATAGAATCTGCTTATGTTGATGACATGTTGCCAAGTTAGATTATGGTTATTGTAGGTCAACCTGTTTGTACTGGAGGTCTGTAAGACACGGTGTCTTCGTTGCATAGGTAATATTACCACAGTGAAACATATGAGAAAAAATGAAATCAATATTATGTAATGTATATTAGTTGCATGAAGAAATTCTTCATGGTTTCTTCCTCTTGATTCTTTAAGAAAAAAACAATGATTTGCACTGCATCTACCAAATTTAAAATTTGACATGAATGTCACACTTTGATACCCCAACCCCATGGAATGACCCATATGCTTAATATTGGCCTCTATATACAGTAAGGTTTCACTGAATATTGTACTGTACAAACTCAGTCTTTTGTTCAGGCCTTGAATTTTGAGAAGTGCAAGTGCATTGTGCACCATCACTCACCCGAAATCACTGAGGGAGTGTGATTTTTTGCACACCTAAATGAAGATTTGGAGCTCGTGTGAATCTAAAGTCATATAAAACAGCACACCTACAGTACCACACTCCTTAATTTCCCAAGGCAGGGCTTGATTTTTGTGGTAGTCCGGTTGTCGGGCACAACTAAATTTTGATACGGACCACCAAAAGTTGGAAGTTGGTTGTCCCAAGGACAACTATTTTTTCAAGGTAAGAATTAAACAGCAGCTTGCTTACTGAACATCTGATTGAAGACTATAATGCTGTCTGATCCACTGTGTGGCCAAGTGATTAGAGCATCTGGCTTGCAGTCGGGAGGTCGAGAGTTCCAGTCCTGGCTGGGTCATGTCAAAAACTTCCAATATGGAACCTTCTGCCATTGTGCTTGGTGCTCAGCATTAACAATGGGGCAGGGAAAACAAGCCAGTGAGCCACAACTGGAAAAAAGGCCATGGCCGGCTCGACTTGAACCAACTGGTTGGAAACTGGGCCGTAAAACTCCATCTAACTAACTTACTGATTCACTCTTTTAACTCTTTCTCATACAATATTTCTATGGCAACCATAGCATCTTTGTACTGTATTAGACCAAAAATGCTTTGAAGGCACCTGCTTTGTCTTGTAGGTTCAAGCAAAGAGTGTTATGGACAGCTAAATTCCATTTGGACAACTGAAATAGTGAAATGGTTGCCTGAAGGACAACCATAAATTTTTCCGATAATTGAGGCATGCAAGGAGTGTGATTTGAAAATCTTCTGCATGAGAGGCAGATGATCTACAGTTAGACCAAACACCTGGTCCTCCAGGCAATATAAAAGCCAGGTGATATAAATTGCATTTATCAGGTTCACGTACAGGTGTACTCTACATGGTTGTCCCATTGTCAACTAGGAAATCAGAGAGTACCTCAAGTCAAAGAATTCAAAATACAAATTTGAATGCATGAAAAATAAAAATGAATTCTAACAGTCCAACTTTCATCTTCATAGGACATTCATGAACAGAGCCATAAAATGTTAAAATTTTTTACTTCAAACAAATTAGTCCATTGTGCAATAATTTGTGGCTTTCTTGTTGAACAAAATTACTTTACCTGCTTCATCTCCCTTTGAAAATTAAAAAAGTTTTTATGACCTTAAACAAATCTTGTCTGCTTGCATATGATGTTACATATAGTGCTTAATTAATTACACCACCCCATAAGAGTGCTTTAGCCTCGGTACAAGGTGCTGCAACATTAAAAAAAAAAAAAAAAAAAAAGAAATACAAAGATTGTAATATGAGCACTGTAGTACAACAATGAAATTATCGGGCAATGTATACATGTATAGCATTTTTTAAATTTGAGTGAATAAAATTTAAATTTTTGTTCCTCAGCTCAAAAATTTCTTGTGAAGATGGGAGTTAGAATAGAAAATTTCACTTTTCATGCTGTTTATTATTAAGCTAGCTGTGACAACACTGGCAACTAACACTGACAATTAAGGTACAGTAGGTAGCCTTGTTTAAATTCAATGGGTACCTGTAGGTACAATTGTAGTATGTTCCAACTCCTTTGTAGACCCTTCAGGGTTTCACCAGAAAAACAGAAATGGGATGGGGAAAGGGGGATTTATTATTGCCAAACCCCAAGTGCAAATTAATGTTGTCCTGGGCTAAAGTTATGAGTGGATGCAACCTGGACACAAAAGCTTGATTGATGGCCGGGCTGTAAAGTGCAATTGAGGGGATTTTAAAGGCAATAAATGTACACATTCAAACATTGCTGCAAAAAAGTCAGGACTCTTTCCAGTTTTAGAAACCGATATATTGACAATTCTTTAATGATATACATGGAACTGAAAAGGGGGAGAGGGGTTACCCACCTTTTCCTAGAAAGGGGGGATGAATTTCGCCTTCTCCCTGTGACGGAAACCCTGCCCTTTCTAAAACACATTGATTCTAGTAGACGTACTGTTCAGTACCTTTAGCAAACTGATGTTACTTCCAACTTATACTCCTCCCTAAAATTAAAAATGAATACATATTAATTCCCTACTGTAGCCTAACAGTGCAATTAACAAAATAAGGGCTGACACAGTGTACAGTATGTTTAGCCTTTAATACCAAGATTGACCAAGGATTTGATCCATTATATTTAGCTTTATGTCCAGTTTTTCAGGTTTTCTTGATAAAAGCTTATTGTCCACCACTTCCATTACTTTAACTAAATAAAAATCAAACTTAATTAAAAGAAGGGTTTAAGGTCACACCACCCTTACAAAAAAGATGTTGGAAATACGCCCATGTCGCCATGGGTGGTCTTGGTTAAGGCATAGTTTTCAACTCTGTGACATGGGTCAGACCATGTCATTCTTTTGTCTTTTAGCCAAAAAACTTGTCATCACAGGATTAACCCAAGACATAACCATGAAAACCCAAGAGAGTGTCAACCCATGTCTGACATGGGTGGTTCTTGGATTACTGTAAACTAAGCCTGGTATATTGATGAGTTCTTAACCCATGTCAGAACAATGCCAGGGAGAGAAAACACAAGAGTGTAGACCAAGTCAATGCAAGAAGAGTGACATGGGTTGTACCCAAGTCAAATGAGTGTTACTACTGTCTTTCATAATTTAATAGACCATGTCAGACATGGGATTAAATCTCAAACAATAGCTGACTTAGTGTTTCTAACTGTGGACATGGGTAAACCCAAGAAAATACAAGCCAAACCACTGGTATGAATACCATCTCACAGTACATGTCAGACATGGGTGATTCTTGGTAGGACATGGCATGCTAGTGACATGGGTGTCACTGACATGGTCTATTTCTTGGGCAAGTTTTGCCCAAGAATACCCAAGAAATGCCTTGGGTGAACCCAAGGAATTTGGACACATTTTTTGTAAGGGCAGGATTGGTATGTTTGAGGGGTGCTTAAATTTGCATTGAAATCCAATGTTTCTCAAAATATAAAAGAAAGTACGGTTTTCACATTTTTAGCAAAAGTGAACTTGTAGCAAGTCCATATGACATCATATTCCTACATTAGAAGGCAGTCTTTTGTTTTTCTTTAAATAAAACTTTAGAGTTGACTTTCTCTTTAACCCCATATTATCAAAATGTGATTGCATTGGTGACATGGAAGTTTTACAAACTTTGCATCCACCACAGGGAGGTCCTGTTCATATCAATTTCAAAGTCAACACAACAGTCTGATAAAACAAAGGGAAAAAACGCATTCCTTATAATCTCTGCTGCCCTCAAACTCACTTTGGGAACACAAATCTACTGACTACATTTACTGTTATCTCAAGAAATACATGTTTGATTTGAATGGAACTTTCACCACACTTTGTAGTTTGGTTCCTCTTTCAGGTATGAAAATTGAATTTTTGCTCTAACTTCCCCTTTAAGGGAAAATTTCTGCTTTAAAGGGACAATCCTCTCACCCCAAACTACACTTCTAGTATAGGGTAACAGAAACTCTCAATTGGCTCAGATTTTTGATTGACTGCTAATTCAAACAATGCAGGGTACCAAAACTTATATAACACAGCACGAACTGTTCTGATAGTGTTTTGATTTTACACATTGAGCTTTCTTTATTCACCCTGAAGCAATAAAGTAAGATTGTGTCTGGATGAGGGTGAATTTTACACAATTGTGGGAGGGGCTTAATTAAGAAGGTTAGGAGAATTGGTACTGTTTGGTATGAGAAAATTGGGCCTTTAAGCATTACCTGAAAAGAGGTAATCTGAGCTGGTTTTAGCCATTGATCTGCCATTTCCAGAGATCATCTGCTGCCGTTACAGTACAGTACAGTGTACTGAAGTTTAAAAAATTTTCATCCTTGCAAAGCTGATGTTATCCCAATGCCAAACAAGCGCTTTGTCTTCGACTGAGTCTTTGGTCTAACGGCAGAGCATTCGCCTCTCAAACGGAAGGCCCAGGTTCCCTTCCGAAGTTTAGTCATACAAAAGACTCTTAAAAAGGATAAGCCACATAAGCCACAGAGTAGTAAAAAACAAGCCAGTGAGCCACAACTGGGAAAAATGCCGTGGCCAGTTCGACTTGAATCAATAGGTTGGAAACTGGGCTGTAAACCTCCATCTAACTAACTGCGTAACTTTCCTTGGTATATACTGCAGGTACTCTTGAGCTCCCACAAATTCTACGTCTTAAGACTGAAATTACACATCACAATTTACAGTTTAAAAGTTTACTGTCACAATTCTACTGTACAGGTCCAGGTATCCAAAATTTCTTATTGCAGCAAGTACGTGTACCGTCATTTTCACGGTAAAGGGTGTAACTTTTGATTTTTGACACCAAAATTTCAAAGTGGAGTTGCACAAATTTTTTTTGTGTAATCATGTGCAGAAAAGTCTCAATTATAGGAAACAACAAGTTCTGGAGCTTAAACTCTTTCGTAATATGTGATGAAAATTTGTCCTATGTGGGAAAACAAGAGAAATCTGACAAAAAACAGCATTAATATCCAGGGCTGAATGACCAACCACTACAGAGGTATTATATCATAATTGGTATTTTTCAATTGCCATCAGGATGAACTTCATGGGCCAAGAAACTGTTTCTATCCAACCTGACCCGGTCACACAAATATTTTAATGATACTGTAAGTTCAAAATTGCATAAAAACCTGGCCCTTGCAATATATTTTTCTTGTTCACCACATGAGCTTTGATGGAATGTAGATCAAAACAGCACAGCAGCATCAGTACCTAAGGGGTACTTACCCACACAAATATTAGTGTAATTGCATTTGTCTAAGTACCAAACTTCTAATTTTCAAGATAATGTGTTTCGGAGGCTTCAGTTAACAAATATGACATGTTTCGGAGGCTTCAATATTGTTAACGTGGTACAAAGCCGAAAGTTCATCAATAAGATTCAACTTTTGTTTCAAAAACATGTTCAGTCATAAGCTCAACACCTTCAACATTTGTTAATAAGGAAGGTTCATGTTACCTCCGAGTCTCACATGTACTGTATCAACAAATTTCTCAATTTTTAGGGCAGCAGTCAATGATTACAAGGAAAGGGTAATTGGAATATCTGCACTAGCAGACATTAACCATGAAGTAACTCAGAGCTGCAATTTAGAAAGTAATTCAGCAAACTACTAGAGCCCAAATCAAGTACTTCTTTATATGGAACATGTTTTTAAAGGTTTTACAGTTACTGTACATTCACCCATGTTTCGGAGACTTCATAAATGTTAACATACTGGCTACCGTGAAATTGTCAGTTACTGAGGAGACTTGATACATGATAAGATACGACATATAATCTATTATAGAGGAAGCAAAAGATTTGCTGCTAACAATATTGAAAATTTCACTGTTCTCAAATACTGTGCCCCTGATTAAGCATATTCTTCATGGAATATATTTAACAGCACCATGGGGGTAACATTCACCTTACTGTATGTTTAATAGACATTGATATAGATCAGTTCGTTTACAGATTGTCCACTGTGAAAAACTGGAAGAAATGAGTCTTTTAATATCATCAGAATCTCATCTAGCCTCTAAAGTTTTAGCCCATTTTGTATCCAGTATATTTTGTTAGAAGAGAGCCATTTAAATTACAGAATAAGGTCTTCTTCCTTATTGTCTACGTACATTCCACAATACCTTCCACCAATGTTCAATATATGGATCACATGCAACTTCAGAGGAAACCTGGGTTGTATTTTCAGAGCCCAATTGTAATGTTTGGAACTTGAATCAAGTTGACATCCAATCAACTTGTGTATTGTTTTATACAAAGCAAATCCAACTTTAATATCAATAAGATGTTTTAACTTGTGGTAGAATAAAGCAAGGTGAACAATTCCACATTAAAAAGGGATTATTAAGAACTTTGGAGAGGATTTGTTGTATTGAACAGGGTTCACTTAGATCAAACTTAGTGTCTTGGCAATGCTCCCATTTGAGTGAGTACGATGGATCAAACTCTAATAAGGGTGCAGAATCACAATACTCACAATGAAGATCCACCCATTTTGATTGACCCACTGGGGTATATCAGATCAACCTTGATTGTTTTACTTTTGGCATGGCTATCAAAACTGTACAACATACCATCAAGAAGATTACAGTCTCCTTGAAGCTACAGTACTTAAACTGAAATAGCAAGTTACCCATCGACATGCTAAATGCAATATAACCCAAATGAAATTGCATGCCAATTGCATAGTAATTATGTCATTTGACAAAGGAAGAGGGATTTGCTATTTCAAATTAATCAGGCTACTGTACAGTACTATAAAGCCAAAACCAGCAGTTGCAAAGTTACAGTACTATTATGAACAACTCCCTAGTGATATAGCCTACCACAACACTCAAACTAATATGGTCTGGACTAAACTGTACTGTACATTTACAGATGTTTTGGCAAAGACAAAGTTTGTGAGCCAACATTTGATGAATATTTTTAGCTCATGGGTCCACAGAATTTGTACTCAGGTGTCAAACTTCCCAACTAAAATTCTTCAAAGCACTGCCACTGAATTACTGTAACTTATTGTTTGCTGACATACAGTACCTGTCATCAGAGAGAACATCCCTTATTAAAAAGCCAAAAATTTATGGACTGCTTTCAATTGCCTTGCTACAAAGCAAGAGCTGTAAAAAGAATACACTAGACATGTTTTAGAAATGTTGGAGAGCCAACCCTTCCTCGAGAAATCCTACAGCACTGGAGACAGGATATGGTATCCATGTAAACATATAGGCCTACCCTTGGCTGAGGCACTAAATGCACCCTAAGGAGCCCCAGGACTATGGAGACCATTTGAAAGACACTGTAAAGCCTTTTCTCTCTCTTTCAAAATTCTTTCTTGAAAGGAACTGTTTTGAATTTATAGGCCGATATTTCAATACAAAAACCTGTATGTGCTCACTGTACTGTAGGTGACCAGTCCTCACATGAAATCTGTAACAAATATTGTGATGCGTAATGTAGACTTAAAAGTAACGTCAATCCATTCCAACATATATAAATGGCTACAACACAGGCCGGGATAGTATTGTACTGCTCAAAGGTGCAGTACTGTAAGTACTGTATTGTACAGTAACTGCATTGACCTGAACTCATCATCAGGGTTCTAGCTAGGCCCATTTTAGAACTGGGTGGCAAGTAACTGGCGAAGCGGAGCGAGCGAAGCGAGCGTAGCGCTCGCCCCACTGGCCAAAGGGCCCACATGTAGAACATGATGTTTATTGGGTATTCTACCTTAAAAATGTAACAGTTACACAACTCGATATCATCAGATAGTGACACTGTCTCCTCTCCACTTTCACTGGTATGATCACAAATGCACCAACAAACACTTGTAATAGAACATGAGAAATGAGAATCAAGGGTGGGGGTTAGTAAAGCTGATACAATTTCATTTACCCTCAAGGCCAGTCTTTAAAATCATAACACAGATCTTTTAACATATTCAATGAAGCCTCCGAAACAGGTCAAGAGGTATTTTTGGGCACCTGGACATCATGGTAAAACATATTCTAAATTGTATTAGGTAATTACTGACATATTCTTACAATTTGGCTGTACCTGTGTACCAATTATGAAATAATAATTACACCTTTTTGTAACTTTTTTAACAGGGACAAGATGACTGGCAGTACTTTCATCCTTTGGAAAATATCAATTTACTAGGCTATATCAGTTGAGAATAATTTAGAAACACTGCTATCAGCTCCAAATTGGTTTCTTTCCATTAGCAGCATACAGTATCAGAACATGAAACAAAAAAAGCATACCTCAATGTTGATTTCAACGACAACACTATCATTAATGATGATGTTAACACATGTATGAAGTCTCCAAAACAAGTTTTTACAGTCATTGACAAGTCTATCAAACATGTATTTTAAAACGGGTTTTGTTTGGTGTTGGGCAAGAATTCACCTCTCTGCTGATAATTTGAAAGCATATTTAGAATAAAAAATTTAACTTAAAATGCAGAAATATGAATATTATTGCAACTGGTGTTTCGGTGGCTTCATTGTTTTTCGGAGGCTTCAAGTGTTAACGGAAAGTTGGTATCGACTCACTTTTCAAAATGATGAGGTAAATCTCAACTTTTTATGAATGAGTGAACGAACAGAGGGTCTAGAAGCATACATTTGTGGAGGCAAAGTAGAATACCTTTGTATTTCCTGTTCATATGGGAGGGTCAAACAGTTTGTTTCGGAGGCTTCAAAAATGTTAATGGAAAACTCACTCTTTTGAATTCTGCTTTCATAAAATCCATGAAAGTCCTGGGATCTGGTTAAGTTACCTTCCAACTGGGAGTAGTGTTAAAACACATTATAAAGAATGATTGGAAAGCTGCAAGCAGTATTTTATCGTTGTAACCATACTGAAATGTCTCTTAACAAATGTTAACGGAAAATGAAGCCTCCGAAACGACAAATACAGACGTCAATTACTCAGAATTGGAACATGAGTTACAACTGATATTAGTTCTGTAGTTTCTGCTGGATATCTTCTTACAAATAATACATAACACACATAATCCATGAAGTGTTTGTAACAGCGGCATGATTCGAAAAAATTACTCAATAATTTTTTCATAAAAAAGGTCAGTTTTTGGGTACTTATAACTCTGTAAAAACTGAACATATTAAGCTCTCAAAAAATGTATGCTACCCAAGGTAGCTGCCACTCTTGTAAGTTACCTGGTGCAAAATGTTTGATTCTGAATCTTCCTTAGCTTACTACAGATCAAAATGTGTCAAAATCCAAAGTTATACCCTTTACCGTGAAAATGACCGTACATGAAATGAACTGAATTGCGTAAATTGATTTAAGACATTCTGTAAGTGTTAGGGATCAAGGAAGTTGAAACATATGCACCTGGCAATAGGCTATACTGTATTTGGCCAACAAATCCCTGCGCAGGGCAGACTTTCCAATCTGTGTGACAATTACACT
The DNA here is from genome assembly GCA_037179385.1 of Holothuria scabra. Lineage (NCBI taxonomy): Eukaryota > Metazoa > Echinodermata > Holothuroidea > Aspidochirotida > Holothuriidae > Holothuria > Holothuria scabra. The sequence goes on from CM074181.1 coordinate 23,039,398, forward strand.
GGCAAGTCTCAAAATTTGAGGTTTACATAGAAATATTTACACTACACATTCAATAGTTACAGTAAGTAAGTTAACATGATAGGTACTTGAACACCAGGAAAAAAAGCTTTTTCACTCAAATGTGATACAGGTATAGATAACAACCCATGAAGGGATTCATTTGAATTATTTAACTATAAAATTTACAGATTTATCCCTGACTACTGACGTAAACTGGTCAGGGAGTTGCACACACGTTAAGTTACAACTTAAAAAAGCTATGTTGGAATGGAACAAAATCCGGATCATGGCCACTTCGTGTCCGGTCATTTTATTATACTGTACTATAACTACCAATAGGGGTGTAGGTTGTTGGCTGTAGGTTGTTGGCTGTGTGTGTTGTACAATAATAGATCTTAGCCATTCAACCGTTACCAATCAATTGAAGTGTTGATGTCAATGTAGTCTCTGCTGAACAGCTGTTTCATCAATTCAGTGCACTGATCACTTGCACTGTTTATGTGAATGTAGTCTCTGCTGAACAGCCGTTTCATCAATTCAGTGCACTGATCGCTTGCACTGTTTATGTGAAGTAGTCTGTGCTGAATTTACAAGGTAGGTGGGATGAGACGTGGCTTGTGTATACATGTCTTTACATTTTTAAAAGATTGAACCAGTTCTTACATCATACACAAAAATCAGGGGGGAAACGAAAGCAAAAGACTGTTTTCTACAAAATGCTAACCATCCCAGTGTTGGGAATATGTGATGATTGCGACATTTAAATAAATAATGGATTGTTTAAAGAGGAATTCATGTATTTTTTCAAGAAATCAAGACAAGATTCCTTCGACATGAAAAGGTGAACAATTTCCCCGACATTTAAAAAAAAAAATGTTTAACTTTGCAAGAAAAGCAATATGATGGAAATATCTTTGTAAGAGATGATTTGAACAATTCGATTTAATTTAAGAATTCCCGACATCTATCATGGAACTATGCACTGATAGAGATTATGTATACATGTAAGAGGTTATTTTGACATATGAGTAAAAAGTAAGGAGTATGAATTTCTGTTAATACTTAAGTTAAACAAGTAGTCCATCATGAATTTTTTTTTTTTTAAAGGGGACTTTTTTAACTTGAAGATTTTTAAAAATTCCCGAAATCTATCAAATATGGTACAATGCACTGAAAGAGATTACGTATGTAAGCGGAAATATAGAGCTCTCTCTTCAAGATTATTTTGACATCTGAATGAAAAGTATTTATTTCTGTTTTGTAAAGGGGAACAAGTAATAATAAGTATTTCCGACATTTATCATTTGCAGAATAAGAGAAGGAATAAAGTGGAAAAAGTGTCAAAGATTGTGACATTTAAATAAATAATTGATTGTTTAAAGAGGAATTCATGTATTTTTTCAAGAAACCAAGACTAGATTACTTCGACATGTAAAGGTGAACAATATCCCCGACATTAAAAAAAAAAAAAGTTTTAACTTTGTAAGAAAAGCAATATGATGACAATCTCAAAGAGATCTTTCACAAGGAAATAAAAAAGCTGATATAGATAGTAAGAAATCGTTAGGCCTTTCATTTGCCGACATGTTTTGTGTGGCTAAATTATACAATTTAAATTGGATTAACACAAACTGATAACCATGAAAGTGATTACAGGCATTCATACCCCCATTCATCCTAAGTCTACAATTGTGTCAGTTACGCGAGCTGCTATTAACCATAATAAGCTTGATGTTTACCGACGGTGGATACAAAAGAGTGCAACAGACAACTGGTCAAATTACAAGGCAGTGCAGGAATTTTGACTTTATTTTCAAGATTTTACAACTAAGCATGACCATTCATGAACTCCAAGCTATACAAAATAATCAGGTTTTATTTTGTTATCCTTTTCATTTTTCTGTGTCTGTAATGCCATATTTCGTGTGTCAGACTGGTTTTAGTAAACCAAACTAGCACAAATTGGCTTGATGTTAAATTTCTTGATAAATCTGCCATTTATGTAAACCAATCAGATTGCTTGAATCGGTGTATTCTCTTGCATGTCCAGACTTGGCATTAGCACAATAAACTGACAGGCTCATGCAATTTATATGAATGGACAAAGAAATTTTTTTTAAGGAATGTATTATCTAAGATCCACTTAACAATGCTTTTAATTAGCATAATAACTCAAGTTTCATGTCCAATTGTTATATGAAAAGTTTGAATTTTGTTGTGAAAAAAATTTTGAATTTTGTTGTGAAAAAAAAATGTTTTCATCATCCCAACTTCAGACTGTAGTCTTGCAAAAATTTACCCGAAATGGCCAAAAGTTGCAATACAGTAAAATTAATTCGCATGTTTTCAATTCCAGTTTGCAGTTTCCCCCCAAAATATGCGGGGCCGTTTCATCGATTAGTACTGATACATTTTATCTGATAATTTTCTAATCAAATAGTGACTGATTAGACCCCCTATAAGCCTGGGAAGTGTCATTTTCGACCCCTCATGGGTCTGATTTTTCAAAATTTTCTGTTCGCTTCATGCCAACCAGTGGTGAAGCTCTCCTAAGATAGTCTTCCTAGTAGCATTTTAGTTTCAAGTGAACATTTTTTTATGCAAACAAAATCTCCAATTAGCAACTGTCAAGACCCCCTATACGCATAGGAAATGACATTTTCAACTGTCTGAAGGGGTCAGATATTTAAAAATGTTTTGTACGCTTTGCGCCAACCGGCGCTCTGTTTAGTCTTTATAGCTGAATTTTAGTCTGGTAGGATGTTCATTTATCTGCAATTTAAACTTTAAAAAGGGACTGTTGTTTTTTTTCGAGAGGTATGAATTTTCAAATTTTCTACACGTTCCGTGCCAACCAGTGGTGGTGCTCCGCTTTGACTGTTTTACAGGCAGAATTACATTTTTTTTTATTTTAATCTGTCGATCCTCAACATTGACGTTCAGTATGACATCACTACTATCCATTATGATGTCATACTTATATTATTGTGAGTATTTCGCGATTAGATTTCTCAAAATCATTTTGTGAGTATTAAGCAATTAGAATTCTCAAAATCATTTTGTGGTGAAGGGTGGGATACATGATCGCACATATTAAGAGAGAGTTTTTCAGAACATAGGGCTATAATGTGAAGATATATTCATGAATCATAGCTGCTAACTGTTCCGATTTAAGAGGACCAGCTCCTCTTTCTGGCGTATGTATAACTTTGTCTTGTAACTTCAACTTGATTTGGTAACATACAAAATGGCTGTTCAACAGGGACTGTAATCACATAAACCTTGCATGTGTTGAGCATGTACTGCCGAAACACAATACAAAACGGCTGTTTGGCAGAGACTGCATTCATACAAATGGTAAACGGTTGAATGGCTTTGGGTAAACTGTCAATCCGATCAATTACGAGGTATTGTTGGAGCATCTATTGTGCCTTAAACACCACACACAGCCAATAACTTACACCCCTATTTTAAGTGTACTTTCGTGTTAGTGGAATGACTGGATGCAAAGTGGCCATGATCCCAAAATCCTGAAGTGGGCTTTGTACCACACTCAGTCTGTTACCAGACAGCCAGACAGGCTATACTTTCAAAATAAATTTTTAAACACAACAAAAGAAATATACTATGCATAGGCCTACCACATAGTGTTAAGAATTACCTAGCTTCTTTCAAGTTTCGGCTCTAATTTAGAATCCGTGCCCGGAACTGCGTCATAGCTGTACGGTTAGGGGTTACGTATGCATAGCTATAGTAATAGGTTAGGGTTACGTACGCATAGTAATAGGTTAGGGTTACGTACGCATAGTAATAAGGTTAGGGTTACGTACGCATAGTAATAAGGTTAGGGTTACGTACGCATAGGTATAGGGTTAGGGTGGGCCATATGCAGGTGTACGCATGCATAGGAACTGTATACGTAGGGGTATATAAACATTTACGTATACGTATCTCATACTGTACATATATATACACTCTCCAGTACATACAGTTAGCTTTAGGTATACGTAAATACGTATACCTACAGCTATATGTAATAGATAGTATTATTAGACAGTACTTATATTATTTTTAACCCATCCACCGGCAACGGCGCTCGTAGCGCAGTAGGCAAGCGCGCTGGTCTTCATGCTAGAATCGCTATATCGCTAGGGTCGAGGGTTCGGGTCCCTGTACTAACAATGCTTTTCTTTCTTCCACAGCACTAACCATTGTCTTCTTTCCTCAGCACACAGTTATAGCGCTGTTCCTCGAGTGAGGAAAAAAAGAAAAGGGTTTTTTACTTAAAAAAGAAAAAACTTAAAGTTTGAGCGCCCTCTTTTGGAAATTGTGAAGTGAGTAAAATTATGTCTACTTCCGGGCACGGATTCTAAATTAGCACCCAAGTTTCTGCTAAAGTTTTATGCCAACATCAAAACGATGCATTAAGGAACCAATGAAACATGAGTCTACAGTACATGATAGGGGCCTAGGCCTACAAGGCATCTAGGCCTACCGCTATAAATAATTGGCCCTAAGGCCTATTTCCATGCAGAATCCACACAACTTTTACTCACCACTCGTCAAGAGATCAGCAGTCATTACCGATCAAAACGGCAGTATTGTTGTAAATGAGCGAAGTAAGTCTTTGCAAACCAGACAAATATGCTACAGCGTTGGCCAACTACGTAACTTATTGGAACGCTGAGTGTGGCAAAAGAACTGTTGCAAGCCTAGCCTACACTGTCATGTCACTAAGCTTTGTGTCCATTCCTGTCAAGTGTGCGAACTGCAATGAACTCACCTCCAGTATTCAGCTACACTTATTAGGCTATCCTACTTGTTCGTGTGGGCAGACGACGATTTCATGCCAAACTACTTCAACTAAACCTCCCTTTCCAATGTATGACAGTGATTGATGGTGACACAACTGTTCAGACTTTCGCAGAAGATCGTTTGGACAGTGAAGTTTTACAGAATCGGGTTAGTCGTGAAATAATGGGAGAAGTTTACGAACAACCGATTCATTTTGCCATCATCCCATCGTTTATCGTGTCGCCTGCGTACGTAGGTAAACACAAAGCTCCATTACACATAGACTAATCCTGAAGACGAGGAAGCCCATACACGTAGCTGTGCATACATCATAGCGCCGCGCAGTTGTTTACAAAGTTGAGTTGACTTTAACAAGTCGTTTTCCTGTTGGATTATCTATATTTAGGATGTGACGTCGAAGGGACAGCTGCTGATCTTGCTCCACTTGCGAGCCATAATACCCAGGGACCAACCTGATCGACTTTGCGGCAGGTGCTTAATTGCAGCCTTGCATGGAGATGCCAGACGAACCCTTTTTTACTTGCACTTGAATTTGGAATGTTAAGGCTTAACAGCTTGGGACCGAATTTCGTGGGTGAAATGGGGAAAGGCCGGGAGTGCCCAGCCAACATGCCCAGTTGCCCAGTTGGCTGGGTGGGGTATAGGGAGTGGGGTGTAATGGGGAAGGGTGAGGGGATTGTGTCATTACATGAAGCGGACCATCAAATGACTTATCAGGGAGCTCCCTGAGCATACAATATCTCATCAGTAGTGGCGACAGAATGTCAAAATTGTGGAGGGAAAAACAAGGCATAATATTGGGGGACACAAATTTTGGGGGCAGTGGAAACTGAGCTCAAAGCGATCTCTGAGCTTTTAATTAGCCTATTTCTGAATGAAAAATATGTCTCTGGAGAGGTTTATTATTTATTTTTTTTTTTTTTTTTGGGGGGGGGGGTAACCAAACTCCTAACTGAACTAAGCTGGTGGGGAAAAAGTGGGCGACAAGACCAAAATCAAGTCCCCCCCACCCCCCCCCCCCCATCTTACTCGAGAAGGGCGCGGAAGGTCCATTACACACCGCTAAGTGTTTTGAATTTCTAACTGTGGAACCTAATTAGTGCACATTTTTTGCAATATTTGCATTGGACCTCTCATGGTACTTCCCATAAGTAGTTCGAATTGAAAGGAACAGTCTTTTCTTTTGGTCTTTCATCGCGTAACTTTTTCTAGTTTTGAAATAAGATTAGACTCAATATGTAGGCATTTTGCCGAAGTTGTACGATGCTCAACATCAATCTTTCAAGTTCTACTAAACTTTTCAGAGGGAGATGTTTATGCCCTTCGTCAGAATTTTTGCTTTTGATTTACAAAGAACTTAAACTGACTAACCTTTCAATGTCGTACCTCTCTCCATATGGACGAATCCGGACAGATTGTGATGGTTTGATTTTAGTCGGCCATTACTGGGGTCCATCACATTTAATCTTTAAATTTCCTTCCTTTCCTGTTCCATGAGTGGTTGTACACTGAAGTGTACCTTGATTCTCTCAACTTCACTAAATATGAGGATTCCAAATTCACGTAGACAATAAATGAAGACGATTAAAGGCTGATGGACCTCACTAATGGCTGCCTACAGTCACTAAAAACAAGCGCTGATCGGATTCGTCTATGGAATTGTTAATGTCTGTACGACAACCTATTATAGTTGCCTAGGGTGCCGTCTTATAACCAGGCTAGTCTTTGCATTTCGATTCTTTCAATCTATTTTGCCACCTAGGAGTCCATTCATTCTTTAGCAATAGACCTTGTGCATTGACGACACACTGACGTCACCCTCGGTTGCCAAACAAACGGTAGCAGACAATGCGCGTATTCGACTGGTTAACAAATAAGGAGGGTGTATTTTTTGCCATTGAGGCATCACATGCACAAGATCTATTGTTACTAAGGTGCTGTCGTGTGCGCATATCGGTAGTGGGATCAGTACTATCCAGTTTGCCAAATTGAAATGCTCTGATGTCACGTGATGTCACTACAGGGTTCCATCCAAGTCCACCAGAACCGATTCCATTTGAGACGCTTCCTGTTCATAGCATAGAGGTTTGACGTCGCTCCAGGATTGTTGGAAATAAATCCACTGCTCACAACTGTAAAAGGCCATTATGGAAAAGGGTCAATTGAGGGGGGGGGGGGGTCCTTCAGAAGGTTGTAAGATAAGATGTAAAACTATTACTTAACTAACTCAACTGGAGATAAAACAATGAAGCCTCTCAGCTATAACTGTAAGACCACGATATAGACTGCATGCGCACGTTTGCACAGAAGAAAAGTACGCCTGTAAGGGGCACAAATTAGCTGTCTGTGGGATGGGTAGGTTTTGCATGGGGAAAATTAGCTATATAAGGGAAATCAATCAAAAGCAGTTCTACAGAGACTGAATTAGCAACAGGGGACCCTCTATTAGCCTTCATCCGTGTTTAAATACTAAAAGTTTCAAATAAAGCACCTCTCGGCCTAAGGAGGGGAAAACCCCTCCCAGGACAGCAAACAATCAAACTTGGCGAACCCCCCCCCCCTTTTTTTTTTTATTTGATCCTTGTATCTCCGAACCTGCAAAAATTGCAGGAACTATCGGCTGAGATATAGTTACAATTTTTCTCTCAAATACTGAAAAAATAAATTTGAGAACGATGTCCCGAAATGTTATACTATAGATAAGCCTACTTAGAAGAGAAAAAAGAAAGAAAAAATGGGGGGATTTAGCTGTAGCTTAAAAACTAAAGTTTGGGGTGACTGTCCTTGCCCTTAAAGTTCAGTGCAGACCAGGTTGTTCTTTTGTGTCAGTTAGCTAGTGGCCCTTGTGAAAGGTGACGGTGACAGAGCAGCAAATCGAGTGGGGTTTACGTTGAAGCCAGCTTCAGAGTGGCATTATAATATTTAGTGAGCTGTATCAAGTGTTATTTACATTACCATCTGTTGTTACTACAAATCTTACAGCTGCATTTTGAAATACCAATCCTCCACAATCGTTTAGAATCGAATTATAAGGTATGGAGGTAATATTTCCTGCAAAATTATCACACGATTTGGCAAACGTTTTCATGTTACACACCATGAGGGAAAAATGGTGGCGCTTCACTTATACTGTGCCACATTAAGCTATGATTCTCTAATATCCAAACGCACGTCAGTCGATGCCTACTTAATCCCGGCCAGGGCGCCAAACTGCTATTTTTTGTACGATGGCGAGGGTAATTTCGACATACGGACCAAAAAGCATACTGGGAATTGGCCACACGACTAATTCCTAAATAGCAGTCACCCCTTTTTGTAATCATACCGGATATCACTTGGACACGTAACAAAGGCCCAATTGTTAACCCCTATTATATTGAAACAAGTTCATCTTTTTTGGGAAAAGTCGATCACCCTCTCGGTAGCCTGTGAAATAAAATAAACGCCAAAGAAGGTACTAAAGGCTCGGTTCCCGACTCAAGTCCGTGTTTATCGGAATTGGTCCGGAACAGTACTATAAATTAAGTTCCGGAATCGCAATAGGCCGGAATGGCCCTAGCACTGAACTAGGACTCAGAACCGAGTTCAAAAAAGTTACATTATGTCACTGAAAGATACACACAGTCAAGTAAATTACAGGATGGAATTGGTTATATAACATTGAGGGAGTGAAGTGTTCAATGAACATGCACTTGCAAAACGACGTAAAACGTTAACGTTTTATGATATTCAGTATGTCAAATGTCCGTCAGTAATCGGGACACTGGAACCGGAATCAGCCAGGATGATCGGCTTACTTAAACTTCAATACAGTGTGACTAACCTGCAAGTATACATGAGTAGACACGGAAGATAAAATCGGATTCAAACAATTTATTACCCGATTCATCGCAAAATTCCTGGTATGAATTACCTAGGTAAAGTTTACCTTTATGAATTAATTGGTAATGATTGACCATACCTTTTCAAGGCATGAAATTCATTGATATGCCGAAGGGATACTTGTAAGATTGACCCACGGACTTCCTATACATGGACAGAGCATACTGCGCAGTACATTGTCCCTACCGTATTGTGAGAAAATTCGCACGAAGATGGCCGTCTGCTGTGGTTTTTGTGTGAAAGCTTAGACTTGCTCAAGTATATCTCCATATTTTGCAAGAAAGTTGAAATATTTTTTAAATATGCCAAAGTAAGGTCAAAATCACTTCACACATTTCTGGAATATGATATTGTTTCACATTCAAATTTAACTTTTGCTGAAAATATAACAGTCTTCGTCAAATCAGACGATTTACAGGTTCACGGTGGCCATCTTGGTGAGTCTTTTTTGTCCCAGTTGGTGTCGACCATCTACGGATAGGACGGACACGTTACACGCTCTGTCCATATATGTAAGTCCGTGGATTGACCCCATCGATGAAGAATGAGCAAACCATTTTGGGGACGTCCGGGTGCATGAAAGAACTTACCAGAGATTTTAAATATGGCACGCCAAAAGGCTCATCAAATATGATGATGTTCTAAAAAAAAAGTTCATGTACTAAAATTACACGTTCATGTACCAAAAATATACGATGATGTACTAACTTCATATGATCATGATGTAAATTTACACCATCATGTACTAAAACCATAAGTTCATCATGTTAAATGTTACGTTGTACATCATCACTGTAAAATCACACTTTGTACATCTTAAAACACACGTTGTACATGTAAAAACGTAAGATCATCATGTTATTATTGTCTCTTCCGCACGCCATACAGATAGAGCCTTTCGGCGTACCAGAAGTCCGCCAAACGGCTCACCGAATTTGATGTAGTAAAAGTACACGTTCATGTACTAACTGCTTAGGATCATGTACAAATTTCATACGTTCATGTACTGATTTCATACGTTCATGTACTGATTTCATACGATCATGTACTAAATGTCAGTATTGATTGGCTCTTGAGAGTCCTGTGACATTTTTTATACAAACAAAGTCACGAAGGAAGGATAAAGTTTATGGTCACTTCACCTGTCCCACCCGCTCGTGATAATCTTCCTAGACAGTGGTGCGTTGGAGTAATTATGCATGAGGAGCTGAACATTGTGAGAAGATGTCTAAATCGAGCGACACCGTCCGTGGCCGTCCGTGTAGGTCTACGGGGACGTACCCGATTATTTTGCCATTACTACCTTCCAGATGAGAAAAAGCACTTTCGAGCCATTTTAAGTGATTCTCTCTGCTTATTTACACCTCACCTCGACCCTATCGCAAATAATGTTGCTAAATGCGTTTTCAAGTAATTAACTTTCTGTGTAAAAAATACTTTCGGAAGACGTGCTTACTCTGCCATGACCACCATCAATAGTGGCGGCGCCATTGATCATTTTATCAAAATGCTCGTAAATGGTCTGAGGGCCGTGAGGTTAGCTGGTTAGTGAAGTGTTGTCTTTCAGTGGACGTAGCTTCTTGAAGAAGCAGTTTTAAGTTTTTTTCCTTAACGGCTCTTGTCAGAGGGTATGGAGGACTTTACAAAAAGGAATGGTCGTAAATCATCTCTAACTGTATCAAAATGGCAACAAGGAACACTTTAAATTTTGTTTATCCTACATAATATCTAATATCAAAATCCTTTCCCAAAACGCGGGCGAAATGAATATTAATCTTTCTCTTAGAGCTTCGCGAGAACCCTTTGATTATGCTCACCATTTTTGAAATTGGAAAGGAACATGTGAGCGATAATGATGTAGCTTCCGCTTCTTTTAAATCTTCTCTTTTTGAAACGCTGAGTATATCAGTAAACCGTCCATTCTGCAAATAGCAATTCCAAAGACTTAGGGGGCAGACTTTTGGTACGTGTCTTTTTGTCAATGTCATTTTACCTTGACCAAACACGACGCACAACAAAACGCTATTCCATAATCCTTTGTAATTTTATTTGGAAAGGGGTCCGTGGGTAAGGTGGGTTAGATCAAAAATGTTTCATAATTTATAATTTGCATAACATGCTCATTCAGTTAATCAATTTCTCTAGACGCCAAGTTAAAATAAATTCAAACAAAACTTCTCCACAGGTTTAATTGAATTTTGCCTCCTCATATAGCGGATCTCTCACCGACAGTAGTCGTTTTGAAAGCGGCCTATATTTTGGTACTTTTTCAGGTTTTCTTTTCTTTTACTAATTTATTTTAATTATTATTATTTTTTTGAGCAGTCCTTAGTTCTCGGAACTGGATTTGATGTTTTAACTTTTGAAAAGTTGGCTATTTGGGACAAGGTCAAAGGGCGTGTCCACCGTCGGAATATTAGCCCGGACATGTAGTTGCCAGTTGGGGCTGCATGAACTCTGATCAAGAGCGATATTTCAACCAAGTTACCCCTTCCTCCTCACCTTAGTTTAACTATAAATACAGATGTGCAAAAAGTATCATTCTTTATAGCTTCTTTTGTTTAAAGGTCAAGAGCAGTCATCCCAACTTGAAGAGGTATAGTAGAATGTCCTGTTTCATGATTGGCTGTTGGGAATCATGTAACAACATTTTTTCCTTTCAAATGTGAAATTTACTAGATATGACTGTTTAGTTTACCTTGAATATGCATCATTGAAGTCATATATGTAATGAAAGTAACTTTAACAGTAAAAGAGAAGAAGGGCCAAAATTGTGATATTTAGCTGTTAATTCAAAATAAGTTTAGGACACTGTTCTTGACCTTCAATAGTGTACTGAGCGCACGGACTTCCTATACATGGACAGAGCATACTGCACTGCATTGTCGCTACCGCACGTGTGAGAAAAGGCGCACCAAGATGGCCGTCTGCTATGTGCTTGTGTGGAAGTTTGACTTGCACAAGTCAATTCCCAGACTTTGCAAGAAAGTTGAAATATTTTTGAATTATGACAAGGTAAGGTCAAAATCACTACACGTATTGCAGGAATATGATGTTCTTCCCCATTCAAGTTTAATTTTTGTTTAAAATATTACAGAGTCGTCGTCAAATCAGGCGATTTATAGGTTCACGGCGGCCATCTTGGAGCGGAGCGCCTTTTTTGTCCCAGCCGGTGGCAACCATCTACGGATAGGATGTACACGTTACATGATGCGTCCATGTATATAAGTCCGTGGCTAAGCTGCAATCAGAGTTTGTTTTATTCTTTTTTGTTCGCATTTTCAGTTCCGAACTAAATTTGTACGCTAACTTAACAAAGGCTAGAAAGAGAAATCTTCTTCTGTCTATGGCGGTCACGTGATCGATTATAGTGTAGTAGGTTCTATGTAGTCTTGCATCCATCATGTAAATTTTTTTACTCGACAAATATTAAGAAAATTTTTTTCATTCACCAGTAATTAATAACAAGTTGACGTTTCTTTTACCTGGAACACATCTTCAATGTTTTTATATTCTGACAATCAGTACAGAAGGGATAAGGAGGTGCTGTGCTAAAAAAATGGTAAATATCCCTGTCAACTCTAAGTGCCCTTTAAAAGGCCATCGGAAATTATTTCTAACTTTTCGCAGTATTATGATATCCGTTACTTTTATAGTGGTTTCTCTGTTTGTATATCCTGGTATTGCTTAAATGAAAATGTCTGATTAATCAACGGAATTGAATCAAATAAAAAAATAGGAGAGAGCCTGACTGTCGATAAAGGGGAAAATCAGTATTGTACTTTTTTGTAATTCTGTAATTGTTGGGCCATGCCAAAGATCCTCTCAGTTACGCTGTGCGCCAGATGTGATCATATCGTACGAGCCATGTTAAGTTTGGGGAGACAAAAGATTATCGGTGATCGTCCGAAAAATGTTATCCTGTCAGAAAGACTAAGCGGTGTACAACCATCGGTTGGCACAAGACCTACAGTAAATGGGAAAATCGTGATCCTTCACAATTAGACGTGGCATACCCAACCTTTTAAGCCGAATCTAGGGCAGTCTTTATTTTGTAATCGTGCCCAGAGGAGTGTTTCTGCCCAAAGTTCAGATTTTGCAAGTTATTTTGCCTCTTGCATTGGGAGGCAATCTTTCCCTTTTTCCTTCCCTCTGCCTTTAAACCCTTGCTCACCCTAGCCTCGAACGCTTATGGCGGTAATAGCCATGTCTGGATATTTTTTGTACTTTCATGCATTTCACTTATATCAACATAAGTTCATGTCTATTGACTCAGTAACCGACTTGAAATTAGTGACTAACGGTTGTAAAAACTAATTAATTTTCAGGACCTAGCCCATCTATCATAGACAACTACAACATAGCAATTTTTTGCCGAATTGGGGGACTGCATTCTCCCCTGACACCCTTCGCGCCCGATTTCCTCATTTTCTGCTCTATCTTCCTTTCTCCACCGGACTGCATTTTGTAGCTACCATATATTTGTTTCAAAAGCAACTCATTTGTAATTGGAATGCACAAAAAAGGAGAACTTACTACATTGAATTCTTTCAACTTGTCTACACTATCGACAGTGCAAGTGTTTCATCGACATTAAAAACATTGTCAACATCCACAAAGCCAGAGCAGATGAGGAAATGGCTTGGGTGAAAAATAATGAAAATGAAGCCTGTGGATATAAAGAACGAAGCCCTTCCCTAGATTTTATAGATCTACTCACAAACATGTTAAACTGATGTAAGTGTCGAATTATTGTTTATTCCTAAGATCTGGCATGTTGCATTTTGTAGTGCGCTAAAATATTTTTTGAGTAATACTTTGCATAAGAGTATGTATCGGGATTCACCAGGAGTTGGTACTGACTTACGAGGGACTCAGACCGGGAAATTGGTTCTGCTTTTGTATGGGAGTCTCAATCCGTATATATATGATAACTTGAAAAGTCACCCTGACAATATGCTTGATTTTGCTAATAGCAAATGCATACTCTTCAATAATTAACCCAAATTTACCTTTAAAACCCAATTTGTCAGATTTTCTTTCACAGTAATCCATTTTCCCCAAACAACTTCAAAGCTTTCAAGTTTAAGTCAAAATGATTTTTGGTGCTTCGCGAAAGTCTCCAGAAGTTTTGTGGTTCTTCTCTTTTTGGTGGCTAGTCGACTTTGTCTGGGATTTCAGGGTATAGAATGAAACCCAGACAAAGTCGACGGTTCTATTTGCCCCCTCCCCCCTGCCCCGGCCGAGAAGCTTCAAAGGTCTGAGAAAAATAAACTGACTGATTTTAGTCTATTACAGGAAGTTTGCTTTTTAAATCCTAAAGCTTGTCAGGCCGAACCACATAAGTGTTATTTTTGAGGTACTTTAGACAGCACCCTTGTTTAAACCATAAAGGTATGCGACGGGGGTAGTTCCAAAACACGCTCTCTCCCTTTCAAACTGAACAGTAGAACAGCTCGTGTTACTCCGAAGTGGTCGGTAGTGAGAAACTTCTGGAACGGGGAATCAACCTTGCAGATTGAGTAAGTTAGTCAGATCGACTTTTACGGCCCAGTTTCCAACCAATTGGTTCAAGTCGAGCCGCGGCCACTACCCTTTTCCCAGTTGTGACTCACTGGCTTGTTTTCCCTACTGCATTGCATACGCGCATCATCACGCACAACTGCAGTAGGTTCCATTTTTAGAGTCTTTGGTATGACTTGACCTGGGAATAGAACCCGGGTCTTCCGCGTGAGAGGCGGATGCTCCTACCGCAGGGTTTTTAATATGGTGTCATTGCCAATAGCTAGTCAATCAAATTAGCAAGTATTTTGCCAAATTCTTGGGTATATAGGAAAAGTCTGCGAGTAGAACGAGGTCACATGTTTTTGTGGGCAACTGACATCCTGACTGCTTTTCTCCCAAGCCAGTAGTTTCATTACATTAAGGGTTATGCCCAACATGGAGGGGAGTCGGAGGTAATTCCCCGAGAGCATGCTCGAAGATACCAGCGTCAAACGTTCGAAGTCTCGATGGGGACCGAGAGGGGGGTCCGGGGTGTGGGGTCAAAATGTCATAAGACACGGCATGTTACGTTGTGTTTAGTTTCAAAATCAAAACACTTCGTAGAGCATAAACTATAGTAGAACTGGAACCGAGACGGGAAGGGGGAGGGGCGCTCAAAGAGGAAACTTTGGCTCATGGACATGTTCTTAACTGAAATATACAAGGGTTATTCCTATCATTTTTATGGGAACCTTGACAAGGAGGTTAAAGAAGAGTTGTTCTCCACAAACAAGATTTATGAACCATGTTATCCTTTCGTAAATTTTGATCACATATTGAACTTCAGGATCTAAATAATTTGTGCGATTTAGTGTTAAGCTATATTCTTACACGGTTCAAAGGAACAAGAACTTGAGCAATGCTTATTATCACCTTCAGGTTTGTCTTTTTTTCAAGATTTGCTTCTTAGGGGGAGGGAGAGAGCGAATATATGCCATACCTTCCCCTTTCAAGTAAGTTCAAGTTGTTCATTTGCTTCTCTTTCGATCCTGTATAACACGTTACTCTACATAAAAGAAGGGTTTAAGGTACCGCAACAGGATTTGATATGTTACAGAGGGGTGCTTATTCTTAGAATTTTTGTGACTCCATGTGCCTCATGGACTCAAATGATGTGATAATTTAGCTTGGAAATTATAGCACTTTATTTGATATTTGCCTTGACTGCCTCATATTCTAAGTTTCAAAGTGGAATGGTCTAGATAAAGTTATACTCTTGTAACTGTCAAGGGGGGGGGGGGGGGAAGATAAAATGGACAATTGTTGGTACATTTCTAAGATCTAAGGAATGGCCTACATTCAACAATGAGTGTTCACATTTTCTAAGGTCATTTTTCCATATATAGAAATTCTTCAAAAACGGAACATTTTTTCGTATTTCAGCTCTCTGTGAGGCAACTTTGAAACTTTTAAAATAAAAGAAAAACCTTCAAACTGTTTTTTTTTTGGGGGGGGGGGGGCTAGTCCATACAGTTCCCCCCACCTAACAGTTTTTGCATACCAAATTAGGGGGGAAAATAAAACAAAACTGAAATGAGTTGTATGCTAACTAAAATTATAACAAATTGGAAAGAAAGAGTGTCAATCAAATCAAATGAACACAAAAAATTCCAAAACCATTTAATATAGGTGTCTCAGTTATAATTAACATCTGCATATAATTAACATCTTACATAGCGGATTGGACAGTTTCATTACTGAAACAGATACTTGCATAAAATGTACATGGTCCACTTAAATGCAATTATGATTAACAACAAAATGACAATACCTTTCTTTTACTTAATTTGTAACATTTATCTACAACACATTATGATTCATCTGTACATTATTCTTTGTTCGTGTTGTTTAACGGCAGAATGGTTTTTGACATTTATGTACAGTAGGCTTCATGTCTCGCCCAATATTTATTTATCTACAAAACAGCCAGGCTAACTCTGCAATGTACGAAATTTCCATGGCAGTTGAGTAACTTTTTGATTAAAGTTTACAAAAATAAAGCACACACAGATTAAATATGAAGGGCAAATAAAAATTGTTTTAAAATAAATAAGTACAGAGCTCTTAAATGACAAAAGCAAAACACCAAAAAGTAAGCAGTGCAGTGAAGCAGTGTAGTACACAACACTGTCCTGTATCATGATTGGCTCTTGAAAGCCTTGTGACAATATTTCTACTCCCCAAATTGAATGAAAACTACTAGAAGTTATGGCTTAGTTTACCTTGGGAATATGCAATAATGAAGTCTAAAAATGTTATGAAGATTCTTTGAAGAAAACTAAAAAGAAGATTTTGAGATTAAGCTTTTGCTTCAAAACAAGTTTAGGGTGACCATTTAGTCTTGCCCTTTAAGGCCAAATCCTCTCACCCCAAACAGTTATAATTCTCTTAACCTACTTACTTAAGCCCTTCCCATAACTGCTTAAAATTAATCCTCATCCAGACACAACCTCTCTCAGTTTATTGCTACTGGGTGAGTATACAAGACCCAATGTGTAATCAAAATTCAGTACAGCACAGTGCAGGCTGTGTAATATGAGCCATGGTACTTGATATTGTTTGAACTAGCTGTCAATCAAACAAGCTGAGCCAATTGAGAATTTTTGTTAACCCCTACAAAAATAATAGTTTGGGGTGAGAGAATTGGCCCTTTAAACAATCCAGTGGCCACAGCGAGGAATGAGGTAGAATATGCAGCCTCAATAATGTCTTGGAAGATTATTTCTGTCAGAGTAATTGGGCTCCTTGAAAAGGACAAAACTTCTCAAAGAGAAGTGAAAACAGACCCCTTTCCTATGTCAGCAAAACTTCCACAAAGATGTTCCCCCAAATGTATCAGTCTGGCTATGGGCCTGAGCTTCAGACCAATCATCCAATCTCTTCCCAAAAATGGTCCCCAAGCTATGGAAGGCTTTGTTTTCTTTGGTAATAACTTTCCAGAATGTAAAGCTTGCAACATAAGTTTGCGATTTTGAACTAACTGAAAACCATTATCAATGGAGAATTCATCCGAGGTAAGCACTCTCTGACTTTTCCCACATGCCTGTCAGAAAAAAAGCACAAATTGTTTTGGTTGGCTTCAAACTTGCACGCTACTAAGGATATAAATTGCAATTAAAATACGGGATACACATCCTAGGCAGTAGAAGCCTGGCAATTAGTTTTAGTTGACAACAAAATACTTCCTTCTCACGGTTTTACATTTCGTTGTAGGTTACTTGATGTGTGTTTCACTTTTCTATTTGCAGTGCGCTCACCCCTAAATGTTGCTGCATGCAGCAAGGATAAAGTTAATGACATTGTGAAAAGAGAGTTTTGGCTGTGAAACTGAAAAATCTTCCCTTTCTCTTTAGCACATCTTCATTTTAAAATGTTCAAAATGCTTAAATATAGGCAACCATTGGACAGCTCCCCTTCCCCAGCCACTGAGCTAATTCAACTCCTTTAAATCGCAGCAAATTCAACCCTGTGGTTCCTATCATGTGGAAGGGTAATATTAGAAGTTTCTGATTATTTCCAATGAGAGATTAGTGAAACAAGTATCCCCCTGAGGCTACCCCATCCCTCTCCACTTTTCTGAGTTTACACTTCTTCAGACAATTATGATGGAGTCACCTAGTTTGCTTGAAACTGGTACGACACCTTAAATAAGAGAGCTGTATTTAAGTACTCTATCAGGCATATTAAAAGAATCAGTAAAGAACAAAAAGTAATCATGAAAGTGGTTTCAACTGGCATCAAAATTAAAGGGAAAATGCAGTCACACAAAATTAACTTGGTATTTGTGAGTCTCCCAATTAATGTTTGATTCTTCCAAATCATGTGGAAACAATTTGGTAACTGAAATTTTCAATCATTCAAAGCAATCCTTTTAGGCCTGATACTCCCCCCCCCCCAAACAATTTCAAGTCTGCTAACCTACTAACTTAAAGGGAAATAATGCATTTAAAATGCTCCAACATAGCATTAAAAGTAAAAAGCTCTACTTATTTTCAAATCATTTGGTTTCAACAAGAAACCCCAGCAATAGCTTCATCTCCTAAAAATATTACACACAAGAGGAGTTATAGAAGTTGCATCTTTTGAAATGTTGAAAGTTTGGGTGAACAAATTATTCTGGAGTAATAAACAACTGAATTTCTATCTACTTATTTAATGAAAAGAAGGCTACTATACTGCCTTATTTGTTGTTATTATTTATCACTCTTTGCCTATAAATATTGGTTTTAAAAGGATGAAATTTCCTTGTAAATTTAAAAAAATATTTCACTTTAAGCCCCTCCCCCAACTGTCTAAAATTCATCCTAACACAGACACAATCTCTGCCATTGCTTCAGGGTGAGTATACCTTGCCTAATTTGTAATCAGAACACTCAGTACAGTACATGCCGTGTAATATGACTTTGGTACTGTGCATTTTTTGAACTAGCTGTCAATCAAAGAGCTTAGCCAAGTGAGAATATCTGGGGAATACTGCAAAAATTGTAGTTTGAGTGAGAGCAATAGCCTTCTAAAGTGTACCTGAAGTAAAAAAAATTCAAAATTATATATTAAACAGCATGAGAAATAAACTCTAACAGTCCAACTTCCACGTTCATAGAAAATTCTTGAACCGAGATATAAAACATGGAATTTTATTCACTTAAACAAATTAGTCCATTGCACAATAATTTGTGACTTTTTTGTTGTAAAACTCACATTACCTGCTTTGTATCCCTTTAAAATTAAAAATGTTGTCATGACCTTGACCACTTCCTGTTTGCTTGCATAGCATGTTGCACAGAGAAGGCTTAATGAATACATCACCCCATAAGAGTGCTATCATACCTTGGTACATTGCAACTTCCAGAAAACAAGTAAATGCAATGGCTGCAATTTGAGTAGTACAACAATAAAGTCACAAATTATTGTGCAATGTACCATTTTAATTTGAGTGAATTAACTTCAACATTTTGTATTTTGGCTCAAGACTGTCATATGAAGATGGAAGTTGGAATGTTTTAATAGTATACAGTTTTGAATTTTTTGACTGGAGGTACCCCTTAAGTAATCTGTCAATGTCAATGGGAGTGTTTTAAAACTGGCATTTCTCCCTCAGTTAAATTCATTTTCCTCCCAAGCCTATGAAGTTATTAAGAGAGTAAATATTACAAAGCACTACCATTAGCTTTTTTAAATTTAAATAAAGCAAAAAACCAAAACAATAGGTCACAAATAAAAGCCATTAATTTCCCCAAAAGCTTTTAAAGTTATAATTAAGTAGTCAAGCCACAAATCTTTCCTTTCTGTCAACCTTTCCCGAGCACCTCTCAAGTACTCCCTGTTAGTACTCGGTAACGATTACTAATTTTTCATCCCATTCATAAAAGATTACTGCAAAGCATAAATTTGATACATTTGGGTTAAGCAGTAACTTCCAGGCAATCCTTGGCAATAGCCTAAGGGTTGGTTGGAATTCCCTGACGGAATTTTTTCTTTAATTTCAATGGGTAATTCAAATATTGCTGGATTGATATTTCACTCCTCCCATCTTCATTTTTTATGCTGGTTTCGTATACCTTCTTCATTTACTCCATGAAAGTGTTCTCTTTTGACAGAGGGATTGTGCAATTACCATTTATTTCTCCCAAAAGTTCTTCTACAAGTTTTTAAAAGTACTTGCCAGAAAAGGGCCCATGGACTGGACAAATCAGTTGAAAAAAAAATTGACTCCTTCTGCTGAAACTTAATTCAAAGTTCCATCTAGAACAAAAATCACACACAAAATATATAAAGGAGGGGAATTTCACCCCCAAATTTTAAGACCTAAATGCCAACAGTTTTCCACCAGGTCTTCTTGTTCAGGCTCCTTGCCACTTGGTTAGACTGGTCAAACCCAACTGTTTCCACTCGGCTTTCGTTATACAAAGGTTGTCAAATGCTGACAAGGGTGCCAGCACGCAAGCACCGTGGTATGCTGCGTGGTACCTCTCTGGTGATGCATGAACCTGAAAATGAAAAAAAAAAAACAGTCACATGCTGCTAAGATTGAATAGGATGTTTTAGCCAATGTTACCCGAGAAAAAGGCGTTTTCTTGGATGAAGCTTGTCTCTGTAATTCCGGCAGTTAACCCTGTTTAAACCAACCTCGTTGCCCTATTGAGCAAATAGTCTTTGAAGGGGGCAAACACTTTTAACTTGATTGATCTCAAGATACCTGAACAGGGAATTCTGTGACAGATTCTGGATTATTAGTTGCCAGCTTGAGATGGCTAAAACTTACTTTTTGCTTTTAGCATCATGAGTAGAAACTTCTGAGTCACATTTTTGCAAGATGCCTGCTTTTAATAAACCGCCTTTAAGCTATGTGTATAACAGAGGCAGCCTTGCCTCCGTCTACTTAAAATTCTTCAGTACCCTAGAAATGTTCATTTTTCATGTAATGGGGTCACATTTTTGCAAGATGCCCCTTTTGACCCCCTTTGAGCTATGTGTATGTATGAGAGAGGCAGCCTTGCCTCCTATTTAAAATTCTTCAGTCCTCAAAAAACGTTTACTTTTCAATTTTCATGAAATGTTTAAAACATTAACATTCATATTCCTTCTTTATATCTACATTTCATAGCATAAATGTACAGACAGAGGTAAATATCCTTTAAAGGAAAAATTGCAGGGAATAATTTTACAATGCCTAACTGGTATTCATAATTAGCTACAGTGGGTGTAATTGCACCTCAATCTTTCAGTTCAATCAACTTCCTTGTAAAATGATCATCCAGATGGGAACAATGACTTGCAGTCTGCTCTACAGAAATTAATTTACAAAAGGAAGAAATGAGACTTAGAAACACAAAGTTTCTTCTCAATACACCAGATAAAATCTATTTCACTTTTAATATCTTCTAACAAGAAGGCTAGCCTCATGTTCTTTAGCAAGAAGCTTAAAGGAGGCATACAGTCATGCCAGTTTAAGTTTAGTGAGGTAGTTTATCCTATTTCAGGAACATGGCTCTTGAAAATAATGTCACAGTATTTTTCTCACTGAGTTAAAAAAATTCAAGAGGAGTAAGTCTTTAGTCTCTTTTTTGATTTTACATACGGAAACCTAAAATATCATGAACAGTTCTCAGGGTGGGTTTATTAGCTGGTTAGACAGAGTTTTCTGGCCCAGCTTCCAACCTATTGGTTCAAGTTGAGCCGGCTGCAGCCTTTTTCCAGTTGTGGCTCACTGGCTTGTTTTCCCTACTTCATTGCTTATGAGGGGCATCCATGATGCTAGAATTCAATAGGAGGTTTTAGCCATCAGATGACATAAGACATCTATATATTTCACCCGAGAAAATGGCCTTTTCCCGGGGAAGTTTGGCTAAATGACCCTATTGAATTCTAGCGGCATGCAGGCACAACGGCAGTAGGTTGCATTTTAAGAGTCTTTGGTAGGACTCCGACCTGGGAATAGAACCCGGGCCTTCCACATGAAAGGTTATATTAAAGAGAAGTTATATTACATTAGTTAAAATTAACTGGCATTTCAAAATGTTTTACAGTGCTGCTCTTGCCCTTTAACATAAGTTAACATGATTCAAGAGCATTGTCCGTCCTTAATGCTTCACTGACAATGGAATGACAAAGAGAAAGTAAGTGCAACTAAGTTTTTGTTTCCTCTTATTCTTACACCTTCAAGAGGTCGGTGGTGCATGACGTTGGTTTCCCTTTCTCTTTATTGTGACAATAACTTGTGCCAGGGAAGGAAACATTAAGTCTCCCTCCCTGTAATGAAAAGACTTTTAAGTCTTATTTGCAGAAAAACAAACAAAGAACAAAGAAGTGGGAGCTGATCCAAAACTGAAGCAGGATCTTGATTGAACAAGACAGAGACAAAGAGATTTTATTGGGAATTTGAAGGGCAAGTATATAGTGTAGATGAAATTTATATCCGTACACTGTCCTGTGCATAACTACAATGTTGAATTGTTGGTAAAGGTGTATTATGAGCGAAAGACTTTTTTTAACAATTACTTTACATTACGGGATATTAGCCTTTAAGGAGATCCGTCATAGCTACCACAGTTTTTAGGGAAAAACTGTGGTTCCCAATTATAGTAACCAACCACTGGTACATTACTCCTATTAGCTGCTTCAATGAGCAGCAGATTTGATTGCCATTCTGGTACAACAGAAGCCCAACAACTTCGGGGTTCAAATAACAACTTACAACAAATCCTGGAATAAGACTTGGCAAAAAGGAAATCAAATTACTTAAAGTGCACTGAAGGGCTACATCCCCTTTCAGCTTATTCTGAGATAAAGTACTATCAAATTTCAACCTTCATGGTCTTTTTCAAATGCTTAAATGGGCATATAATAAGTACTGAAAACAGTTCCTGACGAGATCGTTCTAAGGCTATTTTTTCCGAAAGGAGGCCTGTATACACTAGCAACATTCACAAAACATTCCTGAAACATTTCCAAAGCATCCACTAGCAACAAATCCAAAAACATGCTTGTTTTCAGTTTGTTGCACAGTGTAGACAGGGTATACAGCATGTTTTGAAAATGTTTTGGAAATATTGCAAAAAGAAATGTCCTGTCAATTCTTTTCAAAACATTTTCAAAACATATTCAAAATGTTTCCAAATTGTTTTTACTCTGTCTACACTGTGCAACAAACCAAAGAGAAGCATGTTTTGGGTTTGTTGCAGGTTAAGTGTTTTGAGAATGTTTTACAATTGCTCGTGTATACAGGCCTTTATACATACTATGGAGCAATTTCAATGAAAAAGGATGGATCAGGCATGTGTGGCCCCTCCCCCACCCAAATTTTCCAATAAAAAGGTTTGCACTGAAGGGGAAAGAAAATATTACCTAGAAAATCCACCAAAGGAAACCTTCATGTTGTAAGCTTGTAGAATATTTTTCACCATTTTGAATCAATGCTCCTTAAACAAGGCAAAATGGGACACTATAGCATTAGATCCCTCCCACAGGCCACCGGAACTACTTCTAAGGAACCAACTCCCATTCCTAGTTGATTACTTCTGCTACAGACCTGCTACTTGAAGCTACAACAGGCCGAGGAGCATAAATCCCATTGTGCTTGGGTGAAATATAGAGACTACAGCTAACAAAGTAGTTGTGAACAAAATACTCATAAAGGTACTAATATTGGCAGTTAGTGTATAGACGAATCCGATTAGCGCTTGTTTTTAGTGACTGTAAGCAGCCATTAGTGGGGTCCATCAGCTTATAATCATCTTCATTTATTGTCAGCATGAATTTCAAATCCTCATATTCAGTGAAGTTGAGAAAATTAAGATACACTTCATTGTACAACCATCCATGGAAAAGGTAAGGAAGGAAATAAAAAGATTTATGGTAATGGACCCCAGCAATGGCCGACTAAAATCAGACCATCACAATCTGTCTGAATTCGTCTCTATGAATAACAGCAGACACACGTGGGTGTCTGCTGTAACTGGGGATGGGGGCCATCATGCACTGATCCCCTCATTTCTTTTGTTAACAAACTGTCTGCACAGTACTTATGCCAAGCTAGAACACTTGTGCACCACTAAATTCCTAAATAGAAATGACAAAGTTACCCTGACACTGTTGCCTTTAGGCAGAAGCTGCACAAGTTCACTTCTAAGTCTCTCAGCAAGTCCTGGAAGAAGAGTTGTACCTCCACATAAATAAATGTTTCTATGGAAACAAAGAAATTCTTCAGTTACAAAAATGTCCATTTCAATCTTTCTTTGGTTAAAAATATATAAATGGAAAGGGTGATGGTGGGAGGGTAAATGAGTGGCAGAATTTGCAACCTTCTGTAATATTACTAGCCAGGCACGTAGCCAGGATTGTGTCATACGTGGGGTGTCATGGGGTATTTTGGGGCACCACATGAGGGAAAAGTCTAAGGATGAAGTGAAAAAGCCCACTTTTTTAGGTGTTTTTTTGCATTGCAAGGTTGGGTCATGGGGGGTTCTGATCCCCCCAAACCGCTCCCTTCCAGTGGCTACGCCACTGTTACTAGTTAACGTTCATGCAGAAAGCTGGATTCAATTCCTGAAAACCACTCAAAATGTTACAACAGAAAATCTTGCACCAAGCTTTGAAATCTTGCTGTACAGTATATCATGCCTCAAATCATTCCTCTAATCTCTCTATCCTGTAATCTGTAAATTCTGCTTTATTGAAATGCTTTCACCTCAACTTGATCCTACTAATGTGAGCTGACAATCTCACTTCATGAATGGTGCTTAAGGATGTTTGACATTTTTTTCCTCATTTGTGCAGTTTACTAGGAGTAACTTCTTGGATTATCTTGATAATGCAATGGATCTTGCAAAACATGTCACAATATTTTCCTCATCGACTTGGGAAATTTATGACTCATTTACTCAATGCCATATGTTACATATGCAATATCTAAGTTCAAAAATATAATGAAAGATGCTTCGACTAAAAAAAAAAGAAATCAGTGAGAATAAACAATTGTTTCAAAATAAACTTTAGGGTGACTGCACTTGTCCTTTTAAATAGTTTCTGTATCAATTAAACTATAACCAAATAACCCATAGAAGTTATCAAAACAAAGACAATTGCTTTAGTATTAATAGTTTGTAGTATCTGAAAAAACTTGAAAAATAGAGGGCAGCATTACAGATTTGAACATTACAACATTGTGAAAATTTTGAATGGTGATGAGTACACATATAATTTCTTAAATCCCAGATTCCACTTTGAATGTTTCTATATATTTTGCTGAAACCAAGCTTTTGAAAAGGAAGCATGGAGAAAATTGGGGAGAAGACAAACATTTCCATCAAATAATTTTCTTTTTGGGGAGAGGGAAAACGTGGCAGGCCAAATAGAGAGATTTTTCACTGGGATAAAGTCTATTTGCACCAAGTAGTGAATTTCAGACTCATTTATAAAGGGTGAAATACTAAGAATAACATTCCCAGAATGAAAGCCTATTGCAATATGACAGTGGTAAAGGAAATTGAGCAGCTCCCACAGGGTGAAAATTCTTACAGCAAAATTACATCAGAAGATGCAATTGTGAAATAGGAAGGCTGCCAGAGTGGAATACTTTCTGCTACAGACCAACAACCAGAAAATGCGCCAGGGGATAAATGCCCCCCTCACGCCACCTGTGCATGTAAGATCAATTACTACAGCAGGGCTGTAAGCCTGTGCCAAACCCAAACGGGGCAGTGTTTGACACTGCCCTCGTAGAGCACCACCATCACTCAGCATGTGATACATGCTGTCACGGTGACGTTGCTTCTTGAGAAAGCAAGATACAGACTTCACAGCAGATCAAAGGCTGTGTGGGGTGTAACTGATATCTGAGTTTGTAAAATGAGTGGGGCCTTCAAGTGATCTATGCTTTCATTGTGTTCATACTGTGTGAAAAGCAATGAACGCACGCCCGACTGGCCTGTTAGCCAATCCCAAATGTTTCATAACTTTTTGTATATTTTAATATATCTGTTACTGTCAATTAATTGGGATGTGAAATATGATCATACCAGTTGTGCATGTAGTGAGCCTCATTTCCTCCCAGAAGCAATAAGAGGTAATCAGGCAGAGAAGGAGGATGAAACAAAAGTAAGAAGGAACGTTTCATCATGTGCATTTATGACATGGAATTTTCTGGGGGCAGTTTCCCCCCTGTTCCTTGGAGGCTCTGACCCTGTACGGATAATGAAACATGAGGATTACAGGAAGCACAGACCAATAATATGATGACACAATGTTGAACTATAAATCAGACTGAAGGGGAATAGTGATGTCTGGAATAAATATCCGTGTTCATAAACTAAAGATGTAAGCCAAGCAAAAGTCCATTTGCTGACACTTTGGCAACCAGAACTGACAGCCTGGGGTGAAGGGTCAAAAGGGGTAGGGTTTCCCTTTGAGGAAACTTTTCACATCAGTGGACCAACGTGCAAAATAGTACTTTCTTTTTCGGTATTTCAAGTCTGTTCACCGGGTAAAAATAACACTTGTGAAAGACCCCAAAATCTTAAATCCACTCCCCACACTTGGTCATTAGGGTAAAGCTATTTGTCTAGCAACATGGATTTCCTAAGAATTTTGCTCAAGATTTCCAATTTTCTTAAATCAGGAAATTTTCTGAACTCATCTTTGATATACTACTGGGTAGAAACTTTACCATTAAATCTTCAGAATGATTGATTGTGATGCCATCTGAGTAGTTTGCAGCCTTCAGAGAAGACCAAAGAAATGGGTCTTCCATGATGAAACATTCCTTCCCCCTTTTTGTTACATCCTCCTTCCCTGCCTGATTACCTCTCATCACCTCAGGGAGGAAATGAAGCTCACTGCACCCACACTTGATATGGTCACATTTCACGTCTGATTAATTGATTGACAGTAACAGAAATATTAAAATACACTAAAAATTACATAACATCTGAGGTTAGCTAACAGGTCAATCAAGCTAAATTGCTTTTCACGCAGTGTGAACACAAAGCTTAGCTCATTTCAGGGCACAGATCTCAACTCAGATATCAGTTACACCCCACACCACCTTTGATCTACTGGGGTGCCTATCTTGCTTTCTCAAGAAGAAACGTCACAGTATGTTTAAAAAAAATAGATAAAAAAAAAAAAACCAAGTGAACGATATTTTTTATGTTATGTGAGCAACAGGAAAAGAAGTCACTTATGTGGAAATACATTCATGACATGATTCCACAGAATTAGAATACTCCCCAAACAAAAATATTACGGATAGCCTACTTGCACATGTGTCTCCTGACATCAACGTTGCAGGATTGGATGGCATTGTAGACGACTGTGTGTAGGCCAGAATTATCATTACCCCAGACCTCTGGATGAAACAGGCCCTCTGTGCTCCGGAACCTGGAATAGTCAAGTTTGATCATCCTGGAAGAGAAATAAGATCAGTGATATATAGAAGTTAGGCACAGAACTTGATCACAATGTTGTGCCAAAGAAACCCCTACTTGAAGTGTGAAGGTATTCCTTTCAATGCCCCCCAGCAAAGATGATGGTTTCCTAAAAAGACAAGGAAGCAGGCACATAGCCAAGGAGGGGGCAAAGGGGAAAGTTGTCTCCTCCTCTGGTAAATTTTTCAGTATGTTTCTATAATAATCAAATGTGGTATTGCTTGTACTTCCCTATATACCCAGTAAATATGCACAGAAATATACATTTCCAGCAAGTGAGAGGCATTTCAGTGAGAACTGTTTTTATGTTTTCTTTCAGTGACGGTGCTACGCTAAGATAGTTAATCCAAAACTTTTGCCCTTTCCTTGTCATATTTCATGCTATGTGCCTGCAAGAACGTCAAAAGATTTTGCTCCTTTTATCCACAAAAATTGAAAACCTGAGCTTTTCATCAAAGGGTTTTAAAAAATTTTTTTGAACTCCCTAAAAAGTTTGAAAACCTTATGTTCTTTGAAAGGAAATTTGGATTCTTTATTAAAGAATTTGACCCTCCTATGAGCAAAATGAAGATTTTGTTGGGCCAAGTGATAATTGGTGTAATTACAAAGCACACAGAAATGCAAAATTTCCCCCACAGCAGGGGAAATGGTCCTCTTGGTTGCTGCCACTGTTTCAGTTACAGATTATCTCCTACCATGTAAACCACCCATCTACAATCCGCGACGAAAGTAGTTGCAATGTTGCTAATCTGAGATTTTCGGGAAAGTTTTTCCAACTGACCATCATTGATTGGGGGGCAGGGGGGGTTTATGGGCCAAGAGTAAGGAAAGGGTGAGGGAAGTTGGCTGACCAATTCCACTGTCTGTTCCAACACTTTTGTTGCAGATTGTTACTTCAATCTGCCTTGACACAATAAACTCTGTTCTTTGTATTGCATGCAACATCACTCTGTAATTAAAGCACAGGTAAAATTTTCAGTTTTGACTTATAATTCAACTTTTTGTATTAACAATTTTTTTAAAGTTTCAAACAAAGTAACTAAGAGACCATGGTTATGTTTCTAATTGCATAAACCTCATCATATTTCATTAAAGTGTCATTAGAAAATTACATAATATAATTACCTCCAGTTCAAGCTCTTAGGTTGGTTATTTAGAATACTGGATTTTTATGGTTGAAACACTGACCATTTACTCTTGGACAAACCTTTGATCAATTCTCCTGGCAGTTTGCTTTGTGAAGGGCACATGCCGCACATAATATGTACTGATCAAAGACAACAGTACACTAAAAAAGTTGTATTTATGCCTTGCATGGGCACATGCAAGGAAAAAACTCAAAAACTTGTACTAGTTTTGAATGCACATCATGAACACAGAAATGTGGGCATATACTTTACGAGACAGGTACTATACATCAGAGTGAGCAACACATGCAGGCAAGGCCTCCAAATTATGCATATATTATTAGAAGCAGAAAACACAATGTAAAAATAAGGAAACAACTCCGAATTTGCAAAAATAGCAGACATCATTTGGCTTCATTTATTATTTTCTGAAATTTGGAGTCTAGATGAATGTTTCATTCATCAACAGTACTCCACCCAAATGCCTGCTCAGAAAATTTGGCCTTTACTTCATCTTGTCAAGAACTGTTATCAATAAAATTAGATGCCTATTTAGCATTTAACAATAGCCCTGAGCATTGAAACTTGATAGTGGTTCATCTCAGATGAAACTGAAAGGGGACCTGACCCTTCAATGCATCATGAGTAATTTGATCCCTTTTTGCCAGCACTTATTTTTGCAAGCACTTATTTAAACCCCTGACTCTATTTGGGCTTCTATTAAACAAGAATGGTAATCAAAGCTGTTGTTCATTGAAGCATCTAATCTTATGTAAAGAACCAACGGTTCGAGTACTATAACTGGGAACCACAGTTTTGAGGAAAAACTGTGGTAGTCGTGAAGGATATCCTTAAAGGTGAATATTTTGCCATGGAGGCAGTTTGTTCCTTCTAAACTCACCCAGTGCCATCTGGAACATTAAACTTTTCCAAGGAAAGGAATGTACTACAAAGTTGAGGGTCCAGAGAACAAAACTTTAGCTCTGCTTCATAATCCTGAGCCACAAAACATGCCTGAAAAACAAAAATATACGAATGCCATTGATATGGTTCCCATGCTTTTGAAATGCTGAAATTCAAGATTTTTTTTTTGACCTTTTGGAAGACTAAAAAGGAAACATTTGATACTGGAAAATGAAGAATTTTGTAAACAATACCTCGATCATGTGGCACACTCGGCCTTTATCCAGAATTTACTAAACCTAATTATAACTACTAAAAGTGTATGGTTTTAAATTAAACCATGTTGCAAGTTTTTCAAACCTGGAATTCAAATCTTGTAGATTTGACCATAAAAAAAATCCTGACAATTAAACACTAAATGGGTATTTAATATGCATGTATAATAATCATAATGATGGTTGTTTGTTTTCATTTCTAAGAAAACAATGAATTTTTCCAAATGTAAATTTTCTGAGCAATCATGGAAAGATGGTTTTATATACATGTATATCATAATTTAAGTACTTACACCAAGACCTAATTGCACAAGAGCTTAGCAATGTATAAAATTTTAGTGATAATCACGGGACTCTGAAAAATAACTTATGAAAATAAGAGGGAAGAAGTGATATTTTTTTATGGGTCTGTGAAAATAAAATGGAGTAATCACAACAAACGTTTAATTACACAATGAAGGATGTGTTTTCAATACAAAGGTTACAATGATCTGAAGTGTTATTCTAAAATTAACAAAACACCCACTTATTAAAATTTTGGATAAATTACTAAAAACATTCAATAGGTTAGACTTTTTCGTAGAACAATGACTCATTATGACATAAAATAATGTGATATATTGGAATACTTTGTTTGTGTTCTCAAACCAATGATAAATGTGTATAAATAGGAGATCATGAGAACCCAAGCATCCTGCATCTCTTCACACTTAAAATATTATATATATATATATATATATATATATATATATATATATATATATATATATATATATATATATATATATATATATATATATATATATATATATATATATATATATATATATATATATATATATATATATATATATATATATATATATATATATTTTTTTCCAAAATAGTTTTTCTCAGTAACCCTGAGTAACCACATTTCATAACATTTGTTTCATTTTAGCAATTAGGAATATTCTTGCAGATGATGGAAGGAACCCTTTTTATAACATTTACTTTAATACACACATTCTTTTTCTTGAGCCAGTAGGTCTTTTAAAGTCTGGAAGACCAACAAAAAAATCATTACGGGATATTAGCCTTTAAGGAGATCCGTCATGGCTACCACAGTTTTTAGGTAAAAACTGCCGTTCCCAATTATAGTACCCGACCATTGGTTCATTACTCCTATTAGCTGCTTCAATGAGCAGCAGATTTGATTATCATTCTGGTACAATAGAAGCCCAACAACTTTGAGGTTCAAATAACAACTTACAACAAATCCTGACATAAGTGCTGGGAAAAAGGGAATCAAATTACTTAAAGTGCACAGAGGGACTACATCCCCTTTCAGCTTATTCTGAGATAAAGTGCTGTCAAATGTCAAACTCCATGGTCATTTTAAAATGCTTAAATGGGCATATAATTAGTACTGGGAACAGTTCCTGATGAGATTGTTCTAAGGGTATTTTTTCTGACATGTGAAGTGGGGCAACAGAAAATAGGCCCAAGAAGTTCAAAAGATTAGCCTTAAAATGAACCATCATATCCATTGAACTTGTTTCATGGATTGACTTCTACATAACAAATCCAATTGCAGCTTCCTTCTCCACACAGTTTCCTCCTTTGGGTAAAATTTTGTTTTCTTTTTAGTTTCTTTTTAGTTTTTAGTAAAATAATTTGGCTGTTTTTGCCAGATGTTTGATATAGGAGGACTTTGAGGACAGGAAAGGTTGTCCAAGGGAGCCAATTCCCTAATGGCTAATTAAGAATCTTCCCTATTCTTTATTTCAGATATGCCGTGCAGCCTTCATGGTACAAAATATAAATTGATCATTACCAAGTTCCAAAGGGCAATTTTACAGGGTGAGGTGATTAATTTTTCCTATGTTCTGTTTTGTCCAAAAATTTTCAAAAATTTGCACAAATATTTGCAAATTTCTACCCATGCTTGCTAACATTTCTACCATGTTTGCAAACATTTCTACAAATTTTTGACAAAATAAGACTGCCTTACTTAGTATTTGAAAGCAGCTGTACAACCATTGACACCCAGAAGGAAGACCCTAATGCCCTTTTATAAAATGGAGGAGGTACGATGGTAATTTACACTCCTATATACTGTAAAATTTGTATATAGTGTTGACAAAGCTTGTTCTTTAAAAGTATTATACAATAAAACGTCATGAATAAATGGAGGAAGGAAAAAACTTCAGATAAATTTTACAGAACCCCTTTATGAAACAAATAATTAGTACAAAATACAGATAAAAGAAAAACAAAATATTTGCACTTACTTTCTCTTTTAAGTACCTGC
Organism: Holothuria scabra; assembly: GCA_037179385.1. NCBI lineage: Eukaryota > Metazoa > Echinodermata > Holothuroidea > Aspidochirotida > Holothuriidae > Holothuria > Holothuria scabra. Next base: position 23,071,160 of record CM074181.1, read on the forward strand.
TGATAATGGTTTCAGTCTCTGAGAAGTATCTGAGGGCAATAGAAAAAAAAAGAAACCAAGATTGTTTAGGTTTTACTTACCAGGCAAAGACAATCACTCCAAACTTATTTTCAAACAACCTCCAGATCCTGCAGACTTCCTTTTTTTTCACTTTCATGTGTCGTACATGATATTTCAGGATTTACACATTGCATGTTCAAGGTGAAGCAATGATGTGCTCTCCTTTAATAAAACATTTTTTTTTTTAATTTTCAAAATTAAGTGAGTGAAATATTGTCACAACATGACTCTCAAGGACCAATCACGAAAGACTGACGACTACTCTCATAAAGCAATAGATTTAAAATTAGTCTAATAGAGTAAGAATGGAATTAGTGACCAATCGAACGCCCAATTGGTCGCTAATTCTACTCTTTCATATTTTAACTGCAATATTTTAAATCTTATGATTTAAGAGAGCACTACACGTACCCAAATTGGCATCATAACATTTCCCCTTTAATGGAACTACTGTAAACATATTCAGTTGCATACGTCTTCCTGATACTTATTCAGGAATGACTACTTTCAATTACGTGACAACAGTTTTGCTACTTTTTGTCAATTTCAGGGGGAATAATTTTTTGCTCTGTTTGTTAAGGAACATCTTTAGAGGTAATTGAAAACTAAATAGAGAAGATTTGAAACAGTGAAATTAGCTGATTTTTCTATGCAATTTGGAAGATACTGCTTTAATACAACCTTCAACTCGTGCATAACAGTTCTGTTGAGAAACCGCGAAGTAAGATGCTGACAACTGTGTGATGCAGGGTACACAATAAATGTTATGTTATGAGTAATGGGGGTAAATGCATCTGTCTACAGTCAGGGACACCTCTTCAGTCTAACAATATCCACATTTGGGCTGTTGGATCCTAACATAGATTGCATAGTCTACTGGGTATGGGTCCGGTATCAAACCCGAGTTTCTGCCTTGAAAGGGCAAACAGGGGAATCGTCCTTCCAGAAAATGGTGAGTAATCTAAAATCCCCCTTTTCATTTCCATCAAACTTGGAAAATTGTCAGTATCTTGGTTTCACACCCATGAAGTTGTACCATACAGGGGCTGGCCTTGAATCAAGCTTTCACTCCTGGTCCCCTGAACCCACCTGTTACTTTAGCCCAGGACAGTAGAAATTTTGACTTGGGATTTAGCGGTAATAAATTGCCCTATATTTGTGTTTCTGGAGTAATCCCTGCTGACTGAAATTACAAGCAATCAAATCTAAAATGAGCAAAAACTGTTACCCATCTGTTAATAAATTTGCAGAACAAATACATTGAACTACCCAAAGATGATCATTTTCCATCTCCTACACATCATTATTCACAATACTCTGTCAAATGGATAACTTTGCTTTTCTGCATTTTAGAGTTGGTCTCAAGCTTTGGGACCCATTATCTAACCAGGTTGGGACCCATTATCTGACCTGGCAATGAGAAGGGGCACACAGTTCTGAATTTTTGCTACCCAAAGACATGTGAGTAGTCACATTTTCATCTGGGGAGGGGGGGGCAAAGGATGAAATGATGACTGATTGCCATCTTGGGTGTTCCGCCCCTTTGGGAGATTGAAGGGTGGGCATTTGAAGCCCACGAGGAAAACCATGGATCACTTAGCTACACCACTGCTCAGGGCATCAATCCTGGTGGGCAGGGGCAACTGCCCCACCAATGAAAATACTGTAGGGCAAAAATATAATTTCCCTCTCCCCAATAAATCAGGCAGATTAAGTAAAAAGCAAGCAGAATAAAGAACATATAACATTGCAGTATACAGATGACTTGAGGCTCCTGATAAAAACATCAATTTGAGCCCATTAAACTTGTAATAACAGAAACTATACCATAATTATAATGCGCCATCTACATTTTGTGTAAATGTGAGTGTGTGTGTTTCTTTTTGTGTGGTGTGTGATACTTGCATTCTGGTGGGTTGATTGCTTACAGACCAGTCTGATCCTGGACAAGATCTACGCATTTGGCTGTTAAAATATTTTTGCCTCCCAACCCACAAACCATTTCGAGGCCCTGCCAGTGATTACTCAAGCCTATTGTCTACAGATTTAACCATGTTTAATTTTACCTGTGTCCAGATTCTGTAAGTAGCCTGGTGAGAGTTTCTGTGATTTGCCGTCCACCGAATGGAAGCCTGCAAACTCCTTTCTCTACAACAAACCCATCTACTATTGGGACCACATCCAGCTTCTCACCAATGTTGACTGAGATAGATAAAGTAAATACAAATAGTGGTAATAAACAGATAGGTATTACTGTTGTCAATCATAAATTCTCTTCATTCAATACATTTCATAGAGTGGCAAAGATGATTCATTAGGAAGACAGTTGCTTTAGAACTCTGTTCACCACATGCCTAGTGAATCAGGCATTTGGACGAGGACCATGGATTTGTATCAACGCAGCTAGAAGTCACCCAAGCATAAAGAAAGATAAGGAAATCATTATTCTGCCCACTCAAACAAACAATTGTCCTGCTCATGCACTGATGGGGGGGGGGGGGAAGCAGAGGATTACAGGGGACTATTGATTGGACTGTGGTTTGGGGGCTAGATTAATCACAGTTTGTAAAACTTCATGGACTTTTTTATCTTGTGGTAATAGACCTTATGCATTGACACATGCACTGAAGTCATTTTCTGAGGAACATATATGGGAACATGAAGTTGCACTAACTGATCTTTGCGTATGACATATATATATTTGGTGGGCCTCACAATGAAGGCCTCATGCCCCCCGTGTGCAGAAGACTTCATTACGGGATATTAGCCTTTGAGGAGATCCGTCATGGCTACCACTGTTTTAAGGGAAAAGCTGTGGTTCACAGTAATAGTACCTGACCACTGGTTCATAACTCCAATTAGCTGCTTCAATGAGCAGCAGATTTGATTGCCATTCTGGTACAGCAGAAGGCCAACAACTTTGGGGCTCAAATAAAAACTTTCAACAAATCCTGAAATAAGTGCTGGCAAAAAGGGAATCAAATTACTTTAAGTTCACTGAAGGGCTACATCCCCTTTCAGTTTATTCTGAGATAAAGTGCTATCAAATTTCAACCTTCATGGTCTTTTTCAAATGCTTAAATGGGCATATAATTAGTGCTGAGAACAGTTCCTGAAGAGATTGAGCTAAGGGCATTTTTCTGAAATGTGCGTGCATATCCGATTAGTTAACCAATCAGCTGTTTGAATTTGATCATGCTAGTTGCTATTCCTCTAAAGAAGTGCATACTACTTTTTGAATTGTGAAACCATATGCATAACCCTTACACTTAATCTAGACATGGATAAATATGTGGCTGTATCTGGCTAAATACAGTCTTTATTTGGCCATATCAAGCCAGACATACAGCCAGATACAGGTGTCTTGATACATTTATATGAAGTGTTAATGTAGCCATATCAAGCCAGATATAACTTGATATAAAGCTTTTCCAGATATGCAAATAAATTTTATCTAGCCATATCAAGCCAGATATATAGCTTGATAAAATGACAATTCAGACATGTAAATAAAGTTTTATAAGGCCATATTGAGGCCAGATAAAACTTGATTCAACTTTGCTAGCCCAGATATGCAAATAAAATTTCATATGGCCACATCAAGTCTCTGTGACAGATATAACTTGATATGCTAGGTATGCAAACAAGCATTCTGTTAGTTAGTTTTATTTACTGACAGATATACACACTGGATCCACATAAATCCGATATAAATTCCATATCTGGGCAGATATGGGCCACAAATATGGAAATAATACCAGATATGGTACAGATAACATTTTACCAGTTCCACACAAAAACTTTATCCAGATTAAACTTTGTCTGACCATACATGGCTCAAATCTAGTTCTGGTGTAGATCTGGGTTATATCTGCCCATTTTTTTTTATCTGGCACAGATATAAACCCCGTATCTGCCTCAGATATGGCCCAGATATGAAAACCATATCTTGCCCATGTATAGAATGTCATATCTGGCCCATATTTAGATTTGGTGTAAGGGAAGATCCTTTGGAAAACTTTTCCACAAAAATAAAACTTATCACTCTCTGTCACTTTGAAACCAAAAAGCCTAGATGAAGACGATTCTTTCCCAGAAAGCCTAACTACATTACAGAGATGAGCCTGAGGCTTCTAAAAAAAGAGGAAACGAGCCTGATAAAAAAGGGGAATTGAGAGGCAGGCACCACTGCTGGGGGCCAAGGGGAAAGCTCAAGGGCCCCTAGCTGCATTGATGTCATTATAATACAGACTTCTGATTGGGTAGAACTCTGAGAGCTGTTTTACAAGTTCAATAAGTGAGATTAATAGGACATTTTTAACAGAAACTTTTTGGGGTACTTGGTGCAAAAAAGAGAAATGAATAAAAATAAAAGAGGAAATTTCCTCTAAAAAGAGGAAGTATCTTATGCCTGTACACTAGGATATACTACATATGCATGCACCCCAAACCTGTAAAAAAAGGGTCATAGGAAGTCAGCACGAAAAATGAGGTTGGGCATACAGAAGAAAATAAAAGGAGGTAGTAACCACTAGCCGCTTGATAAAGTTGAACCTTATTTTCTTCAAACTTTTTTTTATATATAATTCTGGTTTCAACTTGCATGCAATACCAGGAAATTTTTTTTACCCCAGATGCTCTGATTATCAATTGCAAGTTATTGGTTCACACAGCAAATTTCTTTTTCAATTTGTTTTTCTTTGGTTGGGTAGTGGTGGTGGTGGCGGAGTGGGGTTTTGAAAGATTTAAAGCAGAGGCCTTACGAATTTGGGGTTCATGTCCATGACTGATTTCAGGAATTTGGCAGTGAGATGACTAAAGTCAGACAGAAGTAACAACATTTTTTGGCAACTGCCAAAATATGTTGTTACATGTGTCTCACACTTTAAGGCAGTTTTAAAAAGCTGCAAGGCTGCTGCCACTGCAACTGTGCAAGAGGGAAAACCTAATTTCAAGCAGTCGTAATACTTACCTACAATGCCTGATGTAGCCTTGTACGAATACAGAGACATCAAAGCTTGTTCCTGGATATAAATACCCTCCACATGAAATGACTCAAAGACAAGCTCAACTAATTTTTCCTGTGAAGGTTAAAAACATCAAAATGGATTTTATTTTGAAGGAAATGTAACGCCTATTAAATTGAATATTTCACAGGGTGAAGACCTCAGTAGAGGTTGAAAGGAAGTCAATTACAAAAATTAACTCTTCTTATAGACGAATCAGGACAGCAAATGATGGTCTGATTTTAGCCAGCTATAACTGGGGTCTATCATCTTTAAATCTTTCAATTATCTTGCTGACCTGTATCATGGATGGATGTACACTAAACTGTATCTTGATCCCTTCAATTTCACTGAATATGAGGGTTTGAACTTCATGTTGACAATAAATGAACAAAATTTAAAGGGCCAAACCTCTCACCCCAAACTACAAATTTGGTACCCGGGTACCTAAATTCTCAATTGGCTCAGCTCTTTGATTGACAGCTAATTCAAACAACGCAGAGTGCCAAAGCTTACATTACATAGCATGAAGGGTACTGAGAGTGTTTTGATGATATAAAGTGAGTTTTTCTATACTCACCCTGAAGCAATAAATTGAGATTGTGTCTGGATGAGGATGACTTTCACACAATTGTGGGAGGGGCTTAAGTAAGAAGGTTAGGAGAATTGGTACTGTTTTGGGTGAGAGAACTGGGACTTTAAGGTTGATGACCCCACTAATGGCTTAACAGTCACTAAATACAAGGGGTGATCAGATTCGTCTATAGATAATCATGGGCATGGATGTTTAGGCAATTGTTTGCCTGACTCCCTTAGTAGTTTTTTAAGACCATAACATGGCAGAGAAATCTATTGCGTAGCAGTGTTAGTCAGTGCAGCGTGTGACATATCTTAAATTCACAGGAAGAAACTGGATGTCAATGAGCCCACGAAGGAAACAAATTAATTATCAAGCATGAGTGGAGGCATGAATTGAGCCAAGATAACCTCTCTGAGATTTCCAATGTAATCCCAAGGAGAATTCCCTGAACTGGAATGTACATGCCATGTTTTATCTTGTAAAGTACCAGTTTTAATGGAAATGCTTTCCAGTTTCTTGGCACTACTTTATTGTCCTTCTTTGAAACAAAAAAGCAACACCAAAAAATTTATCCCAGCCTCAACATCCTACAACCCCCTAAAAATGAAGCAAAACATTTTCAACTTCAATATATCGTAACGCTGTCTAACAATTTAAGTGTTTCTCTCAATATGAGTGCCATTATTGATAAGTTACTTTATAAACACCCATATACATCTTAATAAGAACATCAGCAGCCTGTTACAATAATTTTTCATCAATTTCCTTTCCACTCAAATTTCCCTTTTACATCCACGAGTGAATGCCCTTATCAATCGAATGATATACCGACTACCCCATCCCCCACCATATATAAAATCAAATGCGGGTCTTCATTGCTTCAATTAGGTCAGTCAACAGAGAGTCATGTTACCTGAGATATGTCAGTCACTTTAATTACCAATGGGTGAGTCACCCCTGGTCATTTGTTACCAGCTGCACAATTATGCCAACATTCAACATTGTTTGTTATGCACAATTTTGTGACTGACATGTCAAAACTGTGAATTGTTCAAAGGTGACTTTTAACAGGGCTCCGTTCAACTTGTTATCATGCACATACTGTTAGTCAAAGAACTGACTGAGAGGTATATCAAAGTAGGTGTATAGTAAGGTGTGGAAACTGACCAACTGTGTCGAGGGTGGGGCGCAGTGGGGAAGGGGGGTAGAAGGATGCGCCATACATTTTATAGTTGAATGTAACTTACTGTAGATCTTTGTCCCAGGTTGAAAGGTACAACAAGCATGACAGTATATGCCCTAGGATCAATCTGTAGCTCTGTGAAGGCAGTGTCTAGAAGACCCTCTACAAGTTGTGTGTTCAATTTAAACTGGAGGGAAGAAAACCAAAAGAAATACTTTCATTAAATAAAGGGATACAATTACTAGAGAATAGGCTAAGTCTTAGATAAATGTGCCATTTTGAATAAACAAATTAGGAAATTAATATGAAAACCAATCTGTAATAAAAACTTACTTTCCCCTTTTAAATAACCCAGCCTATATTAGAAAATGAAAACTGAAAAAAAATGAAAAAAAAAAAGAAAAGAAAATAAAACCCAGTGACCTTTGCCCCACAACTGAACTTCAAGAAGAAAGAAGAGATATCCACAATTAACATGATGAAACCTTCCCTCTTACTTTTGGTTACATTCTCCCTTTCTGCCTGATTAACTCTTATCCCTTTTCAGGGAGGAAAAGAAACCCACTGCATGCAGTTTCATATCTGATTTATTGATGGACAGTAAAAGATGTGTTTCATTACACAAAAAGTTACTTAACATTTGGGGTTAGCCAACAGGCCAGTCAGCATCTCTTAATTGCTTTTCACGCAGTGTGAACACAATGAAAGCAAAGCTCATTTGGGGTCACAGATCAAGTAACAAACTCAGATATTGGTTACACCCCATACCACTTTGATGTAGTGGGGTGTCTATGTTGCTTTTTCAAGAAGTGACGTCTCAGCATGCTTTATGAGATAGAAATACAATGAGCATAATTAAGAAAGACACACTCCTCCTCTTCCTAATAGCATACCTGTATTATATTTTGAACTCAAATCAGATTATTCAATACACTCTTAGTCATTTGACATGAAAGCTTCCTGTGCTGTAAGAACTTTGACAAAAAGTCAAATTAGCAATGTCTTTAATTAGCGTATTCCTTCCACAACAAAATATATTGTATTGCACTGTAAGTTTGGAGGATGTTTAAGTTTACATGCATTAGTACTTATTCTTGTGAGACTGAGAGCATCTACTGAGCAAATGTTGACATCCTTTTCTAAAATCTTCAAATTTGCAAATTATAGTTACATAAATTTTAAGCAATGCAACTTCTAGCTATCATCCAATGCCATTTGCTTCATAATTACAAAAAGTTGAGTTGGTTGCAATCTGAACCAGATCTTGAATTTCAAATATTCCTGGTGTGCTACCAATTGCACATGATAAAACGATCCTTCTTACTTCTTCTTCTCTGGCTGATTACCTCTTATTGCCTCAGGGAGGAAATGAAGCTCACTACACCCACACTTGATATAGTCACATTTCACGTCTGATTAATTGATTGACAGTAACAGATATATTAAAATACACAAAAAGTTACGTAACATTTGAGGTTAGCTAACAGGTCAATCAAGCATGTGTTAATTGCATTTCAGGCAGTGTGAATACAATGAAAGCTTAGCTCATTTTAGGGCACATATCATGTGACAAACTCAGATATCAGTTACACCCCACACCACCTTTGATGTACTGGGGTGTCTATGTTTCTTTCTCAAGAAGGGACATCATGGCATGACTCCTCAGGAAATCAAGGAATGTGGTATGTATGCTGTTTTATAAAACTCCAGTAAATTTATATGAGCTCCAATCTTTATCCAGATGTGCAAAAACTCCCACTCCTCACAGTGATTTGAGGAGAACGATGGTGTGCACTTGCACACCTCAAAATTCTAGGCTTGTCTGACACGACTCACGTGAAGTTGTAATTCATAAGTTAAGGCATCTCTCCAGTGGGTAAGAACCTCCCCCACGATCCAACTTTGCGATGCAAAAAACACCTAAAATAGTGGTTTTTCTCTCCATCATTAGATTTTTCCTTCATGTCGTGCCCCAAGACCCCCCATGACACAATCCTGGCTATGTGCCTGCATCTCTCACATTCTTGTTGCTTAGCCTTGTGTCTAAATATTTAAACTTCTTTACACCCCTTCTCAATCCCAGTTTGCAAACAATTGAAACTACCTGTATACCTGTTCTACACTAACTGGCCTTCTTAATGGAAACAGCAGCCTGGAGCTGGCTCTGGTAGCTGGAGTAAAGGCATCAAATCCATAGACTATACTGTCTTTGTTCTTGTTATTGATGGCAGCAGCACAAGGAAAGAATCGTTGAGGGTATGGTGTGAGACAGTCAGAGAGAACGCCAGCTCTGACTGAACATGATCCAATGTCAACAATTACCACAGGCTGAGAAAGACACAAAATTTGCAAAAAATATATTAACAGTTTGAGACAGATCAACACCTTTGCTACATTTTATTTACGAGTTTATGGAGTTAATATTTCATTCAATTTATTTATTTTTGGTTTATCATGACACAAGATAAAAACAAGTATCACAAAGTAAATAAGTAACAGAGAGTGTGAAAGGAAGTGCACTTAGCATATTAATTATTTTAGGGTGAGTTTGAATGAAATCATTTCATCACAAGTAGCTTATTAAGTATGGATCATTTCCTGGTATTCAAAATTTGCAAAGTTGCAGTTTATAGAGGTTTTCAAGTTTTTGTACTTGTACATAGCTTGCAAGTCCAAGATAAAACCCAAGGCTGTAGCTATGGAGGGGGCACTGGGGACACGTGCCACCCAAAAAATATCAGAGCAGGGATCCATTTTTAATTCTTCACCACTCCTACCCTATATGCCTACCTTTCAACCTCCAGAATGGCGGTCAATATATCCGGTGCCTACCCAAACAACAAGCCTAAGAGTTATGAATCATTTTCTGGATTTGAGAATGTGCAAAATTATAGCTTATATAGGTTTACAAGTTGTAGTGCTTGTTACTTGTACATAGCTTGCGAATCCTTGGGAGAAAAGCCAGTCTCTTGAAAATTATACAACATGCCTCACAGTTTAGTAAGCAAAGAACAGGCCTTTGAAGCCGAGGGAGGACTTTAGCCCCATTACTAAAGTTTAAGAAAAATAATGGCCAAAAATTGAAAACTGAAAAAAGCTGAACACTAACTCCATAATGTTCAAGGCCAAAATTTTGCACCATTTTGCATTTGGATTCCTATTAAATAAAACCAATGGTTTTCTCCACAGGTGTCCCCAGGCCCCCCAAGTCACATTCAAAAAACTCTGCCCTAAAAAAATCCTGGCTACACTCCTGCCTCAAGTGCTTTTGATTTGTCTTTTGGATAGAGTTTAAATAATTACATTATTATATTTATGATTATTTATAAATATATATAAATTATTAGATTATTATTATTATTATAATTACATTATTAAAGTCTATAGTTACAACTTTTAATAGACAATTCAAAATATGAATTACCCTATCATTACCATGTCATTTCTGTGTTAAATGTACAGTCTCAGTCTCTAAGTACAGCCATAACTTTAACACAATTTAGACATCAGTAAAACATAGTAACAGGCATCACCATAAATTATGATTATATTCATGAACCAAATTGGTACATTCCCCCAGGTCATGACAGATACAGAACACCATAAAAAGAATAAGGTGCAAGGCTTATAGGCCTTTGTATTTAAAGACAGTGGCGTAGCCAATGGGGGGGGGGCAGGGGGGACAAATTGTCCCCCCTGGAAAATATTTTGGGGAAATAATAGTTCCTTTTCCTCTTTCTTTAAAGTTTTCTCACTATAAGTAATCATGAAACAATTCTCATGCGCTGCATAACTTGGATTTTCATGCAACGTATTTCCCCAGATCTCATCTGTGTCACTGCAGCATGAAGCCAGCTTGACTCGCGTTCTGCAGAAATGCCCTCTCTGCCGTAGGGTGAATGTTCTATGCATGGTACATATGCAGGGTATTTTGATCAGTTCAGCATATACTGAGCAACACTGACAGGCTATAAGACCGGAGCATAGGATACCATCATTGAGCTAGTTCCCTACGTGTTGTTGAGCAAATGTTATGTTCATCAACTTGATGCTCTATTTGGATAATAATTTGCTAAAAATAGTAACATAATCATAGCCTTGTGAACAAAATATTCCCTCATTTAATTGTCACAATTTCTGTTTGTTTTCTTTCTGCAACCATTCAATTTATACTCCATTTAAGGCTGTCAGCAATACATACCGGTTTGCCTTAGAGTTTCCAATTTTTCCTTTTTATATATATTAATTGTGAACAAATTGTCTCCTTCAAAGTTTTCAGGACAAGAAAAACATGGCATTCTAAACATGCAGTAAAGAGGCACAGGGAGTGTCATTTCCTGCAATTTAGGGGTGTTTTTAGAGAAATTTCCCCTGGCGGGACACTTCGCCATTCTCCCACTTTCACCTGTCACTAAAGTTGACAATGACCTAAGTTAGGTTAGCTGAGGCGAGGTTTAGCAGCCCAGTTTCAAACCTACTGGTTGACAGCACCCTGGGTTAAGTTTAAGCATTTAATGGCCTCTCATCCTACAAGCTAGTACTGGGCAGGTGTATATACTGATCTTACTTTGTGCTTAACCATGGATGGAGCTAAAAACGAAAGCTTACCGTTGTCTACACAAAATAACCCTGCAACCTGGAAAAACATATGATGTTTACCTTATTTTTGAAGGACTGGTTTGGAAAATTAATCTATTTAATCTGTTCGTAAAATTAATGTAATTCATCACTGGGAATGGGGGTGACAACTTGCTCATGATGACATTGTCTTAATCCTATGTATATAGTAGGCAGCTTCAGGATCTTGTATGCCATGTATTAACTTAGGTAACATTACATGACGTCATGATAATCTTGCTATTGTCATAAATTTACATATTTTGTGTGTAACACATGCACCTTGACCTTGAAAATATACTGAAACTGAAAATATACTGAAACTGAAAGGTTTGGAGGAAATTTTCAAGCTTTACCCCCTCCCCCTGCCTCCCCCTGGAAGATAGCCTAGCTATGCCATTGCTTAAAGACCAAAACTTCTCACCACACATAGTTCCAATTCTCCTAACCTACTTAGGTCCCTCCAACAACTGACTGACCAAAATTCATCCTCATATTGACACAATCTCAGTTTATTCCTTCAAGGTGAGTAAACAAGACCCCAAGCTGCAATCAGAGCTGTCTCAGTATAGTACATGCTGTGTGATATAAGCTTTGGTACTCTGCATTTTTGGAATTTTCTGTCAATCAAAGAGCTGTGCAAATTAAGAATTTCAGTAGACTCCTGTATTTTGGGGTGAGCACTGACTGCCATTAAGGTTATGGCCACTAAGCTTTGCCTGCTAAAAGCACATTGAAGAGATGACTCTGAATGATATTTCCACATACCTTTGTTATAGGATTAAATTGAGATGACCTCTGACAGACATAAAAGCCTGTCTCAATGTTTAGGACGGCTTTCCAATCTTCCAACTCTATTTTCGTAGCACACCTCAAAAGAAGTACACGTCCTCGCTGAAAAAAAAATTGCACAGAAAGATTGATTTTTCAAAATTCAATTTTTATGAGGTAATTGAAAGACCCCTTCAGCATCTTACATCTCTAGTTTGACAGTTGCTTCAGAACTCTGTTAATCACATACCCGGCAAATCAGGCATTTGGATGGGAACCCTGGATTAGCATCAATTACCTAATTCAGCTGGAAGTCAGCCATACATAACCAAAGATAAGGAAATCAATTCTTATGCTCATTCATGCAATCAATCTCCCTGCTCCCCAATGGGAGAAAGCTGAGGATTAGAGTGGTATGTAGACTTCAAAAGTCTTGTCTACCTCGTATTTTACACTTTTGTGGGTGGGTTCAGGGGCTGATGGAAAAATCCAAGTGGAGTCCATGGGACAAAGCCCCTAGAGGCCTTTAGATTTTAGTTTTTTTTCCAAAGTCTAGGATAGTTTCCTTTGGATCATGAGAGTAGGAACCTGCATGCTGTTTCGATTGCGGTAAAAATAAGTTCATTTTCTAACGTCAGTAATCTATTGTTTAACTGAGGTATATCAAGTTTCCAAACCCACTGCTGGAGGTCTATTATTATCACTTCATCGAGCTTCTAGTCCACTCAGGTTGCAAACAATTGCACGTGCTTTGGGCAGGATTGTAATCAAAACCCCCTCTGCGTGCTCTGCATACTGTGGCTAGGGTTTCTTGACTTGGATTAAATGTCTTTTCATGGAGTATTACTGTCTGGCAATCATCAAATTGTGTAGTTGGGCAAGGAAGGAAATCAAGTGTATATTTTTACCGTGACCATTTTGTCACGTAGGGGGAAAGGTTAAGACTGATTTTGGTCATTTTCCTCCATGCTCACCAGGTCCTTGGTTTTGGCACTGGATCTGTTTATATGACTGGAAAAACAATGGTTTTCCCAACACAGAAGGGATTAATTTTGCACATAAATCACATGCTATCACACTTTATGATAGCAAAGTGTTCATGTTGTTTAAATCTCCAAATTGATCACTGGTCTTTCCTCCTGCAAAGTTTCTTATTTGTGAGGGTCCTGTTCAGTGCATTGTAAAACAGGATTATTTTGCTCACTGATCAGCATATGGGAATGTTTAGTGCATACAAGTTCAGTGTACACGCTTAACTGTGTAAATCACTATGAAAATATGGTACATTTTCCGACAAACTGAGCCCCTCCTCCCAAAACACATAATAAATTAACACATTTCACTCACAATTGATTTCCTTAACCAGTTCCCTTTAAACTGTTCTAAGTCTAATTTTCATGTAGTGAGAAAAAGTCTCATCAATTTCCAGTTAAAAAAGAAGTGATGTTATGATTTTCCTATTGGAAACACAGATTTTAGGGTGTTTTCGGTTGTGAGTAGCAATCAAAACTTGCCATAATTCTTGCCTAGTGTCATTGGTAAAATAATTTCAAGTGATATGAAAAATTACATATCTTTCCCTAAAACATTTTTAAGATTTAGTTTGATTGGACAGAGAAAACCCTCTTCATTTTGATATCGAATTGGAAAAAGCTAAAAAATCTTCCAATTAGATTACGTAACACCGTTTTCGCATGCGAGCTCACAGACCGATTCCGCGAAAAATCCTGCTGTGTGCTATTTAGAGGTAAACATTCCCATATGTGAGACTTAATTGCATTTCATGTGTGTGATTTTCCTCCTTAAACCCTGCGATGACAGGAGTAAGCTGACCATCTCAAAGATGTAAATAGAGTAAATAGTCTTGTGGTTTTCACTTCATTTGGATTCTAGAAACAGATTTAGTCTGGGCTATTTTAATTGACCAAACAACTTAAAACTAGTCATTGCCTTTTGAAGAATTAAAAACATGTAGTCATAATGCTAAAATACCTTTCATGGAAAGTCCCCACAACCAGGATGTTAATTTGTTTCACAAACTTAAGGTTGTCAAAGACAAAAAATGCTCCTTCTGCATGTTTTTGACATTTAAAGAAAATGAGAATATGAAGGTGACTTCGTGATAACCTCTTATAGTAACAGAAAGTTGTCCTAAATAAATATGTCCATGATTAAGGTAGGACTTATTGCTATTTTTTGTTTTGCATGGCAAATTTATTTTTGTTATATCCTGTTAATGCAGGATGCTTACAAGTCTATTAATTGCTTTGGAGTTTTGAGCTAGCTATGTCTGGTTTTTAATTTTCAAAAAAAGAATCTAGGTATTTGACTTAAACATCTGCTGTAACCTCAGACTGCTGCATTTTTTTTTTTTTTTCAAATATAATAACTTTCACTTTACAAAAAGATAAAAGTAGCTTAGATGAAAACATGAAGATGTATGCTTTCCGTCATCACCAATGAAACCTGAAAAATTCAGCAATGAGAAATTTCGGTTTCATTATCAAGTTGTTCTTATTGCAATTTATGTTCAGGTTTAATGGGATTCTTTAGTCTGCAACGGAAGCAATGCGCCATCAAAAGTGAAAATAAGGTGAAATATCAACAGCATACTGTAAAACTGAAAGATGGATCTTGCTTAAGAAATAAGCAAAAAAAAGTTTTTGCAGCCTTCCTTGCAAGGTTGGCAGCCATGACATGTGTTTTTGACTGACAAGTTGCAAAAACCCTTCCCGGGTGAGAAATAACCAACACTTCTTTATAGGCATCATTAGAGATTTCTGCCCCTTGAAAAGTGGACATCATGACTTGGCCGAAGTCATCACTTGGGCGATTTTTAACAAAACACACCTGCAAACAACAATAGGCACTCACTGGACCATGTTATCCCCAACAATGTGGCTTTATGTCAGTTGGTTAAGAAGTAAGGGTTTCAATGCATGCTAAGTTTGTCCTGGTTTCAAGGGAGCTAAATCTGTAATGATTGCTAATTTCAGGCCTTTCCTAATGCCAATGAGGCCTTTCAGAAATGTCCTGTCATATAACTTACACATATACAATCAGATTATTCATATTAGCTGTGCACTTTTCCACCTTAGTTTCACCCCTGCTCTTTCAATAATTATCCAGCCCTCTTTCTTCTTTTTTCGTGCACATGGTGGAAATGCTCTAGAAAGTAAGTTCACAAGGATGAAATCCTTGTTTTTCCTTGTTTGCAGCAATTTCAGTAATGAACTCACAAGATTCATTCCCCTGCCCGACGACGCTAGAAACGAATAGCAAGTTTTAGCCATCTAAAGCTGGCAACTGATAATCTAGAATCTGTCAGAGAACTTCCTGTTCAGGTGCATCTTGAGATCAATAAAGTTAAAGGCATTTGCCTCCTTCAAGACCATTTGCTCAATAGAGGAACAAGGTTGGTTTAAACACGGTCAACTGCTATAATTACAGTGACAAGCTTCACCTGAGAAAATGCCTTTTTCTCGGGTAACATTGGCTGAAACGTGCTATTCAATTCTAGCAGCATGCCCCCCAACCTCACCATCACCCAATGTGGAGTTACCACATCACTTACCATATCTGTCACTTCTAAGATTTTATTACTTATTTCTGTGACTTTCCCTCCAACCAGATGAAGGTAACCAAGTGATTTCTTTGTTTTGTGGTCCTTGAAAGGGATGAAGATAACAAAATATATGTCTGAACATGTATATATATATGTCATTCCATACAAGCAACACCTTGCCTCTCAGAAACATTCAAACTTTGAAGAGATATATCTTGAGAACCATAAAAGATGCTGACATAATTCCAACAGATTTTTACTCACGAAAGCTTGAGCCCTAAATGCATCATAAATGCATAGCTTTTTGTTAACATGTGACACTACTTTTAACATTTTAAACAAAACCACAACCCCAGACTCTTTATATCTTTTACCAATTAAATAAAAGGTGCTACTCTTCTGTCATTGAAACTTTGAATTTCGTTAGAATTTATAAAACAAAGAATATCAACAAAAATACCTGCAATTGACCAGCTTCCTCTAGACCTCACTATATGGGGTTAGGGGTTATGGAAAGATCCTATAGGGAAACCCAAGAATATTTAGCTTTCATTGCTTCACAACACATTTTACCCTCTAAAACATATGCACACCATCTGAACCAGGGTCTAGCTGATGTTCCTATAGGATTCCATGTTTCCAAGTCTGATGTTCCCCATTTGTGTATTTAAAGGCTCAGTTCTCTCACCTCAAACAGTACCAATTCTCCTAACCTTCTTACTGAAACTGATGGTGATTTTTATCCTGGTATTGACCTTACAAATGATTCCGTTAATGAGCCCTTAAATAGGGTTATTTCTGTTGATGAAGTTTCTCATCAAATCCAAAAATTAAAGAATAATAAGGCTCAGGGCTATGATCAAATTATTAATGAATTTCTTAAGTATAGTACACCTCAGATTGTTGGGTTGGTAACAAAGTTTTTTAATGTTGTTTTCTCCTCTAGTGTTGTACCGACGAGCTGGACAATTGGGCTTATTACTCCAATCTATAAGGGAAAGGGACCAAAAGATGATGTTGACAACTACAGAGGAATTACCCTTTTAAGTTGTGTAGGAAAATTGTTTACTTCAATATTAAATGACAGAATTACCAGCTATCTGAATCAAACGGGTGTAATTGGTGATGATCAAGCTGGGTTTAGAAGTGGCTTTTCTACATTAGACCACATATTTGTGTTACATTCTGTTATTAATTATTATCTTAGCAAGAGGAAACGAATTTATTGTGCATTTGTAGACTATAGGAAAGCGTTCGATCTTATTGACCGGAAACATTTGTGGGCGAAACTATTAGCTAATAATATTAATGGAAAAATGATAAAGGTCATTCACACCTTGTATAATAATGCTAAATCGTGTATTATGAATAATGGAATTAAATCCGATTTCTTCACCTGTAATGTAGGGGTTAGACAAGGGGAAAATTTGTCACCAGTCCTTTTCACCATATTTCTCAATGACTTCGAAATGTTTATTAGTAATTACTATGGTGGCCTCGGCCAGCTGTCGTCTTCAGTCAAAGAGCAGTTAAGTAATGAAGATGTTGAAATTTTTTTTAGGCTATTTACTCTTTTGTACGCTGACGATACTATTGTTTTAGCGGAAAATGAAGATGACTTACAACTAGCTTTGAATGGTGTACATGACTACTGTAAGAGGTGGAATATGACGGTTAATGCAAGTAAAGGTAAGGTTGTCATATTCTCCAGAGGTAAAGTTAGGAAGAGGCCAAAGTTTAGACTTGGTAACTCCCCGGTGGAAATTGTTGATAGTTATACTTACTTAGGAACCATTTTTAATTATAATAATAAATTTTCCCTAGCTGCTAAAAAGCAAGTGGATCAGGCAAGGCGTGCTATGTATGGTATGTTAAATAAAAGCTCTAGTCTTTGTCTTCCTTTGGATTTAAAACTTAAATTATTTGACCAATTAGTTATACCCGTTTTATTGTATGGTTGTGAAATCTGGGGTTTTGAAGACCTTAAACAAATGGAAGCTTTTCATGTTAAATTTTGTAAGTCTTTATTAAAGCTTGGTAAAAATACCCCGAATTGTATGGTGTATGGTGAACTTGGGCGTCACAAATTAATTAAAACAACTGAAATTAGGATGATTAATTTTTGGTATCGTATTATTACAGGTACATGTAGTGAACATAAACTGTCATACGTGATGTATCAATTCTTAAGAGCTCTTGATGTTCATGGTATTTACAGTTCCCCTTGGTTAGTTAAGATCAAACATACTTTGAATAAGTCTGGAATGTCTTTTGTCTGGAGTTTACCAGAACATTTAGGCGTAGGCCATATAGACAGTACGCAAGTCCCTTCTCGAAAATCCTGGTTAAATAATTCAATAAGTAGAAGATTAAGTGACATGTATGAACAAGAATGGTTGACAGAGGTTAATAATCACTCACATTCTAAGATATATAGGATGTTCAAACAGAGACTTAATTTCGAGAATTATTTAGTATGCCTAAGTCCCCCTGGTTATGTATATCTTTGTAAATATAGATGTAGTAATATCAACATTCCTTCCATTTCTGGTAGATACCAAGGTCTTGATTTACATGAAAGAACTTGTTTTCTCTGTTCTGAAAACCAAATCGGTGACGAATTTCACAATATTTTTGAATGCCCCTTTTTCTCCAACGAGCGTAGGAAGTATTTAAAAACATTTTTTAGAACAAGGGCAAGTGCATATAAAATGGAATTACTTTTCCAGTCAAGTAATAAAGGGGTCCTTAGGAATTTGAGTTACTTTTGTTGGAAAATCATAGAAAAGTTTCGTTAGTTGTAAGTATTGTATTACCTATATTCTTTCTATTCAAAACTGGTGCCAGTATTTTACTCATTCGACAGTCATTCACGTCATTGTAATTAAAGGTTTTTTTTTCCTTTTTCTTTTCTTTCTTTCATTTGTATATATATGATTTTGTCTTAAGTGCTCCAATTTTTCGTCATGCATATGTTTTTCACATTCAGTTCTGATACTTCCCCGGAGGTCAAACAGAAATAAATTGAACTTGAACTTGAACTTGAACCTCCCACAATTGTCTGAAATTGATCCTCATCCAGACAAAATCTCAGTTTATTGCTTCAGGGTGAGTATATAGAAAAACTCAATTTATAAAATCAAAACATTCTCAGTACCATTCATGCTGTGTAATATAGGCTTTGGCACTCTGCATTGTCTGAATTAGCTGTCAATCAAAGAACTGAGCCAATTGAGAATTTCGGTACCCAGGTACCCAAATTGTAGTTTGCGGTGAGAGGTTTGGCCCTTTAATCAATATTTGGCAATGATTTCAAGGTTTGTATAAAACTCCCAGTGTTCCATGTACTGTTGTCAGTAATGTGTTCAATATTTCCATTTCCCTGGGAACGTTGCCCCTGCATGTGAACAAAGTGTTCTGGAAACACTTACATCGCCCCCTTACTATACAAGTTTTCTCACTGACTATATGGACCAGGCAAAAAGCCAGGATTGTGCTATGGGGGGTGGGGGTGGTTGGGGCACAGCATGATGGAAAAGTCTAAGGATGGAGAGAAAAAAACGCTATTTTAGGTGTTTTTTGTATTGCAAGGTTGGGTCATAGGGGTTCTAACCACAACCCCCCCCGTTTGCTATGGACCTCCCTACTATAACACACATTTTCTGCCCAATAATTTCACATAAAAATGTATTACATACCAATCATCTTTTTTCTATGCCGATACAAAAAAATCTTTGATTTTCTTAACAAAAAGCAACAAGATTCTAAACCTAACCTCATAGTAGAATATATTTCCTTTCTTGCATCTAAAGTATCTTCTCTTCCATTTCTTTATCAGCGATGCCCTCCTCCGTCCCATGGGTAGCTTGTCCATGTATCCTTCCATGCTACACTCTCCTGCTTTACCTGATGGTGCAGTACCTTCCCCAGCATCGTCGTCCTCCCCTGGCTGTGGAATTTCATACAATTCTTTCAAGAGTTTAACCTTTAAAATAATGCCAGAGAGAGAGAGAATATATCTTATAACTCTTGTGATCATTCTGCCAATTACATTGTTAGCAAATGCTTAGTTAAAAAAGCAGACTTTACAAAATAAGTAGTTTTACAGTTGTAAAACTATGGCAACTACTCATTATCTCAGACAGGTCCAATTCTCCCAACCTGCAGTACTTACTTTTAGTTCCTCCAACAGGTGTCTTAACCTCATTCTTATGCAGATGACAGGATTAGGTTTGCCAAATGGGAGGGGGGAGGGGAGGGGGGAGGGGGAGGGGAGGGGGAGGGGAGGGGGAGGGGGAAGGGGGAAGGATACTGAGACACCTGTCCCTCCTCTTTCACTTCATTTTCCCGTGCACAACAATATTTTGAAAAAGGAGTAAATGTTGGACATATTTACTCAGAAACAGGTGGGTTAGGACATCCTTTACACTTTGGGGGTTTTTTGCTCCTGGTTTGCAGGTTATCATAGGGTTTGCACCTCCAAATTCCCTCACTAAAACATACTGGCCAACTCAACTGTCAGAGAATTTTCATATCCCAAGGGCAAAGAGGCCATTTTAGGAGCCTGGAAGGAGACCCAAGTCTATAAGTTACTAGCATTTCAGTATTGAATTAAGATGACTTGTTTATACTACTCAACAAAAGTTTTGAAAATGTTTGGAAAATACCCAGTTTGAAATATTAAACTGTAACGTTTCATGGGCAAGTGCATAAATAATCTATATATACCAATGGGCCTATAGTCCTTCTCTCAACCCCAACCCTCCCACCACTCCTGAATCCCACGATCCAATTATACTCTAACTTTACAGATTATGGTTAGTAATACCAGAGATGATGTACACTCCGAGAGAAACAACTTGATGGTTGTTCTTTAACAATGCATGTAGCTATCTGTTACATACAGTACGTACATTACTATATTCATACAGTTAGGCAAAACCATCTCACAATACACTCTTAAAACCTCTGGTTCAAAATGAACTGAAAAAGGATCAAATGGGCACTTAACAGAAAAAGGATCAAATATTTGACTAGTTTCAGTTTAAAAACTAACCATTTTCTGTCCAAAATGAAAACTGAATCTAGTCAAAGATTTGCTCCTTTTTCAGTCATGTTCCCATTTGATTCATTTCTGGTTCAAATTCGAACTGGACTTTTTTCAGTAGAGCGTAGTGGTGCATTTGTCCTCAATTTAAACTTAGGTCACTGACAAGCTTGGTGTAAGACACAAAATAAAGTAAATACAGGTGATACACAATCCAGTGCAAAACCAAAACATTTCCAAGAAATTTTGGAAGTGTTCCAATTTTGAACACCAAAATTTTTCCTGTTAGGAAGAAAAAAAACCTCCAGTGATGCATTAAACATTGCAGGAAATTCAACATATGGCTACTGAATATATTCGAAATAAAACCAATGTTTGGATATTAACTTATCTGGATCAAGTGGGTGGGTTTCCCAAACAATGTTTCCTAGCTTTTGACTACAAACAAGAAAAAAAATGTGAAAACACATGTAGAGAGTAAGATAATCAAAAAATACACCCTCACATTGACAAGCCTATAAGTCCAGCATACAAGGATTAGAGACTACATTTGTAGAGAAGGATACATTTGACACTTGTTCTGAAGATGAGTTGTACTGTACATACAGATGTTACTTAAATCTTCTATGAAGTTACGAATACATGATTATAATGTAGTTTGTTGAGCACATCTTTCAACCTGTGGTGTATGGACCCCACACCCCAGCTATACCCCCTTTTCCAGAGGGGTCTACCCAATGTAATTGATGATTACAAGGTTCGTTATTCCCAGGGGTCAATGTTACCAGACATGGGAATGTTCTCAAGGTTCCGGAACATTGAACGTTGGGATCATCAAACCTTTGGAACACTGAAATAACCCCTTCCCAGACACAGGGTCTTTAAACACTTTTGTTCATAGGGATGTGCAACTTAAGATAAAGGGAACTTGATATGAATTATAAAAAAAAAAAAAACAGGCCATGGAAACTAATGGATTGACTTGAAGGGGGGGGGGGGAGGACCTTATATCCATACTGACAAACTAAGCATAGGTATGCATGCAATGATACTCCAACTAAGCAGGTCACATGATCCTCAATAGCCATCCATGAAATAAGGTAGCCTACTAGACAAATATATTTTGGGGGAGATTGTTCTTTCCCTTTAAATGTCAGAAAAATACCCTTAGAACAATCTCTTCAGGAACTGTTCTCTGAGTACTAGTTATATGCCCATTTAAGCATTTGAAAATGACCATGAAGGTTGATATTTGGTAGCACTTCATCTCAGAATAAACTGAAAGGGGATGTAGCCCTTCAGTGCACTTTAAGTAATTTGATTCTCTTTTTGCAAGCACTTATTATTTGTTGTAAGTTGCTATTTGAACCCCAAAGTTGTTGGGCTTCTATTGTACCAGAATGGTAATCAAATCTGCTGCTCATTGAAGCAGCTACTTGGAGTAATGAACCAGTGGTCGGGTGCTATAATTGGGAACCGCAGTTTTTCCCAAACTGTGGTAGCCATGACGGATCTCCTTAAAGGCTAATTTCCCGTAATGAAGTCTTTTCATCACCATGTCACCACTCATATCTTCCAGCTATTAACTCTGTATTGTTTAATAACTTCCTAAACTAAAAACACTTAGATAACATAAACTTATAAACATTATTGTTTAGCTCAAAAGTGTTAAACTATATACAAAGGGGCTCCCTGAAACTGTTTAATAAAACGTTAACTAGGACACTGTTTTCCAAATCGTTATTGGTGGTGTTTTCCTTTTACACTTATTAAGCCTATGTGTGATTGAAAGGGCTAGAATTTGTTCTTAACTTAATTTTACATAAGTAGAAACTTCTTCATTTCACGAGTACATTTTGTTTAGGTGCAATTGGCAAAAACACATATATAACAAAATGAGAGTGAAAGAAAATCGTTTCATAAGTTGCTAGTACCAAACATATATTGTCTGTTTCAATTTATGACTGTTTTTGTACAATTGTATATAGTTTTATTGTTTATTCATTGAGATTAGAAGAATGAAAGTACAGCTCATAGATACTTGTTTGCCTTGCATCAATTGGAGCCAGATACTGTGGCAGCAAAAACTTGACTTACACAATCCATTTAGAAAAAGCTAGTAAAACTACTGTGACAAACAGCCACTTGAAAGCCAGAGTGTTGTGAGAGCACGTATTTGTGTCCCATGCTTCCAAACTGCAATTGAAAACAACTCATAACAAGCTAAGCACCTGCTTATAGTCATACTGTAAATGGAAAGTGAATACATTGAGAATAATTCCTCTACATATTTTTGCAGAAATATCATTTCCTGACTACTGTTCTAATCTCACTGCATGGTCAAGAAGACTCAATTGCTCCATTATTGCTCCTTAACCCTTTACTGTTGTTTGGGTCCTTTTGCAACCCGTGCGGAGACCGCGGCTGTCACCCATCTTTACTGTTTCACGCCGAGCTCGAAACTGCGAGTAGCTACCCGAAAATTTGGCCACAAAACGAGAGAGACAATGGTTTAAGGTCACCGGGTCAATGGCCTACGAAAGCTGATGCGGGGCGTGCTACTTCCGCTTTTCTGCCCACTCCCGAGGCACGCAAATATGCCCAGATCAGAGCACAACAGTAAAGAGTTAACACCAACAGTGATCTTGCCAAGAGTATGACTATGCAGGGCGTGCACAGTATGAAAGCAAGATAAACATCTTTGCCATGAGCAGCAGGTATGAACTTGAGGATAAACTTTTCCATGAAAAAATAACAAATGCCCATATATCCGAAATTTAAATCTGTAACATTATGGGATATTAGCCTTTAAGGATATCCGTCATGGCTACCACAGTTTTTAGGGAAAAATTGCAGTTCCCAATTATAGTACCCAACCACTGGTTCATTACTCCTATTAACTGCTTCAATAAGCAGCAGATTTGTTTACCATTCTGGTACAATAGAACCCCAACAACTTTGGGGTTCAAATAACAGCTTACAACAAATCCTGAAATAAGTGCTGGCAAAAAGGGAATCAAATCACCAAAAGTGCACTGGAGGGCTACATCCCCTTTCAGCACATTCTAAGATAAAGTGCCATCAAATGTCAACCTTCATCGTCATTTTCAAATCCTTAAGTGGGCATATAATTAGTACTGAGAACAGTTCCTGACGAGATTGTTCTAAGGGTATTTTTTCCGACATGACATGCTATGATGTTTCTTCTTAAGAATTCAATAGACACCCAGTAGATCAATCGCAGTCAGTTTGTCACATGATCTGTACCTTCAAGTGATCGTTGCTTCATTTGTGTTCACACTGCATAAAATTTAAGCAGTTAACACATACTTGACTGACTGATCTATTAGTTAACCCAAAATGTTACGGAACATTTTGGGAATTGATGTCATATCTGTTTCACCTTTTTGTTTGAAAATGTATCCAAAACAGCTTAAAGAGTTGTAATGGAAATAAAAGAGAAGTAGTGAATCTATGACATGCATATGGTGCCTACTAATTGCTTCAAGTAGTCCATTCTTGGCAGAAAAGTTGCCACATTCAATTGGAAATATCTTGTTAACCAAACAATAAGAAATCTTTACGGTCGGAATATTAGCCTTTAACCCTTTACCGTTGTGCTCTGATCGGGGCATATTTGCGCGCCCCGGGAGTGGGCGGAACAGCGGACATAGCCCGCCCCGCATGGGCTTCCGTAGGCCATTGACCCCGTGACCGTAAACTACTGTCTCTCTCGCTGTTGTAGCCGAATTTTCGGGTAGCTACTCGCAGTTTCGGGCTCCGCGTGAAACAGTAAAGATGTGTGACAGCCGAGCTCCCTGCATGAGTCCAAAAGGACCCAAACAACGGTAAAGGGTTAAAATAAGCCTGTGGAGTGTGTTTACTGCAAAGCTGATGCCACTCTCTCTGCGCATGTGCACGTAAACCTCTAGCCGATGGTGCAGGTATTTTAGCTTAACCCTTTACCGTTGTGCTCCGATCGGGGCATATTTGCGCGCCCCGGGAGTGGGCGGAACAGTGGACATAGCCCGCCCCGCATAGGCTTCCGTAGGCCATTGACCCTGTGACCGTAAACTACTGTCTCTCTCGCTGTTGTGGCTGAATTTTCGGGTAGCTACTCGCAGTTTCGGACTCCGCGTGAAACAGTAAATATGTGTGACAGCCGAGCTCCACGCATGGGTCCAAAAGGACCCAAACAACGGTAAAGGGTTAAGTAGATCCGTCATGACTGCCACAGTTTTTAGGGAAAATCTGCAGTTGCCCATTATAGTACCTGACCTCTGCTTCATTAGAACAATTACATCTGCTTCAATGAGCAGCAGTTTTGATTACCATTCTGGTATGATAAAAGCCCAACAACTTTGGGGTTCAAAAAACAACTTGCAACGCATTCTGAAATAAGTGATAGCAAAAAGGGGATCAAATTACTTATAGTGCATGGAAGGACTACATCCCCTTTCAGTTTATTCTGAGAACAACTTCCATCAAAAGTCAACCTTCATGGCCATTTTCATATGCAGAGCATGCCAACCTGCCAGATTGAAAAAGAGGGATTAGAAATAACGCTGGCATGAAATCTGGACAAACCCCTTAGTTCAGAGACCGACATGAAAGCCTGATCTTGGTGAATTCTTGCGGTGTCACTGCGCTTCATAGAATTGACCTAAAATTTCTTATTTTTTTTGCATTTTTAATCATAAAAACAAAAATCTCGTAACAAGTTGGCACTAATTTAAACCTTGAAACGGAAAAATCGGTCAACATTAAGTGAAAATAACGATCACATTTCAAAGCAGAACCTGCCAGATTTTGCAAGCCAACAGATCTCAATGAGATTTATTCTTATTTTAATTCCTAATTTTGTCGTTTCTGTACATATCAAGACAGGAAACAGATCAAAATGGTACTACAAATTGCAGAGATTACATATTTGCATAGTAAATGACTAAAAAGTAATGTTTTCAGACCGAATGTGGTGATTCGGTGTACTTCCAGTCTGCTTCTACTTGAGTTTACGACTTTACACCAGCCAAGGTCATTTAATTTCTTGCAGTCGGCTGACATCAAAGAATCGCCCAGTTTGAAGCTCTATTGCCCAGTTTGAGTGCCAATTTTTCACAGTACAAAATTTCTCATGGAAAACCACCCATGTGTTTGCTAGGATAAACCTCCAGAGGCTTGGGTCCAGGACCTAACTTAAGTCCTCTAAGGAGGGGTCCAGGTGGGCAAAGGGCTGAATTTTGAGTAGTTCAGGTATGTCTGGAAGATTTTTTGAGCCCTTAATATTGCAAATTGGTGAATTCCATGCCAAAATCTATAGTGCCTACATCCAGCCTGTCAGATTTTAAAACCCACAGTTATCATCTTAGCTGATGTACACTTTAACAGTTCCCACATTTGCACAACTCCTATTTTCTCACTTTTTCAAAAAATGAAAACATTTTACATGATCATGATTCGAGTGAATTTGAAAATCAGAACATGATATTGGAAAATTGGAGCAGAGCAAATTTTGATGCAAAAAGAGCGGAACTGTTCCTCCTAAATTGGAACAACTGGCAGCTCTGCAAATGCTTATGGCATGTAATTGGTACTGAGAACATTTCTTGATGAGATTGAGTTTAGGGTATTTTTTCCAAATGTGAATAAAAATTTCACCAGAATGCTAATTAGAATATGATGCTTTTTTACATATCAAAAATAAATTTGGCTTTGGGCTATACATTAAAAGATGTTATCAGTCACAGTGAACTTGGTAGTTACAATGGGCTATAGTGAGGAGTGCAGATGTACAACACTCATTTTTGCTGAGTACTGATCAACACTCAGCACTCTTACACTAAACTAGAACCGTTTGGACAAGGCTGCAGTTTGACTTTGGAAACAGAGTTATCACATTTCAATGTCAAATTATCTAGAGCAGTTGTAGCAGTCTGTTATCACAAGAGCCATGACATCTTAAAAGTCAAGACTAATCATGTGATTTGAGGAAATAGTCTTCCTGTGATGGTCAAAAATCGGCGACCAATCACAGCATGATCCGTGATCAATTTTTAATCTCCCATGCTTTTAAGGTTTGTTTGTATTCACAAATATCTGGTACAATCACAGGTGTCAAAATGCTTATGTAAACAATAAAATACTGTACGGATTTGAAGGAAGTAATAGTGAACTGAATGACAGTTTTTAACAGGAAATACGATTCGTGGACGATCATTGGATTCGTCCTACAATATGTCTATATATGACTTCAGTTTTAAAACTGAGAGCAGAATGCAACATTATGACAGCCAATACTGGAATACATGTAAACTGAACACAACTTCTAGCTATAGTCCCCATGGTGGGATGCACCCATTAACACAAACCTTACTGAATCTGGCCGACTCATTCAGTGCCTCAGTTGGGCAGACATTATGCCCTGATTAAGGATCTGGAGTCTGTCAAAAAGTCACCACCCCCTGATAGTTCTAAAGAGTCCCTAACAGCCATGCTAGTTCTAGATTTGAGGTGATGTACTGACTTCCTCTGAAATCCATTTACAATAAAGATTTATTTGTAATAAAAGACTGTACACAGAAATGCTTTGTGAATCAAATTTCACCCGACAGTATCACAAATGCACAATTGTGGTTATATTTTAGTTCACCAGGAAATCATGGTCATGTTAACCATGTTAACTCAAATTTACCAAAAACATACCTTGTTATATGCACCTGTCAGCTCTACTGACCTGAAGGTGGGCTCTGTTTGGGGGGCTATGTCCCATGGTTTGCAGTTCCCGAGGTTCAATGTTCCCGAATCTCTGTAACATTTATTCTTCTGGGAACATCGAACCCTCAGAATAACGAACCTTGGTAATCATCGCCAAATCATTGAGATATACGAAAACGGGGAACATCAAACCTTGGGAACTTTGAACCCAGGGAACATCGGGTACGAGACCCCTGTCTGGTACCACTCCATTTGGGATTTATGTTCCAGAGGTCTGATGTTATGGAGGATCAATGTTTCTGAGGTTCCCTGATTGGAAACATTTTGAATACCTCGCTCAACATTGATCACTGTGAATAATGAACCTTGTAGCCATCACCAACCACTGAAATTAAATATGTCAAATAGGAAACCACAAATCTTGGGAACATTGAACCTCAGGAACACTGAGCCCTGAGAACATCAAACCCTGGGAACACTGAACCTCAAGATTACTGGACCCTGGGAACATGAAACCTTGGGATTAACAAACCTTGAAATCAACTGTTGGAATAATGCAAACAATATGGGTAACATCAAACCATGGGAACATCGAACATCATGAACATCAAACCTTGGGAACACTGGACCCCAGGAACATCAGATAGACCCCTTTGTGTAGGCAGGTCCTAAATACAGTTGGGTTTTAAACTTCTTACAAATGTAACAGATAGAGTATTACCAATGGGAGCTGTCTTCTTCACCAGTAGTATAATAGGACGGTGAGGTAAGTATAGAGCATTATGGGTAAAGGGCATAAACACTAGGCTTATTCTAGATGCACATTTTTGGGGGTTCAAACAATATATTTTATACAATGCTTTTCAATTATGATCCAGGAAGTGGGAAGGGGGCAGGGGGTGAGTAAGTGATGGGTTGGCTAAATGTAAACTTTAGCCAAAAGAGTCTTCAACACTAAACTGAATTGAATACAGTCCTGGCAGCTTTTATGACAGTTCTAAAAGGATGGCAACAAACTACAGCGGGGATAGTTTTAGTATTTCCTGTGAAATTCCTGATACTCTCAAACCTTAACTTTATGTTTTTGTAAAAATTGCAATACACAACAAGTGTGTTTGGAAGTCTCACACTCTTAGGCTCTCTAAATCAGCATCCTAAAAGTACTCTATTTTAAATGAGATAGCCATGGAAATAAATCTGCATTTTATTCATGGTTCTGCAAGGACTCTGTTTTCAAATAACACCATATTCCCATTAATTTCTTTGCGTTTTCTTTCAGCTTTAAGTATGATAATGTATTAAAACTGCAGGACATAAATTTCTGTGCTCAAGGTCTAGGTAAACTTAGGAGGTTGTATCCATTTAGATAATTTCATAGTTCAATGAAAAGTGAATAAAAATGCTCTTAAGATTCTGAGGGCAACTCATAAAATAAAACAGATCATACAGTAGGATGAACATCTTGGTTTAAGTTGAAAGGTACTCTTTCCTGTCAAATTTCCCCTTGAAACTGGGCATCATGACTTGGCCAATAGTAATGAGATGGCTGATTTTTTCACAACAGAAAACCACAAATAACAAACTGACCGTGAAATTTGTATCAGGTGTTCACAGCTCAAACAATGACTAAGGGTGTACCTCACTGCTGATAGATTTTATTTGATTTGAATTAATTTTGGAACATAAAGCACCTATTTGAACTGATTATCATCATGGTTCAAGATTAATTTGGTAAATAATTTAGCCAATGTTAGTCACTTTTTACATGGAAAAGCAAAGCAGTCATCTTAGGATCTTTTGAAGGTGGATGCCCAGTACCTTAAGGTTCACTGCAAAAATAAGTCACTGCACAGGCTGCAAGCTGGATTCTGGAATAACGGTCAAAGTATAAATGTCCCCCGTTCAAGGGGCAAAATTCTCTAATGTGTACAATTTGTTCAGCTTGAATATATACGTACCCCATCAAGTTTGAATGAACCAAATACTCTCCATCAAGTTCACATAAAAATTCAAAGACAAGGTTGAAAGTTATAATTCCACCACGACATCTGTCAAAGGGCACAAATGGACAGTAATAATCAAAAAACATTTCCTTCAGGAAAACCACAACTGCATTTAGCAGTGCTGCCAAAGCTTCAACTTGAAGTTTTGCCAAGTAGTTATATACCCAAAAAGAAGTATCTTTTGTTTGTACAGGGAAAATTAATAACAGGTCAATTCAACCTTGAGGATTAGACCGTTGCACATAGTATGGACTCTGCAACACAATTTGGCTTCGTAGAGTTTCCTGTATAAATGTTGCATTAGTCCATTACAGGTATCTGCCAGAACATGTACATTCCCATACCACTGTTAAAACAATGAATTAAATAAATATTAAAATGTTGAATTTCTGAATATCTGTCGGGAAGTGATAATTCTACACATATGCAAGAGAAGACAGCCTCCACTATAACATAGACGAATCCTATTAGCGCTTGTTTTTAATAGTGACTGTAGGCAGCCCTTAGTGGGGTCCATCAGCCTTGAATCGTCCTGATTTATTGTCTACATGGAATTTAAACCCTCATACTCAGTGAAATTGAAGGAATCAAGATACAATTTAGTGCACAACCATCCACATTACAGGTGAGCAAGGAAATTGAAAGATTGAAAGGTGATGGACCCCAGTTATGGCCGACTGAAATCAGACCATCACTTGCTGTCTAGATTCGTCTATAACCGATCACGATTTTAAACCCCGCCTGGTCATGGATAATTTTTTTTGTTTAGTTTTAAGTTTGTGTACAAATGTGGTGCAGAATAACAGATGTGAAAAAAATTGTAACAACCAAATGTGATTGCTGCTGTAAGAGAGATGCCAAAATTTACATTCAGAAATCAGGGGTTTCACACAAGAATCAGGGTTTTTTATAGCATTTTATGAAACTTAATGAGGGAAGAACTTTCTTGAACCAGAGAGGCTGTCATATTTGCTACCTGGAATGGACAAAAATCCTTGAATTTTTAGGGAGCTGCTGTAAGGTTCAGGGACTAGCTTTTTTAAACTCTACCTGCATTTGATGAGCACTATATATCCAGCCACCTATTTAAAAGAACACATGGATTTACATGGATACCTTTAGGGAGAAATTACTCACCGGGTTCCACTTTTTCACTTTATCCTTCTCTTTGACCTTAAAAACATCCTTTTTGTCATCTTCTTCAAAGATGAGAGGTCCATCATATCTGTACTCGGCTTTGGGTTCCTCATCTTCTAGAGAATCCACGGCAGCCGATGTGTCATCTGAGGACTCTCTTTTCTCGCTATCAGTGTCTGGAGGAAACTCATAAATAGCCCCATCATCTGCATTATCCTCTGAACATTTCACACTAAGGTCTTTGACATTATTTGTTAAACTCTGCAAGGAATCTGTCCTTTCATATGTTGATATGTTTATATAATTCTCACTCTGGATGCCATTACTTAATGCTGACCTCTCACCATTGGGTTCAGACATGTCTGAAACCTCTTCATAGTCCGACTGAGAATGACAGTCACCATTCACAAGAACCACCGGTGGCCCACCTATCGGCGTCTCATACGTACCATCATCTACAGTCCTTCCATCATGGCTACCCTGATATGATGTTCTCACACAACTGGCACAATTAGATGTGGAGTTCACGTACACACTACAATCTTGGCACTCAAGATCATCTTTGCTCTTTCGCAGTGCCTCCTGCATAGCTTGAACCTGATTGGCTAAGTCTTGAACAAAATCTTTACAAGTTTCAAGATCTGTTACAACACTAGCTGGCCTCTCATTACATTCATCATCATCCTCACCATCGTTTTCGTTCAAATCTTCGGCTGAACCAAGAAAATGACCATTTTTCTCTCCGACAATCACATGGGGATCGGCACATGCAGAATCAGAGAAATCTGTGTCATGTTGTTCACTGGTATCGGTGGAGCTTGGCTCTGAATTACTGATGGAGCTGGATTCGGAGGATTCTTTGTCTTCCTCTTTACTCCATTCAGCAGACAAAAGCTGAAAAAATGGAAAAAGTAGAATAGAAACAAGGTAAAACAGAAATATGATGAAATGAATTGTCTAATTGGCATCTACATGATAAATGGAGAATATATTTTACGTTCATGCATTTCAAGACGTCAGTGCGTTTCAGTATATGGCATACTGGATGGAACTGATCATGCACCACAGTATGTTTTAAGTTGTGCCCACAACAGCACCTTAAAGTAACAATTGATGCATACAGTGGAAGCCTGGATGGCAATTAAAATAGAGACTGAGACAATTACACAGTGATGTTGGTGCATGATCCCTATACACAGGTAAAATCCTGTGCATTACTAGATCAAGTTAGGTACATCCTCCCATCCCCATGACATCTCCTTGTCCACTGCAAAAATCATAACATACTGTACACATGAGAATTCCAATAAAATTGTGATGTAAGGTTGGACAACCACAAACACGCAAGAAGACTATCAAAAGTAGGGCTGTGAACGTGTAGCGATTAATCGCTAAACGATGGCATGTGAAATAAACGTTTAGTTTGAAGCTACAAGTGACTAATGGCAAAACCTGTTTTTGACAGTTTTTTTATCCATTTGTATACTCTGATGATCCCTGGTTTTTGTTAAATGGACAATTCTGGACATATTTGAACCTTATAGGCTTTACAGTTTCAGAATAATTTGATTTTACCATGCAAGATAACAGCTGCTATTATTTCTGCATTACACTTAGTATCAATCACGACATACTGAAATTGTTATTTTTTTGTGTCAAGGTAATCGCGATTTATCGCTAAACAATCACAAATTTTTGAGGTTAAACGTTAAGTTATTTTGCTAAACATTCACAGCCCTAATCAAAAGACATCAAGTGCATGCACAGTTAGAAAGTTATCCTTTGATAGACAAAAGTATTTGCTAACAAGATGAAAAATTTTTATCAATAAGTGATGCTCAGACTGGATTTTGTCAGAAACTCATTCAATGAGCAATAGGGAAGGTTAGATATACCATCATCAACCACATCCGAATGAGTCCCAACAAAACTAATGCCATCACATCAGGAAATCAAAGAGCCTGGTTGGATCAAGGTTCCCTTTGTGTCATCAGACCCTTAGATCTATTTCCTTTCCCTTCCTCCTCTAACCCTACAAAGATTTTTCCACCAAGGGCTTCTGGGGGAGGGGCTTGACATCATCACCCCAATGAAAATTGGGTGGCAAACAAATTGTCTTGACCCCCTTCCCCCGACAATTCAGGAACACTACATAAAATCAAGAGGCAGAATAAACAAAATGGAAATACAGATGACTTCCAGGCTTTCAGAAAATGTCAATGTGAGTGTGAATGCATGTGTTTTGCACATGTACTATGCATTTTTTATAGGAGATTCTGGTCTGCATGCCTTGACGTCACTCCTTGAAAATGCAATATAGCCACCCCAGAAGATCAAGATCTGAGTTTGTCACATGACCTGTGCCCTAAAATGAGCTAAGCTTTCATTGTATTCACACTGCATGGAAAGCAAATAACACATACTTGACTGGCCTGTTAGCTAACCTCAAATGTTACGTAACTTTTTGTGTATTTTAATATATTTGTTACTGTCAATCGATTAATCAGATGTGAAACGTTACAATATAAAGTGTGTGTTGCGAGCTCCATTTCCCCCCTGAAGTGATAAGTGGTAATCAGACAGAGAAGGAGTATATGTAACAACAAGTGAGAGGGGACGGCGTTTCATCATGGGGACATGATGCAGGGTTCAAGTGATTTTTGGAAAATATTTGCCCCCCAGTCTACAAACCATGCAGATCTGTGCCCCTGCTTCCCACCCTGCTTTCCATCTAGCTGTCAAACACATAACAAAGTGCCAATGAGTAGAAAGCTGTATATTACGTACATTGCAAAACCTGTTTACATACTGTAGTAATGTACCGTCAATACAAGATGTTTTATGAAGCCATGCACTAATTGTATAACTCACAAGTTGTGAAAAATACCATCCAATGGCCTTTAATAGTTTGACTAGGGACTACAAATGATATAAATATTTAAAGCTTTGCTATCATATAGAGATACCTAGTACTCTAATCATATTTAGTGTCAGTCACCATCTGTTTTGAAATGTGAATCATTGTTTTGCAATATGTACCCTGAAACATCACGTTTGTAACTGTATAGGCCTGTAATCATTTCTATAACTTCCCAATTTCAAGAGGCATGTTGGAAAAATGTCACTGGGAGATAAAGATTTTAAACCTGTAGATGTCTCTATACTAGTAGAAGCCCCACTTATAACTTCTTATGTAAAAACACATGGTATTTTAATAAAGGGTTAGAAAACAAGAAGGCCAGTGATCACCCAAAATGCATGTTTGCAGAACAATTGGCAGGGACAGGAAAGGAAGGGGCCACTCCTGCCAAAAATTTTAAGATTACATGAATGGTACCAAACAGTGGCACTATGAAACTGGTTATTTTTTACTCATTCTTTTTCTGAAACGATTTGTAAGCAGTTTAATTAACACTCATTTACTATGGAAATTGTTATTTTTGTTTATGAGCTACAAGATCCATCCAACATGACAGTGCATTATTTTAGAAAGGTGGGCATATCTTTTGAAGGACAGCAACCATGAGTGAGGGGTGACCATTTGCACTTCGAAAGTGGATTGACCCTAGGCCCCAAATGTCCTTTATTTATAACATGAATTAAATCTAGTTTTACCAGATAGTAATCACAGTATCAAACAAAACTAAGTTCTAGAAACTTACCTTGTCCATTTTGAGTTTAATGTAAACAGTCAGCACTTACTGTCAATACTTGACATTAAGCAAATAATGTACCAGCAAACTGTTTCACCAACATTCAGTAAAACCTACAAACACATCTTCACAAAATGTAAAAAGCCCACACAGAGGCACTTTCCTTAGATACCCGATCCTTTCATGTGACATAAATTCAACTACTCAGTTTTAAGGCTAAAACCTTTTCTAATATTTCATATGCTTCAAATTCCATTCCCAACTTAAGAAATCTGCACACTCCACACATTTCACTGCATTAATTATGAATGTGGTAAAGTGAAAGTTTGAACGCAAGGCTAGCTGTTTTCTTACCTTTCCTGTCTTCCAGGACAATAGTTTCATATCAGACATACCACTAACAACCGGCAGATCTTTCATCTCTGCAAGGTTGCTTTTGTGTTGCGATTACCAGAGAAACAATGTTGTGTTGAAACTATTGGTAGGATGCAACAGGGAAAATCCAATTTCTGATTGGGTAACAATGAACACAATTGATTACCGGTATGTACTTGACAGGAAGGAACCAAAAGCTGAATACCTCCAAGAGAAATAATAGCAGCCAGCAACGTGCTTAACGATGTACACACATATCAACTGAATGTACCAATTGCCACATTTACTGATGACACAGTTGGCGAAAGTTGACTGTTTATACTAGCTTAAGGTTCAGGGAAAAATCGAAGGGTTCAGGTCATTGACAATGAAAGCAGTGCTCACAGTTAGTTGAAGGACTACAGTAATAGCCTATAGTGTATACGTGGTTCTAAATCTCTCCATTAGCAATCTGTACTGAGCCTATAAACTGGCACATTCAGCCACTGACCTCAAAATAAAAACTTTGCAATTTCAGAACTGTATCAGAATACACAGACTCCTCTTGGAATTATTGTCAACAGTGTCCAAATATTGTGTAACACAAGCCTCAATTACGAAAGAGTTTATATTCAACTGGATATGGATGTATACAGTACTGGCTGCCTTGGTAAAGGTAATTTAAGTATTTCCTGGAATGAAGCAAACATCCACAAACAAGCAAAAATAAACTTGACAGTAATTGCCAAACTGCTCCTGACTGACCTCTTTGGTAAAAATATAGGCAAGAAATATAGCTGTAAATATGATGGTAAACTTGTATAAACAGACTGTGCCACAGCATTGTCTGCAATTAGCGTACTGATGTGAGTCCCCTATCAGCCGCTTCCCGCATTTACAGGAACTATGCAACTAAAAAAAGGAAATCTTGCTGGGACAATCCCACTTATGGGAAATTTTATATGACGTACAGTCTATTGATATGTGCTATAAAAAGAAAGCAGGTTCCGATAGTGTGTACACTATAAAGAGCAAAGGACATGAATGTGGACCTTGTACCTTTAACAAAGTAAAATACATGTGGGCATAGCGTAAATAGGATAGAAGAGAGGGGCAATGTACAGTAGATCTAGATATGAAATATCATACATGGCCGCAATAACTAGTTTTGTGAAATACCTGTATCATTCAAAATGAGCAATTGACAGTAAAGAAAGACACAAACTACTCAAATTCCATTGGCTACTAAAGTAAAGAAATAAGAACATTTTTCCAATGTAAACCAGCTTATAGTCAATAGTCATTTTGCAAGTGGGCAGGGGAGGAAGGGAAGGGGGGGGGAAGGGGGAGGGAAGGAGGGAGGGGGAAAATGAAGGTGTCAGTGTAAAGAATTTTGCCATACAGAAGAAAGGTACATAGGGACAGTGTCAGGAATTCCATCAGATAGTCAAAAAAAAAGGGGGAGGGGGAGGATCCATTACTTCCAAGTCCAAACTAATGGTGCCCTTAGCCCAAGTTACAGATGGGTTAGGGGTAAGCTTGCTTCAGAGCCCCTATAAGGTGCAATCTGAAGGGTGTTAAAGGCTAGTGTATTTATTTATATAGGTTTCAACATTGTTGCAGTAGGTGTCTTCTTCTTAAATGAGAAACCAGGATACTGACATATTTCATATTTATGGAAACTGTCCCTTTTCATGAAAAGGGGCGGGGACAAAGTCCCCTCATTATCCCTCTTGAGGAAACACTGCTAGCCCCCTCTGATTCATTGACACTTTCAGTTTTTTAAGCATCCTACAATCTGTTGGGACACTTTTCATATTTTTAGTCAATTTCAGTTATAGTACTTAGGCCATGCTGTCATGTCGCTTCTTGAAAAGGCAACATAGACACCCCAGTAGATCAAAGGCGGTGTGGGGTGTAACTGGTATCTGAGTTTGTTACATGATCTGTGCCATCATTAGGCATAAGGTTGCCTCTATACAATTTATAC
The DNA here is from genome assembly GCA_037179385.1 of Holothuria scabra. Classification (NCBI taxonomy): domain Eukaryota; kingdom Metazoa; phylum Echinodermata; class Holothuroidea; order Aspidochirotida; family Holothuriidae; genus Holothuria; species Holothuria scabra. The sequence goes on from CM074181.1 coordinate 23,107,840, forward strand.
CCGACACCCCACTTTTTGTTCAAAAAGTGATGTTACAGCAAGGTCAACCCGACTTCCTATTATCAGCTTTCTGTCAATAGTAGCTGCCATGTCCAGCACTATGTAAACAAAGAGTCCCATTGAAAACCTCATTTCACAAAGGCTGAGACTGTTTAATCAGTGCAAGCCAAGTTTGCAACCAGAGCTGCCTCATCAGCAGACCAGGACAATAGGCTTATCTTTTTGGACACATGTAAGCTGGTTGTGCAGCCACTGAAGCATGGTGAATTGTGCGCCCTGACTGCAAAGAGGCAGCTTATGCTTAACGATCAAATCAGCTTTGCTTGCATCATGTTCACACTGAAAAGCAATTTACACATGCTTGAATGGCCTGTTAGATAACCCCAAATGTTGCATAAATTTTTTTGTATTTTGAGGAATCTGTTAATGTCAATCAATTAATCAGATGTGAAATCTGACCATATCAAGTGTGTGTGTGTAGAAGACTACATTTCCTCCCTGAGACAAAAAGAGGTAATCAGGCAGAGAAAGCTGATGTAACAAAAAGTAAGAAGTAAGAAGTTTTATCATGCTAACATAAAAGCCCCTTTCCCCCTCTCAATGTTGCGACAAGAAAAATGGCTCTGTGCCGTGAACAGCATAACAGTGGTCAACATTGTGAGGGGGGGCGGCCGGGTGTCCCAACGAGTTTTGTCCAAGATTATAGGTGTAAACTGATGCAAATTTTTTACTTTGACAGGATTTATATTGAAAGTTTAGTTGTTGTTTATTGGGGTATTATTTTTTTTTTGAAAAATTCGGGGGCATGTGTAATTCCCCTCTAGGCCCCCACCCATGATTATTGGCCTGTAGTGAAAAACCCATCAAAGCAATCTTTGTCAGAAACTAGGAAAGAGTGGGGCAGAGTGGATAAGGACACTTGCATAATATAGACCTACTTTTATTTTTCTTTTTTTTTTTTCTTTAAACACCACTGTTATCAGTATACGTCTAGCAAAAGAACAATCATGCAAGTAACCTTTTCAAAGGGGAAAAAATTCAAACATAAAAGGAACTGCAATTTGTAGGTTCCTGCATGACTGTATTGCCATATATGCAGAGGGACAGCTATAACGGCTAGGTGGGAGGCATGCGGGGACTGGGGCCTTCACAATCAGTGGTATCCCCAACGGACAAGGGGGACGAGGAGAACGTACGGCACTTTCAGAAATTAGCTTTTTCTCCCTCCCCTGAGTGTCCCCAATAAATATTGCACCAAATTTTCATTATTACCAAAATTATCCCCCTCTGGTGTACGTGCCCACAATAAATCTGCACCAGATTTTCATTAATACCTAATACCAAAATTATAGGCTATGCATCATGTGTGAATCATTTGCAGTAATGTTGCAATACCAGTTCCTACCCACTAGTAGTCCTGAGCACGAACTTTTCATTTTGGAAGTCCATTTCTTGAGGGCCACTTACTATGGCACGCCAAAATTAAGGCTCACCAAATATGATGATGTTCTAAAAATACACATTCATGTACTAAAATTACACGTTCAGATATCAAAAATATACGATGATGTACTAACTTCATGTGATCATGATGTAAAGTTCATCATGTTAAATGTTATGTTGTACATGTAAAATCACACGTTGTACATCTTAAAACACACGTTGTACATGTAAAAACGTAAGATCATCATGTTATTACTGTCTCTTCCGCACGCCATACAGAGTGAGCCTTTCGGTGTACCAGAAGTCTGCCAAAAGGCTCACCGACATGTGATGTAGTAAAAGCTAGTACATGTTCATGTACTAACTGCTTACGATCATGTACTGATTTCATACGTTCATGTACTGTTTCCTTATGTACATGTACTGATTTCATACGATCATGTACTAAATGTATATTTTCATCAGTACATGTACGTATGAAATCAGTACATGTATGTAAGCAAACAGTACATAACTTACTGAATATCCAATGTCACCTAAGATTTTCACATGATCACTATCAGGCCTCGATTTCCGAAAAATTTATGGTTGTCCTTCGGGCAACCATTTTGATCATTTTAGTTGTATGAAACATTTTTCGCACAAAAACAAAATAATAATTGTGTTCATGTTTTATTGGTCTTGAAGAATGTGATGTTCTTGTTTGAGAGACAGAAACACTTAAAGTCTGAAAAATGGTATGATGGATTAAGTTGAGAAGAGTTGATCAGTCAGGGGTTAACTTCAATCCTAGAGAAATATGGCTGTCCATCTGGCAACCAACCTTTAACTAATGGCTGTCCATAGGGAATTTTTAGTTATCCAGGACACTTGGACTCCCACAAAAATTGAACCTGGACTATAATTTGGTATATACCAACAGAAGTGACTCCTCCTGGATCCCCTCTCAACAGCTTCTGGACTCCCCCCCCCCCACCTTGGGCCTAATTGGTCCCTGCAGGGCACAAATACCTGCAGGGGAGAGCATCACATAGCCAAAACCTCACAGCACTCAAACTGCTCAATTCTTTATATTGATATTCCCCTCCAAAGGAAGAGTGTCCCCAGCCCCCACCCCCCCATTATCTCTAAAGTATGCAGGTAACACCAAATCCACTAAGATTCATGTCCCCTGGAACAAACCCAAGAGTGAAAGAAAACATGGTGCCCTTCTGACTGATCCCCTCACAACTGCAGCTTCTGGAACCCCTCCCCCCCCCCCTTCTGGCCCTTGAGCCTAATTGTTGGCCCCTGGGCACTAATACCACCTTCAAGGGAGGACATCACATTACCAAAATTTCTCAGCACTCAGACTGGTCAGTTTTTAATGGTTGATGGTTGATGCCCCCTTCCAAAGGAACACCACATTTCCAGCCCCCTCCCCCAACTCTGAAGTCTGGCAATACCAAGGTCCACTAAAATTCATGCCTCCCGGAACCAACCCAAGAGTGAAAGAATACATGGTACGCTTCTGTCTTACCATTCCCTAAAATATGGTGGTGGTGGTGTCATAAAATCTCATGGTCACTGGCCCTGACATGACCTGGATTTCTGTGGTCACAGGAAACTCAAGTTTGTCTCTTTGCCTTGAAAACCATCAGTAACCTTCATCTCGACAACCTGTATAGCTTTCCTGTATATCGCATTCACGAGCAATTACACAGCAAATGTATGCATATTCATGATTCAGGCACTTACCATTCCCTGCATGAACAGGTATCTAATATAAGATTGATAGAAGATGTTCCCAAACCAATCCAAGTATGGCAGGATGGATCCCCTTCAATAGCAAAAGGGTGCATCCATTTTTCCATCATTTGCAAATTGGGAATTTTAAGTGAAGAAATTATTCATCTCAGATGCAATCTTTAGATGAAACTCCCATTAGCCAGAATTTACAACTCCAACCACAAGTAATTGTTGTATTATTAAAAATGTGCAGGAGAACTCCTTGGCAGACATGGCCCTTATCTTTCGCCCAGATTATTCCATGTGTGTCAAATATTGACCTATTTGGAATGAATTTTCACTACACTCTAGGTGAAATTCACTCTTAATACAAGTAGTGGTACCTCAGCACACTCCTTTTGAAGTACCAACTTAATTCTTTTCATTTTTTGAGTGTCTTGATACATTAACAGCATGATATTAGTTGAAAGTTTGAGTAAGTAGTTTACAATTTGTAAATACAGGGTAATGAGAAGTGGGAGGTCATAATGAACCTGTTATGTCAAATTTCGAAGCGAAATGGAGACAGAAGTTATTGGGTGCAGGACGAAATCTGCTAGTAGGAAAACACCAGTGTGGTTTGCCGGATAGTAAGTATAAATGGCACACATGGGGTGATCGAAGGTAGGCGAGGAATGAAATAGACTGTAAACGTTGCAAACAGCATCTTACCCGAGAAAGACATCTTCGATTTCGGGAGCAGAGTCTGACGAGCTTACTGTGAGGAGGTGGCAAACTGTTACGCTTTGGGGACTCACCATCATCAGTGCTTGCACTGATGTGACTGAGTCGTTTGTATTCATGTTGGAGTTTGCTGATGGCGTCCTGTATGGTAAGTGCTGTAGCTCTCAGCTCCTGCAGAGAAGATGGAGAAATACCATGAGACGGTGTAACATTGCAGACACCATCTTTGTGTACCTCCTGGAGGAGAAGATAAATAATTACATCTTGACACACAAAAAGTTGGAGCAGATTTCTATCATATTGATTCCTGATGCACAAAAACTGCACCTTCATACTAAGTTTGCTTTGTGTGGGTACTTCAGTCAAATTGCATTCTTAGTACTCACTAAATTTATACCAAATTTCTACATCCTCTGCCAGACCGCTATGGTTGGTATAACGGTAAGAGCATCCACCTCTCACGTGGAAGGCCCGGGTTCTATTCCCAGGTCAAGTCATGCTTTAAAAATGAAACCTATTGCTGTTGTGCATGAGCTCCACATAAGCAATGGAGTGGGCAAAACAAGCCAGTGAGCCACATCTGGAAAAAAGGTCATGGCCGGCTCCACCTGAACCAATAGTTTGAAAACTGGGCTGTAAAACTCTATCTTACTAACTTACTATATACGAATCTGGACAGCAAGTGATGGTCTGATTTCAGTTGGCCACTACTGGGGTCCGTCACCTTTAAATCTTTCGATTTCCTTGCTTACCTCTATCATGGATGGTTGTACACTAATTTTTATCTTGAATTTTCCTATTTCACTAAATATGAGGGTGAGAAATTCATGTAAACAATAAATAAAGACAATTTTAGGCTGATGAACCCCACTAATGGGGGCCTACAGTCACTAAAAACAAGCGCAAATTGGATTTGTCTATATCATCTACCATGTTTGACCTCTTTTTCTGAAATTCACCCAACTCTCCCACTTGATCTACAAACAAGCCCAAGAGATGGGCCTCTATGCTCACACTACTAAACAAATAGGGTCCACTCTATAGTCCCCCATCTCATTGGTCCCCAATTTAACATAATTCCTCTCCGTTAGCCTGTCTCATTAGTTATAAGGCTATTTTGTCTCATTGGTACCCCCTATCATTAGTCCCCCAGGTTAGAGTTAGGGTTTAGGGTTAGGGGACCAATAAGACGGGGACACTTGAATGAGACAGGGGCTATTGACATGGGGTACTATTGAGACAGGGGACAATAGACATTATCCCAAGCAAAGCAATGAATTAAATCTGGCCTACACTCAAAAAACCAAAGAGTGAATCACTCTTTAATAGAAAGAAACGTGTGAATTCACTCAATTAGAGTGTCATTTCACTTCAAGAATAGTGAAACTCACTCCACAAAGAGTGAAATTCTTCCAGGAAGGTCAAAATTCATTCTTTAATGAGTGTCTGCAGAGATCACTGTTTTTTAAGAGTGGTCCATACAGGCACTCCAAAAAAAGTGAAATCCTGTTCTTTTGGCGTGAATTTCACTGATCTTCTTGGAGTGAATTTCTGCTCTTTTGGTGTGAACTTCAAAATTTTCACCTTTGTAACAAGTAAAATTTCACTCTTTTTAACTTTAGATTACACGTACATTCTTGGACAAAACTCAGTGAAACACGTTGTTCACCCCCACTCATCTCCAACACAATGTCAGGATTATAAGTTCAATTTGGGATGCTTAAATTTCTGTTGGGACCTAACAATGTGGGCATGGCCGGGGGGGGGGGGGGGGGGGGCTTGGGGGACTGTAGTTGTGAACGGAGAATTTGACATTTTAAGGGGCTCTTAAATCTCACACATCTTTACACATGACATAATGGTGCAAGGTATTCCAACAGTTTTGTCCAAAACTAGCTTGTATCATGTACCTTCTACAAAATATACCTGTATGCCATAAAAATTTCAAATTGTTTTTGTAACATTTGAAGATTCAATCCAGATGACATCCTCTCTCGTACAAAGGTGTATGACCTTCACAGTGGAAGCATTCTCACTGAGGTATAAGTTTAATACCGTATTAAACTTCCTTTGCTTTAACATTAACTGTACCAAAAATGTGTTATTTACCAGTTCTAAATTAAATACAGGATATGACACTTTTTAGTACTAGGGATTGGACAGGAGGATCAGGAAGTGATTCTCATCCCCCACAGGTAGATAAAAGAATAGTTGACTTCATTATTGGCAGTTCTTGTCTGCAAGATGTGTCTAGAAAAAAAAAATTTTTAAGAGTGTGATACATGTTAAGAAATGACTGGGAAACAGCAATGTCAGTCAGCTTGGCATTTATTATGTAACTCCTACTCAGTAGTACCAAACGTTACAACCTCCTGTGACCCCAAGTAAACCACCTCAGTACTGGACTGGTTCAAGTTGCATGAGCTTCAATACAAAGGGTCAATTTTTTTTTCAAAAAGTTTAAACCTTGCAGTCCCTTGCAGGGATTTAGCCAAGGGGGGGGGGGGGAGGAGGCAGGGGGAGTGAATGCTTCTCCCCTTTCAGTGTCAAAAAAATCCATTTTTTTATTTTTTTTAGCATGTTCTTTACTCAAATGGAAAAAAAATCTGCTGATGATATGATACATGATAATGATGAAACTGCTAAGCATAGCACCACATTTCATCTGAGGGTCTTAAATTATTCAAAGATTTCTGAAGGGGGAAGGGGATACCCCACGCCTACATTAGACACCTCCTACATATACGTCACAAATGGGCTAAAGTGTATACTCCCCTCGCCTTCCCCATTACAAATTCCTGGCAAAAAAGCTGACTGCTTGCAAACTTCCAAAACCTTTGAAAGCTCTTGTCCAGCTGTAAGAGTACACTCTTCCACCATGGAAGTACTACTCTGAAGTAGTTCTTCTATGCTTCCACCGTGCCATTGTCTAAAGGTTGCTAAATGTGTAAGAAATAGCAAGAGCTCATCAGTTCTTTCGCTAGGTGAGATGAATTTAAATTTCATCATTTTGTCATTCCAATATATTTTTAGTGTAGGGGGTATTAAAATTAAAGGTATGTTAATTCAATTTGATTGATATCAAAAATTTAAGAATTCAGAAAAGATAGCCCCCAAAATTTTCAAATGAAATTGTTTGCACTCGAGGATAAAAAAAATTTCACCCAGTTAAAACCACCAAAACTTACCTCCTTTTTCTTTAAAGCCATGCAAATTCCATTTTGTGAATTCATTTTGAACATTACTTTCATTGGAGTAGTATAGACTAATACGTAAATACCAAAACATCAAAGTTGGTTTTCTAAGCTTACAGACTGGAAACCTCCTGCCTCTGCAGCAGTTGGCAGCAACTGTTTCCAAATGAGTCGGAGGAAATAATTTCTTTTTAGACCTTTCAGTCAAAATAATAAAATCCCACTAACTCCATAGTGATGAGAAAAGGTTGTATATATAGCCAGGAAGCAAGGCAGGCCAAACAGTAGCCCGCAGGGCGGACAAATCTTTTCGTCTAGCTCATCGCTACGAATAAATCAACGTCCGCCGGCGTTGGACACCAAATCTGTTCAACTGTGTAGAAAACTTACCGTACGGAAACTTCATTTACATAACATAGATTGTGGATTGGTTGAAGCAAGGCTGTTAATGTTTATTTAACAGGCAGACACTTGTACCATTGTACAATAGTACACGGAGTCACTGTGGTCGACGTTATTCGACACTGGTATTGTGTGGTGCCGTGCAAGCATACACACAGTACAGCGGTTAATTAAGAACAACCGATCCCACAGCCACGGGAAAAGATAGTTTGATACTTTTCAACAAAAGATCAATGTTTTTAAATCAACTCTTTGATGAAAGTTGTTATTGTTTGAAAGAGGCTGTCCATCTTCAAGACTTCCATCTATATAAAAAGCTTTTACACTGACGTAATAAGCCTATGTTTTTGTTTGGTTTAAATGTCTTTGTGTTAAACATAGCATTGCCAAGATTTAGTGGTTGAGCACCGCCTACCTCAGGAATAGACCAATTGTGGTAATGCTTATGAATATTAAGACGATCAACTTTCAGGCTCATTGAGCGGAACATCTGACCATCGCCGGCAGGCTCTGAGGGGGGGCATGCCTAAAGGGGGCTGCAGCCACAGAGGTGCTACGCAGGTTAACAAAACAATTGCTGAAAAAAACTGACAAATTTTTGACATCTTGAAAAAGTACATGTAGAATCATAAGTGAGGAAACCCATAATTAATTATGATTTAAAAAGTTACCCTAGACTACCTGGGCTCTCATGGGGCCTTTTTGAATTTTTGTGAGTTGATACAGCTTTATATAGGCTAATTTGTATAATTAGGACATGTTATTTTGGAATGCAGTATTTGTTTTAGTGCCACCAACTGCACCCCTAGACATTTACAAATTAAATATTTCAGGGTAAATGGGATGGTTCAGTTGTGACACAGGTAAGGTATTAAAATGGGTGTGTAGTAGGTTATCTCCTTTGTACAGTGATGACACTTTACACAGATGTACACAATGGCAGATTCTGGGTAGAGGACAGCAGAAGTCCATACCCCTTCTTCTTTTCTCAACAGATCTAGGGCTCTATATACTGTAACACTCCATATAGGGCTATGGTTGAAAGGGTTTAATGGCTTATGACCTATTACCAACAGTGCAACATAATAATTTGAATAGCAATATCAGATTATAGAAATTCACCCTATAGGAATATCTCTGTGTTTAAATGCCTGCCATCTCAGGTACTTCCCTATAGATCTGAGGAGTTTTGTAGCATACTTTGCCTACCTCGAAAAGAAGCACGGTAATTTCCATGTCACTCTGCCCTCCTCCCAATGCTTCCCTACCCTCACAATCCTTGAACATGCCTCCGTTTTTTATTTAGGGATATAGACTTTAAAATATAGCCATTTTCAAGGGCAAGAGCAATCTGCAAACTTATTTGGAAGCAACAATTTCACAGTTCTTGTTCATATTTCTCTTCAGAGTTCTTTCATATTATTTTAGGTCTTCATGATATTCAAGATGAACCAAGAAAGTTACTAAAAAAAACTGCACATCTGTGTAGAAGAAATATTGCCACATGACTCTCACAGCCAATGATGAAAGAGGACGTATACTTCACTAATGTAAGTTAGAGTGACAGCATTTCCCCCTCAACAGCCAGAACTGTATGAATCATTTCATGACAGACCACTTCATACATACTGTGAAGCAGAGAGTTGCCACAAAACTCTCTGAAGTATAATGGGACGATGTGACAGGACAATAATGTCAATCCCACTTTGATGATTTTTGTGGCCACATATAAACTGAGCTCTTGTTGTTTAAGGACATTATGACTTCCTGAGTACAGTATGACAGCAGTATTAGCAAAACAAAGTCCTTATGAGGTGTAAGTATGCAAATACTCTGGGCTATCAACACAAAGTTACATTCATAAGAAGTTTTGATAAAATCATGTGAGAATTCTTACATTTATTCAAAAAAGCACCATATGTTTGGAAAGATAGCTATATTTTGAAATATACATGATAATTTCATTTAGAAATCAGGTACCATGTGTTTCATTTGGAGTGTCAAGTAAGTTTGATGGGACTTATAATTTGTGAAAAGGATCAAGCTCTACATTAGTGGGACCACCATGGGGATGAGTGGAGCACCTATTTTGTCTGAAAAGCTACAACTTAGGTGAATGAACTTAATGCAAAATGTGTAATTAGGGACCGGATGATGTGAAGTGTAGATAAACAGAAAAAATTCAAACATGGTCTCCAAATTAAATGCCACTGGTTTTGGTGATAAGGTTGGATAGGTTTTACTTTGAAATAATTTCCACTAGGTTCAGCACCAAGTTAACCTATATGGTTGCCAAGCACCATGCATAAATATAGTCTTTGCACATTCTAAGTCCTACCTATTTATTTTCATCCTGGTCCACCACTGCTATGAACTTAATTTTTAGTGGATTGTGCCTGTGAAAGTGACCCCACAACTATGTACTATCATTCTTTTGTGACTTAAAGGCATATTTTCATCATCCCAAACAGTTCCAATTTTCCCAACCTACCTACTTCTAGCCCCTCCCACATTTATCTAAAACTCATCTTTATCCAGACACAATCCTAGTTTATTGCTTCATGGCTTGTCCCAGTGGCCATAAAGGTCCATAATGTGTAATCAAGACACTCTCAGTGCCCATGCTGTGTAATTTAGCTATGATGCATTGTTTGAATGAAATGCCCATCAAAGAGCTGTACCAATTGAGAGTTTTGATATATGTATACTGAAACTGTAGTTTGGGGTGACGAATGACTGCCTTTAACTGTTTTATTGAGGAGGTAATTAGTTTGAGATACCAATTACTGTAAAATGTTTGAAAATACCACCAAACACCTAGCTATTATCTCCATTGATTACCAAAACACAGTAGTGTATAAACAACACAACTCGACTAGAGGTAACACATGAGTGTTACCTATAGGGCATGGTGTGGGACACTACAGTATTTGAGTTCAGCTTGATACAGATGGCATATCAATCCTGCCTGTCTCTTCTACAGTACATTACTGCTCAACATACTATGTCCCGCCACAGTGGCTACCCTGCACAGAATGGAATATGGGGATTTGTGTTTCTTTTTGAGGCAAAATCGAACAAAATGGCCATTTACTGGAAAGCAGGTGTCTGACCCAGTGATCACAGCGTGTGAGATCTCGTGATTCCTTTCAATATCCTGTCCAACTGCATGGTCAAGTGGCTAAAGAATCAGACTTGCAGTTGGGAAATGGGGGTTCCAGGCCTGGCCAGTTCATACCAAAGACTTTAAGCAGAACTTAATGCCATTGTGCTTGGTAGTGCTCAGCAAAAGCAATGGAGTAGGGGAACAAGTCAGTGAGCAGCACCTGGAAAAAAGGCTGTGGCCAACTCAACTTCAACCAATTGGTTAAAAACTGAACCATGAAACTCCTTCTAACATAACATAACCTTCAATCTCCTGAGACAATCGCATGATTCTGAAACAGGTTTGAAACCTCCAGAGATCATTATCATGAGGTTTGAATCAGCTGCAAACTCTTGTGACCGAGACAAGAGACTTGACCATAAGCGCAGAGGATCTTCCAAATCCCAAGTCTTATAGGTTGTTGCTACCCTAGCTTGGTGAAAGTTACAGGTGGGTTTCAGAAGAAAAAAAATTTGCTTTAATGCCCGTATGTTTAAAGTTTTAAAGGCTCATACACTTAAAGGGGAAGTTTAAGCAAAAATTTAATTTTCATATGTGAAAGAGGAACCAAATCAACACAGTGTGGTGAAAGTTCCATTCAAATCAGACATGTATTTCTTGAGATATCAGTAAATGAAGTGCGTAGATTTGTGTTTAAAAGTGAGTTTGAGGGCAGCAGAGCTTATATGACCTTCCTGTGAGCAATGCAAAGTTTGTAAAATTCTCTGCCACTTATGCAATCACATTTTAATAATATGGGATTGTTGAGGATAAAATCTAGTCTAAAGTTTAAAGAAAAACAAAAGACTGCCCATTAATGTGGTGATGTGATGTCATATGTGCTTGCTTCAAGTTCACTATTTGCTGAAAATGTGAAAAGTTTACTTGCTCATATATTGAGAACCACACATCGGATTTCAATGCAAATTTCACCAAAATGCTCAGAATAAGTACTCCTCTAACATACCAAATCCTGTTGTTACCTTAAACCCTTCTTTTAAGCAAGTTGGAACATTGCTGCAAAGGTTTCTTTTCTTAAAAAAGAAACCAAGGAACTGATTTTATTTTTACTTTCATGGTAATGTAAAGAATGAATTTTAGCCCTGTTCTTCTGGAAGAGTGAGGACCCCCCCCTCCCTTATCCAATTGACAGGAACCCTGCCAACTTTGAGCAAACACTCCCCAGCTTAGATGGTGACCTTCTCAATGCTATAGGAAGTCACAATTCAAGGGACTTCAAGAGCTTGAAAGCAATGATTACTATACAGTGAGCAACTCCCGTTATTTCCCCACCACTACCCCTATATTTTCATGTTCATGACTAGAAAAGAGATCTAATGGAAGGCACAGACTGTCATAATGATCCAGTAGTTTAGCATACACCTAACATGATACCCATGCAGTAGCCTATGCCAAATAACCAATTATAAACTAATTGCAAAAGCATAAAAGAAAGGGAAAAATTTGTTATAGAATCTGAGGAAAAGAATGATAATCCAATCAGTTTTAACTCATATTGTATTTTTGCAGTTTTGTGATGCAGAAACTTTTTTCTTACCTTAAAGAGCAAGTGAAGTCACGCCAAATTTATTTTAAAGCCACCTACAGTTACATCTCACAATTTTCTTTTTAAATGTCTTAAAAATATCTCTCACAACCATTTCAACAATGCACTGGGCCTATTCAAATTTAACCAAGCAGTTTAGCTACTGTTTGTAAATGTTACGAGTAAAGTGGAAAAATATTGTCACATGATCCACAACAACCAGTCATGAAACAGAAAAGTCTGAGAATAAAAATTGGGGTGACTGCATTTTCCTATTATAAAGAAAAATTTCTAGGCTAGAAATGCATCACTATTAACCTGAAACAAAATCACGATCCTACCAATAACTGACAATAAGTTACCTGTTCAATGACTCCAAACTTTTCCAAGGTGGCTGAGAGTACCACTTCTCTACTGTTTGTGGTTTTAGATGTATTTCTTATCCTTGGCAAGTTACTCTTGCAGACCTTTTCACTTTCACAAACATCAAACTCTTTGTCATGGCTGATCCCAGAGTCACCCAGGTCTGAAGAAATTGAGTCACCATTTGTCAATCCGGCAGGCCTATCACCTTGGCCAGGGGATTGGCACCCTGGGGAGGGGGACTCTGAAGAAGAACAAATCTGTTGGTCCTCATAGATGTCAGGCTCTGGAATCCAGCAGGTACACCCTGACTCTTTAGAAAGACATAAGCAATGGTTCTGCTGGGGTACCATCCCAGTGGTTAAGCCCTGACTTGCCGCCAATGGCTGCAATTTCTCATCCTTGATTGATATCAGCTCAGGACAACTAATCCTGTTGGCTATTGTGTCCTGAATTGGCAAAACCCCTTCTCTCTCCCTATTGTTCAACCCAGTATTACAGCTATTAACGCCGACAGAATTTCTGGGAACAGAGGGACCATAATCATTGAGATCAGTCATTCCACAGCCTTGTTGATTTAAAGTCTGACAGGATAAAACTTTCTTTTCATTCTTAGGAAGATAAATGGCATTAACCCTACGTGAACGCTTGTAAATTCCACCAGTTGAGTAATGCCTCCCATATCTTTCCCAATTTTTGTCACATTCAAGAACATCAACATCTGCTCCACCATGATGCTTCTTAAGAACGTTAGCAACAGGATCATCTGAATGAGTTTTATTACCAGTGTCTTCTTCATCTCTGCAAACGAAAGATGTCCCTGCAGTTATGCTATCTGGCACAGTTCCAGTCAATTCCTTTGGCCCTACAAGAGTTCTCTCTTTATAAAAGAAATCCTTCATCTTTTCTTTCAAACTGCTTTTCTTCCGTTTCACCTTACAGTTCTTAACTTGCTCTACAACAGTAGCTTCATTCTCATGTCTACCCTCTTGTTTCCATAAACTTTCTTCTTCAAAATCCATCTTAATAATTTCAAATCCTTCATCTTTTACTTCCTTTTGCTGTCTAGGTCCACTTGAAACATTACATGACTCTGACTCACCCCAATCAGCTTCAAAGTTGGCAATCACCACAGACTCATCAACGTTGCCATTGCTCTCGCTTTCAAAGATATCTTCTACAGAACTAGAATCCAAGTTAAATTTGACATCCAATAATTTGCTAAAATCAATTTCTCTGAATACATCAGACTGCCTGCTCTCTGCAGAGTTTGCTCGTTTTAGGTCAGACCTACCCCTATTTTCATCTTTCATCCTAAATTCTCTATTTGATAAAATACTCCTAAATGAACTCCATTTCTTTATTGCAGCCATTTTCTCAGCACTTCATAAAATAATCGATCAATCCAAAGCTGATTATTTATACATATTTAGAGTCTACTACATTATGAAATGTATAGAGCTCATTCTCCAAGGAAAGAAAAAACAATTGCAAGGTACACCTAAGTTAATCTTCTTTCCAAAAATGTTCATTAACACTGCCTTACAATTCCATGATCGACATTTTCAGATTCCAAACTTCTAAAGCTCATTCAGTGTTAATCTACGCAAATACTGGGCCACGCAACTGTCCAAATGGTGACACTTTGCACAAAATGCGATCAAACAATGTAGGGCATCCATCCTTTTGAGCTAATGCAATTGAGCAGGCGCACACTTGGTGGTCATGTTAATAACTCCAATTGTCTCTCTCTCTCTCTCTCTTCAACTTTATTCTGGCTACTGAACTGCTGAAGACAGATTCAGTTTAGCATACTGTAAGAGGTATATAACTCCAGACCACATTTCCTATTTTGTCGGGAGTAATGTCCTGTTACCAATAATTTACAGATCATGTCCTTTCTCGAGTCTGTGTAGTCTACATGCCAGAACCTATATTTTTGTTTTATGATAACAGCAAAAAACTATCAGTCAGAAATTCCAGGTCTTGTTCAATAGACTAGAATTAATCAACTTTGAGGATATAAACAATTAAGTGCCTCTTCCTCTTAAGTTGCTTCTACTGTACAGGTTATATGGAGAACTATGGTTATAGTCATATCCTATACTTAGCAGCCTGTCTTATGACACAGCTTGTCAATATAATTAATTTAAAATTAATATACCCAAACTTTGATGGAAAGCTCTACACATAACCAGCACTTGAGGAAGAAAATTACCCTGGCCTTTAACATGCCAAATTTTGTAAAACCAGTTCCTCAGGATGCTTAATTTATCCTACACTAAAAGAGAAGTGACAAAAATATTTGAGTAACATAGATGTACACAAGTGTATGAGACTGAAAGGGAGGGTAATGTACCTTAGGCTAACACTCCATAATGATCTGCACACAAAACTTTCTGGCAAGTGCCACGATTTAAAGGTAAAGAGCAGTCCCCCCAAACTCATTTTGAAGAAAAGCTAAATAGCACAATTTATGCCTAATTTCTCTTCAAAGTATCATTCATTACAATTTACAATAAGATTATTGCATATTCAAGGTAAACCAAGCAGTTATTTCCAGTAAATTTCAAATCTGAAGAGAAAAAATGTTGTCACATGACTCCCAACAGCCAATCATGAAACTGGACAGTCTACTACACTACTTCAACTTGGGATGACTGCTCCTGCCCTTTAGAGGTAAGTTGTATCACCCCCTGGCCAAACTGTGAACTCTAGTTCTCCCAACTAATATACTTCCAGTCTCCCACAACTACTCATCTTGATCCAGACACAACCCCAGTTCATTGCTTCATGGCATACAGTACCATGGTTAGCATACAAGCTGGCCCTAATGTGTTATAACTAGAACACTCTCGGTACATACTGTGTTGTATGAGTAACTCTGCAATTTTTTAATTTGATGTCAATCAAAGAGATGTGCCAGTTGAGGATTTCTGTAGACTACTGGTTAAATTGTAGTTTGGGGTAACAATTGACTTCATTTAAAGAGAATAGGCACAGCATGCACGCCTTGACAATCTGCAACCTCTGTCACTGCAATTTATCAACTGAAGCAAATTCAGTTTTAATTCTTGCCAGGAAGGTCAGGAGCACATAATACGTTAGGCAATACCCACCACTTTTCAACCAAGGCCCTTTTTCTGATATCCATCATAAGGGTAATTGTCACCATAACAGGCTGCACCTGGCGGGGCTACCCAACTCTCACAATCTCCACCAGGTACTCCCTATCAAAATATCAGCATCACCGCCCCGTACATATTCCTTTCCCTAACTCAATAAAATCCTTAGATTTCTTTAGAATTGAGTGATAATTCCTTGTTTTTTGTAAGCACACTCGAATCTGCAAAAATTTTTTGAAGATGAGGTGGAACAGTGACTCCCCTTAGTCTACTCCCTCAGGGTGGTGACCACAAATTAACTGGTTCTCAAAATGGTCTGGTGACAACTGACAGCCTTGTCCATCATTATGCTTCACTGCAAACTCAACCACAATTCAGAGCCTAGTCATTACTGATTGATAAATAAAGGGTTACGTTGCTCCATATTACACTTGAGAAAATCTGTCCACTTGAAGAATGGCGGAACAGACTGGCCCACCAGGGAATGAACTGGCCGATTTTTGACGTCCTTTAACCACAAGAGATTGTTTGCATAGTCAGCACAAGTATTTACCTTTCATGAAAGACAAGAACTGACCATTGTCCTGTTATACTTTTTGTGCTAAAAATTTTCTATAATTCCACCAAACCTGGACAGATTTTTCTGGTTTAAAATTATTTTAATGTCAACTTATCTATGAAGTTCAGTTTTAGCGAATAATTTTCTGTAACTGCGAAAATTATGTCATTATACTTCTATCCACTTGTTGTCTACTGCAAGTGAGTTAACCGCAAAAATGTGACATCTGGAGATATAATCCCTAAAGCAGGCGGAGGAAATTTTGTTGTTCCTTCAAGGGGACAAAATCTCTAATGATATTATTTTAAGCTATTCAGCTTTACATTTCTCGCAAATCTAAAATTTATTTTTGTTACATTTTAGAGCAGAAATCCTTCATACAGCCCATATATCTACATGACTTACCTATTCAGTACCACAGAGGCAGCGATTTGATCATTCAGATTTTAATTTGAATGATTTTAGCTATTTCTCAGAATGGCTACACCCTTCTGATATGCAAACCAACTTGTGATGCATCCAGAACAATGTTGATTTGATACTGTACTAATGTTTCATGAATAGTTTACTAGATCCCTTACTTATATTTAAAGACTAACAGTGATTCTCTCACCCCAGCAGTTCCAACTCTAGTAACATTCTTACTCAAGCCCCTCCCACAACTGTTTAAAACTCTTCCCCATAGAGCCACAATATTTGTTTATTGTTGGGTACAGGCCTTGACAGAGCCATAGATGGCCAGAAGTTTCACCTACTCTACAGTACAGAAACAAAAATCTGTCACATGACTCATTCATAAGGTAATGGGTACAAGGATAGATAGGCCTATACTTATTCAACTGCACTTCCACTCAAAGAGGCCCATGACAGGAAGATATCCTATGGTGCAGTTCTATGAATAAATATAGATGAATGGGTAGACCATATGAATATGAGGTTACAAGGCCAAGAACTGCACCTGCATTTGGAGGAATAAAAAAACTAACACCAACAAATGTAGGTAGACATACTTTTATAAGACAGGTTTGTGAAGAGTCGAGTGAAGCTACATTTTTTGCTATATAGCATATATATATATATATATTTATTTCACTAATTCGGAACTTAGGGGGGAAGTTGTTGTTGAAAAGTCGACCTTAAGGGGAAAAATTTTGGGGGGCGAAATATAAGTTTTGCCGTAACGTTTCTACGCACTTTTTCAATAGGAATACGTAAACGGACAAGGGCGCCCTCCTAGATTTACAAAGTAGATACAATTACTTCAAAGTTGTCAAATTTACGGACACCTAGCTGTTAACACGAACAGATGGCTGGCCATTGAAATAACGTTGATTATATTTTTAGACATTAGGGTTAATACTTTTGCTTATGTATTTCATTGTTATTTTTTCGCCCTATGTACGCGCAGATATAACAATTTTCCCCTAAGGTGGGAATTAGCGTTTTATATATATATATATATATATATATATATATCCTAGCTCTAGTAATTTTGATGACCAAATCATCTGGAATAACCCATGATCAAAACTAACAAATGCAGGCAGCTGGTTTGTCAACATATCAAATACATACACATAGTCTGCCTAGGTTTATTACTACTGTACGTACTAAGCCAGGTGATATGAACTGTATGTAATCCTGAGAAACAGCCTGCAAATTAATACAACCTGCTATATCTAACAAAATATTTTTCTCTGAAACATCATGTTATTTTGTTACCAGCTACACTACTGAAAGTTTAGTAATTCTTCTCAGTATCACTAAGTACAGCATCATAGAAAAGTGAGGCAATCAAATCCAAATACAAAGTTTTCACAGGTAGGTCAGCTAACTTGTTTTTAACTTGCCAGTACCTTTCTTTCTGTTCTACCTATATACCAGGGGTTAATGTTCCCATGGTTCAGTGTTCCGCATTGTTGTATTATTTCAATGGTTGGAAATGGTTACAAGGTTCTGTATTCCCAGGGTTCAATGTTCCCAGCAAGGTGTTCAATGTTCCTGGCCTGGGAACGCAGAACCTTGAGAACATTTACATAGCCTCAAAAACCATGGCTAAAAATTTTCTACACAACTTGGTAAATTTTCTTGGGGGCAGACTCCGTAATCATATGCAAATTTTTATAGTTGAATGTCATTTGAAACTGACACTTAATTTAAGAATACAATAGAAAGAGGAAATAACCTCAACCCAAGTTAAATTCATACTCAGAAAAGCTTGATTAATCCACCGGACGTAGCATTGCTGTAGCTCAAGTTATTGAAAAATGTCTTCACACCAATTTTTTTCACCATTACCACGCAGTATGTTGAAGCTACGAATAATATCTGTAATTGAAAAGGCACCTATGGTACAAAATACAAAACATAGGTGTGCAGGAGTTTGTTATACTTCTCAAAACAACATGATTCTTCAATCTGCTCACATGGCAATCTGAGGCTGAGTGTTTCATGAAACCAAATTTTATATTTTGTGCAGTATGATGAGCCTGCATTCACCCATAAAGCAATGGGATAATGTCTAGTCCCCTGACCATGGGATAATGTCTATAGTCCCCCATCTCACTGGTACCCCGTCTCTTTGGTGCCCTAACCCTAAACCCTATAACCCTAACCCTTATCCCAAAACCTAACCTGGGGGCTGATGAGACAGGGAACCAACGAAACAAAATAATAAGAGGGGGAACAATGAGACGGGGGACTATCAAGCGGACACTAAAGCAATAATGCTGCAGTATTAATACTTCAAGAGTGAAATTTCTTTTTCACCCCATGTTTGAAAACTTCTGCTTAAGTCTTCATTACACCACAACTTGTTCATGTTATGCATCAAACTTCATGCATGGCTGTATTTATAGCTGGTCTTTTATTAACTGTATTATTTTAGAGGATGATTGAAACTAAATCACACACCTGAAATAACTATCTATTTACATTCAGACTCAACAACATCCTTGTATCAGACTGAATGCTTTATAAAATCATACCCTGGTAAACTTTCCCCCTGGCCTTAAATAATTGGCAATAAAAGTCAACAAATTCTTGGAATGGAAAGGATTTTACAACTAATGATCAAGAACGAAAGGCATATAGTTTCTTCGGTCTATCTATGACTTTGATTCATTTCACAAATTAGTGTCCTGGCTAAGAATGTCATTTTTTTCCAAATTGCTCTTATTAACTGTCTTTTATATTCCAACTCTAAAAACAGAAAGGAACTTGGCCACTCTCCAGGCCTTGATTTCAGAAATATTTATGGTTGTCCTTTGTGCAACCATTTCACTAATTTTGGTTGTCCACAAGTAAATTTGGTTGTCCAAAACATTTTTCACTCAATTAGAAAACAGTAATTGTGTACAGTCAGATGACCATGAAAATCGAGCCCTGGACTCTCTAAAAGAGTGAAAAGTGTGAATTTAGTTCATAAGAGTGTTAACTCACTCAAAGAATAGTGAAATTCACTCCAAGAAAAGTGAAATTCACTCCAAGAAAAGTGAAATTAATTCCAAGAATAATGAAACTCACTCCAAGAAGGTTGAAATGCACTTCAAGAGAAGTGTCTGCAGGGATCACTCTTTCCATCAAGAGTGATTTTTTGCTCTTTTGGGGAGCATTTTCACTCTCATGGAGTGAAGGTTATAACTTTCACTCTTCTGACACTGAAATTTCACTCTGTTTTAATTACAGTGTTCATGCTCTAAATATTCCCTCCTGCCCATCAAAATGGCAATTAATGGCGATACTATACTGTAAACAGGCAATTCCTGTAATGTGGCAAATACTAGGGGCACATCATTTGAGCTGTCCCAAGTTCCTACCTGATAAAGAAAAAAAATCAACCAACTATGAAACTCCTTTCGTTTCGTTTATTTGTTTTTCTACATCATCAAAATGTATGGATACACAAACGTAATGAATACAGTACATACATAACACTGAAGTAGATGGAAGTAAAACTAAAAAGCCCTGAGGGGCTTGTCGAGAGTTCTACTCCCCAAAACAACAAAAGAAAGTTACCTAAAGAAGTTGTGTAGCAAACACAAATAAGCAAAAAGAAAAAGAAAAAAGGACAGAAAATTAAAAAAAAAAACTAAAGGGAAAGGTAATGAATAAGAATTCAAGACCAGAACTAACCCTTACAAAAAACCCTCTTAACAACCCGGCCCCCTCCCCCCGGTCCCCCTCCCACCCATGAAAGCCCTAGGCTTCCCACAAACAAAATGCGCATAGTGACAAAAACATGTATGATGCATGCACTTGAACAGTATTAAAAGTCAACCATGAAGTTTTAACCTTATAAAAAATGATGATGAAGACAACTAAAGAATTAGTACAAAGCTATGTAGTACTGGGTGAAACCTCTTCGAAAAGAATTTATACTTGGCCTGTTAATTAATGAATTAGGTAATGAGTCCACAGTTTTATAGCTTTGTACAGTAGCTTAGGGTCAACTGTGAGGATGAGGTACGGGTAACAATAGTATGCAGGAGAAGAGACTGACGAGTAAAATAGTTGTGGACTGAAGAATTTTTGGTGAAGAATTCTGAAAATGATTTCGGTAAAAGGCTGTGCATGAAACGATAGGTGAAAGAAGCAATGTTGAGGTTGATCATATCGAACAGTTTCAACAGATTAAGAGATTTATACAACTCGCTGGTGTGGTCACGGGGTCTGGACAAAGAAATATAACGAACAACTCTCTTTTGCAAAAGAACCAGTTTGTGAAGGTAGGAGGTTTTTGTACATGACCAAACTGTAGAACAATATATTAGATGAGGATACACAAGAGTAAGGTAAATTGTACGGAGAATACCCCTTGGCAACAAATGTCTTAATCTACCAATTACTCCGATTCCTCTGGCAATTTTTGAAGAAATATGATTGATGTGCTTCCTGCCAGGTGAGCTTGCAATCAATAATGACACCGAGAAATTTTACACTTTTGGATGGATCAAGCGTTTGCCCATTTATGGAGATATTGAATACATGATGATGAATATTATTAAATACCATAAAATTTGTCTTACTGATATTAAGAGACAGCTTATTTGCCATGAACCACTCAGAGAATAGGCTAAGTTCATAAACAATACTGCTTTCAAGTTGATGAGGGTCATTCCCAGTGAAGAAAATGTTTGTATCATCAGCAAAGAGTACAACTTCTGCTTTTTTAGAAATCAAAGTAATATCATTCATATAAATAATAAAGAGCAAGGGCCCAAGAATTGAGCCCTGCGGTACACCACATCTTACAGTTTGAAATTTTGACTTTACATTGTTAAATGATGTAAATTGTAACCTTTTAGAGAGATAGCTTTTAAACCAGTTTAGGCAAATACCTCTTATACCATAGCGCTCAAGTTTCTGTAAGAGAATACCGTGGTCAATTGTGTCAAATGCCTTTGAAAGATCAAGAAACACCCCAATACATGTATTATTATTGTCAATAGCACTGCGTAATTTTTGAACAGCTTCAATAAGAGCGAATTCAGTTGAGTGACCTGGACGAAACCCGTATTGGCTGTTGGTGAGAACATTGTGTTTTGTAAGAAAAGTTGGTACTCTGTTGAACATCAGTCTTTCTAAAATTTTTGAGAAACATGATAAAACTGAAACTGGACGGTAATTGACAAATTGATTTTGATCACCTTTTTTGTAAATAGGGACAACTTTAGCAATTTTTAGTTTTTCTGGAAAGATTCCCACATTGAAAGACAAGTTAAAAATATATGCCAATGGTTCGGAAATGTACGGTATTACTTTACGAACGACCTTAGGCCGAAAACCATCATAGCCCGCAGCCTTATCGGGATTAAGGCACTCTAAAGAGACATTGACAAGTTCATCTTTACTAATGGGTGAAAGAAAGAAAGAGCTGGACCTATACTCTAGCATAAGTTCCTTTAGGCGAGAATTTCCTGGAATTTTCGATGCAAGAGATGGACCAAGGTTCACAAAAAAGTCATTAAATGCATTAGCAATGGCGTATGGATCTGAAATCTTGGTGTTCTCATTTATGAACTCGTCAGGGTAACTACTTCGTGAATGTCCTTTGTGTAAAATGTCATTAATATTTTGCCATGTACGTTTCATGTCATGCTTTGATTTTGTGAATATATCGGTATAATACATCCGCTTTGCTATGCGTACTATATGATTTAGCTTATTACAAAATTTGGTATAGATCTAACCAAACTTGAAAGCTTTTGGCATTGAATGGGTTTGAGCATCCCCAAGGTAATAACATAGGCGTACGGGGGTTATTTTCTATGAGGGGTCAAGAGCATTTTTTGTCCAAATAATGTCACAGTTTATAATTTGCCCATGTTTTAGCCGAATAGACTGACTGCATTTGCCCTAACTGGGAGTGCGAGCGCCCCCACTCCTGCATCCCTGCCTCGCACACCTATGGGTAGTAATCATGGAGGTCCTTTGCCTGACTTAAAGGCAGTCAACTCTCACTCTGGACACTCTACATCAAAATTTTTGTAGTAGCTACTAGCTAGTCCAAAGAAATTCTCAACTGGCACAGCTGTTTAATTGACAGCAAGTTCAAAAATGCAAAGAACTGAAGCTCATATTACACAGCATGTATTTTAAATCTCTTTCTGAGTGTTTTGATTATACATTGGGGTTGGGTTTTGTATACTCAGTCACTCTGAAGTACTAAAATAAGATTGTGTCTGGATAAGAATGAGTTTTGAGCCAGGTGTTGGGGAAGTAAGTAAGTAGGTTAGGACAATGGAACTGTTTGGGATGAGAGATTTAAGCCTTTAACAACCCAATCCTTGGAAAACACCTCCTTTCACATGCTGTGACGTCACTTCTTGAAAAAGCAACATAGACACCCTAGTACATCAAAGACGGTGTGGGGTGTAACTAATATCTGAATTTGTCACATGATCTGTGACCTCAAATGATCCATGCGTTCATTGTGTTCACACTGCATGAAAAGCAATTAACACATGCTGACTGACCTGTTAGCTAACCCCAAATGTTATGTAACCTTTTGTGTATTGAAACACATCTTTTACTATCAATCAATAAATCAGATATAAAACTTGACTTCATTAAGTCTGCATGTAGTGAGCTTATTTTCCTTCCTGAAGTGATACAAGTTAATCAGGCAGAGAGGAAGAATGTAACAAAAAGTAAGAGGGAACGTTTCATCATGAAATTAGTCTTCAGTTCTCAAAGTACGTACTGTACTCATGAATATTTTTGGAAACTCTTTGAGCTGCCCCTCTCCTGTTCCTCACTTTCTGGGCTGGATCCAACTAAAAAGGAAAATGCAGTCATACCAATTACAGTAGTGTATTCTATGGATGCTGTGATTGGTCCTTTTCTTTAACATTTCATGAGTGGTCCTTTAGAACCATGTGACATTGCTTTCTTCCCTGAAATGCTAAATTTATTCAGAGTATCTCCTTGGTGTATCTTCAATTTGATAGTTAGACTGTATGAAAGATATTAGGAATTATGAGAAACACTAAAAGCGGGAATGTGTAAAATTGACTGTAACTCTTGGTTCAAAATAGGTTTGCGGTAAGTGTGTTCTGTACCTTATGGCCTTTAAAAGCAGTTATTCATCCCCCAGATAGTTCTCAGTAGAAATAACACTGGCATGAAATTTGGACAAACTCCTTTGTTCAGAGACCGACATGAAAGCCTGACCTTGGTGAATTCGTGTGGTTTTCGTGGTCAAAGCATATGTTACTGCACTTGATAGCGTTGACCTCAAATACCTTACTTTTTGCATTTTTAATCATAAAAACGAAAATCTTGTAACAAGTTGACACTTATTTAGATCTTGAAAAAAAAAGATCGGGTCAACATTTAGTTAAAATAACGATCAAGTTTCAAAGCAATTAAAATCTGCCAGATTTTGCAAGCCAACAGATCTTGATGAGATTTATTCTTTTTATTTAAATTCTTCATTTTGTCCTTTCTGTGCATTTAGACAAGAAACAGATCAAAATGGTACTACAAATTCTTGAGATTTCATATTTGCATAGTAAATGACTAAAAAGTAATGTTTTCAGACCAATTGTGGTGATCAGTGGTCTCCCACTGTGCTTCTACAAGGGTTTTATGACTTTACACCAGCCAAGGTCATTTGGTGTCTTGCTGTCGGATGACGTTTTTCATGCCACAAAATCTTCTCATGCTCATTCTCACAACAAATCTCCAACAACTATCCTTACATGTACCCCAGGTCAAAAAAATTCAAAAAACATGTTCAACAGCATGGAAAATGATTTTCTAATAGTCCAGCTTCCATCTTCATAGGCCACTCTTGAGCCAGAATATGAAATGTTGAAATTTATTTCTAATTGTTGTACAACTTATGTGTAAAATTTAACTCTTGCTTCAAAATATGTTTGCGGACACTGTGTTCTGTACCTTATGGCCTTTAAAGAAAGTTATTCATCCCCAGATAGTTCTCATAATTCTCACAACAAACTTATTTCCACCCTCTCCAACAACTGTCCTTATGTGTACCCCAGGTCAAAAAAATTCAAAAAACATGTTCAACAGCATTGAAAATGATTTTCTAATAGTCCAACTTCCATCTTCATAGGCCACTCTTGAGCCAGAATATGAAATGTTGAAATTTATTTCTAATTGTTGTACAACTTATGTGTAAAATTTAACTCTTGCTTCAAAATATGTTTGCGGACACTGTGTTCTGTACCTTGTGGCCTTTAAAGGAAGTTATTCATTCCCAAAAGTTCTCATAATTCTCACAACAAACTTATTTCCACCCTCTCCAACAACTGTCCTTATGTGTACCCCAGGTCAAAAAAATTCAAAAAACATGTTCAACAGCATTGAAAATGATTTTCTAATAGTCCAACTTCCATCTTCATAGGCCACTCTTGAGCCAGAATATGAAATGTTGAAATTTATTTCTAATTGTTGTACAACTTATGTGTAAAATTTAACTCTTGCTTCAAAATATGTTTACAGACATTGTGTTCTGTACCTTATGGCCTTTAAAGGAAGTAATTCATCCCCAGATAGTTCTCATAACTCTCACAACAAACTTATTTCTACCCTCTCCAACAACTGTCCTTACGTGAACCTTAGGTCAAACAATTCAAAAACATATTCAACAGCATGAAAAATGATTTTCTAATAGTCCAACTTAAGACATTCTTGAGCCAAGATATACTGTAACATGTTGAAATTTATTCACTTAAAACAAATTTATCTATTGTGCAATCATTTGTTACTTTCATGTTGTACAACTAATACCTGCTTTGTTTTCCTTTAAAATTAAAATTTATTTTATGACCTGACTTGAACACTTCTTGTTTGCTTTCAAAGCAGTTTGTACAATAAGGGCATACTTACAGGGCCAATCCTCTCACCCCAAACTGCACTTCTTGTATGGGGTAACAGAAACTCTCGATTGGCTGAGCTTTTTGATTGACAGCTAATCCAAACAATGAAGAGTACCGAAGCTTATATTTCACTGCATCAACTGTACTGAGAGTTTTGATTATACACATTGAGCTTTTCTATGCTCACCTTGAGAAATATAAGCCAAGCCCAAGATTATATTTGGATGAGGACTAATTTTAGACAGTTCTTTGTAAGAAGGTAAGATGAATTGGTACTGCTTGGAGTGAGAGAATTGAGCCTCTAACTGTATGTATCACTCCATAATAGTAAGAGTGGTATCAAACCTTGTGCAAGGTGCAAGAAGTTTCAGAGAAAGAAATACAAAGATTGTAATTTGAGTATACTACAATGACATCACAAAACATTGCACAATGTACAGGTACTGTAGACCTACCACTTTAATTTGAGTGAATAAACTTCAAAATTTTATATCAGGGCTTTAAGAATGTCCACTGAAGATGTGTTGGACTGTTAAAATTTATTTTTCATGCTTTTCAATACATATTTTTGGAATTTTTTGACTTGAGGTATACTTTAAGTTCATCCTTATCCAGATACAATAGATCATTGCTTCAGGGTAATACCTGGTAAGCATATGATTTCCTACTGTAATTAAGAGATAATTAAGAGATATTAAGAGACAATATCTGCAAATTCTGCATTTTTTGAACTTGAAGTTAAACAATGAGTAACTGTGCCAATTGCGAATATCTGCAGACTACAATAAAATTGTTGTTTGGGGTGACAAGTGACTGCCTTTAAAGGGACTCAGAAATACTGGGTTTGTTTTGCAAGAAAATTCATCCTTTTGCAAGAAGTTGTATTTATAATTAGCCTCAGTAAATCCTGCTCACAGGTGACCCATATCTTATAGCCACCAAATTTGCATCACACTCTAAACAGAATGCCAAATAGCTATGAGACGGAAAAATATAATAGCGAGACCGGCGAAAAGCAAAAAGATAAAGAAACGAGAAGGTACAGTAAAACATAACTTGAACTGACCCGGCTGAGGTATGAAAGCAATCTGTACTTGAAAAGTCATTCCGGGCTACACCCAGGGTCTGTATGACACACCTGAGTGGGCTTCCAGTGTTATGCAAATTCGATGGCTGTAAGATATGGGTCACTGTGAGGAGGATTTACCTGGGGTAATTATAAATACAACTTCTTACACTTTTATAACTAATATTTATTGGCACAGGGTGATAGATTAAGGCAGTATGGTAGCATTCTTCTCAAGATATAAGTTTCTCTCAGATAGAAATTCAGTTGTTCACTGCTCAAGAATAATTTTTTCACCCAAACTTTCACCATTTCAAATGATGCAACTTCTCTAACTCTTGTGCTTACTATTTTGAGGAAAGGTAGCTACTGCTGGGACTTATGATTAAGACTGAATTGTTGGATATATGTGTCTGAGCCAATTTTCTTTGTACTCTTTGTTGCAGCATTTTAAACACAATATTTCCCTTTAATGCAGTGAAACTACATATTGGACAATACAGACACACCTGTATCTACTTTACATGTACAGTGTAGCCTATCTATTGACAGACCAGTCATACCTGTACAATGGCGTGAACACTAAAACAATGCAATATTACAGTTTGACTGATTCATTTGGAAACTATGACATCACGTCTCAAGTAGGAAATGGGATTTCCCCTAAAAATCATTCAAGGTACAGGACGGTACTAAATGCACATTTCTACAGCAATTAGTTGTGTAAGCAACATACTGTACGTAACATATGACACCAAACTTTAACAGTTTCATTCTGAATCACTGTATGCTACGAAAATGCCATTAACTTAATATTCTCAATTGTTTAAGAAGTGCATGCTTTAAGAATAATTGTCTCTTTACACACAGACAGCCCTTACACTATTGCATTAATTCCTGCCAGCTGTAAACAGTCTAAATCCCAACCTCTGGGAGGAATGCTGAGAATTACTTACAGTATGAAGGTTTTGTACTGTTTACAGGCCTATATCAGCAATTCCAAATTTTAGCAAAATTAATAATGATATAATGAAACAAAATGAGCATAAGATTACAGGGCTATTACAATTTACTACAACACCAAGTAAAATCCAAATATTCTGCCAGAGATTTGAAATTTGAGAGATGAATAAGTTTACGAACATTAACAAGCACTGAGTCTTAGATTTTCCAGGTGTGCTGAAAATCACTCGCCTTACAAAATTAAGGAGCGCGCGGAAGGTGTGCTGTTTAACTTAAAGGGCAGGAGCAGTCATCCCAAATTGAAGAAATGTAGTAGACTGCCCAGTTTCATGATTGGCTGTTGGGAGTCATGTGACAATGTTTTTCTGCTCTTCAAATGTGAAATTTACCAGAAATAACTGCTTGTTTACCTGGAATATCATTGCAACATGATGAAACGTTCCTTCTTACTTTGTGTTACATCCTCCTTTTCTGCCTGATTGCCTCTCATCGTCTCAGGGGGGAAATGAAGCTCACTACACCCACACTTGACACAGTCAGAATTCACATCTGATTAATCAATTGACAGTAACAGATATATTAACATACTGTACACAAAAAGTTATGTTACATTTGGGGTTAGCGAACAAGCTAGTCAAGCATGTGTTAATTGCTTTTCACACAGTGTGAATTACACAGTGAAAGCATAGCTTACTTGAGGGCACAGATCATGTGAAAAGCTCAGATATCAGTTACACCCCACACCGCCTGTGATCTACTGGGGTGTCTATGTTGCTTTCTCAAGAGGCAACGTCACGGCATGAATAGTAAAGTCATAAAATGTAATGAAAGATAGGTTGAAGAGAAATAAGATGAAAATTGTGTTATTTAGATTTTTCTTCAAAATAAGTTTGGGGGGACTGCTCTTTACCTTTAAATAGGGTTGTTTATATTATTAGCTCCAGACCTTCATCTAGGTGTGCCAAAAATTGCAACACTGTCAGTGATTTGAGGTGACTCATGGTGTGCAATTGCACTCACACACACATACCTCAAAATTCAAGGCCTGCGTTAATATTCTGAAAAAGAGGACAGGTTTGTTTTGCCATCCTAAGGGTAGGGTCGAAAGGAAGGAGGTTGTCCCCCTCCCTCTTTGGATTTCTGTCTTAATTTTTAAAGCTGTCTAGATGCAGAATGGTACTGTGTTTAATGCAAAATCAGGGAAAACCCTGTCAAATTATGTTAGAAATACATGAAATCAATAGACATTATGGACAATTTTTAAATTCCACCTGATACCATAGCACAGGCCATCTCCAAATAAATTCAGACATCTAGTAACCCTGATGACAAATGAGCACTAAGTGAGTAGGGGCTTCTTTTTTTTTTACTGCCACCACAAATGAACTGACAAATGGAATCGGGGTTCATAAACATTTAAAATGACAAAGTCCATGACTTTTCCATGACCTTCAAAGAACTTGATAAAAAATTTCCATCACTTTCAAGAGTAAGATCCGACATATTCATATTTACACCCACTAAA
This sequence comes from Holothuria scabra, assembly GCA_037179385.1. Taxonomy (NCBI): domain Eukaryota; kingdom Metazoa; phylum Echinodermata; class Holothuroidea; order Aspidochirotida; family Holothuriidae; genus Holothuria; species Holothuria scabra. The sequence goes on from CM074181.1 coordinate 23,136,969, forward strand.
TTATGGATCTACACATTGACTAAATTAGCAAAAAGTCCAATTCCTAAAATTTCTCTACTTTTTTAAGAATATTTTGAAAAATTACTCATTTTCCCTAGCATGCTAATCCTGCATTAGAGAAATCTGCCCCTTGAAAAGTGGACGTTACGACTTGGCCGATGTCATGACTTGGCCAATTTCTGAACAATAGAAATTTGAAAACAACAATAGGCTCTCACTGGACCATATCACTTACAACTGGGCTTTTTGTCAGTTGTTCAACAAGCAAAGACTTCAAGGACATGATAAGTTCGTCCAGGTTTCAAGGGAGCTAAATCTGTAATGTGAAAATACAAATTTAAACTTTCAGTGACTTTCCAGGACCTGTATGTGTTAAAAGCCTCTAAAGAAAGCTTACCTGTTAAGTCCTTGGTTGATTCACTATAGCAGGATAAAATAGGTTCAGGGAGCTGACTCAGTATTTGGAATGAGAAAGTTCAAAGTTCATACACTAAATCGCTAAAACAATACACTGTAGTTGGTATAAACTTCACTAAGATTGCTCTTGAAAGCTTTGCACTAATTTCGCTAAATGTCTGACACTGCTGTTCACTATAGCACTAAAAACCCCACCTAGTATCCTGAAGGGAGAGGAAGAGAAAAACAAAAGTCAACACTAACAAATCTCCCCCTTTTTTCTTTTTCTGGAAACAACTTAACTTCTGGTAGGATACTGATGGGAAACACCATAGTTCTGTAAGTTCCCCACTTGTAGGATGTCCATTAGTTCCTTACAAGATGCCCCACGTTTTGTCAGGCAATTTGAAATTTGGGCACCACTCTCAATCCACTTGACACTAGAAAGTTCTCCTTTATGGAGCATCTCCTTGATGCTTCCTATCTCCACTCTAAGACGCTTCTCACTAACTGCTTTGGTAGAGTGAATGTTCTCAAATAGGGATTTGTTATCAGTACACACTCTGATAGGCACTCTATTTTCCTTAGGCTTGTTGAAAACCATTTCTGACAGCAAATATCCAAGGCAATAAGCTGAGTCAAGGCTATCAGCCATAGAGAGAGCTTCTGCCGCTAAAGTACTCCGTACCACTCTTCGAATTTTTCCAGATCGCCAAGTAAGGGGACAAGATTTGTTGTCCTCACCAGTCAAAAACACAATGTGACCACCAGCACTGGAAACTCCATCAGTTAAATTTGCATAGGAGGCATCACAAAATACTGTCAAACTCAACTGCTCTATCTCCCCCAGGTTAGGAAAGAGGATGTTACTCCTTTTTGATTTTAACTTCTTGATCACCTTATTGGCTTGGATCAAATCTTTTACTCTAGGTTCTCTGGTTGCAGTACTAAGCTCCAAGGCATCATAACTGGCATCAGGTCTTGTTTGGTTAGATGCCCACTGCACTTGACCAATGGCTCCTCTCAACTCTGTTACTTCACTTTGTTTGAGTAAAAACTCCTTTTGAGCCACTCTTTTTGCTGGAACAGGGATCTCTGAAAGGGAATCTACGTAATTATCCTGTGTGAGCATGATGCCATCTTTTCCTTGAGCAATTTCAAGTCCAATATATCTGAAAGCACCTTCTGCCTCCTTCCCAATTTTGAAAGCTGATCTTACCCTGTCTACCACCATTCTTTGGAAGTTGTCTGTACCAGCCCACAGGAAATCATCAACATGCAAAATGAAAATGCCTTTCAGTTTCCCTTCATTGTGCCAGAAAAATAATGCCAGGTCTACTTCTGAGCGTGAGCATCCATGTTTAAGGAGTTCATCCCTGACACTGAAATACCAATTTCTTGAGGCATCATTCAAACCATACACACACTTTTTAATTTCCACACTTTGCCAGTAACATCAGCCTCTTTAGGTGGCCTCAGAAACATCTCACGGTTGATCTCATTTCCTTGCAAAAATGCAGCTTTAATATCTATGGAGTGACATTTCCAGGAGAGAGTAGATGCCAGAGCCAGAAAAACCTTCATTGTTTCTTTAGAAACTGTAGGAGAGTCAGCTTGAACACAATTCTGTTCTTCAAACCCACGAGCCACAAGTCTGGCTTTGACAGTTCTCTTACCATCAGCTGACTTCTCTGTTATCACCCATCTGGTAGATATAGCTTGCTGGCCACAATCTACCATCTCTTCATATACTTGAAACTTCTTCCAATTGGCAAGTTCTTCATCTTTGGCAAGTCTAACTTCTGGCTCATCATGTCTGTGTAAGGGAATAAAGACAGCATTGGCCTCTTCACTGGTACCAGATTCATCCCTTTCATTTGAATTGTTTTCCACAATCTTCCAATCTTGAACATCATTTTCAAAATCCAGCTCTTTAAGTGATGAGTCACTTTTCTCCTTTACATAAAACCAATTACGGTATTTTCCAGTGGCCTTTCCAGACCTTTGTACAACTTCGCATTCAATCCATGAGCTTCCACCAGTTGGTAAGTATGTGATGTTCTGTTTCACTTTGGGCAATGCCTGGGCAGATCGTATTTCTGTTCTTTGGTCAGACTGGTTATGATCTTGGCTGGATTCTCCTTCTTCTATGTCATCAGTCACTGCCTGAGGATTATCACTATAATCATCTTCCTCTTCCTGTGGTTCAGGTAAGCCATCATCTGCCTTGCCACTTGTTTGGGAACTACCATGACCCCTCTTCCCAAGTATTTGAAGTTTGGGGTCCCTCAAAGGTGGTTTATCAAACTCTGTATCAATTCTTAGCAGTCGACAGGGATGCACTCTCACATACACACTACCATGACGGACGAAAACCACTTTACCATCTTGCCCAAGAACTTTGCCTGGACCTCTCCATTTGTTACTCTCATCACGCTTGTAATACACCTTGTCACCAGGCTGAAAAAAATCATCAGAACTTCTAATCTTGTGTCGGAGGGCTCTCCTTATCTTCTCTGATGCTTCAGCTTGAACAAATGCTTTACGACTAGCATGTAAGGCGTTCAAATGTTTAGCAAATATTTCACTCACTGTGGTTCCATGAAGGGCTGGAGCTTGGTCAGAGAGCACTGATGGCAGGTTTGGATTCCTACCGAACACAAGCTGGTAAGGGCTATATCCATACACCATCTGCAATGAATTTTTGGCATTCACTGCCCACACTAGAGCTAGCTCGATATCCATGTTGGGGTAATCCTCCAAAATCTTCTGAACACAATTATCAACAACTGCATGGTTTCTCTCACACAGACCATTTTGCCAGGGACTCCTGCCCGCTGTGTTCCATACCTCAATGTTAAGATTTTCAGCCATATCTCTGAAATCCTCATTGGAAAATTCTCCACCATTATCAGAAAGAAATTTTTTTGGTGCTCCCAAACCACTGCCAATCCACAACTTCATCACTGTATCAATGATCACCTTGGGGGTTTTTCTGTAGATAACACCAGCCATGCTAAAACGTGTAGCAACATCAATAATGTGTAAAAAATATATGCCACTTTTCCATTCTTTGAGATCCAAGGACACAACTTCATTGAATTCTCTAGCCAGAGGCAATCCAACTACAGGCCTTGGAGGTGTTTTCTTGTATCTCTTACAAACATCACACTTTGATACAATTTCTTCCACTAAATCCATTGTTTCCTGATCAGAAATATTGGCATCTTTCAGCAGGTATTTCAGCTTCTGTGCAGTTGGATGGGCAAATTGCTTGTGCAGCTTCTCAATTCTCTTTCGTTTTTCTTTAGAACTCTCTTCTTCTGACACCAAGGCCTCTACTGTGTCACTGACAGGAATTGTTGTTTCAACAATAGGGATGCAGTAGTGACCAGAAGAGGTACACTGAAGGTCAACTGTCTTCCCGAAAATGGTTGCGCAGTCATTTTCTAAGTCAAGTTTCACTTTTGCCTTCTTCATTGCCGGCTTTCCCAAAAGCAGAGGAATATCACTTTCCACCACATCAGTAGTCACTTGGCATTTCACACCAGCAATATCACATGGGATGGTAACTTTCTCCTTAGACTTCAAGCGCTTTCCACCTCCAAACTTGAAAACTGTGTCACTTTTGCTCCTCATTACATGAGCCTTCTTTTCTTCTTCAAGCATATCAATATAATGAGCCATCCAGGCTTCTCCAGCAACCGTTGAGCTACACGCACTATCCAAGACAGCAGAACCCAAAGCCTCTGTCAATAAAACTTCTGTCTCTGACTGTTTGTTCCCAGTAAACAACACAGCTTCCTCTTCTTTACTACGTGTTTGCAATACACTCCTTTGCAGGTTCTCATATGAATCTGGGCAGTCTTTCAGAAGATGTCGGATTGATTCACAACTGCTACATTTCAAAGGGTAACCATCAGGTCCAAGCGGATTCAGTCGCTTGGTTATACTCTGAGAATTTTGCCTTCCTCCTCTGTTGCCACGACCTCTGTTAAAATTCTTAGCACGATCATACTGAGCATTACTGTACCTTCCACGACCATTACCTCTGAAACCTCCTCTTCCAGTGACAAATGCAGTTTCGTCAGAACCAATAAATGTTGGTTCAGCCTTGATGGCCAGTCCATCTTTGGTTTCCATTGATGACATCGACTGTTCTCCAAAGAACTTCTTAAGAGAAATCTGCATTTGAGAAAACATGCCGTCTGGTTCCTTGTAATTCACAGCTGTAAGTACTAGTTGCCTTTCTTTATGCTCTAATTGAGCACTCTCCAAAAGTTTGAAGGCCAGGACTGGTTGAGGGAGCTCCATCTTATACTTTTTGGTTTTGTTATACAGCTTCTCGAATTCCACAACATATTCCTCCATGGTCGTCTCTGTTTTCCTTCTGTAACGATCAAATTTAGTGTAAGCCTCATAGGCAGCAGATAATTCGTCCTTCTTGAAAACATTGTCCATAAACTTTATGAGGGTTTCAACACCTGTATCTTTCTTAAGTTCCTCTATATCCACTTCACTGAAGACCTTATCCCTTATAGATTTGGCTCCCACCTCAGGAAGGGTTAAGGCTATGGCCAAGCCATGTTTCTCTTTCTTTAAGTCTGTCACTACCTGCCAGGCTTTAACCTCTTCGATCCATCTGGCGTACGGCTTCGCTTCACTAAATACTGGTGGGGTTTTGTAACTTGCCATGACTCTGTATAGGGAGGATGGGATTTAGCAACCAGGCTCTGCTACCATGTTAAAAGCCTCTAAAGAAAGCTTACCTGTTAAGTCCTTGGTTGATTCACTATAGCAGGATAAAATAGGTTCAGGGAGCTGACTCAGTATTTGGAATGAGAAAGTTCAAAGTTCATACACTAAATCGCTAAAACAATACACTGTAGTTGGTATAAACTTCACTAAGATTGCTCTTGAAAGCTTTGCACTAATTTCGCTAAATGTCTGACACTGCTGTTCACTATAGCACTAAAAACCCCACCTAGTATCCTGAAGGGAGAGGAAGAGAAAAACAAAAGTCAACACTAACAGTATGAACCCTAGGAATGGATGTCACCATCAATGTTTTGTGCAATAGAAACAATGTAAAGTAATCTACTGTAAATGTAGACCACTGATGGAGACAAAAATTAGAATTTTCCTTTAAATTTTAAAATGTTTATAAACAAGTTTTGCAAGTGAGATAAAACTACCCTCACTAGGGAATTAGGTTTGGGAAGTTTGAAATAAGAGGGTATACTATGACCCTTAAAAGTGATTCAAAACAGACAAGCATACTCAAAGACCTCATTTTATATAGCTATCATTAATCAAAAGAAATTAAATCCTAAGATAAGGCTGCCAAAATGTACAGCTTTGTTTTACCATACTAGGCTGACAATTACAGTATTCCAAATTAGGTATCTTCAACATGCTTATCTTTTATACTGAGGGCAGCATACCAGAATACAGTCTCTTCCAAGTTCAACTGCCATACAATTTAGTATTTTATTTACATGGCTCAGGTGATTATTAGAAAAAGCTTCTCCTGTGTGCAAGTGACCAGATCATTTTAGACTTAATATCTACGCAGCCTAATAAAGTGCATCCTTTTTTTATAAAATAGTATTTTGTGTATGACAAACTCACATTTCCCCTTGGTAGTGTAAACCTTACAGGCTACTTCCATGGGTTGTCCTGTGGTTATTGGCCAGAGGAAAAACTAAGTCACTTGCTGTGAAATTTGAAGTTATACCTATTTTTACCACTTCAAAGTTTAAAAAGCATTCATCCCTCACCTCAAACTACAATTTTACAGGTAGTTTACAGGAATTAACAATTGGCACAATTAGCTCTTAACATTAAATAATGCAGAGTAGCTCATTTTAGACATCATATGTCAGCACAAAGAGTTTTTTAAAATTGGTTAGGGTCGTGTACGTATATGCCCTGAAACAAAAGACTAGGACTGTGTCTGGATAATGATGAGTTTAAGGCAGTTGTGGGAGTAGCTAGAAGTAAGAAGTTTGTTAGTTAGGTAAGATTTAACCACACAGTAAAAAGAATGTGTTAGATAGTGTCATGCTGTTCAAATACTGTTCAAGTCCTCCTGTTTAGTCACCTCTTATGACAGACAGGGAAAGCTGTGGGCATATTCTACAACCCCCGCCCACAGTGGGACAGAAGTAAAGGAGGTTGGGAAAGCTGAACTATGTCTGTCTTGTGTGATGGATGAATGATAATTGCATTTACACCTTAACTCATACATGAGAGAATTAAGCTTAAACGGTGGACATTAAGCGAATACTTTGAGCTTGATTTCTGAATTCAACAGTGAAATGAGTGTTTTTGCAGTTAACCTTGAGACTCTGGACAAAAGGTTTTTATAGATTAATTTGTTTTTCTAATACAGTGTGACAAGAATTGAATTCAGTGGCTAAATTAGTTAACAAATCAATGCGGGATTTAAATTGCAAATTTCTAGACAAATCTGTCAAATATTTGATAATTGGGACAAAAAAATGTATAAAATGGTAGCCCTCGAACAGGGCTGGGTGTTTGTTACATGGCCTAGGCACATTCCTCTCACAACACAGCCCTTGAGCAGATAATGTTTATAAATGTACCCACTAGCCAGGATGCCCCCAGACCGTCATCTAGCTGTTGCATCCTCAAATAAAAAAATATTCTCACCAAACTTCACACAGATGATCTCTAGCACCCTATTTAATACCTTTCCACAAAAGATGCTCACAAAGTTTCATCAAAGAATGGCCAAATTTTTACTGCCAAATTTGACCATAACAGTAAGTCAATGTGACATGTTTTCGAGTTCTCAACAACTGTTCTCAGTATCTAGGTCAAAGGTCACAATGAAAAAACTTGTCAAAACTTGATGCCTCAATCACCTGCATAGACGTCTGCATAATACCATCTTTGACTCAGTGGCAATAAGAAGTGAGTATTATTTGGAACGCAGAGTAGACGCAAGTGCTTCTGTCACTTAGCAACTGAATTCCTTTCCCATCATACACCAAAAGAAAATGGCCACTACTGAGGCATGTGTCGACATGACACAATGCAAGATTTTGCTTTATATCTTGTTTCAGTTGATCCTTTTGCAGCAGCTATTTTGAAGAGAACTCAACAATAACATATTTTTCATTCATTGAAAGGTAGTTAAAGTGAAACTAGGTCAGTTATTTAATATTTTGTTTTTCCTGGTTTGTGGTTTAAAATTCATCTTCATTAAGACACAACCTCAATTTATTGCTTCAGGGTGATTTTACAAGAACCCAATGTATAATCACAATCACTCTCAGTACAGTAGACTGCCTGTGTAATGAGCTATGGTACCAATTTGCATTGTTTGAACTACAGCTGTCTATCAAAATGCTGAACCAACTGCGAATTTCTCATGACGAATTGGTCACGGTAAAAATATACACCTTATTTCCTTCTTTGGCCAATTACACAATTTGATGGGGAGATACTTCATGTAAGACAACCTCAAACTGTGGTGAATAGACAACTGAAGAGAGATGAATAGACTGAATAGCCCAGAGTGAATAGGATTAGTTGGTGTCTATTCACTTCAGTTTGAGGCTAGCTTACATGAAGTATATACCATTTGATGATCGACAGACAGTAATACTCCATGCAAAGACATTTAATCCAAGTCAAGAAACCCTTGCCACAGTATGCAGGGCACCCAGAGGAGGTTTTGATTACAATTCTGCCCAATGTGCCATGTAATATTTTGCAACCTAAGTGGACTAGAAGCTCGGTGAATGATAATAATAGACCTGCAGCAGTGGGTTTGGAAACTTGATACCTCACTTTAACAATAGATTACTGAGGTTAGAAAATCAACTTTTTAACCGCAATCGAAACAGCATGTGTAACCGCTACAAGAATTGTAGTTTGGTATGAGAGGATTGGCCCTTTAGGTTAGACCTTTGCTAACTCAAAATTCAAATTTTCCTTCTGTACTATTAAACCACAGGCCAGTTTAACATTAAGTATGTACACAATGCAGTATACTTACCCCCCAAATTTGGGCAAAACTGGCAGATTCATCTGGGCAATTGAAACAACTACGAAAATAAAATATACCCTATTGTAGGGTAAATTTAAAAAAAAAAAAATTAAATTTAGACAAAAATACCCTACTCTCCCATTCCTGAAACACAAAGTAATGATTCCCATGTGTCTATGCAAAAAAAAAAAAGGGATTCTGGACTCCCAGCTAACAGAGTCCTTCTGCATGGCCACCCTGCTGTACAATCTATTTGATCTACACGCCACTGACTATAATCATATCAAGTGAGGGATGCATTTTGAGACCTAATCATGTTTATCCTTTTCCTATCAACAAAAGTACAGTGACCACTCACAAACTATTTAAAGGGGCAATTACATCACCGCAAACATATTTAGAGATATACTATACCATATATCTTAGTACATGATCTAAGTCCTATTTGATTGACACTACTGCAAACAGCAGCAGAACTCTAGATGTAGAGGCAAGTGATTTCCCATGGGGCCAGAGCATGCAGAGTGTGGATTTTCTCTTCAACATTGAACTTGTGCAATTAAGCCACTGTAATTTTGGTGTGACTCTGCTCTTTAAGAATGCAACAAAAATAGCCCAGTAGATCAAAGGCAGTGTGGGGTATGTGTAACTTTTACACTGAATTTGTTACATGATCTGTACCCTCCAGTGATCTATGCTTTCCTTGTATAAGCTTACACTGCATAAAAAGCAATTTACACTTGTACTTGACTGATCTGTTGGCTAATTACTCCAAATGTTACGTAACTTTATGTGCATTCTGGTACATGGTAATCAATTTCGTAAGTTGTAACAGGAGGTGAATCAAGACTCGATATCAAGTGACTTAAATACAACATTATGCATTCCTCCTTCCTTTTTGTTACATCACCTAGCTTGTCTGCCTCAGGAAAGGAATGGAGCTCACTACAACCACACTTGATATAGTCAGGTTTCACATCTGATCAATTGATTGACAGTAACAGATATAAAACAAATCACAAAAAGTTACATAACATTTGGGGTTAGCTAATAGGCCAATCAAGCATGTGTTAATTGCTTTTCATGCAGTGTGAACACAATGAAAGCATAGCTCATTTAAGGGCACAGATCAAAAACAAACTCAGATACCAGTTACACCCCACACTGCCTTTGATCTACTGGGGTGTCTATGTTGCTTTTTCAAGAAGCAACATGATGTCATGATTGCTAGTTATTTCAATGAAACCAGATGTGAACAAAGCCAGGCTACAGATATCAAGTGTGTGTTTAATTTGTTTCATTTCCTTCCTGGGGGGATAAGATGTGCAGTAAACAGGCAGAGGAGTATGTCTCAAAAAGTAAAAGAGGGACAGTGTCAGCACTGTCTGGAAGGAGGTGGTTTTTTTTTTTTACATTGGATTTTGAGGAAAAAGTTGTGTAATAGGGAAAATAGACTTTCTTTTCAAATACAGACTGTATGGTTTGTATAAATTTAAAAATTTAATTGCATTTTGAGAAAACAGTTGTGCAGTTTCTTTCATTAGTGAAATAAGTTGCTAGATAAAGGAAAAACACAGTTCCCCATTTTCAATCAGTGTACCTGCATCATACTCATTTCAACCTTGCACCGATATTTATTAGCAGTTTGTTGAACTCAGGTAAAAGTTCTCATATAGGCCTAATACCCACGGACTTATATACATGGACATAGCATGTAACGTGTACGTCGTATCCGTAGCTGGTTGCCAACTTCTGGGACAAAAAAAGCGCACCAAGGTGGCTGCCATGAAGCTATAAATCGTCTGATTTGATGACAACTCTGTAATATTTTAAGCAAAAGTTAAACTTGAATGGGGAAAAATATCATATTCCTGCAATAAGTGAAGGGATTTTGACCTTACCTTGCCACATTTAAAAAATATTTAAACCATCTTGCAAAATCTGTTGACTTAATACTTGAGCAAGTCCAAACTTTCACGCAAAAACATACTGTAGCAGACGGCCATCTTGGTGCGCTTTTTCTCACACTACGGTAGCAACAATGTAACATGCAGTAAGCTCTGTCCATGTGTAGGAAGTCTGTGATAAGACCAAACTACATCCTAGAGAGCATACAAGGCTATATACATGTGTAATTCAAGCATTCTTTTCAGATTTTTTGTGGAAAATGCAAGCTACTCTGCATTTTTTGAAATTTTCAAATTTTGACATCAATCAAAGAATATTATATAATCAACTAAGGGTTTTCATACCTGATTTTCTCTGTTAAAAATTTAATTTGTTGTTAATGATGTAATGGTCTTAAAGCAAATATGACAAGCTTTGCAAAGGTTGCTGTTTTTCTTAAGCAATTTTGGGATACCCGACTGTTTAAGAAGTCACCATGGGACTGACATCAAATGTCACCTGTTTGGGGTTTACAGTAGATTAATGACTTTAATCCAACCTGAATACTTAGCTGTATGACTAGGCTGGCAATGCGGTTAACTTTCTGCTTAACAATCTTTCGAGCATGTTGTCCATCTGGGTTTCCACTGTGCCAGATGTTCACTATATTATTTTTTTTTTCAGAGATGGTGGATCATTCTCAGACACAGAATTTTATTTCCTTGACTTTATTCCTACAACTTAGTACACAGAAGGGCCAAAGTTTCTGGCAGGTGAAACCAAAAATTTTCTGGCACACTTAGCACCAACTCAGCACTTAGGTAGGGACCACGCCATGCATCCATGAAGTTCTGGGGTCTTGGGAATGGTCACTCTAAATATGGCTGTTTTCACACTTAACTGAGAGCTGATCTTGAGTACATGGGTAATCAAATCTGGAATGGATCTTCTCCTCGGGATCATAGATTAGATTTTTCTTAATTACACTTGATCAAAGCGAAGAAGCAAAGTCATGATGCATGATCAATAAATAAGAAGTTATGTAACAAAACCTTAGACAATACTCTAACCTTCCCAAAACTCCCTGGTTTGGGAGTCTTTGAGGGATGATACATCAGAGAATTCTGCCCCTTGAAAGTGGGCTTCATGACTTGGCTGATAGCAACTTGGCTAATTTCACAACAACAGAAAACAACAGAAAACAACAGACAACAATGTAAGTCACTGGACCATGTAATCTGTTACAATTGTTGCTTTTTGTCAGTTGTGTAATAAGCAAAGACTTCAAGAACAGGATAAGTTTTTCCAACCTTCAAGGGAGCTAGATTCTCTAACGACTTAGCCTACCTCCTATATCATTTATACCTATTCTTACCATCTTGCAAGCCTATAACACAGCGGTAACCCTAGGGCCTGTGAGCAGAGGGTGCCATATGTACATGCACACCCTTTATCTTCTGACACCATTTTGCCTAGGAGGACGGAAATACTGAGACTGTGCTGCTCTACATTTACATTTGTTGGAGTGTATTATGCTTTAAGTAAAAACGGGGTTGCATCATAAGTCATTTTGACCTGAGGTCAATTGTTTAGCCCTCATGCAGTTGCATAGGATTTTCATCCTTTGCTAAAGATCTGATTTGCTACAAGTCCTGTGCTTTAAACACTTAACCATGCAATCCATGTCTTCAGGGTGAAAGTTTTACACCACATCATGAAACAGATTTGAATTTGATACCAATCAGATCCAAAAGAGACTGTATCCAAATTTGATCCCCCCTGCTTGAGACCATGTTCACTGACTGCACTCTAGCCTTCTAAACTTTCTTGCAGCCGATGACCCTTAACAGTTGTGCTTGCCCTTTTTTTTGATGAACATTTCCTCCTGAAAGTAAAAAATTGAGGAAATACTAATGGATACAAATGGAAGTCCTAGTTTCCTCATCTTTGCTGGAAGGAAATGTGCTAAGTATATAATGAGACATTCTATAATCACTACTGAGGGCCAAATTAATTATTGATATATCCCAGATGCTATTATTATATTCTCCTTTTGTCAAATTGGAACTTAAAGTGATGATCAAAGCTTACATCAACCCCTTTCATAAGCTATTTAGAAGTTTAACAATATAAATGACATTATGTAATGAATACAGACAGCAGCAAATCATTTACAAGAACCAACTTGACATTTTACATCCATGCAAAGCACTTACATAATTCATGATAAGAATTAATTGATATGCTAATTAAGTTACCTCTTGGGTGTTGTGGCTGGTAGGATGATTGGTTTAATTTGGTGCGTTATCCTATTAAACACCCCAAACTGCAGTTCTTGTAGGGGGTACCAAACCTCTCAATTGGCTCAACTCTTTGATTGACAGCTAATTCAAACCATGCAGAATAACAAAGCTTATATTACACAGCATGAACTGTACTGAGAGTGTTTTGATAATCCACATACTTTTCTATACTCACCCTGAAGAAATAAACTGATATTAAGTCTAGATGAGGATTCAGACAACTGTGGGAGGGACTTAATTAAGTAAGAAGGTTAGGAGAATTGGTTCTGTTTGGGGTGAGAGAATTGGGCCATTAAATGTTAATATTACACACTGAAATACTATATCTGGTGTAGGATGAGGTCAGCTGACTAGTAACCCCTACAAGCACAGAATTCATGTATTCTTCATTCCCCCACATCATTCTACTACACTACTTCAAGTTGGGGTGACTGCTCTTGCCCTTTCACCAGACCATTCCATCGGTAAGGGGGGGGGGGGGGAGCTGAAGGGGCAAAGTGTTCAGTGGTTGGACAAGCAGAAATAACACAATCTTAAAGCACAGCACCACCATTGGTTGGCTTGAAGCATACAGAGAAAATTTTGACTAAAAAAGCCTCTCAGAAATGGCACTGGTCTCTACTCTTTTCCTGACTTTCAAGGGGTGTTTGTGAATTTTTTGTCTTTAAGATGTTTGACCACTACCTTTTTTACCTTCAAATTTCATTTGGAGGAGAGCAAGCAGGGGGCAGTGCATTTGACTGGGGACAGCTCCTGCCCCTACCCCCTCTCCCCTCCTCTGGTTATGCCACTGACTATAACTGAATAACTCCAGAAAGCACCACATTTTACAGATGAATCAAGAAAAATTAACGCACATCACTAAGTGCTAATTAAAACAGCATTTTGATGCCAGACAAACTTTCCCAACTATGTATTCCTTGCACTGTAACATGAGGTGTCCAATATTTGCCTTAGTTACAAAGGCCTATCCCACAAGATGAATTTCACAAAATAGGACTGGAACTTCAAGATTTACATACAGCAGTTTATACTCCATACATTGTTTGGTCTGAGTGGAGGCAGATATGGCAAACCTAAAACAACAACATCAAGATCCAGCAACGTAATGCTTCTTATTTCAGACATCTATGATGAAATGAGATGAGCAGGACTGTCATTTCATAGCTTGGTAAAGGCCAATTTATTAAATGTTGTAATCTGTACTATGTGACACAAGGCACAAACAACTTATTTAGGGAAGTGAGGATATGCCTTCCCTGGAAATTTTGCTACAAAATCCTGGGAGCTTAAAGGCATATTCTGGTGGCCTTTACCTGTGTGTAGTAAGAAAAGCAGAAATATTCCACACCATGTCCTTCAAACCCTGTCTCAATACCATTTTCCTAACTCAAGATATCTCACATTAAAGATTAGGTATTTTGTTAAAAAATACTTCTGCTTTTAAACAAAGCACTTGGAAGTTATGTCATGTGGGCACATTGCCTTAAATTCCTTTTGCTTTTCTTTATAATTGGACGTCCTGTTTGTCCTTGAAATTCGATATTGTTGGAATGTTTGAGTATCTTTTTCTGTAGATCTAGCATTACCCTTCACCATATGTAGAGTAAAGCCAACAATGCTGATTAATATTGCCTGCAGCAGAATCAATATTATAAAAAGATTGAATGCAATGTCAAATTAATGTGCCACAAGTACATCACAGATCACCCATAATGCACCAAATCTCAAGGAAAATTGCATTTCACTAAAAATCTGCATAGATCTTCTGAACGCCTTATGCGATTGAGATGCAGTTTTCACCTCCTGAAAATAAAAATTTGTCTGCATATTTTAAAGTTAGTGAATTTAGTCTCCAGAATGCCTTTAAATCTTGGCCTCAGCTGTGCATCCATTCATATTAAAAGATTTACTTGCTTGGTCGACTGATTGGCTGCTCAAGTTTCACGACCAACTTGAAATGGAGGAGTGAACAGAGTTTGTTGATCCTGTGCCACTATACACGAATCCGGACAGCAAGTGATGGTCTAATTTCAGTCGGCCATAACTGAGGTCCATCACCTTTAAATCTTTCGATTTTCTTGCTTTCCTCTATCATGGATGGATGTACACTAATTTGTATCTCAAATTCTCCAATTTCACTAAATATGAGGGTTTGAAATTCATGTAAACAATAAATAAAGACGATTTTAGGTTGATGGACCCCACTTATGGCGGCCTACAGTCACTAAAAACAAGCGCTAATCGGATTCGTCTATGAGGAAGTGAGACAACCAATTGCCTGAGAAGGAGTTGCTGCTCAACCTCTATCCCAATGTTTGGTCTAATGGTAGAGCATCCGCCTCTCACATGGAAGGCCAGGGTTTGATTGCCAGATCAAGTCATACCAAAGACCCTAAAAATGGAACCTACTGCCATTATGAGTGATGCTCTGCATAAGCAAAGGAGTAGGGAAGACAAGCCAGTGAGACACAACTGGAAAAAAAGGCTGTGACTGGCCCGAATTGAACCAATAGGTTGCAGATGGGCTGTAAAACTTTATCAAACTAACTATAACTCAACCTCTAATGGAGATGTTCACCCCATGAAAAATAGCCATAACCTAAAGAGAAACTCCCAAACAGGATTACACAACAAATAGACCAGTGGTACAACCCCAACAATAATTCTAAAGCAATTCTTTTTTTTACCCAAACATATAAACCTTCCATCGTTTTACATCTCCTCCCCCCTCAACTGTTGCTTCTCCCGGCCATCTCCCCCAATTATTTTGGCCCTACCTGTCTCTAAACAAAATACATTACACACATTTTTCACATTAACATTTTTAGTCTTCATGCTAATGAACTGAACCAAGACAATTACCTTTCACAACACTGCCAGTCCCTGTGGGTGCACAGTCATGCAATTAAATACCGTAAATGGATGATTAGATGATTAATTAATATAATTAACATCATGTTTAAGGGCATGGAGGTCAGACTGAGGTTATTCTCTTGCTCTAATGATTCCCTACAGCAAGGATGCACCAATCTCCTTCATCAGGAAAAAAGGCCATTCACATGTTCTGGTGAAAGAGGTATGCTTCCTATTACATAGCACTCATCCTTACGGATGAAGTGTTTACCTAAATGTACTTTTGAAATATTTGTTTATTTTGTATTGTAAATTTGCTTTACTTATTACGGAGTTCTTCACAACCGATCAAAATAAACAAACAATTGAAGGAGAATACACAAGCACATTCTCCTGAATCAATGCGGCATTTTGTCCTGGATTGACGGTTGTCCATTTATGAATAACATGTTGAATTTCCCTGCCTATAAAAACCCTGTCCACACCTTTTTGCTTCAGTGAATGAAGGTCAACAAAAACCAGATAAGAAATTGCCCTACTGCTTGCCTTTCACACCTTGCAAACAGTGGCACATCTGGCTGGTATTATTCAGCCTTTGTTCACATCTTCCTCTAGCTGCCTCTTATCAAGCTTGTGGTTTCTTGGAGCTTGCTTGAATGAGTTAAGCAGGAAGTCGGGTAAAATTTGATTACCCCACCAAACCTCCCTTTTGGTGGGGACTCGGGTGAAATATCTAATAGGGCAAGAAATTCCTCATGAAGGACAGTTGGATAAAATCATTCAGCTGAAGTAATTTTCTTTCCTGAGTTTCAACAGGACAAAGTCTGTAGCATTCATTTTTACAAATGGCAAAATACCAAATTGGTCCATGGGGTCAGAAAATCAAATAGAGCAGGGTGTTTTACATAGTAATTCCCTGATAAGGACTAAGACCCAATTATATTTGGGATTTGATGTGGGATTAAAACTAGAATTAGAGTTAATGTGGTGAAGTTTATACTATGAGTTTCAGTGTACACCCAAGCTGGTCTGATCGAGGTGCGTCCTTAGTTTAATGGAACTTCATTAGAAAATTCATTCCCTTGAAACTGGGCATCATGATTTGGACAATTTTTTGACAATTGAGAAGGGCAAATAGCAAACTGACCTTGAGATTTCTATGAGGTGTACCTCACTGCTGAAAATATCAAGAAATATTTGTTTGTAACTACTAACATCTTTTCATTAATTTTGAAACAAGAAGTACCTATTTGACATGTTTTATCTCAAATATCAGTAATTTGACAGATTTTTCTGGCAAATTTCAATCTTATTCCCGCAGTTTTTAATTTCACTTGCGTACATAACTTTACTAAATCTGAACCAATTGTCATGGATCGAGATTTGTTTGGTAACTAATCTAGCCACTGACCTTGATTTTATAGTCACATACAGTGGGAAAAAATAATCCTTAAGAATCTCCTGAAGGTGAATGCCCAGTATCTAAAGGTTATAACCACAAAGTGAAATCTCCACAATTCAAGACACAGACTTCTCTAATTTTGCCATTGTACCCCTAGTCTAAGGTGCATCTTTAGTCAATGGACCTTGCTCAAACAAACTAAAGTAAGTAATAGACGGATGGAGTTTTACGACTAGGTTTCTAATCAATTGATTTAAAGGGAAATGTTTCCTTTGTTTTTTCAAGAAAAATCAATCCTTTTAAAACTGATATTTATTGACACATGTTGAAAGATTATCCAAAATTAGGCAGTGTGGCAGCTTTCTTTTGAAGAATTAAGTTTCCCACAGAAAGAAAATTTTGTTGTTTGATGCAAAAGAATGATTTGTTCACCCTAACTTTCAATATTTTAAATGATCCCACATCCATGGCTCTTACAGGGCATAGTATTTTAAAGTGATGTAACTTTGTTGCTGGGGTTTATGATTCAGACTGAATTGTTGGACAGTGTCTGAGCCATTTTCTTTGCACTCTTTGTTGGAGCATGTTAAATATAATATTTCCAAGTCAGGCCTGCCTTGAACACAAACATTTCGTCAACCCTCTTCATGTGACCTGTCCACCACAGGAATAACAATCTTCAAATGGCTGACTCTTGCTGACCATTATGACCAGTCAATAAGTAACATAACTTTACTTACAAATGGCAGCTTTCATCACAGTACTTAGTTTACTTTAGCAGTATCCAAATGTTGCTCCAATGTACAGTTGAGGTGTGTTCATGGGTTTGGCTGGAAAGGTGGGGAACCAACATTCCTAAAATCTTTATACAGAGAGCATAGGGTCCAGATCTTAAAAGGTAAATCTGACCTTTAGAAAAAGATTTTCCAAGCCCCATCAAAAGACATTTTATTTTAAACTGGGCAAAATATTAATCAGAAAGATTAATTCCTTGTGAGTCATTAGAAAAAATGTATATTTCTACAACTTGTGGCAATGGATGCTCTTGGAAGAAATACACTCCTGTTGGTGTGTTCTTATATCTCATCTTACTGGCTAACTAACTCTCAAAAGAAATAACTACAGTACAAATCCAATCAAGCAGCCAATAATCAAGTCTAGTTGTGACCTTGTCATATTAAACAAATAGAGGTTGGGTCATGTGTCAACCTGTCACTCACAGGAAATCAGCATGGAGTCTAGGTCATTTTACTCATGTTTAAAAATAAGTTTTCTAGGTTGATTTTTTGCCAGGTCTGATGAAACACTTTTTACATGGTAAAAAGAAATTGATACATGTAATGTAGTATGTTAATTTCCTATTAAAATTTCCTGTGACCACTGAGGAATGGTGGAACTTTTCTGCTAAAGTTATGTCTACAGACGAGGAAGCAACTTCAAACTAAGTTTGACCGACTGAGGCATATCTGCAAGAAGGAAAATCACACTTGTAAGTCACAAGCATGTAGGTAATAGAGACGTGATGTACTATTAGCTAGAATGCAAAAGGTGCCTATAATCATTAATTTGCCTACTAAAGCAAGGAATAATTTATCCAGTATTGCATGCATCGCAAGTTGCTACACAAATGAAAAATTGAATAGCAATTTTTTGTGTGCATAACCATTGCATTTTCACAAACAATGAGTGAAGGACCTCAAAAATATTCAAAACTGCTACGCAAAATTTGAATGCTAAATTATTCCCTGTAAAGTACTGTACAGTATATATCGTGGTTTCCAGGAAGCTTCTGCCTGTACCAGGAGCCTTGAGGCAGACACCTGAACAACATTATGGGCTTCATGTTCATTCTGTAAGATGCACAGTAGATCCTTTATAATAGTTTGTCAACAATAGCAGGGAAGAGGGTCAAAATTAATCAGAATCCTGGTTAAACACCTGCTTGTCATCTGTTCTTTCCATCCATAGACCTGTTTCCAAATAGCAATTGCAAAGGATTGTGGGATAGAGTTTTGGTGTGCGTCATTTTTGTCAATGGTATTTTACTGTGGTGAAAATTTATCTATACCCAAAACGTATCCCACAATGCATTGAAATTGCTATTTGGAAATAGGTCTATGCTACTAACATTGCGATAGACACATGCAGGAGACTGAATCCCACAAGATTAAGTGTAATTGTGCCTTGGGGATGTTGCTACTATGAGCAGCATACCTTTTACAGTCCACAATTTTGGTTTTCCCCATTAGCTCTACCATTGAGTCCATGGAGGCACTTAAGGAGGAGTAGGTTCTGATGAGTGCATTTGCACTTTTTGATTTATAAAGACCTCACCTTCTAGCAATCTCTTTTTAAGTAGGATGGAAACCAACCTCTTATCTATCACATATCCTGCTTAATCCAACAGAGCTTCCTCAATTTAAATCAGACATTTTAATTAAAACACTATTTTTGATAACATAGTACAACTATTTCATTTTAATGTTAAGTAATCATGACATGTTCTTTCCGAAAGGCACTGAGTTTGCACCTTCCGCTTGCCTTCACTAAACATCTAATCAAGCATGTGCTATCAGTCAGATGGTCCTATTTAATTAGCCAGCAGTTCACCTGGTAATGAGTAAACAGCTTTGCTGCCTCAGTCTGTCACAGTCCAGTCCATTATCTTGTTGAGAACTTTCTCCGTGGACACTAGACAGTTTAAAAATTTATTCACACTTCACAAGTTTTGTAAATGAAGATGGGCGGGCAGGAACAAAGTACTGTGGTATCTGACTCGGTATTGTTTTCTTCAAAAGACCGTCAGTCGGCAGTATTTGCTATAGAACTCCACATCGGGCTTAACACGTAATGTGGACAACTTTGGGTACACCCTGAGCAGATTTTTAAGATTGGGTGGGTTAAGGGGAAGATGAGGCCATTATGTATCTATTCACCTCATGCAAAATAGGTAACGCCCCTCCCCCCAACACACACAAACACACATACACAGCTTGTAAGTTTATTTGGTATTCACTTTGTTGCATCTTCTCAACCAATTGCAACACTAAAGTAATAAAGCTTCAAAGGTACTGTTCTCCTGGGCTTGGCTTAAAGACTTGCACAAAGAATTATAACACAGTGTTTGACCATCAAGCTATTAACCAATGTTGACCGGATGTCCCATGCGATGTAAAGTAGTGGGAGCAATATGTCTCACTAGATGTCGTGTTCATGTCTCCGGACATGTGTCTCAAGGTTATGTAACTTAGGTTAAAGAGGTGGGATTTTACTAAAGTTGGGAAGCCTCAAGAATTATTATTTTACAACATACATGCTGTAATGTCGCTTCTTGAAAAAGCAACATAGACACCCCAGTACATCAAAGGTGGTGTGGGGTGTAACTATTAAAATCTCTATTTGTTACATGATCTGTGACCTCAAATGAGCTATGGTTTCATTGTGTTCACACTGCGTGAAAAGCAATTAACATATGCCGACTGAACTGTTAGCTAACCCCAAATGTTACGTAACTTTTTGTGTACATTGAAACACATCTTTTACTGTCAATCAATAAATCAGATATGAAACCTGACTTAATCAAGTCTGCGAGTAATGGGCTCCGTTTCCTCCCTGAAGCGATAAGAGTTAATCAGGCAGAAACGAAGGATGTAACAAAAAGTAAGAGGGAACGTTTCACCATGTATGCTCTGAGGA
Source organism: Holothuria scabra (assembly GCA_037179385.1). NCBI lineage: Eukaryota > Metazoa > Echinodermata > Holothuroidea > Aspidochirotida > Holothuriidae > Holothuria > Holothuria scabra. The sequence goes on from CM074181.1 coordinate 23,157,529, forward strand.
TTAGGTGCAAATTAACATGCCTGTTTAAGAACTCTATTGTAATAGTTTCCTTCAAAAAAGGTACCAGTATATAGTCTAGTAAAATTCATTCATCTTCTTTAGATGACCACTGCAGGCAAATGAAGAGAAAATTTGTTCCCATGAAAAATCAGAATTCAAACTGAGATATGGGTAAGGTTTTAACTGAGATATACCTTTGAATTCATTGGACCTCTAATGCTTGGTCATTTACTACATGCATTTATGAAATCTCTGGAAATTGTAGTTCCATTTTTAGCTGGTTTACATCAACATGTAGAGAGAGGCAGGAATAAAAAAAAAAAAAAAAAACAGTCATGGGATTGTATTATTGACCATTGTCCATGCAAAAAGACTCAACAATGTCTTTTTTATTGTAAGGTCAAGAGCCTTCCAAACTTATTTTAAAGCAAAAGCTAAATCCCACAAGTTTCTTCTTATTTCTCTTCAAAGTATCTTCAAAATATTTTAGGGTTTCAATCCTGCATATTCAAGGTAAGTCAAGCAGTTACCCCTTGTAAATTTTACAAATGATAGGAAAAATACTTTCTCACATCCCTATCAAGATAGTTAGTTAGTTAGTTAGATAGAGTTTTACGGCCCAGTTTCCAACCTATTGGTTCAAGTTGAGCCGACCACGGCCTTTTTTCCAGTTGTGGCTAACTGGCTTATTTTCCCTAACTCCATTGTTTATGCGGAGCAGCACTCCCAATGGCAGTAGGTTCCATTTATAAGAGTCTTTGGTATGACTCGACCTGGGAAGCGCCATACCAGGTCGAGTCATACCAAAGACTCTAAAAAATGGAACCTACTGCCAATCATGAAACCGGACATCTACTATGTTACTCCAAGTTACGGTGATTGCATTTCTCCATTAATTTAAGCTATCTCCCACGAAAAGTATGGTGGTCAGCAAATCCACTTATGCTGTTCAATGCAAAGCAATATGTGGTGTCACACAGCATCATTTTAGAGGAGGAAAAATGAAGATTATAATCTGCTTACCTGCTTGTTAAATCCATCCAGATGAGAATTGAAAGACTCTTCAGAGCCTGCAAGGACATCCAAAGTTTCAAATTTAGAAGGCGTGTCTTCTTGCCGGCAGGGAGATTCCCCTCTGTGTATGGGGTGGGGGTCTTCTTGACTCCCTGACAATTTGCCTGACATCTGAAGAACACAAAAGAGTAGAGCTAATTAAAAATCTGAAACTGCATATACCATTTCAAAAATCAAGTATGTGGGGAGTGCTAAGTTAAAAGAAGGGTTTAAGGTTTTGATATGTTAGAAGGGTACTTATTCGAAGTACTTTGGTAAAATTTCCATTAAAATCCACTCTGTGGTTCTCAAGATATGAGGTAAAGTTGTCACAAAAAGTGAATTTGAAGCAAGCACATAACATCACATCCCCACATTAATGGATACTCTTTTGTTTTTCTTTAAACTTAACAACTTATTTTTTACCCAAACAATCACATATTATCAGTCCGAATCTAATTGCATATAAGTGCCATGAGATCTTTACAAATTTTGCATTCCCCCACAGAGAGATCTCTTCCTACTATCTTCAAGGTCAACTACACAGCACTCAGAAAAAACAAAGGGAAACGAAGCACCCATTGTTATGTGAGGAAGATATAATCTCTGCTGCCCTCAACATATCTTTGGAACACAAATCTAAATTCATTTACTGATATCTTGAGACATACATGTCCGATCTGAATAAATTTCACCCCTCTGTTGATTTGGTTCTTCTTTGACATATGAAAATTAAATATTTGCCTAAACTTCCCCTTTACCATATTTTTTTCATTGATCACGATACATTTTTTTCACTCTTCTCCTTGTCCCCTCACAAAATGAAAAAATACTTGCCCTTCCCCTTATCCCCCCCCCCAAAAAAATTGATGTTTCAATGGTTTGGCATCTAATAATCAGTTCTGCAATACAGTACAAAGCAAATTAGCTACCAAGATATAGAGACATTATAATTTCAATTCTGGGTTTTTTTTATCTTCTGGATTCTGCAAGGAGAGACTGCATTAGGGCAGCTGCAAAGTACTTGCCAACATTTACATTGTGGACTCTAGGCGGGTTATAGACTGTCAATTCTCGATAACATTGATTGGCAAATGTCTTAAGTTCAAGAAGTAAAGTGGATGAACATATACTGCAATGTGTACATACTCATTGGATTAAAGCGATGTTGTGAGTTTACAAAAAGGAAAAACATTAAATTATACTTTATCCTATGTTTCTCTTTAACCATGAAATTGCAGCGAGTGAATCGATGTATTGAAAAATACAAACCGAAACTGCAAACTGATAGTTATAATGTCTGGAACTAACCTAAACAGCTTAAATCGGTAAATTTTTGAAGGCCCTTTTTCAAAAACAGCCCTCATTATAGACCGTTAAATAACTAACCTGGTGTTGAATATGCAATAGTATTGAGGTGCCACATGGTTAAAAAACATTCCATACCACTCAGACTTAGTTATCCTCACTGTGCATCAGGTGCTCGATAACACTAACTTACTTGTGTACTCGCAAAATTGCTTTACTTTACTACTGAAAATGTCACTGTCTTCCACTCTTTGGTACTTACTGCTAACACTCTTCTAGCCTTCGTGTAGCCACTAACCCCGTTTCTCTTACTATGTCGTTTACGTGAACTCATATTGCACAGTCATTGTGAGAAAGTACGACCGCAGGCATAGTACAGTGTGTACATACAGGGAGTTGTGGTATAAACGACAACACACTAATGCTTGTCTTGTTCTCTTGTGTTCATTGTGCCAACTCGATCAGCTGTTTACACCTTTGTTCTGATTGGTCTGTTCAACAGATGGCCCATGAGAGTTTGAATAATGTTTGTGTGGAGCACATATTTTCTAATTCCTCAAGTTTAGACGTTATTTCCGCTAGAATTTAAAGGCTGATGCCAGATTTTTCAGCATAGACCTTACTTTTTCTCATTTATTGTTCAAATGGTCGTCTCAGACAAGTGACTGAAATTTTAAACTAAAATTTTTAATATATTTTCCTTTTTGCAATCTCACGGCATCCCTTTAATGTCCCATCTGTGACAAAATGCTCTGTCCTCAACACTTCTCATAAATTAAAGGTAAAGAGCAATCGCCCAAACATATTTTGAAGCAACATCTAAATCTTCAAATTTTCTTATTATTTCTCTCAAAGTGTCTTCATAATATTTTAGGACTTCATTATTGCATATTCCCATGGCAAACTAAGGTGGGACTGGTAATTATTTAAGGAGAAGAAATATTGTCACATGACCCTAAAGAGCCAATCATCAAACAGAACAGTGAACTACACTACTTCAAGTTGGGTGACAATTATGGGTTAGGGGTTAGATGGGGTGTCATGTAGTATGGTGCACATAACTTTTGACCAATCAGGGGACTGCAGGTGTTCGGATCTCGCACAGGGTTTCCTAACCGAGCCTACGAACTGGGGGCCGAAGACACCGAGAAATAAACATGAAGTACTAGTAGTATATATTTTAGTAATCATTTGTTGCCGGCAGAATAATTGAAACTTGATCTTTTTTGGAAATCAACAATAAATCATCAAAAATCGAATGGAACTCTGAACAAGTTTTTTCTGTCTGTGGCTATGCAAGATCTCCCTACCGCTACACTATCTAACAGGAGTTTTATGGCCCAGGTTCAATTGTTGTTGGTTCAAGTTGCGCCCTCCACATCCTTTTTTTCCAGTAGTGGCTCACTGGCTTGTTTTCACTATACTCCAGTTGGGTGATTGCAATTTGCCCTTTAATAATACTCATTAGAGAATTCTGCCCCTTCAAAGTGGACATCACGACTTGACCAATAGCGAATCGACTTTGCCGATTTTACAACAATAGAAAACTGCAGACAACAATAGGTGGCCACTGGACCATGTAATCTGCAACAATGTTGCTTTTTGTCAGTTATGTAACAAGCAAGGAATTCAAGGCCAGGATAAGTTTGTGCTTGTTCAATTAGTTTCAACGGAGTGGATTCTGAAATGTTAGGTGGATAAAAGGGTCGATACTCAGGATGTGTTGAATTGTAGTCATGACATCACTAGGACTGAATAAACATTCCACTTTCCCCCCTGACTTTCTTCATATAAAGTATTGATTTTCAGCAAACATACAGTATTTTAAAATTGAAGTGAAAAAAAAAATAAACAGTTTTCATTGTTTTATTACAAATGGGAATGCAATCCATTACTAAATTGGAACACTGTCACTTTATGAAATTTTATTACTTTTTCTTGTCTGCACACAACTTCCCAGAGTTTCAAGAATATTACAGGCTTCCATTTCTATAGATGAAAACCCTGAACTTATGTACAATATACATCACAACACAGTATCATAGGTTTACTGGATATTTACAATACAGCTGGGTATTTCACATAACAGAAGCTTGTATATATATTTTATATATTTCAGAATGCAAGACTACAAGGAAGTAGCAAGTTTACAAAGCATGTACTTAACTAGGCTCTTGAGAAAGGGAGTTAATTCTTGGAACAATAATCAGTGAGTCACTTTAATAATTTACTTTGGAAACCTAAGCTACCACATCACACTTCAAAAATTGACTATATATAACCACAGACTTCCTATATACATGGACAGAGCATGTACTGCGTATGTCCCATCCCTAGATTGTCGCCACTGTCTGGGATAAAAAAGGTGCACCAAAATGGCTGGCGTGAAGCAGTGGCAGATCCAGGAATTTGCAGTGGGGGGGGGGGGTCTGCATGTGGTTGGGACATCAAATGTACACTGAGCGAAGCGCCACCATATGGCTGTTTAGTCTCTGCTGCCTATTAGAATTCAGGAAATGAGAAATGGGGGTGGTAGGCAAGCATCCAAATTTTACCATATTTTTAAGTGTGATTACCACGCTACAAGGAGCGTAATTTGCAGCACGCAGAGTGCGCTGACACTTTTGCCCTTTCTAAATAGTGGAAATATGGAGCTTGTATTGCAGAAAAGTTTGGACGCTGGGATTCCTGCTTTGAACAGTTGGGGGATCACTCAAGAATTTGCATTTTCTATCGGCAAATCGGAGGTTGGGCCGCGACCAAAGATTGTTGTTCCTACATAATGTTATCCAATGCCTACGTAATGAGGCTCTCCGACGAAATTTTTGGTGCCTTTATTGGAGAAAGAATGGAATTTTACAAAAGGAAATTTATGAAAATAACACCTTATATGGTGAACGGTGTCACTTGGTGAGCTGGGGTCACAAGTGTAGCAAATTTCCGATTTTGTAACTTCCAGAGTTCAGAAAAATTTACCAAATTGAAGGTATGAGAGAGCACTTCTGCTAAGGAATTGCAATTTGCGGCACATGAAGCATGCAGAGAATTTTGCTTTCTTGAATCAAATAATTATGAAGAAAAATGAGCTTTTCTTGTAGAAATTTGATTGGGAATTTCGTAGTTTCATGAATTGTCAAAATCACACAGTGGACTTGTCTCATAAGTGGCAAATTTCCCAATTCTTCATTTTCAGAGCCCCCTGCCCCGCCTGGGTGTCTAAGAAAAGGGGGCTGAGATGCAACATGGTGCTAAATGTTTCAATATTTTGAGCCACTATGAAACTCCCAAGCTTTCAAAAAATGGTCTTGAAAGTGTGGGTAATCATTACTTCAACCAACTACAGCATACGGTCAATGTGAATTTAATACAGCGTGAACTCTATTACCATTACACGGATTTATTCTGTCATGTGTAAACTGTATGTAGTGTCATGTAGTATGGTGCACCCTCCATGACCTTTATCAGGAACACCATCTTGTTGTTTAAGAGCAAATCTCCCTTCCTTTTGTCCTAGATTCCCAGGGCCTTTCCTGTTTCCCGTCACGTATTACTGGTTAACTTGACAAACTACCTCGCCCTACAGTAGTTCCACTTGTATGCTGTATCCCATATTTTCAAGGTGTGGCTAATTTCACCCTCTACAGCCTCCTAATTGGTCATTTCTTAGATCAGCACATCCCTTAATATTTATTTAATTTGGTGCGTCACAACTTTCAACCAATCAGGGGACTGCATATGTTCCGATCTTCCCGAGACATGAAAGCTCCAAGCTTGCAAGGTTTGGTCACACTCACACTCTGGTGCAGCAGACCTCAGACGATGAGCACTTGAGTCAATCTGTATACAGCTAAATTTTAATATTTCTTTTTCTTTTTTTTGCCTGCTGTTAATCGAACGGAATAAAACCGTCAATCATCTTGAATCAGAACTAAATCTTCTTCTCATCTGTTTACTTATATCTCAACTCCTGTCGCCTGCACACTCTGCAACATCCCCGTACAAGCCTTTGTACAAAAGATTGATCCATTATCTGGCAGTACTCGTAGCCCCATTGCGAAATGTCTAAAAACAAGAGCCCAATGGGCACTGTGGTTCCTTGCTAGATATTATGAGAACTGTACAGCCAGTCTGTGAAATAGAGCTAAGCAAAAGTTCATACTCAATGTTTGTAACATCTTCACAAGGGGTATTTTAGTACTAATTTTACATGAAATCAAAGATTAAATTTCTGTGGCCTTACTAACATTCAACTTTTGTAATGCTTGGTGATCCTTCAAAAACACTACCTCATTTCCATATGTATTTATGCTTGTAATCAAATTTGATATTATCACCAATAAATGATACACAATGTGGTCAGAGAATGAAAAACACCCCTTGTATTTCTCTCACAAGTTATTTTTACCTGCTCTCAAATAAAACTTGCTGTTACTTTAAAACAATCTACCACTTGTCCTGTTTGCTACCTCTACACAGAAAACAGGGTTTATTCAGCAGTCAAGCAGAAAGCAAGTGATTAATGAAGTGTGATAATAGAATGAGGATAAGGTTACCCCACAGAGCACAGCAGTATTAAAGAGACATATTGTAGAATCCATGCATTGCTTCCACTGGCAGAGAGACCAGTTTAATGCAGAGTGACCTGTACTCAGTGAAATATACAGATTTCAGTTATTGCCCTCTTAAAACTTTGAATGATCCAACATATGTGTACAACCCGAAGGAATCATTACTGAACGAACAAAAAGGACAAATTTCTAAGGTCTTTGAGTGCGTAAGCATGCAAAACCAGGTGAGATAAAAAATCTATTGAAACTATCTTTATCTAGCTAACAAGATTTTCTAAATAACATTTCTAGCAGTTGACCTCCAGTGACCTTGATGACCTTTGACCTTAACCAAACACAGATTGATTTGAAATCTGTCCTTTCTACCTTAAAATACTGTGTTAAAACGTTTTTCAGTGTTTGGCCCCTGGTGACCTCAGATGACCCTTTGACCTTCACCGAACATATCCAATTTCATCCTTACACCATAACACATCCACACACCAAGTATGACATCTATCCAAGTTTCCTAACTAGAAATATCCTGTTGAGAAGGTTTTTAGCTTTTGACCTCTGGTGACCCCAAATGACCTTTGACCTCCACCAAAAACGATAGGGCACACCTTCTCCCTATGACGAATCTATGTACCAAATCCAAGTTCCATCCAACCTTCCCTTGTTGAGTTAGAGCGTACCGAAGCAAGTGTCACACACACACACACACACACACGCACACACACACACACACATACACACACACACACGCCAACCTGACTACATAGGTTCCTTTGCTACCGCAAGGAACCAAAAAGGGATTTTAGATTTATAACTTACATTTTTCATTTTATTGAGGAATATGACACAAAAATATGGTGCTCAAATAATGTAATAACTATCACTTTTATTTCTAAAAAGTAGTTAGGCCTAGGCTACAATTTGCCTGGCTATCTATATACAGTTTTTACCATCCCAGTGGGGGGTTTGCATACCCCCCATCCACCCCCTCTGGATACGCCACTGGCGTGAAGCTATAATTTGTATGATTTGACGATGACTCTGTAGTATTTTAAACAAAAGTTTAACTTGAATGAGAAATAATTCCTGCAATACATGTAGTGATTTTGAAATTACCTTGCATTCTTTTAAAAATATTTCAACTTTCTTACAGAATCTGTTGACTCACCATCAATATTAAATTAGCAACCATCTATATCATTCATGCATAGCAGCACTATTATCTTGCCATTAAAGCTTCAAACCATCATTTTCTCAGACAACCTTGAAAATGAAATATATTCACTTTGAATGATCCCCCGATTACCCCTGAACTCCTTAATTGGGGACTATGAGCTTCCCACACTTTCTCTTGGTGCCTGTATGCAATAAAAATCTAATTATAGAACTTAGGTTATCCCTACCATTTGATATGAGTTGACTTTGTCAAACTATTCCAGGCTTTTTCAGTTTTGTCAAACAAATATTTTGTAATTTTTAAACTTGGCAGAAGATTTTTTTTTTTTTGTCATTTTTTTGTAATTTATGATGCCATTCAACTTTCATTTTAAAACAAGTGTAGTATATTAAACAAGAATCACCACTGAGTATATTACAGAAATAATCATAAGTACATAACAACCATTTTTATGAGCTGATATACTGTATCCAATAAAAGCTTATTCAAAATATCAATTTGTTATTAAACCTCTTAAAAACTTGTTTTATTTACTGGCTTATTTTTACTGCTTATTGCTTGCAATGACTATGAGGCAGGTGTGATTATAACCTCGACCTGCACATTGTCATTGTTTAAAAGCAGAAACCCCATCTTGAAATAGTGTACATAGTAGACTGTCACTTATGTTTCATGATTGGTTGTTGAGGAACGTGTGACGATATTTTTTCTCATCAATTGTTAAATTTACTTAGTTACCCTTATATGAAATATTGGAGTCATAAAATATTATAAAAAGATACTTTGAAGAGAAATATTGTGAGATTTAGCTGTTGCTTCAAAATACACTTGGGGGCTGGGGGGGGGACTGCATGCTCTTGCCCTTTAAGCCTAGTCAGTTTTATTAGCACATGGTAAAAGTGTGATGACTGCTAACACATGGATACGAATTCATCATTTCATTTCACATTTGTCTTTCAGTTATGTTCCTTCCTTCTATAATCCTTTCAGCAGTGGCGACACCAGGATCAAAAAAGTTGGGGGGGGGAATGGAAGGCAAAAGAAAATGATGGGGTGGGCAAAAAAATTTGGCTGTAACTGGTGGGGTTCAGTGGCCTACCGTAGGGCCCCTGGTGGGGTCCAAGGGCAAAGCCCCAGTGGGGGTCAAGGGGCCAAGGCCCCCAAAAGATCTGAGGTTTTAGCATTTCTTTATAGACACTTTGTTAGGCCACTATATTATTCCGAAGCTGACAGAGGGGTGGGCAACGGGGGGAAAGGTTCTGACTGGTGGGCAAATGCCCCCCCCCTTGGTGCCGCCACTGCCTTTGAGTGATTTCATTTATGTTTTGCACTTACATACCTCTCCTAGTTCCCTTTGTGAAAACTTTCATTTCTACAACAAAACATGTCATTATATATTGTATACACACAGTACGTAAAAAAAAACATTTGTTGCATATCTTTTAATTATTCTGTGAATGCCCCATCTGATATTTTTCTTTCTCTTTTATAAAGTAATCAACATGTATTTTTACTTCTCTGCAAAAATGCCCTGATATTGAAAGAGTGAGTATTAAAAGAATATAATAAACGATGGCAGCTGCAATGTGGCAGCAAATCTTTGGGGATGTGTGCGGCAAAGCGGTGGTGTGAGGTAAAGCTCTTACAGAAACGTCAAGTTGCTTAAAAGTATGCTTACTCCTCAATAAATACCAAATTCAATAAGCTTAAATAAAAGATGGTGATTTTGCATCACGTTAACTTCCTATTTTACAGTACATAAGGTCTCTTATAGTACCAAACCCTATCACTTTAACCTAAAACCTCCCCCCAAAAATTTGTGATACCTAGATGACATTTCCTTCAAAATATGAAAGTAGTACTTCCATGTTCGAAACAAGGACAAATCAGTGCATCCTCAATTAAACATTCCTTTCTTACTATCCCTGTTACAAATTGTTGAAATTACAAGCTACGTGTTGAAATGGAAATCACATTCCTTCTAACATTGTCTGTCAAGTACATGTTCTTGGGGATACTCGGCTACATTCACTTCAGAATCCGCTAATGGGTGGAATTTCTGTGCTTCAAAAAAACCCCACAGTTCCAAGATAACATCATCTCATTTTCCTATTTGACTGTACATGCACTAATAACAGTCCTATTCCAATACCTGCATCCCTACAAATCTGTCCATATCGTTATTGTCCTCACTGGAGTCACAGCTGATGCGGTCAAGCTACAGATGCAGTCAAGCAAGACATTACAAATAAAACTTCTCTAAATGGAAAATGCAGTCACCCCAACTTGAATTCATATAATATTTAGCCTATCATATTTCATGAATGACTATTGTGAATCTGTGACAATATTTTCCTCCCCAACTGTGAAATTTGCTATCATATGCATATGTGACATATATACAACCCGTTCCAAGACAAAAGGAATACTATTAATGATCATTCTTAAAACACACCTACCACACATTAATTACTACCAATTGAAATCAGCGAAAAGTACTGCAAGCCCTTCATAAAACCTGCGATCACTTATTAATTACAAAAACAAAATTAAGTGTTGAAAACCCTTGTTTCCTTCTTACAGATTCTGACATCTTTGGATTAATAGTGTCATGACTGACCAGTACAATTTCACACAATTTTTTTCTGCTTTAATACAATTCAAGCATCCAAACAGAATTTTTTTTTCCAAAACAACTATAAAGATACTGTACCTTTCTGCTTTAGAAGTTGCATCCAAGCATTTGGCATTTCCTGCGTAAAGCAGTTTGTTGGAGATTCTCACCTTGACAATTCACGCAAACACTACAAAAAGGCTGACAATGCAGCAATACAGACACATAGCAAACCAGAAATGTATCAAACTTCAAAGGCAAATCATCCAATTGATGCAGGATCAAATGCTTGCATGATTTCCAATATCTATAGTTCAAACCAAGCATGAGGTAGCTCCCAACTTGTCCTGACCCTAATGGCCGGCCTCCCTTACCTCTTCCTGCTGCTAATTTTTACCATTCAGTTTACTGTAGGCAGATCACATGAACACAAGGGACTACAAGGAAATAACTTTTCCTAAAATTCAAAGCAAGGAAGTATAAAGTACTGGACACTTTCACAAAGTACAGTTGGAATTTCTTGTTTTCACAAAGTATTTATACAGTTTACATAACACTGCAAAAACAGTTATTCATGTTTTTTTTTTCTCTCTCTCTCTCTCTCTTTTATAACTTTAAAGCTGCTTTACTAGGTATAACCTTCAAATCTTACAATTACAGAACTTGTGGAGTTCTTCAGGGTTAGTGTACTACAGATAACTAATGATAGGGGAATAATAGGCACAAATTATTCAGTGGTCTATTTCTTTGAAACTGTAAATCTAAAATACAAAGCCCTAGCTCTGTCCTCAAGTGATCCACATGTAGTTTGTATAGGCTATATCCTAGATGGCTTTTTGGTGTGGGGAAGCATTTCTCATGGGTTTACTATTTGAAAATTTGCCCAAATAAAATGGAGCTAATTGAGTTGGTTCATGGAATGCAACAAGTTTTTTTCAAACCTGTTAAGTTTTTTTCACATAACAATGACAAATGGTCAAACTAAGAAGTCCCCATACCTTTACAAATAAATGTTTGTGTTAGGAGTGAGTATTTAACAGTACAGTTTGGATTTCATAAAAATTACAAGTCAGCTAGTACACCACAAAATTCAATCTTAACTTTTTCCATCAATATGACCATTTGATGTATGAAACTTGACTACCTCATATATATTCCCAAAAATGCCCCCTAAGGCGTTACATTTTTGAAAAGGGGGGGGGGCATTAATAAGGGGGTGTATATTTCATTTAAAAATTAACTAACTGCTAGAATCTGTGACACTGGGTGTCTTTTAACAATCTATGAGTTTCTTAGGTGTATAGGTGAAAGTTAACCATTTTTGACAGGAGAATTTGTAATGTTAATGTTAGGCTTAATCTGTGGTTTGAGTTTGAAGCGGGAGGAAGCCTCGGCCAATGCAGTTTTTAAAAAATTTTAGGAGGGCGTTTATTAGAGGGGGCCCTTATTAGGGAATGTACGGTAATTTGCTGATTTTTAGCATGGCTAGTACCCTTTAACCCTCTCATTAAATTATCAATTTTTTATATTTTTTTTTTTTCATATTGCTCAGCTAAAAATGTATGGTAATATATATTAACCATAGTTTACCATATGGTAAACCACGGTTTACAATGGTGCACTTTTGGCTGTGTAATTATCCCTCATAATTCAGCAAATCTACACTACTCTGCAAGAGAAGACAAATTAATTACTGTGCCTTCAATCAATACCCCTTGCCATCCTCGTAACTCTTGGAGTATTATTAGAAACAGCTATATAGTTACAAAAAGGGTGAATTTATAACTATTTATTATTTTTTGGGGGGTATATATTAATTGGGGTCACAATTTAATGTTGTCACCTGAATTGGGGTTACCTAAAGACGAATTAGTGCTTGTTTTAGTGACTGAAGGCAGCCATTAGTGGGGTCCATCAGCCTTTAATCATCTTCATTTATATGAATTTCAAATCCTCATATTCAGTGAAGTTGAGAAAATCAAGATAAACTTCTGTGTACAACCATCCATGGAACAGGTAAGGAAGGACAGTTAGCGATTAAAGGTGATGGACCCCAGAAACGGCTGACTAAAATCAGACCATAACAACCTGTCCGGATTCGTCTATACAGAAAAAAGAAAATGGGCACCCATGTTCTAAAGGAAACTTCCATTACAACCTCTGCTAAAATCAATACAATACCACGGCAACAGTCTTCTTTTTATATGCTGTCCCTATAGAGGTCTAGATCTTTTACCTGGAAACATTAAATTAAGTCTTTTAATTGGCATTTGAATGGTAACACTGCATGACTGCAGAGATATCAGCTAAAAGATGATAGAGGGGAATCCCCACTTGTTACTAGCAAAATAATCACTAGGCATAAGCTACCTCTATATGAAGTCTGGTGACTGTTTGTTTACACAATTCGTCACATCACGCTTCAGTGCCAGCACAACCAGCCTACATGTGTCCAAAGAGATAAGCCTACTGTCCTGGTCTGCTGAGGCAGCTCTGGTTGCAAACTTGGCTTGCACTGAATAAACAGTCTCTGCCTTTATGAATGGGGTTTTCAGTGGGACTCTTTGGTTACATTAAGCTGGAAATGGCAGCTACTATTGACAAAAAGCTGATAATAGGAAGTCAGGTTGACCTTGCTGTAACATCACTTTTTCAACAAAAAGTGGGGTGTCAGTTATAAATTGTATAGAGGCAACCTTATGCCTAATGTGAAGCAATTAGGATGTGACTGCAACTCAAAGCCAATGGTGGTATAATTTTTCCAAACTATTATGAATGAGGCACTGAATGACTGTGATCTATTAAACATACTCGTTGCAAGGTAACACCCGGCCTGTTAATTACCTTGTGTTCAAGCAACAAGGGAATATGGGTTTGCTGGGGACAGTGTTTAAACTTCAGTCCACATCAAATCACAAAGTTCTGCAGTTTTAAGCACCCATGTATTTGCTTTAATCAAGCAAAGTCATTATTGTTTATGGTGTTACATGATTACCCACATTTCCTAACATTTTACAGTAAAAGGTTTGGGAAATATTTCACCTTGTTAATATGTTAGCACTTATAACCAACCAACCAAACTCCAGGTAACAAAGTTATTGACTGGAAAACATGGGGTTACAGTAACCTGCAGTTTTGCCTTATTGTAAACACAAGGTAACACGGAGTGTTGTGGGATCCATGAGACTAAGCCTTATTATCCTAAACACAATACCTGAAAGACTGCCTTAGATTGGAGACTATATGTACCCTTCTAGCAGTGTCAAATACGTACTTCTATTTTGATGTAAACCCTCACAAATATTGTTTTTATAATTGATACAACATGCCCATGATACATGGCCAAAAGTATGCCATTTAAAAGCAAAGTACCAACTGTAAAATATTAAATGAAATGTTTTTTATAATACTGCATCTGTCTTGTGGTTATGAGAGACCTATGTGGAGAGATTTTTGTTATTACTAAGTCAGTGAAAAGAAATGTGGAGTTTCATATAATTATTATATGTCACAAGAATCCCACCTCTGTAAGCCACTTCTGTGACATATTTTCGCATTCAAGTTTTGTAACACTTGTCAATCTTGTCATGTAACACTTGATAATCTTGTCATGCATGGTAAAATGAACATAAAAGATTTATACCCTCTGCTTGGGATGTAGTTTATTAATATTATATCTGTGAACCATTGCAGCTATTAGAATCAAGTTTTGTCCACAAAATGATCTACATGAAATGCACACACCTTCAAATCTCTCATTCTACCCCCTCCCCATACCCAAACTAGCAAATCATAGTTATAACTTAAAGTCATAACAATTTCATAATGTCATATAAATTTTCATGACTCCAGACTGTTCCAATTTCCCTAACCAATTACTTATTTACCCAGGCCCTCTCAAATACTTTGGTCTCACATACCCCGCGCTCAAGGTAACACCGTTACCTTGAGCTCACATACCCAGCGCTCAAGGTAACACCGTTACCTTGAGCTCGAGTAATATGGGAACTGTGGTTAACGCAGGGTCAGTGTTTTAATTTCGAGCCACCTCAAATCGCAGGGTTATGCAGTTTTAATCAAACAAGGTTACAGGTGTTTATGGTGCTAATGATAGGTATTTTCTAACATTTTACAGTATTGGTATGTGAAATAATCGGCCTTGTAACCATGGTAGCACACCCAATCAACAAAACACGGGATACGTGAGAACACAGACTGAAAAACACGGGATTAAACTGCCATTTTGCCTTCTTGTAAACACAAGGCAACACCCAGTGTCACGGGCCTGGTACGTGAGTTGCAAGCCTAAAACTCTCAAAACTCATCCTTATCTACACAATCCTCAAGTTTATTGTTTCAGAGCATGCCCTGGTGAGCATCAGGTATTAAGAATGCTAGCTCTCAGTGCACATTCTGTAGTAAAAGCTACTCTGCATTTTCAATTTGATCATGTCAATCAAAGACCTGTTTATATTGTGAATTTTGGTAGACTCCAGGTAGAATTGCCAGTTTTGGGTGATTGATGATTGCCTTTAAAAAGTCGTAGTGTCAAGAAGTTGTCTTAATATTAATCAACTTACCCAATTTTTCAAGCGACGCGTACGAATGCTTGCTTTCCTAAACATAACTGCTTAGTATATATCCTTAAGAAACTCAAACACTTCTAACAAAGGATCTCTTCAATAAACTGAAGACTTAACTTCAAACAATATGGCATACAATTATGTCCTTTCTAGGGACAATGTCATATCTCAAGTGTCATTTCAATTTTCATAATTTATGACCCAGTATCACTTTCATCTCCCCAAACTTTCAGTAATATAAATAAACTACCAATCACGAAAAGCGAGAATTTAAGCCATGTGCTAACAAAACTTTTCTTTGTCATGCATGATATGATGATAGACAGGTTTGTAAGTAACCATCAACAACTCAGATAAGTGATATCAACCCTGTTAACAGGCAAAAATATTTGCCCCAGACTAACATTCAAACAGCAAAAATTTGCTCCTATTACTCAGACTCCCATATGTATCTCTCACATGTCAGGACATTTGACATAGCATTTGCAGGGTATAATGAAAGCGATGATTTGTTGCAAATTTTACTATTTTGAGAAGGCCTAATACAAATACTTCCACAATCATCATCAAGAGCCATTCTGGAACGAGGATAGTCTACTATATACAATAATAGTAGCCAAAAGGTCAAGAGCAGTCCCCCAAACACATTTTGAAGCAACGGCTAAACATCACAATTTTCCTTCTCATTTCTCCTCAAAGTATATATCTTTCACCATACATTTTTACTTCAATATTGCATATTCAGGGTAAACCAAGCTGTAAGCTTATGTAAGGTGAAAGCCCAAAAATAACATTATTTGTTTACAAATATGTGTGTCCAAAAGTATATATAGATAAAAAAATTCCACCTAATTGTTGTCAAAGACAAAAATGTTCAACCGAGCATTTTCGGATAGATCCGAGGCACTGCAGTTTTAGAGTTTTAACAAGGTGTTTGTTGATTGGCTGTTGCCATTTTATTGTATCGATTGTATTCTTGTTATGGCTAGGGATTAGGATAGGAATTAGGGCTGTTGTTAGCCAATTAGGAAATTCCACGTAACACTGTGTATTGCCCTCCATTTTTGGTATACGAATCATTAACTTATTGCAACTGTCAGCCAGGTAGATTTCCTTCATTTTAACAAGGAAGACAATTTTGAGATGTTAATCTGTTTAAAACTTAACTGCTAACTTTATGGGATAGTAACCTTATGCGATACTGATAGAACACTGCTTGCACTTCCTACCTAGTTGTAAACACTGTAATTGATTAAAATTTATGACCCTTTTTATCACAAATTTTTCCCCAAGTACAAAATAACCTTCACAGCACTGAATTCCTGTAACAAACATATGCTCATTAAGACTTTTAGTTGAATCGCTGTGCCCCAAATTTTTGAGGTTGTGAAACAGCAGTATTTCTTCCTATTTCTAGGTTCTTCTCATGATATTTCTAAGGTGAATGAATATATTTCCCCCATCTCACTCCCTACAGGTAGTTTCCCACCTCATTATTACCCTGTCTCAAATCGTCCCCAAGTGTTCAGGTGATTGTGACCTCTATCACTTACCCTTCCCAACCTTTTCCCCCATTCCCAACTACCAACCTTGATCTCAATGAGGTCAGGGACACTTAGGGGACTGGGATTAGGGTGTCCATTTGTCCGGCTTTGTGCCAGACAACTCCGCTTTTGAATACCCTGTCCTTCGTTCCAGCTTTCATGGCACCTGAGGTTATAATTTCTCCATTTTAAAAATTCTGATGTAAAAATTCTGTGTCATAATTGGTTCACGGAGAATTCACTGGGCCTGCAGCGTGTGCAGGTACACACAATTTAACTAGAGAGCTCAGTGTTAGCATAACACAAATTTTCAGAGTTCAACATCCCATTTTCACGACTGCAATCGTGTATCTTAGAACACCAGGAATTAGGACCGTTTCCGGCCATCTGGGGGGTTGTTAAGGCCGAAAAGTTTCTGGTACGCTACGTGCCAATTCATGGTGGCGCTCTGCTTAGATATTAGCGAAGGTTGCCCTCCTTTTCTGTCATGAAGGAGTGGACACCCTAACTGGGATGGGGAACTAGTTTAGTGTGGCAAGGGACAACTGAAACTGAAATAATGAAATAATGAAAGGGGAATAATGAAACTAATGACTAATGATGAACAAAGCTAAGTTGGGGACCACTGAGACAGAGGACCAATGAGCCAGACTATAGAGTAGACACCATATTTCACGACTTCCATTGGAGGTAAGCCATGCAGGAAAAAAGTTGTGAAGGTTCTCATAGCTCTTAGAACCATACAGTATTTGCTCATGAAGCCCCCACCCCCTCCAACTTTGAAGTTGTCCCTTAACCCTTTAAAGTTGTGCTCCGATCAGGGCATATTTGCGCGCCTCGGGATTGGACGGAAAAGCGGACATAGCCTGCCCCGCATCGGCTTCCGTAGGCCATTGACCCTGTGACCTTGAACTATTGTCTATCTCGCTCTTGTGGCCGAATTTTCGGGGAGCTACTCGCAGTTTCGAGCTCCGCGTGAAACAGCAAAGATGTGTGACAGCCGAGCTCCCTCCATGGGTCCAAAATGACCCAAACAACTGTAAAGGGTTAAACTAAGCCTGTGGAGTGTGTTTACTGCAAAGCTGATGCCACTGTCTCTGCGTGTGTGCACGTAAACCTTTAGCCGAGTGGTGCAGATATTTTAGCTTAACCCTTTACCGTTGTGCTCCAATCGGGGCATATTTGCGCGCCTCGGGATTGGGCGGAAAAGCGGACGTAGCCCGCCCCGCATTGGCTTCCGTAGGCCATTGACCCCGTGACCTTGAACTATTGTCTCTCTCGCTCTTGTGGCCGAATTTTCGGGTAGCTACTCACAGTTTCGAGCTCCGCGTGAAACAGTAAAGATGTGTGACAGCCGAGCTCTCCGCATGGGTCCAAAAGGACCCAAACAATGGTAAAGGGTTAACTTAATACATCTGCACACATCTGGTGGCCTTTGAACAAATTTTTGCCCCAACCTCCCCCCAAAAGTTTTTGGCCCCCTTCAGTGCCTCGTCTGGCTGCAGGCATGAAAATTTTGGTTCTTGAAAAAATACAATGTTATTCATTGGGGCATGCATACCCAATAGACCTACAGTATGGCTAACTAGAACAAAACATGGACTGATGAAAATTCTCTGGGTTGGTCTTTTGGTAAGGATTCAATATTGTATTATACATTACAGCAGCATACAACGAGTGTTTGCACCAACTAATTGAATCTACTTGGGGAATTCCCCCCTTCATTTATATTTCGGAGGAGGGGATTTCATTGAGATATGAAGCAGCTTTCTTATTCACTTTGCTGCATTATTATAGAGGGCATGCTACACTGTATTGCTAAAACGTGTTGTCTGCACAATGTAGTGCCATACATAGTTCTGCTATATTAATACTGGCGGATGCAAAAGATTCGCTGTATATTTTGGAACCAGTCATATGGATGTAGATAACCTTTAATTGAGTAAGTATAAAAGGATTCCACACCTTCAACAAGTGACACATACTTTGACCTTGATTTCCGAACTTAGCAGTGTAGTGAAATATATTTTGTGGTTAACCTTAACACACTGGGCATTTTTCCTCAGGCAAAAGATTCTTAAGGATTGATTTGTAATTTCCATGTATAAAACATGACTTGAATCAAATTCAGTGGCATAATTAGTTACCAAATGAATCTTGAACCATAAAAATCAGTTATATTTATAGTTATGTTATGCAAGAAAATGAAATTAAAAGATGCAGGGATAGAATTAAAAATTTCACCGATGCTACATTATTGATATTTGGGACAAAAATCATACAGGTACTTCAGGTTCCAAAATGAACGAAAATTATGTTAATAATTACATGACAAATGAGCATTTTATGTCTTGATGTTTTCAACAGTGAGGAACATCCCTAGCTATTATTTGCGTTGTGAACACATAACAGAAATCTCAAGGTCAGTTGGTTATTTGCAGTTTTTTATTGTTTGACTGGCCAAGTAATGGCGTTAAAGGCCAAGTCATGGCGCCCAGTTTCAGGGGGAGGAGTTTTCTCATGAGTCGTAATTTAGCCAATGTCATTGGGAAATCTTAACCTTTTAGAATATCCCTCATGACTACCCCAGTTTTTTTTTTTTTGAAATACTGGGTCATTCATTAGAGAATTCTGCCCCTTGAAAATTGGGCGTTTAATATGACTTGGCCGATGTCATCACCTAGGCCAAGTTCTGAACAACAGAAACCCACAAACAACAGGCGCTCACTGGACCACGTAATCACCTACAATGTGGGTTCAACAAGAAAGGATTTGAAGGACATGATAAAGTTTGTCCAGGTTTCAACTGAAGCTAAATCTGTAATGCAGTTCATTTATCCATTAGCTGCTTCAATGAAAAACAGCTCTGATGACCATTCTTGTTCAATAGAAGCCCAACAGTTAGGGACAAGTGTTGGCCAAAATAAGTGCTTGCAAAAATGGGATCAAATTACTCATGGTGCACTGAAGGTTAAGATCCCTTTTCAGATTCGTCTGAGAAGAACTGCTATCAAGTGTCAACCTTCAGGGCTATATTTGTCAAATGCTTGTATGGGCATCTTACTGGTATTGATAACAGTTCTTGACAAGATTAAGTGAAGGATAAAATAATTTTCTGAGATGTTGGCACGAAAAATGTTGCACAACCAAAAGTAATGTTGCACACAAAAAGAATTGAAAAAAATTGGAAGAGAAATTTCCACACAGGTGTTTACTAGAAAGAGACTCCATTGAATGGTTCTTGCAGCTAGAGTCAATCATTGCAAGCTGTCCATACTTCTTGCATCATTTGCAAGACTTATTTTGCACTATATCAATTTTAATTACGATGATGCTATTTAAGTATGTCTTTCAAAAATACCTTTCTCCAAGCAGCAATTTCAAAGGAAGGTGGAATATATTTTTGTCATAAGAAATTTTTTCACCTATAGCGTCATTTTTATGTAGCCAAATACAAAGCAGGCCAAAACTATATCCCAAGTCTTGTAGTTACTATGGAAAAGTGCCTACTTGCATACTGGAGAGGAGTACCTTATGATTCTTCCACATGAAAACTTTACACATCTACAATGTCACATTGGAGAAGTGATCAATTTTTTTGAGATAAAGCATTGAATTTGAAGCCTGCCTATAGCAAGCAAGTCCACAAGAATAGAAGGGGTGGGGGAGGAAAACCCCTTAATATTTCTTTACCCTTGGAAAATTCATACAATTTCTTGCTATTTTGCTACTTACATTAATATTATCTACTGTAAGTCCACTTTTTTTAAAATCATACATCAAATAAATTTGAACTGAATAACAAAGTATTTCCCATACCTCCCCTCCCCCCCCCCCCCCCACAAAAAAAAAACTCCTGTAAAGGTCATTGCATTGCTTTCAGTTTTGGGGGGTATATTGGTCTACCCTGCACTCCTAAACATGTCAAAATATGTTCTTTTATGTTCTTCCTGTATGACAAACTGAACACACTTTTCACCTAAGGTTGGAGCAATTTTCACACCATGGACACTTGTAATCAATCAGGAAACTAGTTCAGCAAGAACCCCAGTATTTTCTTTCCTGGTTGAAAATGTAGAAAATTCCTCCTTCATCGCAAGGTGCATGTCATTCAAAGCAGTTCATGCAAATTTTCATATATTGTGTTTAAAAAAAAAAACAATTAAATCATTCATGAGTGAGGAGACTGATTTTTTCACAAATTGCACCAATAACATAGCAGGTTAATAAATGTGATGACTGATTAGGTTTCTTATGTAACTCAGAATCCTTCCAGTATCTTTACACAATTATTTGTCTTGTTTTTTTGTTGTTTTTTTTTGTTTTTGTTTTTTTTTTTTGTGAGGGAGGGGGAGAACATCCTATTTCTAAATGTTCAGGAAATTAGAAAACACAGTTACAAGATATACTCACATTTGGTACTGCAACTTCTGTTACCATCTCCAACATGTCAATCAGTTTAGAGAAATTCCTTTAAGCACTTGTCACATAAGATTTCTTAAATATACTGTACTGTAGCAATACTGGAAAGGAAATCTTAACTCATAGGAACATGATGTAGTTCCATTTGCAAACATTGGTTACTATGAGATTTTTCATTGATATGCCCAGCAAAGCTAAGTTGAGTAAACAATTGTACAGTGTATATAACAGATAAACACAATATGTACTCTCCAAACCAATTAATCACAAAATGATGTCCAAGGATATTTACTTTGTGGAAAGAAAAACAGTGTAACTCTGTTAAACCACTTTGTTTTCATGTTTCAAATATTAGTGATAATCAAAGTTCATTCCCTACTCTTTCAAAAGAACGAAAGATAATGCATCACTTGTGAATCACGTAGCAGTACCCCATGGACAACTTCCTGATATGAACAACAATTAATGTAACTGATCTGTTGATATGTGGATGATATCAATAACACGTTCCTGCTCAGCAGAGACTAGACCCAAATATCCACTACAGTGGATGCATTTGCACACTGGGTATCTTATTGTTCCAAGTTAATTCCAACAACTGATAGCCACACAGCAAGGCGCATTTGTCAACTGCTGAAAGGCCAGGTCTGTGAGTCATTTTTTCTGACTCGTCAGTAAATTAAGGCATCCTCTTTCTTCTTCCCTTTAAAGATTAACATAAATTTGTGGTTGCATACAAGCAGTGTATAAAACTATCCAGCATGAAAGTTGTTGGTCACTGTCTCCTAGCAACCAATATCAAATCATGAAACATGAGGTCACCACTGAGAATGGCATAAACTGTTGCCCAAGGTAGGACTTCTGGAACCTATCTACTGTAGGGGCCACCATTTGCTGGGTCCTAAAAGTTTAAACCCCTTACAAAGAAGAGGAGTTGACCAGCACTCTTACCATATTCTGGCACACAGGTGACTATTTAGTTTATTATTAAGTTTTTTAGATAATACTGCAACAGCTGGAATGAAAAATTTTAGGCCAGTGATTGCCAGTGGGAGTGTGCTGGGCCCTGTAAAGCTTAAACCCCATACCAGATGATGTGAGTTGACTGGCACTCAGGCTTTTTTACAGGTACGTGTCTCTGTGGTTTATTTGAATGAAACTGCAACAGCTGGAAATCTAAAACAGTTTATCAGAGCTGCCAACCTTTTAAAATCAAAAGAAGAAACTCAAATGGCAAAAAACAAAAAGAATTTCCAGCAAAAAAGTATCTTACAAAACAAACCTTACAACCTTGTACTATAACTGCATAGCATACTATTTTTAGACAAGTTCTGCAATCTGTGCCAAGGTCACAATAATGCAGTCTGGGGAAACTGAGTTCACTCCACTTGCATAGGAATGCAAGTACTGTGGGTGATATCTGGCATCTGCAGTGAAGAACACATATCATATGTGCAGGACATGTATGGCTTATATGCAGAACTTAAGTGCAAACTACAAACTTATCAATGCATATATCACTATGTATAGGTAAATAATGAGCCTATAATTCAGAATTTCTAAGGAAAGAAAACAGAATTTGATAAGAAAAAATGAATGCCATATTTTTCTCAAAAAAAAATGGAATTATTCTGATTAAAACAGAATGGTTGGCAGCTCTGGTTTATAGGCCAGTAGCACCCTCCTGGCATTGTTTCGTTCCGTTTTTTTTCTATAAACATACACATATAAAGTATAAATTCAACAAAAGAATATAAGGACATAAAAAAGCGAAAGGAAGTACACAAAAGCCCCGGGGGTTTTGAAAACGTGCACTCCCTGAGAAAAAAAAAACAACAAGCAGACTACTGATAAACAAAAAATAATACAGTAGCAAAAAAGGGAGGTTACAATAACATAGCAGAGGTCAAAAAAGGGGAGAGATCTTTTCCAGCTTGGAAACCCATCCCCCAAACTGCACACCCCACCCCACCCTACCCAGCAACAGCCGGCTGTGGAGAAGAAAATGCTTAAGACACTTTAAAATGGCAAAACATGGTGCTAAGAAGCATACGGAATGAATTGTTTTCCAGTGGGTTAGTTAGTTAGTTAGTTAGATGGAGTTTTACTGCCCTGCGGTTTCCAACCTATTGGTTCAAGTTGAGTCAGTCACAGCCTTTTTTCCAGTTGTGGCTCACTGGCTTGTTTTCCCTACTCCTTTGCTTATGGAGAGCATCACACACAATGGCAGTGGGTCCCTTTGTTAGTGTCTTTGGTATTTACTCAACCTGGGGATCTAACCTAGGCCTTCTGCTTGAGAGACGGATGCTCCACCGTCGCACCAAACACGCACTGTTTTCAGTGCGGTGTTATTACCTAGCATTTTAGCATTCGCTGGGCCCTATAAAGCTTAAAAACCTCAAACCAGTAAGCGGAGGTGAGTTGACCAGTTCAGAGGCATCTCTTACTAGTGTTGTAATATATCACGACTCGAGTCATTTCCTCTCAAAATGATAGTGACTCAATAGAATTCAGGAGTAATTTCCCCCATTGAAATAGTTCATGCAGTGAATCAAGTCCATGACTCAACTCGAGTCACTTAAAAGTTTGAAAACTAGTGACTTGAGTCACTAATCTAGTGACTCCATTACAACACTGTTGAACTTACATTTTTGGATAAAACTGCAACAGCTGTAAAGTAAAAGTTTAGGCCAGTACTGTAGTTCTTAATGGGGGTGTTTCTATCCCCACAGGTGAGCTTTTGTAACTTGAGGACAAGGGGGTATAACCTAGGGTGAAGGGGAAGGTGAAGGGGAAATGAGCAATGAGTTTCATCACATGTATCGTAAGATATCCAATTTAAACCAACACTACAAGATTTCTCATCATTTTCACCAGCTGCAGCTCTCAAACAGTTTGCATTATAGTGATACTGTATACCGTATGGTGCAAATAGTGGTCCTTCCTTTCCTCAAATTCAACACCTAAGCTTGTACATTATTTTTAATGATCACAACCAGCAGTATTTAATTTCAAAGTTTTTCCTGGAGATTCAACCACATTCACTTTCAGTGGTGCAAGTTAAAGTACTGCGACAGCTCTATAAACAGTGGGCCACCATGCTACATTCCCAAAATGACAGATCCTTTTTACCTTGTACAATATGCAGTGTGCACTGTATCTTTTTTGACTAGCTATGAACATGACAATTGCATACTCTCCCAACTTGCAAAAAGCTAGATTCACTTTTTTGGCAATCAGCCGACATGATTTCTCCAAAGGATGGGTACTTCAATCCCACCCTTGGAATTTTCAAGCAATGCCAATAATTCTTAGAAAAATTTTTCTGGATCATGAGAGATGAATAGGCTGAATAGTCTGGATTGAATACTAGTCTATTCACTTCAGCTTGAGGTTGGCTTAACATGAAGTATATACCTTAAATAGTTCTCTGCAGCCTTTCCTTTCCTTGGATAAAAGGAAACATTCATAACATACTTGTTAACTACTGGGTGTAATTAGCCTACAGTAAAAATCTCCTAGAACTTTCAACTACAGTAAAAATCTCCTAGAACTTTCAACTATGTGGTGTTTGACTTTTGTCTATGTTAAGAGAGATGTGATAGTGTCTATCAATGAGGCTTGCATGCTCAGTTTTATGAAGTAGCGAAAAAACTGACCTGATGCCAGTCAGACATACCAATTGCAACTTGTAGACAGCTGCTTTATCAATTCATGGTGCAGCCAGGACTTCACTGTATTCTTAAGATATCCATGTCCTGGACTCCAGGATATGTCCTGGATTCCAGAATGGTAGCTAGTTAGTTAATTAAATAGCAGTTTAAGTCAAGCTGCCACTGCCTTTATTCCAGTTATATGGCTCACTGGCTTGCTTTCCCTACTCCACTGCCTATACGTGCTGGGCACCAAGGCAGTACACTCTTTTGTGTGACCCAACCAAGAGTTGAAATCCAGACCCCTTGGCTACAAGTCAAATGCTCTAAGGCAAGCAGCGGTACATATACAATGGTTGCATGTATCATTGACGGTGATATTTTTGCCACTGAAATGTTCAGCCTGTACCAACTCCCTGTACCAACTATTAAACTGCTAAACTCATTTTAGTCATTTTTGCATCACATTTCAAAAGACATCACAAAGGGGATACAACTTTGTATTAGATGTAAAAAAAGTTTAAGCGTTGATTAAGAGTTGACAATTAGCCACATTACGGGATATTAGCCTTTAAGGAGATCCGCCATGGCTACCACAGTTTTTAGGGAAAAACTGTGGTCCCTAAAAACTGTGGTTCCCAATTATAGTACCTGACCACAGGTTCATTACTCCTATTAGCTGCTTCAATGAGCAGCAGATTTGATAACCATTGTGGTACAATAGGAGCCCAACAACTTTGGGGTTCAAATAACAACTAACAACAAATCCTGAAATAAGTGCTGGCAAAAAGGGAATCAAATTACTTTAAGTGCACTGAAGGGCTATATCCCCTTTCAGCTTATTCTGAGTTTAAGTGCTATCAAATTTCAACCTTCATGGTCATTTTAAAATGCTTAAATGGGCATACCATATATTCTGTAATAAACGCCCCCGGGGCGTTGCGTTTTTGAAAAAGGGGGCGTTTATTTGAGGGTATATTTTTATCAAGTTAAAAAATTACCTCATCGGCATCGGTAAAATTCTGCCATTCAACCCATCATTACCACCGATTATTTGTAAACTGAAAAAAGGGCACGAATAAACTTGAAACTTGCTCTTAATTTCGTTAAAATTCCTGCAAATACCGTACTCAATCCTTCGCGCGAAAACGGAATGCATTGATAAGCACAAACGTATAAATTATACCCCTGCCATGGGCGCGATCGTTGGTTATTTTCCCCATAACAATGTAGTATAACCTGGAATTGTATTCCTTGCAGTCTGGAAAAAAGTGCCACATAGGTTGCTGTACAATTTGTTCTGTACAAAAACACAAGTTTAGACTATCGAGCTGCAGTGTTTGGCTGTATTTTCAAGTCCCAATCTTACCATGTATATCTGTGCATGTTTTGTACACCTAGAATCTTGAGAAGTGCGGTGGTTATTATCCTGCATAAATTAAGCCATTTCTTGCATTCCTTCCGTAATGTTTGAAGCCGGCTTTAACTGAATGAATTAAGCAGTTCTACAAGGGTTAGCCGCTTTATTAATTTATTTTGGGTTGAAGTACGCAAATGAAGTCACCTTATGTGCCCTTCGATCAAAATTGAAATCGTGGGGATAAATTTAACAACGAACACACTTACTTGTGCCAGCAAAGAAAACATAACAATAAATTTCAAGCTTTTGGTAAAGAATAATATATTTACAGGTGGTATAAAATAAGACAGAACTTACATGAATGATGCCGCGCTGACCCCAACTCTGCAGAATTCACACATAATCCCTCACAAAATTAATTATTTCACAACAACAATAATTTTGGTGGCCACCACAAATAAATTCCTAATTAAATGTTACTTCTTGTTGTATCCCCGAGGAATGGTTGATCTTTAATCTCCAATGCCGCAGGATTCAGCTCCCTTGTCATCTTGTCTTCTGGACAACCTTTGTGATCCCCTTCCCTGGTTCCTTTAAGTTACGTAGAATTTGTTATAAAAACCTCCCACAGTCCGGTAAATTATTCTGGGTAAGTATAGCGAACTGGAAATTCCACTTTCACAGCGGCTGTCTAATATGGTGGGGATAAAAGAAAGTTCTATTCCTTTCTTCCACAAGTTGCGAATGAATGGAGAGTATCTATCAACAGGTGCAATCCCCTTGAACAGGTTTACAGATTTGATAGTTTCCTTTCATAAATTCAACACGAACTGGTTGATATTTTCCTTTAATAAATTCAACACATACTGGTTTCTTCAGTATCTGGGCTGCAATTTAAGCTAATGTAATAATAAAGTTACCTCTGGTCGATGAAGTTAATGAAAATATAGTACTAGCTTTTCAGAAGGTTGCAAGCTCCGGCCCTCTATTTCTCCTCCAATTCAACAAAAGAAAATTAAGTAATGAAGGTCGCTTCTCCTAGAAGTTAAGTCCAGAGATTTTTGGCTAATTAACGTCTCTTCTCTTGGAAATCAAATTTACAGCAATTTTATAAAATAAACATCCCTCTTCATGGAATTTTAAATATAGAGCCTAAATAGATCTGCTTTTCTTCTTAATAATACTTCTCCTCTCCTCCTCTCTCTCCTTCTCTCCTCTCACAGCCTCCTCTCTCCTCAGTGCCCAGCCAACAACTCATGCTTCCTCCTCAATCCCTTTGTTCCCAACCCAAGCTATCCCATAGTAATTTCTTAACTTATTCTTTACCCATCCCAGCATGCCCCTCTCTGCATAACATTAAAAGGACCCCTGTTGCTACCCACTTGTTCCTCCCAATACCTTTGAACTTGATGACTAACTAATTATGCAGCAATTGTGGTCACCATACCTGCTGTACAAACTGACCACTACAGTGTGGAGGCAATGTCTCTTAAAATGGTCCATTATCATGCCTGAGTGAGCACAGCAGATTAAGCACTGGGCCCAATCTACATGCACAATACACTGTAACTACAGTGTACTGCAGTGCTGAACCATCTACAAGCTATTTACAGGTTAAAGAATAGAAAAACACTAAAGTACACAAGAAAAGCTTTACAAAAAAAAAATAAATGGCAGAAATCTGCAATCAGCACCAGCTGGTTACACTTTGGCCTGCTTTGAAAATGCCTTCCACGGCATTAAAATAATCAACAATAGTCTCATCTACTGTAACATTCTAAAATAATTGTCAATGTCCACACAACACCATAACATGACAGCTCGACCTAAACATAAACGTGTGCACAGCTGTGATCACTGTTGAAGATATACCCAAGGCATAGAAAATAAAATATAAGAACTTACAGAAGAACCCCCTTCTTCTAAATGTAGCAGTTGACACATCTCTTTACTACAATTAAGATAAAGAACCATTGCTTAAACTCATGATGAGTGCGATGAGTAACGCTGTGCTGACCTCTGAGAGACAGCAAAACCCCTACAATTACTCCTGAAGAGGAACTAAAATTAACTTCAAAAGTTACATCAACATCAACAATAAAGTGATCACTGCCAGCAACATCTCCTCTTAGATTGAAAAACATTTCAATCTCATTACTGCCTTCAATTCATTCGAGTGGAACAGAACTCAAGAATAGAGGCACTTCTCAAAAAAAAACCCAGTGTAGGCATTATCTATGTACATCTTGACTTCTTGTGACAAAAGGCAACAATATGTCTACTACACTCTACTACTTCATAGCTCTCTAAAAGATAACTTCCTGTCATCACAACTATTCACATAATTATACGAATTGACAAACACCCAACATGCAATCATGCATTGGCAATTTAATAGGATAACTAAAATGATAAGGTTAACAAAAAAATATATGTATTGCAATGCAATATGCTCTAGTTAAGCAAATTTGCATAGATCTAACCAACTATGAGGGATATCATGGCATTTGAAAAGACAGCACGTTCTTCACTAGTCTGGGCACCTAATTGTAAATCTTTAAGGAGACTAACCTTTTCAAGTAAATCCCTGGGCAGGGCCCCATCACTTGTGATGTGAGAACTTATTGGCACACCATACCAATCTGGAGGACATCTATTCCTCACGGACCTTCTGGGGACTGGCACAGGGGGTGTTATGTCTTGATCATCATCATTGGAAACTTGGCCTGGGTCTATTTGGGTTGTGTATCTCTCTTCCTCCCCCTCATTCTGTTTGGGCTGCTCATCGGTATCTAATCCCACCTGCTCTGGCAGCTGGTTGGGCTGCTCCTCAGCATCTACTTCTAACTGCTCTGGCTGCTGTTCTTCCTGTCTCCTATTATTACTGGGGTGGTTGTTGCACTGCATGGGGGTGTTACGGATGATCCAGCCATTACCAAACACATCACTTTCCTCAGAATGCTCTTCCTCATCTCTTGGCACAGCATTACTTGCAGGTGAGGTAGTGGCTACCTCTCTAGGAGCAGGGGTTGGTCTGCCATTTACCCTTCCATGATTTGGCTCCTGCTCTGATGTTGCTAGCTGAGGGCAGGGGAGTAACAGATTTCTGTGAAGAGTCCGTCTTACTTTTCGATGATCCTCAGAACAGACCACATAAACTGGTAGATCATTCACTCTTCTTACTACTTTGTAGACTTGATCTTCCCATCTGTCAGCAAGTTTGTGTTTGCCTGGAGTTCTTAAATTCCGGACTAGAACTCTTTCCCCTGGTTGAAGGAGGCTTTCCACTGCCTTTTGGTTGTACTTAGCCTCATTTGTCTCTGCCGATTTCCCTGAATTCTTAGATGCTAATTGATAGGCTTGACTTAGCTTCTCTCGCAAACTGTTTGCAAATTGGTGGTGTGATCGGCTACTTTTGTCCTCTGGTGAGATCCCCAAGAAGACGTCAATTGGTAGTCGGGGTTTTCGACCGAACAGTAGGAAATATGGGGAGAAACCTGTAGCATCATTCTTTGCAGCGTTGTATGCGTGCACCAGCGGAGCAAGATGTGTCTTCCAGTCTGCTTTCCTATCTACTGGGAGGGTTCCAAGCATATCTAACAGGGTTCGATTGAACCTCTCACACTGGCCATTTCCCATCGGGTGGTAAGGAGTTGTATGTGTCTTCGTGATCCCAGCCATTTTGCAAAGTTGTTTGATCAGCTCTGATTCAAAATTGCGCCCTTGATCAGAGTGAATTCTGGCAGGGAAACCATAATGCACAATATACTGGTCAACCAGGACTCTAGCAGTTGTGAGAGCTGTCTGATTCTTTGTTGGGAATGCCTGTGCATATCTGGTGAAATGGTCGGTGATGACGAGTATATCCTCATAGCCCCCTTTTGACGCCTCCAGTGACAGAAAGTCAATGCACAGCAAATCCATGGGACCAGTGGAGGTGATATGTTGCAACGGTGCTCTACCAGCTGCTCCTGGGAGTGTCTTCCTTTTAACACATCGTTCACATGACCTGATGTGATTCTCCACTGACTTCTGCATTTTAGGCCAGTATACTCTCTCTCGCAGCAAACTCAATGTCCTATCAACTCCAAAATGCCCTACATCATCGTGTAGCCCTCTCAAGGCATTTTCCCTAAAAGCAGCAGGAAGAACTAGCTGCCAAGTAACCTGGTCCTTTCCCCCTGCACGTCTGTATAACACACCTTCCCGCAGGCTCAATCGCCTTCCTTCCAACAACAGTCGACGTACTTCATCATCTTCCTGGTGCATTTGGCGTTGTGTCAAACTACGATTATTCTTCACAATATGTGTTACTCTACTGATTACTGGGTCACTTTGTTGAGTACTTCTCCAGTCTAGTGTTGACATTCCTTGCAAGAAGTCATCTTGGTTGTTCTGAGATGCTCCAACAGAGTTGATCATAACCTCTTGTTCCTGCACCACAGTCTCAATAGCTTGATATATAAGGGCAGTGGAAGGTGGGTCCTGGTACAATTGGTACTGGCAAAGTGCAGAGATAGCATCCGGTTCTAAATGAACCACTTCATCCACTTCGGCAGACATTCTGGAGAGACCATCTGCATCTGCATTCCTTTTACCCGAACGATACTGCAACTCATAATTGTAGGCTGATAGAGCAGACAACCACCGATGACCAGTCGCATCTAATTTTGCAGTTGTGGCTACGTATGTCAATGGATTATTGTCAGTGCGTACGATGAACTTGTTGCCATACAGATATTCGTGAAATTTGTCGGTGACAGCCCATTTAAGTGCAAGAAACTCCAGTTTGTGTGCAGGATAGTTCTTCTCACTTGCTCTCAACCCACGACTGGCAAATGCAATTACTCTTTCTTTGCCTCCTTGGACTTGGTAAAGTGCAGCACCAAGTCCCGTCCCGGATGCGTCTGTGTTGAGTAAAAATGGCTTGCTGAAGTCTGCATATGCTAAGATGGGGGGTGAGGTTAGTTTCTGCTTAAGGGTTTCAAATGCCTGTTGACACTCTTGTGTCCACTTCCAGGGGGGCACCAGCATTGTTCCCTTCTTTTGTTTCTTTCCCTTCTTCATGTCACGGGGGCCGTTGGTCAAAGTATGAAGTGGGGCTGCAATTTTAGCATAGTCTTTTACAAATCGTCGATAGTACCCAGCAAAGCCTAGAAAGGTTCTCATCTCCGACCGGTTTGTTGGTTCTTGCCATTTCTGCAAATCTTCAATTTTACTAGGGTCAGTCTCCACTCCCTTCTCACTAATGATGTGCCCCAGGTACTTAACTTGCTTTTGAAACAGTTCACACTTGGATGGCTTCAATTTTAGGTTGGACTGCGTGAGCCTGGTGAACACTGCTCCCAACCTCTCCAGATGTTCTTCAAAGGTCGACGAGAAAACAACAATGTCATCTAGGTAGACGAAACATATTTTGAGATTGAGATCGCTCATACACCCCTCCATTAACCTCTGAAAGCTCGCAGGAGCGTTAGTCAACCCAAACGGCATTCTGTTGAATTCATAGAAACCTAGCGACGTTGTGAAGGCAGTCTTATGTCTGTCCTCTTCAGCAATCTCCATTTGCCAGTATCCGCTCTTCAGGTCAAGGGAGGAAAACCAGCAGGCACCAGTGAGGGCATCTAACGTTTCCTCGATTCGTGGAAGAGCGTATGAATCTTTTATCGTCTTGGCATTTAATTTACGATAATCTACACATAGGCGGAGGCTACCATCCTTCTTCCTAACGAGAACCACCGGGGATGCATATGGGCTATAAGATTTTCTGATGATTCCCCATCCAACATTTCTTGAAGATGCTGCCTAACTTCCTCGTGCTCGGCAGGTGGAATTCGCCTATGTCTTTCTTTGAAGGGGATATTGTCCTGAAGTGGGATTCTGTGCTGGACCTCGACTGCGCAACCAAGTTCTAAATCTGTCTTGGCAAACACATCGCTATGGGATTTCAATAATGACTCTGCCATCATTTTCTCCTCATTTGTAAGTGAGAAATTCTCTTGCCCAAAGTCTTCTAAAGATATATATGAAGAGTCATTATTCTTGGTGTGCTCCTTTACTGCAGCTGCATCCACATTTATAGGGTTGCTCTGCACCATCAGTTTTTCATCTGGCTCTGACACCAACACCACCTCCTGAAGCTGACACAGAGTCACCCCTGGCTGCACAATGAAGGGTTGATCTGTGCGATTAATCAACTGTATTGCTACGTAACTGTTGTGGTGAAGGGACACTACTGTGGTAGCAACATCTATACCCTTGGGCAAATCAGAATATTCTATCTTGTCTGTTATGGCACAACAATCCCGTAGTCTTCTTCCCTCCCCTTTAACAAACCCTGGAATTACAGCAGACCCATGTGGTTCAAGAGGTATGGCATGTTCATTCGCAGATTGTACCCGTTCAGTTTGCCACTGTTGTTTAGGCCCCTTCTCTAGGTATGTAAAAGCTGAAACCCAGGCTGGGGTTACCTGTATCTGTTTAAGGTAACCGACCCCATACTCAGTACACAGTCTATCTCGGCATTGCATCAACATATTTGTCCCTATGAGAATAGGCACTTTTAAATTATAATCAGTGTCTGGAACAACAAGGGCTAGAATGGAAATATGGCCTTGAGCAGCACTTGAAATCCTAATGTCCACCTCAACAAAGCCCAGGACTGGAATACTGTGACCCCCTGCACCCTTTATATGAAGCAAATGATCTATCTCCTGCATCGGTATTTCGCCTAAGTGACTTTGATAGAAATGGTATGCAATTGTTGTTACTTGCGACCCTGTGTCGATGAGGCCCCGACTCAAAACCCCATTCACTGTCACAAACCCTTCGTTAGCCTCTCCAATTATGCGTGACAATGTATGTCCTGATTCCTCGACACTCGGAGGACCAATAACACTGCGGCCACCTATCTTCCTCCTTCTGGTAGGGGGCCATTCTCGTTTAACTGGTCGGTACACCGTGCAGCTATGTGGCCAGATTTTCCACAGCGAAGGCAGGCGACCTCATTAGTGCAGTCTCTTGCCATGTGGCCAGGCTTCAGGCAGCGGTAGCATTTGCGTTGGTCACTTCGAGACTGTGATGGGTTTCCAGGAGGTCGTTGGGGATAAGCCTGCGGTGACTGATGACGCTCTAGTTGCCTGGTGAGCTCCACTATTTGTGCCTTCAGCTTCTCTACCTCTTCAAGAGCAGATGGAACCTCAATAGCTGCTTGCTGTGCTACCCTCGGCCCCTTCACCATCTGTTTTGCGTGCTCCGAATCCTCCTGCTCAGCAATCCGTGCCAGACGAACTAGGGCATCAAAGTCACGAACTGAATCCTTCTGGTGCCTGATAGCAACCTTCACTTTTTCATCTTGAAGACCCATCCAGAAAACCACCCGAAGGGCTTCATCTACTGCTCCCTGAAGTATTCCACCCCTCTCTTGAGCTTTGCGAATAGCAACTTCTAAACGGTTTCCGAACTCTGCCACGGTTTCACTAGCTATCTGCTTGGTGTTGTAAAACTGCTGCAGCAAACTTGCACCAGATTCGACTGTGCCATACCTTCCCTCTAATTTCTTAAAAATTCCATCGATGGAAGCCTCCAAGCCCAAGTGCATTGTCAGTTGGGCTGCTTCTCCTCGTAGTGAACGGCGAACAATGGGTGATAGGATAGTGTCACTATAGCCACCCCTTCTCAGGCACTTGACCTCATAGACCCAGGATTCAAAGGAAACCTCTCCGACCTTTGGTACCTTGTCCCCAGAAAAAGGTGAAATACGTGGGGGCGGCACGTACGTTGCGGGGGCTGGTTGAGTTGTTGTGGTGGACGTAGTTCCAGAATTGGTTGGTGTCTGTATTATAAATCCCTGCGACCGCAGCATTTTCATTGCATCTTCCATGGCGCTCGAAACAGCATTTTGGTCAGAAGTACCCTGTTTAACTGTCATTTTGACTTGGTTAAATTCTGTCCCATTCATGATTCTTACCGCTTCCTTCGCAGCAGATGCCTCAGAATACTCACATATAAGCTCTGGGCCCTCCCCGTTTAATTTGAGAGAAATTACCTTCCCTACCCTCTCAAAATGCTTCTGCAAATCAGCCAGGTTAGTGGAAGTGGAAAGCCCCGAAATAAAAATAGATTTTTGTTGAAAAGCCATGATATCCTCCAAATGGTCTCCCAATTATGATAAAATATTAAGCAACTGGCCTAGATCTTACTCAAAATAACTCTAGAATGGTGCATCAATACAATAAAGGATAGAGGGTTCAATCTCTACTAAAGGCATAGGTTAAGTTATCCAAATATGCAAACATCCATAACTGAGGGTGCTATTACGATCTCAACAAACATTAAATAACACATGCAAAATGAGTCTTTGCTGGCACCAATGTGTGTTGGGCATTAATTTCCTGAAAACAATACGATATAATGCGCCTCAAGTCCCTCATCGGGCGCCAATGAAGCCGGCTTTAACTGAATGAATTAAGCAGTTCTACAAGGGTTAGCCGCTTTATTAATTTATTTTGGGTTGAAGTACGCAAATGAAGTCACCTTATGTGCCCTTCGATCAAAATTGAAATCGTGGGGATAAATTTAACAACGAACACACTTACTTGTGCCAGCAAAGAAAACATAACAATAAATTTCAAGCTTTTGGTAAAGAATAATATATTTACAGGTGGTATAAAATAAGACAGAACTTACATGAATGATGCCGCGCTGACCCCAACTCTGCAGAATTCACACATAATCCCTCACAAAATTAATTATTTCACAACAACAATAATTTTGGTGGCCACCACAAATAAATTCCTAATTAAATGTTACTTCTTGTTGTATCCCCGAGGAATGGTTGATCTTTAATCTCCAATGCCGCAGGATTCAGCTCCCTTGTCATCTTGTCTTCTGGACAACCTTTGTGATCCCCTTCCCTGGTTCCTTTAAGTTACGTAGAATTTGTTATAAAAACCTCCCACAGTCCGGTAAATTATTCTGGGTAAGTATAGCGAACTGGAAATTCCACTTTCACAGCGGCTGTCTAATATGGTGGGGATAAAAGAAAGTTCTATTCCTTTCTTCCACAAGTTGCGAATGAATGGAGAGTATCTATCAACAGGTGCAATCCCCTTGAACAGGTTTACAGATTTGATAGTTTCCTTTCATAAATTCAACACGAACTGGTTGATATTTTCCTTTAATAAATTCAACACATACTGGTTTCTTCAGTATCTGGGCTGCAATTTAAGCTAATGTAATAATAAAGTTACCTCTGGTCGATGAAGTTAATGAAAATATAGTACTAGCTTTTCAGAAGGTTGCAAGCTCCGGCCCTCTATTTCTCCTCCAATTCAACAAAAGAAAATTAAGTAATGAAGGTCGCTTCTCCTAGAAGTTAAGTCCAGAGATTTTTGGCTAATTAACGTCTCTTCTCTTGGAAATCAAATTTACAGCAATTTTATAAAATAAACATCCCTCTTCATGGAATTTTAAATATAGAGCCTAAATAGATCTGCTTTTCTTCTTAATAATACTTCTCCTCTCCTCCTCTCTCTCCTTCTCTCCTCTCACAGCCTCCTCTCTCCTCAGTGCCCAGCCAACAACTCATGCTTCCTCCTCAATCCCTTTGTTCCCAACCCAAGCTATCCCATAGTAATTTCTTAACTTATTCTTTACCCATCCCAGCATGCCCCTCTCTGCATAACATTAAAAGGACCCCTGTTGCTACCCACTTGTTCCTCCCAATACCTTTGAACTTGATGACTAACTAATTATGCAGCAATTGTGGTCACCATACCTGCTGTACAAACTGACCACTACAGTGTGGAGGCAATGTCTCTTAAAATGGTCCATTATCATGCCTGAGTGAGCACAGCAGATTAAGCACTGGGCCCAATCTACATGCACAATACACTGTAACTACAGTGTACTGCAGTGCTGAACCATCTACAAGCTATTTACAGGTTAAAGAATAGAAAAACACTAAAGTACACAAGAAAAGCTTTACAAAAAAAAAATAAATGGCAGAAATCTGCAATCAGCACCAGCTGGTTACATGTTATTTACAGTAGGACTTTGAAATGTGAACGTCATTGCGAACAAAAATAGTGCTTCGATGCACATGGTCTCATGCACCCTTCTTCTTCGCCCACGCATGCAATAGACTTATGTGGGTTTCCGTTTTTACCGCCAAACAAGGCCTCATGTTTCGCTCAGTGACATCATATGCATACGATCCATTGCAAAATTTAAATTGCCCCTGCATCGCAATTAGTTCAAATGCAATGATTCTAGCTAGCCATTCACAACTTGCGCCATCACCTATGTGATTAAGTGTGTGAAAATACCAGGCCTCGAGATGAATTTTTCTATTGAGTTTTTATGAGTTACGACGATCACATTTCCTATGCTGATATAACCGGCTAGCGCAGCCAGGCCAACCCTGTGCTAAACTCAGCAAGTAATGACATCGCAAATCTCTGCGTACGTGGATTTTTTTTGGATCTCACTTGCGTGCATTTCATTTGCACATTATTTTCAAACAAGACGTAAGTTTTGGACAAGAACTGCTAAAAATTTACAGGGATATTTATATCTGAAAGGAACATAGGATACATTAATCGGGTGCAATTGTTTTGCTGCCCCAGAACCGCTAAGATTATTATGATTGCGTATTTCTACATGGCGGGATTCTACAGTACATTAACGCAACTACAACCCAGTACAGTAAAATACTGCAAATGTTCGACATGATTGGGGGATGAAAACTAAAGAGAGCATGATGTTTGCCTAAGAACTGTTATCAAAGGGTATGTGACATCGACTGAAAACAACCCTACTGTATTAACGATTGGTTTATATCTTCACATTTGAAAAGAAAATATAAGGCCTACAAAAACGGAATTATTCCCAATATTTTCCAACTTGAACGATATGCACAAAGCAAGGGGCGCGTACTTTAGGGACACACACGTCTTCCCTCTTTCTAATAATCGGTAATCGGCATTGGGCCGATTGTTAAATTTAATACTGATTATGCATAACCAGTCAAACACTAGCTTAATCTGTGGTTTGGGCCTGTAGTGCAGGAGGCCTTGGCCTATGCAGTTGTTAAAAATTTTTAAGGGGGGGCGTTTATTAGAGGGGGAGCGTTTATTACAGAATATACGGTATAATAAGTACTGAGATTAGTTCCTGACAAGATTGTTCTAAGTGTATTTTTTTCGATCATGCATGATTAACATGTTGCAGCATTGCTAACACTGTATGATAAAATTTCTCTTGAAAATGATAACAGAGCAGGGAAAACAAGCCAGTGAGCCACAACTGGAAAAAAGGCCATTGTCGGCCGTGGTCAGCTTGACTTGAACCAATAGGTTGGAAACTGGGCTGTAAAACTCTATGTAACTAACTAACTTAAAAATGATAACAAAAGAAAAATACGGAAGTGCTTACCAAAGAAAACCATGTCAAACTGAATCAATTTTCCTTTCCCAAAAACAATTAAAATTCTATGGAACAGCTGGACTGGGATGTTTTCTAATTCAGTATGCATCAGAAGATTTGAAATTTTCAATCTCTACCTCAGTTCTGTCCTGCAAATGGAAGAAGACAACACTTTCTTCAATTTAAATTTTTACTAATTTTAACAATATCTAGGCAATAGACATATACTGGAAATAGGCCCACAGTAATTTTCTGAATTTACTCGGGCGTTGGGGTCATGATGGCTATATGCAGGGTTACCATGTTTACAATACTCTCTGGATAGGGCACACATGCAGCATCTAGTGGGTGTTGTGGGAGGGGAACACCTTTTTTGATGCACTTTAAGGTTTTTTGCCTTTTATGACAAATATTGGCCATAAATGTAATTACCTTTTTTTGCACATTTAAAGGCTATAAGGATGTTTGAAATTTGTTGGGTTTTGTTGAAGCATCTGCCATCTCTATAAGTTCATCAAGAACACTGTTGGACCAACAACTAAAGATCATTGAGGTTACCTTGAAAAAATCTGATTTTGTAAGTTTATGATTGATATAACTTCAGAAATGAAGTACAGACAACTTTCAAACTTACACATAATTTCTAGGGGCTCTCTTCACTCTCAGTCTCAGAGAATGTTTACCAAATTGGCAAAACATTTTGGTCCATTACCGTGGGCAATGGCATAAATGGGGTGATCCTTTTTGCATGCATTTTTTTTTTTCATTCCGGTAGTAGACTTGGAACTGGGTAATACGATGGTGGGCAGGTACACGCGTACCAGGGGTACCCATGCAAACACTAAACACAACAGTCTGATAAAAAAAAGCATTCCTTGTCAATGTGAGGAAGTGATATAAGCTCTGCTGCCCTCAAACTCACTTTTGAAATCTACTGACTTCATTTACTGTATCTCAAGAAATATAATTACAACTGTTTGTTTTGAGATTACAAGCAGTCAGGGGAGACCCAGGTGTATGAAGAGCACAAAGTTTTAATTGTGGTTGTACATTTTATATGATTATTTTCTAACTGTATTGCAATTTGTTCATTTCTTACTATGGCGAAAATTTTATTGCAAACAAAATTTCAAAGTAACGACTGCAAGTTGCTCCGCCCCCCCCCCCCCCTCCCCCGAAAAATACTTTGGGGAAATTTCAAGTTGACAAAATCAAAATAATACTTCCTTTTCACACTATAAGTATTAAGTAATCATGAAACATTTCTCATGCAGAACTCGAATTTCCATGCAACGTATTTTCCCATATATCTCATCTGTGCCACTGCAGCATGAAGCACTCTTGACTCGCGTTCTGCAGAAATGCACTCTCTGCAGCAGTGTAAATGTTCTCTGGTACACATGCAGGGTATTTTGATCAGTTCAGAGTATACTGCAGGGAATAATTTAGCATTCAAATTTTGCGTAGCAGTTTTGAAGATTTTTGTGAGATCTTTCACACATTGTTTGTGAAAATGCAAGGGTTATGCACACAAAAAAATGCTACACAATTTTTTATTTGTGTAGCAACTTGGCATGTTTGTGTAGCAAATTGCGATGCGATACTGGATAAATTATTCCCTGTACTGACAGGCTATGAGACCAGAGCATAGGGTACCATCATTGAGCTAGTTCCCTATGTATTGTCGAGCTAATGTTATGTTCATCAACTTGATGCACTATTGGAAAATATGTTGCTAATAATAATAAATAGTAACATAATTATAGCCTCATGAATGCAATATTCCCTCAATTAATTATCACAATTCCCATTTGTTTTCATTCCACAACCATATATTGGATATAAGGCTGTCAGCAATACATACCAGTAGGCCTTAGAGTTTCCAATTTTTCCTTTTTATATTGTGAACAAATTGTCTCCTTAAAAGTTTTCAGGACAAGAAAAATATGGCATTCCAAGCATGCAGTAATGAGGCACAGGGAGTGTCATTTCCTATAATCTAGGGGTATTTTTAGCGAAGTTTTCCCTGCTGGGATGCTCCGAGTGAACCAATGGTCGCGCTCCGGGTATCACTCTCACCCGTCACTTGTTGAAAGCACCCTGGTTTAGGTTAGGTTAGGTTAGATGAGGTTTAACAGCCCAGTTTCCAACCTATTGGTTGACAGCCCCTTGGGTTAAGTTTTGACATGCAATGGCCTTTCATCCTACAAGCTAGTATGCTGAGGAGGAGTCCACATCAAGACTTGAACGTTACATTCTCTGACAGCGTTACATTCTCAGACTGGAGAAAACAAAACTGACCAGCAGATACAATAAATGCTTGTGTGTGTGCCTGCAACACATAAACAAAGAGTTACGTCATAGGCCCGTCTCTCCTCAACTTGGGGAGTAAAGGATGTCAAAGGGAATAGCCAGTTTCTGCACTTAGTCCCCGCAGATGAGGTGAGTCATCACTCTCAAGTGCAACCATGTGTAAAAATAACGGTTCAACATCAATTGTGTCTTCGACTTGTCATGTAGTACTGGGCAGGGTTATAGACTGATCTCACTCGTGCTTAACCATAGATGGCGCTAAAAGCAATATAATACTGTTGTCTAGACATAATAACCCTGCAAACTTTGAAAAATGTATGATGTTCACGTTATTTTAAAAGGAGTGGTTTGGAAAATTCAATCTATTCAATCTGTTTGGAAAATTAATCCAGTTAGCTAATCATCTAGGCTAGGCCTAAGTTAGGACCTACAGTAGAGTGGGGTGACAATGGGCACATGATGACATTGTATTGAAAGGGGAATTTTCAGCAAAAATTTCATTTTCATATGTCAAAGAGGAACAAAATCTACACAGTGTGGTGAAAGTTCCATTCAATCGGTCATGAATTAACACCTATTGACAATGACATTGTGAGCCAATGGTGACCGACAGTTTGAACACACTTACGTTACACGCGTTCAACTTTCTCATACTCATAGTGCTGATTTTAGAACTCGTTAGGCCTAGCGTTGCACCCCTTAGCCATTAGGCCTAGCCTATATACACACGGTTAATTGTGGTCTGTGTCCAGCAGTTTAACAATTACGACTGATTGCTAATTAACCAACGGCTCATTGAAGAGAAAAGTAAGTCCATCACCTGTGATATACTCTCAGTGTTGAGGGACGACCAGAAGGTTGCGATGATTTTAATGCCATCTTTCGAGTAATCAAAACACAGTGTTGCTGACTTCTGACCTTGTATTAAGTTGGATGTTATTGTACAGGGAGCACAGCAAAAAGATAATACACGATACACGACTGATGCATGATCAGCCGGATCATGGAGATTGAAAGTAAAAGTTGAAGATAAATAGCGAGCGAAAATTCACGTTTGTCCTCTGCCGAGTAACAACGAAGTGTGTACTTAATGTGTGCCAAATGCACTTAATTCAATAAAATATGTTTGTCTGGATGAAAGTGGTAATTTCTACGTAGCAGTGGACAAAACTTTTGACCAATCACATTGCCTGCTTGAGATAATACGGTAGCTTCGAAGAATCGATATTACCATTATTTATACCCACGGACTTATCTACATGGACAGAGCATTAACGTGTACGTCCTTTTGGTAAATTGCCGCCACCGACTGGAATAAAAAAGGCGCACCAAGATGGCAGCCCTGAAGCTATAAATCGTCTTATTTGACGACGACTCTATTATATTTTAAACAAAAGTTTAACTTGAATGGGAAACAATATCATATTCCTGCAATACCTGAAGTGATTTTGACCTTACCTTGCCATATTTCAACTTTCTTGCAAAATCTGCAATTGACTTAGGCGAGTCCAAACTTTTACACAAAGTCATAGCAGACGGCCATCTTGGTGTGCCTTTTCTTACACGTGCGGTTGGACAATCTACCGTGCAGTATGCTCTGTACATGAAATGGCAGTGGCGTCTTCAGAATTTTCATTTTAGGGGACACAACAATTTTGCAAGGAGTCACTGCAAGACTCCACTCATGACGCAGTAGGCCCCACCGAGCGCGAAGCGCGAGGCTAAGCGGGGGGGGGGGGGTGTCCACGGGCCTCAGGGCCCCTGGTTGGGGTCCAGGGGGCCAAGCCCCGGAAGCTCCTGAGTTTAAGAGTGTTTGTGAGGTATTAAACTCGCCATTCAAGTGTTCTCATGTTGACTTTACACTGGTCAAAAATACCTCCAGGGTAACTTCCAGTAAGACTTTTGGTAAAAAAAAAATATAGTGATTCAACTACAAAAAGCAGATCCGGCTGACATTTGGAAAAAGAGGCAGATGAACTATTGAGAAGAGAATTTGATGGCAGTTCCATGTGTGTCTCGGTGGGGGTCCCCGGGCGAAACCGGAAGCTCCTGGGTTTTAAGGGG
Source organism: Holothuria scabra (assembly GCA_037179385.1). Taxonomy (NCBI): domain Eukaryota; kingdom Metazoa; phylum Echinodermata; class Holothuroidea; order Aspidochirotida; family Holothuriidae; genus Holothuria; species Holothuria scabra. Next base: position 23,199,609 of record CM074181.1, read on the forward strand.
TTTGTGAGGTATTAAGGTCGTAATGAACGAGTTATACTGTTGTCTTTACCCTGGCCTTAATTACTTCCAAGGCAACTTCAAGTAAGATTTTATTGGTAACAAAACTATAGGGAAATTACTATCAAGGGCGGATCCGGCTGACATTTTGAAGAAGGAGAGCTGAACTTGAAAGAGAAAGCATTCGATGGGCAGTTAGATGTGATCCTCCTATGGGAAAATGTAGGCTTAATCCTGCTTGAACGGTTACCTGAGCTATGCGCCACCTGATGTTGGCGAAGTTTTAAGTGTGCCGAAATTTTGAAAAACACAACCCCTCAGACAGCTGGTAATGGCATTTTTCAGGCATGTTTGCAATATTTTCAGTTGAAAGATATGAAAATTACTTCTCGCATGTGGCCATACTGTAGTCAGTTGTTGTTTTCAATCCCACGTTGCTAGGGTGATGAGAAGTCCCGGCTGAGGGACCGACCCCATAAAACTTAGTGTGTTTAGGTCTTATACACCTTCGTCACTGCGTTGCTTATCTCTCTGTTTTTCCATCAAGGCTCCCATTTTACAACAATTGTTACTAAGGTGTTGTAATTGGCGCGTTTCGGTGACACAACGACTGCCTTTGATCATTTCCATCCAGTGAAACGCGTTGAAATCACGTGCATAATCTCTATATATACCTTTTGCATATGATGTCACATAGCAAAAAATATTTCCATTGTATCGATGGCATTCTTTGTTAGGGTTGGGGATAAGGTTAGGAATTAACTTATAGTAAGCTAGTAAGGAAATTTCTTGTTAAACAGTGAGTTAAACAGTGGTCGAGAGGACTTAAGAAAAGCGAAAATTTCATTGCAAAAGAAAGTTTGCAACAAAAGATTGCTTTTAGTTAACACCTCCATACTTACAAGTGTGGAAAATGCTTAATGTCATTGTCAAGTGTCAGTTCGTAGGCTTTAGATAATATTATGTAGCAACAACGAGCAGGGGGCTGTTATTTGGAAGGAGATGTCACGGAAATTTTAATTTATGCTAATACTTTAAGGATCACTAAAAGGAATGAAGATAAGCTGTAAAATTGCCGCAAAGGTATTTCCCTCCTTTACTCGCGGCGTCGCTTCAATATCCTTCCTGAGACACCATCTCATTCAACAGTTCAAGGCACCTAATCCTTAAACAAGTAGCTCATGCAGAACAATGCTTTGATAGGTAGGTTGGTACCGCCAGCAGATCATAGATACCGTCTTACTCGAAACGACTGGACAACTGAAAACAAATAAATTCAATTGGCCCTTCTTTCTAGATGGCATAATATGCATATAAGTTGTATGGGGAAAAATCTAATTTTTGACAACAATATCAGACGTTTTCTGAGGTTTCCTGAAATAGACAAATGTAAATTCTTGTTCAGATTTCGACATTTGACCCAGCTGATATTTTTTCATACGCGTATCCGAGATAAGAAAGACCGAATTTTACCTTTATTTACCTGAAGACTGGCAATGCTGTGGCAGTGCAAAAAAACCTGCCGGTCCTATTCTAATCGTAGACGACAAATGCCTTTTTGTGCCTTATTAATAATCTCGTACAAGCATAATAGAAATGCCAAGAACGATACAAAAGACGGATTGCTGAGTGGCCTTGACGGCATAAACCTCATTTCAAAGCGTTCTACCTCCTTCAAAATAACAGCCCCCTGCCACGAGTCAGTCGTCGTGGAATCTAGCTTCTCCGGGAAGCAGTTTAAATTATATTCAGATGGTGGTTTTTAAGGAGTGGAGCGGTCCAAAACACAATCAAAGGCATAGGAAGCGGGGGGGGGGGGGCTGGGGCTGCGACAGCCCCGCCTAAAAAATGAGGAGACGGAAGCATGCTTCCATCCCTTACGGGTAAAAAAAACCCTTGTTTCATTGTTCGAAGTCAGGAGCAAAAATGCAATGTGAGTTGTATTTGTTCTCGCACATAAACCAGTTTGACACACTTTTCCGAACTCTGGAACTGACAAAATCGGATATTTACCATATGTGACACCACATCATCAAGAGACACCGGCAGCTTTGTTGCCATTTTGTGTACTGGTTTTCAAAGAATTCCAAATTTTCTTCAATGACAGCTCTTGATTTTGAAATATTTTGTTCAAATAGTTTGGGAAACTTTTGAAATGTCTTCGTAAAGTGTCAGTTAATAGGCCTTAGACGACATTTTGTAGCATCAACGATTGAGTCGTCGTGCAATCTAGCTTCTTCAGGAAGCAGTTTCTAGTTTAATTTTGCCGAACGGCTCTTTGCCAGACAGTCAGGGGACATTAGAAAAGCAATCATTCTCAGATTCTCCACCAATATTTGAAGGAAGTGAAGATTCTTCAGTAATCCACCGAACTCTTTAAAGTTCCTCACAGGAACCCAAGAATCCAAAGCTTTCTTCAATACAAGCTCCATATCAACATATTATTGTTTCAAAAGGGCAGAAATTTCGGCGCGCTTCGCGCGCAGCAAGACACCCCTAATACAGTGGTGTTCACATCTGCAAGAAAATCGGAAAACTTAGCTACTACTTACAAGCCCGAGACTTGCCATTTCCGGCTGTCTGAGGGGTCGCGATTTTCCAAAATTTTCTGTACGCTCCCCGGCAACTCTCTAGAAAGACTTCTTATTCTAGGGAGGGGAACCATTGACCTACCGTACTCAGTTGCTCTCATACACACCTGCCATCAGATACCATGTCAGTTGAGTAGTGTGTAGATGGATTCTTTAGTTATTGAAGTGTCAAAATTTTATCAATGTTTAATGTTGCAGAGCAGTGGCGTAGCTACAGAGACAGGAGCGATTGCGCCCTTGCTCGAAATAATGAAAATTCGAAAATTTGCCATTTGAGGCACCAGTCAAATACATTGCGGTCTTCCAAAATTTTCCTTCATAAATGTTCGGGCAGTCACGTAGAATATCTCATCTTTTTAGAGGACCTTGCTATTGATAACAACGAAAATTTTTAATGAATTAAAAAAAAATAGTTTCTCCCGAAAAGAGACAAGAACGATGCATCTAATTGTAGCAAAACCTTTTATCTGGTAATTTTCTCAACACTTAGCAAGTTGGGTTTTTTCTTTTTAAGTGAAACCTTTATTTCAAACGAAAGGTAAAAAATATGACTGTGTTTTTATTTACCGGCCGGGAAATGCTCTTTCTCAATTTTTCAAAAGTTTCTGTTCTCTGCACTTTAATAGTCTTTCGGTCAGAATTACATTTTCGGACAAAAAAGGCAATTCTTTCCCTTCCAATCGTCTATGTCATTATCTTAAATATAAAACTTTAAATGTAGAGAAAAACAAACTTTTTCCGAGAGAAAAATTGGCAATATGAACCGAGGGTCTTAATCTGCATGGCATATGATACTCAGTAACCTCAACAAAACTACAGGTCACCCCTACTTAATTTTTCTTATATGAAGATTAGATTCTTCCGTAAAACCCCCAAATCTGTCAGAAAAAAGTAAAATTTGTATCCAATATAAGCTTCAGATTTTTAAAAGTGGAAAAATTTTCCAATTTCGATGTTTACACGGTACAATAAATAACCAAAGCCAACTCTGTTAACATTCTACCTAATTTTTTCTCTTGAATTGCATATCACTTAATAAAAGGCCCCATATTTCATTATAACCGTACCAAAAAACAAATTTTCTTCTTAAATTCCAAAATTTCTGCAATAAAATAAGCTCTTAATTTTCAAATCTTCGTTCAAAAAAAGGAAAAACACTTTTCGGGCAAACTTCTAATCTCGTGCTTATGAAGCCTTAGTACGTAGGCCCATAGTACGATTAAATGCGTAACCCAAAAAGATTTTCAGCTGCTGCCTTTATAACGTTTTTGATTTTACCCCTATGAAAGACAGATTCTTTAATAAACACCCCTACTTTTTAATTGTCCTTACAAAAGCCAAACTTCTTTCAAAAGTTTTAAATTTTGTCTTCAAATTAAACTCCAAATTTTTAATTATTTAAAGTATTTGTTGAAAAGAAATCCAAAAAATTTCGCGCACCGCGCGCCTCAAAATCTGCTAAGTCACGTTCCACCGGGACTAACTCAAAACCCTTGTCGGGACCTTGAAGTCCTGGCCCCCGTCTCGGGAGCTTGGCTCCCTGTCGGGGAAATCCTGGCGCCACCCCTGTATTGTTCCTGGTTGAATACACATGCCACTGTTGCATGATCTAAACCAGTATGTCAAAGGTCAACGGTTACACTTTAACGGGTGTTTAAGCTTATGGTGGGATGTTAACACACGTAGAACAGTATCCTTTGCGCTGGCGGGGCAGCGCTCATTATGTTTTGTTACCAATTGACCTGAACTTAATAGTGAATAACGCATGCGCAGATGTAAACTTCGATTTCATCTATTGGTTAGAAACTGGGTCGCAAAACTCAATTAAACTAACTCTCGCATAATCTATATGACTTTAATGTAATAATATTTTATCTTCTTAAATTGTCAGAATATAGTCAATAGTAGGTGAAGAGTTTGGACTTGAAAGTTGGGGGGTGGACCCATCCCCCCCCCCTCCCATGGAACCACTACAAAGGCCCTGACAGAAAGGCTCTGTAGAAAAACCTTGCTAGATGTCTTCTGGCGAATTTAAGGTAAACAGCTGAAGTCAGGACCCAGACTGACGCGGTCCCATGGACCACAAGCGGTAAAACGGGCCCCTCGCGCTTGTGGCACAACTTTGGTGTAAATCGATCGTCTTCCATACAGCAATTCATGATCCTTTCTTGCCAGTAAGGAGAGCAAAGTGCCCACAGAAAGTTTAGAGACACGAGATAGAGGATGTTGAAAAAATGAAGAGACTGGGGAGCAGAAAAGTGAGAACAGAGAGGGATGGAAAGTTTGTTGTGGTAATGGGGTAACGGTCTAAGGGGAGGGTAATTGGAAAATAATGATTTATAAAGGCAAGCCAAAACATGACCACAAGCATAGGCGGGATTGCTGGCCGGGGGCAAGGGGGGGCACTTCCCCCCCCCCCCCCCCCACTTTTTTCCAGACTTAGTTTTTTTAAGTCTTAGTCTGGTTGCTTTTGCTACAAAAATACAAACTGGAACTGACAGAGCTACGTGAGTGATACTAAATTAAGTTGTATAATGTTTAAACAGGTCATATACTGCATTGAAAACTAAATAAAAACAACATTCTTTCAATAAATGTCTCGATACTCCTCCTTTTCGACACGCTTCGCATACACCCGTTTTAAATATTTCAGGATTCGGGGTTACTTCTTGTAGAACACCTCTTCCATTGTCACTGAAACTTTTCACCAGTGCCCGGGCCGTACACAGCTGAAGCTTTACAGTAGCTAGTGAAAAAGGGGAGGCAGGGAGGCGGTCATCTTCTGGTCCCCTTCTCTGTCCAAGTGCCCCAAAAGCTTTCTGAAAGGACGATGATCTTATTTTACTTTAATCTGGAGCTCCACCCTCTAAGTGAAACAGGGCCCACACTTTCTCCAATTTCCATTATTTCTTTTGAGATATCTCAAAACTAGTCCTTTTTCGACGTGTTCTGCGCGTCCCATCACAAATAAGAACTCTATCTCACGAAAAGGACTCTATAGGAAACCAACGGAACGTTTTTGCTCAGTAGAAATATCATCAGGGATCACCCTTATTCAGCTGTAGTGAAAAGGCACCACTCTTTGTCTTATTTTATTTCAATTTCACTGTTGAGATGAAGTAAAAGTTAATTTTTTCGGCGCGCCTTTTTACAGGTAACGGCTCTGTGAAAGTCACCTGAAAAAGACTATGTAGGAAACCACTGTATGTTTGTACTTCAGTACGAATGTTTTTTTAATGGGGCACCGTTATTCAGCTAAGGTTAAAAGTGGCCCATAATTTCTCTAATTTTCATTTAGTTACATTATTGAGATGTCTTAAACGTTAAATTTTTCGGCGCGCTTCGCGCGCCCCTTCATAGACGAGGGCTGAATTCACATCATATGAAAAGCCCCCTAGCTTTTTGAAAAGACGATCTGGAGCACCGAGGAGGGAGCCCCTCCTGAACCTCAATTTAAAGTAATCCATTTTCCCTCCCCCACCCTCTGCATTATCGATTCCGGCTGACTTTAATCATATGGAGTAAGGATATAATTGAAGAAATTCAAATTGTGATATTTGTGTTCTGTTAAGTGCCCATCTTATGTAATCTAAAGTTGAAGATAAAATGCATCATTTGAATGCCTACCATTTCGTAAATACCCAGGAGCTTCCGGGGGCTTTGCCCCTGGACCCCACCAGTGGCCCTGAGGCGGGCCCCTGGACCCCACGCCGTTGGGGGAGCGGTTCGCGCTCCCGCGGCGCTTTCGGCGCCGTTTAGTAGTCTGCCCGAATTCCCCCCCTCCACTTTCAGAGATCAAATCCCGCCCCGGGCCACAAGAAAAGATTTTTACTAAAGGTTAGGGTATATCCCAGCCCTCCAAAAAAAAAAGAACTCCAAACGAACAGTTTTGCTTCACAACAGCTGTTATGAAAAAAGAATTCGAGCTATGCATCTTAGGCAACTAAATGAAGAACACCCTGTTGAAACATACTAGATAGGATACCTCAAAGGTTGCATGAATGCTGGGACAGTGCTTGTGCCTTAAATGTGGTTATGTCTTTGTCCTAGTATTTTTAAAACCAAACAAAAGTCTCAATTCATGGAAAGTATGTCTGTTACTCTCGATACCATTGACGTTCACGTGACTTTTAGATGATTCATCTTCCTGTCTTTTGCATACAAACTGTACTTCCTCACACACCTTTTGTCAGCGAGGCCGTGGCTAAGAATTAATGTAAAATTCGAATTGCTTAATATAAACCCCCGAGGATGAGAGATAGAAGTTCCTGATGACAACATTGCTCTTGCTCAGGTAAGTCACTTGCTAAGGAGAGCGGCCTCCCTAGATCTGAATTGTGAAAATTGAACGGACCATTAACAGATGAATTTGTTACCAGATCTATTCAAGCCTCCCCCCATTGGTTAAAAAGAGAATCTTGCCGTTTTCCTGTGAGACAAGTTTTCTTTGAAAACTTAAAGGAGGATTCTGTAAAACACCTGTAGCTTAACGTAGTTGACCTTTTTCCATGGGTCCAGGCCATTCTTGCCCGAGAAAAACCTTTATTACATAAGAAAATGTATACATTTACAGAAAATGGCATGGTAATATTTTTCATCATCGGAGTGGTACGCAATTCATAGGCCTTCTAGCCTTCGTTTAAAAAATCAATTAAAAGGTTTAAGAATCGTGTATATCATCACCAGAAACTTGGTGTTTATACAGGGTGTCGTAAATACAAAAAAAAAATTCACAAAGATTTCCCCTGCAATGGGAGTTATCAGGGACGGATTCAGAGGGAGGACGCAGCCCCTAAAATTTCCGACGGCTAATGTTTCTTCTTTCTCTGATGGATCATTTTGCCCTCGTGTTCGAACAACATGCTGAAATGTATTTAAAGTTTTACAAAAAAAAAAATATCAATGTTAAAGCCTATAAAGCTTCATTTTGTAAGGCGAAATAAAATTATAGTATAAAAAAAATTATATAGAAGATCTAAACCGTAGGCGTAGGGGGCAGGGCGGATTCCCCCTAAACTTCCTCATGACCTGATTTCCTGCAGGGGTCGTTAAAATGCGAGCAACCAATCTTAACAAATGCGAGTTTTTAATTACACAGGAAATTTCTAAGCATAACAAAATTTCTTCCAAACATTTTCTCGAAAATAATTCATAGCCATCGCAGAATTTCGAAGTAAATTAAAAAAAAAAACAAAATTGGTGTTGTGCAATATGACAGTTTATGGAAAAACGGTTTCAACCCCGTGTTACATTTAAGTCTCACACAGCATTTAGCCCGAAATGGTAAAACATTCGGACAAAAGTTGCAAAAGAATTTAGGGATGGTTTCCTTACCAAATTTCATGAACGGGAAGGATAGTGAACAGGTGTGGCGCCGCTAAGGGGGAGGCACGGGGCCCCGATAGTAGTTTGACCCCAAATATAAATTTAGATCAACCTAATATAGTGGGAGGTGTAAATAAAGAGAAGAAAATAACTTAAAGGTGCGCGGAAATGTCATTTCTAATGATGTTGGAGATACATTGACAAAATTTCCCGATACGTTTTGCGCCAACTAGTGACAATCCGCTTAGAAAAGGACAGAGGGACGATCGCAACTGGCCCTGAACCATTAATTCTTGGGAAATTTGCCGTGTGTGGCAACAGATCATCACGTAAAACCGGTCAACTGTAATGCCACTTTTCCAACTTTTCGCAAACTAATTCTCTCCAAAACAATCATCATATTTGCAATTATTTGTTAAAAAAAAAAAGTTTCAGCGCGCTTCGCCGGTAGAGTAGTGCTTGGTGGGGAGCGTCCTCCCAAAGCGGTTTAAAAATAATTTATTGTCGAAAATGACCCTCAGAAGGTGTTTGGCGTGCATAGTTTCGACCAAATGATGGATCTATTTTACTCATATTCTATTACGAATAGTTCTGTAACCCTCGCAAGCTGTCTGTACATACTTCGCGATCGTTCTACCAATACCCCTCCCCTCGGCGATCTTCAACCCTTACCTAAATGTTGTTCTTATCATCACCACATCCTGATAAACGGGTTTAGAGGAACAGGGGCTGAGGGACAACAAAGGGTAAAACAATCAACCTCCCAGTATTCAACTGCACTTCCGAAAAAAAAAATAATTCATTAAATCTAAAATAAATCAGATAACATAAACTACCTTAGATCTCAGGCTACCCGGGCAGATTTTTGTATTATTGTGTCGGCCTCAGTATGAAGTCTAAAGGTCACTTAATGGAACTGGGTTCTAATTGTCAGGAAGGAAATAGCGGCACTAAAAATGTGGCAATTCAGTTACGGATTTTACAATCGGTATCATTAAATTTGAGAGTTCAATTTCTCATGGCTAAGTCGTGTGCGGATGGGTTTTAGCCATGAGGTTTAAATCGTTTCAAATATGTTGGTTGTTTAAGGGCATAGGTTCCAGAAGCAGGGCATTGTCCTTTAATATGGGCGTGATTCTAACGAAATTCAAAACTAAATCGATAGGCTCTGTTCTCTTTTTGTTACTTTGTGGAAGATTCATAGTAGACGCAACTCGTATTTCGTACGAAACGGTGTCTCAATACTGAGTCCAGGGTAGTGAAAGGGGGCGTTTCCACCTTTGCTTTGGTCCAGTTTGCTATCAAGGCTGAATGTACTAGTTCAGATCATCAGTACAACATGCATGTGCAGAGAGCGCCCTGATTACGTAATACAGTGTTGCGACTTTTCAGCACTGCCAGCTCCGAAGAGGCCAGGAGTAATGTATGGTATACTGTGTAATTGGGTTAAGTGTCGGCTCAAGACTGGGCTTAAGACAGTTTTGAAAGCTAGGAATTACTTCGTTAGGAAAATTTGTATTGTGTGGGTGACAAAGGGAACGCTTTTCCAAAAACCCTAAATTTTCTAAACGTCCCTTAACACGAAGACACTATATATGATTTCTCAATTTTTCTTCAACAGGGCCCCAAATTTATCGGAGCTCTTCGACATCCTTTTGGCAAACAGTCCGCACTCCTGGTAGGCATCGGGTTGTTGGATCCTTCTCGAAAGCTCTCCTCATACCCCCTGGTCGAACATATCCTTACACTTTCCGCCAAGCACGAGTTACCAGGTCAGATAGATTTCCTACAGATGTCGGCAATCTTCGTGTGAAAAGTCACAATCGAAGTTGTGTACCACCTAAGCTAAAGACAATTTGAAAACAAAAGTTCAAGTGAACTATTCTTGCGTAAGATATGAAAATGCTGAAATGCCGTGCGTTATCAAGGGGTCTTCCTGTCGGAGACTTAATCCTTGATGAAAATGCTTAAATATGACTATGGATGATTATATGAATTTGAAATTAACTTTACTGGCATCTCGAATCAATTAAAAGTTTTAAGTTCTTCTCGCCATGGAATATTTCTTTCAAATGTCAAACATGGGCGTCACCAAGAGGTGGGGGGGGGGGGGGTCGGGGTGCGAACGACTCCCTTTGAAGCTTTTTCAAAGATGTACCAATAATCGAAAAATAAAATTTATTCTGCCATTTTAAAGTATAAATTTCGTTTAATATGTTGAATGCCTAATCTCGTTACAATTACAGGTCGAGTTCCCCAAATTACTATTTCACCCTTTACTTTTTGTAATGTGCTGTCCGCTAGCAAGTCCGATTGGCGCCACTGCTGCTTTTAGTGCGGAACAAAAGATGGCGTAACCATGCACACTTGAAAATTTGTGGAATCACAGATGTTTTCGAGGGGGAAAACCAAATGTGTTTGTCGTCATTCAGTTTTTACAGATGAGGAAAACCGAATCTTTGCCTAAATAGTTAAAGATAAGGTGAAACGTAGCTACACCTAGTACGACCACTTACAGAAACAATAGGAAAATATGAAAAGTACTTTTCATGATGATTTTTTAACGGAACAATCATTTTATGGAAACTATGTTAAAACATTATGTTCATCTCTTGAATTCTTTTCATTTTGTTGGGTAAACTGCTTCATGTCAGTATTGGCAATACCTTAATATTAAGACGGAAGTACACCTGCGGGATATTTCAAATTGACTTAAAATCTCAGTGAAAAAGTAGTTCCAAGGAAGATGATATTTTTGTAGCAGTCGACTGTGCTGAGGGTTCTAACATTATCACACGCAGCGAAACCTGTAAAGTAGGATGCCTTCCCTCTAGATTTCGACTTTTAGCTCAGTCAGTGAATGCATATCATAAGGTTATCTGTGTTTAATATCCACTTTTTGACTCAACGATGCTAATATATGCCAGTAAAAAGTAATTTTTACATGATCGGATGGTACTATAAAAAAGTAGTTATTCCACCAAAATCTACAGAGTCAAAAGGCAGTTCAAGTTTAGAAAATGAGAGTAGCGATATTTAATTAAGAAATAAATCGCATTTGGCTGACTATAATGGTTAATAAACAGTCGAGACTGACTCCAAATTGGCAAAATAACGGACGAGGCGAAACCGAGTCCGTTTTGTTGCCGATTTGGAGTCGAGACCGTTTACGTTTACTTACCGTGTAAACGGACTGTAGAGGTGGTAGAACTGAAAATTAACTTCCTTTTGTCTACGCATACGTATCAAACTTAGTGATGGGTTAATCATTATTTTAAATCCCCACTTACTTCTTCTGGTCTTCATCCATTTTTTACTTGGTGATTTTAATTTTTACCTTTCCATTTCCCTTTTTAATGAAAAAAAAATGACACTTTTTTCTAAGTGTTGAAGGAGAAAGGTTGAAAGCAAAAAACAAAGTACATTGGTAAAATCACATTGTGCACAAATTAATGTTCTGTTCTATAGAGCCTGATATCGTAAGTAGTTTAATAGACGCTGTTCATGGTAGATTTGAATGATTTTCTTAAATTTCTTTGCATTGCAGAATTTAATTTGCTTAAACGATTTGCTATTTGAGGTTTGTTATTTTTACCTCCTTAATCTTGAATACTTTATTATATTCCACGAGTTTGAAAGGGTTTTTGTCCTGGGAATCCTTTGCCTCTGCATGCTACCACTCCAGTTGGTTCCCTTTACCGATCCCACAGATCCCACGATAGCCCCAACTTTAAAAGAAAAACGTTGTGGTGCCATTGTCATTTTAAGATCTAAAGCTCTCTCTTTGATCCCCATCGATCGGTTCACGTTTTGCTCTGAACTTTTATGAACTCATAATTTTGGCATTAGGCCTACCAATTAAACTAGCAATACTGACAATAAATTCACCGCATTATAGGCATTTGAAATGTCTAACTCCTAACAGTTTCCGGGGGCTTCCCCCCTAGACCCCACTAGGGGCCCTTGAGCAGGCCCCTGGACCCCACGCCGTCGTGCTCGCGCTATCGCCCGAGCATTTCCAAGCGGCACTAACGTCCTTCTTCGCGCAAAAAAAAAAAACAAAAAAAAAACACAGTTTAAAAATGTCTGGTGACGTCAATGTCAAACAGTCTAATTACCATCTGAACTGTGAACTGTTAAGAACTGGATGTGCTATCGCGGTTATTCATAGTCCTAATAAAATGTCCTTGTTAGTGCTCTGACTCCTTGGGCGTTCAGAGAATTTCTCATTGCAAGTTACTAAAGCAACACTCAGTCACAACAAGCATAACTTATGGAAGTCCGTGTCTGCATATAGTTTCCAAAAGTAGAGCGAGGGGTAGCAAACAGAAGGGTAAAGAAGAAAGAGAGGGGAAAACCTTTTCAGGGGTAGCGCGGAATAAAGCGCAAAACGCGAGTTTTTATAGTGGGGTCCAGGGACCGCCTTAGGGCCCTGATGGGTTCCACGGACGAAGCTTCCTGAAACGCTGAGGTTTTAACATATCTCTGGGTTAAAAATTGAGTCTCATAATAAGGGTATTTTGCTGTGGCAGGTGGGAGGGGGGGGGGGGGTTCAATTTGGCCTGCTAAGGTAACCTGTTTGATTCTGTATGACGGAAAATTGGGGAAACTCTTTGGGCTGGTCCAAGTTGCAGACTCCGAAGCTCTGAGGCTTCAGCAATTCTCTGGGTCAAAATTATGTCCCAGATTACTGTCATTTTGTTTGAAATTTGGGCAAGAGAGTCAAAAGCTGTGAATGATTTTTCAATTTTCTTCACGCCCCTGGTTCCGGCTCTTATGGTAGTCCCTGGTCTTCTCGTCGTTGGTTAATACGCGCCCACAATCTGCAAGTGTTTGCGTAGCTGAAGAAGCAGCATCGCAATGATAGTGTTGCTTGGGTTTCCTTTTGTTGTTGTTTTTTTTTTGTTTTGTTTTGGGTGAGTTTTTTTGCATCTTTTTTGTATTATTTTTTTTTTTTTTTGAGATTTATCACATCACTGTATTGCGAAATTGGGTGGAAACTTTCCCCCAAAACAGCGAAATTAGTTTGAACGACGCCAGAAAGTCTACGCAGGTTAAGCTTGAGAATGTGTTACCCAGCTAGTTATCGCATGGTGTCACTACTGACAGACTGACAAAAAGCATAACACAGGGGGCTCATGGCCTTTACAGGTGTTGGCACATGATTAACGTACACGCATTTGGCACATTCACATCCCGCGGGATGAGGGATGTATACCCGCCATTTTGTGACAAGTCGGGGATGGCCTACACTGCCACACAATCATCACTGCCCCCTAGATTTCAAAAGAGTGATACAATAAGTATGCTATTTATCATTAAAGGCCTTTCCACACAGGATGCGTTGCGTTCCGTTACGGATACGACACGTTTTTTCCGCATCCTCCCAGATACGTCAAGATGCATGCCTGTCTGTACAGGATGCGTTCAAACTACGTCAATTTCGATTCGTCACATGGAGAAGCAGTGTGTAGTTTCCAATGACAATACATGCTAATTGACAAAAAAGTGTATTTAAATCGTGGGAATGGCCTAACGGCCTTCCCGTGAGTACGCCACTGCTTTCAGTGGATTGATTGCAATGGAGATTTTCTACAGTCATTGTCTATCATTATCAAGTTGAGTAGCCCAGTCGAGTGAAGTTTTTATGGCCCAGATCGCTTGTGGGGCGCTTGGAACGCAACGATTGAGGAGAAGGGCTCGATCCCATAACCCCCCGAAGCTACGCCATTGATTAGCCTATATACACCACATTGCATAGGCTTATATTTTCTTGTGTACCGTGGAATGTCCCTGTGCAGCCATGTCTAGTGTCCAGACTTCCCCTGTCTACCGTCCCAACAAGAATACAACTGTTTTTCTACTACCGAAGTCAATAATATCGCAAGGGTAGTGGGTACCAAAAGAATAATAGGCCTACGTATACATTCCCAATATTGTGAAAAAACGCCCCCAAAATGAGCTTTCCTACTTATTTTACAGGCGTTTCATTGAGATTTTAAGCTCAAACATAGTACCATTTTGAATCCATATCCCGTTAAATTGCATTTCATGAAAGAAAAATATGAAAGGAATCAAAGTTAACGCATTCTTTTGTACATCAACTCTGTTTCTGAACGCACATGGACTTTGCCAAAATTTGACGCATCCGGCCGGATACGTCAAATTTTTTCCGCATCGACCGTGACGCAACGCATTCTATGTTGGCGGCTCCATTGATTTACGTGCAAAGTGATAAAAGTGACGTGCCGTGTCGTAACCGGAACGGAACGCAACGCATCCTTTGTGGACAGGCCCTTACTTTGTAATTTTTTAACATTGATTTAACAAGGAGGTACCTACGGCCTCACAATACAAACTTCCTTCGCGAACACATCCCAGAACGCGAATGGAACCTACTGCCATTGTGCTCGGTGCTCAGCATAAGCATTGGAGAAGGGACATCAAGCCAGCCTAGTGAGCCTCAAGTGGAAAAAGACCTTGGCCGGCTGGACTAAAACCCACCGGTAATACTATGGTCCGTAAAACCCCATCTAACCTAACCTAACATGTATGCCGAATCTTCCTTTCACTCATAATCCGTATAATTTCAACAAGATTTTAGCTAAGCTGCTAAGTACGAGAGCAGATATAATACAATTGGTAGGGATATCCCAAAGAACGCAAGCCAAAAACACCCTACGTTATGAGTACGGAGCTGGTTGCCACAGAGTGACCTTCGTAGTTGGTGTTGGTCGTGTATCGTTGGATTAAAAGTTCAAAAAAGTATAGGCTAAGGTGAAGTATTAATTCACGTCCGCTCAGCCGGCAAGCACGTTAAGTCACGCGACTTCTGTTGCGCATTGATGGGAAATACCGACGGAAAATTCTTCAGTGCACTTGCAAACGAAAGTCAACCTGTCCAGTACGTTGTTGCCCATTACAAAAATAAAGTTAATTTTTGTTTTTTGAACATATGTGGGAAACATACTAAAACTTGGAATCATTTTTCAAATTAAAGAATGAAGAATATGACTTACTTTGTTTAACTGCAATTAACACGTTTGGTGCACTAAGCATGCTCTTATCTTAAAAAGAATAGTTGAAAGATTCATACATCCGTTAGAAAGTGAAAAATATTTTTCCAAAGCCCCGTAAAACCCCTGTCATCATGCATTTACTAACCTACAGTTTTAGTGCATCTTAGGCCTGCGCCCATGTACAAAACGAAAGAAAATTGCCAATGGTACATGGGGTTGTGCCCAAGGGCTCTCACTTGGTTCTCACCTACAGGTCCAGTGCATTACAGACTTTCGCCCATGTACGAAATTGCAGTTTTCCATGTTTGTTTAAAAAGGATTCATGACCCTTTCATAGGCGTGGGAAGATGTTTTCTCTTGGAGGGGTGGGGGTGGGGGGCAGGAAAGTTCTCGGTAGCCGACATAATGGTGATGCGGTAAGGTGTCCGGTTTTGCGCGAAGCACAAAGCCCCATCGCCGTGGAGTCCAGCAGCCCGCTGATGGGGTCCAGGGGCAAAGCCACGGTAGGGGTCCAGGGCAGTGGCGTAGCTAGGATTTGTTTTTCGTGGTTGAGCTATGGGGGCTGGATACTTTCGTAGGGGGCTGGAGTTTACTATCTAAGTGAAGCGCCACCATCAGTTGGCGCGGAGCGTACAAAGAAAATTTTGGATTTTGAAACCTCCCATGGCTGGAAATGGCATTTGCCAGGTCTAATCGTCTTTAACTCTGGTGAGAAAAGTTTTTGATTTTTCTCAGATTCAAACACTTTTGAGATGCTGATTAGCTCAATCCACTAGACGATGTATCCTAGGATCGCAAATCCGGAATCCTGCTGAATGTTGCAAGCAGCTGTTCTAGTGCACTTCTGAGTAAGGTATTTCCGTAGGCGTAGGGGAGCATTTCAGTTTGGGGCCAAAGATTTTTGTCCGAAAAATGTAATTCTGCCCATAAGACAGTCAAAGCAGAGCGCCATCACTGGCTGGCGCGGAACGTCCAGAAATTTTGAAACTTCGGTACCTCTCAGACAGTCGAAAATGACATTTCCCAGGCTTGTAAAGGGGATCCAAGCAGTCGCTTGAAAAATGTCAGTTCTCTAAGCAGAGTGCCAACACTGGTTGGTGCGAAGCGTACGAAAAGTTTTGACATATCTGACACCTCAGACAGTAGAAAATGGCATTTCCAGTGTTTATTTGGGGATCTAAGCAGTCGCTATTTTGAGTTTTCTTTTGTAAAAAATGTTCACTTGAAACTTAAAATTCTGCTATGAAACGGTCAAAGTGGAGGACTACAATAAGTCGGGGCAAAACGCAGTACAGGAAATTTTGAAAAATCTGACCCTTCAGACAGTAAAAAATGTCATTTCATATGCAACATTCCGTTTGCAACAAAATTTTTACTTGAAATTAAAATTCTGCTAGGAAGACTATCTACGCGGAGCTTCACCACTGGTTGGCGCGGAGTGAACAGAAAATTGTGAAAAATCGGATCCCTCATACAGTCGAAAAGGACATTTCCCAGGCTTATGAAACTAGGGGATCTAAGCAGTCATTAATTGATCAGAAAATTACCAGATAAAATATATCACTACCAATCGATGAAACGGTCCCGCATATTTTCGGGGGAAAACTACAAAAGGGAATTCAAAACATGCTAATGAATTTTGCACTATTGCGACTCTTGGTTAAATTTAATATATTGTGATAAAAATGTGTGCCCGAACTTCAGTCTACATATGATTTTACTTTTGAAAAAAGGAGGCATATGAGGATCTTAGCAGTCGCTATAGTTTGATCAGAAGAATCAGAAAATTTACCACTACCATTGGATGAAATTAAGTAAATGATTTTTCTTCTATTAATAACACTTTTTGACAGGATTGTCACATTAAAAAGGGTGTTTAACCTTTTTCTGCAAGATTTAAATTTTTTAACGAGAGTGAATATTTTCAATATTTTATTGCTAGACTTAGAAGAATAATCTCTGTGCTCCTGCCCAAAATTTAGATTTTGCGGGAATTTGGGACAGTCTTTTCCCTGCCGGTTCCACTTCACACAGGAGCTAAGTGAGGTCCTGTGAGGAAATAGTAGTAAGGTAGCGACCCTTGAAACTGCATTGACCCAACATGGGTTTGCTGGTTGCAGTGGCCAATGACTGGCAGCAGTGGCCGTGCAAGGTGCAAATTCCTTCCAACCATATTGGACCCAATATTCTACTCATCACACCAAGTATGATTTTGGAACGATTTTGTGCATCCCCAGGAATGGGGAAAAATCGCTACAGGAGATAGAAACACGCAAGATACTAGGAGCACACTTTAATCGACACCAAGTTAGCCCTCAAAATTATGCATCCAAAAACCCGACGAGTAAAAAGTCAAGACATTTCGAAGATATGAAGCTTGTCACAGTCTACCTGAATTTTATTCCGAAATTGTGGGGCAGAATACACTGCAACTGTTTGAAGGGCGAAAATAAACTCTCCTACGGCTCATCGTTAATGTGGGGTCCAGGGGGTAAAGCTCCCGGAACGTTTGCAGCTTTTGCACTCTGAAAAGTAATAATTGAGCCAAAGAATACCCGAAATTAATAAAAGCAACTTAAATTTGTTTAATTACTTTTGAAAAATTTATTTTGGGGCATGTCCCGCAACATCTCACAAAAATATTGGGAGCCAGGTCCCTCTGGATCCCCCTTCCGTCTCCTATGCCTTTACACATGAATATTTGGTTTATTTTGATGCTCAGATCAACTTCATATCTCTAGAGCTAACGGAGCTTCGCCCCTAGAAACCACCAGGACGTTGTCCCTGGACCCCACCAGAGGCACAAAGGCTCGCCCCTGGTTACCACGACGATAGATAGAACGTTATGAGCTCCATGGGCGCATCAGGCCTAGTCATATCCCGTCACGTTTCAAAACAAAATTTTCCACTGCACATTTACCTTATTTTCACCCCCCTCGCTGACATCGCAGTTATGCCACTGCCCGTTTTTTTTTCTCTAAGGTCACAATACTTCACTTAATTACAGGTGTCTCGCTTTAGCATATTGACTGCATCAAAAAGGAATATTCGGAGAGCTGAGGGAAGCACGTAACCCAGGACGAATGCAGGAACGTACCACAACTAGTGGAACGATCACGCTACCTTAATAACGAAAGGTACAAAAGGGATTATCTCTTGTGTGCTATCAAGCGTGGGTTTATTTTGAATGGTAACTTTGTACGGGTTTTTTATTCGTCTCTTCCCTTCTGGACACTCAAACAATCACTGATTGAAGGATAAAATGGTTTGCCTAGCAACCGAGACTAAGGAAACTTTCTGCTAATTCAAAAGCCTGGGAATTCTGTACGTGTAGTATATTAGGCCATCACAAAATTAACTTATGTAGGCTTTTTAAATTGGTTGTAGGTGAGCGAACACGGTAATAAGCTGGTACATGGCTAAGATTTGTTAGAATCTTAGCGTGAGCTAAGAAGGGGGTAACCAGGGTTGTCATGAATGGCGGGGAATTTTTAGATCACATCAACCAGAGACGGGTCTATGGATTGTAAGTCTTAATCATAAGTCTGGAACAGTGTGACATTGTATATCCCACACGGTCCCGATATACAGTATTCAGCTGATGACAATAAGTACAAGTGCTGATCACACAATTGTTTTTATTAAAAAACCGGAAACCTATACCAAATGCAATGGCTATCTCAAGCTCTAATTCAGTATTGTGGATTTGCATGGTACAAGCCGTAATAAACCCATCCGATTGTTTCTAGACGCTTCATTGAAAACTGTGTAGATATTTCATGTAAGGCTTTCTCAGACTGAATAGGCAATTGAAGAGATATAACAAAAGTTACGGAATGGCCTGACGTGTATAGGATTAGTTCGCCTCGATTCTTCAGTTTAAGGTTGACTTACATGGAGTATAGGCCAAAAGCTGCCTTTCGAGGAGTAACAAAGGGCCTAAGAGGATAGACCTTCAAACATCTGGTTGGTTTGTTAACACAGTAGGTGTCTCACAACAAAAGAGCGTTGGATGAGCAACTGAAGGGAAATCTATAGACTGAATAGACTTACGTGTATAGGATAAGTTGCTGTTCATTCACTCCACTTTTAGACTGGCTCACATGAAGTATACACCAAACAATCATTTTCTAAGAGTAACAAAAGGGCCTACTGGATTATTAATTACCCCTCTCTAAACAATTCGATGATTTCTAACTCCTTTGGTTGTTTGGTTGCTTCACAACAAGTTGGTGTCAATTCACTCCAGTTTAAGGCTGGTAGCATGGAAGAATAGTCCAGGCGATTCTTTTGAAAGCGCAACAAAAGGGCCTGAGGGATTATTACTGCTCTCTGCACAACGGGATAGTTTCTTATCCAGTAGTTGCTTCGCGACGAAAATGCGATGAACGTTTACGAACAATAGTGAACCAACAAGTAAACAAAGAATCTAACAGACCAAGCTGATTGGCTGGCACATGATAAACAAGGGTATGACGTTTCTATTTTGCAATTTCATAAGCAAAATTTTCTGCTGAAAATGTAACAAAAATACATAAAAACTATTATTCTCGCTTTATTTTATAAAAGCGATACAAAAAAGGGTTGTTAAATTTGATTCACATATGGGGACGGTTTTTTGAGGCACCCAACGGTTGTTTGTCGCTGGAAATTCTTACTGAATAATGTTAATAGTAACGTCACTTTAGCACTGTGTACCCCAATATATAAGCCATACGACTACTTCTTTGCTACAGTGATCTATAGGGGCGTACGTCATCACTCGACCGCTGCGCATAGGTTTGACACATCATGGCTTAGGATCCGTGTCATTCCTCCCTCCCTAGGTGGGTTGCTAAAGATTAGAATCGTTCACGATGACGACAAGGCTCGTTCATCTATTTACAGGGGACGTCCTTTCAGATGTGGGCAGAAGCGAACTAAATAGCCTGCGCGCATTGGGCTACTCAGACACTTGACTCAGTGGGGTACGATTCTCGATGACCAGCGTCTATGAAAGCGTGACTCTAATCTTTTGACTACTTTTCCTTTTCCAAATATGGTGGCGTGCTTTCGTTTTTGTAATTCATATCTCTCAATTTGATTAGTAGCAGTTGATCCCGAAAAGATTCTAGCGCCCTCTGTTTGCGCTTGTGTCCCCAATGGGTTGTCCGTATTTCTTCCCTAAAAGATTCTAGCGTCCTCTGTAAACAAATTATTTTTACTGAGTATTGCATTATATATAATATATATTTTTTTAGCTTTTGTTTTGTATCAACATGTAAATAAAGTTTCTTCCTTCAAGGAAAAAAAGGATTGCCCGAAGGAAAGTGAGAAATAGTTCAAAAAGATCTTCTAAACTTTGTTTCCATTGTCGACTCGTTTGAGGTTTGTGGCGTTTAAAAGTGTGCCACTGTATTTCTCATGTGATATTTTAAACCGTCCCAAATGTTACAATTACCCAAATAAATATGATTCATGTTCTTTAGAGTGTAAAGGGGTTAGCCTACAAAACGTCTTTTGATTGAACACTTAGGGAGTAAAACATTGTTATTTAAACTTTTTCAAAATGGCATACATTTCAAAGCTTCAGTTATTATGAAATAATCCAGCTTCAAATGTAAATTTTCGCAATGGCTTTATCTTCTAAAACACTATGCATATTGGTGAATTGGCTAGATGAAATGGGAGGAGACCGCAAGGAAGGGAGGAAAGGTTTTCAAGGAAATTGGAGGATTGGGACTTTCATTGGATTGAGTGAAGAGGGTACCGATGGAGTAACTACGGCAGTCTAGATAGGAGCTTCGATAAGACAACTAACATTGGAAAAAATCCACAAACTCTTACGGGTCATTATCATGGTACGTTTTAATTTTGTTATAATTATTTTGTCTCGAGGATCTTTCTCACGAGATAATCAAACTTCCTGGAGGGGGTGGGGTGAGGTGTGAGGCTTCTTGTATGGAGAATGTCCCCTACCCCAGTAATTGCGGCGTTACCAGGGTTTCAAAAGTGAGGTGCAGACTGAGGTTGAAGGAAAATGTTGTTGCGTGTGGAGTCCAGGGACCTTCTGAGGGTCCCTGGTTGGACCCAGATACAACGCTCTGTCATTACATATCTCTGGGGGAATAATTAACATCAGGGTTGGAATATTTGCTTCGAGTGGGGATATCTGGAAAACGGGAAATTGATCCCCTTGTCCCCATTGGTGCCACCACAACGCTGTTATGCCGCAAGCATCACCGCTGATTTTAAGATAAGTGAGCCCGAAATAGAAAAGGCATTACCCAAAGTGAGATTTTAGTTGGGTTACACTTTTATGAGAGGTTTAAAAGTCAAATTTTGAAGGATCTGGTAGTCCACAACGCTATAACAACAAATTAAATATTTCCAATCAGGATAATCTCTCGCCAACTCTTTTATAATTCAGTGTTGTAATCGAGACACTAAATATTCACTCTCGAGACACCTCTAGTCACAAGGCGTCTATTCGTCAGTCACGTCGAGTCTTTAGTAATTCTAGTCCGAGTCATGTCAAGTCTTCCCTTAGCTCGAATCGAGCCACTTCGAATTTTAGTTAAGGTTAAAAGTTAAATTTATCAGTTAAAGTTCAGTTAATTATGTAATTTCAGATTCATCGAGAATGTATTGTCCTCCTTTACACCTTTTAGGACAGCTCAAGGGCTTTATCCATAACCACCGCTACCCTTTCACCTAGCATTAGAGCTTTGCAGTTAGTAAGTTAGTTATATAGAGTTTTACGGCCCAGTTTCCAACCTATTGGTTTAAGTCGAACCGACCACGGCCTTTTTTCCTGTTATGGCTCACTGGCTTGGAACTCAGTGCCGTGTATACAGCTGTGGAAACTAATCGGTATATACTGCAAACTCTGCGCTGTACGGACATGGAACTCGTCGATGGAAGCCTTCTCTCCGTTCCGAAGGTGAAAAGAAAGTTTCTGTTCTGCTTTAGACTGTTGAGGTTTCAAATAAGAGATGACTCCAGTCAATACGAGTCACTGTGGGCAAAGGCTAGAGCCAAGTCGAGTCTTTGGAAATTTGTTAAATGGTGACTATTGTATAATTAACCCAGTCAATTTCCAACTTAGCAGTTATACTTCCAGCGTAATTCCTCAGTGGCGTAGGAAGCAAAATGAAACTGGGGCGGGGGGGGGGGGGGACAATTTTGGGCCATGCACCTCACCCTACCCCATTGACCAAAAGATACTTTTTGGGGGGATACTAAATTTTTTCGCTTTTTCTAAGAGCAAGAATAATTTTTGTACATTAAAAAAATTCTGATTTTTCTCGAGTGTGTGAACACCACTGTATTTTGAACGTAATTTGCGGCGAGCGGAGCGCCCCAGAAATTTGGGTCCTTCTACACATTTGTAAATATGGAGCGTATATTTTGCAATACAAGCGTAGCGTGCCGAAATTTTTGGCTTTCTTTTGAACAAATACTTTAAAGTCTGGAGTTTATTTTGAAGAAAAAAATGTGAATTTTTGAAAGAAATTTGGCTTTTGTAAGGACCATTAAAAAGTTGGGATGTTAATTGAAGAATCTGTACTTTATATGGGCAAAATCTGCTAAGTCACGTCCCAACCGGACCAATTCAAAGCCTTTGTCAGGGCCTTGAAATGCTCTCCCCCCTTTCGGGGAGCTTGGCCCCCTGTCGGGGAAATTCTGGCGCCACCCCTGCTTGGAGGTCAGTGGACCTCAGGTTGAGAATCACTCGTCTAAGGGATCATGGCGATTTTCCAAAACTTTCTTTGCTCTCCGCTATAGCCGATGGCGGCGATGGGGCAGTTTGGCAAGTGAAAAGTTTGCGTCAGAAATTCAGCAGCCCCGCAAAAATGTAATTAAGCCCCAAGGCACAACCCCTATCAAGAAATCCTGGTTACGTAAGTGGTGATGAATGATCATCATGGCACCCGTGTATCAGTTCGTAACGGTTATAATGCTTTCAAAAGCCATTAGTTCATTTGAAGTAAAAAGTCCAATCGAGAATTAACTTACGGTCCGACGAACCATATTCTCAGTGGTATGGTGATTTGTTCGTCATCAGGGATTGTGAAGTAAGTGGTGAAACCCCAGCATTCACTCATTTTTATTGCCCCGCGTACTTTAATTCTTCAGCAGAATAAAGAAAAATTATTAGGTCAAAAAATGATTTGTGTTTTGAATTGAATGATGGAACCATTTTGCTCGATGTAGACTTCGTGCCGATAAAATATGAAATTGATCTATTGGCAAAGTATTTTCTTCACAGAAGTAAATTTATGAGATATTTATTTCCTTTGTATGATTTATTATTGTATTCAAAAGTATGATGGAGCGTCAGGTATGATCATTTCTTTAACGCGAAGAATAGCAAGCCTATAAATGGAACTTTATTAACCTAATATAGTATTTTGGTCCACGTTAACTTGTGAGAACAAATATAGCCTATTCAAGTTAAGACCGCGTACGGTGGCAATTGCATGGAAAGCGATCTTTTTCAGCTGCTATCACAGTACTAGTGTTGACCAACCTAATATTAGGAACGAATTAAGAAACAATAGAACCAAAGATAAGAGTGAACAATCAACGCACACCGTAACGAAAATTTGGGTAATTTGGGAAAGCCTGATTCTGTCCGACTTGCCATAAAAAATACTTACCTGATTCGTCAAAGCGACAACTCATCCCGCCTGATTAAATTAATGATATGTCTTAAGACAGAAAAAAGCCGTGGCCGGCGGGCTGAACTTGAAACAATTGGTTGGAAACTGGGTCGTAAATCTAACCTATTCTAACGTGAAATGAGTTGTAGTACATTAGAGAATTCTTCTCCTTGACAAGTGGACGTCATGACTTGGCCGATGTCATCCCCTGGCCGATTCTTTAACAATAGAAATAGAAATCCGCAAACACCAATTGGTGCTCATTGGACCATGTAATCTCTAACAATGAGGCTTTTTGTCAGTTGCTTAACAAGAAAGGATTTCAAGGCCATGATTAGTTTATCCAGAGTTCAAGGTAGCTAAATCTGTAATGTAAATTGAATATTCTCCTTGTTTTGTTTGGACGTCAACAAGAGCTTGTACCATCCTGCCTGTTATAATGATATCTACAAAACCATAGGGGGATGTCACCCGCCCAGTGGCACTTCCCCTGTTTACATAACAATGCGTTCAAATTGTTCAGAGTATAAAATTTCGGGAGTGAAGCTCGGGGAGGAAACCATGAACTAGTATTAAAGGGGCAGTTTAAGCAAAAGTTAAATTTTTATATTTGAAAGAGGAGCCAAATCTACACAGTGTGATGAAACTTCCATTCAAATCGGACGCCTATTTCTTGCCAATGAGATATCAGTAAATGAAGTGACTAGATTTTTATTCGAACATGCGTTTGAGTGCAGCAGAGGTAATATCACCTCTTCACATTGACAATATATGCTTTGGTTCCCTTTGTTTTTTAGAGGGTTGTGTTGACCTTGAAGCTAATGGGATTAGACCTCCCTGTGGGGAATGCAGTGTTTGTAAAGTCCTCCTTCCAATTATGCAATCACAATTTTGAAAACTTGGGGTTGTTGAGGAGAAAAATGGTTGTAAAGTTGACAGAAAAACAAAGGACTGTTCCTCAAAATGTGGATGATGTTCACTTTTTGTTGAAAATTTGACAACTTTATCTGCCCATATCTTGAGAACCACACATCTGAGACCGATGCAAATTTCACTGAAATGAATGGGATAAGAACCCCTTTAACATACAAAAACTTGATGTGACCTTAAAGGTCAAGAGCAGTCCCCAAAGTTATTTTGATAGCAACATCTTAATCTCTGGCACAATTTCCTCAAATTTCTCTTCAAAGTATTCTTTATCATATTTTATAACTTCAACAAGCAGTTACCTCAAGTAATTTTCACATTTGAAGAGAATTTTTTTGTCAATGGACTCTTAACAGCCAATAACGCAATATGACAGTCTGCTACTCTATTTTAAGTTGGGTGTCTGCTCTTGCCCTTTAATCAGTCTGAACCAGGAAAAGGATGCAGTCTAACATTCAGCCTGCGCATTCTGAAACTAGCACAGAATTCGGCCCCACATTCACACAGCACAGGATTTGGCCTTACATTCGCCCAGCACAGGATTCGGCACACATTCGCCCAGCACTGGATTCGACTTACATTCAAATAACGGTAGCACAGGATTCGGCCTTACATTAGCACAGTTCAGGATTCGGCTTACATTTACTTAGCACAGGATTCATTATATTGATATGTACACCCAGCACAGGATTCAGCCTCACATTCTGAAGCTAGCACAGGATTCGGCCTCATGAGGCTGAATCCTGTGATGGGCGAATGAAGGGTCGAAATCCTGTGCTAGCTTCAGAATGTGAGGCAGAATCCTGTGCTGGGTATTACAAGCCGAATCCTGTGCTAGACAAATGAATTGTAACGCCGAATCCTGTGCTATGTGTTGAGCACCAGTAATGCCGAATGCTGTTCTAGCAAGGCCGCATCCTGTGCTAGCATCGGAATATGAGTCTGAACAATGTGGGGCTGAATGTAAGGCTGAATCCTGTGCCTGCTTCAGACTGTTTAGTCCAGAGGCTGGCGTAATCATGGCCACGGTACTTCGTTCCAGCTCGCTGTATTTTCCTACTGCAAGCAGCATCAGGCCAGCCTTTACAGCTCTGCGGAGGCTAGCAAGTGGGAGCGATAGCGTAAGTGTTACCAATCTTATCATTTCCAAGTAGGGAGGAAGCTATCGCAATTAAAATTTGTTCTTATTCATCCTATACAAATCAACGAAGGAACTAGTTCCGCGATGCAATGTTTGTGTTTACTGCAATTGGAGTGGACAGTAACGTTAGAGCTGTTGGCCTACATTCCTACAATTACCTGGACTTTTCAAATAGTGCAATTTCTACCCAGATTAGTTATTGAAATATGGAAACCCTTGAGGATCTCAGAGGAAAACCTGGAAGTCACCTCTCAAACTTGAATATTTTAAAGGCCATGTCCTCTCAGTCTCACAAGTCACACTCTCACCCCAAACACTCCAGTTCCATCCCCCAAACTTATTTCGAAGAAAAAGCTAAATAACTTTATTTTCATCTTATTTCTCATCAAAGTATCTTTAATTACATTTTATGACTTAACTATTGCATATATTCAAAGTAAACCAAGCAGTTATTTCTGGTAAATTTCACATTTGAAGAGAAAAAACATTGTCACATGACTCCCAACAGCCAATCATGAAACTGGACAGTCTACTACACTTCTTCGATTTGGGGTGACTGCTCCTGCCCTTTAAAGGGCTGACATAGGCCTAAGTTACTAGAAGTACTAAGTGTGGTTCTAATTTAGGATAAGGGGCCAGATCTTATGTCATACATCATACATGGATACGTACGCAATAGGGTTAGGTTTAAGGTTAGGGATATAATACACATACTATATGTACACGTACATGCATACACATACGCATGCATAGGTAGAAGGTTAGGGTGGACTTTATGTAGGTATATGCACACATGGGAATATAAACATCATTGGACGTTTAAATATATGCATACGTATGGGTAAGGCTACTTAAGTATGTATGTATACATGTGATTACTTGACTCTAGGGATACGTATGTATGTGCATATATGTATACTGGTCTATACGCTATACTGTGTATGTACCGGTATGTCAGGGGTTCCAATCCATGTTTAACCATTGCTTTTCCTTCTTCCACAGCATTAAACATTCACTTCTTACCACAGCAAATACATTATACTTCTCTTCTTGAGTGGAGAAGAAAAAAAAGAAACACATTTCACTATGGGGAAAAAAAACCTTGTTTTTCTCTGAAAAAAAAATGAAGTTTCAGCTCCCTCTTTTAAGTTGAGAGTTGTTTAAAATGTCATTTTGGAGAACTGATTCTACATTAGTACCTAAGTCCTACTTACATCCCTCCTACAACTGTCTTAAACTTATCCTTATCCAGATGCAATCACAGTTTGTTGCTTCAGGAAGAGTAAACAAGACCCAAGTGTTCTGGTTCTGGAAGGGTACTAAGTTACAAACAGATCTCTGCAAACAGGATATACGTTATCAACACTCTGATACTGTCCAGTCTGCATTTTGTGCACTCTAACATGAAGATCTTCGGCGTGGGCACTGACTCCTTCTCGACATAGCTGCAGGCAAGCTGTACTCCAGTCCAAACGCACCTGTAAATCCCCGTCATATGATAAACATACTGTATCCTGTTAGGGTTGTTGTATGCGCACAGAACATTTCTCCAAAATTCTTGTGGAAAAAATCACATCAAACACACACAGTCACTAAAACAGTGTGTCTAAAAACTGAATTTACAACACTCAGAATTGCCAAAATTTTGCGTACACAGTAAAATTTGTACACGTAAGAGAAGACATACTTTTACTATAATATTTCACTTAATAAGGTTAAAACAAAAAGCAGAAAAACTAATTTACAATTTCTAAGGATCCCATCGAAGCATCGTTACAACGGTGCGCAGTCAAAAAGTGTGTTTTGATCACACGAATAAAATCCCACACATAGCCTCCTTTGACTTGATCGTGCATTGGGGCTGAACCTTTGACCACTACAACTTATATATTATTAGAAAGAAGAAAAGGAACTCTACATTATAATGGGGGGGGGGGAAGCGATCCTCAAAAGTAACTTTTCTTTACCATTTTTGGGCTTAAAACATTGGTAACATGAACACAGTGGGCTCCAGAAATATCCGCAATTGCTTCCAGGTATCATTTTGTAGTGTTTTTTATGATCTTTTCATTTCTGAAGAAAATAAAATTGCTTTTTGCTCAGCCAACAATGCACACTCCATTTAAATGAAACAGCCCATTGATCCCCACCTACATAGTTTGTACTGAGCATAAATATGTTTGTGTATGAGGCCATTGTTGCTTAGCAACAAGGGATGTTCCGCCAATATGTTTACAGTACATACACTTTTGCATTGTATACACATGTGTGTGCAATGCCATTGTATGGTTAGTGAAAATACATACTTGTGTACGTATACGTAAGCACGTATACGGATTGCTATAGCGTTGACTGTGTGTGAGCAGGCTATGTGTGACTTGTTAGTGCATTGTAAGTACACAGAACCCAAGCTATCATGACATGGAGGAGTGATCACTGAGTGCCTTGCCCAGTTACATTGCATGTTCACACCAGCACATCTGGGGTACGTAACACAGTGATGAATAATCAAAGTGTCTGAGTGAGCAGGTTTTTGACCAACTTTTGCAGGCAGAACATAACACTGAAGCATATGGCGATTTGGAGAAATACTGTAGGATTATGGAGACAAAATCTGTTATTTTGAAAAGTACTGGCCTGATTTTGGTAAAATTTTGTATGGTTGCTTAGAAAAGGGTACTTAACAATGTGAATCATTCAAAATCATAATCATTCAAAGTCATATTTTTAGTGTGACAACCGTAATACTGTACTGTGCTATGCAGTACTTGTTTTGCCAATGAATGGTGTATGCATTACGGTCACGGGTACATAAGCATGTACAATCCCATATGGATTGCTACTGTGTGTTTATAATATTGTTGTTCATGCATTGCCGATGTACGATGTATATACTGTACGGAGATTGCTATGTAGCTTTGTATGAGCACAGAAAATCCCTGCATTCAATCACGGGGTGCAGTACATGCTATTTGAGCTTCAGTTCTTTTCACTTCTAAGTTACAATTTGAGCTTCAGTTCTCTTCACTTCTAAGTTACTTTCTGTCAATCAGAGAACTGTGCAAAATTGCCAATTGAGAATTTCTGTGGACTGTTACAAAAATTATTGTTTGGAGTGAGAGTGCCTTTAAATCAGTCTCATACTGTATGATGTGAAAAAAACATTTTCCTCACACTACTGTAATAAATGCCTACATATCATTACAGTGAACAATGCGCAAGCCTTCCTATCCTACAATAGTGGATGGCATGTTTGGTCTAACATTAAGAGCATCCGCCTCTGACTTGGAAGGCCCGGGTTCTATTCACTGGTCAAGTCATACCAAAGACTCTGAAAATGGAACCTCCTGCCATTGTGCATGTTGCAATGAAGTAGGGAAAACAAGCCAGTGGGCCACAAGTGAAAAATAAGGCTGTGGCCGACTCGCCTTGAACCAATACAGTAGGTGGAAACTGCCGTTAAGCTCTACCTGACTATCTGACTCAGGGCTATCCCAGCCCCATCAATACTAATTACTAAACATCTACACAAGGTCACTCAGATAGCAGCCTTTTACCAAGGTACGCATCCCAGCTTATGCAGTCCTTGAACATGACTCTACAGTGTGATACAGTATGCCCATTGTCTTTTAATACATAGTCAGCTCTATGGTGCTACATTCCTTTCCCAATCCACTATGGTACCACAGCACTACTCCACATTTTTAACTCAAATTCCCCGATTGAGCACAAATATAATCCAACTGTTGATTATTTTCCTAAAATTGTTGTTACTAGTATAATTTCTGGAAAACCTGTATGAAGAAATACAGTGATGACTGTTTCAGTGCAAGTGATTTAATGTAATGGGTCACAAACAGTAAATTGGGGTTGTATCAAGAGCAGGTTGACAGCATCCAACTTGCCTAAAGATAAATCAAGCCACATTTTATAATCTCATTGATCAGTGTAACTTAATTTGAATGATGTAAATTTGGATAATATCTTTTTTTATGTACCTTGAAGTAGCATAATTTTTAATGACTCAACAAGTCAAGAGACCAAACTGAAACTTTAAATTTTCAGAGAAAATAGTTAAAATACAATCACAAATTTCTCGCTCTCCACTCTCTACAGCAACAACCTCCAGTTAGTGGGCTGGTGGCTACTATATTTTAATACCAACATCTAGATGCAAATGGACTGATTGTTAGGCTTACTATTTTCGTTGTCATCTTAAGAAATGGTTTACATGAGCATTTAAAGTACACCTGGTGAAGGAGGATTTTCATAAAGAAATGCCTAGGATGGCTGCAAAAGCTGTCAGAATGAAACACTGAGCAAAGTACTCTCATTTCTCCAGCCTCAACATTCTAAGATGGAGCCTACTGTGATTTTTTTCTCTGGTAAATTCTACAATGTCCCAGAACCATGTCAATGTAAAAACTACCCCTGAAAATTTCATTAATCTTTCAAAGCACAATATCATGTACAGTAACCCTACTAGCCTATAACCTGAAATATTTGACTCTGTGTACATTATTTTTACACAAATGAACTGTTGAACAGAACTTGTTCCAGATCATTGACTACAAAGAAACATGAAAGAAAACACCATAAAGCTGGATATAGGTTTAAGGGCAAGAGAAGTCACCCCAACTTGAAGTTAGTGTAGTAGACTGTCCTATTTCATGATTGGCTGTTGAGTGTCATGTGACAGCAGTTTCTCACTTCAAATGTGAAATTTACTAAAAGTAACTGCTTGTTTTTCCTTGAATATGCAATATTAAAGTTATAAAATATAATGACAGTTCTTTTTAAGAGAAATAAGAGGAAAATTACAGTGATATTTAGCTGTTGGTTCAAAATAAGTTTGGGGGACTGCTCTTGACCTTTAATATGTCCAGGTATATTTAGAAGAGGCAACTTGGGATTTAAAAATAAACTTTTTTTGTAAGTAAATACATGACACAATCTATGGATAATCATAAATCTTTTGCAAAAATACAGTGTACATTCTGACATACGTAATATTTGCAGCATCAGCAATTACGGTGACATTAACAAATTATTGTGATCATTTGGAGAGCTTAAAGAAGTTTAAAAAACCATGCTTGGCTAAGAAAACTGCAGCTTCATTCATGTCATTTTGACATTTACAGTAGTGCAGGGTTCGATTTTTGTGGTTGTTTGATTGTCCAGGGCAACTAAAATTTCATACAGACAACCAAAAATTAAAAGTTGGTTGTCCGATGGACAACCATTTTTCTCTCACAATGAATTATATTTAAGCAGCTTGCTTTTATCTAATTGAAGAAGTACTGTATACTTTTGAGTAATCAACTCTTTCAACTCTTTCCATCATACAATATTTCAGACTTCGGTTTTTTTTGTCTCTCAAAAATCGTATCTTTTCATTCTTCAAAACAGATAGGCCTAACTGTTTTATAATTGTATGAAAAATGTTTTGGACGACCAAATTTTCTCTTATACAACTAAAAATACCAGAATGATTGCCTAAAGGACAGCCAAAGATTTTTCTGAAAATTGAGGCCTGTAGTGTACTGTACAGTACTGTAGTGCCTTACCAGTACCTACATGTACAGTTTCAACTTTGAAGCAGATTCTCCTCCCTCTCTCTGGTTTAAATTATCTTAAAAAGTTTCCAAAATATTTTTCACCTAAATTAAAAAGTTTAAATGTAATCTTTAAATCTTCAACAGTGTTGTTTTAGTGTCTATAGCCAGTTCTCAAATTTGAAAGCTGGAGATAACACTACCATTGTGTTTGGCTAGATCAAGTTGTGAGCCCCTCTCAAACTGTTTTATTTCACAAGCTAAGAAATTTACTAAAACAAAAAAATTAAAGGGCAATGAGTGCACAGGTGTTCATAAAAGGAAACTACTACAATGGCATAGTCAGGATTGTGTCATGGGGGTGGGGTTGGTGTCATGGGGGGGTTGGGGGCATGACATGAGCAAAAATTCTAAGGATAGAGAGAAAAAACTGCTGTTTTATGTTTTTTTTGCATTGCAAGGTTGGGTCATGGTGGGGGGTTCTAACCCCCAAAACCACCCCAGTGGCTATGACACTGTACAGTACAGTACCTTGACAGAATTTTGCAAGAATCAGTCACTACAAGTTCTACTTCTCACTTCAACTGCTCTCTTCTTCTACTCAGGTTAACTTGGGGCAAAAATTGTACCATTGCCATTTGATACCTTTCAAATTGAAAAGGAAAAAAAAAAAACACTTAAAATTTTCCAAACACTGTCGATTCAGAATCACATACTGTATCAATTGGAGAAATGATCTGGCTATAAAATCACTATAGACCCATTCTGTTGAATCTCATGGAGTCACTCTGCTGTGAAATGTACAAACTGTACATCCCTTACTGTACCTGACTGACAGTGCCATATTGAACAGTGATTCATATTTTAAGCAGCAGCAAGGGATAGTGGGGTCAATGAAATTCCCATGAAGATGGTGGTTATATATACAGTAATATAGGAAATTTATCCTGTAATAAACCTTTGGAAATAGTTTCAAAATCCTTTACCCAGTTTGGTATTTCCTGTTGTTTTTGCTTGGACAATGTCCGTTATTCCTTGCACAATTGTTTGTAGTACTTATTGCATTAATGCCCGACTCCATTTTACATTTGATATAGGTAGCTCTGAAGAAAACAGCTCTGTATGATTTCCACGTTGAAAATGGTGCAAAGATGGTACCATTTGCTGGCTGGTCCATGCCTGTTCAATACAAAGATGGTATCCTGAAGGAACACAAACAGTGTCGAGAACATGCAGCCATATTTGACGTTTCACACATGTTGCAAAGCAAGATGTATGGCAAGGACAGAGTTAAATTTATTGAGTCACTGACAGTTGGTAAGTCATAGAGAAATCTGACATAATCAGGAAAATATATCTGCCTTTAAGGTGATCAGTCATGGCTACAGGGTACCACAGTTTTTGGAGAAAAACTGTGGTTCCCAATTGTTGTATCCGACCACTGGTTCATTACTCCCCTAATAGCTGTTCCAATGAACAGCAGCTTTCATAACAATGACTCTGTTGGTACGATAGAAGCACCAAATCTTAAAGATTCAATGACAATGTATGACAAGTTGTGAAAAAGGTGCTGACGAAAAGGGGATTACATTATGTACTTACTGGTGCATTAAAGGGCTTGATCCCCTTTCTTTTAATTCTGAGATAAACTGGTACAGAATGCCTTGTTTCAGAGCTATTTTTAAATGGCTGATATGGCATGCAGTTGATACTGATAAAAGGTCTTAACAAGGTTGGGCATAGGATGATTTCTTCGCAAATGTCAACTACAGTATTCAGTGGTAGTGTTACAACTTCATTGAGAGTGGTTTCACACATGATCTTGAGCAGGGGATCAGATCTGGATCTGATCCATTCCTTAAGATCAACTATATAGTGTGGATGCTCACCCACTGAGGATCAGATCAGGATATTTTGATCCACACTCAGGGAAAGACCATATTTCACACAGGAATAGAAGAGTCCAGTGGGAAAGCTTGCAGGGTCCAAGTGACCTGAGATCAAGGTCATGTCAAACACAGCCCCTCAGAGATCTTGACAGAGCTTGTGCATCAGGGCATGACCGGAGGTGGGAACTTGAATATAAACCTGCTCAAAACCGGATCAAAGGCCCGGATCAGGATTTAAGGGCGTGAGTTTCTCAAGCTATAAACATCGATTATGCATGGCCATGCATCTTGTGCACTCAAGCCTTATAAGCATCTTTACTGTGTGCTGGAGGTGTTGACTCTTGAATGAATGTTCTGCCAAAAACCCAATCAAAGGCCCATAGGTGTAGATTTTAGAAGTGTACATTCTGTAAGGGGCTATTTCATGGCATGTGACCTATGTTGAAACATCTCATTTCTTCCTGCTTAATACAAACAAACCCTAGGAACAGAGTGATACAGTGGACAATAATGTCAGAGGCTCATTATGCAACTTCCTGTACAGTATGTTGATGGCTTGATCTGGGTTTGAAAGCAAACTTGTGATATCAAGGAGTTCTGATCACCCCCTCAAGGTTAGCTCTCCAGTATGAAAGCAGTTTGCAAACTTTAAGGGCAAGATGCAGTAGCAACCCTTATCAATCAGAGGGCAATACAGCAGGATGAAAATTGAAGAAACATTGGTCATCAATGTGAAATCATAAATCAGATCTGTTTGCTTCAACCTGACTATAGAAAGTGCGATAATTTCAGGTAGTAGTATCTTGAAAACTGAACATGGAAATTGAATGAAAATTTCACCAGAATGAATTATCTCTCTATAAATTATCAAAATTAAATTTGTGTCTAGATACTATACCTTCTCTTTCTTTCCGATTTCTCTATGAGATTAGATCTTTTGAAGGGTTTCCAAACTATAAGGTTAAAAAACAATCAGTCGTCGCTGGGGGACGAATTTTTAAAAAAGTTTGGTTGTCCCTTTAAATTTCGGCCCAATCATAATATAATGTTTGCCTACCATATGATTTCATTACGATTTGTGCAAACTCACATTCTTGTTGTATCAAATAGTCCTGTTGTGTGGAATTTTGCCTCCCAAATAATACTGCATGGTCAAGTGGGTAGAACATCTCACTTACACTTGGGAGGTTGGGAGTTCGAGTCCTGTCTGGCTCAAACGAAAGAGTTTGAAAATTGAACCTGCTGCTGGTGTGCACTTGTTGCTCAGTGGAAAGGATGGAGTGGAGAAAACAAGTCAGTGAGCCACAACTGCAAAAAAACTCTGTTGCTGGCTCGACTTGAACAAATTGTTTGGAAACTTTAAAGTGGGTTGGCAGGTATAGGTGTAAAGGGGTGTCCCACAGACAACTAGGAAATAAATATTGGTTGCCCTAGGCAACAATCACCTGTCAGGAGCAAGCTGACAACTGCTGCATGATATTGGGCCATGTATTGTGCTTAACTTTTTTGCATTTGTTTTCTGCACAGCTGACGTGGAAGGATTTGCAGAAAACACTGGTGGTCTCAGTCTGTTCATGAATGATAATGGCGGCATCATTGATGATCTCATCATCAACAAAACTGATCAAGATTTTTTGTACATTGTCTCTAATGCTGGTTGTGCTGACAAGGACCAGGCACACATTCTAGTGAGTAGATTTTCATGAATTTTAACCTTTATCATGCTGAATTCTTTTGAGGGCCCCCTTTATTTTTGGAAAAGTTTGAGCTATATAAGTCCACACTACAGCAATTTTTCTTTTCCAGAAATGACCTATTCCAGTCGAACCCCATCATATTTAAGAGTTGAGGCCAAAAACACGAGTGGAAGGCATTCCTTTGTTTTAGATATTGTGTATTGAATGCTTTATTTGTGCAGCGCCCTCACAATGACCTATGTTGCTGACAGCATGATAAGGGTTAAAAAAAGGGTTAAAGAGCAAGAGCAGTCCCCAAAATATTATTTTGAAGCAACAGGCAACGGTTAAATCCTACGATTTTCTCCTCCTCATTTCTCAACAAAGTATCTTTCATAATATTTTAGGAGGCTTCGGGATTGCATATTCAAGGTAAATCAAGCAGTTGCTCATCGTAAATTTCACAATTGGAGAAAAAAATGTTTCATGATTCTCAAGAGCCAATCATGAAACAGGATAGTCTACTATACAAATTAAAGTTGGGGTTACTGCATTTTTCCCCTTTAAAGTGAATCACTTGTCACCCTTATTTAAATTTTTGGGTAGGGAGACAAAAATACTCAATTTTTTCTGTCCTCTGATTGATGTCTAATTCAGACGTTACAGAATTGCTCATATTACATGGCATTCACTGAGAGTGTAATGATTATGAGCTCTTTGTATCTTTTGTATCCATGGGCGTCTGGAAGGGGGGGCAAGGGGGGGCACTTGCCCCCCCCTGGAAAATCAAACTTGTGAAAAAATTAATTAAAAATTAAAATAAAAAAAAAATTACAAATAGATCATCAAAATATCTTCACTCACAGCGTCAATTTCTACTGAAATATGCGGCCATTTGACCACGAATAGCAAAAGAGAAGATGGTATGCTGAATAGTGAAATCGTAATTTGGGGACCATCGTTTGTGATATCTATTTGAAATTTGTAATTGTAAAAACTATGCCAAATTTGTACTAGTTGTCAAGTATGTAGTGTGCATATGGCATCCGACTATTGATGAATGCGTTGGTCTTGGTTTGGTCCCGTGCTGATCTCAAGTGGCAACACGCAGATGTAACTGGGATATACAAGGTGAATATGGGGGGGGGCGGGATGATTCATAATTGGGTAAGGGATATAGGCCTATAGAGGCTGTTTGACAGTTGTAAGTTTTATCGTGCTCAGGCGTGCAAGGCCATGACCGAAAGGCAGATTTACCTTCAACAATTTTTTTAGATTGAAAATTCTAAAAATCTAAAAATTACAGACATGAAATTCCTGTTTAAGGGCTGGGTACATGCAGCTTATAACACTAGCCAAGTGTCGTTTCTGGCCATCTGGAGGGTTTGTAAGACCCAAAATTTTCTTGTACGCTCCGATGGTGGCACTCCGCTTAGATAGTGTACACAATTCAATCATCCATGAATGACCTTGCCCCCCCTTGTAAAAATTTCTGCAGACGCCCATGTTTGTATCTTGATGTCATCACCGTACAGTAACAATAGAGATGGAAGGAAAGAAATGGCTTGTGTAGTCCAGTTCCATATTGGATGACATTTTCTTTCTAATTTGTTGCCTTTGAAATTGAGAAGTGTAGTTCAAATGGATTAATTGTGGATTGTTCTTAGAAACCTTCTTTATATGACCTGAGGAGGTATTAAACTGAGCCTAACTGCCTCAAATGCCACCTCAACAAAACCACTGACCAACTGTCCATTGGCAAGTAACATTTTCAAGAATGCTAGCTCTATTGAACATAGCCTCCCCAGTTTGACCAGTTTCATTGAGCCTCTCCTTGTACTGTAAGTACAGTAAGCTACTAAATTTGCCTACAAGTTCATGCATAAAGGCTATTCAAAATTATGTGGGGTTCCTCTGCTGATCACTTTGGAGACATTTGGTAGTTTTATTTGATGGAGGCAATGCAGTTTTCAGTGCTATGAAATATATAAATCTTCCTAGAGTGCTTGACCAGATTGAGGTAGGGAGTAACATTAACGCAAAACTGAATTACAGTAACATTACATTGACATTTTATTTTGGCAAGTAAATTTTGTATCCTGCAAGGTAGTTTGAAGATTTTTGTCAAAATCTGTCAGGGCTAGAAAAAAGAGAAAAAAATCAATTGTCCTAGGGATATTGGTTACAAAACATTGGTTGTCCCTCCAAATGTTAGGAACCTTGCACCACTAAAAGTAAAGATTTCATTGCAAGTTGTGGAAACTCAGTCTACAGTAGTCCAGTAGAAATGTCAGTATTAGGAGTTGCATATGCATTTTAATAGAATTCTATTGAGCAGAATTTTGTTTCCAGACATTCAGTTTTACCATGAAGCAGGATGACATTAAGTGTGTAGGCAGATATAGGTATACGTGGCAATTGTTGGATGGACAAATAGAAAATAGAGTTGGTTCCTCAGGCAAAAATCACCTCAATGTGTGGGGCGAGTGGACAACTGCTAATTTTGGGCCTTGTGTGACCTGTATCCACTTGGACATTGCACCATCACCTGCTTTAAAATGATTTCATATGGACAAATCCGAACAGCAAGTGGTGGTCTGATTTCAGGCGGCCATATATTGGATGTATCACCTTTAAATATTTCAGTTATCTGATTTCATGTGTCATGGATGGTTGCACACTAAACATTTTTGTGACTCCTTCAATTTCACTGAAAATGAGACTTCATGTAGACAATTAATGAAAACAATTGAAGGCTGATGGACCCCACTTATGGCTGCCTACAGTCACTATTTTACACAAGCCTTGATTGGATTTGTGTATATATTCAAAGTCCAAGTGAAGATTATTGATTGTTGGACTTAAAGTTTCTCTAATATCATCTCAGATTATTTCAATTCTCTTCACTTAAATAACCTTAAATTTAAACCAAACCAATAGCGTACATTCAAGACAGAGCTGCAGCAGTCTGCATTGACTTATAAATTACTTGAGCAGTATTGTCCCTCACATACTGTAGTGGTTAGAGAATCCTCCTTGGAGCTGGAAGGTCAAGAGATGGACTCCTGGCTGGATAAAATAAAAATTAAAAGTGGAACTCAATGCCATAGTGCTTTGTGCTCAGCATAAGCAATGGAGTAGGGTCCAGTGAAGGACAAATTTGAAAAGTTTTGGTTGTAGTCGGCCTGAATTAAACCAATTGTTTAGAAACTGAGTCCTAAAATCTGATCAGACTAACCAGCCAACTAACTATGATGAGTACAAGTTTACAATAATTGGGATTGGAGCTGACTTAATTCAAGCCATTTTTTACCAACTAAAGTTGAAGAGTAATTTGTGAATGAATGTCAGTCAAAGTAAAGGTATCAAGCTCTCAGGTTATGCTAAAATATATATGGGCATAGAATTACTGGAAAATCCTCTGTCTGTGGGAGCACTGTTTCCCTTTAGGTGTGAGTATTTAGGACCCAACTTCTCACAGAAAATTAAGAAGGGTAGCAGTCACTTGTGTGCACCTAGTTTTCAGAGGGATATTTCTTGGGGTGGCATGGGGAGATGATCTGGGTGAGAGTTATCCAGTGATAGTTTTCAGGGCAGGATGAGTACAGTAACAACACTGAATTTAAGCAATTAGATGCTACAGGAGGTCATATAAGTTTGCTATTTCAGTAAGTGAATTTTAGCATTTTTACTATTGTTGGAATCAATGACCAGTGGTCTAGAAGAGATCCAACTGGTCAGATAACTTGGGAAATAAGTTAAGATTTCGTCAGAAGTTACCCTATGACTCCCTAGAAGTCAGAGCCACTTCTGACCAAATTTTAATGCACTTGACTAAAAGAGTTGAGAATGACTTGGTTGTGCCAATTGAAATTGTTCATGATGATAAGATGTGCCTTTAAGTGTACATTGTTCATGTCAAACATGTTTGTACCTTTTGCAGGAAAGACTGAAAGAGTTTCGAGCAAAAGGTCATGATGTCACATTTGAACCAATTACAGACATGGCTTTAGTAGCTGTACAAGGTAAGACTAGTTTAATATTGAAATTGACCATATGTTCCTGTGATTCTTGCATCTTCAAGTATTAATGTAGAAGTCGTCACATTAAGATGCAGGATTACTTGACTCCCCTTGCAGTTCTCAAAACTTCCTAAAGTAAAATGAAAGGGGGTTTCCTTTTTTTATTAAAAGAATAAATATAGCCCATTTACTTTTTCTCAGCTTTACATAAAACTTGTCTCAGACTAGCTGCACAAAACAAACTCTACGAAGGGGTATTCTGCTTCCGAAAGTTTTGAAGTTAATAGCATTAAAGTTTACCAAACTTGTAACTCTTTTGACTTAAATCCTAGAATCCAGGAGCGACCAAACAGGAATGGGATGGGGGGAGCTAGGCGAACTTATCCTCTCCCAAAGTTTTTAACAGGGTAATAGCCCTGAATAAAGACATTTTTTTTCTAAAAAACACTAAAGTTACATATAGTGTTTGCGTTAAGGTATGGGTTTGAGAGATTCCTGCAGCTGTACAAAAAAATACCCCCACCCCCCCCTGGAGAAATAAAATAAAATGGCATGCAAGGGGAGGGGGTTTCTTATTTTTGGTTTCGATGATAAGAGAAACCTATGCAATCATGATGGTGTGTGTATATACGTGTGTATGTGTATGTGTGAGTGTGTGTGGGTTTGTGGTGCTTTGCTTGTTAGCACATTATCTCAAGACAGGAATGTCTTACAGTTTTCAAAGTTGGTACATGGATGCCCCATATTGACAGGAAGAACCCTATTGTTTTTGGTGGAGGTCAAAGGTCATCTGGGGTCACAAGGGGTCACCAGGGGTCAATTTCTCAAAACTTTGTTAGCACGATATCTCAAGATAGGAAACTTGGATAGATTTCATACTTGGTATGTGGATGCGTTATGGTCAGAAAATGGTCCCTATTGTTTTTGATGGAGGTCAAAGGTCATCTGGGGTCACCAGGGGTCAAAGGCTGAAAATCTTGTTAGCACGATGTCTCAAGATAGGAAACTTGGATAGATTTCATATGTGGTATGTGGACCCATTATGGTCAGAAGATGGTCCCTACTGTTTTTAATGGAGGTCAAAGATCATCTGGGGTCACCTGGGGTCAAAGGCTGAAAATATTGTCAGCACGATATCTCAAGATAGGACACTTGGATAGATTTCATATTAGTATGTGGACCTGTTATGGTCAGAAGATGGTCCCTACTGTTTTTAATGGAGGACAAAGATCATCTTGGGTCACTGGGGGTCAAAGGCTGAAAATATTGTTAGCACGATATCTCAAGATAGGAAACTTGGATAAATTCATATTTGGTATGTGGATGTGTTATGGTCAGAAGATGGATCCTGTTGTTTTTGACCGAGGTCAAAGGTCATCTCGGGTCACCTGGGGTCAAGCACGATATCTCAAGATAGGAAACTTGGATAGATTTCATATTTAGTATATGGATGTGTTATGGTCAGAAGATGGTCCCTATTGTTTTTGACGGAGGTCAAAGGTTATCTGGGGTCAAAGGCTGAAAATATTGTCAGCACGATATCTCAAGATAGGACACTTGGATAGATTTCATATTAGTATGTGGACCTGTTATGGTCAGAAGATGGTCCCTACTGTTTTTAATGGAGGACAAAGATCATCTTGGGTCACTGGGGGTCAAAGGCTGAAGATATTGTTAGCCTGATATCTCAAGACAGGAAACTTGGATAGATTTCATATTCCGTATGTGGATGCCTTATGGTCAGAAGATGGCCCCTATTGTTTTTGGCAGAGGTCAAAGGTCATCTGGAGTCACCAGTGGTCAAAGTCTGAAAATCTTGTAAGCATGGTATACCAAGATAGGAAACTTGGATACTTTTGGTATGTGGAACCATTATTGTCAGAAGATGGTCCCTATTTTTTAGAGGAGGTCAAAGGTCATCTGATGATGGGATTTTTTGAAATGGAACATTTGTGTATCATCGAAACCTCAATGCAGTTTTGCATTCTGGTTATAGAAAAAATATAGGAAATAAACTTCTTCCCAGCTCCACCCAAAGCTTGGAGCAAACTAATACTCTCCTGCTAGCTGTGATGTGAACTCTGCATAGTGACCATCCATGTGACTGGTTTCTAAAAAGACAATGTAAAAATCGCAGCTCTTGTCCACGAAGGCTCCAAATATTACATATAAAAAGATGATATTGCAATAGATGTACACTACATGCCTGTTGTGCCTCAATATGAAATAAAGGGATCCCTCTTTTGTATCTCAAATCCTCCTCAAAATATGAATGAAGGGGGAATTCCACTTAGATTCAATTTTAGTGCAAACACTGGTAGCTCTTTTCCAAATAAAATGAAAAACAACATGCTCTCATATTATTCTCACCCCTCCAATAGAGAAAGATTATTGTTTCCCCATGCACCTTCACATGGTAGAGTCCCTGACTCAATCTCTGTCCTTATGACATTTGACCCTTTTTGTACAAACCCTTCTTAGATATACATATATATATATATATATTTCACTAATTCGGCACTTAGGGGAAAAGTTGTTGTTGAAAAGTCGACCTTAAGGGGAAAGATTTTTTGGGGCGAAATATAAGTTTCGCCGTAACGTTTCTACACACTTTTTATATAGGAATACGTGAATGGACAAGGGCGCCTTCCTAGATTTAGAAAGTAGATACAATTACTTCAAAGTTGTCAAATTTACGGACACCTAGCTGTCAACACGAACGGATGGCTGGCCATTGAAATAACATTGATTATATTTCTAGACGTTAGGGCGAATCCTTTTTCTTATGTATTTCATTGTTATTTTTTCGCCCTATGTACACGCACATATAACAATTTCCCCCTAAGGTGGGAATTAGCGTTATATACATATTTCTCAAATATATTGAACCAAAATTGTAGCCACTTTTTTTCTCTCCATCTGTCAGGTCCGGCAGTTGCAAAGGTTTTACAGGAAGGAGTAGACTTTGATCTCAGCCGTTTAAAATTCATGAACACAACAGTCACTAAAGTCTTTGGCATTGAGTGTAGGGTAACAAGGTGTGGTTATACAGGTGAAGATGGCGTGGAGGTGCGTATTTTCATTCATATTCAAGTTTTGCCCTGTATGTCACCTATGATTTATATTTTTTATTGATTCCTTTTCTCACTAATTGACCTATTCTTACCTTCAAATTGTTACAGGAGTAATTTGATACATCGCTTCTTGAAACTGGAAAATTTCCGTTTTGAAAATTTAAACAACTTTATTTGATTGGTTGGTGCTACATTATTTCAGTTGATATTACAAAATGGAATTTGGCTTTCAGAAATCAATAACTCTGCATTTGATCATAATTTATGTAAAAACCAAACAGCTACATTATTTTGACCTCCATTTTGTCTCTATATCTACTTTGAATATTAAAATGACCCTAACCTTTGTAAAGGCACACTACTTTCTCAATTACAATTAACTCATTGAAGCCTAGTGAAAGGGAGTGGAGATGGTAATAGACCTCCAAATTTCAAGTTTTGTCAAGGGTTTCATAAATTTTTGTCTGAAAATGCATTTGAACACCATTCATGTGTCAAAAAATTAAAAAAAAAAATAATCAGTTTAACAGTCACCATTACTACCATGATTGCTAAAGAAGTGTTACATTTTTAACCCTTCCCCCCTCCTGCAAGTTTTAGTCCCTATTAAACTTTGTTTTTAGCAGGGGGCCCCATATTTTCTTTTAAAGACAAAAAGCAATTGCCTCAAAGTCATTTTGAAACAACAGTAAAATCTCAGAAATTTTCTCACATCACTACCAAACATCATAATTTAGAATATAACATTAGATATTCAAGGAGTAATTTCTCCCAAATTTTACAACTCAGTGAGGAAAATATTGTAACATGATTCTCAAGAGCAACTCATGGAGTAGTATAGACCATGACCTTTATCCAAATTGGGGTGACGGCATTCCATCTTTAAAGGGCAAGAACAGTCACCTTAAACTTATTTTGAAGCAGCAGCTAAATATCCAATTTTCTTCTCATTTCTCTTCAAAGAATCTTTCATCATATTTTATGACTTCAGCATTGCATATTTAAGGTAAAAACCAAGCAATAGCTTTTAGTAAATTTCACATTTAAAGAAAAAAAATGGTTGTCACATGACTCTCAACAGCCAATCATGAAGCAGGACATCCTGCTACTGTACACTGCTTTAACGTATGCCTGCTCTTGCCCTGTCAATACAGCTTTGAAAATCAGTCTCTTACCTGGATGGTGTGATATAACTCTAAGAATTTGGTTATGTTCATCATCTTTTATGATACATACCTGTAAATATACAGACCTTTTCATTCATATCCATTTTAGAGTGACATTTTAGCCTGTGGCAACGATATACAATCTGGATTCATTAAAAGTATGTAAAGATATATGGTACATTAGATCTCCTGAAACAATCATCACCTTATCTGAGTTATAAATAGAGTACCAATTAGTCCTTCAGCAAACCTGTTGGGAGTGTGATGTCATGGGACATATTTGTTGTGCAAAGGCAGTTGAACTTCACTTACAGATGTTGGAAATATGAGGCTTCTGGGTGTACATTTTCAGTTTCTTTGTTTATTTGTTCCTTCTTTCAGATATC
Organism: Holothuria scabra; assembly: GCA_037179385.1. NCBI lineage: Eukaryota > Metazoa > Echinodermata > Holothuroidea > Aspidochirotida > Holothuriidae > Holothuria > Holothuria scabra. Next base: position 23,243,022 of record CM074181.1, read on the forward strand.
TGTGCCAATGAATGAAGCAATTTCCCTCGTTACAAAATTACTCAACTCCAAAGCAGGATCTGTTCAGCTTGCAGGATTGGGTGCTAGAGACAGTCTTAGATTAGAGGCTGGTTTGTGCTTGTATGGGAATGATATTGATGATAGTACCACCCCAGTGGAGGCAAATCTCTCATGGACTATTGGTAAGAATTGTTTTGCTTTTCTGTTACTATTAAAGGCATGTATTCATCACTCCAGACTGTTTTCCATTCTCCCAACCTACCTACTTTTAGCCCCTCTCACAGGTAGATGGCTTGGGTTTGATTTCAGGTCGAGTCATACCAAAGACTAAAAATGGAACCAACTGCCTTTGTGCGTGATGCTCCTCATAAGCAATGGAGTAGGGAAAACAAACCAGTGAGCCACAACTGGAAGAAAGGCCGTAGCCAGTTGGACTTGAACCAGTAGGTTGGAAACTGGGCGGTAAAACTCCATCTAACTAATTAATTATCTAGCACCTCCCACACTGGCTGTCTAAAACTCATCTTCATCCCGACACAATCCCAGTTCATTGCTTCATGATGAGTATGCAAAGTAGACCCTAATGTGTAATCATAAGACTCATAAGTGTGGTGCATGTTGTCTAATATGAGCTGCAGTACTTAGCATTATTTCAATTTGCTGCCAAGTGAGAATTCCTGTAGATGAGCACTAAAATCATAATTGGGGGTGAAGAATGACTGCCTTTAAGATTTGAGAGGCAAACCTTGTTGTTGGGGTTGGGGGGTATACTGGTATTGATGTGAATACTGGTACTAGGGGTACAGGCAATAAAAATACTGAAGATACTTGGTGTGTTTCTAACACTAGTTCTTGAAAAAATACCAGTACCCGAAAAAAATTGCCCTGGAAAGGTCAAGATAGGAAACAGGAGTATTAATTATGATTGTGCATGACTCTAACTGTGGTAGGCAAAGTCAAAGCAGAGGTTTCTGCACGTTAATAATGCAATGATATGCCCAGCTGCATCATAGTATAGGATAACAGGGGTGTCATGCGCAGTTTAGGTTCCTTCCCACCTGACTTTCCTGCCCAAGGTTTGAGAACAGGTACTGCCTCAATACCAGTTCTGTGAGCTTTACAGTACCGGTACCAATATTTTCATGGTACAGCCCAGCCCTACTTGTGGTTGTAGAATAGTCATTATGCAAAATATCCCTCACACACATTAACTAGCACTAAGGTGTTTAAAACCTGATCTCTGGGAGAAAAGTCAGGATTTTACTTGATGATCTACATTGTGTAAAGACTGACCCTAATTGGATGGATCTTTTATCATACTATTATTGATTTTACAACATTTTAAGGATATGAGGGGCTATAAACTATAGCTCCGAACATCAAGTAAGACCATGGCTCTCGCTCGTTGGTTGGGGTTTAGTGGTATGTGGTTTGAGTAAGGACTATTTTGCTATGTTTGCCTTGGAATTCAAAGGGCTTTATACAAACCTTGGTAGAACACAAAGAAATTACGTTGAAGCCAACTCAGGAGAATTGGTTCAAGTCATACCAAAGACTATAAATATGGAACCTTCTGTCTTTGCACGTGATGCTCTGCATAAGCAATGGAGTAGGAAAAACAAGCCAGTAAGCCACAATTGGAAAAAGGCTGTGGCCAGCTAGACTTGAACCAATATGTTGGAAACTGGGCCTTAAAACTCTATCTATTACTAGCTAACTACATCTATTTTATGTTTTGTTCCCCAGTGTGGTGCACTATATCTGAAAACTTAACTTAGCTGGACACTCAGTTCTAACCCACAACACTTCGGGGCTTATTAAATACTTTTTTTGTATGATAATCCTGGTCAATATATATATGTTATACAATATGCGAAGGTGTCACTTCTTATTATTAAAGTTAGTGAATGCAATATCCAAGGTTGTACAAGGTTGTACAGGTCCTGAAAATTTTGAAAAGTTGGGGAACACTGACACTGGAATTCCCTGGTCTTGAAAGGCCAGGAATGAGCATATTTTCAGAGGATTATGGAAAAGTCAGGCAATGTTAGGAAGTGGAATTATTTTTCTGATCTTCTCAATGTTCAGGTACATTTTTTTGTGATAAAAAAGATGTTTTGTTATTTTGAATGCAAATGAACTGTGTATGATAATCCCAGTCAAAATATAAAGTTATGTATGTGCTTGTGGCAGTAATGATGTCATTGAAACTGATGCTGATTATTTTTTCAGCTAAAAGAAGAAGAAAGCTGGCAGATTTTCCTGGAGCTTCCAAGGTTTTGACTCAGTTGAAGGAGAAGCCAGAGAGGCGCCGTGTAGGACTGGTGTCATCGGGTGCTCCTGCAAGACGTGAGTCTATTCAATCACTTTGGGAGTTGTTTTATATTTAAAAGACAAGTCTAGAACCAAATTCAGGTCTGATAAGATGTTAAAGAAAAAAATCTTAGCATTCTGATGTAGTTTTCATTCATATTTCATGTTCGGTTCATGAGACATTAATATTGACACTTTTTCTACAGAGGGTGAATTTGAAGCAAGCAGGGGTGATGTCATGAATTCACATTAATGTCCTAAGTTTTGTTTGTCTTTAGTGTTTGGCTTATTGTTGTGCTCTTGCATTGTTTAAGGGGAGAGTCATTTATCTAACTGGCCAGTATGGGCAGGTGGGCAAAGGAAATATGTAAGTGACTTGGCCATAACCTCACAGTTAGATAAATGACTCTGACCTAAGGATGCTATCTTGCCCCTGAGACATCTGAAGTTTTTCAAAATTCCATTGCTCAGGATGGTATCAATATATCAGAAAAAAATTGTTAATAAATTTCAAAGAAAACCAAAACATTGGCCAACAATGTGAATGACAGGCTATATATTACAAGAAGACCTGGAAGAGGGGTTGTGGAGGGGATGGATGATGGAAAGTAAATCAAGGTGTGGTATGTTTGCATCTTCTTTCCACAGTAGCCAGGGACCATTGGAGCATAAAATGAAAAGACTGAGAAGTTGACTGGCTATTCTTAGAGATTGTCGAAGGACTCTTGTCCCACACTCTTTAGGTACCTCTGATCCATATTAGAAACTGAAGATGTTCCTGACATGACATAGGGGTATGGCATCATTGCGGTTCACATAACCTTACACAAAGCATATTCTCCCTAGCCGGGGTTGTTGGTCTTTGTTATGTTTGTGAGGTTTTGTGGCCCAGTTTCTAACCAACTGGTTTAAGTTGGGCCAGCCATGACCTTTTTTCCAGTTGTGACTCACTGGTCTGTTTTCCTACTCCAGTGCTTATGTGCTGAGCACCAACTGCCATTTTATAGTCTTCAGTATGACCCGACTGCATTTAGACCCCAGACCTTCCAGCTGCAAGTGGGATGCCCCAGCAGACCCACCTAGGTGCTTGGGGCAAACTATGTCAGCAAGATGTACCGGCTCCAGTTGTTTACACACTAACTTATATTGCTCTAATTCTTGTGAAACATTTTGGCATTTAAATTTACAAATTATTGTATTGAATTAAAGGATGTTTTGTACTTCTATGGAACTCTGGAAGAAATTTAGAGACTCTTTATTCTTTTCTCAGGCTCTTGAAAAGAAGTGTCAGAGTATCAGGACCCTCAGATTGTGAATCCCAATGAAAACAATTCAAACGGTGTTTGATCGTCTTACGTAGCCTCTGAAAAATACCCTTAAATCCTAGCTACCAGGGGAAGTACAGTAAGGTCCTATTAAAAATGAGGAATGTGTAAACAGTCATTTAATTTTTTTTTTTTGTAGTGTCCATGTTTGTTAGATGTTATGAAGTGTGTCTTAGGTCATGAAATTTAAAAAAAGAATATGTTAAAAACTGCAAAATTACTCTAATTCTTCCAACTCCCATTACGATATATTGTTCCACTGATGAGATATGTTGAAATATATTCACTTAAATCCAAAAAATTCATTGCATAATAATCTGTGCCATTCTTGCAGTACAACTCAAATTAAGTGCCTTGTTTCTTTTTGAGATTAGAAATGTTTTCAAGACCCTTCAAACTTCCTGTTTCCTTGTATAGCATGTCATAAAGAGAGGACTTATACAGCAAGTCACCTCATAGTTTGTGGAAAGAAAAAGAAATAGCACAAGAAGAACATCACAGCTTATTGCACTATCTACCATTTTACATGGAGAGAGAATAGAAATAAAAGATTTCATTTCTCATACATATTTCTTTGCACTGAAATTTCTTAGTATATACTTTATGGGGAACATTCCATAATAAACTAGAAATGATGGCTGCATCTAGTTCCCTTTAAAGACCTTAAATAGTGCAAAGCTTTCTACAATTTGAATAAGTATACTCTGCCGTCCTGGTTGGAGTGGCTTTTTCAATCATGTGACAACATTTTTCATACAAATTTGCTGACTAAATACAGAATTCCTTGATGTAATCTGTAACTTTTTGGCTTCAGATGTCATGAAATACTGCTAATTACATTAGACTAGATGGGAGTTTTACAGCGCTGTTTCTTACCAATTGGTTAAAGTTGGGATGGTCATGGCCTTTATCCAGTCATGGCTCACTGGCTTGTTTTCCCTACTCCATTGCTCATGCTGAGCACCAACCGCAATGGCAATAGGTTCCATTTTTAGAGTCTTCAGTATGATCTGACCACGAGTCGAACTCTAGACCCTCTGTCTGCAATAAGAATACAAATTTAAAGGGCAGGAGCATACATTCAGGTCATTTAATATTGTGGGGAATGCAAATCAAAATTTCAGGACTGAGTTGTTTTAGATGCAAATTGTTGCTACCTATCCTGGTGCCAGCACTAGGCCAACTTAGCATATATGTAAGAAGTTGTGGCATATTGATGCTACCTATTCTGGTAACAGCACTAGACCAACTTAGCATATGTAAGGTGTTGTGGCAAATTGTTTCTGTCTATCCTGGCAACAGTACCATGCAAACTTAACATCTGGAAGGAGTTTTGTAAAATTTACCTACTCTTTAAAATGATCTTATGGTAAGTTGCTTTCAATTTCCTTCAAAATAATTGCCATGAGAACTTAATTATTTGCTTCCTTCTCTTTGCAAATCTTATATATCTAGATGGTGCAACTATTTTAGATGAAGCAGGTGCTACCATCGGAGAAGTTACCAGCGGTTGTCCATCCCCAGTCCTCAAAAAGAACATCATGATGGGATATGTTCCTCTAAAATTGTCCAAGGTTGGCAGCAAAGTGTCCGTCAAGGTCAGAAATAAGACAGTGCCAGCCGAGGTGGTCAAGATGCCATTTGTCCCTACAAATTATTACAATCCTAAATAAATTATGTTCATCATTACCTAAATATATGCATTGTCATTAATCATGCTATCTTATACCTTGGAGTGCCTCCACAATTTGAAATTGGCCAGTGTTTCCGCTTTTGTGCAATTTTTCTCAAATTCCAAAAATATTGATGGTCAATATTAACTTGAGGAAATAACTTTATAATTTTAGGCAATTTTGAAACCCATTGCAGGATATTTTAATGATTCTATTATGTTTGTTGATGAATATTTTGTCATAAGTAAATCCAAATCATGAAAAAGATGGAAAGGTTAAAATTCCAATATTGTGAAGAAAATGGTCACAGTTTACGTTCTTGCAGCTAATGGCAAATATCATATCTTGCTTGAGGAACCAAATCTACACAGTGTGGTCAAGATTGCATTCAAATTGGACATGTATTTCTTGAGATATCAGCAAATGAAGTTACTAGATTTGTGTTCCAAAGTGATCTTTGAGGGCAGCAGAGGTTACATCACTTCCTCACATTCACAAGGTAAAATTGCTTCCCTTTGTTTTATTAGGCTGTTGTGTTGAGTTAATAGGAATAGGACCCCCTGTGGGGGGTGCAACATTTCTAAAGTTCTCATGCCACTAATGCAAACATATTTAATAATATGGGATTCTTGAGGAGAAAATCAACTCTAAAGTTTAAAGAAAAACAAATGACTGTGCACTAATGTGGAGATATGATGTGATATGTGCTTGCTTCAAGTTCACTTTTTTTAAAAATGTGTAAACTTTATGTGCTCATATCTTAAGAACCTGATTTCCGATTTCAATGCAAATTTCACCAAAATGCTTGAAATAAGCACCCCTCTAACATACCAAATCCTGTTGTGACCTTTAACCCTTCTTTTAACAATTAAGAAGGCAGTGTGCATACTTGAATGATGACTTTTGGCAAGTCTTTTCTGACAGTTCATGCATGCCCAGCAAACCTCTAGAATCTGTTTAACTTTGAAGTTGTTTCTTTTCATTAGGATTGTGCTTGCCAAAATCAATTGTTAAAAATATTATTATCATTATTATTATGTGATATGAGAATGCTTGAAGATATTTTCAGAAAAAATATGCAGGACTTAAAAAAAAAAAAAAAACGGATTGGAGGACGTGTCTGAAAATCTGGTTCTTTGTTTATTTTGGTGAAACAGAAACCATTTCTTCCACTTACTTGTCAAAATTCCTTATTTTAAAAAACAAATTCCTTTTTGGATGGTAGGGCAATTGTTATGTATGTAAAAGGTGTTTCCAATGATCACCAAGAGTTAACACGATTTCTGCCAGATTTTGAGTGCCTTGATATTTTCATTCCATAAAGCAATTAATTATGAAAAAATTATTGTAAAAGTTTTACTGTAAAAAAGGATGAGCATTAAAATATCATTAGTAGTCTTTAAAGGACTAAAGCTGTATCTGAGTTTAATTCTGGTGACCCTTGAAGTTGGTTATCATTGCACCTTTATGTAGAAACAGTTTTAGACTAAGCTTTTGTGAAGGAGGTTGTTCTCTTGACATAACGTAAAAAGTCTACTTTAAAAATTCGGTTCATAATTTTTGTCACCATGCATATTAAAGTTTAGAAAAATTAGGCTTTTTTTGTTTTCAAACACTTTCAATTTATGTTTTAAAAAAATTTTGACTTCAAAGGTTTTATGAATGGTGAAGGCTTTTAAAACTGCACAAAGCTTCTTAAGATTCCTTGTTCCTTTCAATATGTAACTAATTGGTGTCATTTTTTTGTTGGCCACGTAGTAAAGTAGTAAGCTTACATTTCCCTTTTCATTTCATCTCAAAAGAAGAAACAGGAGATTTCATTTTGTGAAGAATGATCGCAGTAACTTCAACCTTACCTGAGAGTCACCAGCCCAGTATTCCACTGTAGAGGTTATGCACTGACATTACTGTGTTGAGTGTCCTATCCTACTTTGCATGATCAGTAACATCCAGTATGCCTAATTGAAACACGCTTGCGTCACTTGCATAACTTCTATGGTCAGTCTTTTGCCTGTTCCATAAGTGACTGCTGGCTCTCTAAAACCCACACATAAGAAGATTTTCAAATGGCTGTGGTTATCATTGAAGAAGTAAGACAAAAGAAATGAGAGGATTATTGGCTGTGTGTCACCAGTAATGACTGACAGTACTTATTATTACCCTCTGTCAAGATTTGTTGTTATCATAAGCATTCCATAATATAGGTAAAGTTGTCTTTTTTTGTGTTATGAGTTGTCAGGGATCTCGTACTTCCACTTTAAATTTTTTAAACAGTTTCTCCTTTTCAAATTTAAGTCAAATGTAAATTTCAGCATAATGAGACCAAAGGTGGAATCAACTTTTCTTATTAGGCAGTGGCTGCACTATGTGGGAAAGGGGGGGGGGGGGTCGGTGGGGGGTCATGACAGGGTATTTTTTGGACCCCTTAGGAGCTCACACTTCAATTTTTTTGCTCCCAGAATTTTCCTTTGCCCTTAGATTAAGCCACTATGTGGGAAGGGGGGGGTCAAGACAGGGTATTTGGTCAACCCCATAGGTTTTTTAATGCCCCCACAGTTTTTCCCCCAAGCTCTGGTAGGAGGTAGGTCAATCAGCAAACAATAACATGCCTCTGCCAAGATTTTTTTTGACTTCACCTCACCCCTGGACCTGTATTGTGGCTTTGTTCCTGAACCCCACCTCTCTGGACTCCACCGTGACTCATGGGAGCTCCCACTTCAATTTTTTTTACCCCCAACATTTTCCTTTGCCCTTAGATTAACCCTTAGTCATTTTGATATCTGGCGGCACGACTGTCTCTAGGTGCAGCATTTTGCCATGGATAATTATAATGGACAATTGAGTTCTACTTATGCCCAAAATGTAAAATGAAGAACCGTTTATTGGACTTTGCTAAATTCGGTTTAATTTTAACGTCACTGAAAGAATGTATATTTTAGAGATTGGGAAATGACCGAATTTATCCAATTCCGTTTTGTACATATATATTTGCTTAAATATGAAATTTGTGAAATCATGTTCAAAAATAAAAGAACATCAATATTCTTCAAAAAGGTTTTTTTGACTGTACAATATGCTTTGTGGAAAAGACTTGTTCAGTATATGCAAGTCACCCTTTACCAGTAGGGCTCTGTTCACATTTTGGACCAAGCTGTAGTGAGTTTTTGAAAAATAAGGAAAAACAAAGGAGATTATTTGTAGTACAAGAAATTATTGCACAGTCTACCATTTAGAGCTGAGGGACAGTATATGCCATTCACAGACTGCCTCTAACTCCAACTTACACTGAACAGCGGGCGGTTGCGAGTGCCAGATAGCTGGAGCCGAGCACTGTGGCTCGTGAAAACCCAGATTACTATCATGGACTCTCAGGATTGATAATCTACTCCCAAGTATTTCCAAAAGTAACTTTTTAAGATAAAGGTAGTGGACCGTCTTTGTGGAGGATTTAAACAAGTGTTGAAACACTGTTCAAAAACCTTGTTTTAAAAATAAACTGACTTTGTCTGCCTATTCACTTATTTTTGATGCGGTTGGGGTGTTGATTGTTGCAGTGAGATGAGTTTCTCGCCTTTTTTTCACTTCAATCATTAGTATTGAATATGGCAAGTGACTAGTTGTATGTCCTTACATTGGTACATTATTTGTTACTAGAATACATCACCCATACCTGGCATGACTTATCCATATGTTGCACCATAATAGTATTGTGGACGAAGACACTTTTTTGAAAATGGGGCCATTTCGAAAACAGTTGTTTCAAAAGCTTTTTTTAAAGGAGGGCAGCCTGACAGGCCTGTCGGAGGAGTTTTTCATCAACCTTCCGTTTCCATTCCGTTTGCTTAATTTGAAGTCTTGGCTTCTTCTTCTGGTTACAATTGGTAACTCAATTAATAGAGATTGCTACCACCAGGTGTGTAGCCAGGATTGTTTCTTGGGGAGGGGAGGGTGGTGGTGTCATGGGGGAGGCACGACATGAGAGAAAAGTCTAAGGATAGAGAGAAAACCCGCTAGTTTAGGTGTTTTTTGCATTGCAAGGTTGAGTCATAGGGGGGTTCTAACCGCCAACCCCTCACCCTCCTCCCCGTGGTTACGCCATTCACAACCAACATGGAGATGATGATACATGGTGTTAGTTTACTCTCAGGTGTGTAATGGAGATACCAATATGCATTCTATGTATGTATTTCTATGTATGTATTTAGTAATGTATTTAGACATTGATAGAAATTTCTGTGATGTCAGTTTACCTGATTTGAAACGAGAGGTTCATTCGACAGTACTAAACACCTTGTTTTTATCAACCGCATAGCACATTATACATTTTGAAGATCAAATTTAGTATAACGAAAATTAAGTATCCAAGTTTAAGCTTCATATCGCTGATTAGGTATGAGGGTTCGAACATGGGTGGGATGTGGGAGGTAAGATCCATATTAAGACGTATGAAAAAATATTGCAACCAGTTTAGATGCCTTCTTAGCGTGTCGAATATCCCATGACGTACGTGCTCTAACGTATTACGAGTGCAACCGATGTACAGTACATAGCAGTACTGAGTAATTCACGTCCGCTCAGCGGGAAGCAATTTTAGAACAAATTGTAGTCGCCTTTGAGGTTTAATGTATCAAAAACTTGTGGAGGTACTATATTTTTAAAGAAAAGGCTTATTTGATACTAAAGTCATAAAAATTATGTGTTATGGATACTTGATAACTGTGATTAAATCACGGTTACACGTCAATGAATTCGGACCGGATTCCGATCCGATTTTTGTGAGTTCTTTTTATTATAATTGAAAATATTCTTTATCTCTGCGTGGTCAAGTGGTTAGAGCATCCAACTTGCAGCCGGAAGGTCCGGAGTTCGATTCCAGGCCGGATCACGCCGAAGACTTTAAAAATGGAACTTTCTACCATTGTGCTTGGTGCTCAGTATTAGCAATGGGGAAGTGAAAACAACAAACTGAGACACAACTGGAAAAAAGGTCGTGGACGATTTTTTGTAGATGTCACGTCGACTAACAGTTTTTATCAGACACTCGAAGCCACTCAATAATGAGTATCAGTTTAATTTTCGTAGCTCTGCGATACAAATCATGTGTTTACACAAGTTTACAAATTTTGTGTTTTTTCCGATCAGAGATAAAGCTAGCCCGTCGAAAAAACAGGCTATACGGAAATGTGATTTCTAAAATAAAACATGTTTATCCTTTATATCTAGTCTTTTTTGCGTAATATTACTTGCGTCTTTAGCGTTGTTTGCCTTTTTTTAGGAAACTTATGAAAAAAAATTCTACCCATCGTATTGAAATATTATTACTTTCGTCTGAAAATTAACCTTGGTTTCTCATAGCAACAGTCAAATATGCCCATAATATCACAACGGATGTGAATTCATTTATTTACGCTTTTCCGTTCTCCAAAATAGTTTTGTCACTTTGCACCTGTTTTAAAGAATTATTTCTGGCGTAGGCTGCCTAAAAAGCTTACAAAATTTGCTCTGGCAGCTAAAGAATATTTGTCTTTTTAAGCAAAACAGTTGACATTTATTTGACAAAACAGTTGACAGTAATTTGAAAGCTTGAAGAGAAAAAATACCATCATTCCTATAAAACAATCCTCGGCAAACAAGCATATGAAAGAAAATATATTGTCGTTTTAAAAGCATTAGCACTCGCCCGGATCTTGTTTCGAGACATGCTAATGTTTGAAATCACATATGTTCCTTCAGGTTCATCGAAACTTCCTGTTATTTTCTACGACATTTTGAAGCCTTCAATAATGTAAACTAAAGCATAGATATGCGTTGTGTGAATACTATACATCTAAGCAGCATTATTGTGACGTTTTTTGGAAATGAATGCAATCGAGTGGGTAAACACTTGGAAAGTGGGGGATTGAAATTGGGAATCAAGATGGCGGATTACAATCAGACCATCACTTGCTGTCCGGATTCGTCTTTAAATGAGAAAAATATGAGGCATAGACCGACGCAGGTCTTCGGCCTTTATTTCTAATCAGTGCTGAATCGAAAATCAAACAAAGCGTGTACTAAAAATAATATTCAGCACTGTACGGCTCATCAGCATGATGAGCTACTGGTACACTACAGATAATAACTTCAAAAGCAGCGGTCTTTAGACATCCCATGTTTGCATATTTACATAAGTTTGCCAAGTGACGCATATCCATCTACTTCAAACTCTCTTAACTTGGTTAATATTTACAATGAAGCAAAATATATTTATACAAATTGGTTATTGTCCATTTTGGGCTAGCTGTTTTAAGGGTTCTAGGTGATGGAGTTGGGAGAAAGCAACCGTTATGACATGGTTTTGAAAATAGTGATGATAGGAGAGAGATTTTTAAAGAGACGGGGCGGGGTAAGTTTTGTGAAAATGTATCAGCTTTATAATTTCGTCATGAAAATAACAGGGTATGCCGGCTAAAAAAAATCGTAAATGTTCCACATAGCCTCTTGTGCATGAATTTTCTAATTCTCCCTTTTGTAAAGACCATTTTCGCTTTACCAGAAGATGAATAGATTTTTTCACTAGCGTTGTCAAACTATTCGAAGAAGGGTCGAGGTGTCGCGGTATCGCGTAAAGTGCTCCTCTCTATAGACGTTGACGTCCAGGGGGCCGTTCCACAAAGAGTTACGCACAATCTTAAGTTTGATTCACCATACCTAAGCCAACAGTAAATCATACTTAAGATCGTGCGTAACTCTTTGTGGAACGGGCCTCTGGTGTCCAAACTGTGTCTATTAGAATGAAAGATCGGTCTATTATTCAAGAAGGCACTGAAGAGATGGTCATAAAAGTATTGCCGTTTGACCATCCCTGTTTGCTGACCCAGACCAATTAAATGAGTGATTTTAGTTCAATTCGGACCAATGAGTGGTTTTGAGAGCATTTAAAAACATTTTTAAGCAATTTAAGCTCCTGATTAAATGACACAGTTACAGCTGGAGCACGACAGTCGGTTCCAAATCGATGTTTGAACTTACTTTTGCATATAATTTCATTATTACTCATAGAACTCGCACATTCCAACTATTTTCCCAGACCTGGCCACTTCAATGATAACACTATATGGTTGAGTTTATAAGTTAGGTGGCCATACTGCATAACACTTTACTTAACCAGGTAGTTAGTGCTATTAACAACTCCTTGATTTAGCATTTGTAAGCTTCTCGGCCTTTTGGCTAAGATCATGTGTAGTATCTGTTCTTTTCATCCAGTCAAGAATGGAGCCATACATGACAGACCAATGATGAAAATGGTCTGAAGGCCGCGAGGTTGGTCGTTAAGTGTTGTCCTTCAGTAGACGTAATAGCTTCTTCGGGAAGCAGTAACAAGTTTGGTTTCGCCGAACGGCCCTTTGCCAGAGGGTCGGGAGGACTTTAGAAAAAGCATTTGTAAGCTCCTGAAGGGAGCAGAACTCCTCCGGGAGTAATAGTTTGGTTTTCGCCCCTTGGCTCTTCGCCAGAGAGTCGAGAGGACTTTTAGAAAAAAGATTTAGCATTTGTTAGAGATGTTCAGATAGTCCTGGTTTTCGCCCCTTGACTCTTCCCCAGAGAGTCGAGGGGACTTTAGAAAAAAGAGATGTTAAGATAGTCCTAGAAATTATACCGCTTCTCAGTCTTTTGGCTAAGATCATGTGTAGTATCTGCTCTTTTCATCCAGTCTGGAATGGAGCCATACATGACAGACCAATGATGAAAATGGTCTGAGGGCCGTGAGGTTGGTCACCTATTGTCCTTCAGTGGACGTAATAGCTTCTTCGGAAAGCAGTGAAAGCTTTGGTTTCGCCGAACGGCCCTTTGCCAGAGGGTCGGGAGGAGTTAGGAAAAAGTAACTTTAAGTTCTCCCTTTTTTTTAGGTTCATTTAGATTAATATAAACATAAATGGTCTGAGAGCCGCGGGGTTGGTCAGTTAAGGGTTGTCCTTTAGTGAACGTAACTTCCTAGGGAAGCAGTTTCAAAGTGGTCTCTCCGGACGTCTCTTTGCGAGAGAGTCGGGAGGACTTTTGAAACAACATTTTACACAGAGAGGTGCTACTAATAACACCTCGCTTATTTAGATTTGTTTCGGTCACACCATTTCAGACTGTCCTCGCATATGCCCGCTATGCAAAACCAGTGGCCTGAGGTTTATCGCAGCGGTGTAGCCAGGATGGAATTTTGGGGGGGGGGGGGACTGGTATCTCCGAGGGTCATGCGCGGCAAGACTATCTAAGCGGAGGGCTACCATCGTTTGGCGCGGAGAGTACAAGAAAATTCTGGGTTTTACAAACCCCTCAGATGGCTGGAAACGGCACTTCCCACGTGTTTTAGGCTGGATGTACCCAGCCTTGAAATACGAATCTAATGTCTGCCACTTTGCAAATAGTGTGAATGAAAAACCAATCTATGAAAAATGATATTACATACACTTTTTAGGGACCAAAAATCTGGGCATTTCTGAGATGTGTCTTGGCCTGGGGGATGAAACTAAAGGGAACCGGTATCTCCCTTTCTCTTGGGGAAAATTGTGAACTTCAGGAGACTGTAGATTGCAAATGCGGCAATATTTGAATAGATTTCAGCTTTAATAGGAAAACCAAAATTAGTTGTGTCCCCCTCTGAGAAACTTTCTTTGCGTTAGATTTGCTAGATGCAAAATGGTGCTATGTTTTGCAAAACTTTGAATTGATTATAGGCCTATGTTTTAGGGTTTTCCTATTTGGGGAGCTTGAAAATTTTCAACATACTCATTTTTAGTCTTTGTAGAGGTTTTACAAGTGACATACATACTACCAAAGAAACAATGTTTTCCAGTTTTCAGTGGTGTCTAGATGCAAAATAGTGCAGTATTTGTTCAGTCATCGGTACATTAGGTAGTCAAAATTAAAATACTACAAGTATATCTCTCAAAATATTTAACCGCAAAGCAGAAGTATGGATCATGCGAGAACACATGAAATGCGGACATTATGGGCATTTTACAAATCCGCCCGGACGCCAGTACCAACTACTAGTAAAAAGAGGACTTGTCGAAAAAAGCGTTCAACAGTGGCTTTTGTCATGTGAAGGAGTGAGGCACGACATAGGCCTACTTGTTAAGAATGAATGGGAAGAATTATTCGAAGGCAGCACCTTACCCTTAAAGGGCCAATCCTCTCACCCCAAACCACAATTTTGGTAGGGGTGTACTGAAATTCTTTATTGGCTCAACCTCTTTGATTGACAGCTAATTCAAACAATGCAGAGTACCAAAGCTTTTATAACACAGCATGAACTGTACTGAGAGTGTTTTGTTTAAAAACATTGAGCTTTTCTATACTCGACTCGAAGCAATCAACTGAGATTGTCTCTGGATGAGGATGAATTTCATACAGTTACGGGAGGAGCTTAAGTAAGAAGGTTAGGAGAATTGGTACTGTTTGGGTTGATAGAACAGGACCTTTAAGGCATATTTTGTGTATGATAAAGTATAGGAATGGTCGTGTAAGAATGGTCTCCAGTGTATGATTGCCTTGTTTTCAGTAAATCAACCAGTCATCCGAAAGGTAGAAAGGGTTTTAACCTAACAAAGTCAAATTCGAGTTTGCCGTCGAAACGTTCGTTTCATCTTTGAAGTGTAATGCAATAAGCGACAGTGCAGATTGTATACGGTATCTAATTTAGTGAAAACTGAATCATTTCGAGGTTATTACTTGATTTCATACGTCCACACAAAATGTGTTTTACACAGATTCATGCATGTTTTCTTATTTGTTTATTTATTGACTCTTTTTGAAGGAAATACTTCAAAGAGTATTTCCGTTCAAACATTTTATTTTTTCTCAATGACTTTATCATGAGGCAAATAATCTGGGGGCTAGCCCCCCCCCCCCCCCCCGTGGCTACGCCACTGGTTTATCGGTCGTATAGATGAATCCGGACAGCAAGTGATGGTCTGACTGCAGTCGGCCATAATTGGGGTCTATCACCTTTCAATCTTTCAATCCCCTTGCGTACCTGTATCATGGGTTGTTGTACACTAAATTGTATCTTGATTCTCTCAATTTCACAGAATATGATGGTTTGAAATTCATGTAGACAATAAATGAAGGCGATGTAAGGCTGATAGACCCCAGTAATGGTTACTTACAATCAC
The DNA here is from genome assembly GCA_037179385.1 of Holothuria scabra. Classification (NCBI taxonomy): domain Eukaryota; kingdom Metazoa; phylum Echinodermata; class Holothuroidea; order Aspidochirotida; family Holothuriidae; genus Holothuria; species Holothuria scabra. The sequence continues at coordinate 23,258,478 of CM074181.1, forward strand.
TAAACACAAGCGCTAATCGGATTCGTCTTTCGTCTATGGCTTCTTTAGGAAGCAATTAAAAAGTTTGAATTACCAAAAGCCTCTTTGCCAGACAGTAGAGTGGACTTAGCGAAAATTTACATTTCTTCTTAAATAGTGTTTCGTCTTTGTCTTTATGATAGCTCTTGTCCTTGTTTAGAAATTTGTTCCTCTCGTATCCGTTTACAAGAAAGTAAAAAGCTCCTCATTAATCAGTTTATAGATAACAGTTCAGAATGTGATGATTTTTCAAAGGAATTACCTAATCAAGACGCACGGTAGTAGTTTCAGTGTTCAAATATGCAGATGTATGTACAACGAGCTCCCTGGTACAACTGGATGCGTGTAAGCATTTTTTTTTACGGAATAAGTCATCTAGTTAAAACCTCATTATTTAAACCCACGATTGTTAGGGAATACATGTACATTTACAGTAAATGGGTTGTGGGGAGGGTGCACTTGTATGTAAAGATCATGCAGTTTTGAATAAAATGTTATCCGAAAACAAGCATGATTTTGCTAGTCGTTTCCAGTTCAGGTCCTTGATTTTGCTGGATCGATCGCTTTAACTCCTTGTGGAAAATTTCCCTAAAATAATAAATGGAATGAAATATTTTGCTTAAATCACAGTGAAACAAAACTTTAATCCTTCAATTGCTCGGTAAATGTCAGAAAATTTAAGACTGCTTTTTGTTCAAAACTTCAAACGCTATTCAAAGAAATAGTCCAAAGTTGAAGATTACTACACTTTCATGGCATATAGATAGTTCACCAAAAATTATATGCAAATCAATTTACACACTAGGCTTCTTCCCCGCCTCTAGCCCCTCGTAGAAGTTTTCATCCTGGACATGCTGCCCCTCTGAATAAAGCTTACAATTCTGGCTCTAATGGCACATACAAGTATACATATTGCGACCATCAACATTTCGAGATGTGGAGCATTGGATGATGGGTGCCTGTTTCCTGCCTTAATATCTACACGCGACAATTCAGACGGCAAAGAAATTCACCTAAAACTGACACTTAAATTGGTTATTTTTAAAATTTTTTTAAAAAATTTTTACACAGTTTGTATTTTAACTCATTGTCAACAACGTCCAGCTGATCCGATTGAAGAGGAGGTAAACCGCTGCCTCCCTGACCAGTAAGAGTATTGTGAGAAATCGCACCATGACACACAAGTTCTTTACCGATCTACTCCTTTCATACCACATTCATTATGTGTGGCCATGGGGGATAACGTAAAAACAAAAACAAAAACAAAAAAAAAACAAAAAAACACCCCCCCCCCCAAAAAAAAAACAAAAAAAAAAACAAAACGCACTGCACTAAGCAGGGCGTTTTTTGAGCAAATTTTTGGTTAGGGAGCAGGATATGGTAGGCGGGAAATGTTTCTGTGAATGAAACTAAGAAGACTGAAAAAATGCACTCTGAATAGGATGATGTCACAAATTTATGCCTTTAATTTTTTTAATTGTAATTGAGTGTTAAAAGAGTGACAAACCCCGCAGTTAAAGCACTGAATCGGGGCTGAGATCGCTCATGTGCAAAATAATGAAAGAAATTTAAATTGATTTTCTGATTTTATTCATATCCAAAATTTGTGGAAAAAAAGATACAAAACCGTTGGCTAGGTCTTACAACACTGTTTACATTTGACTTAGGTTCAAAAACTTATGAAAAATTAGTTGCAAAATTTTTCTTTTCAGGTTATCTTTGGGAAGGGGACGGGGGGGGGGGAGTTTCAAAGAGCATTCAGTCATCATCATTCCAGCAGAGAGCTGTTACTGTGATAACGATTCCCTGATTACACATTGAGCCAATGTAGCAACGTATTTTTTCGGAAGCCCCTTTGACGCTCTAGCAAAGAGCAAAATGAAAACGTTTTAAGGAGTTCTGCTGCCTGGAGAAACTATGCTCCAAACGAACAACTCTGTACATGACAAATCTCTAAACCTTCAAATCTCCAGTTAAAATCAAGGGTCTCTGTCATCCGTGCATGGTTCCGGTTCAGACTCGATTGAAGGAACAGATAGTAGGAACGTCGTAACAGATTATAACAACGAATTTAACTACATTTCTTGGATAATTTCTTCTATTTCTTTTTTGCTGGAGTCTATTTAATTTACCCTTTGAGAGAATTGAAGTGTACGTCGAATCTACAATTTCAAAAATATATTAAACATCATGAAAAATGAATTCTAACAGCCTGATTCCCATATTCATAGGACATTCTTGAGCCGAGATATAAGACGCTGAAATTTATTCACTTAAAACAATTTAGTCCATTGCAAAATAATTTCAATAATTTGTGACTTTCTTTGTTGTGCAACTAACACTCTAACAATACATGCTTTGTTTCTCTTTGAATTTTTTTTTTATGACCTTGAACACTTCCGGTTTTCTTGCATAGCATGTTGCACAGAGAGGACTTAAAGAACTACAATACCATATAAGAGTAAGAGTCATGGTATCAAACCATAGTACAAGGTCCATTGACTTTGAGAAAAACAAAGAAACACAAGATTGTATTTTTTGACTAGTACAGCAATGGCACCACACATTATTGCCCAATGGGCAATGTGCCATTTTAATTTGAATAAATAAACTTCAAAATTTTACATCTCACCTCAGTGTCCTATGAAGATTGGCGTTTGACTGTTAGACTTCATTTTTCATGTTGTCTAATATATATTTTTGAATTTGTTCACTTGAGGTTCACTTTAAGCTTCTGAGATGTAACCTGAACATGTAGGAGATGCTCACTGTTTAAAAAGAAATTTCCTAACTGGCTAACGACAGCGCTAATCCCCAACCTAATCCCTAACCTAATCCCTAACCCTAACAGAGAATACAATCCATACAATACAATGGCAACAGCCAATCTGGAAACGCTTTGCTTAACAGTGCGGATACCAGAACATGGCAAAAACATGAAGAAAATATGAAAGATTTCATAGTAGGCTATCACGCAAACATAAAATTACACAAACATGCATCTGAAGATTCAATATTTTGTCCACGCAAGTTGTCCAAAAATCGCTTTTTCGGAGCAGCAATGATTTGAACAGGGAGACTCTAATATGACCAATTTTATTCGAAGGAAAACATTGCATTAAAATGGTTTAAACAAGTTGGTCTGAAACAATGAACCACAGTGATAGCTTCATTTCCTCCAAAAATTTTGCATTCGAATTATTCTCGAAGTTGCACCGTTCGAATCACTTAAAGGGCCAAACCTCCCACCCCAAACTACAATTTTTGTACGGGGGTACCGAAATTCTCAATTGACTCAGCTCTTTGATTGACAGCTATTCAAACAATGCAGAGTACCAAAGCTTATGTGATACAGCATGAACGGTACTTAGAGTGTTTTAATTATATAAATTGAGTTTTTTCTATACTCACCTTGAAGCAATAAACTGAGATTGTGTCTGGATGAGGATGAATTTCAGACAATTGTGGGAGGGGCTTAAGTAAGAAGGTTAGAAGAATTGGTACTGTTTGGGGTGAGAGAAATGGGCCTTTAAATTTTGGGCGAACAAATGGTTCAAGTTCTGTTATTTCTCGACAAGTTGGCTACAGTACCGTGATCCCTTATTTAGAATAATCCATCATGCTGTGCCATATCAAATACCAGTTTTAAAAAGTTTTTGTGCAAAACAAAGCGAAATATTTCCTATTCCCTCTAAGCTTGCTCATGCATTCTGCATAATAACGTATTGTTTCTTATTATCAACCAGTACAGGAATATTTTCCCCCAAGCCCTTCCCGAATATGTCCGGCCACCCCACAGCGGTATTGAGGTGTTTAACACACACATTTGTCAGATTCCGGATAACTGTTTAAGAAAGGTATCTGGTAATACCCAAACGCATCCAACACATCGCAATATTCTTTTCTGTAATTACTTATTACGGAATTTGAACATGCAGAGAAATACATAGTGTAAGTGTTTGTTGGTTTGTCGCCGACCTTTGGCCAATACGGTAAATTCTTTTTCTGCGTCTTCCTCATATCGGCATTAATCGGGGTATTGGGGTTACCGGTATGTACAAAGTTACCGATATATGACGTCATATCTTCTACCATTTCCTGCTCTCCCGGGGTAAATGTCTCATTCACCAAAGGGGCGGTGCGGAAGATGTATACCAAGTCTCCCCCGTGACAGGGATAACCTTTACAAATATCGTATTGTTCCCAGAACTCGGAGAAACTCATGGATGCATCGTTAGCGTAGTTGAATACATCTACGTCATATTTGACCATCATCTGACTAATGTGTGATGTTGCACATAAAAACAAATAGTCCGTAACGAGTCTGTTCAAAATTTCTCTTTGATCAGATGCTAGCCTCTCTGGAGGATATTGATCGATTACATACTGACCGTACTGCGGAACGAGTAACCGTATGAGAACCCTGTACATCCACCAAGGCACTTCATTGGCAAAAACGCCGTAAACGTAGGCTCGACCTTCTTCCGTCACTGTTCCCGCTATAGTCGGTTTCCTCTGGAAATTTCCTTCTTCATAAGCCATCACCGGTTCTTCGGGGTACTCGCCCTCACCAACGGTCGGATTCCACTGCTCGAAAAATTGGAAGAGCTCTAAGGGATTGATGATGTTGCGAGCAGCGGCTTTGGAGGCCGCAAGAACCTCATTGGCTTCCTTCTCACGGAAACAAACCAGATCACGATGTGGACAACCGAGAGCATCGGCAAAATATTCCGCTAACTTTGTAGCATCCGGCGGCAGTTTATACGGTAGTCCGTAAGGGTTGCTGATCATATATGTTTGTTGGAAGAGTGGATCACTATCATTAGCTAACAGATGAAGACCAATTGACTGGGCCCCAGCACTTTGTCCGGCAAAAGTTACCTGCGAAAAGAAGAAAATTGAATAATTATATGCCACACTCTTAAATACATCTAGTCAATTAGGGAACGAAATACTCAAACAGCATTTGTTTAAAAATTGACTATTTCTTGCCCCTGTTGATTAGATTCTATTCAAATTTGACGAGGGCATTTTTAGAGTGTACATTGACAAAGTTGTCCTTTCGAACCGTAATCATTAATTACAAAACAGTGAAAAATTCTGGTTTTTGAGAATATTCATATTTAATCACATGATGAAATGCTGTCATGGTACAGTGTTACACACTGCACTTAGTCTATGTCAATAGTTTGAGTGTTCATAGGGAAAAGAAGCAGGGGAAATGGTGCCAGAAAGGTTTGGAAAACCTCAAAATGTGGACAAAATTTTTCTAGATAGGGACAGAGATTCGAACGAAAAACTTTGAGCCCTTAATAACAACGGTAATTAAGCATATGGTAGCGTTATCGGTGCCGATGAAGTCTATTGGCAATGAAACTCTGTTATAGTCTTATTTAATTATTTGAACCATTTAATTTAACCGTCATGAAGGATATTTTTTTATTTTTTTCTCAGACACGTATAGGTGTATCTTTGCTACGAACTGGCGTATTTTAAAAGGCACGGAAAATGCATGTCCTGTAACTTTTCCACACTGGCCATCAACCTCAATAATAAACCGTACTCCCCCAACTTGAATACAATGCATGCAATGAAAACAACACGCGTTTGCAATAGACCTATTTCCAAACAGCAATTTCAATGAATTGTGAGATAGAGTTTTGGGTGTAAGTCAATTTTCACCACAGTAAAATGCCATTGACAAAAATGACAAACACCAAAACTCTATCCCACAATCCTTTGTAATTGCTATTTGGAAGTAGGTCTATGAAAACCGTCATTTTTGCAGGAAAGGGTGGGTGAGGTGTTCGACATTTCCTACCATGCTGGCGATGTCGTAAACTTAGACCTATATTGTATTAATTCAGTAGTCCCCTTAATCTCTCGGTGAATGATGGGGTAATTTCTCTCAATAGAATGGCGGTTGATATGAATTTTTTCGTTCGTGACCGAAGAGTGAAATTTACGTCCGGATTTTATTCACAAGGGTAAACAAACTACAGAAGCGTCGTCATTCACTTTCTGTCTTTTTGAAAATCAGACAAATTATTCTAGCAGAACATTATAACGCAGGGGCCCCGGACAAGTTTGAAGTTTGCATGGAATATGGAGCTAGGTTTTTTTTCAATTAATTACATTTAGAGTTTCAGTAGGTGTTTACCTTGTGATAAAATCTTTAGGAGAGCATCAAAATTAACATCATCTGACATATATTGCTTTTCCTTTCCTTTTTCGTGCATTTTGGTTTTGTTTTTATGTTGCAGTGTGCCATACTTTCAAAATTCCCAAGTATTCGGGGTACAAAAGGGGAGCAACCCATTGTCACCTTAACATTGTTGTGTTCAAACGGGAAGGGGAGTGGTACAGAAAAGATAAAAATACGTACCCTGTTTGGGTCGCCACCGAAATTGGCGATGTTGTCCTTGACGTATTGCAAAGCCAGCCGTTGGTCCAGCATCCCGTAGTTGGCATGCTTTGACACTTCACCAGTGTCTGGATCAAGTATATCACCAAGGTATAGGAATCCAAGTGCCCCTGTAAACATACAGTAAAAGGTCACGAAAGCGGTTTGAAGTTTTCACAACTTGGTGTTTATTTAGCCTAATGGCAAACCGCCCCTTCTAACGGGTAAGGGTTTGATTTCCAGGCTGAGTCATAGTATTAATTAAAAGCGGCTCATTGAATTTGTCCATGAAATTAAACAAAATTTCAGAAAATTGCCTCAATTTGACGTCGGATTTATAAGCGACACAGTCAGGACAGTGCGGAATGAACATTTTTTTTCTCATAGATTTCCGAATTTTCTTCAATGCAAGCTCTTGATTTTCGAATATATTTCTAGAAAGGGTGAAAAAGTTCGGAAACTTTCCCTTGTTCTCGAAAGTGAAAAAAATAAAAGATAAATCGAAAATTTGTAACTGAAATACGCAATCATCAAGTGAAACCGTTCAACTAGGTGTTGTTAAATATTCTTTCAGAAAATTTCCTATTCAAGAAAAGCTCCACATTGCCAAATATTTGTCCAAAAAGCAAAAATAAAGTTCCGGAAGCTTGTGCAATTTTTTTCCAAAAGTCCTTATCATTCTTCAAACATACGATAATATTATGTAAAAACAACGATTTTCAGTGGCCATGCAATCTCGAATAGTACAGGCAGGTTCGTCAATTACAGTCCCCAAACTTTTCAAATTTCCTCACAGGAAACCAATAGAACAATACAATAAAAGCTGCATATTTTCAAACATTTTTCTAACTTCGGAACCATTTCAATTTTTTCTGAAAGTTTTAATCCGCAAGTCTGACTTTGTGTATGTCACAACGACCATCTCATATCATATCTTCGCCACTACACAAACCTCTCTTTTAAACACTTCCATAAACTGTGAACACTAAACAAAACTGTAGCTTGGTCCTTCCCCTTAAAGGGTACCTCAAGTCAAGAGATTCAAAATATATATTAAAGAGAATGAAAAATGAATTCTAACAGTCCAACTCCCATCTTCATAGGACATTCCTGAGCTGAGATATAAAATGTTGAAGTTTATTCGCTCAACTTAAAATGGTACATTACGCAATAATTTGTGATGTCATTGTTGTACTACTCAGATTACAATCTTTGTCTTTCTTTGTTTTTCTGAAAGTCACTGCACCTTGCACCAAGGTACAATAGCACTCTTTCTCTTATGGGTGATGCGATTAATTAAGTCATGTCTACACAACACGATATGCAAGCAAACAGGAAGTGTTGAAGGTCATAAAAACATTTAAAATTTTGAAGGGAAAGAAAGCAGGTAATGTGAGTTGTACAACAAGAAAGTCACAAATTAATTCGCAATGGACCAATTTGTTTTAAGTCAATAAACTTCAACATTTTATATCTCAGCTCAGATATGTCCTATGAATATGGGAATTGGACTGGTAGAATTCATTTTTCACGTTCTTTTATATATATTTTTGAATATTTGACGTGAGGTACACTTTAACAACTTACCCATACGGTAGTTGATGGTAACAGATATTATCCCTGTATAATTGACCAGGAACCTGCTGTCATAAAGGGGGACACCGCCTGCACCATCCTCGAAATTACCGCCGTGAACGAACACAAAAACTCCACGAGGTGTGGGGTCTTCAATGATATCCTTTGGAACCCAAATATTTAGGTAAAGGCAGTCTTCTTGGATCTAAATTCAATGTAGATATTGCCATCAGTGATATATTTTACCATGCTTTCTTCATTGGAGTCTTTATGACTCCAAATGCGATATCGATTTCAAAAAAGTATTTATATAGAATATAGACTAATATAGTCTTTAGGAAATTTTATGCATTTGTGCTATTCTTCTAAAGAATTTTAAGCATGGGTTTCAGCAGGGAAAGGATGGGACATGTCTTACTCCCACTATCAGCCCACCCATTTGGTTTTGCAATGATAGTCACATGTTTATAGATAACATACTTTCTAAATCCAATAGACCAATAGATAGCATGACCGTACTAAATTTGTCTTACTTGTAATCTATTCTTCCGTGTTCATAATGTTGCATGATATCACAGCATGCCTTTTTTAAAGCAAATCATTATTTTGCTCTAAGTGATTAAAACACAGATAAGACGAAATTAAAAAGTTATCAAATCCCTTATTTGACACGATGTCTGTTTCTAGCAATTGAATTATTTTGTGATCAAGATCATGTACTTCCATTACTGGGAAATAATTTTGAAGGGTTTATTGCAGAAATTTTTGTTCCCAACTAAAAGTAAAACCTTTTGCGTTAAAACCCTTTGAATCGAAAAGGTTTCAAATCAGTGGCGGAGCTAGGGATTTCGGTCATAGTTGGCGAAAAGGGTCTACAGGGGCGTTTCGAAGGAGTAAATACCCTAAGCCTCAGCACGATCGAATGCACGGCTTTTCAGACTTTCCATTTGATTTTCTGCACCTGGTAGAAGACTACTTTGCCATTTCTCCTCAGCAAGTTTTTCTATTGAAACATGTTTTAATTTTCTATCCATGGCCCTCCGCAGCAGAAAATTCGGTGGCGGGAGGGGGGGGGGGATTCTTTTAGGGGGAAAGCTCTGCGCCACCACGAGTTGGCGCAGAGCACAAGGAAATTTCGGCCCAAAATGCTCCTCAGATCACTGGAAATGACATTTCTTATGAAGCCTATTTACCGAAAACAGTGAGTGGACTGTTAAGAAATGTTGATGTTAATTTTTCTTCGACTTTTTCTATATGTTTTCTAGGTTTTTCAGGTTTTTTATTTTTCAGGGGAGGGCAAGTCCCCCCCCCCCCCTTGCCCATAGATGCGGACGCCCATGATTCTATCCTTCTCTTTCACATTCTAGGGATATTATTTTTGTGTCATTGTCAGGTCTCGATTTAAGATCTGTAATAATGGGCTACTTTGTGAAGATAAAGATTAGAGCCAAATAGCAAGCAATCTTACAGGGGGAAATTAATCACCGTTAAGTGTACGTTTTTGCTATCTGGAAATCAACATAAGTACACGAAGAAACTTTAATTGACGTAACTTACATCATATGACCAGATGACCACTCTGAAGTAGCCATTAATTAAGTACATTGCAAGAAATAGCCCAGACAAAGGATCTGCTTGGCTCTCTAGATACCGAGCTCATAATTAATAAACGTAGCCGAAACCTAGGCTTATAAGATCCAATTTTCTGACTTTTGAGACCACGATAGTACAGAAATGAGCATTTTCATGAGATTATTGTATGATCGTGCAGTGTCAGAAATCGCTGTTTATCATAAGAATGGTTACTTGAAGAAGAGCCAAATGAAAACTGCTCATTGAGACTCTTAAACCATTACCACCATGATAATAGTGTTATAATTTTATTTTAACCTGGATGTTCTCTTCAAATGATTTTGAAAAAGCGGGGGAAACTATTTTGTTATCTTTATCAACTCTTTTTATCGTCTATGTTGACAAATATCCCCGACAACAAGAGGGCTATTTGCGCTAGAATTATTGTTGCGCCCTTTGCAACATCTTTTATTGCCCGGGAGGGTGAATTTAATGTCGGTCTGTGTATTTTTAAGCTTATCACGCCTGGTGTGGAAGCAATTAACTTAGCACAGCGACAACATTCATCAGTGCGTATAAGACATGAAAATACGTTTAGGCAACACCCTTCCCTATATTACAGAAGATGATCCGAATGAAGTGCAGATAGTACAGTTACTGGTGGCTGTTTGAGCTTTTTGTTATCTGGGCCTTAAAACAACGCTATTAAATTATGTTTTTTGACAATAATGGTACAAGAGTTAAGTATAAAAAACCTAAAGAGGGCGCAGACTGACGATTTTGATCCGTCGGCAGGGGGGGGGGGGCGACCACCCCTGACCATATGGCAGCTCCGCCACTGTTTAAAATGGTACCCTTTGAAAAAACCCTTTGTATTCAAAAGGTTTGCTTTGGTTATTGCATGGAAGTGCTACCTCGGAGGAATAACTTCCATGGTTATTGAAGGAATTGGACAAATCACAAACGGAATAACAAAATGTCCCGTTGCATAAACCAACCCTCTTAAAAATCTTTAGAATCAGTTGGAATTCATTAAAATCCATTGGTTAATGGCATTCGGACAAAGGATCTGAAAGCGATTTTTTCTGCCGGGAAATCTTTAAGGCTCTCCAGAGAAATAATAAATCGAGTTTGATTAAACGATAAAATGTCATTGACTCTTGAAACAATGTCCTAATTGTTCCTTGCATATCCAAATTGTTTTTGGAAAACACGATAGATGGCTTTATCAGATCATGATTCGGTGATCTGTTCGGTTCATCTTTCATCTTTCAAACCAGGGAGATGGAAAAGATGATCTTTAAATAAAAAGGTACCCAGACCTGATATACTTAATGTCACAAAGGCGAGACAAATGTTTCGAAGCAACTTACTATAGTTGGGCAGGCGTTTGAAGGTTCATAGCAAATCTGTACGCAACCTATTTTAAAGTTATCCGCGTTGTAGATTCCCGACCATGGCTCCGGTGGTTGAGGGGCGTAAAACCGTAATGGTCCAACAGGTGGTTTACCAAATGGTATACCGCCAAAGGCGTAGCTTTCTCCTACGTCAATACCTTTCAGCGTTCCATAGGTGGTGTTCACAGTTACATCGTCTGGATTGATCAGACAGGAAACCCTAGGAGCAAACGTAAAGTAAATCAGAAGCAATGAAAATTTGTCGATCAAAGAATTTCTCTGCATTATGACTCAAACGTTGTCTTGAAATAAAAAGAGAGAGATTTAAAATGTGCCTTTTCTGGTCTTAATGATGTACCAGTTCTGTTATGCTTGTAGAATATAAATTACTAATTGCTTCATTAAAGTTAACGATGTCAACAGTGCTAGTTTTAATTTATTATATCTATTTTAATTTACTGTATCTGTATCTGATGTGATTAAAGTTCAGTAGAGGTATACGTTAATTTGTTTGTTTCTTACGATAGCAATGTAAACAAGATAAGTGGTTGGTTTACCCAAGGTAGTTTTGTAACGTCACAGTAACCGACTGCAAGTGGTTCAAGAATTCAAGGGGCAGTACAACAGCAACAACAGCTTCTTGGAGCATCTGACTGTCAGCCGGGAGGCCTTGCAGTTGACTTTTCGCCGGTTCATACCCAAGATTGGCATCTTCCGCCATTATGTTTTGCTCTCAGCAAAGTGGAGAAGGCAGACAAGCCAGTGAGTGACAACTGGAATAGGAGATGGCCGGCCCGAACTCTTTTTGTTAGAAACTGAGCCGTAAAACCTCATTCTTTCTCACTATAACTAACTTACTGTAACCAGGATGCCAATGGTGTGGAAGTGTTATTATACTAGAGTCTTGAAACTAACCATGTGGATGTCGCCTCTCAGGCTATTGCCACCTTTCGGCCGCCGCCCTTTTTGGTAACAATGTGAGATGAACGAAAATGTTTGTTTCGTTCCATGGGTTAATTCAGTGGCAACTCTGTGTTCTGAGCAGGTATTGGTCCAGCGGTGCAACTTGAAGGCTCATCCCCCAAAATAGAATATCTTGCCCCGAGACCTTACATCGGAAATTGCCTCATTCGAAATAAAGGATTATCTCTCCAAGGCCCCGACAGTGATGCCAATTTTATTTTTAATTCCAAAAATAGGCAAATTTTGCCAAAATCCAAAATTTTACTTCAAAAGGGAGCGCCTGAGACATCCACTATGTATAGACACCCACATTTTAAAGGGCAGGGACAGTCATCCCAAATTGAAGAAGTGTAGTAGACTGTCCTGTTTCATAATTGGCTGTTGGGAGTTATGTGACAATGTTTTTTCTCTTCAAATGTGAAATTTACCAGAAATAACAGCTTGGTTTACCTTGAATATGCAATAGTTAAGTCATCAAACGTAATTAAAGATACTTTGAAGACAAAATAAGATGAAAGTGGAGTTATTTAGCTTTTTCTTGAAAATAAGTTTGGGGGGACTGCTCTTTACCTTTAAAGAATTCATAAAAGGGATGGGCCCAACCCCTAGACTCCTTCCGCGCAGACACAGACGTGACACGGGCAGGGAGCTGAAGGTTCAGGTGCGGTGAGCAATCCTTTTCTATTTATTATGAAAAGATGTTAGGGGTAAAATCATTCATACTCGGACTTCGGACAGTCACATTTTCATCCATTCAACGGAACTTGAAGTTAGCCCTGAGTCACGATAGCGTACTTTCAATTTCGTTGTATAGTTTTCCCCGAAATGATTCAAGATCGTTTAATTAAATGGGAGTGGTGCATTCTACGAGGCAACCTTCTGACCACATAGCAAGTTGCTGTTTTCTTATTATGGCTAGCAAAAGCTTAACGTTAATACTGTGATAAGATCCTCTTTGCAAGCATGAAAAACGCAATACCCGGCCCGCGTGAGGGGCTGCCATTTTTCAAAAGTTTCTCTACAAACCGCGCCGATCAATGATGGCGCTCCCTTTAGTCTTTTGGACAATATTACATTTTTCGGGTCAAATATTCTTTTAACTTTCCTGAACTATTTGACAGTTTGCGAACTTATTTGGAAGTGAGAATTTTATTGCTCATTTTTGGTGATGTGTTGAATTGTTATCCTATATTTCAGGCCCCCAGAGGCCCCATTTTTCGGAATTTTTTGCACGGCTTTATGACAGGATTACGTTTTGCGGGCAAAACAAAACTCCAAACTGAAATGCGTCCTTTCGCCTATTGCAATCACTGGTGCTCTTTCTTTTTGACTTCTATAAAAATAAAAATTTAATAACAAATTTACTTCGAAAGGTAGTGTAAGCGTAAATGACTTAACTTCGCGTTTTAAGACAAAAAAAAATCAGTTTTACACTTATTTACCACCCCATTCCACTTTCAAAACCATTGTCACAGTCGTAAATCTTGCACCATTTTGCATCTAGGCTCCTTGAAAAGATAAAAAAATTAGACCCCTCCTCTAAGGCGGGCCATCACACAACGTACAACATGGCCCCTTCTGAAAAATCATGCGTACGCCACTGTCGCTAACCCTCTGGTTGCTAAACTTAATCGCTTAAGATGCAATTTTTTTCTCTTCATCCACTCTTTCACATCACCGGTTCATGAGAGTTATGGGACCTATAAGCCTCACAAGCCCACATTCTCAGCCCGAGTGTGTTGGTCCACCCTTCACAACCTTCCTTCAACCAGGGAATTGCTAGAGACTAGCAACTCCCTGCTTCAACAGTGAAAACTTAGTCAGAATGGTGCCACTACTGACTAACTTTGCTGACTAGAGTATAAATTTGTCGGTTGACTGGTCGGTGGTCACAAACTATAGTTAGTGGATTAGTCCGTGTGGTCCCGACTAATCAGCTGACTAGTTTATGACCATTTGACTAATCCACAGACCAATTTATATTCTAGCCAGTCAAATTAGTCAGCAGAAGCACCATACTGACTAGTTTTTGTTTTCAGTTTATAATTATAAACTCCTCTGGTTTCTAGCTGGCTTTGAAGAGGATTGTGTCGTTTCATCAATAGTTCTTTAGTACCGGGCATTTTGGCCCAAGTCGTCCGTTCCTGAAAGGATTACCCAATATATTTAAGTTCAAAATTTTAACCGATTATTTATCAATCCAAAAATATATTGATAAATGTTGGGGCATGCACGAAGCCTTAGGCCCACAGGAAACTGAAAATCTGAGATATTTACCAAACTTATTTACTATATCACTCTAGAAAAGTTGCGTAAATAACCAACAATGTTCACGTACGTTACAATACTTAAATTGGGTAAAATTTGTCCAAACTTGTTGAAGCTATGGGTGAATAATATGGTTATATACCACTGGTAAACACACCATTTGACTGATCGGGAACAACCAAATTTTAGTATTGTCAAATACGTGACCAGCGGTTGGTGAACATTTTACCCAACTGTTTCAAGAATCTAGAGCAAAGCAATTCTCTGTATCCAAAGAACATTCAATGAACATTAACCAAGCATCCAAACCATAATTTGATAATATTTTAATGTGGGAGTAATAAACCTCAGTTATAATTTAAAGGGAAAGTGCAGTCACCCTAATTCAAATTCGTATAGCAGACTATCTTGTTACATGAATGGCTATTTAGAATCAACTGTAATATTCCAATTGTAATTTGTTCCATTGCATATGCGACATTCAATTCTTAAAATATCGAAAAAGATACGAAATAGGATAGGAAGAAAAAATTGAGACGAAGATGTTGTTTAAAAATAACTCTAGAGAGGCTACTTTTTGCTTTTTCAGTTTACGAATATTTTAACGAGGTGAAGCATACACCAGGTGTATAAAAGTTCCGCTAAATTTACCGTTTGCCCCCAAATTCGCAGTTTGACTAAAAGCAAGGTCTATTGCAAAGCACAGGGGCGAAAGGGACCCGTAACAAGTCTTAAACCCCAGGGACCTTAAAAGTACTGCTGTCAGAACATAGTGGTCTCTCGCTCTTGAAAAAATTCCTGGGCATGATATTGCCTCCTTTATCACCTTCTTTCTGTGCCTAGTGTGAAATGCGGTATCTTTAACGCTGGGAATTGTATGTATGCATACAACCTTTGCACTTTGACAAGTGGAATTTCTTAAAGGAATGAATGGTGACAAGAATGGTATTTTAGTTCCGTATAGCCTGTATACTACACGGTGAAAACACCGTAAAATTCCTCATCTTAAAGAAAGTTATCATGTATTTGTTTCAAATTGAAACAGTAAGTTAACTTTCTTTCTTTATTAACAGACTGTGTAATAAACAGCTTTGGGTTGTTTGAAATTTAAAACAGCATTGAGAGATTCACTGATTAATGTATGGTTGTTTAAAAATTAGTCAATTTGTTTGTTTTGATTTAACAGCATATGTTCAGCTCTCAGGTTGTAATAAGGTCATTCCAAAGGAGTGAACGGACGAAAAGAACTCCCTACATTAGGTGCATATCAAGATATTTTGCCAAGAAGGGGCAAAAATGTGAACAGACTCTCTAGGCGTAGCAAGAGCGCGCAGAAACTGAACTAATGGAAATGACACTTCAAGGACTTATTAACCGCGTATAAGTCGGGAAAATAATAACGATGTTGTTGTCGCTCAAAACGTTAAAAATATACTCAAAAATAAACTCAAGGGAGGGACTCGACCAATTCTCCCCTAGATACGTGCGAGTCATTCCTGAAGTTCAAACGTAATCACACCTACAAAAAAAAAAAGATCAGTCATTTCGGTTTTTGCTGCTATGTCACTTTCAAATGTTAATACATTAAGAAAAATTGCTTCCTGAAATATGAACATTTCCATTGATCCCTCTGCTTTTCCTCCAGCTTTTCAACAAGCTTGTAGGAGAGTGGGATTGAAAAAATTTTCCTCCTAGAATATTCAAACTCACAACTGCATTTTGTTCATTTTATGTCTGATCGCCAGTGAGAAATATTTCCCTCTTCTCCCCATTCACTGCCATGCCTGGCTACAGGTCTGTCTCACATACTTTGGTCTGCTCATACGATAAATATTCTCTTGACTGAATGTATCTCTACTTTAGCCAAATTTCCACATTGGAAACAAAACGTAGACATAGAAAATGTAAGTAGCTTACGGAGTACCTGTCCCTTGGGAAAGTTTTAAATAATTGTGACAATAGATTCAATGTGATACATTGCGTTATGGAAAATTGAAAGAACATTACCGAAAATGTGGCTTTATTACAAAGAGAAAGATAAGGAATAGTTGCCCTTGAATGGGTGTGTGTGCGTGTGGGTGAAGGGGGGGGGGACTTTAAAGGAAGATTGCGTTATAGAGAGGTACGTAATGGGTAACATTAGAAGGGGCAATTTAAAGAAAGAAGGGGTTGCATTAGTCTGCCACCCTCACATCGAGGATAGTACCGTTTATACTATTTGGTGCACCTCTTGGGCATTACTGCAATGATTTGCAGCATCACCGACTTTAAGTTGTTCAGGGATTTTTTCAAACCATTTTTGTCATACTCTGTATGAGCTGCATTTTATTATGCACAAGAATCTTTTTCAAAACTTTTCCCAAAGTCCATCGACCTCAATGGCGAAGGGAAGAAGGGCGAACAGCAAACGCTACTCTACATATAGTTCAATACTCTCTGAGGACTTACGCTGTCATGGGAAAGGAGACCCACTGGAAATTAACTTGGCCAATCTCTCATGCAAAAGGTACACCGACAATCTCTCAATACCTAATACGTAATCAATCAGCGTGGATGGTGTAATTTGAATTTATTGCATAAAAGTCGTTAAGTCTCAGGTGTTTTGAAAAATCTTGACAGAATGTCTATCTTTGAAGTAAACAAAAGTTAAACTTACATGAAGTCCATAAGAAGGAGAAATAGAGTTTATGGTTAGGGTTCATTTATTTAAGTGGAGGGGCAGAGATGCACCAGGGCTTCCACTATCTTGTTTTGTAACTCGGTAAAACAGAAAAACAGACAGACACACTCAAACAACCACATCAAGACATGGAGGTCAGTGTCTTTTTATTTGATGGTTAGGACAAGAGTGGCCTCTGTATTAAAACAAATACACTCGATCAAAATTAAGAATGTTTGGAACGTAGAACGTAAAGATACATTTGAACATGAGTGCAAACAAAATATAATAACTTAAGTAGACTGCGTAGCGGAATTTACTATACACACTATACAACGTTCGCTTACAACATCTTACGATGGCTTCGGATATCCACTACTCAAATCACCATGACAAAATCAGAATTTAGCAATTTCTGTTATCATATCATCACGTGAACGGCAATTGATAGATTTTTTATGAAGAGTGCATCTCTTTTATGTGTGGAGCATGAATGACGGGCTTCACTGATTCCCTGCAGAACAGCTTGGACCAAAGATTTCTTTCATACTGTTGACCGAGTGCATGATCATGTATTAGTCAAATTGTTGACCAACGCGATTAGTCAGCTCAAACACTGTTTCGACTTATTTGTGCTTACAGTGATGGAATTTGATCCATGTCAATCATGTACTGAAAATTGCGGACTATCAAACTACATTTACTAAACCTAGAAAGCGCAGTATAGAAGATTTGGTTTGGTTTGTTGGAATTTTATTGCTCAACTTTAATCTTCTTGTTTTCTGTAGCTTTGCCCCGAAAAACCATCTTCCAATCGGTGGTGGGCTACCCTGAGACAAATTAGGAAGGAGTATACTATGCTGACAAGTTGTGGATCTGAATCGACTTTTGCTCCTCCATTTTTTAAAGTCTATGGTATGATTCGCTCTAGGAATTGATCTTGAACCTTCCGGGTGAGAGGCGGATGTTCTACCGCTTCCTCGTATTCGCCCTAAAACTTTAAGGGGCTATAGGTGCAGCTCAACTAAACCAAAATGTTACGTGATGGGACATAAACTCAAACAAACAAAATGCACTCAGCAAGCAAGACATTATGCACCCCTGTGGGCAACTTGCGTTTTGCTGCTCCACAACCGTCTCTTGGGTGGACGGGAACTAGGGATGCGAAAGCTCACAGCCCTGGCCGTATGCAGAGTTACAGTTCGTTGGGTGAAAAAATAGTACCACAGTTTATTGTGTATAATACGACAGCTTCTTTGAGACCTACCACCGTTAAGATCAGTGTTCAAATCAAAACTTAAACTTTGATCGCAAACATGTTTATCGGAGTTATCGCTTTTAATTAAAATTGTTGTGATGAACCTTAGCTATCAACCCATTATATACAAGACAAAGATTTTAAGAATAGATGGAACTATAAAGCAAAATGGCGTCACTTACGGCTTGGCTGCCTTGGACACTGTTATTGGCCTTGTTCGTTAAAATCGACGCCTACATTCCTTTTGGAAAAGATTACGTGGTGGATACCTTTTACGGACGTTTGCAAGGTTTTGAGCTTGAAGAATCATATGCATTTTGGGGTATCCCTTTTGCAAGACCCCCGGTGGGTAACTTGCGTTTTGCTGCTCCACAACGGCCTCTTGGGTGGACAGGAACTAGGGATGCCAAAGCCCACAGTCCTGGCTGTATGCAGAAGTGTCAAGAGCCACCCGTGGCATGTCCACTAGAGGTTAGTACATGACTTGCTCAGTTTTCAAACGTTTATTACTTCTAAACAGTCTGTATACATGTATAGACATATAAATAAATCCACTTTTTACAGAAAATTCCTATGCTATATAAAGGCCATACATACGATGACCATAGTTTCATCTTCGTCACCATTGCAGTCAGTTCTTAGTGACGCCAGTGTCCTCCGTCAATTTCCGATTGACTCCAGTGTTTTTTATTCCCCCTATCATCTTCGTTATCTTCGATACCTCAATATCCACAGTACTTCTATTATCTTCAGTGCCTCCCCGATCCTCAGTGCTTCCGTTATACCCAGTATCACCATTATACGACAGTACCTCCATTTACGCAGTAACTCCCACTACCCTCGTCATCCCAATACTCCCATGATTATCCTCAGTACCGCCGTTATCCTTATGACCCCCATTATCCCAGTACTTTTGTTATTCTCACTACCTTATTATCCTCTTTAAATACATAATCCTGAGTTCCTCCAATCTACCCCATTATCCCAGACACCAATTATCTTCAGTGCTGTGAATATTTTCTGTAGCCCCGTTATTTTCAACACCCCTGTCTCCTCAGTTTCTGTGTTATTCTTATCAACTTCATCTTTCTTCGTCCATCATAATTACTCTCACTATGTACAATGTTCATTATAGTGTTCTAAATATATCTCTGGACTTCCGGTGTCCTATTTCTGGCTATCTCAGCAGGAGTGTTGATCCTGGAGAAAAAGGGCAGTTTCCCATCAACGAAAATATGGGGGGGGGGGGGGGCATATTTTTTGCTCCCGTTAAATCAGATTAAAGTGTAGCAGGCACAATTAATCAAAATATAGCATTGTGGTTTACAGATGACTTTAGGGCGTCGATGAAACGTCAATTTGAGCCCGTTATAGTTATCTTAATAAAAAAATAATGTATTAATAATGCACCATTCACCTTTGTTTTGTGTATTTGCCTGTCAATGTGAGTGTGTATTCATGTAATCCTTTTTAATTTTTGAATTTTTTATTTATTTGCTTTTTTGTTTTTAATTTTGTTTTTTATATATAGGCGAATTCGGTCGGGAGCGTGATCTAGGATTCTGGCCTTTGTAAATTTTTTTGCCCCGCGCAATCGATTGACGCTCCTCATATCTCAATCGCTGACACAATCTTCCTTGACTTTGGTATCTTCATACCCACGGACTTCCTGTGGACATGGACAGAGCATGTAACGCTTCGGTCTTGTCCGTAGATGGTCGCCATTGTCTGAGTCGAAAAAGGCGCACCAAGATGGCCGCCGTGAAGTTATAATTTGTATGATTTAACGACGACTCTGTAATACTTTTAACAAAAGTTAAACTTGAAAGGCTAGCAATATAATATTCATGCAATACGTGTGGTAATTTTGGCCTTATCTTGCATCATTTCGAAAATATTTCAACTGTCTTGCAAAATCTGATGATATACTTGAGCAAGTCCAAACTTTGACACAAAACCTTTGCAGGCAGCCATCTTGATGCGCTTTTTCTCACACGTAAGGTAGCGACAATGTACCGTGTTGTTTGCTCTGTCCATGGAGAGGAAGTTCGTGTTCAACCACATTTGTAAAAAGCTCTACCTTTTTCACTTTCTCTAGATAAGCGAGGACTGCTTGTACCTTGATATGTGGATTCCAAAGAGCAACCGTTCAGAACCTTATCCCGTGTACATTTTCATTCATGGAGGAAATTTTAGAGACGGGTCGGGGAATGCATTAGTCTACGACGGAAGATATCTAGCCCAGGAGAGCGAAGCCATCATTGTAACAATTAATTACCGCTTAGGTAACATTACACATCTTCGCTACTTGGTGTAAAATTCTTTAGCAAAGCTGTGGTCTCACTACTAACAACGATTTTGGATCTGATTTCGATCCATCTCTGATGGGAAGAACCAAAAATTTGCCAACTAATGTAACTATATGACTGGCATCACATGTCTATGAAAATGAAATGTTTACTGTTTGTTCGAGACGTCACACCGAAAGACAGCTTTCATCGGGCGTTCGTGTTCCAATCAAAGCTGTCTGTAGATGTGACGTCAAGAATTTAGTCAATGAATTTAATTTTCGTAGTCATGCGACATATATTATAAATCTACAAAGCCTAACAGATTTTGGGTCCTTTCCGACAAGAAATGTTGAAGATTTTAATAAAAACTCACAAAAATCTGACCGCAATCCGCTCTAAATTCGTTTTAGTGTGACAGCGGTCTTTACTAGAAAATGTAATACATAGCAAAACATCAACGTATCATCCCAATTTCAATCTTCTCGAAAACTTAACGTGTACCTATCGTCTGAAACTGTAAAAAGGCGCGTTGCAGAGCTCAAAATCGAATCCAAGTGATCCAACTTGGATCTTGACAGGATATTTCTAAAAGTTGAAATGTATTCACCGAAGTGTATTCACTCAAGTTTTTTAATTTTATGTTGCACGATAATTTTGAGATGACATTATTGTACTACTCAAATTTTAAAATTCACTACGAAGAACTAATGTTCAGAATGCAATAATTTTATTTCTGGAATGATGTACGGTGGATTGGGTGGATGAAGTGGCAAGGAATGCGATAAGGTGCGGAAGAGGGTGGGTGGGAAATTGGGGTAGGTTTTGTTTTTAATGGGGCTTATTGAGTTGATATCTGTAACTCAAGTGCATGTTTAAGGGTCACGACCACATGAAAAAGCTTATAATTTGCATAATTAGTCTAGTTTAATATCCAATAGTAACGGAAAAGTTTCAAATTTTGGAATTGTGGGGGTGTCTTGACTTGCAACGGCCTTTTGCATAGTTTGAAAAAGTGTCTGGTCACGAATTTTTGAAAACCGAATTGAGTTGTGAAGTACTTACTCCTAAAACAGTCATTTGTTTGAAGGGTATGGAAATTGCCTAAGTTTGACCATTTGTCCTTGATTTGTAAAGAAAACTGAACAACTTTTGGAAAAATTGGTTAAATTTCACATAAAATAACTCAATGAGCCGCCTTATGTGGGACAGTGGCGTAGCCACTTGGGTGGTTGAGGGGGGGGGGGGGGGGTTAGAACCTCCCGTGACACAACCTTGCAAAGCAAAAAACACCTAAAATATCAGCTTGTTCTCTCTATCCTTAGACTTTTCCCTCATGTCGTGTCCCAACCCCCCTCCCCTAGACACCAAAACCCTTTCCATGACACAATCCTGGCTACGCGCCTGAAGTGAGATAAAGTGATATGTTGGGAACTATTGTTGTGTCCTGTTGAACTAAGGATACCAACGGCAGTTTATCTTCCTTATCTTGAAGGCATGGAACAGAATCCTATGAGTCTGAAGATTTGGAAGACTGAACCCCAAGACCTCCCCCATTGAGGAATTAGTTGGTGGAAGCATATACCTCCTTCAAAGGCTGCAAAATGCTGCACCAGTATAAATCTTTACCATTCTTGATTATTTCAAGAGTTTTACTTGTGACCTTCCATTTATACCAATCCACCTGAAACTTTATTACAATGAAACATTCTACTGCATACAGAGGAATCGCTAAGGGGCAGTATGCCCTAGATTTTGTTCTTGCCCTCCAAGTTTAGTCATTTATTAGTTGGATTAACCAAAAATTAATTTACTTCCCATGAGACTTAAATTTTCATCCAGATATATGCCAAAACCTTGGAATTTCCGAGGCTTATCCCTCCTGGACCCACACCCCAAGGAACAAGCCCTTTGAGCTCGGTTTCGTGATGCGCCCGGAAAAGGTTGCCCCTCCCCGATATTATCCTTTGCCCTTAGTCCCCCCCCCCCCCCAATAAAAAAGTGACATTCTGGCACCGGTACTGACTGCACGTACCGTTCGAAAAGAAAAACGACTTTCCTGTCAAGAATACCTGGCCATGACTATATATTTTTCTTTAGAGCTTTCTTCCTTGAAATGTTGCAGTTGTTGTGCGAGTTCATCTCAAAGATCAACTTGACATTTCAAGTGAAATGTCGTTTGTTCAGTCGACACACTTAAAAGAAACTTTTATCTCCTCCGTTACTTCATGAGCGGATCTTCCGTTAAACATGAAATCCGACAAGATCAACTTCTCTGAATTTCATAATCATTTCAACCCACAGATTTCCTCTTTCATTGCAAAACTAATCTTACAACGTATACACAGTTCTTTTATTTCTAATATTAGTTTCTTCATAAATGACTCACTTGATAAGCCATGTATATATAAACTGTGATCATTTTACGCTATTGACATTTTGGTCAAGCAAACTTATCCGATAAATTTGATTCGTTTGCTATTTTATGGTGTTACTTTGCGGTTCATATCCATACGACAACCTCCTCCAACGTGTCTTTCTTAAAACATTGACGAGGATTTTAAAAGGTCTCATCCGTTTGTCCATCTTTTACATTATCCTTACCACAAAAGTGGAGAACCTTTTTGTCAAATAACACGCGATTTTGTTCTCTCGACCTTCCG
Organism: Holothuria scabra; assembly: GCA_037179385.1. Lineage (NCBI taxonomy): Eukaryota > Metazoa > Echinodermata > Holothuroidea > Aspidochirotida > Holothuriidae > Holothuria > Holothuria scabra. Next base: position 23,281,542 of record CM074181.1, read on the forward strand.
TCCGTTTTTAATGATAACTTTTATCGATAAAACTTTTCGCTAAATCTTTACCCTTTGCAGAAGCTTTTGGATGGCTCTTTTTGGGGAATATGATTGATCCAGCGACTGGAAGGGAAATGTCATTGGTAAATCAAGGATTACAAGATCAACAGATGGCTTTCCTTTACGTCAAAGAAAACATTCATTTATTCGGAGGAGATCCTAAGAGGGTAAGCTCTTCTCTAGGTAGACGGTCGATTGGGAATCTTGTTAAATATAAAAACGGCCGTCCTTGGACAAGAAGGTTCTCTGTGGGGCTTTCTTAATGTCATTACCTAAATTCTCATGAGCCATGAGGTTGGCTGCCTGAGTTACATCTTCATGATTGTCTGTCTAAAAGCGTAGTAGCTGAACTTCACTGGATGTACTTAAGGTGCTTGTCTTCCTTCCGACGATTCTTATAACTGTACTGTCGATATTGCATCTTGTTTTTATGTGCTTCTATGTAAATGTGTTTATAAACGAAATACAATGAATTGAACAGATATGCTTAGCACATGCTAAGAAACTAAAGTTCATGCCAGATCAAATCACCGGCAATAATAAACAGCTTCCAGATTTGATGGAGGAGGGGGGGGGGGGTTCGAACATGTAGACACAAGACGTTTTTGAAATTGAGAATAGCATTTCGCTGGGAATTATGTTTTCGTCAAAAATTAATTTAAGAATGCAAATACTACATATTTTCCTTATATAACACCGGTTGAGTTACAATTTTGAGGGAAAAAGAATTTGATGTCAATACATATCTTGCATTGCAAAGAGAAAACTCTAAATTATCTGATAAAACTTCACTGATTCTTCGTCAGTACATGACACCCACACAATTCTGGTAAATTTAACCGGGAATTCAGAATAAAAGCTATGTATTTGGCTAAATTTACCGGTTCAATATTTAATATGATTTTCTGGTAAAAAATAAATAAAAATAATCATTTACAGTCTTCAATGTTGCCTTGATGGATATTTAGTATAACTTGCCCTCCAGAATACATATTTCGCCCAAAGTCATTTCTTATCGTATCTTCAATGCAAAGCTTTTATCAAAATTTTAGTCCTTTAATCAAACAGGTGGCTGTTCCCAGTGTCGATAAGTTTTATGCACTCAGCCAATATCAAATGTCATAAAGTAAGAAAGAAGACCGCCCTAAATCACGTCAAACTGATTTCTTGCTTTCTAAAAATCTGATATTGAGAGGACTACTGTGACTTGGACCCCTAAACCAACCCACTCCTGGACGTCTGGAGAGGCCCGTATGCCATGCTGAGGAGCAATATTGCTACTTCCATTGTCGATATATATGCTAAGAGGTGGTGTCACTGGTGCAGGCGCTTAGCCAGGATTGTGTCATGGGGAAGGCTTTGGTGTCACGATATGGTAGAAAAGTCTAAGGATAGAGAGAAAAACCGCTATTTAAGGTGTTTTTTGCATTGCAAGGTTGGGTCATGGGGGGGGGGGTTTCTAACCCCCAACTCCCTCCCCGTGGCTACGCCACTGCACTGGTGTGGGACAATAGTCATATAATTAGACTTTTCTGCCCTTTTTCGAAAAATCTCTTAAAGGTCTGGTGAAATAAGGGGAATCTACGCGACTGAAGTTTTAAAGAATGGCAGGAAGAATTTACTCAAAACTCTTTCATACTTGGTAACATTTCTCAACTTCTATTGGCCCATAACAATCAAGTGTTCTTGTATTCCTATGATAAACACATCTTGGGCTATTTCATTTTACGCGCAGTTTACCGCGAGGGGCGGACTTTGTTTTCTCAGCCCCTCAGCTTATATTACTGAACAAGGAATGTGCCTACAGCCTGGTACGCAGGTAAAGCGTGGTTGTGACATTTCAATGTGGCTATTTACGAATTGTTTATTTCCGGTTTTTTACATTTAAATATTGTTGTGTCTGAGTCGATAAATTCAAACAACTCTGGACTCTGGCACGATAATGCACTCTCCGGGGTTAATTAATGCTATCGCTGGATGCACTCGGCCTGCACCCGTCACGTGCATCGCTCGCAATATCTTGTGCTAATGCAAGGTCCACCGCAGTTTACACTTTAATTCAATCATTCTTACGGGTTTAGCACCGTCGCTTACATTATTGCCTTTACCCGCCAAAAACAGTTGGGTAAAATAATCACCAGCACCGGTTACGTATATGGTATATGACTGAAATTGGGTAAAATCTTTCCAATTTTTATGAATTACTTTTTCTAAAGTCCTTCCGACTCTCTGGCAAAGGACCGTTCGGCAAAACCAAACTTTATAAACTGCTTTTAACTTTGTAGATGCCCCTGTTGGGATACCCACCACATGGATAACAGATATTGAAAACAATAACTCATTTTTATTATTGCCACATACCTGACCAACGGCTGGTGAACGCTTTACCAGTTTTCCCAACTCTTTTTAGAGTGTATACACACGTGGTGAAATGCACAGATTGTAAACGCCTAGCCATTTTCCCAACTAGTTTGGACACTATTTTTACAGTGGGGTCTTCGAAGGAGTGAGAATGAGCCAATGTGTTTTATTACTATGTAGCTAGATGAAGTCCTGTTAAATCCATCTTTCAATCTATGGGTGTCTGCTGTCATCCTCTGCAAGTACGACCTTATATGTACCGATCAGTTCTGTCCCTTACTGTACTGTAAACCAGAATTTTGGACATCACGATTTTTACAGTAAGGGTTCCGTTACCAAACAAACGGAGAACTCCTTACTTTATATCGTTTACGACATGAACCTTTAGGGGTATGCCTGCAAAATCCATTGAATTTTTTCCGACCTTTAAAAGGCATTAAATTAAGCTTCTGTACCGCCTATACTGTTGAATAGTAACCATCCAAGTTAGTAATTAAAATCTGTTTGTTTCTTGTCAATGTTGCAACGACGAGTTGACATCACGTTCACAAAATTTCCCTCTCATTTCATCTTTGTTAAAGCTCCCAAAGTATCAGTTTGGTGTGTAATAACCATCTCGTCTCAAGCTCATTGACCCTTGATTTTCGGCCAGAGAACGATATCCCAGAGTAAATTAAAAAGTGCTGTGCATAATCCTGGCGTAAGTAAAATGTTCAGTAGGGAAGGCCGTAACATCATCCCTCGCCTATTACAGTCCTCTTAACGGTTTCTATCTCTCCACACAGGTCACCATAAGTGGGCAAAGTGCTGGAGCACAGTCGGTGGGCGTTCACCTTTTGATGGACTCCAGTGACGCGCTCTTTGACCAGGCGATCCAATACAGCAATCCTTTCACGTTGGCCTTTAAAACCAAAGAAGACGGCGTAGCTTTGGCCGCAGAAGTAGCAAAGTTACTCGATTGTGATACATTCGATCTCGTCTGCTTGAGGTCGAAGGACGCGAAAGACCTCCTAGCCGCCTCTCGTGCCGCGGCCGGAACAATCGTCAACCCAACGGAGCTGCTGCAAATCTTTGAGCCATGGAGTCCAGGTGTCGGTCAGGAAACCGAGATTCCAGAAGAAATAATTCCTACGTTCCAGAATGGTCAGGGCCAACGTAAGCCAACAATGCTGGGGACTACCCGAGAGGAAGGTCGACTTTTCATCTGGTTGCTTTTTCGAAACCGACTGGGAAATCTCGGTTACCGTGTCTTTCTGAGGGCGTTGCTGCCGGATTTCTATAGGGAGATAATTCGAATGTATCCAACTGAAAATAGAATTGGAGCCGATCAGAGGGAAATTCTGTCCGAAGTGACCACAGATTACATCTTTCATTGCATTAACGTCAACATCAGCCAAGCTGTAGGGAACCGAGGGTACAGAAATTATTACCACTACGTATTCAACGCTCTCTATGAAAACTTCCCTGATGCGTGGGGACCAGACTTCGAAATGTGCTGGGGTCACGTTTGTCACGCTGCGGACCTAGCTTACGTCTTCCGCACCGCACCGTTAGGAAACTATTCACACACCCCTCGAGAGATTAAGATGATGGACGAAATGACAGCCCATCTAAGCAACTTTCTTCACACTGGGAACCCAAACACACCCGGGAGCAAAGCACTCCACGATAAGCATCAAGCTCTCCCGGGGGATAAACCTTATTGGCCGAGGATTCAAGAGAAGGCAAATAGCTATTACACGATGTACTACAACGAATGTGGGAACAGCGTTTTGACCAACTATCGCAGGAAATTTTGCCAACTGTGGGACGCTGTTGACTATTACAAAGTGTCCCCTCTTAATTCTGTTCCTGAAGAAGACCTCCAAACAATATACTCCGGTCTGTGAAGATGAAAGACAACTAAAGGGAGTTATTGGGTTAAAAATGCACCAACAAAACATACGAAGACATCTTCTCTTCATTCAGTCTCAATAGCAAACACCAGCAACAACTTCCTCAAAACAATACACTTTAAAAACACCCTTGTTTAATTTAACCAGGATCGAGGTCACGGATTATTCAACCATTTCCTGGTTGAACATAACCAGGAAATCCTAGTTGAAATGAAACATTTACATCGTTAAATTAACGATTGATGCAAAATTCAAGTAAAAAATCAACATTTTCCTGGTTAATTTTAACCAGGATTTCTTGGTAATTTAGCCTGAAAATGGTTGGATAATCCGTGACCACAATCATGGTTAAATTTAACCGTGGTGTTTTTAGAGTGTATACACCTGACGGGGTTTTAAAAGTTGTACAATGTGAAAATCTGAGAACCTCCATGTGTGAGCAAATTACCCTTTAGCAACAGAAATTTGAATTTCTACCCCTGAGAAAATTATTTCTTAAAATAAGGATACTATGCTGGCTTAGTTGAAGAGACCTTATCTATTATTCTGAGTCTGCAAATATGGTTTAAAAATATACAAAATATGAGTTCTTTCCCTAAACTAAACGCAATAGTCCTAAGTGGAACGACATGGTCAAAGATCGCAAATAGCTTTACAGTTGACCCTTTACCGTTGTTTGGGTCCTTTTGGACCCATACGGAGAGCGCGGCTGTCGCCCATTTTCACTGCTTCACGCGGAGCTCGAAACTGCGAGTAGCTCCCCGAAAATTCCGCCACAACTACGAGAGAGGCAATAGTTCGGGAGAGACAAGGTCACGGGGTCAATAGCCTACGGCAGCGGATGCGGGGCGTGATACGTCCGCTTTTCCACCCACTCCCGCGAGGCGCGCAAATATGCCCCGATTGAAGCACAACGGTAAATGGTTGATCTAAAGTATCTGCACCACGGGGCTGTGCACACACGCAGAGACAGGGGCATCAGCTTTGCAGTAAACACACTCCACAGGCTTATTTTACCTATATCCAGCGTTTAATACTAATTAAAGGAAGGTATGACAGTCACACCGCTGTTAGTGATCATGGAGAATACTTTTCATTTTGAAATACCGTTAATGTATTAAGTTCATTTTAGTATAAAAACTGATTTATAGTTAAGAGTATGTTATAAATATACCGGTAATGGTGTCTATGAGTATTTCTTTTGCTTTTACTTCTTTTTATATCCGAAAAACTTACAGAAATGCAAAAATCCATTTCCGCAAGCTATCACGTTTTTAATGAGAGTGAATCTAGGGCAAAAGGAAGGGAGAGTTGCTCGTTAACAACAAGATGGAGTTCCTATTAAAGGTCATGGAGGGTGAACCATACTACATGACAGAATCACGCCGCAAGTCATTACAGTTTCAAATAACATTTGCTTTAGTTGACCAAACTGTTTTAATATTGATTTCGATCACCTTATTTATTTAAACAAATTAGACTTTGGAAAGCAATTCTTGAAGTTTTTAGTTGCTTAGGGTTTAACACCTCAACTCACAACCTTCTGGTTTAAGTTGTGGTCACACTAAAACGAATTTGTACCAGATTCCTCTCTGAATTTTCTCATGTGTTCGTTAAGATCTTCTTCATCTCTAGTCGGAAAGAGCAAAAACTTTGTCAACCGGTGCATATAAATATAGAATTCGCACCTGATGCCTATGAAAACAAAACGCGAACTGTTTTATCGTGATATCCAACCGACAAATATTTTTTATCGGACGGGGTGGTCGGATAAAATCTGTCGGTCGATGTGACGTCGATTAGCATAAATTTAATTCTGCAGTCTACGGTAAAACTTATATATTTCTCCGGTTGACAAGCTTTTGACCCGACCCTTTCCTGCCAGAGATAAAGAAAATTTCAGCAAAAAGTCACGAAAACCGGATCGGAATCAGATCCTAATTCGTTGTAGTGTGACGGTGGCTTTTGTCTGAGGCACCCACATAATTTTCTCTACTTGCGTCTCACTGAAATTTTTCCCTATCCCATTGCTTATGCGTCGATAGCCTCCACTTTTTGAGTATTTGGTATGATTCGACCTAAGAATCAAACCCTGCCCTTCGAGAAGCAGATGCTCTTCCCAGAACCTTCGTGTTCTACTACTTCACCAAACAGGCGATTTTATTAATTTGTTACTTACTTCCTCTAGTTGTCAAATTTTATTAACAGAAACAGTAGGAAGAAATGTATGCAGTTAAGAGTGGAGACCATTCTTTTAGAGTGAAATTAGGGAGCGATTTAATTTTTGAGCGAAAACTGTCATTCGTATCGTTTAGAGTTAGGCTCGGCTATGGGTGGCACCAGCGGGCGGGGGGGGGGGCATGTCCCTCGTCGGGGAAGATCGGAGGTTTCGTTGGGAGACCTAAAACAAGAAAAAAATAATAATAAAAAATTAAGAGGACTGAAGCTACTGGATGGGTGATCTTGAACATATTTTGGGTTTTGAAATGCTATACATATCGGAATTGATTTTCAGTCACTTCTTCTTAGCCCTATTACACCTAATTCCATGTACTTTGTCCTATCTCCTCCCCCGTCGGGGAGGACGGCAAATTTCTTCGGAGAGGCCTAAAACTGAACGTAAAGGACTGAAGCTACTGGATGGATAATCACGAACTGTTTTTTATGAACTACTTTGTTCTTTTGTAACGTTTGTTTAAAGCGTATCTGAATCTGTTTTAATCACTTCTTACTAGCTCTGCTGTCCCTCATTTCATCTTCAATCCGCAAGGTCATGCCCCCTCGGGGAAAGCGGCCCTCCCTTTGTTGTTGAGAAAATTCAATTTCGTCGGGGAGCCTTCCTCTACATGCCCACGATAAACTGATAAAAGATGGGGGTTTGATAAACTTCGGTCATCCGGACTATCTTCTTGATTTTGCTTACTAGAAGACCATACTCTTCAAGGAAACTCACAATTGCGAATCATCCCTACAAAAAACGGACGACAAGTTGTTCATGTGCATGCACTGTCCAATGGTCTGCCATCTGGCCTGCCCCGACAGCCGAATTCTAGCAACGGTGATGAAAATCGGGCAGGCCCTTTCGGCTACACATAACGATAAACAGTAGAGTGAGAATGTCTCCCAATAAGTCCGACTGAAAATTCATTTGAAGCCACCTTGTAATATGACATATTTTCATATACGTTGGAAGCAAAATCATTAATAGTCTGGAGTTCTGGCAGTCACGTAAAAAATCTTATCTATTTTGCGGACCTTGCAATTAAATACAACAAAGATGGTTATTGCCTGATCACTAAGCAAGTTGGGGTTTTCTTTATGGAAGTGAAACTTTCATTTCAAAGGAAATTTCAAAATAACGACTGCTTCATTTAGTTATAAGTCTGGGAATGTCATTCCCCAGACTGTCTGAGGGGTTAGACTTTCTAACAATTTTCTGTTGGCTTCGCGCCAACTGATGGTGGCGCTCCGCTTGGATAAAGTTTTGGTCGAACAGATTACTTAACAGAACCATGCATGCTTGCAAAATATTCTTGCAAAATTATGAAGTGAATGAAGTGAAAATTTTATTTGCAAAAGAAAGCTCAAAATAATTACTGCTTTGTTTTTTAATTACGAGCCCGGGAAATGCCATTTTCTGCTGTCTGGGGTTTCTCAATTTTTCAAAAATTTCTGCGTTCTGCGCTTTGATAGTCTTTCGGGCAGAAATACATTTTTTGACTAAAAGGCAGCTCTGCCCAGTCCCAAACTGATACTCTCCCGTACGTCTATGTAAATATATAAAATATTAAAATTCAAATATATGGTAAGCCAAACTTTCTCCGCGGGAAAATTTTCCAATATGATCCGAGGGCCTTAATCTGCTTGATGATATTCAGTAACCCCAACAAAACTAAAGATAATCCGTATTTGATTTTCCTTATAAGAAGATTAGATTCTTCCATAAAACCTCCAAATCTGTCATAAAATTTCTTTTTTTTCCAATATAAGCTTCAGATTGTTAAAAGTGACAAAACTTTCCAGTTTCGATGGATACTCTGTTCATTAAACAATCAAAGCTAACTCTGTTAATCACCCCGACGTTCTACCTAATTTCATTCTTGAAAGGCATACAACTAATTAAAAAATCCAAATTTTTTATTTAACCGTACCAAAAACAGATTTTCTTCCATTGAATTCAAAAATTTCTCCAACAAAAAAAGCTCTTAATTTTCAAATCCTCGTTCAAAAAAAAAAAAAAAAGGAAAAAACTTTCCGGGCAAACTTCTAGTCTCGTGTAAGTTGAAGCCTTAGTACGTAAGCCTAGTACGATTAAAAGCGTAACCCCAAAAGATTTTTAGCTGTTGCCTATATAAAGGTTTTGATTTTGCCCATGTAGTGGAAAGATTATTCAATAAAAAACCCAACTTTTTCATGGTCCTTACAAAAGCCAAATTTCTCTCAAAAATTTTAAATTTTGTTTTCAAAATAAACTTCAGATTTTTGAGTATCTTTGGAAAAGAAAACCAAAAATTTCGCCCGCTACGCGGACCTCAAATTCTGATAAATCGCGTTCCACTGGGACTAACTCAAAACCCTTTATGAAGCCTTGAAACGACCCCCCCCCCCTCCGTCGGGGAGCTTAGCCCCTGTCGGGGTAATTCTGGGGCTCGGTGGAACAGGAAAAAAAGTTTTTAGACTGAGTCTTTGGTATGACTCGACCTGGGAAGCGATATTATTCCTCTACTTGTTTCGTTCATGTTTCAACCAATCCAGTTCATGCTGAGCTCTAGCAACTGTAAATTAGGGTTCCTGTAGAGAGAACCCTACCACTCCGTAAATGAACCCTACTGTAAACCTAGGGAATGCGCCCACACTTTGCATCTCTAACGACTCTCATACAATTCCATGGTTCCCTTGGAGTAGGGAAAACGAGCAAGTGAGCCACTACTGGAAAAAAGGGCCGTGCCCGGCTCGATTTAAACCAGTAGGATGGAAACTGGGCCGTAAAACTCCATCTAAGTAACTAACCCTTATATCCTCTTCTATCCACGTCCATGGGACGCAGACGGACACAGAAACTCATTACGGTTCTTGCTATAGCCCCATAGGATGGGGAAATGCGAGGGAGGGCGACTGCCTCGTGGATGACATGTCATTTCTTCGAATGTTCTAAGTTCATGAGAATTGTGAGTCACCAAAAAGTGGTGATAGCCTATCACACACGATGTGCCATGTGTGTAAAATTCGTTCTCATTATTTTTTTTTCTCGTTTAAATATTTGGATTAATCAGTGGAATATATTAAGTCCACGGACCGAGCATTAACGTGTACGCCCTATCCGTACACGGTCTCCACCGACTGAGACAAGAAAGGCGCACCAAGATGGCCGCCGTTAAGCTATAAATCGTCTGATTTGACGGCGACTCTGAAATATTTTAAACAAAAGTTAAACTTGAATGGGAAAAATATCATATTCCTGCAATGCCTAAAGTGTTTTTGACCTTTACTTGCCATATTTCAAAAATATTTCAACTTTCTTGCAAAATCTGTGATCTACTTGAGCAAGTCCAAACTTTCACACAAAACCATAGCAGACGGCCATTTTGGTGCGCCTTTTCTCACGCTACAGTAGCGACAATGTATCGTGCAGTATGCTCTGTCCGTGTATAGGAAGTCCGTAATTAAGTCCCTTAAACATTCTGAAGAATGGCAAAGTTTATCTGGAACAATTATCAGGAAGTAAGATAACCTAGATAAATACAATGTAATCGTGTTTTTTTCAGTTGGATACCAAGTTTTTAAATTTACGTAAAAAGGAAAAAAAAAAATGGAAAAAAAAAAAACATTTGTGATACCAACCCTTCTTCAGGCATCTTTGCCAACCGGGTGGTTGGGTCAAGACTTATGGGGTCAATATTCAAAGCTTGACAGAGAATATTAGCCTAATTATTTGCTGTCCCAGCACCTTCGTTTCCTATTCTGAATTGGTTGTTACATCAGAATAATCTTTCACTAGCAAAAATCGTTAATTTGTGATAGCAACTGGTGAATAAACTTTTCTGAACATTTGTATGAAAAAAAAAATCCACAAAGACGCAACACTAGACAGCCTCCACATAGCTGTAACCAATGGCGATGGCAGACCGCGATCAGGGATTATTTTTGTTACTTTTAATGCTCAAATGTGGTGCAGATGTTAATTTGTGAAAACAAAATGCTTAAACAAACTCTGTTTTTCGCCGTAAACATAGAACCCTTTTTTCATTTGGCTTGGTACTCAGCATAAGCAATAAAGTATATAGCAGTATAGGGAAAACAAGAAAAAGAGTCACAACTGAAAATGCCCGTCTTACAAAATAAACCATTAACTGTTTGACTGATTGACTGCCTGAGTGACTGACTGACTGACTGAGTGACTGGCTGAGTGGGTGGCTGACTAACTGGCTGACTGACTGACCGACTAACTGACTGTCTGACTAACTGGCTGACTGACCGACTAATTAACTTACTACTTTGCTTAGTTTAATTTGGCTGGTTTCTTGACTGGATGAATGGGTGGCCTACTTACTGACTGACTGACTGACTGACTGACTGACTGCCTGACTGACTGACTGACTAACTCGGTGACTGAATGACTGACTGACTGACTGCCTGAACTTTCTACTTTGCATAGGTTTATCTGGCTGGTTTCTTGACCGGCTGCACTGGTGGCTTACTGACTGACTGACTGTCTTACTTACTGACTGACTAGCTTACTGACTTACTGACTAACTTACTGCCTAGCTGGCTAACTAACTACATAGGTTTATCTGCATACGTATTTGAAATTGGCACAGTACATCGTGGATCCACAGATAATAGGGCTACTCTTTGTCCCGTGAGGTTGTTTTAATCTCATGTAATGACTAATCAAGACGAATTTGTAAATATTGATTACAGTGGGCAGATAGCGACATCAAAAAGGTGATACCACAAATCAAAGTGTCTTCTGGTTTACCCATATGTAAAGCTAATGCAAACTGTCACAGTGGTATCATCAACAAGAGATTGGTTGTTTTAACAAATTGAATAATTAAAGGAATCAGATTTCATCGTATTGTATTACGTCAAATCAGTATGAATAGAAAAAACAAGAATGAAATAAACAAAAGATGATCTCTTCACCTCAATGCTACAGAATCAATGGCCAAGAATTATTTCTGTGATGTAACTACAGACACTTTCATTAACGGCAAGAATGATCAGGGACATGGATACATCTACAAAGGGGAGGGGGTTACACCAGGGTATTGGTAGCTCCTTTGAACAAATAACATTCTAGATATGGAAGAGCGAAATTTAATCCTAGAAAGTGTGCCAACAGATCGATCCTAGAAAAAACTCACCCGAAATTGAGTGAAAATTCCAAGATAATATGATATTTAACACATAAAATGAATCATCGCTCTACCTGGACTCGAGTGGATTTCAACTCCTCTTAGAAAGAAATTCTGTCGTGCTGCAAAAGTGGTCCTCAGCACACTCTTTCTGGAGTGACTTTCTCTGTAAAGACTTTGCAGTTACGTCACGGATCCGCCATGCCGGGGGCGATCATGCCAATTACATGTGACTTTTGTGAATGCAGTGCTCAATGTGCACTACGGTATGCTTGGTGTGCACATATTCACCGAGCAAGCGCGTCGACTGTGGTCTAGAACGTTGTTTCGTGGACTCCAACTTGGCCGTCGGGTAGTATTATGACGTCATATGAAAAACTTCTATTTTTTTCTGAGAGACTGACCCCCCATCTGAATGTAACGTTGCTAACCAAGATGAACGTCCCATATATCTCCTTATATGGTGATAAGGATTTTTTCGATAACTAGCTAAAACATTTGTTTTCCACAATAATGACTATTGTCGTTTATTCGGTTGAATACATCTCGTAACTTTTAAGGAATTGTACTTATTTGGGGGAAAATTGTGTGGGACTTATGTCGCCATTTTTTAAAAAAAGTTCGTCAGTGTATCCTACTTTCTTCTAACCGTTCATGGCAAATTTATGACCCTAAAACGCACGTGCGGGGTTTTAACGTTTTGAAAAAATCCCCCACTAATTAGTTGCGAAAGAATGGGCACTATTTTATTCAGTATAGAGTGTATAGGAGAATCTTGTATTAAACGTTTTAGGCATAGTCCACTCTAATGGAAGAGCAGTCTCAAGCTGCAGACTTGCCCGCATAGCAGACTGTAGGCTATTTTCTGTGTTCAGCGTTACAGAGGGACTGTGGAAACTGATGGTCTTTCTCCGTGAGAACTTGCAGGTTATCTCACACTGAAGACAAAACTTTACTGTTATGATCCCGTTTGGACAAGACAGTATAAAAAAACTGCCAAACTTTGGCCGCTTGAGCAAGCAAACAAACAAACAAACTAACAACCAAGCAGGCGATCAGGAGCTTCAAGTTTAACTCCTAAATCTTTGGAGTATTTTGCAGGAAATTACCCGGGGAATCCTCTTACTTAGTTCAAAAGCCAGCAACACGATACTGCCAAGGCGAGTTACTCCATGAAAGCTTCTCTGGAAGTATCAAAAAAAAAATTAAAAAGTTGCCAAAAGATATAATCTACCTTGACGTTTTGAAATTTGCCTAATAACGAGGTCATACACCAAAGTTTAAGCATTCATCAGCTTTTAATTGAAATCTAAACCGAGCTGCCGAAGTGTGTTTTCCAATTTGTTTTCCATTGAGCCTAACAAAAGTTCACCGAAGCAAATGTGTCCGGTGGCAACTTGAAAGGATAGGACTTTAAACCTTTATCTTTGGCCCACAACAGATTAATCAGCCAAAGATATGCCTTTTTCAAAGGAGTCTATACGTTGCAGGGAGGAGATAGCAGAACATATTACTTTAATAAAGGGGTGAAATAAAGGAGTGAGCTTGTTGAAATTTGAATGAGCGTTGCCAAATTAATTCAAATACAAACTTCTTGTCCATTGATAAGGGGTAAGGACATAAAATATTACAGATAATAAAGAGGAAGCCCTCGAAAGATAGTAGGTTTCCGTAAATATGTAATATACCTTATGCAAACGATGACTTATCCCGCTAAAAGTGGAATGACCTAAAATGAAGTGATTGAATGACACGGTGATCAAGTGACATTTCGTTTCTTCTTTTAATTAGAATCCTTAAGGTTGTTTGGAAACTCTAATAACTGGCATTAACTATACTGAAGAAACTTTTAATTAGCTGAGGTACACGAAATATGATGTTGCAAAATCGTTAAAGTTTTCCCAGAGAACAGAGGAAAGGTCTTTACCAAAATGGCGTCGCAACGTATCCTTCACGTTGGCCAACTGACATTCATTTTGTTAACACTGGGAACACTTATAGCTGCAATCCCACCAGACCTAACGATAACAACCAACCATGGAAAATTGAAGGGTATGGATCTTGGTGAATCGTATGCTTTCTGGGGAATTCCCTTTGCCGAGCCACCTGTGGGGAACGGGCGTTTGAGAGAGCCAAAGCCGCACGCCTCTTGGCAAGGCGTTCGGAATGCAACCCAGCACTCTGACGGGTGCATGCAACTTTGCCATGAACCCCCGCCGGCTTGTCCTGTAACGGTAAGTAAAAATTTGCAAATTTCAATAAGCTTTAAAGTAATAAATAAAACTACTACAAATTCTATCGGACCCACTTGGAACTTCCGGGCGACTGAAAGATGTTTCTCACGTTCATATTGGCGTTGTTCCCAGCGGGGGGGGGGGGGGGGATTGAGAGGCAAAGATTCAATTGGATGAAAGGAAGCTGTCCCATGCAGACAATTCGTTTCAGATCGTTGCTTCATTCGGGTGTTAAGGATAGGTAAAGAGCTAAAATGCTTTACCCCTTCAAGGCTTCGGAAGGCAGTAAGTTCTCACCCCAAACTACAATTTTTGTACAGTTTTCTACAGACATTCTCAATTGGCACAGCTCTTTGATTGACCGAAAGTTAAAAAAAAAACACTTAAAGCACTGTAGCTCATAGTATACAGCATGTACTTTACTTACCGGGTGTTGTGATAACGGTGGGTCTTCAGTGAGACCGTGTCTGGATGGAGCTGAGTTTTAGAAAGTTTTGGGAGGGGCTTAAGTGAGTAAGTTAGGAGAATTGGAATTATCTGTGTGTTGAGAAGATCTGGCCTTTAATTTGACTGCCGGCTCTGACCGGCAATTGAGTAGTCATATGGGCAGCAATACATTCGATTTGTAGGACGTGCTTCAATGCCCTTTTTAACGTGGTACCGGTCAATGTAGTATACTGTGTCCAATGAACCCATTAATTTCCCCAAGCACATTTTAACTGAACTAAATGTAAAAACAGGACTTCGTGATCTCTGAGGTATTTTACTGTTCCATTCAGTCAAGTTTTAGTAAACCTTTAGACGAATGCCGATGTAATACGTTACAGTAATATGTATATGTTGCAATTTGTGTAAAGAATTTCCACTGGAATTCGTTGTTAATTAACCGATTTTTTATAAGACCATAACAAATAGATCTAATGTACTTTACAACAAAAATGACTTATCAGCTTTTTGAAACGAGGAAAAGATTTTCTAAAATTGACATAACATGACAGAAGTAAAATACAGTCCCTTCCAGTAATAAAATAACAGTATTGCACCTTGATCGACTGTTAAGGTTTCATTCATGTGGTAAAAATTCGACAGGAGTTGACCTTGTAATTCATGCAGTGGTATTATCAATTTTGCACAACGGCGAAAAACGGCTCCTCCTTAAAACCAGATTTGTGTTTATAGATAGTACTAGGATTATTGTTCTGGTGATTCGTGCTTTACAAATCATTTTTTGAGAAGTCAATGGGAAATTCATGCCTTTTGTTGTAATGGACAATCAAGAATTAAGAAAAAATTGTAATTCTGTTCACGGAGTCAGCAGGGGACTGAAGGTGCATAAACCGCGAGCAGGAATGTATTAGAAATAAATAACTTGTAAGGTAAGAGACTGAAGCTTGAAGAAATAAGATAAACATCAACTTCTTTAAAGATAACGCTAGAAATTTTTCGGAACATAAGATTTCAAATGAAAATTGATTGAAAGCAATTCGCAGGCCTAGGAAAATGCCATTTTCATCGACCTATGGAGAGCAGTTTGCCAAAAATTTCTTAGCGTTTTGTGCCAAAATTATAATGGCGCCTTACATAGATATTTTGTACACAGGTGCCGCCCCTGGCAAACCTCTTGCTGCAACCATCTAAAATACGCCAACAGTCGGCACCTCTTTTCTCTGTCAGTCTGTGTAAAGTATTTCCACTGATTTTATCAATGAAAAGTCCTCTCTTGCGTGCATGCTTCCGTTTTGCTCTGATCAAATATTAGGCCTACTCTTGGCCCTTAAAATTGGGCGTATAATCGCCAACCCTATCAGTTAGATGTATTTTCTTTTATAGTTTGTGTCATTTTTGTTTAGCTGTAGAATATCAAAGCCATTGCTATTGTCAAAAACTTAATGTTGGGTCTATTTAACCTTTGCACAGAGCAAAGGCTATACAAAGATTTGAAGTATAACGTTACTTACCACCATGGAAACGAAAAAACGAATAAATAAATAAATAAAATGTAAAAAAAAAAAAAACACTTGTGTTATGTGCGGGTGAAGGGAAGTATTACTTGCTTATGCATTCTCTTTAAACTTCGTTAGTTTCTAGAAAAGGAGATAAACAAGAAATGAGAAAAAAACAAAAAAAAAATTTCGTCTTTTCATTATGATCATTGAAGAATAAGACTTTGGAAACTAAACCTCAAATCAAATATAATTGTAGTTTACCTGAATTGTTCTGTCATTTCTCTAAACCCGTCAGAGTTGATTAGTTATCTCAATAAATTAAAAGTGATCTGAATTTTATTAAAAAATTAAAAAAATAAATAAATAAAAAAAAATAAAAAGGCAAGAGGAATAAAGTCGTAGTCACATTTCAAATTAAAATGTTACAAAACACAGTCATATTAAGTGTTGAATTTGGGATATAAAAAGTACAAATAAATGTGTGTCTAACTTATCATTCTAGACCCAAATAAACCCAAATTAATATGAATTACGATTGTTAGATCTTTAAGGTAACGTGTACTACACACGGACGTATATACATGGACAGAGCATGTAACACGTACGTCCTATCCGTAGATGGTCACCAACGACTGGGACAAAAAGGCGCACCAAGATGGCCCCCGTGAAGCTATAAAAATTGAATCGTCTGATCTGACGACGACTTTATATATTTACGTTATATTTTGAGCAAAAGTTAAACTTGAATTGTAAAGAATATCATATTCCTGCAATACGTTAAGTGATTTTGACCTTAGCTTGCCATACATCGAAAACATTTCAACTTTCTTGCAGACTGAAGACTGAAGTTTACTCGTTGCAAGAGTGAAAGTTATGAAGTTCACTCACAGGAGCGAAAATTCACACCAAGAAGAGTGAAATTTACTCCGAAAGAGCAAAGTTTCAATCTTTTTGAAGCGCTTACATGGACCACTCCCATCACATAGGCTCTCGAATGTTAGTTCCTTTTTAATCCATGGTGCAAAATTATATGTTATGGGTCAAGATGTGAGCCAGTAAGGATCTCGTAAGTGGCAATGTTGCCTGGGTTTGGGTGAAGGTTACTCAATGTTCGTTGAACTTCAAGCTGCAGTCACTAAACTGATCAATTTGCATTCCCATAGCTGATTGGACATAATATTTAATTGACTGTGAGTGAATAAGTCATTTAAGGTTTTTGCTTCATTTGCCGTGAGGCACTGCTCACGTTATGTTAATAGTTGTGTTCAGCAAGCCAATAGCAAAACATCGACTTAACTGGTTGACAAAATTCGTAATATCCATTCGCATCTTCATTCTTATATTTTATAGAATGATAAAAATTATGATATTCTTTTATATGCAGTGGTCAGAAGATTGCCTTTATCTGGATGTATGGGTTCCCAAAAGCGGAAGAACAGATTACCCAGTCTTTGTATTCATGCATGGTGGTGCCTTCCGAGACGGGTCTGGGAGCGCTCTTTTGTATGACGGCCGGTTGATTGCTCAAGAAATGGATGCTATTATTATAACCATTAATTACAGGATGGGTAAGTAGAAACACATCAGGAATCAAGGAAACATGCTCGATGCAAGATAAAGGTTGGATAGTTAGTTAGTAAGTTAGTTAGATGGATTTTTACAGCCCAGTTTCCAACCTTTTGGTTCAAGTCGAGCCGACCACTGCCCTTTTCCCAGTTGTGGCTCACTGGTTTTCCCTACTCTATTGCTTATGCAGAGCATCACGCACAACGGTAGTGGGTTACATTTTTAGAGTCTTTGTTGTGACTCGATTTGGGGATAAAATCCGGGCCTTCTGCGTGAGAGGTGGATGCTCTTACCGTAAGACCAGGGAGTTTCAACTCCCTGATTAGACCGAACGCCCGGTTGATAAAGGTAGGAATCGAAGGCGAACGAGGTACGGCTTGTTTATGATCTGGGGGCGGCGCCTCCTCAAATCAAACAAACTGTCTATAGGCCCAAAAATTCAAGGCCGAAATTGGCTGTCAGTAATCGATGTAAAATTCAGGTAAATATTGATGCAAATGAACGGAGAACTTCATCCCTGTAAGATCAAAACAAAAGGGACAAATAAAGCATGACGTAACGTATCATAACATAGCCTGGCATGGCGTGATATTGCATGGGTCCCCTAAAAGGCCATGGCCGGCTCTACTTGAACCAATTGGTTGAAAACTGGCTGTGAAACTCCATTTAACTCAACTAACCCTAATTACTCATCACCCAAAATAGCCCTAATTCTCCCAACCTACTTGCTTCTAGTCCATCCATGATCTGTATTAACTTACCCAGACATAATCCTGAGTTTAAAGGGCCAAACCTCTCACCCAAACTTCAGTTTTGCTACCCGGGTACCGAAATTCTCAATTGGCTCAGTTCTTTGACTGACAGCTACTTCAAACAATGCAGAGTACCAAAGCTTATATTACACAGTATGTACGGTACTGAGGGTGTTTTGATTATATAAATTGAGTGTTTCTATACTCACCCTGAAGCAATAAACTGAGATTGTGTCTGGATGAGGATGAATTTCAGACAATTGTGGAAGGGGCTTCAGTAAGAAGGTTACTAGAATTGGTACTGTTTGGGGTGAGAGAACAGGGTCTTTAATGCACCAGAGTATACCATAAAGAGCATTAAAGGCAATACACTCTAAGAAACAGGTTAAGCGATTGCACACTTACGGTGCGCTCAATTTGTAATCACGTTTAAATTCTAAGCATGCTCAGCTACTTCATACTAAATGTTAAGCATTATACGTGTTTTAAAAGGGAATGTTTAGGAATTAGACACGTGTGTTTAGAAGCTAAACATGTATACAAAGTGCCCCAAAAGTGTTAAGAAAAACCTTTAATTGAAAACAATGTATTAAAATTTTATTGTGTGATCAGAACACTTCCAGTACATGATGTGCAATATGAACTACTGTGCAAGTTTTGAACTTGATGTTAGTCAAAGACATGTGCCAATTGAGAATTCATATGGACTACTGGTAAAACTGTAGTTTGGGTGGCTAAGATCTGCCTTCAAAAAAGAAGAGTAATTCTATGAACAAAAACCAACCTAAAAAGGACAGGGCTTAAAGGGCAAGAGCAGTCAATGCAACGTGAAGTACCGTAGTGTAGTAGACTGATCTGTTTCTTGATTGGCAGTTGAGTGTCATGTGACAGCAATTTTTCTCTTCAAATGTGAAATTTCATGAAGTAACCGCTTGTTTTACATTGAATATGCAATACTGAAGTTAAAAAATACGATGAAAAATACTTCTAAAAGAAAAAAGAGGGAAATTGTGATATTTGGCTGCTGTTTCAAAGTAAGTTTTGGGGACTGCTCTTGACCTTTAAACCGTATTACTGATTGCTGATAGTGTGATTTGGGAGAGAATATATTTGGAAAACATGGGTTGATGGTTAGCGCCCCTAAAATCGGTACTGTAATTTCAAGATGATTATGTAGGACCCACGGACTATTTATATACATGGATAGGCGTGTAACGCGTACGTTCTATTCGTAGATTGTCGCCACCGTCTGGGGCCAAAAAGGTTCACCAAAATTTCCGCTGTGAAGCTATAATTTGTATGCTTTGGCGAAGGCTATTTAATATTTTAAACAAAAGTGTAATTAAAATGAGGAACAATATCATATTCCTGCAATACGTGTAGTGATTTTGACCTTACCATGCCTTTTTCGAAAATATTTCAACTCTCTTGTAAAATATGTTGATTTACTTGAGCAAGTCCAAACTTTCACACAAAACCATAGCAGACAGTCATGATGCCACGCCTATTCATAAGGTAGCGACAATGTACCGTGTTGTATGTTCATTACATGTTTACGAAGTCCTTGTTACGACTTGAACCAAGTTTGGCTGTTATGTTATTGCTTACAGCAAAGAATGGATTTTCGCTTCTCCTAAATTCTTTCTTCCTTTTGAAGAGCGCTGCGCAGAAGAAACGACCTCTTGTTCTTCTGAAATTCTGTAAAACCAACGTTTTTGTATATTCTGTACCCCAATTTTTAGAAAAATGATCATATTGTAATGCGTAATAAAAATACATTGGCCTGATGTGACTGACCTACTCATTGACCTTTCCATTTCAAACAATAGCATGGCCCCAAACGCTACGTAAAGAAAGTCACTCATTACCCCAAATACATTTTGGGTAGGGTGTGCAAAATTTTCGAATTGATTCTGCTCTTTGATTTAAAATCAAATTCAAAAGATGCTGCGTGGCCCATGTTACACAGCATGAAAAAGGAATGTTTTGGGTACACATTAGGTAAGACCTTGCATACTAACAGGAAGATGTGCCCTTAAAGCGGCTCATTGAGTTGGTTCATGAAATTCAACTATTTTTCCAAACCTGTAAAGTTTTCTTCACATACGAATGACAAATGGTCAAACTTAGATAATCCCCACACCCATGGGCGTCCGCAGGTAAGGGCAAGGGGGGCACTTGCCCCCCCGGAAAATAAAAAATGTGAAAAAACGCATAAAGATCAAAGCAAAAACCCGAACAAAACGTGTTTTCCAAGTTTCTATGCCAAAATAGGCTTTAGAAATGCATTTCCGGCGATCTGGGAGCAATTTTGGGCTAAAATTTTGGCACGTTTCATGTCAATTATGGTGACTCAGAGGTTTTTCCCCCGTCTAGAAATTTTGCCCCCCCCCCCCGACTTTTTTCTGCGGACGCCCATGCCCACACCCTTCATACAAATAACTGTTTATGAGTTAGTACTTAACTGTTCAAGTCGGTTTTCAAAAAAATCGTAACCAGACACCTTTTCAAATTATGTACAAACCATTACAAGTCAGGACACTAGAAAATTCATAATTTTAACGTTTTCTGTGACTTTTGGACGTGAAACGTGACTTGTTATGCTAACTTTAAGGATTGTTATGTGGTAGTGATCCTTTGAGACTCTCATTAAGTTATTGATATCAACTCAATGAGCCTCTTTAAGCAAACATAGGATTGTGTCCTCACAATAAGGAGTTTTTAGGCAGATATGAGAGAGGCTAGTCCACACAAAGAAAAAATTGTGACAGTTGTGTGTGTGTGTGTGTGTGTGTGTGTGAAGGGGAGGGTGTACTAGAAGTGACTTTTTGCGAGAATTGGAACTGTCTGGGATGAAAAGATTGATTTTCATTGTTGCCTTAATTTGATTGTTGATCTATCGCGATTAAACTCATAACAAATAATTACGGTGAATGTGGTGTGTTCTTACAATTTCATGACGATTTTTTCCAGAGGCATTTGGATTTGTCTTCCTTGGCAATGTTTATGATCCTGCCACTGGTAAAGAAGAGAACATAGTAAACCTTGGACTCAAGGATCAACAAATGGCTTTCAGGTGGACCAGAGAGAACATAGCGTACTTTGATGGTGATCCTAACAGGGTATGTATGTCTCTTACGTTACAGGCAAGCGTAGAATACTTATGGATTGACGTCACACTGACGCCATTGTTAAGAGGAAACTGAACAGTGAGTAGGTGGCCGCACCAGTGAACTCTGTGTATGACGGGCATGCTTATGTAAATCGGTGGGTCGTATGCCAAGTAGAATTCGTTTACATGTAAGAAAGACTTGAGTGCGCATCCGATTGGCTAATCGATCAGCTGTTTGCATTTGTAGGTGTTAGCCTGATATTCCTCGAAAAGAGGGCGTTCTTCTTGCATTACAATATCATATGCATTCTGTTATTATCAAAATCATGCCTCCGATGTTATTCCCTAGATCAGGTGTTGTCAATCCCTTTTTGTCCGATTCTCGGATGTGAAATATGAGAATGTTAACCGGTCCTCTAGTCATGGTGCCCTCACATTGACTTTAAGTTGGCGCAGAACGCGAAAAAAGTGTTTAGTCAAACACATCCGTCAGTCCGCTGGTGATTACAATTTTCGGAACTTCCAAACGAAACATCGTGGAAGATTGGGGCTACTAACTAGCAGCATTTAATTTTGAACCGACTTCTGCTTCAAGGTCCACTTTCTAAAGGTTTCCCATCACCATAATTTCCCACAAAAAAACTTCCTTTAGGTTCACGAATGGGCCTGTTGAAGATTTTCAATAAAAGACTACCTTGACCTCTGCACTAAGTAGTCATATATGCTATCACACTAAAGGGTTAAATGTTGATATATGGGATTTTGGATGAGTTCTCACGTCACATTTTAGAAGCTGTTTGTCTACTTCTTATCGCATATTTATTTATGTTTTTTTTTCCAAAATGAGAATGAAAGGTGACGTCAGGGTAAGGAACCGCAGGGCCAGACGCTGAGGTCAGTTCAGATCAGGGAAACACAAGACAGTGGAGGATATGGCATAACATATTATGACGTCATGTAAAATGACATTATGAAATAAGATACAGAAGGCATGCACTAAAATTCAAGTTAGATCAAGAGTAAACCACGGAATGCATATCTCAAGTATTCATATTTGATTAATCTACGCTTTACATACTTAATTATTTTACCATCTAATTTGGGGGCGCCCTCTCTAAAGTTCAAACGTAAACTGAGGGGAGAATTCATAAATAAATTATATAAATTTGTCTTTTGTGGCAGATTACTATCGGTGGTCAGAGTGCAGGAGCTCAGTCCGCTGGCGTCCACATGCTCATGGACAGTAGTAACGACCTATTCGATCAAGCATTAATGCTCAGCAACCCGTACACTCTTCCTTACAAAACGATCGAGGACGGTGTTAAACTTGGAGCTGCTGTAGCTAGTAACATCGGATGTGAGGATGTGTACGATCTAGAATGCTGGAGGGCTGCTAGTGCGCAAGAACTTCTGGATGCTTCCCGAGCTGCCACAAACGCCATCTTTAATCCCAATGAACTTCTTCAAGTATTCGAGCACTGGGGTCCAGGTGTCGGCGAATTCACGGAGATACCTGAGGAGGTGACGGAAGCTTACCAAAAGGGCCAAGCTCAACGAAAACCCACGATATTTGGAAGCGTGAGGGAAGAGGGTAGATTATACATTTTCTTGTTGTTCCGAAACACTTTGCCAACTTTGAGGTACCGGCTCTTTTTAAGGGCCTTGATGCCTTCAATTTTTCCGCAGTTGATGGATCTATACCAACCGGACAGAACACCTGGTGCAGACCAACGGGAAGTTTTGACGGAACTAACTACAGACTTTATTTTCCATTGCTCTGCGGTGAACGCGACCCTTGGTATGACACAGCACGGTCATCTCGACTACTACCACTATGTTTTCGATGATGCTTTTAATTTTGAAGAGCAGTGGACCGAAGACTTCCCAATGTGTTGGGGTCACGTCTGCCACGGAGGTGATCTCGCTTACTTGTTTCGTACTCCTCCCTTGGGTGGAGCTGCCTTCGACGAAAAAGAGGACAACCTGGCCGCGCATATGTCAGCATACATAAGCAACTTCCTCCACACGGGAAATCCAAATGTTCCAGGCACGGAGGCGCTGAAGGCGAAACACGCCCAGTTGAAGGGACGGAGACCACACTGGCCCCGAATGACGGAAAAGCCGAATAACTACTACACATTGTATTATTCTACTTGCGGAAACACCGTTTTGACAAATTATCGGGAGAAGTACTGCCAATTGTTTGACGATTTCGGGTATTACAAGGTACCTCGTTTGAACTCAATCGATGCGGCACTATTTTACGAGGACCCGTTTGATGGATATGGAAATGAACTTTAAATGTATCAACATCGCTAATTATGCTAGGGAATCACTGTTTGGAAAGTTTTCTTTTATTGAGGGAGCCCTCTTCAACATCAAATTCTCCTACTAATCATTTTGTAATAGTTCTAGCGACCATTATTCGAAAAAAGAGCAAGCTCTTGCAATAAAGATTTGACCTGATTTGCAATTATTCTCAGTACAGTTTTACAAGTTTTGATGGAAATTTTGAAATTAAATGGGGTAGATGTGCACTGTTTAACAAAGTGCTTCTTGGTTGGCTGTTGCCATTGTGTTGTATTAATTGTATTCTTTGTTAGGATTGGGGATTAGGGTTATCATTACCCAGTAAGGAAATTTCTTATTAAACAGTGCGCATCGCCACTTTAAATAACCTTGTTCTGTGCTGTCATGACCTCTAATGAGAAATTAAAGGGAAACTTTAGTCACCCCAATTTGAACTATAGCAGTCAATGTTGTTACATTAATGTCTCTTTAGACCCACGTGACAATAACTTAGCTCCTCAATGGTTAAATTTACAACCTTCTTGCTTTTACTTGAATGAAATATGTAAGTAGGTAATACGGTATATAGGTAATAAAATATAGAGAAAAAGAAGAAAATTGGAATGGATTTGGCTTTAGTTTAAAAAATGAGGTCCCTTAGTTACGTCCGTTGAAGTTGAAGCTCACTACACGCATACTTGATGTAGTCATGTTTCACATTTGATTAATTGATTGACAGTAACAGATGTATTAATATACACAAGGAGTTACGTAATTCATAATTACGGAATTTCAAACGATAAAATATTTGTAACTCTTCTTGCTTAAAATACGTTTTAGAAATTGAAGCTACTGCAGGGGTTTATTGTCGAGACTGAAGGTTTGATAATATAATGACTGAGCTATTTTCTTCGTATGCCATTTTGGAGCATTTTAACGCAATCGTTTTCTTTTAAGCCCTCCTCGTGTTAGGCCGCGGAGAAGACAAAGTCCTTTTCGTTCAGTTCACCATCGCAAGGGGCGGAAGTCTGAGGGGGGCTGCAGCCACTAGGGCGCTACGTAGACTATCCTCGTGTTGACAACGGATTGAAAAGTTATGATTCCACAAATTTTAAAGTAACTTGTGGTACCGGTGTCATGTTTTCTCCGACGAATTGAAGAATGTACGCATGTGCAGTAGACCGAATTGTCACTCACTCGCTTCAGGAAGCTGCAACACTCGTTTATTACAGGACCGCGAGATATCCTCGCGGAAAGACATGCTCTTAAACGACCAGGGATTACCTGCTCAGATCTAATATGAGTTATAGCTTCAACAAATACAATATCAGATAAAATATCCCTTAATATCAGAGCAATTAAAAACTCGGCTCTTATCCCTCTCCCTTGCGACTGAGCTAGTTTGCAGATTACAGGCATCCTTTACGGCTTTCTATGAAGGTCAGGAATTTGTCTGCTAATCGCGCAGTTGATCTCTGGTATATGTCTTACGATGAAGTAAGTGACTTAAGGCGTAGTAAACCATATCATCGGGTATAGATCGAAAGAATCAACTATACTGCATTTTACGTTTGAGAAATGTCAATCGTGCATTTGGATTTATCTATTTTTGCCCTCGCTGACTTTAGTTTCTTTCAAAAACCCCTAGAAATTCTTGGAAAGAGACTCATTCGAGTGCATACTTATTGATCAAAATATGCTCTGCCATGCACTAGTGTCGTATAAATCTTTCATTCCAATTCCATTCTCAACCAGTTGTCTTTGCAGAGCTTTGCTGCAACTCCGTGGTTGTCAAATCAGAAAAGGCTTCTTGTTAGCACTGTGAAACAGAACCTTACATGTCAGCAAAAGCCCATGACTTTTTAGTTAAGGAGTAACCTTTCTCACTTAAGTTTTTTAATTTGGAATTATGTCAGTATCTTTTACGGTTCCTGGCTCAAGATATACCTCTGGATTTAAATGTTTCTGAAGCAACTAGTTAATTATACTAAAATGATGATGTGGGGTGTTGCACAGTGTTGGAATTTCTTTTGTTAACCTCAGGGGGTCGATCTGGAGGGAGGACAGGGGGACATGCCCCCCACTTATTTGAGTGGAGGGAACCATAACGTTAAAAAGTCCCCCCCCCCCCGCCACTTTTTGTGACGTGAAACTTAAAAATTAGGTACTATCAAAAAGACTATACATGTAGGTTATGAAAGGTGTCCTCTACCGATCACGATCGACTAGCTTTCTGTATCAATAATTTCACTTGTTTACTTTGCAAATC
The DNA here is from genome assembly GCA_037179385.1 of Holothuria scabra. Lineage (NCBI taxonomy): Eukaryota > Metazoa > Echinodermata > Holothuroidea > Aspidochirotida > Holothuriidae > Holothuria > Holothuria scabra. Next base: position 23,307,366 of record CM074181.1, read on the forward strand.
CACAAAATTTTCGCGCGCTCCGCGCGCTTGCAGCCTCGTTGATCTTCTTTTTTCTACTTGCATATCAAACATACATTTTTCATCGGTCTCTATGATAATGTCGATTGCTCGTGTGCACAGGGCAGCAGGTGTGGTTATGGAGGAGCATGATATTTATAAATATGAAGAAGATGAATCCTTCCCTACTATGTTTTAATGAAACCTGTTGTCTTAAGTGAATGGCCTGGCAGGCAAAAATTGGCAAACACATTTTAAGGAAACTGAAAATGTCTCGGTGAACAGTCTGCATACAACTTTTTAAGAAAAATGTTTAATTTCTAATTCAAAATTTCGACACGCTCACAACATTCCTTTATATAGAGATTCGACCATTTCGTATTCAGACCATTATCGGAGAAGTAAACTCACACTGATGTTTTCTAGATAAGAACCTTCAATCAGGAATTAGAGGTACCCTCCATCATGTTTGCATATAGTGTATGATGAGGTGTAATTCTTAAAAACATATTTTAATATATTTTTTTGTCAACAATCTTACACCGGTATGGTCTATACAACGGTGTCTCAGTAGCACCATACCACTGGGTACCATTCACCCACCCCTCGATCTGTGCTTTTCCCGTAGTAGATTGAAGTGCGCTTTTGATCAAGTAGTGGGCTTATTTTACCTTCTTTCCATTACAAATGAATCCTTACTATTAGAACTTTTGCACAAGTCTTTCGCAAACTATGAAAAATTTCATTGCCATTCTAATTAGGCTACTTATAGATACACCCGGTATTTAAATTGACGATAGTTGAAGTAATTACCCACGCTTTCAAGTTCATGTTTTGAAAACTTTGAAGTAACTCAAAATATTGGAACATTTAGCGCCATTTTGCATCTGGGTCCATTCTCTTAGACACCCAGTGGTGTAGCTACAGGGGGCAGGCGGCTCTGAAAAATGAAGAATTCGGAAATTTGCTATTCGTGAAACCAGCCTACTGTGTGGTTCTGAAAACTCATATAATTCCGAAATCTCTCCATTGAAAGCTCCTCATTTGTCATTATTTGAATCAAAGAAGCAAAATTCTCGCGCGCTTCGCGCGTCACAAACGATTCCTAAGCAGAAGTGCTCGCTCATACCTTGAGTAAAATTTTCCGGGCTCTGAACTTTGTTAGTGAAAACTTACATTTGCTATATGTGACACCATATCATCAAGTGACACCAGTAACTACAGTGCTATTTTCATGAATTTACCTTCATAAAATTCAAAATTTTCTCTACTTTAAGCTCTTGATATTTTCAAATATTTGAAAAATGGCAAAAATGTCAGCGCGCTTCGCGCACCGCAAATTACGGTCCTTGTAATGTGGTGTTCACACTCAAATAAATCTTAAAATCTAGAGGCTTGCTCACTCCCTCCTTCCCGAAAAAATGTCTAGCTACGCCGCTGTATACACCTTACCAGGACAGAAGAAAAAAAAATAGGCCATATGCCCCCTCCCCCCACACACACACTTTGAAAACCAAATCGACGTCCTTGGTTAACCTTATACTTTTTACCTCTTAATTACCTATCAGATAGTTTATAGTTTGGTAGGCTTAATTGATACTAATGATTTTAAAGGGCACGGCTTAAACTATTTAAATAAACCCCTGGACAAACTAACGCTACACTTGGCCTTGGAATGGGTATTTCAAAAGCAAAAGGTAACATTAGCCAAATATCGCATGTCCTTCTCTAGACATCACAAAATTGGCATGTTGAGCCCAAGTTTATTCATTATTGAGTGCAAATGAGAAATAACCCTGTACAATAGTCAATTCTGAAGAATTTTAATGGGGATTGGGACTATTTTTACATCAATTACCCAATTTTGTCATTTTCGTGTCGCACGGCCTTTAACTTATTCCTGATGCAAAATTTGAAACTTGGTATTGAAATAATAATTTTTTGGCGGCCCTCTGCAGATCTTCAAATAAAAAGGAACTTTCGTCAGACTACGAGCAAATCAAACGCCTTGGTATTCTTTGAACTTGCATCGTGGTGCCTGTTTCAAGTCTTGCTTTGATGAAGAAAGCACATAACTTTGAAAGTCCAGCTCTATATAAATTTATGTTAATTTTAATGTATGCCTTGGAGCGTAGTCAACGAAGAAGTGAAGGGGGTACCTGTCCCTCTTTGTGTATAATTTTGGTTTTCATTGTGCTTTTATGATATCGCTAGCTTTCCGTGGACTGTCAAATCGCTTTAATGAATTGCAAGGCATGAAAAGTGCCATTTCCAGCGATCTGTGGAAGAATTTTCGGCTTCATCTGTGCCGGCTTAACGCCAACTCGCCCAACGTGCTGGCGTTATACGCTACGGTAAGATACTGCGTTTACCAGTTTACGGGTTTCGCTCCTCGTCTTCAAAAATTCTTCGCTACGTGTCTTTGCGTTCATTTATCAACCAAAATCTAGACCAAAACGAGAAAACTCCAAGTGCTGCCTCTTCGTCTGGGAAAGAAACAATATGTAATCTCTGGCCGCCAATGTGATTGATATCTTTGTCCATTAAGTTCATTCTCACGTGACTCGTACCGAACAACAAACAAATATTATCCGACGAACCTCAAAGGAAATGCTTGTGATTTCAGCCCAGAAGAGAAGACAAAAAGGAAAAGTCACGTTTCTTTTGAAAACAAGAAAAGTGACAAAAAGCTATTCTCTATCCTGATAAGACGAACGTGTCAATTGCCGTCCTGACTAAATTTTAGAAGACTCAAAAAAGTATATAATTATTCACAGAATGAGCGATGATCGCTCTTAAGTCTATCCTCTAGAGGTGAGTCACTTAAGGCTATATTGTTTCAGAGTTAAAGGGCAAGAACAGTTCCCCGAAAGTCTTATTTTGAAGCATCAGTTAAATCTCACACGTCTTTATTTCTCTTTGAAGTATCTTAAAGGCACAGTTCTCTCACCCCAAGCAGTATCAAGTCTCCTAACCGTTTTACTTAAGCCCCTCCCACAATTGTCTGAAATTAATGCTCATCCAGATACAATCTTAGTTATTGCTTCGAGGTGAGTAAAGAAAAACTCAATTCATAATATCAAAACACTCTCGGTACCGTTCATGCTGTGTAATGTAAGCTTTGGTACTCTGCATTGTTTGAATTAGCTGTCAATAGAAGAGCTGAGCCAATTGATAATTTCTGTACCCCAGTACCAAAATTGTAGTTTGGGGTGAGAGGTTTGCCTCTTTAAAGTCATACTATTTTAAGACTTTAATATTGCATACTTATGGTAAACCAAACACTTACTCCTGGTAAGTTACATGTCTGAGGAAAAGATGTTGTCACGTGACACATGATTATCAGGAGCCAATAAAGAGTCCAGTCTTCTACACAAATTTAAGTTGGGGTGACTGCATTTCCCCTTTAAAATGCCGAATTGATTGACCGATTGCCATCTTATCTTTTGAGCTTTTTGAAGATGAAAGATTTTCAAAGAAAAGAGCTTAATTTGCCTCTTCAAATCGTGCCTTTCTTCGAATTGTAACGTCCTTTGCGTCCTTTCTCTGGTCACCGGATAACTTACGTTCTATCCCTGAAATGTACATTTTACTCCATCATAAAATTGATGTCGGGCCCTTCGTCCCGTATTTATCAGTCCTCTCAGGCAACCGAAAACCATTTTAAGCTAACTGGTTCTAAAGGGGAAAAGGGAAAAGGTAAATATTTTCCATTTTGCATGAAAATCTTGGAAACTTGGGCGACCCTTTCCTTATTAGCTTCCAAGGTCATTCGCTACAACATAGCGACATCCAGACCTCCCGACAGCATCCACCTTGCAGTCGGGCAGTCGGGAGGTATGGAGTTCGACTCTTGATCAGGCCATACCAAATACTCTAAAAATAGAACCTACTGCCATTGTGATTGATTGATTAGCGTAAGCAATGGAGTGGGCAAAACAAGTTTGGGAGCCAAAACTGGAAAAAAGGCCATGGCTTGCGCTTATTGAACCAAAATGAGCCGTCTTCTCCGTCTCTTGTCGGAAAGAGTCAAAATTTGTCAGTCATTGTAAATACATTTACCCCTTTTTGTTAGCAGTAAATTTTATTCATAAGTTCGTGATTTATTTGTAAAAAATACAAGGCTAACAAGCAAATTCTCAGAGGATTATGCATAAAAATATAATTTTACCAAAATTTCAATTTCTGCTAGGATAATATTTGTATTTATACTGCTGTACTTGCAAAAAGTTTAGATTAAATTCAGCATTGAGCAATTCCCATGAGCAAAAGAAAAAATCCCTTGAATGACAACTAACGTCGATTTTTAGGCTAAACTAGCTGTCAAAGTAAAACGAACGCGTGATATACCATACGTGGATAATTCATATATTCTACCGAGTCATCACATTACAACGCCTTGTTTCGCATCCGCTTCTGACAAGGTATATCCGATTTCGAATCCATGAAGGACCACCCATACCAAAAAAATGGAACCTATTACGGTTGTGCATGAGGTTCGCCAAAAAAAAAAAAAAAAAAAAAAAAACACAATGGGTTACGGAAAGCAATCTAGTGCCCCATAAATAATAGTAATTATAAAAACCGTCATGAACGTCTTTAGATTTAACCATAATTTTATAAGTTGAACCATAAAACCCAATTTATTTTACGACTAAACTAAACTAAACTAAACTAAACTAAACTAAACTAAACTAAACTAAACTAAACTAAACTAAACTAAACTAAACTAAACTAAACTAAACTAAACTAAACTAAACTAAACTAAACTAAACTAAACTAAACTAAACTAAACTAAACTAAACTAAACTAAACTAAACTAAACTAAACTAAACTAAACTAAACTAAACTAAACTAAACTAAACTAAACTAAACTAAACTAAACTAAACTAAACTAAACTAAACTAAACTAAACTAAATTAAACTAAACTAAACTAAACTAAACTAAACTTAACTTAACTAAACTAAACTAAACTAAACTAAACTAAACTAAACTAAACTAAACTAAACTAAACTAAACTAAACTAAACTAAACTAAACTAAACTAAACTAAACTAAACTAAACTTAACTAAACTAAACTAAACTAAACTAAACTAAACTAAACTAAACTACCTTCACACTACTTGGCATTAATAAAAAGACAACTGATTAGATTCAGTGCATGCCTTCAACATTTTTTGAGAGGGACTTAAAGAATATTAAAGATATACGTCAACTTAAGTTTTAAAGAATGCTATAGGGTTATGCACTTTTTGGTTAGTCGGTCTTTTCCTTTCTCATGAAAAACATAAACTGCATGACAAGTACAAACTGTCAAAATTTGACATTTTTAATGAGATTTGAAACCAGGACGTCGTTGCATCAATATTTCTAATTAGAATTTTCTGGACGGTACACTTTCTGTTCCGCAATGTCATGTTCACAAAGTTCATTAGAAGTAAAGGGAAAGTGTCTGTTTGGGTTATCATCAATTCACTCATGTTCTAAACCTGTTCTTTAAAACTCAACCTGTTTCATGACATTTCTCGTAAAGTGTGAGGACACTTATGTCTAATGAAAGCAGAAAGTTGTTATGTAGAAGCTTTTCTCTCTTTCAGACAATGGCGGAGCTACCAAATGGTCAGGAGGGCGATAACCTGCATACTGGACCAAAATGACCTGCCGGTGTCATTTTGAGGTTTCTATAGCATCCTGCTTTGACACGTCCCAGCGGGTCATTCTAGCCCCTAGGCTGACCGAAGTCCCTAGCTTCGCCTTATCATATCAGACAGACATGGTCATATATTTTAAAAGCATTCTGTTCCTTTAACTTAGGCATATACTACTGAAATCACACTGAATCTTTTCTCACAACCGATCGTATTGGAATGCTCTTTTAGCTTTTCGCCCCAAGTTTTTCCCTGATCTGACGTATCTGAGGTTTTCCGTCGATTTTCTATCTCAGATATAGCTCCTTGTCAAAACTAAGGGCCTCCCTAGTCTGTTGACGTATTCAGATAAATCCAAAGAAACGGTGTTTTAATAAAACGAGGAATTCTAAGAACACTTTACAGGATAGAAGAGAAAGGGGTTTGTCGCAAAAGGTTATACGTCTTAGTTTGATGTACTATTACAGAGTCAATTTTCCAGCAGTAATTTAGTTTTAAGGGCCTTAACATCGAGGTGGTTTGACAAGTAAAAATGTGTTGAAGGAAATTTCACCAGACAGTTTGAAAGATGAACCTCACTTGGAGTATTCAGTATTAGGGATATATAGTACATATGTAGGTCGTATCGTATAGTAACGCAGTCGATCAGTGACTTGTCTTTCAGTTACAACCACGGACTTATATATATGGACAGAGCATGTAACGTGTACGTCGTATCCGTAGCTGGTCGCCACAGACTGGGACAAAAAAGGCGCACCAAGATAGCCGCCGTGAACCTATAACTCGTCTGATTTGACGACGTCTCTGTAATATTTTAAACAAAAGTTAAAACTTGAATGGGTAAAAGTATTATATTCCTGCAATAAGTGAAAGGATTTTGACCTAACCTTGCCATATTTCAAAACTATTTCAACTTTCTTGCAAAATATGGGAATGTACTTGAGCAAGTCCAAACTTCCACACAAAAAGCATAGCAGGCGGCCATTTTGGTGCGCTTTTTCTTACACGTACGGCAGCGACAATCTACCGTGCAGTATGCTCTGTCCATGTATCTAAGTTCGTGGTTTCAACTTACATAATAACTTTTATTTTAATGAAAGTAAGTGATGAAATGGTACAAGAGGGGTATTGTTGGTTAAAGCGGTATATTGAGTTGGTTCATGAAATTCATCAGCATACAGTCCAAGACGTCCGGTTTAAATCGAACCGGAAAAAGATCCAATGGGCACTGAACCTAAAAAGGTTCAAGTATTTGACTAGTTCCGGCTCAAAATGAACCAATTTTTTTCAAAGTGAAACCAGTCTAGTCAAATATTTGATCCTATTACGGTCTAATTTGACCGTGCGTATTTAGAGTGTACTTTTCTAAACCTGCATTTTTTAAATGCTAATGGCAAATACATGATGGTCAAACTTAGAAGATTTCCATTACTGAGTTACAAACAAATCAGTGCTCGTGAGTGAGAAGAATTGATTCGATTTCCAAAAATTTGGAACCAGCTATTTTTTTAAAAAAAATTATACGCACAACGGCCTCAAGCGTTACAATCCTGATATCAAAACAATTGAAAGTTTAACCCTTAACGATGGCCTTTTGCATGTAAAACTTGACGTTTATTATGTTCATTATGCATTTTCATTTAAGTGGTGCAGTATTGCCCTTCGAAACATATCAAAATGTAAGTGCTGATTGAATTTAAACCGGTTATTACGATAAAACCGTCGGCAATGGAAATACAATTATGATAATCATTTTTACGGAAGAGGAATCATGAAAGGTTTGCTGCAAGTAGTTATGGAGACAAGAAATTTTCATTTGTTACTAGTCAATTTAGGCGCCAACATTTCCTCAACATGATGAACAAGAAGAATTTTAAGTGTACCTTAAGTGTACACTTTCTAAAATGTAATGTAAGAGATTGCAAAATGAGTTTGATTCATTAAATTCCATTGTTTTAGCTTGTTCCATTGCTGACTAATTGAATTTTGGAATTTTATACAATTTCAGACTTTCGACTGTAAGTGGTGTGTAGTGCAACAATCACATCACGATTTTTTATCAATATCCACCATTTTAAATTGCGTGTATAAACTTTAAGATAACCTGTCGCCTCTTGAAAATGCAATAAAATCTATGCCGGATTTTGGATGACGTCACAGATTACAAGTGTCGTAACTTCGATTGGCGAACCGATTCGATACGCTATCGATGATGTCACGTCAATGACAGCGTATCGAAAACGTTCGCATCACGACGGTGCATCCAATCAGTTCAGAATCGAATTTTAAAAAAGATTATTTTGTGACGTCATCCAAACTTCGGAATAATGTTTAATTCATTTTGTTGGCGACGACAGGTCGTCTTAAACATAAACATCTATATTTCAGTTTAGTAATGTCATATCAAATTTTTATTTGAACTGTTTGAATTCATATTCCATGATCTGTAATATATATTCTTTGGAATAAAAAGCTTTAGGTACTTTTTAAGCTTACAAGGGATATAAATAATGCATTAATGGGTCTCTTAATATAGAGCTCATTGTGAACTATGAGTTGACATACATTTTTGCTTTTATTTTTGCGACAGGTTTGTCACCTTTTTAACCTCGAGTGAACTTGGAGCACATGGAATCAAATCCGAACATTAGCGGTATTGTTTTTCTAAAAGCTTGCCAATTACCAATTCTCTCCTTCATAATTTCATGTTATCGTAATGTGACTGCAGCAGAGACAGAGGAACGTACACTTTCCCAACGGGAGGCTCGTATGTCTCCACTTTCAAGGTCAAAAAGCATATTGAAAAAAAAAGAAATAAAGAAATTTCTCATTGATAACAATTAAACAAAGCTTTATTAATAAATAATTGGGGGAGGGGGGGGGGTGATTAAACCCTTGCTTTCCTTAAGTTCACTTAAAGTCAAAATATAGTACTTTTTTATAATATTTCTACATTTGTCCAGAGAAATTAACGGAATGGAAATTTCTACGAAAAGTATGAATGCAATTTTTCTTCTACCTATATCAAAAAGAGATCCCCCCCCCCCTTGGAAGAAGGAAACTTGCAAAGATTTAAATCTAAGGTGTTGGAGGAGGGATAAGGTGTACACATCATGCCAGAATCTTTATAGCGCCCCCACGGACAACGGCAAAATTCCAGGTGGAATTTGAAATATATCTCCTGCATGCCTCCCGTTAGGGGGGAATGTTCTAATCGAGGACCATTTTTCTTGCACAGTTACTTTACGTTCAAGTCAAGCTATACCGGTAGAGTCCCACTATATTCCTATTTAATTCACACAAGTAGTCTGAGTAGTTTTCTGCTACTGTATACCAGAAACTAACTCTACATATCATAAAAAAAAGGAACACGTCGCGGCACGCAAAAGAATTCCCCCTGCACGTGAAGCAGACTATTTGCGTATTCGAATCAACTGTCTGCGTTTGTCGGTCTTGGTTTGTTTTGCCCCCGAAGGAGGGCATACATTTTGCTATGTGACATTATATGCATATGGTCTACTTAGAGCTTCCTGACGTGGCACATGACGACCCCTAGCACCAAACTTGATCCTTTTCCATATAAGTGTTAAACCGATTACTCGGGTGGCTGAATGATGTATTATGGAATACGTTTAAATTGTTATTCAGGAATTTCATATATCTCAAAATAATTTCAGATATCTAAAATTTCCTTTGAGATATCTCGAATTTACTGCAGACATTTGAAATAATTGCAGATATCTCGAAATAACGAAGAATTTCAGATATCGGAAATTCTAATTCAGATATCTCTAATTCAATTTTAGATATATCGAATTCTATTTCAGATATCTTTAATTCGATGTTATATATCTTAAACTTTATTTTAGACACCTCTTTTTCAATTTTAGATATCTCTTATCTTATTTTAGATATCTCGAATTCAATTACAGTAATCTCTGATTCTATTTCAGAAAACTGTAATTCAATTTAAGATATCTTTAATTCTACTTCAGATAACTCGAATTCTGTTTCAGATATCTCGAATTATATTTTCGATATTTTAAATTCAATTTTAGATATCTCTCATTCAGTTTTAGATATCTGGAATTCAATTTTAGAAATCTCGAATTAAACATCTCGAATCTCCAATTCTTTTACAGATATAACGAAATGAATTTTAGGTGTCTTAAATTTTATTTCAGATATCTAAAATAGTGCATAACTTTAGATATATTCAATTAATGTGAGATATCTGAAAATCCTGAATAATGATAAACGGCGTTTCATACGGTATTGAAGCAAATGGTCTTACATAAGTTTTTAACGTGCAGCACCTTGTTGAGTGGATTAATTAAAGGTAAACAACGTTGGATCATGCATTCGCACAGGATTAGGCACGATCGAATGTGTGATCCGAGTGATGCACGAGGAAGCAGTCCGAGTGCATTCATCGATATTATTAACAATTAAGAATGCATTAATTTTTATAATGCACAGGTTCGGAGTTATTTAACCTTGTTCATTTATACAGGATATTTCGATTTAAAAGGCTGTAGCAACCCATACTAAAGCAAATTGAATGCCGGTAAAAAGTTATCCTTGTACAACTTTTATTTCTTTCGGACCCCACACCTCGATCCCAGAGCGTCCTATTAAAGGGGAAGTTTAAGCAAAAATTTAATTTCCACACGTGAAAGAGGAACAAAGTCTATACAGTGTGGTGAAAGTCCCATTCAAATCGGACATGTATTTCTTGAGATATCAGTTAATGAAGTCAGTAGATTTGTGTCAACTTCCAGTAGTATAATGTTTCGAGAACCGACTTTGGTAAAATATTTATAATTTCACTACAATGTTTCACCGTACTATACATTATTATGAAGGTATAACAGGGCCGTCACCAACTTTTTCAAGGGGGAGGGGGGTGCGGGTGCGTTTTGAAATTCGAGCATGTAAGTGAGGGAATTGTTGTGGGCGAGGCCACGAAGTAGCAGAAGGGGGGGTGGGCACGGGAGGGGTCCCTCCCATGGTAGGGAGCTTTGCAATTTTTCATCTTAAAATGGCCTATCTGGTGCATACCAAGAGAGGAAATTCAGACGTATGATCAACTGTATCTGGGAGGGTAATTGATAATTGTAATCATTACATTCTCCTTGAAAACACATATGAATGATTGACTCACAAATAAATTTGACCCCAAACACAATTGCAACTGTATTAAGCATCAGACACTCACAGTTCAAAATTAAGTCGGTTTCTAATTTGGTTCACTCCTCCAATAATGAGTCTGTCCACGATTATGAACCAATGTCATGACGGGGACTATAAACTATAAACTGTTTTACACTAGAACACAACTTGGAGTAAATGACTGATTCCTGTTATAAGAAATACTGGCACCTGGCTGCCTGGGCTAGACTATAACTAGGCCACAGTGTTGTACTGCTAAATTCGCGAAGGATTCGGTAGCGTAAAACGCCAACCCCTACTGCTATGAACTGACTATAACTGAGGCAAACTAATACTGTGCTAGTGTAACACTGTGGCCTGCGAAGCTTCGAACTCGAAAGAGTGGGGGAGCTGCCATATGGTCGGGGTGGGGGAGACCGCCCCCCGACGGACCAAAATCGGCTGTCAGCGCCCTTTTCAGCTTTTTAACATACTTAAATCTTGCACCATTTCTGGTAAAATACATAATTTAATACCGTTGTTTTAAGACCCAGATAACAAAATGTTCTAACAGCCACCAGTAACTGTACTATCTGCCTTTTATTCTGATGAAAAGGGTCATTCTCTGTAATACAGGGATAGGTTTTGCAGAAGAGTATCTTCATGCTTTATACGTACTAATTAATTTTGTCGCTGTGCTAAATTAATTGCTTCCACGCCAAGCGTGATTATGAGCTTACAAAATACATAAACTGACATTAAATTTACTCTCCCGGGCAATAAAAGACGTGCAAAGGGCGCAACAATAATGGTAGCGCAAATAGCCCTCTTGTTGTCGGGGATAATTGACAGCACAGACAATAAAAAAAGTTTATAAAGATACCAAAATAGCTTCCACAACATTTTTCAAAATTATTTGAAGAGAACATTCAGGTTGTAAATAAAATAAAACTATTACCAAAGTCGTAATGAGTTTTCATGAGCAGTTTCCATTTTGCTTTTTTTTTTCAAGTGACCATTCTTATGATAAATGGCTGTCATTGCACGAATGTCCCATGAAAAAAGCCTATTTCTCTACTTTCGTGGTCTCAAAGGCCCGAAAATAAATTGCATCTAATAAGCCTACTAGGTTTAGGCTACTTATATTTATCATGAATTCGGTGTCTATAGGGAGCCAAGCAGACCTTTTGTCTTAGCTACTTACTTAATTAGTAATTGTACTTAATTAATGGCTATTTCAGAGTGGTCACGTGATGTAAATTACGTCAATTAATGTTTCTTCGTGTACTCATCTTGATTACCAAAAATGTACACTTAACGTTGATTAATTCCCATCACTCTTCCCCCCCCCCCCCTGCTTGCTATTAAGCTCTAGCAGGTTTAATCTTCACAAAGTAGCCCATTGTTACATTAAAATCTTAAATCGAGACCTGACAATAACATGAAATATAATGACCGCCTTCATACTAGAATGTGAAAGAGAGGGATAGAAACATGGGCGTCCGCAGGTAGGGGCAAGGGGGGAACTTGCCCTCCTGAGGAAAATAAAAAACGGAGAAAACATAAAGAAAAATAAACATCAAGATTTCTTAACAGTTCACTCGTTGTTTTCCTGATTTATATGCGGTAAATAGGCTTTAAAAATGCATTTCCAGCTATCTGAGAGACATCTTGGGCCTCCGCGCCAACGCATGGTGGCGCGGAGCTTTTCCCCCTTAAAGAATTGAGCCCCCCTCCCCCGAATTTTCTTCAACGAAGGCCGATGGATAGAAAATTTAAACATGTTTTAAATAGAAAAAACTTGCTGAAGAGAAATGGCAAAGTAGTCTTCTATATGTGCAGCTAATCAAATGGAAAGTCTGAAAAGCTGTGGCTTCGATCGTGCTGAGGCTCAGGGTATTAACTCCTTGGAAGCGCCCCTGCAGACCATTTTCGCCCCCTCTCACCGAATTCCTCAGCTCCGCTACTGACTCGAAGCCTAGACTGGGAGGAAGGTTGAGCGGAAATGACTGATGGAAATGCAGCCCTGGATTCCCTGGATTCACAGACGCGAATAGTGATAAACTTCTCGAAGATACTTGCGAAATCGACGAGCTGAAACTTCGCCACATGATAGTCTAGAAGAAGTGAAAACGTAAGAAAGATTGCCGTTTGGCCGTTCCATACACATTTCCGACCGCATTTTAAAAAAATCTCCACACCCGGCGGCGACGCCCTCCCACATTTTGGGGGGGGGGGCGGGTCTGGAGGGGGTGCGTTCGCACCCTCCGCATCCTCCCCACTCCCCTGGTGACGGCCATGGGTATAATAACACCTCTATGCTATTGCACACAAATTTGGGTCCCTGGGCTATTCTTATAATCCATATTGCTACAAATGAAGAAAAGCAATTTAACAATAGAAATATGTGGTTAGTAAATGGCCTTTCCCCTCAGTGGTCAAAAATAGCTCCAGTCACGTGATTCAGAGTTCCTCGGTACGTCAAGTAAACAGCCTTCCCATAGGACTTTAAAAAGCTGTTGAAGATTTCCAGTGCTTTAACGTCAAGCCGAATCACAGAAAGTGCCTCTCAAACCTTTTAAAATCAGTTACGTCATAGTAATGGATGTTAAAGCCCCGGGTGTCCTTGAGTCGCTTAAACTTACTTCAGCTAAGGATGTTGACAGCGGCACAGACCGCAACTATAAGGAAAGTCCCTGCCTATACAGAGTGATATAGAACCATATGACATTTACTTACATTTTATTACTGGTATCTAATATTGTTACATTCACCCTTATGTGATTTTGAAATGCTCAAATTTTTGAGATTTTCTACATTAGCAATATTTCTCTTTTATCTTAAAAAGGGACATGTAAGCAATGAAAGAAATGTCAACACTGTACATTCCACGTTATTATTATTTCTAATAGATAATAAATTCCTCCACAAAAATTTCAATGGATCAGCGACGGGGAAGGGGGCTGGGGACCTAGGCCCAGAGACTTTAATCAGCCCCCCAATTCCTGAGGTTATGTGGTGAATGTCAGTTTCACTTTGGGTTTGCCCACCTCCCCAATATGATATGGCCCACAGTTTTGAACTTCCAGCTAACCACTGAAACATTCCAACTTTTAAATCGGGCACATCTCAAATTTAATCTCTCAATTTCCTTGCTTACCTGCATGTATCATGGATGGTTGTACACTAAAATGGGCCTTGATTCCTTCCATTTCACAAAATATGAGGGTTTGAAACTTCATGTAGACAGTAAATGAAGACGGTAGAAAGCTGTATAAGGACCACTAATGGTTGATTACAATCACTGTACACTAGCGTTCGTCTATATACAAACACGTTAAGTAGAGTACATGCTATGTAATGTAAGCTGTACCACTCTGCATTTTTAAGCTTAGTGTCACTTAACTGAAGCTATGCAAAATGAGAATATCTATGGACTATTACAAAATTAACATTAAAATTTGGGTGAAAGTTGACTGCCCTTAAAACAAGGCCTGCGCGTTGGTTGGTCGCAATATCTCCTCATTTTCACCCTAGATTTAATGCACGGTTTAACGGGCATTTTGCCCATGAAGAGTTTTCAAACTACCAGAAAGAAGTCATTCAAATGCTAGAGTTCGAATGTAGCAATTCAACACATTTGCCCCCTGTTTGTAAACACGTTCAAATTTTAAACAGGTTTAGGTTAACGCGAAATGTTCAGCTCTAATGCGTTTTAAGACAAAACGTTTTCGGACTTGACCAGTGTGTTTAGAATTCAGTGCAGCATTCATGGGCATTCAGGGGGCAAAACTGTTCATAAAAAGCGTTAAATTACTAAACACAGTTTTTAGGGTGTACATCTTGTCATGTATCGTCTCTACTTTGTGGCGACTGAATACGAGTCTAACTGTTCAGCTGGCATCTGTATATGTTCCAGAGCTGTAGTAAGGCGAGTCAGGAGAGTCCGGCTAATTTTCAACCCTCAAGAACTCGAGTCTGGACTCGGACTCGAGTCCCTGTACTTTCTTAAAGGGGAAAAAATCAACCTTGCTGGACGAGTCCTTCAAAAATCTGAAATCACGAGTCCGAGTCCGCACTCGACTACAGTCCTGATTATGTTCACCCCTTCCTGGATTTCTCAATTTTTATTCTCCGACTAGATTTTCGAAAAAGAATCACCACAAGGGACAAATCATCAGTGGGCAGTGACTCGTCTTGTGGAATAGAATGTGCCAACGTTTGTGAATATTTTCACTCCTGATACGACTGTCCTTATGTTTCAAGTGAGGCCCTCTTTATCTCCCCCAACGATCTCATTTTATGCGTTTGAAAGTACCTATAAAGAGGGCCTCGTAAAAGCAAAATGTATACATTAAAGGGCCATCAGAGTTTGGCAGGGAATATTAACATTTGGTTTAAGTTCTTCGTTTTTCCTTTTTAATTGCTGATTTACCAGAACAATAAATATTGAAGGTCTTTCACGTTAGAAGCAAGATTAATTCTGTGTTAATTACTGTTGAAAGGAAATGTAATTATTTCGGGTAACGGTTTCGGTGTTGTTTGTTATGAGAGGATCAGGCCTTTAACGTCGTGGAATACAAACTCTGATTGCCGCTTCAAATAGATATTATACCCCTTGGCGATGAACGAAGTTTCGTATCTTCCAAAAAACGGCCGTAAATATATATAGCCTATACCCTAGAGAGTTTCTCAAGTTTAATGCACAGTCGCGACTCGAAGTTGATATTCGAGTAGAAATTACACCAAGACGGGATTCGCGACTCTCTCTCCACAGTACGTTTTCTAATGGTAAACTTAATATCTGATTTTCTCCCATTCCACTTAATGTAATAAACTTTGGCAAGCTAAAATACATGTCCGTCGACCGATAGTCTAACATTTTACACGCTTGACGACAACAAGAAAGGCAATATAAAAGTTCTAAAACCTTCCAGCAAAATTATTTCAGAATGACCGCCGTCGATCGAAAAGTTTGATGACTTCCTTACTGTCTAAGGCAAGACCAGACGCTTAGAATGGTTTATTAGCTTCGTCTGATCTATCAAAGAGAACATGATAATGTTAATAATTTTTGTACAACTTCGTGGTGGGAATTTGGAGCAGGCAAAGATTACCAATAAATTCTTGACATTTTGAGCCATGTGTAAAATAATGGAGTTAGATTGTTTTCTTAAGGATTGATTGCAATATTGAATCAGTAGAGACGTTCAAGGTAGCGTCACCTTCATTGGTCTACGAGACGAGGCACAAAATAAGATCACATTGGGAAGAATATGATTTTCAGAGAAGCGTGAGATAATTTAATGTAATTTGTAAAGATTTTTCTTTCAAGTTCCGGCAAGTTCTGCTACGTCTCATTCTACGCAAATTTTTTTCTGTGGAAAGAGTTCGAAATCTACCCCACATTTAATGACAAGTAGTGAAAGTAGCGAACTTCTGTCTTCGTTAGTTATTTTCTTATTTAACTATTTCATTGTACATTCTGAGGCTAAACTGATAATGGAATCAAGCGCTGATTTTGTGAACAACATGGGTAGTTATCACGGACTTCCTATATACATGGAAAGAGCATTTAACGCAAATGTCCCTCCCGTAGATTGTCGCGACTGACTTGGGCGCACTAAGATGGCCGCTGTAGAGCTATAACTTGTATGATTTGACGACGACTCTGCCATTGTTAAACAAAAGTTTAACTTTAATGAGAAACAATATCTTATTCCTCAGATACGTGTAGTGGTTTGGAAATTACCTTGCATTGTTTCGAAAATATTTCAACTTTCTTGCAAAATCTTTTGATTTAATTACTTGAGCAAGTCTAAACTTACACACAAAACCATAGCAGACGGCTATCTTGGGTGTGCTTTTCCCACACGTTCGGTAGCGACAATGAACCGTGTTGTATACTCTGTCCTTGTATAGGAAATCCGTAGTGGTTATGTACAGACCATTTTCCAAATTGCAATTAAAATGGTTGGTGGGATGGATGTTTGGTAGGCATCGTTTTGGTTAAGACCATTTTACCCTGACCTAAACAACGCAAACAAAAACGCTGTCTAACAATCCTGTGTGATTGCTATTTGGCAAGCCATCCTATGTTAAAAGACTTCAAAGACTTTGATCAATACCAGTGGATCATTCCCATGACTCCACTGTAGATATGCATAAGTTTGTTTTTTATGGATAAGTTTTTTTTTACCTTTTCTTTATTTACCAATAACATTTTAGTTTATAAAGTGTTCATTCATGTCTTGAGAAATGAATGTCATACCCGACATCATTCCTCAATGTTAAAGGAAAATATTGCGTTTAAAAATGCTTCAACATAGCATTAAAATTAAATAGCTCTAGCAATTTTCAAATCATTCGGTCTCAACGATGAACACCAGCAGAAGCTTCATCTCCTCAAAATATTACGCACAAGAAGAGTTATGGAAGTTGCATTTTTTGAAATGTTAAAAGTGTGGGTGAACAAATTATTCTTGAGCAACAAACAACTGAATTTCTGTCTGAGGGAAACTTTCTTTCTTGAAAAAACGGCTACCATAATTCTTATTTGTAATTGTTTATCACCCTTTGCCAATAAATATCGGTTTTAATAGGATGATATTTCCTTGAAAACAAACGCAACATTACCCTTTAAAGGACGGTTTAAAAGATTATAGAGACTTTTCACATAACGTCATAATACTCTCCGGCGGCCATGTTGGAGTACATGTAGCTACGTAGTTAACCACACTGGGCGCGCTTGTCCGTTGGATGTGTACACACCGTGTATACCACAACGCACTCTGTGCAGTGCGTTCGGTACAAAGCCACGTGTATGTGGCATGAATGTCCTCCAGCATGGCGGTTCCGTGACGGACTTGCAAAGCCTCTATAGGTTAGGTTAAAGTTGACATATCTCGAGACGCACAATTTGACATGATGTACTTTAAGGTTTGGGCAGAGCTAGTAACAAATTTTTGCAATTGTACATGGAATAATGGAGGAATATTCCTTGTTGATATTGTCCCTTTTCTGATTCCAAAACGTTTACAAAATGCAATCACTGGACTATTACGGTACATAAAATACAATGTATGCATCAGCGCCATACTGATGAACGTGCTTGGTGGAAACACTGAGCTACATTAGTGGGGGACACACTTCCATGAGGGATAAGTCTCGACACTGATGACGACAGTAGGGTCGCGTGATGTATTTATTGAGCAACATTTTTTTCCTTATAGGTAAAATAAGGTCAAATCATTCCATCGGATCCGACATTGACATCATGTTGATGTCAAACGGTTGTTCATAATGAAGTAAAGTGAAACTACTTAAGTAAAATAAAATTCATTACGTGACCGTCCTGTGGGCTTCAAAATATTGTGGAATGCTCTTTTCTGGCATACATTTAGTTCAGTGGGAGGAAAGCAATGAACACACACACACATTCCAACACTCACACACGCGCGCAGACACAAAAAAGAACATACGCTGAATAAAATATAGAACGACAAATTCAATTACAAAAGCAGATTCTTGTCTGATTGAATCTGATAAATTTATAAGTTTTATTCACTTAGACACTTTTGATCGTTTTTATTGTCTAGGTGCCCCCACTTTACATCATTGCGGAGTGATTTAGAATCAAGTTTTCCATGGTCATTGCTTAGAAAAGAAATTAAAATGAATAAAATCAATTTAAATGAATATTATGCTCGGGACAGATGTAAACCTCCACTTTGGCACGGAGAACAGGCAGGGGAAACGAATTTAGGAGACTAAACAGGAAAATGTAAATTACCTGTCCAGAATGCACTTGAATGTCAAAGCAACTTTTTGGCAATTTTGTTTTTGATCACAGCTTGTAAACTATTTTGTAGACAAGCGAAGTAGATCACAAAAAGTAAAAAAGACGTCTCAGTGACACTTTCAAAATCTTACCTCAAGTGAGCCTAACTCGGTTGCATCTCGAAAGTGTTAAAAGCGTCTCCCAATTTAAAAAGGAGGTGTTTATCCCCTAGAACCTATCTAGCCGAGGTTTTTAATTACCATAACTTGAAGCAGAAGTAATTGGAATTGAAATAAGAAACTGACTTAAACCTTTAAGCATTGTCGTTATTTTTCGTATTTCCCTCTTTTGAATTATTCGAGAAAGGGGAACTAAAACTAACAGTAACACAAGAACAACTATGATTTCAAAACTAATGAAAAACATGTGAAAGAAGTTCAGGTTAAAGGATCGTTTGAGGTGAAAAACTATCAATGGGAGTACAACTCTGCAGGCCATTGGAACGCACAAAAATTCCTTTACGATGTGAAATGTCAAGATACGAAAGCCTATTAGTGTCACCTATACATGTAATTTTAATATGTAACTACTGATTAAAACTCTGTAGAAAGGTGGCACTAATAGACTTCCATTTCAAGGCTATATTTGTTCTAAACCACTATCTGCGAGTACGGTCAGACGATGGCACATCGAAAATATAGTGAGTTGCTTGAAAGGCTAAACGGTCAAACTCATTGGACTCTTACGTTGTTCTGGGGGACACTGCGCTGAGCACCATATTGATTTATTACACTCGGACCAGCGTCTGCGTGTACAATATATATCCTTCAGGACGCGGTGCGGTATTGTTGACGTTGCACACGTGAAACTATTCTATATACCTTACGCATTGACGTCACCACTGACGTCAGGAGTAACAATGTGCATGTGGCTACACCTCTGATCTTTGTGTAGGAAATAAATATAGAATGGTGATCAGCACGCAGTAGAATTCGCTCTACATGTTCAAAGAAGTGTCAATTCCAATTCGGTTTATTTCCAATGCCGGGTCAAAACCGAGTCAGGGCTTATGCAATGTGACATCACGTATAATCGTGTTTTTTGTCATATTTGGAGTTAATATCTTTCCCTCGTTTAACTAGTAATTTGGTTGACCAAATTTATTCGCTTCAATATGTACTCCCATAACGACGCGGTCTTAAGTAACTCTTATGAAACTTTAAGTTTGTTGAGCTCAGCTGGAGTCAGATCCGTTTAGTCCAAACCTAGAGTGGCTAATTTCGGGTCAATTCAGATTCCAGGGATTCCTATCCCGAAAATTCTGACTGTAACCACTTACGACATTACCGTGTGGTCAGCTCTTTAAATTGTCTTTATACGAAACTTAAGTGAATCTCAGGTCACAAAATTCGAAAATATTTGTTAAACAGCATGGCAAATGAATTCTAAACGCCCAACTTCCATCTTCATAGGATATTCTCAGGCTATAAAATAAAATGCTGAAGTTTATCTACTAAAATTAAATTGGTGCATTGCGCAATAATTTGTGATACCATTCTTCTATATGCTACTCAAATTACATCTTTGTATTCCTTTGATTTTCTGAAAGTTTCTGCACCTTGTAACAAGGTGTGCCAACACTCTTACTCTTTTGGGGTGATGTAATTAATTAAGCCTTCTCTGTGCATCATACCATGCTAGCAAACAGGAAGTGTTCAAGGTCATAAACACATTTTCAATTCAAAGAGGAACAGAGCAGGTAATGTAAGTTGTACAACAGGAATGTAAAAAATATTGTGCAAAGGACAATTTTTTGAGTGAGTTAATTTCAACATTTAGTATCTCCGCTCAGGAATGTGCTATGAAGATGGTAGTTGGACTGTTAGAATTCATTTTGCTCTTTAATTAAATGTTTTGAAATAAGGATTATTTAGACCAAAATCCACTAATCCGCTGGTTTTTAAAAAACACAGGACAGTGATCACTACTTTCGCCCCTAAATTTCACCTTCAATAAGATATCACGGCGCCATTTTACACTGGAACCAATGTCTTCTTTTTTATCTGCGTAGGACCAATATGGCAGCGCCCTCTGTCGGAGAGAAGAAAACCACCCGACAGCCCTATTTCCTTGTAATTATTTGATATATTATTAAGAACAGTTGGAAAACTAACCTCGGGGTCACCGAAATATATTAAGCTCTAATGACGACTCAAAATTTTGAATGTTAACCGCTAATAGAAATGTACACGTGGAATAAAGAATGGCTTTTTTATTCTGTATATTTCCAATTACCATCAAGAAAATTGTGAAACTTAAAAGACTAACTTCGCATGTTATCATAAACCAATTTCAGGCAACATTGTCAGCCAAAAGGCCCAAAAACCTTGGAAGATTTCAGGCCACCCTTTCTGAACTTTCGGCGAATGGTCACAAATTTATCCCGAAATTATCACGAAGCTGTCCAACAGTTGGCAAATATACACATAGACAAGGAAAATACTCTCCCACATGGTTTCGTTGATAGATTATTCCAGTTTTCCTAAAGACGGTCAATCCCGCTTTGTTTATGCAACGAATCTGTTTTTGGTACACCTGCAGTCTGTCAGCCATCTTGAAACGCAATGCATGATGGTAGCTAGCATGAAGGGAGCACATTACAATTACAAGATGTTTCAGTGCTTCCATTTGTTCGCCCTCAGACAGAGTCCCCACAAGGAGCACTTTTTCGATATGTTATGGAATGAGACGGGGTTTTCCGTACATTCAGTGAAGTTGCTTCTTGAGAAAGCAACATAGACACCACAGCAGATCAAAGACGGTGTGGGGTGTAACTAATACCTGAGTTTGTTACATGATCTGTGCCCTCAAATGAGCTATGCTTTCATTGTGTTCATACTGCATGAAAATCAATTTACACACGCTTGACTGGTTTGTTAGCTAACCCCAAATATTACATAACTTTTTGTGTATATTTTAATATATCTGCTACTGTCAATCAATTTATCAGATGTGAAACCTGACTATATCAAGTACACATGTGGTGAGCTCCATTTCCTCCCTGAAGAGATAAGCGGTAATCAGGTAGAGCAGAGGATGTAACAAAAAGTAAGAAAGAGAGTTTCATTATGTAAGTTTTTTGTGAAAATATATTAAATGAAGTACCATTGGTAACAAAATTGGCTCAATTGAAGCAATTTTGTGGAAATTATGGGCCTTAGAAGCTTTTAGAGGAAAAAAGGCTCGGAAAAGGTGGTTTGAACTTTGAGCTGAAATAACAAAATTTCACGGTCATGACATGGTAAATTGAAAGTGCCATGAATTGCCAACTTGTCAGCTTTCATGTGATGGGTTTCAAGTTTCAAGTTTATTTCTATTGTTAACACATACAACAAAAACAGATTGTGTTATAATATAATTAAGAATCGAACAATAGAACATTATTGAGAAGTGGGAACACTTTGTAATACTTTGAAAAACTTTGAAGCTGACTTAAACAGATTATATAGTTTACTTAACTTTAAGATGTGATAGGGTAGAGGAATCAGAATAAGCAGGGCTTTTCAAGTTGCTTGCCCCTGACGAAAACTTCGACAAACTTTTAGAAACCGGTTCACTTTTTGGATTTAATGTGTGAGTCAATGGGTAAATTAATGGTAATGTGTTATCTGAAGCACTGCACTACAAGATCCCACACAATGCCATGCTTTGGGAGTGCACATGCGCAAAGTGATGCCAAGGTATCTACATAAAATGCATGGATATGCAAAACAAAGACACCAGGCTTCTGTGTAGCATTTTTTGTGAAGATAGAAGGATAACAAGAAAAGGTACCACTTTATTTTATTTGTTTTCTTTCTTTCAAACCACATTACAACATATCCCCACCTTGAAGACGAAAATGTACCGTTTGAAGCTTTACAAGTGAGCTCTCATGCCTTCTGTTTTCTCGAAAAGCTAATGAAGAAGACCTTCGCCAAAGTTCACTCCCTGACAATCTCTGTCTACTAAAACGAGTTTCTTTCGAATATTTAAAAAAAAAAATTAAAAAAAAAGACCTCAATTACGTAACACAATAAATCAGAACTATTGACACTTTTGATAGGTGTCCGTTTTCGCTTTGCTTAGGCTAAGTCTTAGTACAGTCTCCCAAAACGCATTTCACCGCGAATGCTAGGGGTGTCAAAATTGCGCAATAACGGTCACCAAATGTGAGGTCTGCTTCCCAGCTGCGGAACTGGGGGATTTAAGTACACGTGACTCACGGTTGCACGTATGGTGTGTCCAATTTCCTAACTTTGAGATTGTGATTGGAATTTAAAGTGCACCGCAAGTCAAAAAATTCAAAAATGTATATTTTAAGAATATTCCAGACAGCCTTTGTGTCAATCTTTGTGTCAATACAAAAATAAGGATGCGTGACAAAAAACCCAATTGCTAAAAGAATCACTGTGTATTTACTTTAAGAACGCGTTCCATGAGAGCAAAACACATTTTTCTGTGTATTATCCACAAAAATTGACGCACTCTACTGAACCCATCAAAATAAACGCCCTGGGTTTTTTTTACCCATTGTTGTCGCATAAGAATTTAAATACGTGTATATACGAATCCGATCAGCACTTATGTTTAGCGACTGTAGGCACCCATTAGTGGGGTCCATCAGCCCTAAATCGTCTTCATTTATTGCCTGCATGAAGTTGAAACCTCACATTCAGTCAAATTCAGGGAATCAAAATACAGTTCAGTATACAATCATCCATGATACTGGTAAACAAGGAAATTAAAAGACTAAAGGTAATGGACCCCAGTTATGTCTGACTAAACTCAGATCATCACTTGACTGTCCGGAATCGTCTATAAAGGTGCTCTGGTGAAGACACCGAATCGAAACTAATCAATCAGTAGGTCCATGCATAAGGTAGTCACTACAATGCATATATATATATATATATATATTAAAATATTTAAGTATAAAAAAGCTCATTTCCAGAAAGCACCAAAATTATCGAATAAGTATAAAAATGGTCAGGAAAATTAAGATAGGATATCTTGGAATATTCCTTTTACCTCATAGTCAAATCACCCAGTGGCGTAGCTAGGATATTTTATTATGTAATTTCTTTGTGTAATGTTATCTGTATTTTAATCTTAAAGTGTAACATAGAGCATTTGGCAGTAACAACTTTTAAGATAGCTTATTTGTTTTGGTCAACAATATTTGGTTTGTTTGTATGTACCAACGCAGTGGTGTACGCAGGATTGCTCTAAAGAGAGCGGCGGGGGTATGCAGTATGTTGAGTGATTGCCAGGCGGGGTAGGGGTCTAAGCGAGGTGTCCCTTTTGACATTTTTGGCGTCTTCAAGGAGCCTAGATGCAAAATGATTCAAAATTTTCGACTTTGACAGGAACCGTGTTAAAAGTTGAATTGTGGTGGTTCGTGAGGATAAAACTGAAACTTTGTGTCTTTACATGCGTTCTTATGGCATTTACGCTACCTTACGAAGTAAAACTTGTCATTAAATTGGCATACTTTTAGGAGTCACAATAAAAAAAGCACGATCGGTATGGTCGAAAGGGGGCATTTTAATTTGCAGTTTTTCTTGGCCACAAAACGTTATTCTGTCATAAAGATTATCTATGCGGAGCGCAACCATTGGTTGGCTGGGAGCGTAGAGAAAATTTCGAAAAACCAGACCTCAGATGGCCGGAAATAGCATTTTCCAGACTTGTACGAAAAATCTAACGAGTCGCTATCCTCTTTTGTTGTTTGCAATAAAATGATTACTTCAAATATAATGATCAGAGAGTAAAGTGAACAGAGAGAAAAGAGCTCCTTTGACCCCCAAAATATTATTTTGCCTAAAAGACTGAGCAAAGCGCCACCATTACTTGGCGCGGAGCGAAGAGAAAATTTCGAAAAATCAGACCCCTCAGTTGGCCAAAAATTGCGTATTCGTGCTTGTTTAGAGAATCTAAACTGGGATACAGAGGCTACCTTTTTTAAGTAGAGATTGGATTTGACAGAATTTGCCTATTTGTAGGAATTAAGGAAATTGGCATCACTGAGGGGCCTTGCAGAGACAATCCCTCCCCTCTGAAAATTTTTGAAAAATTGGGTGTCCTTACATGTAATCTGGTGCCACCAATGCTGTCTTTTGAATAAAATCTGTGTTACTAAACATGTCTACGTATTTTTAAGAACAAAAAAATGGCATCCGAAAGGGGGCCATGGCCCAATGCGCCCCCCCCCCTTCGCACGCCACTGAAAGGAGGCCTAATAGTGGCTCGATCACAGAGAATATTCTGTTAGAACAGCAGTCTGTTAAGTGTAGAAGGCTGCATTCACCAAGTAAGTTCTAGCATAGGTCAAGGTATTCATGGACGGACCCGTTTACTGTTACACCCCAAGTGAGCAGAAAGCTATCTTTCCGAACTAGCCTGTAAGCGTCCAAGGATTCGTAACAAATTCTAAGTATGTCCATGAATTCCCTTCATTCTAATGTCTACACTAACGTTATTTTTATCGTAAGCCATGGATTGTTTCAGGCTTCAGCCCTATCCATGGTTATGTACACAGAGTAAAATCGGTGTAGTTTAATTAAGCTAAAATATCTGCACCACTCGGCTAAAGGTTTACGTGCACGCACGCAGAGACAGTGGCATCAGCTTTGCAGTAAACACACTCCACAGGCGTTGTTTAACCCTTTCCCGTTGTTTAGGTCCTTTTGGACCCATGCGGAGAGCTCGGCTGTCACACATCTTTACTGTTTCACACGGAGTTCGAAACTGCGAGTAGCTACCCGAAAATTCGGCCACAAGAGCGAGAGAGACAATAGTTTAAGGTCACGGGGTCAATGGCCTACGGAAGCCGATGCGGGGCGGGCTACGTCCGCTTTTCCGCCCAATCCCGAGGCGCGCAAATATGCCCCGATCGGAGCACAACGGTAAAGGGTTAACCCTCCTCCCCGCTACTAGCTTGTAGGACACTATAACCTCTGGGGTCTACGTTAGTGACTTGTCAGTTTTCAAATCCTTTCACTGAATTCCCAAAGTGTACAACGCTGAGACTTTGTACAACTGTACAAGGTGGTTTACAGCCTTTCAGTGTTAGTTCTCTTACAAATCCATGGTTGTACTGCATCAGCTGAACAACAGCTTCATGTGCACTGGAATGCACTGATCATAACACTCGCGCGTATACAAAAGAACATTCAATCACATTTCTGTAGAACGTGAGTCGGGCCGGTTCATGCGACACTGGAGAAATCTGGGTTAATTTGTTGCATGAAAATAAGAATTAAGTAAGAGAAATGTCTCACGTTTTTCTTATTCTAGCAGAAATTTTGAGAAATGGGAAAAGGGTATATCAGTTCATCAAATCTCTCCAATTTCATCAAATTTCCCCAAATTATTTTCCATGGGGGAAACTTGCCCCCCTGCCCCCCCCCCCTCCAGTAGCCACGCCACTGAAATCACCTCTTCCTTATACCATGTCCTGAGTATGACGATTTCTTAATGGTTAACACTTTTGCGCAACTGGTACCCCCCTATTTCTCCAGAAATAGTTTTATGTAACAAGGCTCGTATTCAATAAATCCGAGTCTGCATGATACTTCTGGGACACTGACATTTTCTGAGAAGTTTTGTGTTAACTCTCACACCATATTGCATTTGCTAGACCAAAATAAACCAAAATTTTCCTAATGGAAGTGGGAAACCCTTCCTATTACAGGTCGCTCCTCAGTACGCACAGCTAAATGTTAACCTCTCCTCAGGCAGTACATGTTGTTCATATAGAGGTCACCATGTAATATTATCTGTACATTACCAAAAATTCCTAAAAGGATATAAAACAATTCTCAAGTTCATGTGCATAAAAAATCTCTGTCATATAATGAACCACATGCCGTGCGTTAAACACTGGAAAAATTGCAATGCAGCCTCCATACCGACACTTTGTCACACCTTACAATTTAATTATCAGGTAACCTTTAAGGTATATTACTATATTCAGGAACGTGAACTCCCCAGAGTCACCTGGCAACAGCGCAGGCCAACAACACACAGGCTGGTTGATCAAAGCAGATGAGGTTGTTCTCCTCAGAATATTGAAAGTGTGACATGAATTGCCTTGTATTAAGAACATGTATTGATTGTATAATCTCGAAGTTATATAAAAGTGAGATATTCGCAACTTGACACATATACGCTGCTGTTATGTAACTTAATGGTTATACACCCTCTTTGCTGTTTAATGGACGTAGCTTGTTTATCCTTCTAGTCGATCCGAGAAAATGCATAGATCGATTATGTAATTATCCATGAGAAGGTGAAGCTTGACGATCATTGTAGGAGTTCAACACTAAGACAAACAAGTATCTTGACTTTTAGAAATACGGTATTAGTTCTTTTTCTAAGTTAAAGGTCAAAGCATTACATAAGGCCAGTTTTGCTTTTATTATGTTTACTCATAAACCAAGCTCCAGGTTGTTGCATGGCTTGTTCGAGAATTTTTTTTTTTTTTTAATTTTGAGACTCCAAGGTTTCTTATCTAACGGGTTGACATTTTCTCCTTTTTTCTTAAATCTCCGTCTTTTCGCAAAGAGCCGTTCGGAGAAAGATTCGTTCCTGATGGAATTCTGCTTCCGAATGCTACATTTCCTAAAGGACAACACTTGACTGACCGACCTCACGACCTTAAGACATTTTACATCATTTGCCTGGCACTTTTAATTGCTCTTTTGCTTGGAAACGGGCGTGAGCGGAACAAAGTCCCCCTAAAAGGCCTGAACGGTCAGAAACAAAGACGAAACACCAGCAATCATTTACACACACAACCAAAACTATTTACACAGCAGGAAGGGTGATGGTAACATCCCAAACTCAAGGA
Organism: Holothuria scabra; assembly: GCA_037179385.1. NCBI lineage: Eukaryota > Metazoa > Echinodermata > Holothuroidea > Aspidochirotida > Holothuriidae > Holothuria > Holothuria scabra. Next base: position 23,334,836 of record CM074181.1, read on the forward strand.
AGCCCTTAGCGATCACGCCAGCGTGGTCACAGACACTCCTGCACCAGGTAAGTGATTTTTACGTGCTAAAGACGGATACGGCAAGACTGTCTAAACGACTAACATACGAACAACAACCATGCAAAAATCACAACACCAAAACCCATCACGCAAACGAAAAATTAACCATCAAGACCGCTCCCAACTTGAAGCAACCACAGACACTCGAAACGGAAAGACATCACCAGACCCGAACCACCATTACCAACAAACAAACACTGAAACATCAAGAACACCAAAACAAACACCGGATCTGTAACCATAACTGCCTCGAAGGGGGACAATCCCAAAGCGGCAGGAGGGGCCGGGGTCCACTTGCTACATGTACGGTATGTACATCATATACACTATCTACACTCAACGAAAACCAAACAAAACTAAAGTCACGAAGAACATGAGTGCGTTCGATTTCTTCGGGAATCCAAATGTCAGGTTAGCAACTTTTTCTGAAGTTCTCCCGACTCTCTGGCGAAGAACCGTTCGGCGAAAGCAACCAATACTCCCGAAATAATTCTGCTTCCCATGAAAGCTACGTCCACTGAAGGAAAATATTAACTGACCAACCTCACGGCCTTTAGACCATTTACATCGTTGGTCTGTCATGCATAGCTTAGACTGGATGAAAAGAACAAATTAATACACATGATCTTAGCCAAAAGGCCGAGAGTCGGTCACTTTTTCGACAGTTCTCCCGACCCTCTTGCAAAGAGCCATTGGGGAAAACCAAACTGCTTCTCAAAGAAGCTGCATCCACTAGAGGACAATACTTAACCAACCTCACGGCCATTATTTTTTTAAAACGTATATAGAAAGAGGCAAGTCGTTACAGATACACAACTCAAATAGGACCGAAAAAATACAAAGATTGAACACAAACCATCCACATAGAATGCTGAACGGAAACGTTTGTCACAAAACGGAAACAGAAAAGTCGCACCAACTCCATCCAAACAAACGGTCAACCCACCCAAAACCAAGCCCAACACCAACACCAACACGTCTATTCATTTTTTCTAAAATCCCGACTCTCTGGCCAAAAGCCGTTCAGCGAAACCAAACTTTTAACTGCTGCCCGAAGAAGCTACAGGTCCACTGAAGGACAACACTTGACCAACCTCATGGCCCTCAGACCTTTTACATCATCATCATTTACATTATTGGTCTGTCATGTATGGCTCCATTCTAGACTGGATGAAAAGAACAGATACTACACACGAGCTTAGCCAAAAGGCCTAGAAGCGATATCCAGTGAAACCAAACTTACTTTTTTTAAATTCCTCCTGGCCCTATGGCAAAGGATCTTCCAGCGAAACAAAGACCTTCACTGCTTCACGAAGAAGCTATTACGCCCACTTAAGGACAGTATGTGACCAACCTAAAGACCCTCAGACCATTTTCATTATTCGTGTATCATGTATGGCTCCATTCTAGACTGGATGAAAAGAACAGATACCACACATGATCTTAAGCAAAAGACCGAGAAGCGATCCTTGCCAGTATAAGGACTACCTGAACATCTCTGACAAAGTGAAACCAAACTGTTCTTAATGAAAACAAACACTGCATAAATGTGACAATAAAGCGTATCCCGTGCAGCTAAGTGTGCATTCTCGACCCATTTGCGTTGTACTGAAAAAGGTGTCGTCCCATGACGTATCCCATGTCACACACATATCAGGATCATCTGACTTGTGGTAATAGACCTGTTCTAGTGGCTTTATACCATGACCTCAGATGAATTTTTTAACTGTAGCCACAGATTCCTTTTGCTTTCTTTGTAATTAAGTGTGCTGTGTGTCCTTGTAGATTTGAAATTGGCATGTTTGAAGTTATTTTCTTTAAGATTAAGCTATGCATATGACGTCACAAAGCAAAAACTCCTTCGTTAGCAGTGGCGTAGCTAGGATTTTTTCCGGGGGGGGGGGGCAAAGGTATGAAATTTCCCCAAAACTTTTCCCGGTCAATGTGTATGTATTTCATATAAAATATGCAAACTTACAAGTATAACAACATTACCATGTCATTTTGTAATATTACCTGCATTTTAATCTTACAGTATAACATAGAGCAATCGGAAATAACAAAGTATATTATTTTGGTAAACAATATCTGGTTTATTTGTATGTACTAACGCAGTGGCGTACGCAGGATTTCTCTGAAGGGGGAGGGGCATGCAGTATGGTCTAAGGGGAGGGGTGTCCGGAATTTTTTTGACGTTTTCAAGGAACCTACATGCAAAATGGTGCAAGATTTTCGACTTTGACAGGAACAGTGTTAAAAGTTGAATCGTGGTGGTTCATGAGGATAAAACTGAAACTTTTGTGTTTTGACATGCATTTCTTTATGCCATTTATGCTACCTTACGAAGAAAAATTGTCATTAAATTTGCACACTTTTAGGAGTCAAATAAAAGAGCATTGATCGGTTTTGTAGTTTTTCTTGGTCAAAACTTTTTATTTTGTCATAAAGATTATCTAGGCGGAGCGCCACCATTGGTTGGCGCGGAGCGTAGAGAAAATTTGGAAAAATCAGACCCCTTAGATGGCCGAAATAGCGTATTTATGCTTGTAAAGAGAATGTAAACCTGTAGTCTTTTTTATCGATGCCACCAGTGGGAAACAGAGTCTACCTTTTTAAGTAAAAATTGGAATTTGACAGAATTTGCCTAGGTCTATTTGTAGGATTAAAAAAAATGGCATCACTGAAAGACCTTGCAAGGACAATCCTTCCCCTTTGAAAAGTTTTGAAAAATTGGGTGTTCTTATAAGCAGTCTGGTGCCACATATGCTATCTTTTGAAGTAAAATCTGTGTCAATAAAGTTAGACTACGTATTTTTAAGAACAAAGAAAAAATGGCATCTGTGAGGGGGGCATGGCCCAATGGTCTCCCCTTCGCACGCCACTAAGGAGGCCTAATAGTGGCTCGATCACACAGGATATCCTGTGAGAAAAGCAGTCTGTTAAGTGTAGAAGGCTACAAGGTACTCATTGTCCATTTATTGTTACACTCAAATTGAGCAGAAAACTATTTTCCCGAACTAGCTTGTACGCCTCCAAGGATTAGGCTAAGTAACAAAATCTAAGTGTGCCAACGGATCCCGTTAATTCTAATTTCTAGATTAACTTTAAGTTTATCGTTGGCCATGGACTGTTTCAGCCCACTCAATCGTTATGTACACAGAGTAAAATCGTACAGCTACTGCTAGCTTGTAGAAGAACATAACAACCTCGGGGGTCTACGGCAGTGACTTGTTAGTTTTCACATTATTTTACTGAATTCCCAAAGTATCACCTGAATAACAGCTTCCTGTGCACTGAAATGCACTGATCATAACACCCGTGCGTATACAAGCACAAGACGGAGAACATTCAATCTGCTACGCGTCGAGGACATTTCTGTGGAACGCGAATTGGGCCGGTTCATGCGACACTGACGAAATCTGAGTTAATTTGTTGCATGAAAATACGAATTATGTATGAGAAATGTCTCACAATTTCTTATTCTAACAAAAATTTTGAGATTTTTTTGTGACATTTTTGTAATAATACGAAGATTCATCATATTTCCCCATTTTCATCAAATTTCCCCAAAAATTTTTCCGGGGGGGGGGGGCAACTTGCCCCCCTGCCCCCCCCCCCCCCCAATTAGCTACGCCACTGTTCGTTAGAGGAAACCGCATATCACTGCAAGGTTCATTCACTGATCTGTATACATAGAGATAGATGGCCACAGAGTGCTTTCACTGTGGTCTCAACTTAAGCCCCGCCCTTTTGACGGACAACATCGTTGTAGTACACTAACTAGTGCAGTTAGCTTAGAAGCAGCTGACCACCAACATATGACTGCTGTCCTTAAACACTGTGTTTTGTCTGACAGTGAGTGTGTCTCATTAATTGTGACGTCACGCGAAAGCACTCTATACAACATGCAGACGGAGTTGTCAACCAATCGGACACACGCATATGTGTTGGAAGCGTCTATTGCGTGCGGACATGATGCTTCTTATTTTTCCTTCAAAATAATGTCACGTGACGTCAATGCATCATCCCAGGGTTCATCATTTTCATTATTTTCCTTCCAAGCATCGCTTAGAAGTATGTGAGGGAGGTTGTAGCCTTTGGAGAGTCCATGCAAACATGTATCAGGTAAATTCAGGGCTAATGTAGATAACCCACAGGAGGAAACGGATAAAACCCACCTTACTCCTATCAGGGAGTTGCTCCTATGGCCAATTGCGTCTCCTAGAGAATTTAGTTCTCCGTTGCCGTCATTAAATTTTACATATTTGGCCCCTGGATAAAAATTTCACTCAAGGGGAAAGTTTCGCGCTCCCAATGCAGACCAAAGAACCTAAAATAACAGTACGTCAAAACATGCAGCTTCTTGCAATAGGGTATGGAAATACCGGTTGTAACTCATAATTGTTGAACTTGATGAGTTTACTGAATAGTGAACCATCTCATTGCTATAGCCTGAGCTTAAAATCCGTCCTTTGGCAATGAGTGCAATAACTCAAAAGGATTTTGCATTTCGCCTTTTTCAACTCTAAGTCAAGATAAAAAAGAAATAAAGTTAAATTAATCTGCCTGTAAAACATCTTCATGGAAAGAACTGGTTTGAAATGAAGATTATTTTCCTTCAGGAAAAAGAGTCCTCTTATTTAAGAGGAAAAAATTCTTTTTAGTGCCCCCATTGGAATATCCTTTTCAAAATAAATGTAATGCACTTGAAAAACCATCATGTGGAGTATACGATAGAGGTCACTCTTCGCGTCGTAGAAAATTATATTTTACACTTGTAATTTAATAGAAGTCTTCCACTTTTCACTTGTAACAACTGATTTTAAGGTCCTTGAAATTTAATTTAAAATAATTGAGGTCGAGGTTTAAATCTGCCCTGTCGTAGCCATCTTTTCAGGTAATTGTTACGGTGTCGCACACTTTACGTGCAATGGAAGTATGCTGCTTGTGAGAAATTAATTTGGTCATAAACTTGAAAGGTTCCTAATAATTTTGAGGTCACAAGTTTGATTATTTCAATCTTCTTTCTTAAGGAATATCAAGTTTTTCATTATTCTAGTGACATGCTCGGGGATGCAGTTTTGACACGATCGAATGGACTTGTGTGAGACAGTTCACAAAGTAGGCAAAAATAAACAAGATCTGGCACGATTCTATTTAGTTCGTATCAACAGAAGTATGGAGATTATGGGTGAAATTATGTAAGTGGCGCTACTATTTTTACATCCTTACCGTATAGCCTAACATATGAATTAATGTTAGCCTATAGATAACGATTATATCATACTTATTCTTGTGCAACTTTCACGTAGTCGGTTATACATGCTGTCAAAACTTTTGTGTGACCAAGGAGCTGTTACTTAATAACAGCTCCCTGGCGTAACCAAATGCATCAATAACTGATAATTTAATACAAAGAAGCCTAAGATACTTATGTTTTTTTAAATAGGATTTTCCTACGAACATTCGTTTACAGGGAACCTACACTGCACTACCCTGTCCGTCATTTGTTCGAAACCCTCCTCTAAAATTTTCCAATAGAAAGTTTTAAGTGGCAGTTATCTTGATAAATGTTACACATTTTTTCCTATGGAGAAATTGTCCTTGCAATTTGATATCGTTGGAATGTTCGAATATCTTTTCAGCGAAAATTTAGCAACAAAGTACATCATTATGCAGTTTACACCAAACAATTATGTTTACTATATTCTTCATGAATGTCAGTTTCATATAGAAATTTAATCCCATGTCTAATGAATGTACATCGATCACATCACAAATTTCCCATAATGGAATTTATCTGTAGAAAGTTTTGCATTTCTTTGTAAAGCAGTATCTGTTTCATGCCCTTCAGAGTCTCGTTTCATCTAAATGCAGTCATCCTGTCGAGTTTTGTGATTGGCTCATGACTCGTCCTTTGACAACACTTTCTCACAGTATAATGAATTTTAGGAAGGTAACTCATTAGTGTATCTTAAATAAAGAATGTTAAAATCATGAAATATCATGAAAAATATTTGACAGAAAATAGGAAGAAATCTGTAGAATCAGACTGTTTTAATATAAGACTGGAGTGGCTACTTATGCCATTCAAACATTAAACTCTTCTCTATTTGTTGTTTGCGAATGAAGTCTCGGACAAGTCGTCCTTCAACATTTAGTGACGTTGTTCGCAGAGCTACTAAGCATAGGCTGCAAGCATTGCGAAGATGGAACGAAACATGTTTAATCGCAGGTTATCACAAATAACTACCAAATTATAGAAAAATTACCTAGCTCGATGTATAAATCTATACCGCACACATAGCTAGGGATGTAAAACAAAGATGACAACCTTTACTGAAGCAGCTGTATTTACCTAATTCCGGCACACCTTTATGCAATCGAGCAAAATTTGGTAGACAAATTCCAAATTAAACCCTGGGAAATTTGTTATTCATACAGCGCATTTGAAATATATACCATATGGAAGGTAAAATTTCTGTATCTGGTTATGAAAACATAAACAACACATATATACTATCATAACTTAGCAGCAAATCATTATGCGACACGTGACATTGGGGAATATGAGAAATATGTATATGCATGGAATGGGATTTCTTTTGAAAGATTTATGTTTAGCGTATATAATTCAGTACTCCCAAGTTGTCTGTCTTCTTCAGTGAAGTCACGTGATACTGGTTATTGGCCTGTACTCTCAGATATGATCGAATTACACGATTCTCGAAAATTGCAAAAACAGCTACTTCTGTCATGATAATCCGAATTAATCTGCTTTTATGTATCTGTAAAAAATTATAAAAGTGATATACCATGACTGAGTCTTGCTACATGACTGTCCTGAAAAAGGGGAAAAAGTGGCCATGGTCTAAATGTCTCTTTAATACCTGTCTTTATTTGATTGGTTACGAATGGATCTTAGGCATTGACGTCACGCAACGTCAACTTTGAATCAAAACAACAAAGCAAACTGCATGGTGTGAGCGCACGGACGTCTTTAACATAGACAGAACATGTAACGCGTACGTCCTATCCGTAGATTGTCGCCACCGACTGGGACAAATAAGGTGCACCAAGATGGCCGCCGTCACACTATAAATCGTCTGATTTGACCACGGCTCTGTAATATTTTAAATTTAAGTTAAATTTGAAAGGGAAACAATACTATATTACTGAAATTCGCTTAGTGATTTGGACCTTACCTTGATTTATTACAAAAATATTTCAACTTTCTTGCAGAATCTGTTGGTTTACTTGAGCAAGTCCAAACTTTCACACAAAACCAAAGCACACAGCAATCTTGCTACGTCTTTTCTCACACATACGTTAGCGATAATGTACTGTGCAGTATGCTCTGTTAATGTATAGGAAGTCCGTGCGTGGACGTCACACGCGCACACAGACAACTATAAGTGTCTCAGCTGTCTCCTTTTGTCATTTTGTCATTTTTATTTCATCGCTCCGTGAGGAGGATGAGATATTGTAGTCACTTTGCCTATGGGGCTATATATGGCAATGCCAGCTGAAATCGCAATGGTTACCATGTTAACGGTAAATTTTCCCAGGTTACTAGTCTCGAGGTCTAACCCATGGTGAGGTACCCCGGGGTGACTGAAGGTCCAGGGCTGAGACAGGGGTCAAAACCTGTCCGTGTGTGTGTGTGTGTGTGTGTTGGTGGGTGAGTGTGGGTTTGTCTTTGTGTAAAACAGAGGACCTAAACAATAGACTTCCAGGTCCTCGGTAGTAAATTCAAAAGATTTCTCAAGTCCTCGGTTGTCTAACAATAGACAGTCTATTGTGAAGGTTAGGGTTAAGTAAGTGTGCGTGTGTGTGTAGGTGTGTGTGTGTGTGTGTCCAGTTTTGTTTTCCTAATATCTTGTAAACGGCTAGGCCGATTTTCTTCAAACTTGGGGGATGTTACCTTAGGTGGAACAATTGCATTTTAATACACAACCGGAAGTGAAGGTCAAAGGTTACAGGTCAAAGGTCAAATTTAGTGAAATCACATTTTCTGCTATATTTCCAAAACAAAACGTTCTCCAGACACGAAACTTCACACATATGATAATTGCCACTAGACCTGCCAAAATATGTGGTTGCCATAGCAACAGAGGTCAAAGGTCAAGTGGTAGAGTGGAACAAAAAATTTTCAAGTGATAATTTGTTCGTAAAACAACCTTTTTGTCTTTTAAACTCCTCCTAGTGGGCTGGACTGATTCTTTTCAAAATTGGTAGGTGGGTACCCCAGGGTGGGAACTTATGTCCCGCAGACCCTCGGAAGTAAAGGTCAAAGATAAGAGGTCAAAGGTCATATTTTGCCTAAAAACCCTTTTTTTTTACTATTTTGTACTAAAACTTCAAAAGAAAACCTTCATTTTACATGAAACTTCACAAGTATAATAGGGTAGACTAGTTCTACAAAATATGTAGTTTCCATGGCAACCAAGGTCAAAGGTCACGTGACAGGGGGTCAAATACTTTTTTTTGTATTCACTTTTAACTCTTAACGGAAGCATCCCACAAATCTGAAAGTTTAAGTGAAATAGCCTAGGCATGATAAGCTGTACCGATATGTGTGGTTGTCATGGCAACCATGGACATAGTTCACGTTACCGATTGTCAAAGGTTAAAGTGGGCATTACACGGCCACGAAAACTTTTGTGTATTGCAAGATTAGATACAGAATTTTACAAATATCATCTCACACCCCATTAAAAACCCGTACAATTCGGCGTGAATGATATTCGAAGGAAAACTGCGTTCGAAATTCAATTTCGAAAAATGCCGCAACAGCTCACCTGACATTTATGACGCAATTAGCGGAACAAACCCCGTCCTACGGCACGCATCTAGATTTGGAACTAAAGTAACGCTCGGTAAAGTTATCTTAGCAACCTCATGAAAACGATTGCATCACAATACAGAGTCCAACATACAGAGCGGCAGGCGTGGACCATGGTGGGGATTCGGAGCAAATCATTGGCCAATATGTGCACGTGCATATGCGCGCGGGTAAAAATAGTTCTGTTTTTGTGCAAGAAAGACGCGGTTCGGGCGCTATAAAGAACAGCTATGAACATGTATGGACAGACCACAACAAGCGCGTCCCCACTTCGAGCGCGTCTTTACTGTATGAGCTGTTTGGTGAAGACGCTATTGCGAATACTAAGCAGTGACCGTGCAATGCACAATTCACAATGTAGTCAGTGGCCACGCTCACTGCTATCCTAGCACCGGTGTTTGCAATTATGTATGCGCTAACACACGTTACCATGCACATGATTCGATGATTGTGAGCTCTCTGGTACAGTGTTGCTAACCGTGCCTCCAATGACGTCACCATTTTGAGACGCGTTCACATGCGTTTTTTCGCTTTCGAATTTCAAATGGGCTGAGCCTGGCATGTAATTGGGAATTCAAAACGTCCTATTTCCGTATTTATGGACATAATTTAGTAGGGAAATCTTTCACTTTATGTCAAGGTGTACCCAAACTTACCGAGAAACTTACTTTGGCCGTGTCATTACCACTTTAATGTTTTGTAACTAGCCTATTTTTCATCAATTAATATAGGCCTAAATAAGCTAGACTGAGCCTCAGGCCTAGGTTAGTACTTCGTAGTAGGAGTCTCGTCTTCACAACTCAAATTCTTTTTTCACTAACTTGTATGCTGCAGTGAGATTTTTAAGTTCCTCCTCGGACTTCACTTTGATAGCCCTTATATCTAGAGTGTTCTCATAAGGTCTATGCAGGCAGTTGTTTTCAATCCAGAGTTGCTGTAACTGTTAGGCCTACTAGTATGAAAGTTAAAGTCTAACCTAACGTAGGGCTAGACTTGAAATCTGAAGCTGGTTAACGGTATGTAGGCTAGGTCTGGGGCTTAGGCATGGCTCTGAGACCTACGCCATTCATAATCTTGAGTTATAACCCAAGATATTAAAATGTGGGTGACTAACATTAGGTTAGGCATAGGGCCTACCTATCTTACATATTAGTGCCCTTAAAACTTGGCGGTTCTGAAGCATCACCAAAAAAAAAAAAAAAAAAAAAAAAAAAAAAACGGATGTGACAATTTCCTTGCCACGGGCTAGGATTCGCCACAGGCCAGAACGCAGAAAAGGTTTGTGCGTCGGCGGGAAATCTTCTAACGCCACGCGTTCAACATGGCGCACACGCCCAGATTTTTAATTGAGACGCACTTGATGTGCATATCAGCTCGACACACATGAAGTTTGCCGTCGCGTCAAAATGGAGAATACGCCCAGCTAGCGCCTGAATAAGAACAATTACGCACTTGTCTAAAGCGTCCCCGAAGGCGTCTTACTTTTAAAATCGTTGAGTCCATATCCGTATCAGTTTAGTGTAACAGCCAAGCTCGTTGTTTTTTCATAGTGTTGCAAGGGGATAACACCATCTAAAAAAATAAATTTGTTCCAAAATCTTAGATAGTCCTACTGGATTAAAAGGGCAAGCGTTTCAAAGATTGGGTAGCCTATTTCTCCAGTTCTTTTATAATCTGGTGTCAGAATTTAAATATCCAAATGATGTTTTTCGGAATAAGGGGTTCGCCTATAGTTCCAAGAACTTGATTGGTCGGTGCCATATTCTTTCCCCTCGCTATCTTACGAAAAAAAAAAAAACTTCCGTCCCTTGGAACGAAAATAAATCGCTTCCCTTGGACTTCAAATAGGAATTTCAAAGGATTGTGGCATGCAGTTTTAGTGTGGTAATTTTTGTCAATGACATTCTACTGTAGCAAAAAACAGCACAGATAAAACTTCTAGCACATAAATAGTTCAAGTTCTGTAACCAACTTGCGCACATGTTAGCGATGAGATATGCAACTCCGTGGATTGCCCTCTTGTTGTCATTGTTTTCCAAGGAGTTTATCAACGTATTTGAGCTGCCCGTAAACATTATAATTTTTGTCCCACATTACAAGACTTCCATCGACACCCGTTGCACCCTAGAGCAGTGGTTCTCAAAGTGGTCCCTACCGCCCCCTGAAGGGGGGGGGGCGTTGAAAAGTTTGAATGGGACGCTGAGGAGTTTGCAAGCAATAGGGGGACGTTGGCATTGACTAGGGGGTCCCTGGAGGTTCTCATACATTCCTGCAATAGAGGAACCTAGGAGGTTGCAGAGTGGTTGACACAAACTGTCTTCTCCGAAAGGTTTAGCAACTACTGACAAATATTTACCCAACATAAAAATTATCTGAGTCATTTTGGTGCGGGAAATTGAAAGTTGAAAGCTCAAGTCAAAGACTTATACAAATATGATGGCATATTGGGTGGGAGGGGCGTTGGATCAGTCATGGATGCCTTACGGGCGGTATTTTGAAAAAGTTTGACAACCACTGCCCCAGAGACTCCAGTCCCATGCACTATAGAATCTCTATTGCACCCTGGTAGGAAGCGCCCCTATACACATCAAGTACCTTCTGAATCACATGCTTTGCCTTTATGAGCACATTTTTTTAATTTGAGTAGCTAACCTCTTTAGTTCCACTAAATATGTGAAACGGAGAATGTTGAAACCAAAAATAAGCAGTCATACAAGTTACTCTTCCTTCATTGCCTGTCATTTTGCTTTAAACCGCTAGAAAATCTGTCACCCCGGCACACTTTCATGTTTATCGCTGTAGGCACAAAAATATGCATATACAAAGTGATACAATGCATCGATATAGAAGTATACTGAATGTTTTCATAAACGAGCGAGATAATTTTGTCAGCTGGGACTTCGTTTATCGTCTCGTGTGACATAAAACTTTTAGCCATTATTGAAAAAATCATGATTTGAAGAACACATGTGGAAAGAAAAAAATGTTTTGACAGAAATTCAGTTCCTGATCCCATTGGGCCGTGATTTTACTCAGAATTTTGGATACGTTTCCCATGCAGAGCAGACATCTTCGAACACGAGTACGGTTGATTTAATTCAAGATGCACGATACTTTGAACATTATGTTCTATATTCGGGGATAGCATCGCTCGGCGTTGAATGCAATTTTTAACACGGTTTAAGACTTTATTTTCCAAGTTACAAAGAGCATAGTCCTGTCTTATCATTAACCCGTTGCAAAAGGCTTTTAAAGAAGTAGGCTACCGGTATTATATATTGAGTTCTTTTTATTGAAAGTATGCACTCTAAAACACCGCGGTTAAATTTTACCAGGTATCGGTATTCTGTTTACTCCATCACAATCCTGATTGAATTTTAAAGCTTATCCTGGTTAAACTAACCTACATCCTAGTTGTTATAACCAGAATTTGGGTTAGTTTAACCAGGATTTGTGTTAAAGTTTAACCAGGATTGTGTTGGAATAAATAAAACATTTATCCTGATTAAACTTAACCCCGGTGTTTTAAGGTTTGGATGAAGCCTATGATCTTTGGGTTAGATATTGACTTCCCTATACGTTCTTATTAGGTACCCTATTCCATTTTGTTCCATCCCCACTTTTACGGATCAATAAGTAAAACATTTTTTTTAAACATCGACCATTTTGAGCAAGAATCGCAGAGGAAAATTTCTCAAATAGCAATGTATACATATATGTGAAGTAGAAATCCACGGAAACCAGCATCTGTAGATCTGTTTCATGAACACACTGATCTGCTGAAAAACGGCTGCTGGATCGGATAGTTTCAACTTCTGTATGATGTACTGCTTGAGAAAGTAGCAAACTTAACAGGAACACTGCGAAGGTTTGGCTTGCAGGTACATGCAAAGAGGTTTTGCCGGGTAATCCTTCCCGCTATTAAATATAAAGAGTTATATACCGTATCTGTGAGTAACGTAATTCTGTACAGTGGACCTCCTTTCTTCTTCATGATTTAACGTAACGGTGCCACCACTCTATAGAATTTTAGAAAGTTATATACCAATTGGTTCATTTGTAAAATCACATGAAGTTATTTTTTGCCAATTCCAGTGTCAAATTGGATAAGGTTCCCGTTTGGTCTCAAACTGAAGATGAACCTTGATAAGATCTTGGCGTTTGTACCTGTTAGGCTTTACACGTTTAATTATACTCTTCCAACGTGAATTCCTCATGACATATACCAATGCCACAAGTGTCCATGAAGTTAACGTTTGGAAAGAAAGATACAACATTTGCAGCTTTGGCAAGTCCTTCTTTCGATATTATAGATTTGCATATTATGATCATGACTATTAATGCCGAATTCACTATGATCCACGATAAATATAAATTTGGCTTGGCGTTCTCTGATATCACAAAAGCTCATGTCAAGAGCTGAAGAACTCTCTAAACGTAAAAGAGCGAACTTATTCACTCTCTAACAAATTGAAAACTATGAATTCACTCCACAGTAATGTAAATTTACTTTAAGTAGATTGAAATTCACTCCAAAAGAACAAGGTTTCACCCTTGATGGAGTGCCTGCAGTGATCACTTTTTAAAAAAGAGTGATCAATAAAGACACCCGTTACAGAGGCAGTACCGCTTTTGGAAGGAGCTTCATCGTCCAGTTGTCCGTCAGTTACGGATTCAGAGATGACATCTGAGAAAACTACAAGGAACACATCTTTCACTCTTAATATATGTTCTTAACCTGGTCACTGCAAGAATTTAACGAAGAGTAACGACATGTTACTAGTTGTCTAGTGCAGTGTGGTTCTGTTCTCAAGGGTAAATTTGTTTCATTTTTAAAGCATGTTTGCTGTTGTGACAAAAGTGTACACTCTAAAAATAAAAAGAGTGAAATTTCACTCGTTAAAAGAGTGGGATGTGTAAAATTCACTCCAAAAGAACGCAAATTCACTCCGAGGAAAGTTAAATTTACCCCCAAACTCGAAGTGTTACTCTTTAACCAGTGCCTGCAGGGACTACTCTATCCCCGCAGTCACTCGTTAAAGAGTGACTTTTCACTCGTCTTTGAGCGAAATTCACCCTTCTTGGAGTGAGTTTCACTATTCTTGGAATGAAATAAAACGCTAACGAAGTTAATTCAAACTTTCCACTATATTTAAGAGTGACCAAGTTCACACTTTGGTTTTGTAAGTGCAACGCTATGTTATTGTTAACTAATACTTGTTCGCTTAGCCTTTTATTTTCGCTAATCCCGTTCACTTTTCAGAGAACCCCAAAACAGTGCCTTCACATACCTTTGAAGAGTTGCCCTATATCCATTGTATGCACGGCTTAATATCATGGGTTTTATGGTTACCTCCACAAGTAAGTGGCCCAATTTATGACATTTTGGGTAAAAATTCTATATTGCATTGAAAAGGAAAGACAAAACAAGTTATGCGTATGCTACCTCGATTGAAGATAATATCACTCCTCAGTAAATACACTGATATTCAAGCCTTATTGCATTACGGAAATTAAAATATTGGATTAAAATGGCATTTTGGCTTTCACATGTAAACGGGACACCACAGCCAATTTAAAGGATTTTATGCCGTAAATTATGCACCTTTTGGGATAAACTTCCTTCTGAGCTTATATTTCATTACTGTTACAATTGGCACAATTAAATCAATTCCGAAAATTATGTGCATTTTGGTTATTGCAATTTTAATGGTCTTAGGTATAACGGGACACCATTTTGGGGTCCCGGGTAAGATATTAACACGGCGAACTGGAGACTTTCCATTAATCATACATGTTTTAGTCATTCATTCTCTTCCAAATTCAGACACAAAATAGGCAGTGACAAGGTAAAATGCAGCAACACAGAACTGCTTGCCACACATTTGACAGTTTGCCATAAGAACTCAGCATGCCTCACGTGTAAACGATAAAGTGGGACGCCAAAGTTTTGGTTTTCGTTCACACGTGACGCTCATGAAATCTGCTTCACTATGTAATTGGGACACCAAAAACCATTGGCACCCTTATTTATGGAATGACCCTTATATTAGCCGCACCGCATACTTTTCTGTCATAATGTCACTCTCAGTGTTTGAGCGTCATACGGTCGGGGGGGGGGGTGGTCCCCTATCCGATCGAAATTGCCTGCTCACACGTTTTTTTAGTTTTTAGCAATCTGCTTTAACGCGTTCCCTCAGGACATCCTCGCCCCTCTGAGCATGAAATAACCAGCTTCGTCACTGGTCACCCTCAACGGTTTTCATTTCTTTTGTCGTCTGTTTCTACCCGTGTTCTGTGTCGCGTTGAACTTCTCACTCAAGTCTATATCTTTCAACGTTTGAACCAGGGGTACTATGGGAAACCCACGAACACCACAAGGGGTACATAAAAGCTTCATTTTCAAATCAAAATCGATAAAATAAAAATCGTTTGTAAACAACCTCTTTAAAATATATATAGCACAAACTCCGGGTAAATTGTAATGGCCTAAGATGAGTTAGTGCCAGGATATTGCACGGCCACTTGACTATTATGGAGCAATGGAAGCAAGTATGAATGGATCTCTGATGAAATCATTTCAAAATGCTGATCTTCGACCTCGTTTGCTACTGTACAGCGGCAAGGAACGCAGTAACTTGAATACAGACTCACTCTCCTTCTTGATTTGAGACTTTAGTATATATACGGTATCGAAATGAATTTATGTGTACATACCATGATGCTTTTAAAACGAATCAGAACCGCTTACATTACAACCTAATAAATTGCAAACGCCGGGGGTTCGCAGTCTTCAACACACTATATTTCTGTAGTGAATACATTAAGCTATTGACGTTAGTTTTACCATTGATAGCCACATATCTGGTTAACAAATTATAGGCAGAACGCATCAAGCGGCGCCAAGATCTTCTAAAGACATTTGCTTGAAAAATGGTCTTCAATAAAATTAGGAGTCAAAGACTTTTCGTAGTCTATGAAGGAGCTTAATCGTGATCGATTTATCACATCTGAAAAATGACAAGAAATAAATCAAGCCCATTTTCTTTTTTTATCGAAATTCGTTTATTTAAGAATAAATGCAAGATTGTATAAAGGAAAGAGCACCCGAAGTCGCCAACAAATAATAAAACCATGCCCGAAAAATTCTTCGGAGTCTTGACCGAAACATTAATTCTGAAGGGACCAGACCGATCCATAGATGGGTTATACATTAGCATGCGCCTTTATGGGAATATACTATTTTCTGTTTTAAACCACAATGGCTGTTCAAATTTTACACCAATCTTCTGTTTCACACATATGTCTTGTTTCCTCAATAAATAATCTTTATATATTATCTTATCATATACCCGTGACCAAAATATGAACAAATAAAGATATAACGTTACATAATGTTTGAAAATGAATAAGCGTTTATCCTCATTTTGATAAGCAAATTGATTAAATTTCTACGTTGTCGGAAATGAACATTTCTTAAGTTACAACAAAATTTGAATAAATTATTTAATTTGTTAAAATATGTATGCAAGTATATGGTTGAATATATGACGATATATACATAAATACATTAATGTATATACGATCGCCCTATTAGTGTTTTGCTGTGTTAAGGAATGGTAACCAATATTACATAATATAGCATACCGACCTACGGGTAGAGAGCGTTTTAGAGTAGGAGAGTTTGAGAGTATAAGAGCGTTTGAGAGAATCTTTTTAAGAGAGTCAAAAGCTTACCACTCATAGTAAGAAAAAATGGTAAAGGGCGACGCCATTTTGTCTGTTTTACCAAAATTGTTAGCACTGTTCATTGTAGTCAGAAGAAAGTGAGTTTTAGAAACCCTTTTGCAAAGTTTTTAGATTTAATGTATAACAGTTGAATTTTAGTCTTTTATTTTCCCCTTCAAAAGTTAAAAGCCAAATGATTCTGAGAATCTCAGATGGATGGCCTGCATATTTATTCACAAGTGTTACGAGACTTTATACACAACAATTCGTTAATTGAACTATCGTGGTCTTACTGATGCGATTAATACTTAATACTTTTAATGAATAAAGTGACGTCAATGTTTAACTCTAAAGATAACAGAGCAGTCCAACATATCATTTAACGTGGACGTGTTTCTGCCCTAGCATTTCAACCAGTCTACTAACTGTGTCAGATAAAGTCACTTAAAGGTGCTCATTGAGTTGATATCGATAACTTAATGAGATTGTTAAAGGGTCAATACCACTTGACAATACTTACAGTTAGAGTAACTTGAGTCAAGTTTTATATCCAATACTTGCGGAAAGGTTGAAATTTTGAATTTTCTTGTTTCTTGACCTGTAACGGTTCTGTGCATATAATTTGAAAAAGTGTCTGGTCACGAATTTTTGAAAACTGAATTTAACCATTGAATACTCACTCATTAAGAAGTTATTTGTATGTACGATATGGGGATTGACCACTTGTCATTGGTAAATGAAGAAAATTAAAGAGGTTTGGAAAAAGGTGTTGAATTTTATGAACCAACTTGAACTCAATGAGTCTCTTTAATGCGGGCATACGTTGGTTCAATATGTTACCTCTGGTCTTACACACAATCACGATTTTGCATGTATTTCCCCACTACCTATTTCTTAAAGTACTGTTATAACCTTTGCTATATCTATGCGCTTACTCCTACAAACACCGTACTTCTCGTCTCATTATCATCTTTCATATGAGAAGAGCTTCAAGGTGCCTTTCCATATATCCGGTTTTTTCGGATCCGTTATCTGTAAGATTCGTACTCTTTATAATCAAATACTAGTACCCTTAACATACGTCCAGGGAGGTCTAATCACACCTCCCTGATTCCTCCGCACTCGTCGTCCGTCATACGTCTCCGATTAAACATCTACCCGATCCGCATTTTGAGGTTTTACTCACGTCAAATGACTGTAGTAGCACAGACTTCTATGATCCACGTCATAGCAGAGAAAACATTCGTATCAGCCGCGTCATATAGGCCTGTTTAAAAGGGGAGTCAAATGACGGATGACTTATGACGGATTGCGATTTATGAAAAGGTGGTTTTAGTCAATTATTGCCATTTCGTACAATTGCCATCAAAAAATGAAGCCTGTCAATGAAAAACGGTCTGGACTATTCAAATAACTTATCACTTGCCATTTGTTATGAAACCAGAGACTTACATTACATGAGAAACTAACAATAACTGTATCATTTCATAATTTTATGTCTATATTCTGTAATATGAGAGAGAACGTCCAGGAATGAAACGCATGGACACTACAGATCCGCACAGACTTGTTTCATATCTGCATGTTATCAGGTTAATATGAATTCTATAACATTATATATTCTTGAGTACATTTCAAAGAGCTGTAACGTAGACTATAGGGTTTTTACAAAGGGTCTTAGACCGGGTTACGTTGAACGCCCTTACCATTGGCAAAGTTGAACCGTTGCGCGTTTCAGAAGGTAGGCTAAATACATCCAAAAATGTGTTTAGCGATTGAACATTAATTTTGCCCTAATTTGAAATCATGTCTGAATTCTTAACATGTTTAGCTTTTAAACACTAGTGTTTATCATCTAAACATGTTTAGCATCTAAAGATGTTTACAAATTCGGGAAGTGTTTGGGAAAGTTTGGAATTTTCTTAAATTGTGTCTGGAATGAATTTGGCAGATTTCATCCGTAAAATTCATGGCTTAGATAACAGGTCAACGTTGACAAAAACACACTTTCCCGTTAAAGTGGCTTCCTCGATTTTTTGAGTTTCTGCAAAATAACTTATTCCATGGATCAAAGGTTAATAAGATTTAAACTCCAAACATGGATCGATTTTCTGTTTTCTGCAAAATTATTTATTCCATGGATCCATAGTGGAATTTAAATATTATTAACCTTACTGTCTTTCAGATTACACTGATTTTAATCACAGAACTCTTGCCAAATGCAAATGCGAATACTTGTGGGTTACAGTTTTGTGTGGGTCATATTTGATCACGGCGAAATGACACTGGAAAAACTACGTGTACCAAAAATCAGTCCCATAATCCTTTTCAGGTGCATTTTGGAAAATGGTCTTTTCAAATTTATGGTAATGAAACTTAGGCGGAAGAGGTGAAAAAATGCGTGAAACTTTATGAGATTTACAAATCTGTTTATGCGCTTAAGAACTCCATGTTTGTCTCTAATCGGTAAGGCAATGAATGACATGAATATGTATAAATCATATTACAAGGTGCTTATGAACTATGCATGATGTATACAGGCGTAACGAAGGCATTCAATTAACAGATTTAGAAGTTATTTAAGTGAATCTCAAGTCAAAAAATTCAAAAATAAATATCAAACAGCATGAAAAATGAATTCTAATAGTACAACTCCCATCTTCGTAGGACGCTCTTCAGCCGAGATCTAAAATATTGAAGTTGGTATTCACCAAAATTAATAATGGTACATTGCGCAATAATTTGTGATGTTTATTGTAGTATTACTCAAATAACAATCTCTGTATTTCTTTGTTTTTCTGAAAGGTACTGCATCTTGCACTAGGGTGTGATAGCGCTGGTTCTTTCATGTTTTGATTTGCAACATGCTGTTCAAGCAAACAGAGAGTGTTCAAAATCATAAAAAAAAAAAATTTTAATGTTAAAGAAAAACAAGGCATGTGAAGTGAGTTGCACAACAAGAAAGTCACAAATTATTGCGGAATGGACCTATTTGTTTTAAGTGAATAAATTTCAGCATTTTTATATCTCAGCTAGGAATCTCCTATGAAGATGGGAGTTAGACTGAATTCATTTTCACGCTGCTTCATATATTTTTGTGATTTTTTTTACTTGAGTAACACGTTAAACTTCGTAATGGCAACGTGTACAGTTATCATTTGTTTTTAATCTTTAAAAGTGAAATCGGGGAACAATCTAAATTTGGAAGGCAAAATTTAATCACCAGAAGGAGGGTCATGCTGACTGTCCTAAATACAGCCTTTCTTCAAAATGAATCCCTAACTTCACACCTTAGATTTAGAGAGTCGGTTTGTCTCCTTTAAATGGTCATCTTCTAGTCATTAGGCAACAGACTTTAAAATGGTCATCTGCCCCCCCCCCCTTCTAGTCATTCGGCAACGCACTGTTGCAGCTCCCTGGTCATACCCATCGGTGCACAATACAGAAGAAGCAGTAATCCCATCATTGAAAATGGGGCAACAAGAAAATACAAATTAATGTATTATTTCTGCGACGTGAATAGTGCATGCACATGCATTAGAGAATTGGTTAGTCACGTGTTATACCCCACTTGGATAGTAGAAAAAACGGGTTTTAAAAATATAACCTTTGCCGAGCAGTGGTTTCAGAATTCAGTTGGTCTTAAAAACCCGGGGTACTTGAGATGTTCTTGAATAGGCCAATCTTTAAAATATATACTTTCAAAATTCTAGACTGGGGGTACAATTTAAGTGGAACATTACCCAATAAGAATAAGTCACAAGGACGACAAATTTCAGGGATTTTTTTTTTTTTTTTTTTTTTTATGAAAATGAAGCCAAGTTAGTGTTAAAATTATGACATGGTACAACGGCATGTTGGATCGACATGCATAGTGTGACATATATCCATAGGCGCACGGGGATAATTTCTGTGGGGAGGGCAAGAACAGATTTTGCCAGAATAATGCCACCCTTTATCATGTTTTGCCCTCATTGTGATTGTGAGTGCCCCCTCCCCCGTAACCCCGCCTCGTAAGCCTATGAGTGTAACCATGGTAACTATACCGCGCAAGTGTTCGAACTGCAGAAGGGACACTCTTGTTCTTGACATGCTCCGGAACAGTCACGAACAGGGTCTCGAATATAAAAAGTGCCCGCATTAAGGAAACGGGTATTTTATCCCCCGATACATAACCTATTCTTGTATATTTTGCCGTGTAGTCTACTCCTATTTCCCCATTACATAGGAAATTATTACAAAACCATGAAGAAACGTCTCAACGCATATATATACTGACATCGTATATGTTGCTGGCGTACAGATGTATTGTACATTACAAGCCTTTGGCTCATTGCATATTACGGAAATAAATCCCTTTAATTACAAAACTGGTTTGTAAAACTACACAGGATTAGTACGGAGTGCTGACGGGAACTGAATGGGTATATACACCAACGAACGTGACGAACCAATGAGGAAAAATTTGGAAGTCACATTAGGCTGACAGTTGAGCTTTGAAACACGGTATGTTTTTCTTGTGGGGCTTTAAGTCCCAAAAAAGCAAACAGATTCCTTGACGAATGCATTTTGCCGATAGAAAGGAGAACTTATGTTTCAAATCTAAAAATTAAGAATTGAGGGCAAGATTGATTGATTTACGTCTACACAACTCCGTTGTCTCGCAAAACTCGCAAAACTTCCCTCTAAACTCTAATCGCTTAAAGCGTAACAGTCGTATATGTATAGAACGCTGAAATTGAAATTAAGTTTCTTCAGCTTGGCATTAGGTTGAATGAACCACGAAGCGACTAGAAGGGAAGCTAATAAGCAGAAAATTGATGGCAGCTATGGCTGATGCTTCTTAAAATAAAAATAATGTCTGTTAGTTTAAATTTTAAAGGGTCGTCCCGACACAATCACATACATGTTTAGTATGTTAAAGGGGAACTGACTTAAACTTTTGGAAAAATTTTCCTTTCAATTCAAATTGGGAGCATTTTCGTTTGCTAAAGATGTAAGCAGATTGTCTACGCCGCGCGACCTAGGAGTGACGGTCACCATACAGGGACATCAATTGCCGCAGCCTGGCAAAGAAACAGCTGGGACAACAACCCCATGAAATTCCAAATCGTGTCAATATATCAGTGATGGGTGGCGTTCTGCGTAGGTTTGAAATATCCCTAGAGGTTTTGCCCATGACACAGCTCTGACCTACATGTTCGGAGTTCGACTCCTGGCCGGGCCATACCAAAGACTTTGGAACTTGCTTCCATTGTACTTGATACCCAGCATAAGCAATGGAGTTAGGAAAAACAAGCCTGCAGTGGGCCACAACTGGTAAAAAGACAGGGGTCGGCCTGACTTGAACAATTGGTTAGAAACTGAGCCGTTAAACTCCATCTAATGAAATTACTTTCTGGTTTGGTTCTATTATACTAACAGCAAATATTTGTTTTTCTTACTCTTTTAGTTTTTAGTACTATTTTAGTTTAAGGGGCATTGCTGGTTGCAGTGATAATGATAGTGGATTCTAAACTTAAAGAGATATCATATTTACTTGTAAAGCAGGAATAATAAAAAGTAAAAAAAAATGAAATTTAAAGGAAAACTTACCATTCATTTAAAATGAATTAAATTCTGATTAGAATCCACCAATACTAAACCTAAAATGTCTCTCATCCTCCTTATCTTAGTTCTAAATACCAAATCTAATCAGATCCTTCTTATTTCGGACTGTCTTAACATACAGATATGCGTTAGATAGGTAAACATTAATTTAGTAGCCAAAGGTAGTGTTCCAAAGTCGGTTTTGCTGAAACGAACTATACACCTCAGGGTTGAACTTGTCTGAAAGTTCGCCGTCTGGGCTAAAGGTCAAGCGGCGGCACTTATATTTTCTTGATAGTTTTCCTTGGAATGGGTTCAAAAGAGAAATGACCTTTTCCAGTGGAGAAATTTTACGATTAGGAGAGGACGATAATGACATTGATGGTATACTTAAACATTCTGAAGCCTATTTTAACACACTGTTTTAGTCTTCGCATATGTTTCGAAAGAGAGTAAATAAGTCACAGCATTTTCATTTGAAGGTAATTTTTACTCTTGTGAAACATTAGAAAATATTTAGGACCTCTAACTAATCAGAGAGCTGAAAGACCCCCAAAGACTTGATGCCATATACCTAAATGATCGAAACCTCCATCGATCAATCAATCATAATTACCTATACCTTTTAGCATAACATTTAGCGTATGGCAAGTTGGCAATCTAACCAACATAACTGTGACTTCAAATCCTGCAAAAGCCTGATACAAAATAAACTGTAAAGTTTAAACTTAAATCAGATAATTCCCCGTATAAAGATGATCCCCGCCGTGATGAGTTCGTTTGTCATTATTGCCTGAACGTACATTCCTAGTTTCATCTGTGGGGCGTGGTTTCTAAATGTTCTGTATGTACACTTGTGTGGCCGTTTGGTATATTTCCATTGGTGCATTTATCACCATCCATGTAGTGGGGCTTATGCCGATCCTCCCACGGTCGACTCGGAAGAGCTGCGCTGTACGAATAGAAGCGAAGTCCGGAATGAAATTCCGCGTAGCGACGACGCCACATCAGCATGGCGGCCATGAATGAGGCGATTGCTCCTATAGCATTAAGAGAACACTGTATATACATGTAGGTCCGTAAGTTTATTAGAAAGCTTTCACAGTCCAAAATATCTTCGTATACATGCTCGCGAATGAACTCATTGTTAGTGGTACGTCGACAGATGCAGTCTTTTTCGACGCGTCGGCAGGGTTTGTCCTCCAACCCCGAGGTCGATAGAATGGTAGAAACCAGACGAGTTTGGATGCCGCAGAAGGCACTGGCAATGGAATTAACAAAAACACAGACAACAGAAAGGGTGAAAAAGGCGATCTGGAAAAGAAAGAAAACAAAGAAACTAGATTAGCAAAGTCGTATTCTCAAATGTCCATCCAATTCCATCGTTTAAGTATCGAATTATCGGAAATATGCAGTGACAGCACTAGCGCTTATTACATTTGAAAGTGGTTGGCTTTTAGGGAAAGGGTGTGAACACAATCAGAAAAACTAAGGAATGGACGAGACTCTCCCGATATACACATCACGTTCCCTTGAAACCGGCCCTGGAGTAATTAGACAAGGGGGGGGGGGGGGTGGAATCTACACCATTATTCCGGGGTCCAATGTTCTCTAGGTTCGATGTTCCTCGTTTTCGTTTATATCGAAGATTTGGCGATGATTACCAAGGTTCGTTATTCCCGGGGTTCGCTGTTCCCAGAAGTACTGTTCCCAAGATTCGGGAACATTGAACTTTAGGAACAGCGAAACTTAGGAACATTGAAAAAGCCCCTCAGACCAGTTCCAGCAACGAATTTACCAGAAAAAGGGCGAATTAGTGCATATTATTAAAGATTTTACTTAAAATTCTTTTCCGTTGTAAAGGTGACTTACTATGCGTATTTCAGAATCTTTTCCTAATATCCCTCGTCATTAGTGTAATGTTTCCGTTCTAATTTCGTAGTATTATTCATTTCAAAGTGGAATGCCGGATGACAACTATCTGCGTACTGTGTTGGACAACGATGTTCTTTCAAAGTCGGTTTCGCCTATCAGATTATGTATAGACGAATCCGATTAGCGTCTTTTAGTAACTGTAGGCAGCCATTAATGGGGTCCATCAGCCTTTATTCGTCTTCATTTATTGTCTACGTGAATTTAAAATCCTCATATTCAGTGAAGTTGAGAAGATCAAGATACACTTCATTAAACAACCATCCATGGAACAGGTAAGGAAGGAAATTTAAAGATTAAAGGTGATGGACCCCAGCAATGGCCGACTAAAATCAGACTCTCACAATCTGTCCGGATTCGCCTGTACCTTCTTTTCGCATACCTACGTACCCTATTGGTATTAAATGTGCCTCTGATATGTTGGGGGGGGGGGAGGGGGCAGGAGAAGCACAAGTCCAGGCAAACGACCTTGCTTAGCCTCTCCTATACATCCCTCTCCTAGTCAACGAGACTGCCTTCAGTTTATCAAGGAGAATTCGAAAGGAGTTTGTTTTCCTCCCTGCAAAAGGTCCCTCTACGATTTTATTTCGAATTTTGAATTTCGTTTTATCAGCTACCCCATGTAATAAAATCGTTTTCATTTTGGCGTCCCTTTGCACTGAAAAATATGATGACGTCACTTATCGGGCCAAGTAATATAAAGCCACGGTGTATCAATCACTCGTATCTTGGTCCAGACACCTTTCCTTTCAGCTTCTAGCTTACGGCTATTTTGAAAGATAAACATCGCAGAATTTGCACACCGAAGACTGTACTTGCGCTAATCTGAAATGAAACGCTCCCAACGAAATGAAAACTTAGTGATGGATCACTTCAAGCTAAATAAACAGAATTTTAATATCACCGTCAAAGCTGAGAGGTATTTACTTAAAAGATATTGAAAGGATTCAAGATACAACATTTCCATAACATGTAGACCTGCCTTGCAAAGGTAAGCATCTACGAACAGCCTTTTGGCTAACATAATGTGTACACCTAGCACTGTATCTTTTCTTTCTATCCAGCGGTTCGGTATGTAATCGCTTTCCCATGATAGCCCGATTGGTCACTAATTCTACTCTTTTAGATTTTAACTCCACTATTTTAAATCTTACGATTTAAGAGAGTACCCAGTTCCGGTCAGGTGGCACACGGAAACAACGGTTGGGTAATTTTTTTTTATACAGGTTGGGTAATCATTTTTTAGAGTGTACTGATAGAAAACTGTCTTTGTTGATGATGTTTTGAATAGGTAACGTCTAATTGAGAGTCCAGTGTTGCAGCTGTCCAGTCAATTGAAACGTTTGTTATATATACCTACTATCACACATTTTTAGTAGCACCTGCTACATACGTTAGAGCTACCACATGTGCTTCTATATATACGTGCTATTATATGTATTAAAACCAGGGTCAAAATCGTCGAGGTGTGTTACAGAACAAATCACCGGAATCATGACAATGAGTACTGGTTGTTTTGCTCTCATAAAGTTCAGTCACTAACTTCTGAAAATTGACGATTTCAAAGAAAGATGTCACAATATTTTTAGCCATTCGTTCGGTTGGCATGAGATAGACGTAGTCAAAGAAAATGAAGGGATTAAGGTTACAATAAATAAGAATAATTTTTCCAAGGAATATTTGCTGATTGTATTTTCGTGCCACGCTTTATTCTTGTAGATTCAATTTTGACATTTATAAACCATTCTGTCGTTGTCTTGCTTCTATTCTGTTTTTCCTTAAAGAGGCTAATTGAGTTGATATCTATAACTTAATGAGAGTCTCAAAGGGTCACTATCACATAACAATGCTTATAGTTAGCATAACAAGTCAAGTTTCACGTCACAAAGTCACAGACAACACTAAAATTTGAATATTGTTGTGTTCCGACTTGTAACGATTTTGTACACAGTTTGAAAAAGTGTCTGGTCACAAATTTTTGAAAAACGACTTGAACCGTTGGACACTCCCTCATAAAACTGTTATTTGTGTGTAAGGTATGGGAATTGTCTAAGTTTAACCATTTTTCATTGTGTATGTGAAGAAATCTTAACAGGTTTGGAAAAATTTGTTGAATTTCATGAACCAACTCAATGAGCCGCTTTAATATTTCTTAAACTAACTTTATTTTTCAGTTCTCGGTTAACATTTAACCACTTATCGACATTCAGGTTTTAAATAATATTTATTGTACAAAGTTAACCACACCCATAAGACTGTGCACTATGATTATTATTATTATTTACATTAAAATAACGCTTCTTAACATAAGCCAGATCTCCAGAATCCTTTTACCGTGACCTAAGTACTGTTTTAGTTTCCCCGAAATTTCCATAAAAGCGTGGTAAATGTACCGTATGTAGGTATTATTTGCAACCTAATGGTAGGTGACACTTAGTAGGACAACCGCAAGTGCTGAAATGCGATCAAAATTTAGGTAAACGGGTTTAGTAAGCACTTCGGTCTTCGTAAAACGTACCCCGTGGATGTTTTACAAGAGCCACCCGAAAAGTTTTGTTGGTTTTTAAACTATTTGGCTGCCTGCCAGATGTTGTCAACCATCAAACCTACAAACTTAGATCCTGTAAAACCTAAACCTTTGGGCCACAATAAATCTTGGTCAAAAAGGTAAAATAAGTATTTGTTTGGTGTGGCAAATTCATTGACCTGGTTTCTTCCATGTTCTTCAAACAACTTATGAAAATTAGGCAAAGCTTGGTAACGCATCTCAGGAAGACAAAATTAGAGCCCGAATTCCAAACGTGAGTTTATTAAATAAGGAAACTTCCAAATGGTCGGTTAAATGTTTAAATGGACAAATGTTCACATGAACAATTCGGTTTGACTCGAGGTGGCTATGTTGCTCTAATTGAGCATGTTAGACGCTACACGAGAAATGTTCTACTTAATGTTACATTTTGCCACTTGAAAGGAACACCATTGTGTTATATTACTGAAGAAATGTTGTCGAAGAGAGCGTTGAGAGTAAATAATTCTTGAAAAAGGCACACATAGCTAATAGTTTCCGTACCATATAGACGAGAACAAATCTGTGCCGATTTCTCTACATATTGTGATGAATGTGCAGAAAGAAGAGGATTGCGGTTTCCATAGTGACAACCTAAAAAAACGTGCATTGAAAAGATGAAAACAAAAGAAGTCAGTAAGAATTCGCCTGTTTCAAAGACGTAGTCCGTTGTAGTCAAGTGAAGCAAATGATACCTATTTAAATATGTAACTTCCTGACACGATTTAAGAGGTTGAAGCATTGTAATTGAAACTTCATTTTTATGGAGCAATACTGCTTTCTTGTAATGCTTTCTTATGCCGTTGTGTGTTGGTCAAACTTACATGAAATATCATATTTTTAGGACGTTCTTTTTTGTCTCGCTCTGGCTTTCTGCCCTTGACTTTAAGATATGCTTCACGAGTAGTTAGTGAAGGTTACCGTAGTCAGCTAATTAGTTAGTTATTTAGTCAGTAAGTTATTAGATAGGTGAAGTTTTACGGCCCAGTTCCTATCCAACTGGTTTAAGTCGGAACGGACACGACGTTTTTGTTTCTTCCTGCTGTGGCTCACCTACTTGTTTTCCCTACTCCATTGCCCATTGTTGACCACCGAGAACAAAGGCATTAAAGGTTTCATTTTTGAAGTCTTCGGTATGACCCGGCCAGAGTTCGAACTCAACGCTGGCGTTGAGTCGGATCCTCTAACCACTTGACTAAACAGACTCAGGGTATGGAAGTACTACCTCGGTAGTACTTCCATGCTCAGAGAAACAGTATCGTTTCACACTAAAACACCGAGGTAGTACGTCCATGACTAAAATAATGACATTAAAAGTACACGGTACCAATGTTTACGCTAAAGTCATCATCACTATGGCGAGCAATCGGTATCAAATCATGGGGAATTGACACATACCAATTTAAATTGACACATACCGATTTCAACTGACATATACCAGTTTAAATCGACACATACCAGTTTAAATCGAAACCTACCGATTTACCTCATTAACATATTTGATATCCCGATTTCGCAGCCTCCGCAAAACACGTGCAATCCGCTAAGGCCTCACCACCTCAATGAAATGAAAGAGTTAAAAAATGGAATCTACTGTTGAAGTTGTGCTTCGTGCTCGGCGTTATCAATGGAGTACTGAAAACAAGCCAGGGAGCCACAACTGGACAAAAGCTCTACCCGACTTAAACCAGTTGGTAAGAAACTGGAGTGATATGTACAAAAACATCATCTAAGGCCTACTGACATGTGCGCTCACTGAGAACAACTTACCACACTCAACAGAGCATGACAGCAATGGGCATTTAACAGTGGCTAAATGCGTACAAAGAGGTGGTGAGACCTTAGCGGATTGCAAAGAGCATGTGTTTTGCTGGGGTTGCGAAATCGGGATATCAAATATGTTAATGAGGTAAATTGGTAGGTGTCGATTTAAACTGGTATGTGCCGATTTAAATCGGTATGTGTCAGTTAAAATTGGCATTTGTCGAAGTTAAATCGGTATGTGTCAGTTTAAACTGGTATGTGTCAGTTTAAATTGGTATGTGCCGATTTAAATTGGTATATGTCGATTTAAATTGGTATGTGTCAATTCCCCATGATTTGATACCGATTGCTCGACATACATCACATCGAACACGTTACAGTCGACTGACTTAATTTAGGCTTTTGATTAGTACAAGACTTCCACTAAAGGTAATATTTTCCACAAAACATGTTATGAGATTCTGTCTGATATAAACATAACAAACACTTTGAACCAACTTTGTCAGAGCACGGCTGCGTAAAAGCTCAAATGAAATATGTCGTTTGAACTATTGACTGAAGATCGGAGTAACATGAACTTTGTCGTGTTATTTGCACAAATGGCGTTCGATGATATATTATCAAGGGTATACTGGCAGCAATCAGCTGTCAACTCAAAAGCGCGAAGAACGAAATTTTTTAAGCATCTTAGTTTTGTTGAACTCAGCACATTATCAAATCAAACAAGAGGAGATACCTCTTATTTGCAAAGGGTGTCTTGCATTAGATGGGAAACCAAGGCGTACTGAAAGTAAGCACGATTTAAATGCGTGGTTAATGAAGTGTATACACCCTTCAAACGAGCTGTTTGGTAAGAGACCTTTAAAGTGTAGGCCTAACTGAATTCGTTCAAATCAAACTATGAGCTTGAATGTCATGGCTATGCAAATGTCTAGAATCGTTATGAAGGTAAAGACGAAGCTATAAACGGTACATAAGCGTGGTCAAGGTAAGTTTGGGTACGTGTGACCTTTGAATTCGTAGCCTTAAACGTAAACTAGACACAGCAATTTGCTCTTTGCTTTGTTCAGCCAGCTGACTTTACTAGTGCCAGTTGGAGAATTGATTATGGATTAGAAGGTTAACAAATCTTGAAAAAATGCGAATAATTAACACTTTAAATCATTGTATTAGAGAGACAGCTTAGAGGGAACACGATAAAGGGCTCTGCAGAACGATGAAGCTCTAGACATCTCAGTGTGGATGTCTTTTGGGAGTGCGTGTCTTAGTACGAATTTACCTTTTGGATTAAGGACTATCACTTGCCAAACGCACCCGTCGACCCCTGGCAAGGTCGATCAACGTTTATTTGCAGAGTCAAACTTTTTTTGTACATTGACCCATCGGTACCCTTCCGTCACGCATTTAACCCAACATTTTATAGACTACACGTTTCCTGAACAACTTCTTATGCCGCATCCATTAGGTTGTTTTGACGCAATATTTGGAGCACTTGACACACCTCTGCGTCACTCCTTAGAAGACTGTGACTCACATTTGACTCATCATTGCCCGGTGGTCAGAGGGAGCGTCTTAGAAACTGATTAGTGCGTCAATAGCACAGTCCAATTGAAGTTCTGGAGATAACCGTTTTCGGGTGAAAATGAGAATTCACACGATCGGGGGAAAATTTGCAGCATGACTTTTCATGAGCATTTACCGTGTACCTCTTCACAGTCGTCGCTTTTTTAATTAAATTGGATGTATTCAAATACAAGGTTATTGTTCAACACCACAGACCGAAATCACAAGAAACTTTCAACCACGAATCAATGAGCACAATTCCAAGCACAAGTAACTTACACAACTCCTGTAGAAAAAAATTGCATAAATCTTGCGGCTGGGTCTAGTCTATAATTTAAACTTAGGACACTGAACGTGGTAACGTTGCTCGATATCTCAACATTTGCGTGGTGAACTACCAAACATGATGAGGCTCTTTTGTTCCCCTTGCATCAAAGTTTCAGAATATTCCAAAATTTCTCTTTCCTAAGATCGATGAAATTTTCCAGGTGTATTGAACGCTAGTCTCTGTTGAATTTGCGCTGTAGGATCGCAAAGCATCAAGGGAGAAATCTGAAAATAGCACTACCCATGGCCGTTTTTCCTCCCCTCGGGAGAAAAACAAATTCCCCCTGAAAGAGGTAATCTCCCGAATTGAATTGGCAACAAACGACGCCAAACATATACCGTTGGAAGTAGCTGATCCAATTCTCACTTATTTTGTCATGATTCTGTCAATATTTTGCCATATTTATGGGCAAACTCGAGCAAACGTAATCAAATATTGCTGCCTTTTCCAAAACGGCAGCAGTTTGACAGTATCCATAACCCATGCAGAAGGATACCGAAAGTACATAAAATTTTCAGACAGTATCATCAAATTAAAGCACACTGTACCGACATGACGGCGATGTATTTGAAGACCACGAATGTGAGTACACTATTAAAATAAAATCGTTGAACTAAATCACTCTCTAATAGAGTGAAAAGTGTAAATTGACTCCATTCGAGTGCTAACTGACTCCAAGAACAGATAGTGAGAGTCAGTCCAAAAATAGTGGAATTAACTTCAAGAATGGTGACATTCATCTCAAGAATAGATAGTGAAATTCACGCTGAAAAGAGTTAAAGTTCACTCTTTAGCGCGAGTGCTCGTGGCAGGGATCACTTTTGCACCACAGGCACTCCATCAAGAGTGAATACTTGCCTTTTGGAGCAAATTTCTTTCTGTTGAGAGTGAATTTTCCATTTTTCGGGTGAACTTTAGCCCATAACCTTCACGCTTCTAACGAATGAAAATTCTCTGTGTTTATTTCAATAGTGTAGCATCCTCATCCCAACAGTTTTCTTTAAGCTCCTGTGAACACTGGACACATTTCAGTACACATATGTCGCAACATGTTGCCAACACAATCGACACAAATGTTTTTCCCCAATATACATTGGACACATTTCGCGGGCACAAGTTGCGACACATGTTACAGCTGGTGTCTGTCTTGTACACAGTGGCAACATTTTCGGACAATAGGGGTTTTGGCAACATGTTGCGACACATTGTCTTGAAATGTATCTAGTGTACACAAGCCTTTAGTCAGCAGGCAATTTTTCTTTAAAAAAGAAATAAAAAAAAAAAAAAAAAGGAAAAAGACAAAAGAAAAAAGAGAAAAGGAAAAACTTAGTCATATTTTAATAGTCACTGCAGAATCGATGAAGAACGTGATTTGTCGACTCAGACATTGTTTTGACTAATTCGTGTTTATATAGTAAAGGACGTTTTAAAAGTGATCTCCATGTTTTGACCAAATTTATCAGATTTACGATTTCTTACTCCCATCAGCAGATCAGTGGAAGGCAATAAAGCATTGTAGGTCGTGCCGTAAAAAATTAAAAGATCACGTGGTAAACCGTAAATATCCAAACCCTTAGACGTTCGACATTTTTGTACATATAAGTTAAAAGGGCACACTGATACAGATACTTGTTAAAGCAGATATCTCTAAAGGCCTGTATACACGAGCGACATTTGTAAAACATTCTCAAAACACTTCACCTGCAACAAACTCAAAACATGCTTGTTTTCGATTTGTTGCACAGTGTAGACAGAGTAAAAACAATTTGAAAACATTTTGAAAATGTTTTGAGAATGTTTTGAAAAGAATTTACAGGCTATTTCTTTTGCAACATTTCCAAAACATTTTCAAAACATGCTGTATACCCTGTCTACACTGTGCAACAAACCGAAAACAGCTTGTTTTGGATTTGTTGCACAGTGGATGTTTTGGAAATGTTTTCGGAATGTTTTGCAAATTTTGCTCGTTTATACAGGCCTTAACAGACATTTTCAGATCCCTCTTTATCAGGTTCTCAAATGCCGGTAAGAAAAAATATTTCTACAATCGTGAAGATGTACACGTAGCGAAATCCCGTTTCTAACTCAAGATCTTTCAATTTACAGATGTTTATTTGTCATAAAATACCGCCTATGAGAATTCTCTTTGTTTTAATTATTACTAAATGTCTAGTTTGTATTGAAATTTGATACTTTTGAGATATTTTGATGTTTTCCCGAAGATTTAAATGCTCTTAAGATGCAATTTGCACCTGCTGGAAAATAAAAGACTTTTGCACACTTTAAAGACAATAGAAATTTGCCCGGAATATGTTTTTAACTAACAGCTCTTTGGTAAAGGTAGAGTACCAACTGGGTGAAATCCACTACATTGAATGAAACACCTTTTTCGAATTGTTATAGTATACAAATTCCCTATTTCATCTATATGTCATACCGTTTTTATTTAAAGGGTAAATGCAAGGATCTGTTGGTGAAATCAAAGGGCAAGAGAAAATATGAAAAAGGTTTGAAACCTTTAGACTGTGTCTCAGGACACCAAATGAGAAGTGTAATTACAACCGGTAAGGTTTACGTTGAACAATTGCTTGTTTTATGACATAGTATAGATTGTTCAACGATACTTTTTCGCAAATTGATCGTCAACAATTAAACCCATACAAAATGTTTTCATTTGTTTCAGGTAATAGACACTGCCAAATCAAAAGAGGTTTTCCGCCTTACACTACCACGACAAAATGATTCCATGCTTCAGTCCTTCGGATAAATCATGCAAGCTTATATAAGTAATTATCATACAGGTGGGTTGTTACACTGTCATTACTGTCGAGTTTATTGGTTCTTTTATTCTCGACGTGTAATATGGCGGAACGTGCTTGTAATTGCCTCGATAAATCAGCAAGCAGAGATGTACAAAGGCTTCGAGGCATACCTGGCCGTTAGCCAGAGATTTCAAATGATTTAGACTTTTGATATATGTTTTCTTTAGAGTAATTTACTACCATGTTATACTTTGAGAGCTGTGGCAGAATAGCCCCAATTTCATTTACGTCACGTTGCTACTGGCAACGCAAAATCGCCATGTTGGAATTATGTTCATAGGGGTTCATATGTATATATATATATATATATATATATATAAATCAAATTGGTAAAGCTGGAAAATCTGGCTGAGGTGAAAAAACGATGTTGACTCCACCGGGATTCGAACTCGGGACCTCCCGCTTTCTAGTGCGGACGCTCTAACCACTGAGCCATGAAGCCAAGTTGGTTTGGCCTTTGTTCAAATAACAGATGAAGCAACTCGCAATTCACCTCCTGAGCAGGCGCCTAATTTTTGGAACAGCACTAGTTCTCGTTTGACGCAAGCCCTAACCAAAGATCAAAGTTGATGCCATCCAGCTGAACACAATTGTTTATTCGCCAGCGGATCTCCGGAGAGATACAGGAACCTGTGAAAGCAGAGATGAAGTGAAAATAAACGCTGACGACAACTGCGTGGAATATATAAATCAAATTGGTAAAGCTGGAAAATCTGGCTGAGGTGAAAAAACGATGTTGACTCCACCGGGATTCGAACTCGGGACCTCCCGCTTTCTAGTGCGGACGCTCTAACCACTGAGCCATGAAGCCAAGTTGGTTTGGCCTTTGTTCAAATAACAGATGAAGCAACTCGCAATTCACCTCCTGAGCAGGCGCCTAATTTTTGGAACAGCACTAGTTCTCGTTTGACGCAAGCCCTAACCAAAGATCAAAGTTGATGCCATCCAGCTGAACACAATTGTTTATTCGCCAGCGGATCTCCGGAGAGATACAGGAACCTGTGAAAGCAGAGATGAAGTGAAAATAAACGCTGACGACAACTGCGTGGAATATATAAATCAAATTGGTAAAGCTGGAAAATCTGGCTGAGGTGAAAAACGATGTTGACTCCACCGGGATTCGAACTCGGGACCTCCCGCTTTCTAGTGCGGACGCTCTAACCACTGAGCCATGAAGCCAAGTTGGTTTGGCCTTTGTTCAAATAACAGATGAAGCAACTCGCAATTCACCTCCTGAGCAGGCGCCTAATTTTTGGAACAGCACTAGTTCTCGTTTGACGCAAGCCCTAACCAAAGATCAAAGTTGATGCCATCCAGCTGAACACAATTGTTTATTCGCCAGCGGATCTCCGGAGAGATACAGGAACCTGTGAAAGCAGAGATGAAGTGAAAATAAACGCTGACGACAACTGCGTGGAATATATAAATCAAATTGGTAAAGCTGGAAAATCTGGCTGAGGTGAAAAAACGATGTTGACTCCACCGGGATTCGAACTCGGGACCTCCCGCTTTCTAGTGCGGACGCTCTAACCACTGAGCCATGAAGCCAAGTTGGTTTGGCCTTTGTTCAAATAACAGATGAAGCAACTCGCAATTCACCTCCTGAGCAGGCGCCTAATTTTTGGAACAGCACTAGTTCTCGTTTGACGCAAGCCCTAACCAAAGATCAAAGTTGATGCCATCCAGCTGAACACAATTGTTTATTCGCCAGCGGATCTCCGGAGAGATACAGGAACCTGTGAAAGCAGAGATGAAGTGAAAATAAACGCTGACGACAACTGCGTGGAATATATAAATCAAATTGGTAAAGCTGGAAAATCTGGCTGAGGTGAAAAACGGATGTTGACTCCACCGGGATTCGAACTCGGGACCTCCCGCTTTCTAGTGCGGACGCTCTAACCACTGAGCCATGAAGCCAAGTTGGTTTGGCCTTTGTTCAAATAACAGATGAAGCAACTCGCAATTCACCTCCTGAGCAGGCGCCTAATTTTTGGAACAGCACTAGTTCTCGTTTGACGCAAGCCCTAACCAAAGATCAAAGTTGATGCCATCCAGCTGAACACAATTGTTTATTCGCCAGCGGATCTCCGGAGAGATACAGGAACCTGTGAAAGCAGAGATGAAGTGAAAATAAACGCTGACGACAACTGCGTGGAATATATAAATCAAATTGGTAAAGCTGGAAAATCTGGCTGAGGTGAAAAAACGATGTTGACTCCACCGGGATTCGAACTCGGGACCTCCCGCTTTCTAGTGCGGACGCTCTAACCACTGAGCCATGAAGCCAAGTTGGTTTGGCCTTTGTTCAAATAACAGATGAAGCAACTCGCAATTCACCTCCTGAGCAGGCGCCTAATTTTTGGAACAGCACTAGTTCTCGTTTGACGCAAGCCCTATATATATATATATATATATATATATATATATATATATACGCATGCATAAAGCGAAGTATCAATATAAGTGATACCAGGCACGTATAGTAGCCAAAAAGAGTACAGTTAGGGTCATGTTTGCTTCAGAGGGGAAGGCAAAAATATTTTCGAGACGTTCAATGATCAGTCTGTTTTCAAATACCGTGTGTCCCAGTTACGACGTCAAACAGTTTGGGTTTGCGCAAAGCGAATCACACCGACTTAAAATGGAACATATATTGAAATAACCAAAGAAAACGAACCAAGTGACTTAGTACTTACAACTGGTAAAAGGACCGAGAGCTACCATTAAAGATCAGATCAAACCGTATTCTTTGACTATGGCAGAATACGCACAAATTGACGTCGTCTCAATGCGCCCATAGGCAGGCATCCCTTTAAAATAACACTTTTCGCTATGGTTGAACATGTAAGCGCTCCTACTCCATTTTTAGAACAGTGCTTTCTAGTTCTATTTTCGTTGTAACTTTTCAAAGCAAAGAGTGTCTGAGTGCCACGACAGGTGCAGCCCACGCACCTGGTTTCGTTAGTCAGAACTCTGCCATTAGATTATTTGTTTTTCTTGTTCGTTTGAGTGGATGATGTATAGAAAGAATTGATGTACCATCGTCCTTGAAAATTTACGATGCTAACGTCCACGATGTGTACTTGGACTCTGCATGTGTATGCTGGGATGATCTTGGACATATTGATAATTAGGAAAATTCAAACAAATAGCTTTTTTGTTAGCCTATTACCAACCATTCTATTCCATTATATAACGCAGGGGGTTTGACATGGGGAAACTAAGGATTGCGTCTTCTTTCGAAAAGGAGGAAGTCTACCATACGTAATTGGTCACATACGTTATCCATAAATTGTCCATGAATTTTGTATTTGTCAAACTACAAAATGAAGCAACAAATGTCGGTCTTCCTGGTTCGTAAGTCGTCGTAATCGTTGTTTTACAGAACGGGTAAAACAGTCTGATCCAATTTTATCAACAGGGCAAGTCTCTGATTTTGTAACTGCACGTTTAAACGTCGTCTAGTGAAGTTAAATTAGTTCGTATAGCTCGAGCGCATTGTCCACATTGCTGAACACTTTGCCTGTTGAATAACATAACTTAGCCTAGGTAGAAACGAAAGGCTCTGCAATGAGCTGTAAGAATTATATAATTTATTTATTCATTCGTTCATTCGTTCGTTCGTTCGTTCGTTCATTCATTCATTCATTCATTCATCATCCGTCCGTCCGTCCGTCCGTCCGTCCGTCCGTCCGTCCGTCCGTCCGTCCGTCCGTCCGTCCGTCCGTCCGTCCGTCCGTCCATCCATCCATCCATCCATCCATCCATCCATTCATCCATTCATCCATTCATGCATTTAATAGTTTATCATTTGGTGCTGCTACGTTAGAATTAAACGTTAAACAATGAAAGGCCGTGTATTAGAAAGGGATAATGCACTATCGAGGTTACGTCAATCGATGCATGTGGTCGCAGTTCGAGTTCATTCAGCGGGGAGGAGGATCCCGTGAGACCGAAAGTCCACGAGAAAGAAAATTTATATTAGAAGGGGTCCGATACCGAAAGTAAGAAAAGGTTTCCGAGACCGAAAATTTGAAAGGGTTCTCGCGAACGAAACGCTGACGTTCTCGAGACCGAAGTTCACGAGACCAACCAGAAAATAGGCTACCGAGCCTGGAAATGGATACAAGTCAGAGAGTTTTTTATGTGGGTATCGCAAACCTTTTCTCATTTTCACTCTCGAGAACCTTTGGTCTCGTAAACCAAGTTTCATGTTCGGTCTCTCGAACCTTTGGTCTTCTGAACCCTCTTACATTTTCGGTCTCGAGGACTTTCGGTCTCGTGGACCTTTGGTCTCGTGGGCTGAAACCCTTCAGTGGTCGTTTTGACGGACGGGAGTAAACGATCCTGTTATAATGCACGATCTACACTGTTAAAAATTTCTCTGTAAATTTCCATAATTTTTATGGCAAATTTTTTTCCAACCAAATAATGTTTTTTTTACAGCCAGACTGTAATCATGAAAAAACATTAAGTGTTTGTTTTTTCTTTACAGTTTTTGCATGTAAATTAGTTTACAAATGTCTACTGTAAAATCGAATTACAGAATTGTTCTGTTTTTTTTTTTTACCTTAATTTTATGTGAATTTACATTTTTTTTTTAAACTGAAACTTCGCAGAACGATACATGTTATATATTGAAAATTTTCTGGCTATTTCTTATTTGTTTGATTGTTTGTTTGAGCTTATTTTTGTTTCTTTTTCAGCTTAAAAACAAAATGAATGTTTGTTAAATGACAGTATATTTATGTGAAATCAGAAAAATACAAAATACTGTTAAAATTTCTGTAAATTTACAGAAAAGGTTTTACAAAGCAGTAAAATTTGGTTAAAAAAGCAGACAGAAATGGTTTTTCAAATAAACAGAAAATACATGTTAAACAACCTTTTTTTATTGTAGCAATACAAAGTGTTTGTAAAGATACAGAAAATCTCTATTAAAAGTAAAATACAAAAATTTTAAGTTAAAAAAAGTCTGTAAATTTACAGAAATTTTTAACAGTGTATTTTTGTTTCCTCTTACGCAGCAGGATTTAGATTAACACGGGTGAAAGAATCGGAAATTCCCTTTGCAAAAAAAAAAAAAAATAATAAATAAATAAATAAAATAAAAAAAATAAAATAAAAGCACAACTGCAGCAAAATGGAATATCCATTAACTCTAGTTTATTGTGGGACAACGCACGATCCCTTACCGTGAAATGAACCATAAGAATGTGAAGTTAATTACTGCGTATGAAAGAACATTAGCTATTCAGTAGAGTTGGATATTTTCTTTTTAATCCATAAAATATTCGCAAGAATTTTGTTCATTCGTTCCTGAAGAGTTCTGGCTTTTTAATCCCTTGTTTGATAATGATAACCACCTAGGTGGACAATGTCATCTTAAATTTCAAGATGCCCTTTTAGAGACAACAAGATGCACAAGTTTTGGATAAGTTAAAACAGAGATTATGAATTGTTATTTTAGGTCTTGCTATACAAACATCCTGAAGTTTCCGATTTCATTACGAGGGGTAAGGCAAGAACCTTTGATATGCGTAACTATTTGTTCAACGTACAACGCGAAAAAACAAAAAATCGCCTAGAGTGGTATTTTTCATCTAAGTAATGGCCGCCCACAACGTCGTTTACCTTAGCATAGCTTTCATCATAAGTAAGTTGGGGTAAAAGAAAACAGACTCCTATATTTTATGGGCCTAATTCAGGACGAATTCTTGACAGCAATGGAAATGAGTTACTGGAGCTCACTGGATGTGACTAAAGACAACTCATTTTCGAGTTGAGATGGATTATCTCCTTAAGAGACGTCTGATATTAAAGAGAGAATCCGTAACTAGAATCGGAAGTGCCGTCTTAGTATGCGCTCTGGACATGTTTTAAAGATGGCTGCCGGCTCTCCCATTTTTGAAGAAAGTCTGACCTAGCCCACAATGCTCATAAATATCCATGTTCAATATGTCAAGCAATGATAAAAGAAAATGTTGGGAAATTTAAACAAAGATGATAAAACTCAACCATC
Organism: Holothuria scabra; assembly: GCA_037179385.1. Lineage (NCBI taxonomy): Eukaryota > Metazoa > Echinodermata > Holothuroidea > Aspidochirotida > Holothuriidae > Holothuria > Holothuria scabra. The sequence goes on from CM074181.1 coordinate 23,374,055, forward strand.
ATTGTCAATCTATATCATAATTTGGCAACATTCGTGCCATTATATGTTTGCAATTAAAATTAAAAAACGTCAGTAAAAATCAGCCCCCGGGCGTTACTTATGTTTAACGGAAGCAACGCCGATGGTGACGTAGCCCTTTATTCATCTAGTTACGTGTTCATCAATAAATCCGATAGTTTAGGGTCTTCAGAACAAATGATGAGCTTCGTAGTCTCTAATATGAACTGAAAGGAGATGGTCCAGACCCCTTAAAGTTCAAGAGCAGTGCTCCCAAACTTACTTAGAAGAAATGCCTAAAATCACATTTTATGCCTTATTTCTCTTAAAAGTATCTGATGTTGTATTTCTAAGTAAATTTTAAATTTGAAGAGAGAAAAATGCTGTCTCATAACTCCCAACGGCCAATCATGCGACAGAACAGTCTGTATAAACGATAATGACTGCTCTCGCTTTTAATAAATGAAAAAGAATGGTTTCGTTAAAAAACATTAATTTGTTGTTTTCTCCACCTGAGGTGTTGTTTTGAATTAAGTATAAAATCACGTTATCTTGATAAATGTAGTTGCCACAAACCTAATTACATTTTGGAAATCATGTATGCCAAAAGTTAATCAATCCAGGATATTCTTTTTAGAGAAAAGTTATGTTTTTACGAATAAGACAAGCTTGCACGACATAATCTTTAGGCTTTCTATAACGTAGGTAAGGTTAAGTAAGAAGACGTCTTCCCAACACTTTTAGCTCGAATGGTATTTTCAAATCCAGTGAGTGAAGTTTGGAAAAATAAAAAAAAAATGAAAATCTATTATTCAATCTACAAGTGTAAATTGATGAAAATTGGTCTTTTCGATTCAATTTTTTTCACTCTAAAGTTAGATTGATGTCTAGTGTTACTCCTAGGCTATTAGAGGATACGGTGAAACATGGATTAGAACGCGACTCTTTGGAGCTATGACAACTGGACAATGTTCCCACAAATAGTGAATGTAATTGCCCTCTTGTGTTTATAAAAGGTTCAGACAAACAATTGAATTTCTTGAATTGAAGACCAACAGTGTAAAGTTACTCACGCCTCAATTATTTGTAATTAGCAAATAGCATCATAATAACAATTTCAAGTACAGGCTTAAGACTAACATTATAATATCGAGTTTTGGCCAGGCTAAACGAGTCTTCTGGACGGCAAACTATTGTAACCAACCCGATGACAAGGCTTCTCTTTTTGATTACGTATCACTCATTCTTGACTCGATTTTTGGTCAAAGTCTTTAATCACAAAGCGAAACTATTATTGCAGCATAACCGTGAAAACTCATTCTCCGAGATATAAAATCTTCCTCTATGAAGTATGGATGACAACATTTAGAACTTGCTGACCATTGATTCACCTAAAGCGCGGAGGGAATAAAGGTTGATGTCACCGACGCGACCTATCAAGAGCGTTGAAATACAAAAACATTCCTATTATAATTTATGAAAATGTACCCCGCCAACTTATGCAACACGCTTTCAGTGCACTATTATAAATAACGCATCCTTCATTACCTAGACCCAGTTTTGGATTTATTTTTGGTCTTCAATTGAAAGCTTTTACAGAAATAAAGTAGCAATATTCTTTTCAACTCCATTTAAAAATAGAACATTGCCTCAATTAGTCCACCCCTAGCCTATTCCTTAATTATAAGACGATGCAATTGTCAAAAAAGTGCAGAGAAATATTTTCTTCTGTAAAGCAATCTATACTGATCTTCTCTTCAAATCCATGTGCTGAAAGCAACTTGTATGTAGGGAGCTACGGTAGTTGAGTGAACCTTCCGGTTTCACCGCTACAATGTTGAATCCATACTTTTCATTCAAATGAGATGAAAACACGGACGTATATACATGAACAGAGCATGTAAAGTGTACGTCGTATCCGTAGCTGGTCGACACCGACTGAGTCAAAAAAGGCGTACCAAGATGGCCGCCGTAAACCTATAAATCGTCTGATTTGACTTCGACTGTCATATTTTAAGCAAAAGTTAAACTTGAATGGGTAAAAATATCATGTTCCTGCAATAAGTGAAGGGATTTTGACCTAACCTTGCCATATTTCAAAAATATTTCAACTTTCTTGCAAAAAATGGTAATATACTTGAGCAAGTCCAAACTTCCACACAAAACCATCGCAGACGGCCATCTTGGTGCGCTTTTTCTCACACGTACGGCAGCGACAATCTACCGTACAGTATGCTCTGTCCATGTATAGGAAATCCGTGGATGAGACATACCTTCAAATGTCAAGACCATTTTCTTGGCCCTCTTAGGAATCGCTTATTAAATTTAGCAGCAATAAGGCACTTCTCCTTTTTTCATTTTAGTCAAGATAACGCAGAGTCATGTTTGTTTTAGATTAAATTGATTTTTGCCCGAAACATATTTCTGAATGACATCGACAAAGCAGAATAAACGACAGCCCACCTGAAAATCGAATCACTTTAGTGTCGAAGCATAAATGTTTAGGGAAATGAAACACCAATCGAAACGAAAAAAAAGTGCCGAAAGGTGGAACTCGTGAGATACTTGACAGTCCTTTTTTATCTGACAAATCGATTGCGACAATTGGCCTTCCCACCTGGACAAAAGTTAGCACCGTGAGAAAGTAAATTTGTGTCAAATATTATATTTCCATTCTCCGGTATGCACTATTACGAAAGGTCAAGTACATATTTGCGTTGCTAGACAGAATGTAAGTATTAGAAAATGCCATCGATACGAAAAAATAACGTCGTACATACAAGCTTAAGAAAACAGATGTAATGTTTAAATGAACAGTGGCATCGTCATCCTAACCGTGACGATATGATTGGTTTTCAACTAGACAAGATTTACACACAATTTGTAAACCGAGATAGAAAGATAACACAAAGTCAAAGTTCAAAACACATACTGACGACTGATGCCTACACAAAAGTTCAACTGTTGTGTAGAATTTATGTATTGTTGTAAAACGAAGTCATTTTGGAGGCAAAAACCAGCACACTGAATGATGGCACACACTGCGTCATATTGGAGAAAAATAATGAATACGTGGCCGCACGCTGTAATTTGTTACACGTTTTCAGTAGACCTAGACGTGTAACTGCTGATTTTTCAATCAATTGCGTATACGATTGAAAAATCAGCATACGCGATTGATTGAAAAATCAGCAGCTTGCCTTTTTTAGTGAAATTTTCAATGGTACGCATTCCTTAAAAGGAGGGCGTACTTTTTCCCATTCCATAACATATGTAAAACAAGGTTTATACGAACGAAGTACGTTATGCATGCTCGCGCAGACGACTTAAGGGCAAACCTCCCTCCTAAATATCAGCCGTCGTTATTTGTTAGTGTAGGTTGACGCTTTTCTCTTCATAAGAGTCACGGACTTCCTATGCATGGACAGAGCATACTGCACGGTATATTGTCTCTACTGTAAAGTGAGAAAGAGCGCACCAAGATGGCTATCTGCTATGGTTTTGTGTGAAAGTTTGGACTTGCTCAAGTATATCACCATATTTTGCAAGAAAGTTGAAATATTTTTGAAATATGGCAAGGTAAGGTCAAAATCACTTCGCGTATTGCAGGAATATGATATTGTTACCCATTTAAGTTCTAACTTTTGCTTAAAATATTACGGAGTCGTCATCAAATCAGACGATTTATAGCTTCACGTCGGCTATCTTGGTGCGCCGTTTTTGCCCCAGCCGTTGACGACCATCTACGGATAGGACGTACACGTTAATGCTCTGTTCATGTATATAAGTCCGTGATTAGAGCGTAAATGCACGGTTTATACATTAAATCTACTCATGTACTTACAATTTGAAACAAAATATTTGAAACAAATGTCTTCTACCGGACGGAAGGAATGCGGCAACTAGTGAATGTGCTTTCAAGAAAGAGCCATTACGTATTACATAGGACTAAAAGTACGCACTCCCTTGGAGGACCCTTGTTTCATTGCCAGTTAGTCCACCAAACTCTGAAACACCTGAGTGAGCGTACTACAAGCAATTGACGAATTCTACTGGTTCCACCCACGTGCTCATTTTTTCTGCAAACATAACTTCACTGGCAGTGTGGTGCCAGTGCGTAAGATCTATTGTTATTATATAAAATCAAATTAAAAAAAGACTAACATAAGGTGAACATATCGGTTAGAGTTTGGGAGTTAACTTCTTCCTGTCAATTAGAAAGGTTAGTCTGTTTAATAGTTACACGTAGGCAGGATCGATTATGTAATCATTTGCCTCACTTCATACCATAAGTGTATAGCACGACGACGACAAAATCTGCCCATTTCTTCCATTTCGTATTGGGCCAAAAAACTTGAGCAGCCAATCAGACGATCAAGCAAAAAAAAAAAATTAACTGGCGTGAATTGAGACACAGGTGAGCCTAGATAAGCTCCCAGGATTTTATATGAAATCCAGGACAGGACTCTCTTACTCCCACAACGGAGTTGTACGTCATGTAATGTGCTTTTAATTGGCGCACCACTTCATTGGCATAATTTCATGATTATTCACGAATGAAATACAGTTGACACTATTACGTATTATGCACAAGTATAATATTTTCTAAGGGTGGGCTAAATTGTAAATTATCCAATTTAGTCTAGGTGACGTGAAATGTATCTTGGGTTCCTTTCTGTCTATTTTAATCTTTAAAAAAATTATCTCCAGATGATTAACATACCTTTCTGAATATCCAATATGATAGTGTCAGTTTAAATTAATCAAAAAAAAAAAAAAAAAAAAAAAAAACCTTAGAGGTGGATGGACTCCCATCCTTGTTCTTTACGAGCTAACCGATCCGCAACCGTGGCGTGAAGAAAATATCGATACCGGACAATGTTTCGAAATCATTTAATTTCGTCTGCACTTATCGCTTTAGCTAAGTTTAGGTTTATGTCCCCTTATCTCGTTAACACCACCCAACCAAAACGGCAACTAAATCTCATCTCATTTCCCCGATATTGCAAAAGTGGATGTTTCCAGAGCACACTAAAATTGTAACATCAAAAACCTAGGGCACTGAAAAATTACAGAGGCTCTTTTAGTAATGGTCTTACAGATGAACAAACAGAGGATAAAATACTGCTATTTGAAAGAACCCCTCTGCACGTCAAAAATTGATAAAGAACTACGTAGTCCAGTTTTTTTTTACAATGTGGATATATAACATTAATTGTCTTTTCAAATTTACTATTTAGAAGATTTTCAATCGGGTACTTGTTCATATGTTTTGAAGTTACAAAGGCAACTAATTGATACGTCTACTGAGAAAAGTTCTGAACAGATGGTCTTGTCAAGGATAAAAAAAAATCTGATAAATATCCAGGGCGTAGAAGCCAACCTCGACAAAAATAGTTAAAATAGTTCAAGCTGACATTCACTTTCTCTGCCTACATATTTTGTTTTTAAAGAGTCACCGTTCCTGATGAGTAAAGCTAAGTCAACCATTCTGGCACGGTACAAATGTTTCCATTAGTTAAAAATAAATACCCATGCTGTAAGCAAAGTATATTTACGTGGGTGGAAAACTACGTATTCATTTTTTTCATTTTAAACAGTATTCAAGATTCCTGTGCAGTGAAAAAACATTTGATTCAAAGTTAGAAAAGTCTCCTTTCACCTTGGGAGATAATCACCTTGATATACTTGTAAAAAGGAATTTTTCCTGCATAGTATCGTTTACTTTATTCTGTATTTCTTGGTGTACTCTACTGAACAGTGGCTGGCCACCTTTTCTGTATCATATTTTATTATTTCATATGTAGAAATTTCCGAGACTTTTATGTACTTTCATGAAAGGAGAAAAAAGGTCTCAAAAAAGAGGAATAAAGGCTTTGTATGCTAAGAATATTTCATTCGTGATATTTTCGTTTTATCTTAAGCTTATGCTTAGTAGTAGGACCAGATTGGATGAAAGTTTTCAGGTTAAAAAGATTTGTTTATACTGGACTGGACCTGGTTGGGAACTGCTTTCCACCTATCTCAGTAAACTTAGTTAAGGCCCATGTTAGAAACATCGGAAACACGGATTGATCCCAGCAATTAGCCCACCGGGGCCAGGTTGGGGCCCGCCTCCAGCCCAACTGGACAAGTCCAGCTGGGGCCCACGTGAGAACACCTGAAAAACACGGATTGATCCCAGCTTGAGCCCAGCATTTAGCTCACCTGGGGCCTGGGTGGGGCCCGCCTCCAGCCCAGCTGGGCAAGGCCAGTTGGGGCCCATGTGGAAACACATAACAAACACGGATTGGCCCAAGCCAGAGCCCAGCGTTTAGCCCATCTGGGGCCCAGACGGGGCCTACCTGCAGCCTAGCTGGGCAAGCCCAGTTGGGGCCCAAGTGGGAACACCTGACAAACACGGACTGGCCCCAGCTGGGGCCCGCAATGTAGCCCAGTTGGGACCCACCTGGGAATGTTGGCTGGGACTGAGTCAAAGATGTCAGAGCCACTGGAAAAACAAGTTTAAATGATTTATTTTGTAGTAGCTCCTCAGATCCCTCCCGTCCTTGGCGTATGCAAGCTCTTTATAATTTTCAAAGACATGCTAGGGTATACAAGCGTAGTACATTAAGCACCTATGTACGTGCATGAACAGCGAGAGGAGTTAAAAATTTGGGTTTTGAACTTCATCAACGTATAAGAATGAATTTTCACAAAAAGACTTCAACACGAAATTGATAAAAAAGAATTTTTTTTCTTAAAGGGAAGGAAAAAGCAATCTCCCCAAAATTATTTTAAAATAACAGTAAAATCACGAAACGTTGTTCTCATTTCTCCTCTAATTATTTTTCATTTTACCTTATGGGGTAAATTAAATAGGCTTTATCCAAACTAAACTAGGGAGTTACATATCCAAAATTTCAAGATGAAGGGGAAAAATAATGTCACATGATTTTTAAAAAGCCGTTCATGATATAGGAAAGTTTACAAGCTGACTGTAGGCGACTAACCCAAATTGGGATCACGTGATTGCTTTACCCTTTCAGGCGTGACAACAGTGATCACTGTCTTTTGTTCGTTTAGAGGTGTCAGGAACTCCACGCTGCTCTCTAAATCCAAAAGATGGAACCTGGGATGGGTCTACATTAAGACGGAATATTCACTCTAAAAAGAGTGAAAATGGCTCTACTCCGACTGAATTTTCACTCGAAACTTAGATCCGTTCCTAATTTCCATCTAAAAAAAAAATGTTTTTTCACTCTAAAGGTTTAAGAGAGTGTGCATATTATGAAAGAATGTATTTTGGTGAAAAGGCCACAAGAACAGGGGGTACCTCTTTTTACAAGCAAATGAGTTCACCACTCTCTCTCTTTTGGCGCTATTTCGCTTTTTTTACGAGTTGAGAAAGTTGAAATGTTTTGATCTTCAAAAGTAAAGTCTTAAAAAGGGAATAGATTAAGCGCATGGCTTATTTTGACAGCTCTAAGTCCACATATTCAAAATAATACTAAAGATGTTCACTATAGGCTACTCTTTATCATTGAATGCGATTTCGCGGAAAGCTAGAAAGTACTTGAAGTTGAATTGTTACAGGGCTGCAAGCGATTCATGACAATGGGCGGATCAGCTTCTTGGAACTGGCTGCACCCTTACTAGAAATGAAAGCTTTTGACACTCGTTTGCAAATCTGACTGGATATTAATAAACAACAAGGTCAAATATCCATATTCTACTCACCCTTGATCAAGTTTCTTACTCTATCCATGATGCTTAATCAAATTTTAGTGTATTCGAAAAACTGATCTTTCCTATACTACCCTACGAAAGACAACTACGCGGGCGGTTATCCCTCTTCTGGGGTGTACCTCGCACATTTTGCTCACATTCCACGCAGTGTACATCTTGCCTACATGATAACATGCATGCAATGCTTTTGGATATCTCTGTAGGTAACCTACACATGCTATTTTTGCAGGAAACTAAAAAAATTAATTAGAAAATAAATGCAGAAAGAATTTTTCATACATGATGCACGGTATAAAACTACATATCGATAGCATATGGCGTTTGAAAGCCTAAGAAAGTGATAACCATTTTCTTTGAAATGAAGCGTAATCTGGGGCGTATTAATTTGTAATTGCGTTCAATTTATGATTTTGACAGAGCTGCTGAAAATATTCATGACGTAACGTTGTTTCTTAATAAAGCAACCAATACACCCCAGTAGATCAAAGGCGGTGTGCAGTGTAACTGGTATCTGAATTTGTTAGTGTGTCTGTGTCCTCAAATGGCCTGTTGGCTAACTTCAAATGTTACGTAACTTTTTGTGCATTTTAATATACCTGTTATTGTCAATAAATTTATCAGATGTGACTATATCAAGTGTGTGTGTGTGTGTGTGTGCGCGCGTTCGTGTGTGTGTGTGTGTGTGTGTTGTGAGCTTTATTTCCTCCCTGACGGGATGAGAGGTAATCAGGCAGAAAAGGAGGATGTAACAAAAAGTAAGAAGGCATGTTTCAAGGTAGCAACACTTTTTGATCTTACAAATATATAGCGTAAACGTATGCTAGACCTAGACAGGAATAGGTATTCAAGCATTCTAACAGTATTATTTCAAACCGATTGTACAGGACATTCGACTATTAAGAGAAGCAAAAGGACTCTGAAGCGATGTACCCACTTTACATATCATTCTTTAACTTTTGAGGATGTATAGGGGTTTTAAAAAAAGTAACCAATATTTAAAATAAAAAATCTTTTGTTAGGAAAGAGGGGTTGGAAGGACCTGGTCTTGCTTTTTTCACCATGGCGGAGCTGAGTAAAATCCACCAGAATATGAGTTTAAATGGACCTCGACTGACAATGCTTTCCTAAAAATTGACAATAATAATAAAAATTAAAAAGCAAAACAAAAAAGCAAAGAAACAACCAAAAAGGTGACTACAACTGTTCAACGTTCTACTAAGTATCCTAAGTGTATACGTACAGTCACGTTGGTTCCGCAAACCAGGAAGTGTCTTTCATTTATATTCAATTCAATTGGAAGTCGTAGAACCTTGCTTCACACGTTCGAACAAATTGCCCTAAAATTCAATCAAAATCACCCGTCTTACCAAGGCCTTTTCGAGGTCACTTGACATGTACTGCATTGCATTGATGTCAATGCGAAACAGTCGCTACATCGACCTTTCTGACTATCCAAGCATATGAGAACATCTCGTAATGACCTAGGATCTATGTAACTGTGTTGCTGAACCCACTACCATACAATTAAATATGCAGGGAGAAAGGTTCTTAGGCAAGTATAATGTGTTTGTATTAAAAGATACATCTATACCAAGCAAGCTATGTAGGGGAATGCCAGATTTTCATGTGTAAAGTATAGAACCCAAAATATGATATAGGGTTCCTTTAGATTTAATGGCTAAGTCTCCTTTACCTCATAGTTATTTCCAAAATTTCAGTTCTATTCAGGCCTTCAGGCAGTGATACGTCAGTTCTTAGAGACGGCACAAATGAAACGTATCGTTAAATGTACGAGACACGGCTTAAAAGAAAGGCAAGAAATAGTAACGGTTGAAAGAGATCAGCAGCATTAACCTAACTTAACCCTCAATCCATCGGTTTTCAATTTTTACATCTACAGAATACATTAAGATATGATTTTTGCATTTTATGTTTCTTCTCGAGGCTAGAGACGGACCCCATAAATCCCACACCTTCAGTGTTTGGCGTCCGTCATTACTGCAGCATCTGAAGTTAGGAGTGTTGTAGATGATTAGATGAAAGGTGTGCCTTCCAAACTTCCTTCATCAGATAACTGACAAAATGTCTGCTTCTAGCTAGGTAAACCACCAAACTGCTGTTTTAAACAATAAACTCATCATTGCACCAAAACAATCGTATTATTTATGGCTTAAGGACGTACCCAAAAGGGGGTTATCCATTATCCATACCCTTTTGTTTAATTAGAAAACTCTCTTTGCATGTTGTTAATATGTGCTACTTTTGGGATTGATACCAACCAAAGAGCATTAAGTTCACCAGCTGAGCGTTTGTTCCCTTACAAAGTTCAGTCCGCATAACCTACGGTGCACCTAATGTTTATAAGATATCATGTTGTCTAGAACGTTGGTTTCCGACATTAAGGTAACATCGATTTCAGTGACAGGGTACTGAAAAGCACATATAATGTAATCCCCACCCCTATATGATAAACTCACTAGTTGTATCTTAATCAAATTTTTATTCACATAAATTGAAACATCTAGACCTTCCGGTCTGAACAGTTAGCCGCAGTGATAAAAGAACTGGAGAAGTCATTACATATCGGTTTATTGGTTTCTAAAATGCTACCGTCATTTGCACTCTCATCAGTCATACTATCATACAGACCGCAAATAAAGCGGGATATTTTTAAACGGCACTTTGATTTTCATTCGAAGTTTGTGGTGGATTAAAGATAGTGCGGTGAATAAATCAAACGAGTAGTGTTCGTATATACAGGATATACATTTTATGTTTGTAGTCCCCACACGAATTGGTCGCTTCTAAACACTTGTAAGCGAACTGGTGGTGCACGTACGGTTATCTATTGTTTTAAATGAGAGTTGGTAAAACCCATCCGAGATACGCAGTCTGGTGACACATTATTGCCATAAATTGTGGAAACACTGACACGTGCCTGAATGTCTCCGGTATCCTTGGTTTACATATGACGTCACAAAAAGGCGACCATAATTTATACCCGATGACAATACAGCCGTTTTAGTAATTGAGTTTCATGGCTATTAAGAACAAGGGACGCATAGGCGGCAAAGACGTCTTGTAAAATAATTAAATCTGGGAAATGAAAAATTTTCCGGAAAGTGTGTGGTAGAGCAATACTTTATACACTAAGACTATAAATAAAAAAAATGACACATTTTTGTCAATGTATATCAAACAAAGAAAAAAAAAATAAATGAAGTCGAACCAGTTTTATTCCTCACCTATTGAGGTAGCATTTTGATTTAAATGTTTTCAACACGTGTAGACTATCTTATGATATATTCAAACATTTTTAGCATTCTATTCTGGCAGCAGAACAAAAGACTGATGAAATGTGCAACGGAGAGATTTGAAAGCAAGACCCATTGATGCTACTGTAACATGTTTGATTTCTCGTTGTTCAATGCCTTGGAGATTTTCTTAACCAAACATCTGGGTTAATGTTCACACAATGTTCGTAAAGAGTATAAAAACAAAATGCAATTCACAAAGGTATCCCTTATTCCAGATTACAAAACGTACCGAACCAATTCGTATTCGGATTTTCCAGAGAGTATATTTTAAACTATAAAATTCGCAGAAGAAAAATGTTTATTTATCATATATTAGGAATTAAAAGTAACTAACAAAACTTCTATGCCATCTAAGTCATCAAATTCACAGTGAGAAAGAAAAAATAGCCAAACGACATCGTAATGCTAAAGCATCGCTAAATTACCCGTTGCTTCCAAATTCTTCTTCACGGTTATATACTACTGTCTGTTTTGTTTGTAACGTACGGTCCTAAGTGTGACGTTAAACATCATCCAGGTAGGGCGCGGAGGTCGTGTGTTGCGAGTATAGAGGCTTTGCAATTACGTCACGAAACCGCCATGCTGGAGGACATTCATGCCAAATACACGTGACTTTGTGCCGAACGCACTGTACAGAGTGCATTGTGGTACGCACGGTGTTTACACGTTCAACGAGCAAGCGCGTCCAGTGTGGTTTACAACGTAGTTACATGTACTCCAACATGGCCGCCGGAGAGTATTACGACGTCATGTGAAAAGCCTCTATATTTGCTCCCGACGATCGTCTATAAAAAAAGCTCTCTCAAAACCGTTAGCATACTACTCATCTCACAACTGGCGGGCTGTCGGTGCTACATTGCCGACCATATCCCTCCATGGTTGCCCCTTGTGTATGGAACGCGAAATCTGCAAGCATCATGTGACCATGTGTTAATACATCGGAGGGGAAGGTAATAATATGATGTGACTATGTAAAAACATGGTGTGACTACGTAAACACATGGTGTGACTACGTAAACACATGGTGTGACTACGTAAACACATGGTGTGACTACGTAAACACATGGTATGACTACATTAAAGCATGGTGTGGTTGCATAGCATGGTGTGACTTCATAGCATGGTGTGACTACATAGCATGGTGTGACTTAATAGCAGGGTGTGACTTCATAGCATGGTGTGACTACATAACATGGTGTGACTTTATAGCATGGTGTGGCTACATAACATGGTGCGACTACATTGCATGGTGTGACTACATAAAACACGGTGCGGCCACTTAAAATTGTATTGTGAGTGGCAGTAGGTGACGTCAACTGTGCGTGTAATGACTGTGGTTGTGATGAGAAATCTGTACGTGACTGTATAAAATGGCTCTGTGAGGAGAAATTGGCCAGTGACTGCCTAAAATGAGGGTGTGATGATCTGATACAGGGCATTGAACTTTTCCTCGTGTAGCTAGTCTACTCGACATAATTATTAATAACACGTGCACCGCAATGCTGAATTGGAAGAATTGTTGGAAGAATTTTTACTGAATAACAACCGAGGGAGTACGACTAGAGCGATTGTGCCCTTGCTAAGTTTTGGCGCGCTGTTTGTGCCATGTAATTTTATTAAAAAAAAATCCGCCACCTCCGTGGTCGAGGGGCAGAACTCCCTCCCACACACCTCTGGGTTAGCTAGTTAGGTGGAAAGTTAAGGCTCATTTTCTAACCGATTGGCTTAAGTCTGGCCGGCCACGGCATTTCTCCAGTTGTCGTCCACCGGCTTGTTTCCAGTGGCAGAGCCAGAATTTCAAAAGTGTGTGTGTGTGGGGGGGGGCAAACTATGGGAAAAGGATAATGTTGGGGGAAAGTTTTCAGAAGCAGCGCGAAACCGAGCCAAAAGCACCCATGTTCCTGGGGGATGGGATCCAGATCGCGAAGCCCCAAAAGTTCTGAGGTTTTAGCATATCTCTGGATGAAAAATTAAGTATCTGGAGGGGTATATTTTTTAGATTTTCGGTTAACTCAACACCTATCTGACCTAACTGGTGGCATGTGGGGGCAAGGATAAACTTGGGGGAGGGTAGCGGTAGCGCCGCTACTGCTTGTTTTCCCTGCTTATGCTGAGCACCAATCACAATGGCAGTAGGCTTCATTTTAAAGTCTTCATGACTCGGCCAGGAGTCGAACTCCGGAACTCCCTGCCGCAAGCGGTATCATCTAACCACTTTCCCACAAACTCCTCTGGGGCTACGCGCGATCGATATATGGCAGCTTAGCCTCCCCATTCTTCGTTCCCCTCATAGAAATAGTTGTTGATCGACCACTTCGGACAAAGATGTTTAGAAACTGGCCCGGACGTACTCAAATAAAACTTCTTAGCCTACTGTATTAACAAAAGAAAAAAACTACTTTGCAAGGTATAAGACTAGATTTCCATTTTGTGGTCCTCAATTAATAAATGGCACCATTCACTGAGGATAAACGCAGAAACAGTGCAAACAGGGGTCCGGGGCACGCGACCTCGTAGAGAACGTTGGCGGAGGCATAATGGGCCTGGCCCCTCCTCCTTGGCTTGGCACCCCTCTTCTGAAGGTGTTGCTAGGTCCATATGCAATACCATACCTGGTCAGTCTACCTGCTAATTGGCCCCCAACCCCGGCCCTGCTCTCCAAGTCCCGGATACGGGCTTCTTTTTTCAATTTGCATTCTTAAAGGTATTTTAATTTGACCGTTCTCAAGCATATATTTAATTATAATATATGAAGAAAAACACGAAAAGCTCAAACTGCAAATTATTGGGATGAATGTAGCCCTCCTTCCACAACCCGGCTTCGAAGCACTTGTAATCCTTATCCAAACCAACCCTATTTAAAGGTCAAGAGCAGTAATCCAAAACGTATTTTGAGGTAACAGCTAAATCTCACAATTTTCCTTTTTATTTCTCTTCAAAGTATCTTTCATATAATATTTTGGAAGTCATTACTGCATTTTCATTTTAAACCAGGCCGTTACTCCTTGTTTATTTCACATTTGAATACACCAGGAAAAGTTCAATGCACAGATCATCACACCCTCACCTTAGTCAGTCACTGGCCGACTCCTCATCACACCATCATTTTATACAGTCACGTACAGAGTTCTCATCACACCCACAGTCTACGTACAGTTGACATCGCCTGCCTCACAATGCAATTTGAAATGGTCGCACCGTGTTTTATGTAGTCACACCATGCAATGTGGTCACACCATGCTTCGTAGTCACACCATGCTGTGTAGTCTCACCATGCAATGTAGTCACACCATGCTACCAAGCTATGTAGTCACACCATTCTATGTAGTCACACCATGCCACGTAGTCACACCATGCTATGAAGTCACACCATGCTATGCAGTCACACCATGCTTTTATGAAGTCACACCATGTTTTTACATTATCACACCATGTGTTTACGAAGTCACACCATGTGTTTACGAAGTCACACCATGTTTTTACGTAGTCACACCATGTTTTTACGTAGTCACATCATGTTATTACCTTCCCCTCCGATGTGGTCACATGATACTTGCAGATTTCGCGTTCCATACTTGTGGGCTAGAGTGTAGACTATGCCCACGGTATTTCCCGCCTGTCGGTAAAGGCGTCTATAGATTGATGAACTTCAACCGCTTCATCTAGATGACACAATTTAGGGAGCACACCACCATTAGCAAAACGGCCTTGTCGGGAAAAGTAGTTCCAAAGTACAATTTTAGGTCCTCTTTAAGTGTGAATTGCTCAAGTTTAGCTAATCAGATGTGGTTGTTTTGTTTTGGATATGAAAAAGGACGTGTTAATGTGTGATTGTTGCCAAATTGGGAAGAATTGAAGGTGATTTAGACTGTTTAAAAATTTGGTGTGAAAAAGACGTTATTTCCGTCACCTTGCGGATTAATAGGGTAGGGTGTGCAAACCCAAAACTTCATCCCCTTGTATCTCAAAATCTAAACGGTTATGCTATGGTGAATTTGTAATGCCATGATTGGCCAACTCACTGGCTTTCATGTGAGGGGTAGCTTTAGTGGGGTGTGAACTTTGACTGGGCTGCAGGGGGCATTTAATGAAGGCAAAATAGTGTGCAAGTCAATGGAGAAATCAATGGTGGTGTACTCCCTTTAACACTCTCGTGTTTGTGTATCGTCAAATATCATCTAACTAAAAAAATTATTTGTGACGTGCACCCTATATTCGCCACTTTTAACAAGCAGTATCGTACGTTTATTTAAAGCAAGCGTCTGAAAATGTACAGAATGTATGGGGAATGTGTCACACGGAGCCTGAAAATGACGTAAACATATCGCAGACTCTGCTTCTGTTAAAAATATGGACTTTTTCTCTTGTTCCAGTATCAGTAGACCATATCGAATAATTTATTTTACATCAACAACAAGAATTTCAGCTCCTGTTTGTTCTATTCCAGTTTACATTGATTTACATCTTAAAAACATCAAGCATCTGAAATTTTCTTGTTGCCTTCTCCTTTACTTCTGCACGTAACTTCTATGCTGGTATGGTTCGAGTCCGAAAGAGAAATTTGAAGTTCCGTTCAATAACTGGGTGAAGAATATCCCAAGGGATTTTTTCCATTTAGGAAAACGGCGGACTAGTAACATATAGCTATGCATACAAATTGATATTATTTGACCGGGCTGTTCTGGTTAGCGCTCATGTACAGTCTATGCGAAGGAGTTATATCTGCTGACACTGACAGTTCAGAGAACAAGACAATATATTGGAGCTACGCTGCAGGAGAGACAGAACTTTGTTGCGCAGTAAACAGAAGCTGTGGGAGAAAAAGGCAAAGTATGTTTGATTTGTAACTGTACCAACTTGTCACTGGAATTGTACTGTCACCACCAGCTCACAACGAGATAGATCACTGTAGGTTGAACACTCAGAAAATGTCAAATAATATGTTCAATGTGCCATGTAGACCGTTTTCACGTGATGTCATAGTTGCTTAACCACGCCCAATGCTGGAAAAATTGAATAGTCAGCATTTCGGTTGTCCGCTTCTCAACAGGGGGCTGCCACTAGACGTTCTCAGCTAGCTATATGTACTACACTCATAGGGTAGTACAGTAATTATCCTACTTTATGACTAACCTACACTTTTTGCCCGGCATTCAGAAAAATTGGCGGGGTTGGTGATGTCAGGGGAAAAACTCTGTATAATGTGTATAGATCACTTTTAAAGGGTCACTTTAACCCTCTTCATAAGAAACGTGTGGACGAAGTTGTCACGTTTTCAATTCAACATGATGTCCACAGTGAAACCAGAGTGACATTCTTGTTAGTACTTTTGAGAAATCAATGTTGTTTTATACATCGGCAGGTTGGGAGTTCGAGTCCTGGTGGGTCAAACCGACGATTTTTAAAACGAAACCTACTATCATTGTGCTTGGTGCTCAGCATAAGCAATGCCAGAGTATGAAAAAGAAACCAGTGACCCACAACTGGAAAAAAAGCCCGCGGACGGCTCGACTTGAACCAATTGGTTGGAAATTACTGTGATGTAAAACTCCATCTAACTAGCTGACTGACTGACTGACTGACTGACTGACTGACTGACTGACTGACTGACTGACTGACTGACTGACTGACTGACTGACTGACTGACTGACTGACTGACTGACTGACTGACTGACTGACTGACTGACTGACTGACTGACTGACTGACTGACTGACTGACTGACTGACTGACTGACTGACTGACTGACTGACTGACTGACTGACTGACTGACTGACTGACTGACTGACTGACTGACTGACTGACTGACTGTGACTAACTAGTAACGATACATCGGGATTCACCAAGAAAAGATTAACAGAAGGGTTTAGGGTCATATGAAGTTTTTTTTTTATGTTAGAGAGATACTTATTCTGAGCACTTTGGTGGAATTTGCTTTGAAATCCGATGTGTGGTTCTAAAGATATGAGCAAGTAAAACTTACATTTTCAACAAAAAGTTAAGTTGAAGGAAGTTCATATGACATCATATCCCCACATTAATGGACATTCTTTTGTTTTTCTTTAAACTTTATAGACAAATTCCTCGTATTATCAGTATGTGATCACATAAGCGACGAAAGAACTTTAAAAACTTTGCATTACCCCACAGGGAGGTCCTTTCTATAAACTTGAAGGTTAACACAACAATCTGAAAAAAAAAAAAAAAAAAAAAAAAAAAAAAAAAACCAGACAAAGAGAAACAAAGCATTCCTTGTAAATGTTCGGAAGTGATGCTGCCCTGAAGATCGCCTGTGATCACAAATCTATTAACTTCATTTACTGATATCTCGAGAAATACATGTCCGATTTGAAAGGAAATTTCAGCACACGGTGTTGAGTGGATTCCTCTTTTACAAATGGAAACTAAACTTTTGCTTGAACCCTTTCACCACCCCTGTAAGGGTGGTATCAGCAGGGTTAAAAACTTAAGTATAGGATTAAAGGCTACTCTCTCTAGGTGTCAAGATCCAGGTAACCCACAACATAACATTTACCCGGATGTCCGCAAAGATGGAATAGCTATATACATGATCTAACAAACCAAGAAAATGGGATAGCGACTTGTCTGGGTGGACGTATAATGTAAAAGCATATTGATAATCTTCCAAGGCGGCTTGATTTGGGGTGGGTCGGTAAAGGAATATATATATGATATCCTGCAAGAAAGAGTATGTAAGCATGGAGTTACCACCTCCAAGGTGGTAACTCCATGATGCAAGCGATGTACCATACGCCTCTCGGCCCTTTGGCTAAAATCATGTGTAGTATCTTCTGTTCTTTTCATCCAGTCTAAATTGGAGCCATACATGACAGATCAATAATGTAAATGGTCTGAAGGCCTTGAGGTTGGTCACGTATTGTCCTTCAGTGGACGTAATAACTTCTTCGGGAAGCAGGGAAGTTTGCGGTTCCGCCGAACGGCCCTTTGGGTCGGGAGGACTTTGGAAAAAGTAGACAGGCCCATACGCGTATTCACTTAAGGAGAAATTCAATCGAGTAACAGTATATCTTTATGCTACCTTGGGTTTTATGTCGAATACGGGGGACCAGAAGGAGAACCACCTAGTTGGGTTGGATTTTTTTGGCTACTTCAAAGAGCAAGGGCAGTTATGGTAGTCTCTCCCGACAAAAATGAAAAAGACTAGTAGTCAGTCTGTCGTATACCATTGATGGTCTTTAGAATCATGTGACAATATCTTATTGCTGAATTATGATTTTTTCGGGTTTAAAAGGGCCAAACCTCGCACCCTAAACTGCAGTTTCGTTACGGTGGTACCGAAATTCTCAATTCGCTCAGCTCTTTGATTGACAGCTAATTCAAACAATGCAGAGTACCAAAGCTTATATTACAGAGCATGAACGGTACTGAGAGTGTTTTAAAATATAAAGTGAGTTTTCCTATACTCACCTTGAAGCAATAAACTGAGATTGTATCTGGGTGAGGATGAATTTCAGAAAATTGTGGGAGGGGCTAAAGTAAGAAGGTTAGGAGAATTGGTACTGTTTGGAGGGAGAGAACTTTAACTCAATGTTGTACCTTGGGTATGCATAACCTGACCTGCGAAAATATAAAGATAGTACGTCGAAGAGAGTTAGTTCGAATTGGCTTTTGCTTCAAAGTAAGTTATTGGTGACTGCTATTGTGTACTGGAAGTATTCCTGAAAGTAATCTTTTCCATTTCGCTAGAATTCCGGTTTAGTGTTTCTGTGATAAGATTAGAGTACATGTCCACTAAAAAGATCTTGCTACAGGCTAGACTGCGTTGACAAGTGGTTAGACTGGCATCTTGCAATCTGGTGGTCTGGAGCTTGATTCCTGACCGAGTCATACCGAATACTTAAAAATGGAACATTTTGCCATTGTGGTTGGTGCTCAGCATACGAAGTGGAGTAGAGAGTACAAGCCAGAGAACCACAACTGGAAAAGAGACTATAGCCCGCCCGAAGTAACCAATTGGTTAGAAAGTAGCTTTAAAATCTAATCAACCAACTACAGAACTACTTAATTGCATCAATTTAAGACTTATATTGAATTTATTTATTATTTATTAACGTGTGACATATATGGAAGGTTTCGTAAAAATACACAAATTTTTTCCCCAAAATTATGGGTATTAACAAAGATTTTTATCCTCTTATTCATAAAGAGTAACACATGAAGACGGGAGCAGACGACCAGTTCTTTGAACAATGGTCTTTTAATACAGACGAGTCCTAGAAGCTAGAGTGAACGGCTGAGGGCGGCCATTAGTAGGGTCCTTTAGCCTTAAATCGTCGGAAATTTATTGTCTACATGCAATGCTAAACCCTGTTATTCAGTGAAATTGAGGAAATGAAGAGGTGTTTTACTACATAACCATCCATGATACATTAAAGTAAAGAATTGGAAAGATTAAAGCCGAAGGACTCCAGTTATGACCGACTTCATCGGGCCATTACTTGTCTATACGACGTCTCCAACCGTTAACATAGACGTATCAATTCTAATGCAGTAATTCAAGGCTTAAAATTACAATACTCTTCGTTTCCCCTTGTGAAGACACCAAGGTTACATGTAGGTGTTCCAATGAAGATAAATAACTGATAATTTCAATATGTCACTCTTGTACTTGTTAGCAACTTACTTTAATGAAGACTCCTCTTCGACTTCTCTCATAGATACCTCGTTTTATTGCATTGAAGTACAGGCCTATACCCCCAGTCAGCAGAAGCTAAATGTGCAAATAGAAACAAAAGATTGCAATTAGTCTTTCTGGACGAGATTGCCACAATACTCAAAATCCCAAATCTATGATTGATGTGTTAGTTTGTTATTGAAAGTCGAAGTTACAAATAAGGACTATAAAGGCTATTCCGATTATCTTTAGCCTAACACATTACCGCTATTATAAGTCGTTCGGAATATGACATGTTATTGAAACGTCAACACATCAAAACGAAAAAACTGGTTACATTACAGCTTTATTGATGGTAAAAGCTGTAATGCTGTTTCCCTTCACGAAAATCGGAAATATAACAGTCTTCAATTTATCAGTGATTGGTAGAGGATCTTATATACAGTTGAATTATCTGACGGTACTCCATATATTACCGTGGGTGAAGTGATGATTATTCCGATACTTTTGATTTGTCCTTGGAAAATTTCTGTTTTCATGTCGAAATAAGAACTGTTTCTTTGTAAAGCTTTTGTGATGTTGGAATATAACCAAACGTGTTTGACATTATTAAAATTCCACAATCCTTCTTTCGCTGTAGCAAAAGCACCAAACGCAGGTGGTGGTATAGTCTTAGGAACAAAGTACTTGCTTGGGAAATGTACATCAACACTGTTAGGAAACCTATTCCGACGATAGAATATTGTTTCGAGTTAGCCTTACTTAAAAGGAAGGTTGAGACAAACTTGTCTTCTATTCACATTTACAGAAAATTTCTTTGGTCAATAGAAGACAGTTGAGGTGAAAAATTGTTTCTTTCATTTGACCTGTATTTGTGAAATTTGTTAAAAATTGGATTCTATTTGGGGACAGCTCTGTCAAAGGGTGATTTTCTACTAAGGCTTATGGTTGATCTTCCAATTATAACTCATTCTATTGATAACCAAGCGCATACCGCGTTTGTGATTAGATTTAAATATGATAGGTATGATTGCAAATACTACGCTACCGTGTGCATTCGGTAAAGGATCGAAAACCGAAATCAGATTTGGAAATGTCGTACTCATCCAGGTGTAGACAAGAAAAATAAACACACAGAAAGCAAACTCATGAGAAAACAAACATGGAGACTAGATCTAGCTCGTGGATGGCCATTTGGCTGAGACGAATTTGGCAAACAAGATTGAAGGGACGGTGTGAAGACAAGACTCAGTAATTGAATCCAAATGTAATTGAATTTTAAAGTTTGAATACAGTGTTCTTTCAAGTATAAACTATACTGTAACCGTTCCGATAAAATGAAAAAGATTAAAATACTTCGACAGACACAGAGTCGGTGATGTTCTGTTGATTCATGATATGTAGTATGTACTGGTCACGCTATGGAGTCTTTCACGTGACGTCACAACTGGTAAGCCGCTCCCTCTGCCCGATAGACCTCAACAGTATTTCAGTGAAATAGTCAGACGTTGGTCGTCAGCTGCTTTGCTTCTCAGCTTGAGTTACAAAAGTGGTTTTGCCAGTCAAAAGGGACGGGGCTTGTGAGTCAGTGAAGAATTTCTATACTGTCCATCGAATAAATTGAAATATTGCATTCAAGATACTCCAATATCGCATACAAAAAGTACAGGTTGCTCTAGTTATTGTCAAACCATTCAATTTTAGCATTAAACTCCAGTAGCAGTTTCACATCCTTACACATGATGTACCATTTGGGCAGGTCGCGAGCAAGTTATTCTTGAACAGAAATATAGTTGCAAGTTATTCTTGAACATAAAATTTACTGTAACAAATTTCTACTTGTGAAACTTATTTGATGAAAAGAAGAGGACTCTACTGCCTAACTTGAAAAATCTATCATTTTATGTCAATAAATATTCTTTTTTGTTGAAAGTTAGAAAATATCTTTAAAACAAATGTAGTATTTCTCTTTTTAGTGTTACATGATTTATAGAATTACAATTCATTTCCAAGCTTAAAATGTGACTTCCATGTTTACAAAATCCCATCATATGTCTAATCACCCTATGACAATAACAAAGTGATCACATTTTGGCTCAAGGAGCAGTGTATTTTTCAAACTTTATGCAAGTGCTTCTTTTAACTTAAGTACAAGAATGACATCACACATTGAAATAGTATTAAGTTTCAGTATTGACATGCTTCTATTGATTCCGCTACTGCCCAGTTGAAAAATGACTGACCAAATTTGTTGAAACTAATTTATTTGCCTCTCGACTCAAAACAAAGCTGAGCAATTTCGCCGGACAAATAAAGTAGCCGTTAATGTCACTTTCCATGATGGATAAGTTTAACAAGCTTTAAATCACCTTTAGTAATGATTCACACCTACCCATAGCTTATTTACAATATCTGGGTTTGTTCCAATGGTCGCCTGCAAACAAATTTTGCATCGTATGGTCGCTACGGCATGATTTATGGCGTGTACGGGCTCAAATTTGGAATGTATATATACTGTAGGGTCAGAGCACTATCTTTAAGCGGTGTAAGATGTAAGGTAATTGCTCTGGAAATGTTACTCCATATTCGCTGTCTTTGCTCTAAAACCCTCTGGTTCAATTAGGATCCTCATACTAAGATATGCTATTTTTTTATTTAAAGTAACGAAAGGATTGGGCTGAGGAAGATGTTAAGATTAGACTGTAATAGACATTTAAACTAGTTTTTAACTAAAGAGAATGCCTAATTCTCTCACACCAAACGGTTCAAATTCTCCCTATCCACTTACTAACGTCCCTCCCTCAACTGTCTCATCCAGACACAATCTCAGTTTATTGCTTCAGTAAGAGTATACAAGAAACCAATGTGTAGTCAAACCACTCTCTTTGTACAGTAAATGCATGTGTAATATGAGCTTTGGACTCCGCATTTTTTGGAAATTGCTGTCAATCAACGAGAATTAATGTGGTCTACTAGGGAATAGTGGTTTAAAGTGAGATGATCAGCCCTTTACGGTGATCCAGATTTCCTTGTTACCTTTGAACCATGAAAACAGTGTTTGGGTGCGGTCATAGTTTCAGCGTCTTTCAGATTATTACATATGAATTCAATTATATTTGAACAAATTCATTTAAAATATTCTGAAAGGGCACCAGATTCGAACTTTGGTTGTTTGACAAATCCAGACTCCAAATCTTATTTCTAGTGGTTCAAGAGACACCAGTTCGGTCAAAAGAATTCTAAAAAAGTTCTTTTTCAAATATAACACCCGTTTTGTATAGGTAAAACAAGTCTTGAATTCCAAGGTGACATACGGTAAATTTTATGTTTGGCGCCTGAACCAGATATAACGCATGAGAATATGTTTGTAATGAAGCCGTCTTTATTCATTATAGAGGTCAAGTGCGTTTCAATTTGGCAAACTGGATGGAACGGATCATGCGCAGTAGACGTGTTACCGATACGTGAGTACGACAACACCTTAGTACCAATTGCTGTTCAATGGACGCATGGATGATCAAAAAAGGAGGGCATAATCTCTTTAGACGAATCCGGACAGCAAATTATGGTCTGATTTTAGTCAGCCATAACTATCTATCACCTTTTAATCTTCCAATTTTCTTGTTTACCTGTATCATGGATGGCTGTACACCAAAATGTATCTAACTTCATCCAATTTAACTGAATATGACGGTTTGAAATTTATGTAGACAATAAATGAAGATGATTTAGGGGTGATGGATCCCACTAATGGCTGCCTACAGTCACTAAAAACAAGCGCTGATTGGATTCGTCTTTAGAAAGAGTTGCATTCGTTTACATAGTTGTTAGTCTAAACAGAGATGACTTCCTGCTAAGAGTAAATATATTCGAGGATTTTTTCAAGCGCCCTCTGATTTTTCTCTTTTTTGGGACACCACGTTTTAGAATCGAACATATCGCGTGACATTCAGAAGAACAATCGATGAATTAAAATCAAATCAAATAGCTCTCCTTCGTTTGGTTTTCATTAACATATTTTTTACAAATTTTTTTTTTACACAAGAAATGGAAAGGAAATTTTTTGATACATGTTCAATTGTCATTGTTACATGAATTCATAATACGACTAAAGTATGGTAGGATGCAAGCACAGTACCCTGACAGTACAAGGCAGTGAAAGTGTAAGATTTCCTAAAGAAAAATCTGTAAGAATTTTGTCTATACATTTCAATGTTCTCAAGATATAAAATCACGTCTCCAAATTTAGATTTTCTTTGGAGAATATTGTTGCTAATGTAAAAGTAATTCATATTTATCTTATGTTTATACATAGTTAAGTGCAAATCAGAAAGTATCTGGTAAAATGACTATCAAGTAGTTTAGTTCAGTTCGACACTTATTCCAATCTCTTACCATAATATAAAATACATAACAACATTTTGAGAGAGGTAAAGGAAACGAAATTACGGTATGTAAGAATTCATGCTAAACACCCCACAAAAATCACTTTACATAACAAAACAAAACAAAGTAAGAGACTGAGGAGTGGCAACTAAAAGCTCCTAGGAGCTTGTGGGTGTTGACACCCCTTAAAAACAAACAAAAAAGCGACAAAGGGAATAGAAACACAAAAACACAGAAGAACAAAAACGGAAGTTCAAAGGTAGTTTGCAATAAAATGAACTTTAAGCTGCTTTTTAATTGCATATGGTGTTTTACACTTAGTAACTTCAAAGGGTAAAGAATTCCACAATTTTGCTCCTATAAATCGAAGACCAAGTTGAGATGACCTAAGTCTACAAAGGGGAGTGATAAACTGATTTGAAGTACGACAAGGGTAAGGGTAATGGCTAACACAAAACTGAAAATGAGTACTAATTATTGACGGGGTTCTGTTATGTAGCCAGTCAAAAAAAAAAAAAAAAAAAACAACCCGATATGATACCGATTTAAATCATAAATATTTAGAAGGTTAAGGCTGGCGAAAAGAGGTGCATTAGGTTGCATATGCATCTAATAGCCCTTTTCTGTAAAATAAAGAGAGGTTGAATTTTGGTAGCATACGTACTCCCCCAAATGATATTACAATAAGTGAGACAAGGGAGTACAAGGGTATCATACAGGGAAACCAAATTATTCCTAGGAAGAAGTTGACGAAATCTGTTAAGTATCCCCACACCTTTTGAAACTTTCATGCTAACATACTTGATATGATCAGTTCAGGTAAGATGAGAATCAACAAACACACCAAGAAACTTAGTGACATTTGAACGCTGTATGTTAATACCACAAAGTTGTATGTTGTTTACACTCTGATTAAACTGCTTAGAAGATGAGGTAAAAATAAAAAAATTGGTTTTCTTTACATTGAGAGATAGCTTGTTTGCACAAAACCAATTGTGAACATTGACAAATTCATGCTGTATTACATTTAGTAAACAACTGAGGTCATTACTGGAATAAAAAAGGTTGGTATCGTCAGCATAAGAAATTACATGAAAATTATTGCTAGCCCTGTGGAGATCATTGATATAAATAATAAACAGCAAAGGACCTATAGATCCCTGGGGAACACCACAAATAATAGGCTTACGTATAGAATTTACATTGTTAATGCCAACATATTGGTAACGATCAGTAACATAACTTTTAAACCAATCCAGTGCAGTACCCCTAACACCGTAATGTTCAAGTTTGCTGAGTAAGATCCTATGGTCCAATGTATCAAAAGCTTTAGACAGATCCAGAAAAATGCCTGATGCATACTGATTTTTTTCGAAGGCATGTATTACTTTATTAGTGAAGTGTAAAATAGCTTGCGAAGTCGAACGCCCAGGAAGAAACCCAATTTGGTAATCATAAAATTGATTTTGCTTAACAAAAAAAGAATATAATCGGGTAAACATGAGTTTTTCAAGTACTTTGGAGAGACATGGTAAAATTGAAATAGGTCTGTAATTATTAACCGAATCTTTATCACCAGATTTAAAGACAGGGACAACACGTGCAATTTTGAGAGAACTAGGTACAATACCCTTCTCTAACGAAAGATTAAAAAGATAGGTTAGTGGGGTGTACAGGGAATGAGTAACAGTTTTGAGGATCATCGTGGAAATTTCATCAAAACCAGCGGCAGAATTTTTTAGAGAAAATATTTTATTTAACACCTCCTCGCATGTTGCTGCACTAATAAAAAGAGAGTCAGCAACCCGATTGGACAGATACGAATTATAGCTACAGTGTGAAGGGTGGGGGGGGGGGGAATCCCAGCCTGTGTAGCAGGACCAATGGCAGTAAAATAATCATTAAAGATATTTGCAACATCGAAAGGATTCGAAACACTAGTTCCCTGGTGAATTATCTTATCAGGAGTAAAATCAGTACCTCGACCATAAAACAGGGTATTAATTGAGCGCCACGTAGATTTCGTGTCCTTCGAAATCGTTTATACTTGTTCAGTTCAAAGCAGCAGCAGACCGACAACGGAGGTACCTTTTGAATAAGCGATACTTCGTTTTACAGTTCTTCGAATTTTGGTTACTACACTTTTTGGTATGGGCTACCCAAGGAAGACAATTATTTAAATGATTTAAGAATTTCTTATTGAAATTATTAAAGGCGCTATCAACATCACAAGAATTTAAGACATCTGCCCAGGATTCGTTTTGAACTGTAGAGCGCAATATGTCAAGGCTGACAGGGTTGATGTCTCTTTTGAAAAAGATTGAATTTTCTCTCGACATATCAACGCCTAAATCAGCAAGGGTGAAAATGGGAAAATGATCAGAAATGTCGTCAACTATTACGCCAGAAACAGAATTTAAACATAAGCTATTCGTGAAAATTACATCAAGCATTGAGGCGGAGTGTGAACTAACTCTAGTGGGTATACTATGAAGTGGGCGATAAGAGTAAGAATAAAAAAGGTTAACAAATTGGGTACAACTGTGATCGGCCTGGTTTAGAAAATTACAATTGAAATCGCCCATAAGGAAACAAGTCTTATTTTCGTTATTCAGAGAGTCAAGTAGAGAAGGGATGATGTCTAAGACATCGTCCTTAATACCAATTGGACAATAAATAGTTCCTACTATAACAGGAGACTTTCGAGTAAAGACCTCCACAAAGATAGACTCGAAAATACCATCCACGAAAATACTAAGGTCTGGACGGGCTTTGTAGTTAAGTTCAGAATTAATGTATAAAGCAACCCCACCCCCTCGTCTTGCTCTAGGGGCCTGTTCTAAATAGTAACCTGGGATATCATAGACGGTATGTAATGTTTCATTATCATTAAGCCAAGTCTCTGTAATTCCAATAAGTGAAAATTTATGCTTTACAGAGCTAAGAGAAATTGATAGGTTGGTTAAGTTGCTATTTAGCGACTTAGCATTTATATGAAACAAAGTTAAATTCTTATCCCAAATGTAAGGGTTAATATTATTAAAAAATATATAACTGTAATACTTGCAACTGTCGATTTGGGAATCATGCACAGAATTTACATCGGGATCAACAGAATTTAAGGGAGAATCATTGTCATTGTTCGTGGACTATCAAGTACCCAATTATTTAAACCAAAATTTAGTTAATAGACGCTTGACTTGGAATATTGTTCCAATAAGTTCATACCTTTGTTTTTAATGAACGATGCACGTATTGCTTTTATCAAATATAATTTTTCCCTGTTGTCGTTCGTGCTCTTGGTAGTAACATTCTTTTCATATGTAGTTAAGATTTTCTCAAAATTATTGTACGTGTATCTCACTTTGCTCTGCAGATTAAGAAGACAGATCCAAACATTTACTTTCTTGAGGTAAATAGTGGATTTTAAACACAATGAATAAAGAGATAAATAAAGGGTACTTGCTCTCCTCATTTAAATCATTATTTCTATGTTAACGGTCTACTTACACAAAGCTTATGGAGGCTCTTTAAGTGTTCCAAATGCGTACATCGTATTCTTACAAGTTTAAACGGTATAACCTAGCTCACTTAACAGCTGCTAGGAGACCTGCAACTGTCGAGACCAATTCCGAAAAGGCTAAATCTTAGTTATAGTTAAGTCCTCCATTGATTACAAGTGACTGGTGGGCACATTATTTTAACAAATGTGAAAGGTACTATTGCAGCGTTTGTTTTACACACTCAGATTTATACAATGCATATTTTAGAAACATTACAGAATGTGAGTTTATTCAAAGAAAAACAGGACGATATTGTTCAGTTTAAAAGGAAGATTCTCACAAATAAAAATGAAGTTATAGACGAATCCGGAGTGTCAAGTGGTTGTCTGATCTTGGTCGGACATAGCTGGGTCCATTACCTTATGTCTTTAAATTTCCTTGCTAACCTGTATCATGGCAGGATGTACACTGAATTGCATCTTGCTTTTTTCAATTCTACTGAATATGAGGGTTTGAAATTCATGTAGACAATAAGTGAAGACGATTTAACTTTTGAAGGTTGATTTAACCCACTAATGGCAGCCTACAGTCACCGAACACAATCGTTGATCGCATTCGTCTGTAGGTTGTTCAAATATTCTAATGATGCAACTTCTCCATCTATGCTTTGATGTGAAACTATTGTCTGCGTCACTTGCTATCACGGAATGATAGCCATTTGTTTTGTATGCTATGTCAGTATAGCCATATTGGTAATGTGCTTAACATGTAATATTTTGATAAGTCGGAAACACTTCCTTCACACTTTTTGCGTATCCTGCGCGGATCTATAGTTCATTCAACTAGGCAACCAACCTAACTGGTCACTGGTGACGTAAATGGGAGAATAATTATTGTTCATATTCTGTTCTGCATGCCAAAATGGCGACGAGCCTGTCCTTAAAAGGCCCCAAACCCAGAACTCAATCAAATAATCCATTGTAAGTGCCACTTGGACAAGGGTCGACACGAACAAGAATCTCGGCAAATGCCAAGTTTCAAGTGGAAAACCTTTCTAGTTTTTTTTTTTTTTAAGTTCATTCCATATTGAGAGTAATTCAAAATGACAAAAAACAGTCGGGTTAGAATTAATGCGACGACAAGGCTTTGCAAAGTCTGTGTCAAACCAAGTGTGACCGAACTGCCAAATGTGGAAAATGATGACAGAAAGAAAACCCAAATCAGTGTAGATTTATAATGTTACAAGAATGTTCGTCTTTTTTTCGAAAACAAGACCCTCTCAGAATCTCAATCCTAAATATTTAATGCTAAGATTTATGTTTCTCAATAAGCGTTCTTTCTAAATTTACAATTAAGAAAGACATTAAGAGAATCAACAAAATAAACAGATTGGTGAATCATAATGCGTTTTGCTACCTCCGCATTGAGCTTCATTGCAAGGATCTGTAACCGTCGGATACATGGAGAAAGTCAAGAAGAACGTTGTAATCGACAAATTGCTTTTATTAATATCCGGGAGAGTTTGGAAAGGTGACAATTTGTTCTTCTTTCAGAGGAGAATAATTATGGAAAATCTTTGAGTTTTCAGGTGCCGGCGCATCCGTAATCGTCACGAAGAGTGATCTAGCTTGAACGGATGAGGCGGAATGTAGGGGAAGGGTGAGAATTTCACCGCCACTCGAATGAAATTTGTCACTTTCGCGCAACAGGTATTCTATTTATTTAGTCTAAGAAATTGAACTTTCCGGTCAGCGCCACAAACGGAAACTATGCTGTCTGCTACGTCCAAAAACTTTACTGGACAAAAACAGTTTATTTTTTATTTAACTCTACCCAGACTACAGATATGGCGGGTTTTCCATACTCTTGTTGACGTTTTCATTGGGTTAGGCCGGAAGTTGGTTAGTTTGTCTGTTATTTAGATAACATTTAACGACACACCAACATGTGTTATTTAGTGTCATATACTGTTCAAATACTATTAGAGTTCTCACGCTAAGTCACCTCTTACGACAGACGGGGGATACTGTGGGGTTTTTTTCTACAACCCCAGGCCACAAGGAAACAACCATTGAGGGACTTGCTTGGTTCTGTGGCGCCGACAACCCGCCAGTCATGGGATGAGTAATGGGAGTGATGGGATGAGTCATGGGATGAGTAATGCGCTTTCATTGGGTTCCAGTTCTTTGTACAATGGGGGACCCGTGGGGGTGGTGACCGGCTCGACGTAAACCAATTGGTTAGAAACTGGGCCGGAAAACCCCACCTAACTAACTAACTGACTAACAATGGGACCACCCCCCCCCCCAAAAAAAAAAAATTCCAGAACCAAAGTTATGCCTGATATGTTAAAGAGAACTAGATTCCAAGCATTCTAGTGAAAGTTACATCCACTGCATGTTCGGTTCTTAAGAGATTGGCAGTTGAAGTTGACTCATTTTCTAAAAGTGAACTTGAAGTAAGCAGGCGTCAAGTATTGAGTTCACATTTTGGGTCAATGTTCTATTAGTTTGAAATTGGATTGAATTGGGATTTTATCTTGCCCCTAGGGCATGCTAAGCTTTGAAAATTCCATTGCTCAAGATGAACTTTTGTTATCAATAGATCAGAGTTAGGTTGGCATGCTGTGACGTTTCTTCTTGAGAAAGCAACATAGACACCCCAGTAGATCAAAGTTGGTTTGGGGTGCAACTGGTATCTGAGTTTGTTACTTGGTCTGTGCCCTCAAATGAACTGCCCTCCCATTATATTCACGCTGCATGAAAAGCAATATTAACATATGCTTGACTGGCCTGTGAGCTAACCCCAAGTATTACGTACCTTTGCGTTTTTTTAATATATCTGCCATTGTCAATCAATTAATCAGATGTGAAACGTGACTATACCAAGAATGCGTGTCGTGAGCTGCATTTCCTCCCTGAAGCGATTGAGTAATCAGGCCGAAAAGGAGGATGTAACAATAAGTAAGAAGAAACTTTTCACCAAGCATAAAACTGGTGGTAAATTACAAATAAAATTAAAAAATTGGTCAAATGACAATGTGAATCATAACATCACGCATGCTTGCTTCAAGTTCATTCTATATGGACAATTTGTCACATGGAAATTCTAATATCTCGAGAACCAAATAAAAGAAATGAATAAAATTTCATCGGAATGCTTGGAATATGTTCCTTTTAAAACACATAATAAAAGGAACTTGGCTCTGGACTACTCTTTTAAGTTGGCAAAATGGATCGCTTTGTTACACAATGAATCTGATCCAACTTTGTTCATCAATATTCTTACATAGTAAGAGTATAAACAGTAGCGATATATTGTTGAGCAATTGGTTCCTTAAGCAGTGTTCAAAGCGTCACAAGTGCTGTCTTAGCCAACCTCAGGCTAGTTACCTAACACCTACCCCTTTTGAATCTTGAATTGTTTTTTGATTGCGAAAGGGAAACTTCGTTATTAAATTGATGGGGCCTCTAACCTACTTTTAACTGTCACTCTGCCGCCTGCGACATTCTGGGTATTGCAAACAGTTGGTGCAAAGGAAGTATTAAGGCCTCCAAGTGCCAAGATTGCGCATATTCCGACGCCAAACAACAATGTGTTATTGTCGGTTCACGTCAGTTTCGATGCAACATACATTGCAAATTTAGAAGAACATTGAAGGTCAATAATATTGCACATATGACATACATGATGTGTAACAAAGGAAATGAATTTGAACATTCAGATTGAAGTTCCAGCCAAGTCCAATTTTCAAATATTTGTATTTCACGTTATTGCATTCTATTTGATGTACAAACATGGTGGAAGCAGGCACAGAAAATTGTGACGCCGTCCCATTGCTGGATTCTGTTTTGTTTAGTTCCATGATTTTCAACTTATATTTTGACCTTAACTTGATAAGGATTATCCTTGTTATCAAATAACGTATACACCATAGTGAATAACTTTATTCGAACGCCATAGACGCTTTTGGGTCATCTTAGTTCAAAACTGTACCTATTTCTTTCAAGGCCTAATCCTCTCGCAACAAAAAACAATGTTTTTAGCAGTCCACAGAAATTCAAAAATTTGCAGAGTACTGAAACTCATATTACTCAGCATGTACTGTACTGAGAGGATAATTGTGTCTAGATGAAGATGGATTTTAGACAGTTCATGTAGGGACTTTTCATTAAAAACAAACGTCGACCCTCGTGTGGCCTTGATATCTTTATTTTTTCAGGTATGTCATTTTGACGACTTAATGTTACGTAAAATCATGAACATTCCCTAAATTGAAAATACCATCGGAAGACAAGTAATCACACAACAATGTTATTTTTGGACGTCAAGGAGGTTACTCCATTGTTAAGATCCTGTCACAACGTATACGACGTTTCACTATAGACACCTTCATATTTATATCTAAAGACAGTGTGTTTTATATACGTAACGTAATCCCTGTGAAATATTGCAACAGGACATTCACTTCGCCGCACGTCACTGTTAACCCATTTTTTCACTTAGTTAGATGGAATTTTACGGCCTAGTTTCTAACCAAATGGTTTAAGTTGAGCCGGTCATGGCCTTTTTTCATTTGTGGATCACTCCGTTGTTTTCCCTTTCGTGACCAATACATTCTGAGGGACAATCATAAAAGGTCACACAATAACCCAACTTATAGGCTACGTACAAAATTTACTTCGTACATGTGGCCACTCCCCCTGATGTTTCCTTGAAATCCTAATCGACTTGAAGCAAGTAGCTCAAGATCGAACCCTTCAGGCAAACCGGGAATAATGAATTAATAACTAGTAGCCTCGGGTAGTAGAGCAACATAATTCAGTACCACACAACAGAGAAGTTCAAGGTTTTTTAAAGGTCTGCGTGCAGATAAACTTGGGTACTTATGGCATATTGTAAAAACGGTTCTGCAAATAAGTCAATATTGAAGAAGCACAGCACAAGACAAATTTTTGGCAAGCTTCTATAGATTTATTGGGCAATTTTTATACAATAATTGGGGGAAATGATCTGCCAAACCTTTCGCAATTTTCTCTCTAAACAATTCAGCATGTGCTATGTTTGTTCAACTTTTCTCAAGAGTGCATATAGCAGTAGTTGGCCTATGTACTGTAGGTTATGAACGTTCTTCGGGGCAAAGCTAATAATTTTGGGAATTTTGAAAAATAAAATATTTTGGGGTATAGGAATACTCTCATTCACAGTCACACACAGTGAATTTGCAGCTCTTCCACACTGTTTAACATTTTAGTTCTTGATGGGTTGTTTTCATTGTTTTGTATCGGTTGTAGTCTTTCCTGGGAGAAACATTAGTTAAGGAATTCTGGCTATCGTAAGACAGTTCTTCTCTCTAACAGTGCCAATCGGCCCCGAAATTAAAGCCTTTGAGACGTATTCAGAAATTACGTTTACGGACAGTACTCTTGAAAGCGTTCTAGTGTCCAGAGAGGGTGACGTCCGCCAATTGACATACTTCAACTAAAGCGCGGGCCACAGCTGCAGCAATACTGGATCGGATTATGATCCGATTTCTGTAAGTTTTAGTTAAAATATCATCCATCCATTGAAGAAAAGAACCAAAAATTTGCCACCCTGTGTAAATATATTATTAGTATGGGGTAAATATGAACATGAAACGTAAACTAAACATTTGGTGACGTCACAGTGACAGACAGTTTTCTTTGGAGAATTCTTCCCCTTAATAGGTGGACGTCATGACTTGGCCAGTGTCATCACTTGACCGATTTTTGAACAATATAAACCCCCAAACACAAATTGGTGATCACTGGACCATGTAATCTCTAAAAATGTGGCTTTTTGTCAGTTGCTTAACAAGAAAGGATTTCAAAGCCATGATAAGTTTGTCCAGATTTCAAGGCAGCTGAATCTTTAATGTAGATCGGGCTAAAGGTAGCCGATGAAAGTCCCCTGGCAGTGTTACGTCAGGCTGTCAGGGAACTATTAGCTTAATTTCGAGTTTCATTATAAAAATATTTGCGGCGATACAAATCATATATTTCAACAGGATGGCAAGTTGTGACCTGGATTTTACTATGCCCAACCACTTTTATTGTACTCTGCCCAACCACTTATCCTTAAGGACCGCTGCATCATGGGGTCTGTCATACTTATCCCTATAGAGTGTTTTTCACGTGACGTCATAATTGGTTAACCATGCGAAATGCAAGCAATAAAACAACAGCCATTTCGTCGGTCGTCGGTGTCTTCACAGGTATGTTATAGTACGCAACAGTTTTTGCGAGGCAGTCAAGAAACTAAAGGATGCGTAGCTAGGATTGCGTCATGAGGGGGGTGGTGTCATGAGGAAGGGTTTGAGGCACGACATGAGGGAAAAGCCTAAAGACAGAGAGAAAAACTGCTATTTTAGGTGTTTTTTATATTGCAAGAGGGAAGGTTCTAACCCTCGACCCCCACCCCACCCTCGTGGCTACGGCACTAGTGAACGTTGTAACCTTCACTCTTCTAACGAGTTAAATTTCACTATTTTTTACTTTTTAGAGTGTTTGTAGAACTTTAACACGTGCAAAGCAGCTTTTAAATTACCCTGATTGACCGTTGGAAAACGGAAGGCCTAAATAAAGCGACTGAAGTTTTATTAGCTTGTGAAGCGAAACCACCAATTAAGATGACAAAATATGTTCAATTATCAATCTGTCAAACGTAAGTTAAAAAGACTTTCCATCAAGTGGTCGAAGATGGTGGGGAATGCGCTGCTCAAAACTTTGTACATTGAACTGTAAGAAGCAATCGCAAATTATCAGAGAAAACGAATGGGAAATATGACTGCATGAGTTCTCATCAGTTCCGTGAATAGTAATGTGACCAGGGAGTCGTCCTGACATTGCATGACCAGGGGACTGCAACAGGCGCAACCCAACAGCAAACGACTTCGTTTTTTGTCCCAATAATGTTATGATGCAACAGTCGGGTAGGCCTGAATACAAAGGTTGCATACGATAGCCGCTCACATTACCAAATATTTTTTGTTGATTGTGGTCGGATCTCATGACCATAGGGATCCATGGACAGCGCACCTTTTCAACCTGTGTACCTCTGTCTTAAAGGAATATTCTGGTGGATTTTCGCCTCCCTCTTGAAAGAAAACAAAAATATTCCACACAATGCCCTTCAAACCCTATCTCAATACCATTTTTCTTACTCAAGATATCTCACTGTAAAGGTTGGTTATAGTTAAATACCTCTGCTTTTCAACAAAGTCATAAAAAGGTATGTAATTTGGTCCCATTGCTTCAAATTCCTTTTGCTTTTCTTTATAACTGAACATCCTGTTTGTCCTTGAAATTTGATACTGTTCGAATGTTTGGATATCTTTTCCTGTAGATCTAGCATTACCCTTCACCATACATAGACTACAACCAAAAATATTACTCAATATTGCGTGCAGCGTCATCATAATTATGAATAAATTGAATGCAATACTAAATTAATGTGCCACGACGCAATCACAGATTCCCCATGACGCTTCAAAATCCACGAAGAATTTGAAATTGTTTAAAAATTTGTATCTTCCGAACGCTATAAGCTATCGAGATGCCGTTTTTACCTTCTGAAAAAGAAAAAAAAATTCTGCCTATTTTGAAGTTAACAAATTGTGTCGCCAGAATATACCTTTTAGAACTTAAAAGGGCGAAACTACTACATTACTGTGTACAGACGAATGAAGGTTATGCGCAATGGAACTTACCTCATTCGTCCTGGAAAAAAGTTTTCACTTATTGTGAAAATATTTAATATCGTATGGTCTTACAAACTGACTAAGCTCAAAAAAGACAAAGAAACACCCTTGTAAACTCTGGAGTGTCTGAACGCAGTTGCTCAAAAGATGTTACCAGGAGACCCATGTTATTATATATGCACGTAGTAAGACAGTGATGTCTTCAGATATTACAATAGTTTTGTCTTTAAACAGGGTTATACATAAATTATTCAGACAATATTTTAGGAGGATTATCTTAGAAGAACAATATTTGTAGCTTACAGGCATGTCACACTAAGTATTTGAAAGAACATTGTTGTTTTTGAAGTGATTACAGGATTATAAGTAACGGAAGCTTCCTGGCGTATGAGTAGGCGAATACGGATAAGAATAAATTCTTTAAGTGTTCGTTTCTGAGAAACGATGCATCCGTCGTATTTAAAGTGTTATGAGGGTAGGTCTACTACAACAAGATGGTTTAGTAACTAGAAGACCACTTATGGAGGGAAATTGGCAGCTACTACAACAAGATGGTTGAGTGACTAGAGGACTACTTTTGGAGAGAATAAAGGCATAGTACATTCTCACGGACTTAGCATGTAACGTATACGTCCTATCCGTTAATGGTCGCCAACGGCTGGGAAAAAAGGCGCTAAAAATCGTCTTATTTGACGACGACTGTGCTATATTTTAAGCAAAAGTTAAACTTGAATGGGGAACAATATCATATTCTTGCAATGCGTGAAGTGATTTTGACCTTACCTTGCCATATTTCAAAAATATTTCAACTTTCTTGCAAAATATGGCAATACACTTGAGCAAGTTCAGAATTTAACACAAAAACATAGCAGACGGCCATCTTGGTGCCCTTTTTCTCATACGTATGGTGGCGAAAATTTACCGTGCAGTATGCCCTGTTCATGTATAGGAAGTCCGTGTACATTCTATATATAAATGACTACAAGTAGTTCTCTTAATTGATTGATTTTTTTAGAGTTTTATGTCTCAACTTATAAAATTCTAGCTGCGCTGGATTATAGGGCTTCATTGACATGCTGATTTCCGAATTGCTCATTTCCAATAAAGCTTTTACAGTATTACTCCTTTTTTTTGTAAAATTGGCAGCTGGAATTTCGGTGTTTGACTTGTTACTTTACAGTTGCATGTAAACTCAGTATAAGCTTTACCGTACCTACTACGAAGCCATTTTTATTCTGACCACTAAAATAGCCACCAAGTCACCGTATTAAAGGAAAAATGGTTACATACGTGTAGCCACAATCGGATCTGGTTTTCTAACAATTTAATGCAAAACTGCAAAATAGCATTTGTAGACTTTACCCGAAATGCAATATAGCTGCCGATATTTTCATTATAAAATTAAATTTCTTTCTTACAGTTTACTGTAGCTTACATAATAGTTACCACGCATTGACATTGCAATGCATGCATGTCATTTGGTCCAGTTTTATGTCAGAGTAGAGTTTTTGTCTTTTAAGCTCAACGAATGCTTGCAAATGAATGTCCATAGATCTATACAAAATTAAGGAAACGTTTATAGATTTGGTACTCTCATAGTGCCTCAAACAAGCGTGTCAGTTCAAATATCTCCATGGTTACCTGATGTAACCAGGGTGATTTCTACAACTTTCTTTCATCATTTTATCATATGTGCGAGAGATACACTAATTTGGTATAAAATGGACTCTGACAGATTACGGTTGAAAATTCCTTAGTCTCCTACGATAGAGGTCCTACGTGTGACGTCACTACACAATTCTGACCGACAGAGCAATATGTTTATATATTGGTATGCACCACGGACTTCCTATACATGGACAGAGCATACTGTACCGTAGATTTTCGCTACCGTAGTGTGAGAAAAAGCGCACCAAGATGGCCGTCTGCAATGTTTTTTGTGAAAGTTTGGTCTTGCTCAGGTATGTCACAATATTTTGCAAGAAAGTTGAAATATTTTTGAAATATGACAAGGTGAGGTCGAAATTTACTTCTCGTATTGCAGGAATATGATATTGTTTCCCATTCAAGTTACACTTTTGTTTCAAATATTACAGCGTCGTCAACAAGTCACACAAATTATAGCTTCACGGCGGCCATCTTGGTGAGCCTTTTGTGTCCCAGCCGGTGGCGACCATCTACAGATAAAACGTACACGTTACATGCTTAGTCCATGAATATAAGTCTGTGGT
Organism: Holothuria scabra; assembly: GCA_037179385.1. Taxonomy (NCBI): domain Eukaryota; kingdom Metazoa; phylum Echinodermata; class Holothuroidea; order Aspidochirotida; family Holothuriidae; genus Holothuria; species Holothuria scabra. The sequence continues at coordinate 23,411,591 of CM074181.1, forward strand.
GTGCACGCTTAAACATTCCGGTGTGGACGATGTATGGGTACTAGTTGCCAAGATGAATCGACTCAAGGTTTTACAGATAAAAATATGCTATGTCTAGATAACTGCCTGTACCTTTTAAGACTTTGGGTACGAGTTGCCACTTAAAGATGACATGTCGTCTCATGAAAAGGCATTAAACACCATGCGAATTCAGGATGACGTCACAAAATACCCTTGATTGTTAACTGATTGGACGCACCGTCGATAACGCGAAGTTTTCGTTACGCTGTCACACTCCCCCAGCAAGCATGCATGTGAAATGTCTTTGGTTGTCGGAATATAGTATATTCACAAAACTGAACTGCCAGCATCAATTCACTAATGTTATACACAGATGACATAATATCTTAGGAAACATTGAACAAGAGCCTAATGGGCACTGTGGTTCCTTGCTGGATATTATAAGAACTGTACAGCCAGTCTGTAAAAAAGAGCTAAGCAAAAGTCCATACTCAATGTTTGTAACATCTTCACCAGGGGTATTTTAGTACTAATATTACATGAAATCAAAGATTAAACTTCTGTGGCCTTACTGACATTCAACTTTTGTAATGCTTGGTGATCCTTCAAAAACACAACCTCATTTCCATATGTATTTATGCTTGTAATCAAACTTGATATTATCACCAATAAACAGTACACAATGTGGTCAGAAAGAGAGAGAAAAACACCCATTGTAGTTTTCTCACAAGTTATTTTTTACCTGCTCTCAAATAAAACTTGCTATTACTTTAAAATAATCTACCATTTGTCCTGTTTGCTACCTCTATACAGAAAACAGGGTTTATTCAGCAGTTAAGCAGAAAGCAAGTGATTAATGAAGTGTGATAATAGAATGAGGATTAGGTTACCCCACAGAGCACAGCAGTATTAAAGAGACATACTGCATAATCCATGCATTGCTTCCACTGGCAGAGAGACCAGTTTAATGCAGAGTGACCTGTGCTCAGTGAAATCTACAGATTTCAGTTATTGCCCTCTTAAAACTTTGAATGATCCAAAATATGTGTACAACCCGAAGGAATCATTACTGAATGAACATAGAGGACAAATTTCTAAGGTGTTTGGGTGCGTAAGCATGCAAAACCAGGTGAGATAAAAAATCCATTGAAACTATCTTTATCTAGCTAACAAGATTTTCTAAATAACATTTCCAGCGGTTGACCTCCAATGACCTTGATGACCTTTGACCTTAACCAAACACAGATTGATTTGAAATCTGTCCTCTGTACCTTAACATACTGTGTTAAAACGTTTTTCAGTGTTTGACCCCTGGTGACCTCAGATGACCCCTTGACCTTCACCGAACATATCCAATTTCATTCTTACACCATAACTCATCCACACACCAAGTATGACATCTATCCAAGTTTCCTAACTAGAAATATCGTGTTGAGAAGGTTTTTAGTTTTTGACCTCTGGTGACACCAAATGACCTTTGACCTCCACCAAAAACGATAGGGCACATCTTCTCCCTATGACGAATCTATGTACCAAATCCAAGTTCCATCCAACCTTCCCTTGTTGAGTTAGAGCGTACCGAACAAGTGTCACACACACACACACACACACACACACACACGCACACGCCAACCTGACTACATAGATTCCTTTGCTACCGCAAGGAACCAAAAATGACCAGTAAAACAAGGAACCAGTTCTGTCAACTCCGTTTATACGATGGGATCGCCTATACCGAAGGAACCAAAGGACACGAATCAACGGACACCAATTCATGAATAGGTATTTGAAATACAAAGTATGTTAAATTCAAATTTAGTTGAAATATTTAATCAAGCGTATAAAGGAATCAGACCTATAAAGGAGTGTTTAGAAATTATGCACTCACAAAAAGGACTTATTGTAATGTACCTTGGCAAAAGAATAATAGAAGACATTTACCTGCTGAAGTTATACATATCTGTGCTCTGCTATCAGAGAAACTTGGGAAAGCAGAACCCCGAAAACAGAATAGCAAGTGCATGACCAATCACATAACCACTTCCGCGTTGCAGGATCCAAAACGCAATAGTTTCAGCCTGGCGAGGACGTAAGCGCGACGACGCTAGCTGTGGTCTAAAACTCCCCGTCGTCCTGGCCTCGTCTTGAAATCTAAAGCTCCCTATTATACTGCAACGAATCGGTTCGCCCATCAAAGTTACGACACGGGTAATCTGTGACGTCATCCAGTATCCGCCAAGGATTCTATTGCATTTTCAAGAGCCGACAGGTCATCTTTAATATGCGCTTCGAAGCCAACTTACCGTAGGATATTTCGTAACTCTTATCCTGTTCGCATCAGATAAGTAGGCCTGCGTATAACTTATTCTAAAAACACTTTGGTCAAATTCACCACATACTCGGTCATTTTTGCACCAAAGCACCAAGCGAAAAGTGGTTAAATAGTTTGACTAAACTATATTGGGAAAATTTGACCAAGGGGTGGGCAAATTTGATCAAAATTACTTACAACTATTTCAGTAATTTTGAATCAGTGTATAGCTGAACCAGTGTGTAAATTTGACCGATGTGTTTTTTAGTATACCGTAATCCTATACTCTTAAAAATGGTATAATTAGGGCGTATCACTAACGAGAAATCCCTATTTCAATTTTAACAAATTTTTGACACTCCTATCAATTCCATAACTGACTTGCCAGCTGCTAGTGCGCTAGCCTAATACTCGACCGAAATTGTGACGCCATGACATAATAGAAGAATTTTCAGGTAGGATTTTTTCCAACCTCTAGGAGCTTGTGCCAGCAGCTCAACAGTCATATTCTAGTGTGTAAAAGCAGTCAATGATGATTTTGATTTATGCGAAAACTTTGCAACTGTCAGTGAATCCAGCTCATGCGCCCAGACATGAATTATGTCGACACTTGTCGAAGCTTGGTAACATTTATTACTTTACTTCAGAGAATATCAGAGCTGGAGGACCTTTGTCCACTTTTCTAAAGTGTTAAAATGAAATTCTTCCATCCTGGGGTTCACAACTAAGTCATTTTTCTTCAATGTAAGAGTATTAAATGCATAATTTTGGCCTAAGTTTATCAGTTTTGTTGAACACCTAAGATTTTCTGAGTTCAGCAAAACAAATAGGTCAAACACTCAAACTAAGTGGGTTTCAGTTTTCGAAATTTTTATTAGTAAAATGTCGAATGGCCTTTTAAAATGATCAACCCAATTTCTCAAAAACGTTTTTGAAATGCTGGCCTATATAATACACTACAGTGAAGGTCTCTTGTAGAGTAATAATACATTGAAGATACTGAACAAGATGCTTCATTCGAGTTTGTCAGAAGCAAAGAAAATATTTGCATATTATGGTTACAGGAAGGTGCCCTCAATGTATTTTTGCCATTTGAAAAGTTTCTTCTTCTTTAACTAGATTTTAAGCAGTCAAACATTGTGAAGTAGAATATATCACGAAGTTTTCTTATAGAAGCATCATGATGCTTCTCATAAAGGATGATACAGTCACTCACAAACTGATCATCAAAATTCTATCACATTTGACAATTGACACACATGGAAAATCTCTCCGCGTTCCTGACCTAAGCCTTTATCTGTTTTTGTGTTTGTTTCTTCTTACAGATTCAATTCTAGCACGTACACCAGATAACCACCAAAATCGATAAGCAGAGATTTCGACCTAAAGATATCCGAAGTTAGGCTTCACAATGAACTCAAGCACTGGCATGATTACATAGCACGTACGTTTTGTATCATCATTCTTGACTGAACGTTGGAAGTAGTGGAATAGTTATTCCGCATGACCAGAATGATTATTAGACTCACTTAATTTTAGTATCAATGTGAATTCGTCTCCTCTTGGGGCATCCGCATTGTTTCTCCAGCTACTTTATTTCTCTTTTTTTGTAAACCTAACAGTGCGATCTAAAAAAGAACAATCAAAGGTATGCATCGGTGGTGCGGGCTTCGACAAAAACGGCTCTCAATCCATTTCGCCTTTAGTGACATGTTCAAGATGGCCGAGGATCAAGTTCTAGTCTTGGCGTTTATTTTTAAGCAGGGAGGTGTTAAGCTGTTGTAAGCTGCTGCCAAAAGGTTGTGATGCTTAATGGCTTCAAGTGTGGAGTCCTAACATGGTTAGACACTTGGTAATGAAGTTCCAACCACCATGAACCTTATTATGGCTCCCAAAGACAAAAAATTTCATTCGCCTGACTGCACAAAATGCAATTCCTATACAGCACCGTTGGCTAATGTACATTTACTATCTGATTTAGGTCGAGCAGTTACGTATTGGTTAATTTGTTTTCTTAACACCACTTAAAAAATTCTTACGGAAAGTTTTTCTACTTTGACAACCTCTTAAACAGTTGTTAGTGAATCCTGCCCATAGCTCTAGTTCGACAAGAATGTAACGATAACAAATGCACTACGTTGCGAGCACACATTCGGCGAAGTACTGATAAGGTTTAATAAATATATTGTAATTTGTAAACGTCCTTCAGTTTCCATCTTAAATGTACCGAAAGGTGATGAAAAAAGCAAACATTCAGCCTCTTGCTATAAAGTATATAGCCACAGTTGTAAATCAATTTTCTTTGTCAAACAAGGAAATTTTCCTTTGATTTGGCATCCATTTACCTAATTAAATCAGTCCGCATTTCCGTTAATTTGTGCAAAATTTATGGAAAGGTCAGCTTTGCCTCAGCTCATCGTTTACCAACCAAAGGTATAGGTGCCACTGATATAATAATTGCGACATTTGATGTTTATATTTTTCTAGACCTTGTCCTTGGCCAAAGACGGTGCGGGGATACTTGTAAACTAAGGCTAAGTAAGGTACACCGATTCATTACGCAATGGTAATATGAAGTTTCAACAAAAAAGAAAAAAGTCAGATGGCGCTTAATACTTCCCCTCCCACTGCCCTAGACGTTTTACAAATCAGTTTTCAGTTTACATTTTCAGACTGAGCTGGTATATGCTTTAGCGTTGCAAAACTTTGAAGTACTTCTTTCGTGTGTTGTTAACATCTTAAAGTTTCATTTGGCGCGAAATTGATTAACCACAATTTGTTTTTTTTTTCGTTGTCCTGAAAAACATGTTGACTCAAAACTGGGTCAAGGGGAACTGACTGAAATAGCTGGGTCAAATAATGACACCTGAATGGGTAAGGTGATATCCGACTGAAATATCCAAGTCTGCGATTGACTTAAATTGGGTTGAAATTCGAGTCAAAATTTTTAAGTTCCCTTGCGACCAAACTGTCTTTAAAGAGTGCATGTGAACTAATTCAGAGGTAGCAACATCAACTTCAACCTATAAACAACTTCTTGTTATGACTTAACTGTTACCCTACCCAACTTACGGTTTGCAATGTTCATACGGTCATTTTTATTAACTTGTTATTCCAATATTTTCGGAAGGATTGAAGTGGAATCACATAAAGAAGATTCTGATTTCATCTCTTTAAAAACTTGGCTTGGATTTTTTTTGTCTTTATGCTAAACTTTACACTCACTCATTATCAGAAGCAAACTGTAATTTCATTGCTCAAATGCATATTTTCCCAATGGGTCCTAAAATCTGCTAGCAGGCGTGATCAATGTACAAGCAGTAATTTCAGTTTTAGACTTTATTTTACATCAATAACAATCACAGTATTTGTTTAGATTCGAATGTCTCACCAACGTGAAACTTCGTGCAGAGATTTCTAAATCTTGCTTAAGTTATTTCAGAGGAAATACTATAAAGCAAATACACTTGGAGTAATTTGAAGTGGCAATCAAAGTTTTGTAAAATTATATGAACCCTTTGTTCCAACAAATCGTTCTTTATTCTTTGTTAATTATTTACCAGAATCATCGAGAAGAGGATTTTAAGTGAAAAGAAACGCTTTACTTAATTCTGTGTTAACTACCTGTTAAAAGGGAAATTTTGTAATATTTTTCGGGCAAAAAATGCAGTGAAGACAGCTTCATCCATGTGGTGACCACTCACAGCTCCGGACCATGATGTTCGATAATTTTGTGTTAACTTTCACCCAACGTATGATTGTGGTGCAGAATTAAAGTCGTTAAAACTAGCCTTGTAAAAACAAAGTAGGATTTCCCCTTTAAACAACCAATGCGTTTTAAAGACTACGGTCACGATGTCTTGTGTCTCGTAGCTCTAATGAAATATGAAATGAGCAGGTAAGGCCTGTATCCGGTATATGTATGATATACGGGTTAAATCTATCAGATTTTCCAGTTCCCTTCTCGAGCAATTGATTTTATGACGATTTAAACGAATTTCTCCCCGCTAAGAACGATTTGAACTCTCTGCTGAGCTTAGCCGATATTTTTAATGGTGAAGCGTCAATCAGTATCTTTTGAGAACGGGTTTTGTCCACATGCATGGTACAAAATGCTTGAGGGTTGTTTTAACAAACAGCGTAATTAGACGAGAAGCATGTTATCTACTATAGATAATAGAGCTACTGTTAATGGCGTTGGCATTTATTTGATGTGTTCTGTCAGAAGAGTCTTCATACCAGCTCCATGCAGTAATATCTTCGTAACAGTAATTCTTAGCAACGGATGGAAAATCATATATTATTTCGGTAAAGAATAAAATATTTTCTTAGTGGTGGTAAAACGTGGGCAACCTCTAATGTTTTATTTTCTTTTAGTCAACGATGACGAAAAATATACCTTAAGTTTATCAATGAAAAACGTATTTGTATGGTTCTGTGCTAATTTATGGCTAGCTTAAATTTCTACGCAGATTTTAAGTTCCTCCGGATTCAGTTGGTCTACACTACAGTGACTTCAAGAATTAGGTTATAAACACACGAGGCAAAATATTTCTCGTATCTCACTCCATGTCACCTTTTTCTAGGAAGAAATATTCGAGTTTTGGTCATGGTTTATTTTATGACTTACAATAACTATTTTGATAAATTTACCAAGATGAATGTGATATGTTATCTGCCATCGATAGATATATAAATCCCTCTTTTAGGGTAAAATTAGGCGCAAATATAAATTTGAAGTGTCAATTACAATCGAAGAGGAGTGAATTATTCAGCGTTTATAGATCCGTCCCCAATATCACTTTTTTAGATTTCGAGAATAGTCTGTATAAATGAAATTTGATATTTACAAGTTTACACTTACCACAATACCGGCCCAGTACGGTGCATCGCGATGCCATACTGACGGTGTCATTAATAACATCGTTATTGCCACGACAATAATAGTTAATCCAACCAAAATCTGAAGTGTCACCAACACCATCGGCAAAGAACAGCAGTCCAACATGTATTTCTGATTTCGGTTGCCACTGTCCGCAGACATCGGTTCCGATACCGGAAAATGTATCTGTGTCGAACCGTTATCCCCCTGTTCCGATAATTCTTTGAGCGGTGTTGATACACTCTGGTCCGGATGAAAGTATCGCAATTCCGGCAAACTGGAGCTGCGTGAACTGCGAGAGGTTCGGGGAAAAGACATGGCCGGTCCCGTGGACCGGGAGCTGTTAGACCCCTCATAATCGGGCATTACTACTACAGTGCCACCCTAAACCGACTGATACATAGCCAAAAAGGAACTGAAATTATCGTATTTCTCCTTTGTGCTTTTGCTGGTTGCCTATATTTATATATATTCAGCTTTCGATGAGTAATGTATCCCCTGTAGATGTCAGCACGTCACAATTCCTTATGAATAATTCCTCCATTCCATTACAAAGATTTATCTCGTTTCCTTACATTCAAACACTGACTAAACTAGAGGAGAAGGATGACATAAGAGAAAAAATTTCCAAACACCAGTTTACATTGAAAACTGTAACAGAAATAAAAAGGGAAGGTACATCCGTTAAGTAGAAGAAAAGACGTGTACGTTTCAATTGATTTCGCTTAAAGACTGTATTCCGAAATAGATTCCTTGCAACTATTTAAAAGGCGATCGACAGCGTCATAAATTCTTGTTGTTGCTTGAAGGCTTCAAAAAATTTTATCCGTGCTGCTCCGCGGTGGAATCATACAATATACCTCTTTCACGACGATCAAAACACCTAATAAGCACGATTTCCCCATTCTGTCTGAGATTTCAGAACCACGCTTAAATTATGTAGGATGCACTCACTGTCTCACGGTAATAGAAAATAATTCATGCCCAGAGCTCAGTTAATTACTGGGGGCAGATCGCTTCGCCCAAAACAAATAGAACTCTGCTAATATCCCGGCGGATCTCAAGTGGCGTCAGGCGTATCTCTACAGCTAATGACATGTCCGTGGGATCGAATAAGAGTTGCATGCGTTTTCGTCGTACTCACTCAACTCTTGACTGACCATTAACGTTACCCAAAAACAACGTAGTCTAAATGAAATTCCTCTGCCTTCCTCCCGACGTTCATTGCTCTTGTAGACGTTACCATAGCAATCACTTGTAGATTTTACTCGGTGCAGAAGGGGCAAACGGCAATAGAAATCGGTGATGTTTAACACTTCCTTTTGGAAGATATCCTTTTCTACTTTAGCCGAGTCCTCGAGCAAACAAAACTCGTCTTCCCACGAGAACGAACTCAGAAATGGTTTTATAAGTTTTGGTCGTGGTGCGTCCCACTTGATGTAAAATCCATCTAACCTTTCCGCTAATCTGGTGGCATAGACGCTGTCGTTCATCAAGTGAATGCTCTGTGTGGTAAAATTGAAACTCTAGCCATTAGCTATTGTCTTAAAATGAGGGCAGCACGTTTAAATATACAAAATAGAAACGCGGAGTATTCATTTTCCTCCACTAAATTATGTTTTCCTTATTCTTTGAACACCTTTGTTAACTTCAATTTGACAGAGAAAAATTTTAATATGTGATCTATATGTTACATGGAATAACTAAAATTGCGAAATTTCAAAGTTGGAGCCCAATTGAGCAAAAATGAATGAAATAGATCGGCAAATACCTCATTGATTCACTTTGATATTTAGTGTGAAACAATTTCGTCTAAAGGGTTCGCAGCTTTCTGTATGATTCTGACTTTTTCGTAGATATAAAAAAGACGCATCGGGATACTTGTCAATTCAGAAATATGTTAAACTGTCACGTGCGCATCACGTGCAATCAGTGGCGTCAATCTTTACTCGAATGTAGGGGGGGGGGGGGCAGGCCTCTTCCGGCGATTATTGTAGATTTCTAAAGTCAATGGATGTATTTTAAAAATTTGAGGGAAACGTCTTCCCAGGATTGATGCCCTTCAGTGGAATCAATCTGTATGGGCGCGGGCTAAATAATGGATGCGCAAAAATTATGAGCATCATTTCCATATCGCGCCGATAAAATATAAACCGACGAGGAGCCCCGATCTCCTATTCGTTGAATAGTTCGACAACTGCGTTAAAAAATGTGGTTAAATTTATAAACTGCGTTTTGAAACTATAACTATATCAAACAAAATTCTATTGTTGTCTTTTTTTCCTTTCCAAACATAAATCGCAAATTATGTGCAGCATCAACATGAATGCCATGTCATCAAAGTAAGGTTCAATTTGAACCGGGTGTTTTAAAGGCCTAACTCTCACCCCAAACTGTTCCAATGCTCATATTAACCTACCTTACTTACTTAAAGGGGGGGGGGGTTAAAGCAAAAATTCCATTTTTACATGTGAAAGAAGAACTACTCAGTGTGGTGAAATTTTTATCCAAATCGAATATGTATTTCTCGAGATATCAGCAAATAAATTTACTAGATATGTGTTCCAAAGTGATCTTAAGGGCAGCAGATACGATTGTACTTCCTCACATTGAAGGAATGCTTTGTTTTCCTTTGTTTTTTCAGGCTGCGTGTTGACCTTGATGTGCCACAGGAATAGGACTTTTTCATGGTTGTTGCAAAGTTTGAAAAGTTGTCATGCTTCTCGTGCAGTCACATTTTGATCTTTATGTGACTGTTGGGGGAGAAAGTAGGTTGCAAAGCTCAGGGAAAAACAAAAGACTGTCCTTTAATGAGAGGACATGATGTCTTATGTGCTTGCTTCAAGTTCACTGTTTGTTGAAAATGTGACAGCTCAGTTTACTGGCTTATATATTGAGAGCCACACATCCGATTTCAATGCAATTTCACCAAAATGCTTAAAATAAGTACCCCTCTAAATTATTTTAACTTGTCTTCTTTTAGGAGCGATGCGCACTGTTTAACAAAAAAAAAGTTCCTAACTGGCTAACGAAAGCCTAATCCCTAACCCTAACAAAGAATACAATCGATACAATACAATGGCAACAACCAATAAAGAAACCTCTTGTTAAACTGTGCGTATCTACCCTTCATTTAAGCCCCTCCTACAATTCAACTGTCTAAAATTCATCCTCTTTCAGACACAATCTTAGTTTATTGCTTCGAGGTGAGTATACAAGACCCAAAAGTGTAATCAAAACACTCTCAGTTCAATGCCTGCTGTGTGACTTGGGCTTCGGTATGTTTTTTTTGTCTTTTTATTTTAACTAGCTGCCAATTGAAGAGCTTTGCCAGTTGAGAATTTCTGTGGACTAGGCTGCAAAAAATGTGATTTGGGATGATACACTCGTAATTATACTATACGACTGTACGGATATCTAATATCTTGGCCGACTTAAGTCATGTACTATATACTATGTGAAACGTCATTGATCAGGTTATAGCTCTCTCAATCTTTATGGTCCCTACAGGGAACCGAAACTCATGAGATCTGTCCATTAAGATAGCCCATCTCATTTAATGCATTTGTTAATTGTCCCCTCTTTGTAGACAATGTGTTGCGGCTTTAGCTGGTTTGTGTCATCTTGCATGAAAGAGACTTTATCAAGTAACAACGCGTTGTTTTTATTCGTTATTGGTCATAAATTTCCCAAATATGATAGCGCAGTCTACACGCGAACTGTGGTAAAATTTAGTTTTAAATATTAGGCCTTAAAACTTAAATATCTCGATAGCTAGACTTTTTATAATTTTTATAATAAAGTTATTTGGGAATAGATTGGACACAATTGGTCTAAACATGAACAGAAGTTAAAAGTTTCATGGTGTAGCCTGAAGATTGCAGGAACAGAAGAAGAATCCTTGTCACTAATCTATATTTGAGATCTCGTGGTCTCGGCTGGATTCGATTTAAAAATAATCAGGAACAAAGATTTATCGACGGTGATTCCGAATCTTTCAGTCGGCCAAAGTTTGGAAATTTCAACCCCTGGCCATAATTCTGATCCAAAAGAGTAAAAATTTAGCCAGACAAAATACACTGTAAACATTACGTTAGATTTACAAAACAAACAAGAATGAAATAAAAAAGATTACAGGAAAGTTCTGGAAACTTATTGCCCGACCTGTTTCGTAATCTTTTACAAAAGTCCTCCTGACCCTCTGGCAAAGGGTCGTTCAGTGAAACCAAAACTTTAAACTGCATCCCGAAAGAGCTATTAAACCAACTAAAGGACAACACTTGACCAACCTCATGGCCCTATGACAATTTACATTTTTGTATATCTCAATCATTTACGTTCTGTAAATTTACAACGATTTTTGAATCATTTTTTACAATGCATGTATATGAATTGGCCTATTTGCGTCGTTGCATACATATATGAATGTATTGTGCAAAATTTCCACATGTGAAAAATTATTCAACCCCATATTCTTTCTACACACTATTCACGGTATAATTTAGGACCCTACCAGTGGTGTAGCTACCGATATAAAGGACTCCGACGGACATGCTGACGGAACATCTCCACCACAAATCCATGCTTCCTCGTTGGAAAAGTAAGACAGTGCCGAGGGAGAAAATTCACAAAATGTCCCCACTGCAGAGGAAAGGTTTGTGACCCTCTCTGTGTAGACTCTAAACTCAGTTGGGTAAATAATAATCTAAAACATAGTCACGTACTTGACAATACAATTTGCACACGTTTTTCCCAAGATTGGGTAAAACGTATCTAAATTTATTGAATTAACGGCAGAATTATGTGTTTAGATACTACTTGGCTACTTCTTGGCTGACCACTATTGCAAAACATTAACCCAATTTCACTTTTGCCACATACGTGACCAGTGGTTGGTGAAGGTTTTAACCAACTGTTTTTAGCGTGTACCGTATTTTCCCAATATTTTATGTTTCAGTTACGTCAAAATAGACCGACTATATGGTCAAGTGCTTTAGACCATCTGACTTGCAGCCGGGAGGTCTAAAGTTCAAATCCTGGCCGGGTCATACCAGGGAGGTGTTAATCCGTACTGCAATTGTGCGCGATGCTCAACATGGAGGGGGGAAAACAAGCCAGTGAATAAAGACTAAAAAACAAAATAAATAATAACATGGCCGGCCCAAGTTTAACCAATTTGTTAGAAACTGAGCCGCAAAACCTCATCTTATTTAACTTACAAGAAATCGAGTTCTACGACATTCGTCAAGAGAGATAACACGTGATGTTTTGTGGACGATGTATCTCATGTTAATATCATGTCTAGGAAACCGTGTCTATCAACCCGTCCGTGATGTAACAAACACGGAACATGTTTGCCGAAACGACAAGACCGTAAAATATGAGATACAAGTACGCACCAGAGAGTGAACAGTTTACATTAAAAGACTTATTTGTTCGTTCCAGTTGTGAGCTCGAGCAGCAAAACTTAAAAGGGGACACAAATTGCTTGTTAGTGAATTCTTGGTTTGAAATATTGCCTCTTATTTCGTTCGTCTTTAACCAAATAAAAATTAATGAGCCATTGGGGCCGAAAGGGTTCGCTCACAAAGGTTTTGATTGATCGCGGGTAACTGATAAAAGGTTTGACAATATCCTTGTGATGTTTTTCACAGTCCGAATTATTGTTTTTATATCTTCCACGGAAGACTGATCAGCATACATAGCGCTTGCTTTTACAAGTTAAAGGACATATGAGGTCTGACAAAATTTAAAATACAATATGATTTATTAAAGGGCATAAGAAGTAACCTCAAACTTATTTTGAAGTTACAGCTTAATCTGAAGAGTTTCTTATCGTTTCTTTCCAATTAATTTTCATTTTATTTTAGGATATGGATATTGCATATTCAGTGAAAAATAATGAGTATCGTTTCGTGAATTAATCACAATTCAGTAAGTTAGTTAGATGGATTTTTACGGCCCAGGTTCCAACGTACTGGTTCAAGTCGAGCCGGCCACGCCTTTTTCCTTTTGTGGCTCACTGGCTTGTATTCCCTACTCCATTGCTTAAGCGGAGCATCACGAACAACGGCAGTAGGTTCCATTTTTAGAGTCTTTGGTGTGACTCGACCTGGGAATCGAACCCGGGCCTTCCACGTGAGAGGCGGATGCTCTACCGTTAGGCCAAACACGTAATTCAGTAAAAAAAAAAATGCCATGTGATTCTGTGGGCCCACAGTAGACTGTTACACTAATGCAAATTGAGAATGTTCCCTGGAAAATACAGATACCTTGTTATATAGAGATATAACAATGTATCTGTTCTTTCCACACTTAAAGAACTTTTGAAAAAAAATTGTTTAAAATGTAAGACACTATTAAAATTGCGCAAAATTTGACACAAATTCAGTTGAAGTACTCACTTATGTTGAGTAGGAGTACTCATTTTCATGAGTATCCTATTTTTAAACAAAATTGTGTGAATATTTTTGAGTGTAAACTTTTGATTGAATGGGTTTTTTTTTTTTATTTTCATTGTTTATTCCAAATTATTGCCTAAATGTTTGCATGTGGGCCAATCAGGTTGACCAATGACATATGGGCAAATTTTCATTGCGAAGTAACGCCCACTTGTAAATTTATTTTTACTGTTATCATCCATCTGCATGAGACCAGTAAAACTGGCTAACGAAAGAATATATTCCTAACCTATCCCCTAACATTAAAAAGAATACAACCGACACGATCAAGTGGTAATAGCCAATGAAGACGAAAACATTTAAACAGTGCGCATAAAGCGAATCCATCTAGAGGTATGGTTGTTTTGCCCGCCGATGTCAGACCCAGAATAACACAGGCCCCAAACTTCGCAGCCGGCCCTATAGAGCATATAGTTTTTAATCTGTGTTTTAATTTGTCGGCTACATTGACCTTTCATGAATTTGAAACGGATCATGAAAATACCTACTGGAAGGTTTATGTAGGCAGATAATATTCCCGTGACCTCATAAAAGTTTTTTCATGAGTTCTATTTCAGCCATGTTTAAGGAAAACCCCCCATATGTACGCTCAGGCCCGCCCTCAGACATGACGGTTGCTATAACACCTTGTAGTAACGTGCCTGAGAACTATCTACAAATATATGTGTACGGGAGATCACAAACTGTATTGAGGAAATAACACACGTTTCGCAAAGACGAGTGCAAGCAGCAAAGTGATGGTCAACCTGGATCAGTAAATTTATTTTAAAAAATAAGTCTCAGAGTAGGAACAACTGTTTCAGGAGTAGGGGGGAATGTCGGGGCAAGGTGGGGTGGAGGCAAATTTTCTGACTGGAAGAAAATGCCCCTATCCCCATTTGGTCTCGCCACTGCTTTTACGCTTTCGGGAATAAGTATGCTGATGACAGCCTCCACATATACTGGTTGTACTTTAACAGAGTTTTGGCTCTTAAAAACAACTTGTCTATCAGTGTACATCCATTGTGAGACCATGAAAGGAAGTGAGGGCGGAGAAAGTTTTAACGGGTCACATTTTTAAGGGAGCAGTACATTTATAGGGGATTTGTCGCCATGTTATAAAACGATGTTTGTTAAATAACTCAGCAAAAAATAAAAATACAGAGGGGTAACAGAAAAATCGCTGCCAACTTTTGAAACTTAGTTGTTAGAGCTTTTTCTGTAATCTTTACATTCGTCTTTCTTCTTGTCCTGTTCATTCACAACAATTTTTACACAGTAATAGTTTTTATAAAAAAATCGTGATCCACGTTCTATATGTCAAACTTAAACACCTTCGAAAACAGGCATAATACTCTACAAACATGCCGTGACGATGTTGATCTACTGGGGTGTCTATGTTGAAAATGCAACATAGAAACCCCATTAGAACAAAGGCGATGTGGGGTGTTACTGGTATCGGAGTTTGTACATGATCTATGCACTCAAATGAACTATGCTTTCATTGTGTTCCCCTCTTCGTAAATAGCAATTAACACATGCTTGACTGACCTGCCAGCTAATCCCAAATGTTACGTAACTGTTACTGTATTTGGATATATTTGATACTGTTGGCAATCAATTAATGTAACGTGAAACGTGACCGTATCACGTGTGTATGTTGTGAAATTCATTTCCTCCTTAAAGAGATAAGAGGTAATCAGTAGTATAAGGAAGATACAACAAAAAGTAAGAATGAGCGTTACATCATGTAAATGATAGTGCAATGTACTAATTTACCTCATGTTTTATCATAAAGGCAGACTTGAAAGGTTAAAGCCACTAAATTTGTAGACTAATTACACTTAAAGCGATCAACCAATGTCATCCCTCAAGCATTTCCCGTGAGAGAACAATCATCAATTTCGCGCGACAGTGTAGCATCGAAACGTTTTCCGAATTATTCGATACATCGTTTAGGCTACCCATACTGCGCTCTTTGTTAGTTGTAACTACGCCGTATCTCAAGGCCAATTAGCAAATGCCACGAATAATGAGTTCTTTCATTCTTCTCTTAATTGTTATCGCTAAATTGGCAAGTTATGTCGAAACATTGCTTGATTATTATCAATCAAAATTTCTCTTTGCTTTCCGAACTTTCTCTCATCCTTCGCTCTCCTAACAATAACAGAAGTACAATGACACGAGAGATGTACACGGTACATCACATCCGAACAGATCAAGTATTTACACTTTAATACGGCTTTCACAAAGGACCTTCATAGCTTCAGAAATGACGTCAAACTGACGTCATCCTGATACAACAATCGTCAGCTGTTTGTTGCAAGTTTACATTACAGAAAGGAACAAAAATAACATTTACGAACAGGCCATAACAGGCAGTCGATGAAACACCGATGAACTGAGGACGCCTTTAGCTGACTGACCTTGTAACAGAAATAATTATGTGACTATGATGACGTAGACATTTCAGAAAGTAAAATTAATTTAAAGGGGTAAAGTAAAGCAAAAATTAAAATTTCATTTTCATGTGTAAAAAACAAACAAAATCTACTTAGTGTGGTGAAACTTCCATTCAAACTGGACCAGTATCTCTCGAGATATCAGTCAATGAAGTTACTACATTTGTGTTCCAAAGTGAACAGCAAAGCTTATATCATTTCCTCACATTGGCTTTGATGCTTCTGTTACGTTGACCTTGAAGTTATGAAGTTTATAGGAATAGGCACTTCCTTTGGGAATACAAAGTTTGTTAAGTTTCCATGCACCGTGCAAGCGAATTTTGAAAATATGGGATTTTTGAGGAGAAGAATGATTGTAAAGTTTGAAGAAAAACAAAAGACTGCCCTGCATTAACAGATTAATTTGAGGATATGATATCATATGTGCTTGCTTTAATTTCACTTATTCTTGAAATGTGACGCCTTTACCTGCTCACTGATTTCAATACAAAATTTCACCAAAATGCTTGAATAACATATCAAAACTTGATGTGACGTTAAACCCGTCTTTTTGGGGGAAAAAGTCATCCCAAATTGTAGTATATACCCAACTTCATCAATGGTCCTGGAGGGTTATGTGACAAATATTTTCTTACTGAAGCGTGACTTTGTAACCCTGTAACCTACATTGAATATAGCATTTATGTCCTGAAATATCGTCAAAAACACCTAAATAGATTGTTACACGAAACCTGTGGGAATAAGCTCTTCCTTCATGATAAATTCCGGACGATAACTTACGTGCCCTTCACGCTGGAAGTTCAGGACAGTTTTAAAGGTACCTAAAATCGGGCCGATGCGCACTATTATCAAGAAATTGCCTAACTGGCTAACGATAGCGCTGACCCCTAACCTAATCCCACCCAGTCTAGAATGGGGGCGATGGGGACTGTTTAACAAGAAATTTCCTCACTGGCTAACAATAACGCTAATCCCTAAACAAATCCCTAAACACGTTTATATTCTAAACATGTTAAGAAACTGAAGACTAAATATTCAGCAATTCAACGAATAGTAAACCGAAATCGTTAGGAATAAGACACGTGTTTAGCATATAACATGTTTAATAAGTGGCCACAAAAAGTGATATTTGATTACATTATACACAGGAACGGGGACGAGACCCCTCCCCCCACCGCTTTTTTTTTTTAGATTTTAACAGCCTGTTCCATGTTAAAGGGCCTGGCAGACCATTCTTCCCCCCCCCCCCCCCATCTGAACTATATCCTATAGTGCCGCCACGGATTATATATTATCGATAGCTGTAGACTACACACAAATGTTGTCAGTGCTCTTAAATTTATAGTCACAATGTTTGTTAAATAAAATTCTTGCTTCACCTTAGAGAGTAATTATTAACAACACGTCTCTTAAAAGCGGTTCCGCTAATTTATTTTCAAACAGTGTGTCAATCCACTGTTATCATTTATTTCAAGATAGAAGCTTTCATCTGTCAAAGTGAGGACTAGCTGTAATGCTTGCCTGCCCAAGTTTGATCTTCAAACACGTCTTAAGGTGTCGGTAAGAGCGACGCAAATAGGTGCTCGATGGATTTACAAGAGGTTCGTGAAGCATCTTACGATACGTGATGGTCAGTTAGTTTAAACAACCAAAATACTTCAAATCATGCATTACGTCGTTGTTGGCGTGTAAAATGGGAGAACCGAGGCATTAATAGTGCTTGATAAAAGTGACTATAGAACAGAACAGTTATATCCTTGTGATCACTGCATTAATAATCGCCACCTCAAAAGTTGAAGATGTTCTTTGAAGGATTTTTTTGTAAACATTATATTCAGATTTGTCGTCCGAGTATTACCTAAACGAATTTTGTAAGCAGGTAAATAAGCAAGTGTAATTTCCTGACATATAGATGCACTCTGTATATAACAGTGCGGTTGAAGAATGCGGCGAAATGAGTGGAGTGTGCGTCACACACACGCGTACAGATTATTTGTGTAGCAACGTTTCAGAAGACCCAAATGACGTCACCAATTGTTTTGCAGTTACGTTGACGCCCAACAAGTTCATATTATGCCATAAACAGAAACACACTATAATCTTCTTTCAACTTTATGCATCTCAATTCCCCGGGAAAAAACCAGTTCGCTGTCAACACAAATTACCCCAAAACGGTGCATGAGTCGACCGATCACGTTAGTCAACAATATTGAATAATATTTGACTAACATTTGACCAACTTAAATAAGGTTCTACCAAATGTTAAGCCTCCGTGACTAAGTTTTGGCTGATGTCCTTTAGTCCATTGCAACAAAGTTAGTCAGATATCATCACAAATTAGTCAAATATGAGTGACTAACGTGGTTAGTCAATTCAGATATCACTTAACTAATTTGTGTTTACAGTGTTGGTGGATCAAAAAGTTGGTATCGCAAGGCTGCTGCCTCCCAAAGAAGTCTTGTGGAGTGACGGAAGAACAAAAAAACATACACGTAATTATAGATGTCCTGGTAGAGAATAACCCACAATGGCATAGGAAACTAGTCACTAAATAAATTAGTGCGGTCAGTTTGCGAATCATATGCACTTAAAAATTTTGTCAGGCAGCGGGTTTAATAGATACTACAAGTCCCATTAATTTTGATACTGTGTACATAATCAGTTGTTTTTTCATTTTAACTTTTTGAATACTAATGTTTTTCGGGGGTTCTGTCTGGATCATATGAGGGCAAAGTAATTTCATGACTAAATATATTTTTGAATGCATAGAAACGAACTGGACCGGACAAAAACATAACTATAAACTATTAACAGAAAACTACTTAGCATGAAAAATTATTTGCGGTAGGGCTAGCAAAACAAAATCCTGTGACAAATAAAAACAACTACCATAGTCGTTAACCGCCTCACAAATCAAACTATAAAAGAGATATTAACTAAGAAGATATTAGTGTCCTTTGTATAAAAGTGTTTGAAAACCATCCTAAACATCAGATTCTCACTAATTATCAGCAACGAAAAACTAGGAGGTTTAACAAAATCGGAAAAAATAGGCGGCGGCCTGGAAATGTTTACATGTGTGTGTGTGTGTGTGTTTGGCCTTTGACTTTCGAAAGCTAAGCTAAGATAAATCTGTAAGTTGTCTAAAATAAGTATATGAATCGCTCTCATTTCCGCCGGTCTGACTTCATTTACCATTCATTTCAGTCACATCGACTTGTATGGGCTTTACATACAATCTCGATAGCAAAGCTAAAATTTTGCAAGTTCCCACATGACTCTCTCTTTTTCTCCTGTTTTCATTTTTTAAACAATTGACAAACAACTTACATCATGATGACGTCACGATTGGGCAGAATCTTTTAATATAGCCGTTAGTAACCTTCACAATGTACGAGTCACCGAATGATTTTGGATGTCATTGAAATGTCTGAATGATTTATAAGTACTCCTTCGACGACTCATGTTGTTTGCAGTGCCATGGGGAATACTTTGAATTTAATGCATGTTTTAAGGTCTTCACTATACACAGCAGAAGTCTACATATTCCCGTGCACGTAATACATTGTTAGCACGTAGTCACCATCACCGGTACAGTAATTAATTTTTAGACGAAATCGGCTGGTACAGTTTTATGTACTGCTTTTAAAAACGAAACAGCCTTTTTCAAAATTGGTAGTTGGGGTTTAGTTTCACAATTAAATAGCTTGCATCGTGATGTTGTACTTACCATTGCCAAGAATAAAACATGGTTTTAACTGCCACAGGTTTCGGTGTATAATTTTAATTATTCCCGCATGTAAAAAGTAGACTCATCTTCAAATTTAACGAGGTATTGCAATGCCATAAAGATAAATATTTTTACATTTTTTCTCGAAAAGGAACTGCCCTCCTTTGCTTGTTGTTACGTCTGTTGACGTCATCAAATAAAACCCCAACCAAATTTATTTGAACCTGATGTCAGTGGCGTATGTATCCGCATACACAGTTTTCTACAAGAAGTATTTATTAATAATATGAAAAATATATTTAACGCTTTATATCTGCTTTGAATTATGCGTCCACTGAATTATCGTTCTTTTTTGTTCCTGTCGATTTTTTTTATCCTGATATTGTCGGACAGCACTTCAGTTTTTGTTATTAATTATAGACTATTCGAACAAAGAATACCGTGGGCATGTAGTTTTCAATGGGGCACGCTATTTGAGAAGGAGAATCTTGATATATTTTTAGAAAAGGGTAGTCCCCTTTCTCTCGTTTCTACATCTGGTAACGTCGTCAAATAGAACCTCCGATAAATGTTACTTCAGGTAGTTGGTCCAGATATCCGGTAACTTAGGATTACGTTAGCAAACACATTTCCCATGAAAGGAGTAAACATTATTTCCTTTAAAATGAAACATATATTGTTGATTTTATATCTGCCTTAATAAGTTGTTATCTGAACCTCACTATATAAACTTTATAACATTGCCAGTCTGACCACCGTATAGACTGTAAAGGAACTTAGTATTGGAAGTGTGACATGCTAACAAAATGACCAGACTTAAATTGGCAGCAAAGATGTCAATAAGTCTCAATCCCCAAGTCCCAAGTGAAGTTGCAAGTCAGAGGTGTCAAGTCTCAAGTCAAGGCCCAAGTCTTTTGAACCCAAGTCTCAAGTCATAAGTCGCAAGTTATCAAAACCCGGGACTCGAGTCGGACTCGAGTCCAAGTCTCAGATTCGAGTCCCCATCTCTGCTTGGCAATAATGGAGTGAACCTTCCTATGGGGAAAACCGTTGGAATCATTTCAATATCTTTTAAGGTTCTCCAGAATTTCGAATGTTTCTATTTAAGCAAGTTGTCTCTTATACAAAAATAATGATGCCGAGTGCTGCACAGAGTTGACATTTCTTTTGTTAACCCTATATTAATTATCTCTTAATGACACATCAGATAGTTTTTGGTTTAGTGACTGATACTGATGATTTTCAAGGACACAATTTAAACTTTCAAAATAAAACCCTTAACTAATGCTTCAACTGTCCTTGGAATGAAGATTTCAAAAACAAAGGATAGCATCTACCGTATATGGCATGTCCCTCTGATGACATCACAAAATTTGTATAATGAGCTCATATTTAGTAATGACTGCGTGCAAATCTGAAATTGCTCTGTAAAATGAACAACTTTTGACGGATTTTGATAGGTATTATGGCTATTTTCTTAGTTTTTAAATCTTTTTACTGCAATACCCAATTTTGTCATTTTCATGTCACACGAACTTTAGGATAGATCACCAATGCAGATTCAAAATACTTATTGTTTCAGTGTCCTTGAAATTTTCAATAAGAAATCCCTTAAATGATAAGAGACATAGGGAGGATCTCGAAATTTTGCACATTCTGTGTTTTTGACAATTCCAAGTGAGGTTTAATAACGATAGTGGCCAGGCTTACAAACATATCCGTATGATTAATTTGGAATAAAATTTTGATGACAATTCCTTTTAGTGAAATAAAGACTCCTTCCAAATTTTGTGCGTTTAAGAAAGAAAGCGTTATTAACTCACTTTTAGGCTTGTATGTTTTTTCACCCAAGTAGAACAGCAGCACCGTGTGGTGACTACATAGTACATACAAACTCGGTCAGCAACGTATTTGAAGGTAAATCTACAGATTCGAATCGATACTGTCGTTTAATTATTTCTTAAATAGGGTTCTATGCTTCAAGATATGGTTTAGTCAGCCCACATTTTTTCCAATTGTTAGGCACTGGATTTTCATCCCCACTTCGTAGCTCATAATAAGAATTGCATCTCCCTGCTCACATTCAACTGCAGTAGATTCCATTTCATTTTCAAAATTAAACCCTTGCAATACTTTTACTAAAGTCCTCCCGACCCTCTGGCAAAAGGCCGTTCGGCGAAACCAAACTGCTTCCCGAAGAAGCTATACGTCCACTGAAGGACAACAATTGACCAACCTCTTAGCCCCTCGGACCATTTACATCGTTCGTCTGTCATGTATGGCTCCACTTAGATTGGATGAGAAGAACAGATAATACACATGAATTTAGCGAAAAGGGCGAATGTCAAGGCCTTCGGGAATCAAACCCCGATCTTCCGAGTGAGAGTCGAATGCTTTACTGGCCAGTTAGATCACTCACAAATTTGTCGGCACTATACCCTGTATACGGGAAGTTGAAATATCTCACCTGATTTGAGTCCCAAAGTAGTAAAAAACTCTTCTTGTCTAGAAAACTGTCTTGCCTTAAGCATTGTACTTATTTACGGGTGCGCGTAGCTTTGGCAGTGCGTAAAAATATCTTTTATGATTTAAATATCCTTGCTTTACTGTAGAGTTTTGCACTGCACTGCGCTGAAGCTCACTTAAATGAAACGATCTGACGAGACTTGCTTCCGCATGAAAATGCTCTTTACAAAATGGTCCAGCTTATGATATCTCATGCGCTTAATCATGAATTATTCATGGTATACACTATTTGGTGTAGCTTACATTCAGTCAGTTTTCAGTTAAGCTGCCTGCTAATACTTAATTGTTACAGTAATTCAAACTCTTTAAAGGTTAATCTTGAGTCTTTTTAACGGCTGACTTAGTTTGTTAATCGGTACAAACGGTTCGTTTCATTGCAGCTACATATTCTGGGTGTTTTAAAACTTGAAAACATCAAGCCAAGATCACTCTCTGCTGTTTACTTCAGTTTGTAGCAGAATAGTTTGCCACATTCTCAGAAGTTTTTCGCTTGATTGCACGATTTTCACTCTACCCGATTTGAGTATATTTTAAATAGGGCAAACATGTAAATTTACGAGAGCCTTAACATGTGTTAAAATTTAAAAAATATCAGGCAAGGTAAAGAAATCGCTTGAAAACGGTGACGGAATATGAGTTTTGAATTAGTGATATTTGGAATGAAATGTTTGCAAGCGGGTTATCTTTAAAATCTGTAGTCATGGAAGATGCTTAGTCTACATTCAACATCAGTATGTCAATCCGTGTATAAGAAATTGTATTGGCAAACCTATTTCTACATTTAAATGAAATGATACAATTCTTTTAAGCTAGATATACCTATATGAATGACGAAATGACGAACTGCACGAATTTCAAGCAAGCCTCTTACAGCCGCAAAACCAGGTTTGCTATACCGGTATCTAGCGTACCTAGTA
Organism: Holothuria scabra; assembly: GCA_037179385.1. Lineage (NCBI taxonomy): Eukaryota > Metazoa > Echinodermata > Holothuroidea > Aspidochirotida > Holothuriidae > Holothuria > Holothuria scabra. The sequence continues at coordinate 23,434,859 of CM074181.1, forward strand.
AAATACTCCCTACCTACACCAAGAAAATCAAGAACCCCTGCCCCAAACAGACCGTTATAGACTCTGTGCTCTAGGGGATTTAGTCTTCACCCTTCAGTTAGTTTGACTCAACTTTTCGCATATGTTAGGTATCAAATCTATTATTTACCAGTACAATTGCAATTTGTTTGTGTTGAAAAGCTCACAAGCATACCGTTCTGTTGAAACTACCTGGTTAGTGTTAAAAATCCCTTGTAATTATTTGTAGATTTTGTGAAACTAGCCTAAAACTCACAGGCTTTTGAGCGCGGTTGCTAGAGAGGTTTCTTCCATTATGACATTTCCACGGTCGAACGTTACCTTTCATACAAATTTCTTCCATGACAAATCCCTCAAGTACCGCTAGTCTATAAGCAACAGTTCCTTCTCCTTTTTGCCCTGACTATATACTTTACACGACATTTTCTTTTGGTATTGTTTTTTTTTCAAATTGAGATCATTCATTTCCAGTGGTAACTGCTCTGCACTGTTTTACATAAATGACAGAGCCCTCCTGGCATACGAATCCGAGCAGCTGTATAGTGATTTCGAACATTAATCTAAAATATCTGCACCAGTCGGCTAAAGGGTTACGTGCGCACACGCAGAGACAGTGGCATCAGCTTTGCAGCAAACACACTCCACAGGCTTATTTTAACCCTTTACCGTTGTTTGGGTCCTTTTGGACCCATGCGGACAGCTCGGCTGTCACCCATCTTTACTGTTTTACTCGGAGCTCAAAACTGCGAGTAGCTACCCAAAAATTCGGCCACAACAACGAGAGAGACAATAGTTTCAGGTAACGGGGTCAATGGCCTACGGAAGCCGATGCGGGGCGGGCTACGTCCGCTTTTCCGCCCACTCCCGAGGGGCGCAAATATACCCCGATCAGAGCACAACGGTAAAGGGTTAATTGGGTTCATCAGCTTAATATAAAATGGTTTTCTTGATATTGTCTATATGTAATTATAACCTCCGAACCGTGGGAATCGAGAGGTATTTTAGTGTAACGCTATCCGTGATTTAGGAAGACGAGAATTCAAAGGATTAAAGCTGATAGACCACAGTTACGTCCGACTAAAACAAACCATCACTTGAGACTTCGGATTCGTCTATAGGTCTTTTACCTCTATCGTTAAGCATTTGTTGCAATCCTCTGAAATCCAAATGTAAAATTATCTAAGTAGTCGAGTTGGTTCTTGATATTCTTATGTTTAAAGATGCCAAAAGTACCAACCAAAATTAAAAATATTTTGTTTTACTTTTAACCATCATATTCTCGGCAATAGCCTATATGCTTAATGTGATTCATTTACGGGAAATCATTCAAAGCGACTAGCTATAGGTATTTCTCTCTTTCACAGGCAAATGAGCTGCCTCTACCAATTAATTATAAGCTTTCCTCAACCAATGTCCCGCCATGAATTAATAACAATAAATTCTACTGTCGATTCGGTAACACGTGCCTCGTTAGACGTTTACCTCATGCTAAAGGAGAAAATTACCATTCTTCCAAAAAATCGATACCAGTAGCTTACTCACCGTATAATGGACCCTGGTTAATTAAATATTCACGTATCGTGTATACTGCCCTGGAGACGAGGCCTGTTTGTACTTATGAAGACACAATTATTTAAGTAAAAGGCATGGTAATGTCTCCGACTGTAGTAGGTTTGCATTAATTCAAATTTGTCTTATACATTTTCTATCTATTGTTATAAGTTAGTCAGATGAGATTTACGGCCCAGTTTTTAAACAATTGGTTGAAGTCGGATCTTAGCTTTGGTATGATTGGGTGAGATTTCGACTCCCGGTTGCAAGTCAAATGTCCAGCCACTTGAACATGTAGTCGGTAATTTTATTCATAAATGTTCAAGTTCAATTTCTGTTCTGAAAATTACTCTGTAAATAAGACAATTGCATGTGCCGTCGCTTGATTGAAGTTGCTCGACATTGAAGTGCAAAACACGCGCGCGGTAAGCGTATTTACAGCAGACGCTCACGATATTCCCATAGAAACCACCGTGACATATAGAGGCTTTTAACATGACGTCATAATGCTGTCCGGCAGCCATGTTGGAGTACATGTAACTACGTAGTAAACCACACGGGACGCGCTTGCTCGTTGAATGTGCACACACTGTGCATAGCAAAGGGCACACTGTGCAGTGCGTTCGGCACAAAGCCACGTGTATTTTGCTTGATTGTCCTCCAGCATGGCGATTCCGTGACGTAATTGCAAAGCCCCTATACTGAGCGCGTTTCAAGTACTCTTACTGTGGGTGTTGATCAAGAAGCCGCTTTTGCGTAAAGTAGTGAAACTGCTTTGTTTGTTCATCTGAATCGTGAGTTTTCAATGAGCATTTTTTCGTTAACCTTTTAAGGGTATTAAACGCGAAATGAGTCACACGCGTTTACAGAAATCAGTTTCTTTTTTGTTAAGAAGTAGCGTTTAAACGCAAAATGACTTAAAATGGGTGTTATGCATTTAGCCTTAACATCTGCTTGACATCTCTTGTCTTTAACACTTTCTCTGAAAGAGATTACTCCTTCGACATATTAAATTTACAGCAGTACTAACTTTTTTACAAATTTGTCCTTTGACCGCCTAGCCCTGTCCCGGAACCGGTGCGGGATGTAGGGGGAAGGTGCACTTCAATTTTTCACCTCCGAAAATAAAAAGTTGCAATCGACTATATACATTTTTAATCACTTAGCCATCGGAAAAAAATTTCCACCACAAGGAAACTATTTCTACCCCTTCAGTACATTGTCTGGGAATGGCCGAGTCAAGGCACCCCTCCTTTTTCCAACGATTTTAGGACAACCTCGGAGCTAAAACTGATCTTTATATCTTTTCAATCTGTTTTTTTTTTTTTTTTCTGTATTTTTCTGCTAGCATAACCTTTTTCAGTCCGTAGCCTGAAACTGCGTGCAAAATTTCGAACCACGTCTGCGATCTACTATAAACATGTATAGCCTACATAGTGGTCACTTGTTGGACTAAATTACCAGTGTTCGATATAAAGTGCCACTTCATGCATATTCATCACTTTTCGAAATTGGTAAAAAAAAATTAAAATGGCAATGCTACCGTAAAAAGTTGTGAACTTGCAATACTCCATATCTATTATGTGTTATATTGGAATTTTTGGAACAATATTTAACGTTATCCCTATGAAATCTAAATTTGCGTGCAGTAAATGTTTCTGAAATATCCGGATCGGATTGTTTTTTGCTAGTATAAAAATGAATCTATGTAAATATATTCTAAAACCATTTAACTCCTAAAGGTTGGGCATCTCCATTTGGCAATTGTAACATCAACATTTGAATCGCTCTCTTAGACAAGAGAAAATTCTACTTCGTCCTCCTACAAATCGATTGTAACACTGTGTTGTTTTAATTTACGTCAGTAGAGTGAACCTCAATGATGGAGCCAAGTAAAGCCACTTTTTATCTCGCAATTACCTTATCTTTTGAACGGACGTTTTACTTCAAATCCAGACGTTTTGTTTCACGGAAAATAAAAACATACACTTTAAAATTAAGCATTGATCATAATATCATGTCTGTTATTCTCTTTTCGTATCGAAATGAAATTAAACCTCTAAGCTAGACACATCACAAGTATTGCAAAATTCAATAGTGCTGCTCTAGGCAATTGTTTCATGTCAGTAGTAAATGTTTCAGCGGAATTTGCCTCATCTTAATTTTCCCGAAATCAAAAGGAATTATAAATAATTTTCTTGGTGTATTGTATACTTAAAATCAGTTCAACCGTATAAAACTCTCGACGATGGCAGTATTCATATAAAACAAAGAAAGGCATAAATTAGAAGAATCTTTCACTAAGGTCCCTGGGCATATCCCACATGAGCTATTCAGTGCAATTATCAAGCAAACCCTAGGTGATAAGTCCCAGGTATATCTCGATTTATAAAGTTCACCGCTCGTACCACTTACAGCATCACTGAACTTACATAAATTGACAGTTTATTAGAGATTTGGGGGAAGAAAGCATTCGAGTTTTGCTGTTACTCCCACGTTCAATATTCTGTCGTAAGGATGATAAACTCTTGATTAGTTCATGGAAGTTTGGCTTGTAATAAAAATAAGGTAATCGAGAAAAAGAAAACGTTTCGAGGAACCTTAAATTTCTTATTTCATACAAAATATAGGAACATTTCAGTTGAAGCAGTAGATAAATTGTTTTTGATTAAGACAGACGAGGGAGCTGTAAACTATAACAGCTCCATCGATAGACATTCACGATGAGCGATAAACAATCACTTGGGAAATCTTAATTCAGTAAATAGGTTCTTTGATCCAAATCGAAAAAGACTTGAGAATAACAAATTATTTATGTACATAAGTTAGATTATCCATGACAAAAATAATCAAGTCTGAAATGTTCCCCAGGTTACACATTAGGCAGGTAAAATCCAGTATGCTAAGTCTTTACTTCAAACAACGTGCGCAAAAAGTGGTTCGGTATGTTCGGTCGACTTACAGCAGGTGCGGTTATTGTGCTCTATTTATTGTGATGGGGGCATTATTATTTTTCATGTTTTTTGATTGATTGATAATTGGGTAAAGGGGGGGGGGGGCGGGATTTCAGGGTTGTATGAAAATATAATTTTTATTTGGCCTTAACATGTCTCAGTCACATCTTTCTAAAAACGACAAGTACATCCTTAAAAGGTAAATTTTCTTTAGAGTGAACACTTTGCAGACATATTGCACAGAAATGAAAAGCGGATTTTGTTCAGCTACTTTATTGCTACAGAGTTTTTGCATATGACGACATAAAACTTAATAGCGGCCATGCTGGAGTACGTGTACCTATATACGCAGTAGACGATAGTCTACATGCTTGCTCTATGTATGGAAACACATCACCTACACTGTTAAAAATTTCTCTGTAAATTTACATAATTTTTATGGCAAATTTTTTTCCAACCAAATAATGTTTTTTTTACAGCCAGACTGTAATCATGAAAAAACATTAAGTGTTTGTTTTTTTCTTTACAGTTTTTGCATGTAAATTAGTTTACAAATGTCTACTGTAAAATCGAATTACAGAATTGTTCCGTTTTTTTTTTACCTTAATTTTATGTGAATTTACAGCCTACTGTTTTCATTCCCGGCGTTTTAATATTTATTATAATATCGCTTTTTTTCCCTTTCATATGTTATTACGTAACATACACTTCACCATTACGTAGATCAGGTATTTGCTTATCAACGTAATGTGTCGTTACGAAGTTGTTTTCAATCAAAACACAATGGGGACGCTTTGTTGTCATATTGTTGTCAAGTAGACTGCTATCTCTAGGAACTTTGTAATTGGAAAGTCACATTTTTTGTACAATATAATAATTGTTTTTAAAATAAATATGACAAAGAATGCAAATACATTGGTTGCAAACATTTCCAGACAAGGTAAACAATAAGTTTATCACTTCCTGATTAAAAAACGCCAAAAGAGATATTATTCAAAGCAACAGCAATCCTTTTGTTAGGAAAATGCCTACAAAATAAGCTCCACCCATTTATGCAAAATGAGATATACGTCATAAAGTGGTAAATTTACAGACTCTTTCAAGTAAATTTGTGAAACGTTTTTAATTCGATCAAGTGCATGAGCGCCTGTGGCGATGAGTTGACATCAGTATACCAATTGTCAGTGCTCTGAAATTAGGGCCTTACAATTTCTTTTTACTTAAAAATGTGTGACAAAACACCAGTTGTATGATATTTATAACTAAGAACGTAATAACTAAGTATGCTTTTAAAATAAATGTAAGTTAATTTTCAAATAGGGCCATAAATTTGCCAAAAATGTTTTCTTTTTTAACTGAAACTTCGCAGATCGATGCATGTTATATATTGAAAATTTTCTGGCTGTTTCTTATTTGTTTGTTTGTTTGTTTGGGCTTATTTTTGTTTCTTTTTCAGCTTAAAAACAAATGAATGTTTGTTAAATGACAGTATATATTCATGTGAAATCAGAAAAATACAAAATACTGTTAAAATTTCTGTAAATTTACAGAAAAAGTTTTACAAAGAAGTAAAATTTGGTTAAAAAAGCAGACAGAAATGGTTTTTCAAATAAACAGAAAATACATGTTAAACAACCTTTTTTTATTGTAGCAATACAAAGTGTCTGTAAAGATACAGAAAATCTCTATTAAAAGTAAAATACAAAAAGTTTAAGTTAAAAAAAGTGTAAATTTACAGAAATTTTTAACAGTGTATATCACAGTGCAAACTATGCAGTACGTTTGGCACAAAGCCATGTGTTACTAACATGTGTGTCCTCAAGCATGACGTATCCGTGACGTAAATGCAAAGCCTGTATTGAAAAAAAATGAAAACATGATCAAACGGTCAAATTCCGTAACGCAACGTTTGTAGAGCAGGGCAAACACAGTGACGGTGGAACCGAGGGGGAGAGGCTAAGTCCCCATCGAAAACAGTGGGGGTTTTATACAAGTTCACTCACCCCCACCCACTCCCAGAATGCAAAGGTCGGCCTCAAAAATTGACGACCACTGGTGGAATTTTGCAGCTGACGAGAAATTGCAAACATGCGATCCATTTGTTTAGTCTAGGTATATGCAGTTTAAAATTTAAATAATTAAGAGAGTCGTGGCCGCCACCATTTACCTTTCGTTTTATAGACACTTTTTTATGTACAATACAGACTTTTCATCTTTGTATAATCGAAATAGTAACAAATGGTTAATAAAAGTTTGGAGAAATCTTCAGGGAGTTTAGAGTAAAAACCCTTAATCAAGTGAGAAAATGCACCCTTAACACCTAAAATTAAATGGACACTAAAATACATTGTAGAGAACCAAACAAAAGAACACCTCCCGGTTGGGTGGGGGAGGGGGAGTAGGATTTATGGTAGACTGATGAGTTATATCGAATGCACGTCGTAGTGAGCAATCAAAGAGTAAAAAGGCCGACGTTAATGCGACGTACAGATGGTCCTGCGCTTCATGCTTATCAGGCCGATACGGGCCGAGTAGTAAAAAGTTATAGAGCACATAGCATGATTATGGCACCACGTATGTAGCCATAAAGAAAAATGTTAAAACTAGAAACTCCATCTTATATGACAGTTCCTGTTGCCATGAGATCGGCTGATTAGTTTATGAAACTCATCATCTAGGTAATTCTGGTTCACTATTTGTCGACAAAAGTTACGCCATTTTGAAATTAAATATGTAATCCACCATAATTACATCGTTTGCGGAATTGCCTTCTTACCCAAATAAAATATTATTCTTTTTCATCAAGGAGACCCTGCTCGTAAAATCCTAGTGCAGTAAATATCACACATCGGACGAAGTGCGCGTATAAGATATGTCTAAAGCTTAGATACACGCTGATCGATTGGCTAGGCGTCTCCTTTCTTCACGTGATCGTCCCCCTACCTTACCCTGGGGCAACCAAATCATGCTGTTTTAAATGTCACGGTATTGACCTGAGCCAGAAATGGAGTGAAATCGAAAAAAATCGAACGAAGCAAACAAAGACCTTAAACAAATTTGCTTTAAAAATGAAGTGTTGTCACGCTTAATCTGGGGTACTCAGATAATAGCTCAAAGGTCATTGGTCAATTCAAGTAAGCTATCTCCAAAAGATAATTCAAAAGCAGTAAAATTCGTCCAGTTGACCAAACAAGAAAGGTTCATTGGTCTAAAATGTAACTGACCCGCTTGACATATAATTTAGTGACATGATTACAGTGGTATCACCAACGATTATTTGGGAAATTTAGCTAAAGGTTTTAATGTCCATATGATTCCTAAAAAAATATATCTTCAAGATAAGTAAAACTAAAATAGGAAATATTGAAATGAAAGATAAAAGGAAAACGATTAAAGATTAAAAAAATCAAGACGAATTCTTCGTGTAGCTCTAAATCTTTTTCTGCCCGTGTTCTAGGCCTTTTGGCTAAGATCATGTGCAGTATTCGCTCTTTTCAGCCAGCCTAGAATGAAGCCATGCATGACAGACCATCGATGTAAATGGTCTGGGCAGGGAGCTGTTATTTAATAACAGTTCCCTGGTATGAGGGCCGACTGTGAGGTTGGTCCGTTAAGTGTTGTCCTTTAGAGGACGTAGCTTCCTTGGGGAGTCGGGAGGACTTTAGAAAAAGATAAACGAAGATTTTCAAAAGAATCTGGACGTCAACTGAACTGTTCAGAAGGAGAAATAAATCTGACCAAGAAACAAGACAAAGAAACCACCCCCCCCCCCCCAAAAAAAAAACACCATATGTGTCACAAAGAGGGTCATTCATAAATTATAGGCCAAGGGCTAATCTTAATTGGGGTTACTGCATTTAATTAAATAACGCTAAACTGTATCACCAGATCATGTAGAACAGAATATTGTGGTTGTTATAAGACCGAAATGATAACCAGTGAGGTAGTGCTACAAACATCGAGTAGATAAATCTTTTGGAAAATTAAATACATGGTGCAGTCCCCCGCTCCCCCTTGCAATGTTGAAATTCTTGAAATTTGTTAGGGGGCAACTGAGAAGACCGGCAATCCTGTGCATATAGACGAATCCGATTAGAACTTGTTTATAGTGACTGTGGGCAGCCATTAGTGGGGTGCATCAGCCTTGAATCGGCTTTATATATCGTCTACATGAGCTTTAAACCCTCATATTCAGTGAAATTGAAGGAATTAAGATACAATGTAGTGTACAACCATCCATGATAGAGGTAAGCAAGGAAATCGAAAGATTAAAAGGTGATGGACCCCAGTTATGGCCGACTGAAATCAGACCATCTTTTTCTGGTCGCATTCGTCTATACGTGTTGCTGCATTTACTCAAAAGTATCCGAACGTTTTTGTCAAGAGGTTGTTGCTTATGCTGCACCAATCATCACGTATCGGTTGCCCATATTCTTCACATATGCCGTACACTGATGATGGTCAGTTGGTTAAAAGTTTTACCAATATCGATTTTTTCCCCAACCGACTACCACATGGCAGATAATTATTATCTGCTGCTCGGCATAGGCCTACTCCTGAAGTGTCACATATCCTCAAAACGGTTCTCCTTACCGTTAATTTCAATACTTTACCGCTACGTCATCTAACTGAAATGACGCATACAGTGCACTAGCTGTAGTAGTGTATAATGAACAAAATGAAAAGATCGGATGAGTACAGTCCTTGCTTTTCACAATCGCGGAAAAATATCGGATATCGGTAATAAAGCGCGCGCTTTTTGGTAACAGCGGTGTAACAGCGGTTATGTTGTGTGTATAGGGTACTCATGGCGATGTCCTTGTTTCACTATATAACACGTTATTTGAAAGACTTTTTTTAAATAGTGTGTGCGTTATCATGCGTAATACATTCTTATGATGTCACCTAAAGAGCTCGCTCATCTCGGATAAATATCTATAAAATCTATTCTGAATCACTCCGGTTTGATATAAACCATTTGTATCACATATAATTTTGGAACCTACTGCCGTGGTTCGTGATGCTCCGTATAAGCAATGGAGTAGGAAAAACAAGCCAGTGAACCACGACTGGAAAAAAGCCGTGGCCCGCTCGACTTGAACCAATAGGTTGCATACTGGGCCGCAAAACTCCATCTAACTAACTCACATGTAAGAAATAGTAATATGTAACATATAGGCTATATACAAAAATTATAAGCATGTTGAAATGTACACTCCTTTTAATCGGTCGTAGTGTAGATGTATCTAATAGGTTTTATTCGTAACAGTGTTCGAAATATTATTCTATTTAACAATATTACCCGCAATTTGACGTCTGCCACGTTTTTTCGTTAATTAAAATTTCATGAAACTGACGTACTGAACACTGTATGTCATTATGTCACATTTATGCAAATAGTGTAGGCCTGGAGTGTTTTCATGTGATGTAATGGTTTGGTTGGCCATGCCTACTGCTTTTTCGTTTGATCGATGAGTAATAATTATATACATAATAATATAATAAAAACATAAAAGATAAAAACAAAATATAAAATAAAAAACAAAAATCAGCAGTCGTCACCGTCGCCGTTCGTCAGCTGCTTTTTAGCCGTCTATAGACGAATCCGATCAGCGTTTTTTCTAAAGTCCTCCCGACCCTCTGGCAAAGGGCCGTTCGGCGAAACCAAAACTTTAAGTGCTTCCCTGTGGAAGCTATTACGTCCACTGCAGGACAATACGTGACCAACCTCACGGCCCTCAGACCATTTACATTATTGGTCTGTCATGCATAGCTCCATTCTAGAACAGATGCCCTACTACACATGATGAGCGCTAATGTATAGTGACTGTATGTAGCCATTGGTGGGGTCCATCAGTCCTAAATTGTCGTCATTCATTGTCTATATGAATTTCAAACCCCCATATTCAGACACGGGAAACTTGAAGTCATCGAGGTACAATTTAGTGTGCATCCATCAACAAAACAGGTAAGCAAGGAATTAAAAAGATTAAAACGTGATAGACCCAAGTTATCTGGTTATGGCCGACTGAAATCGGACCTTAACTTGCTGTCCGAATTCGATCAGTGCTTGTGTTTTGTGAATGTAGCAGCCATTAGTGGGGTCAATCAGACTTAAATCGTCTTCACTTATTGTCTATTATCTACATGAATTTCAAACCATCATATTCAGCGTACTTGAGGGAATCAAGATAAAATATGGTGTACAAAACCATCCATGACACAGGCTAGCAAGGAAATCGAAAGACTAAAGGTAATGAACCCCAACTATGTCCGAACAAAATTAGTCCATCGTTTGCTGTCCGTATTCATCTAATAGGCAATTTCACTGACGTCATTTAGCGGGCAAGCGTCTACTTTATCAATATGCTCAGTAATAGTACTTTCAACACGCGAAGTTTATGACACAGTATAGTTTCTATGGGAATTCCGTGTGCGTCTGCTGTAAATACAATTACCGCGTACATGTTTTGTCCTTCAATGCCGGGCAAATTCAATCGAGTGACGCCACGTGGAGTTTCCTTACCCGCTATTACACAACAGTTTGTGTCCCGCGATCATGAAAGGGACACAGCTACACTCTAAAATCACAAGAATGAACTTAGTCACCTTCTAACAAAGTGAAAAGTGACAATTTACCCCATTAGAGTGTACTAATTCAGTCGAAGCAGTCAAAATCACTCCAAAAGAGCAAAGTTTTACTCTTGTTGGAGTGCCAATAGTGAACACCTTTAAAACAAGAATGATCATTGCAGGCACTCGAATAACAGTGAATTTTCACTTTGCCTTGGAACTTCGCTTTTCTTAAAGGACCAAACCTCTCACCCCAAACTACAATTTTGGCACCCGGGTACCAAAATTCTCAATTAGCTCAGCTCCTTGAATGCTAATTCAAACAATGCAGAGTACCAAAGCTTATACTACACAGCATGAATGGTACTAAGAGTGTTTTGGTTATATAAGTGAGTTTTTCTATACTAACTCTGAAGCAATAAACTGAGATTGTGTCTGGATGAGGATGAATTTCAGAAAATTATGGGAGGGGCTTAAGTAAGAAGGTTAGGAGAATTGGTACTGTTTGGGATGAGAGAAGTTGGGCTTTAAAGCGAAATTCACCTTAGTAAAAAATACCCTATAATGGAGTGAATTCACACTTTTTTTCACTCGTAAAAAATACCCTATAATGGAGTGAATTCACACTTTTTTCACTCAATTAGAGAGTGACTAAGTTCACTCTTTTGATTTCAAGATAGAGTGACTGACGTCAGTGAAAAAAATTCAACAGGCGGGTGACAACAAGTACCGGTAGTGACTTTTCAACGCTCTGCGAATGATTGGGTAGAAAGAAAGTTGTGCATTTTATATTTAAGTGGAATTCATCCGATTTAAGTGAAATATATCCCACTTAAGCGATGTACATTTCACCAGTAAGTGGAATTAAATTACATAAGTAAAAACCTAAGTGTATTTAATTTAAATTAAGTGAAATGTATTACATTAAAGCACAATGTTAAACGCCTTGCCTTAGGAGGAAGAGTATTAGCTTGTCCTAACATAGGAAGACAGTGCGTCTGGGTGTAACGGTCGCGACCGAGGTTAGGTTAGACAGAGTTTAACGACCCAGTTTCTAATCAATCAGCGAGTTCGGTAATTCTTTGCCGCATGGATTTGTAGGGCACAGCGTGGGATATACAAACCGAGCTCAGTCAGCACGTAGCACACAGCCTCTCCTTGTTTTCGTCAATACGTGCATACAACACTAAGTGTATAGCCAATTCGAACGAAAATAGGGGTCGCAATCCTTTACTTTATGGCGGATTAAAATGCTAATTTTTACACCAAAAAGGCAATGTATATAGGCAAAACCCACTGCACAGAGCCACACTCACGATTCCTCCTTATGTTATAGCTGCCGGGGTTAAACAAGAATGATAAAGCCTAACCAAATTTTCATGTATACTCAAATTTTGGAATAGCCTACTTGTTGAAGGTGCAGCGGGTTGAGTTAAAGGACGTTTTGGAGAAGCTGCGCATGTGCATAGCCCCCAAAACGAATTACCAAACTGACTCATCTAAGAAACGGAAGGTAGACAACGTTCAGAACACGATTTTCACTGAGATATTATTATACAGTGGAATCGACCACACTTCAGTAAAAGATTCACCTTCTTCAAGTTACACATCGGTCACGGATCTGTGTAATTTAGAAGACAAGTCAGTTGTCACGTAGCATGCATGTGAGTCAACGAACTGTGAATGTTTACTAGTAGCAATACTTCGTAACATTTCCAACCTACTCCATGTTTACTATATTTCTAAAGCAAACTTTTGCTGCACCAATACTGAAGCTAGAATTTACAGTGTACGTTCAAGAGTTTGTCTTAATACTGTGAGCACTTAAAATCACCAGCCCTTGCTAAAAGTCCTTTATCTTAAATGATTTTTTTGGTCACGAGAAGGGTACAGAATTAATTATTGCTAAGTAAGTATACGGTTAGGTTCGACAGAGTTTTGCAGTCCAGTTTCCAACTCAATGATTCAAGTCGAGCCGGCCACATCTTTTTTCCAGTTGTGGCTAACTGGCAGTGGCGTAGCTACTGGGGGGGCAGGGGGGCAAGTTGCCCCCCTGGAAAAATTTTTGGGGAAATTTGATGAAAATGGGGAAATTTGATGAATCTTATTATTACAAAAATTTCACGAAAATTTCTCAAAATTTTTGTTAAAATAAGAAATTGTGAGACATTTCTCATACATAATTCGTATTTTCATGCAACAAATTAACTCAGATTTCGTCAGTGTCGCATGAACCGGCCCAATTGGCGTTCCACAGAATTGTCCTCGCCGCGTAACAGATTGAATGTTCCCTGGCCTTGTGCTTGTATACGCACGGGGGTTATGATCAGTGCATTTCAGTGTACAGGAAGCTGTTATTCAGGTGATACTTTGGGAATTCAGTAAAAGGATGTGAAAACTGACAAGTCACTAGCGTAGACCCCCGAGGTTGTTATGTTCTTCTACAAGCTAGCAGAGCTGTACGGTTTTACTCTGTGTACATAACGATGCTTACAAGCTAGTTTGGGAAAATAGCTTTCTGCTGACTTTCAGTGTAACAATAAATGGACAATGAGTACCTTGTAGCCTTCTACACTTAACAGACTGCTTTTCTCACAGGATATCCTGTGTGATCGAGCCACTATTAGGCCTCCTTAGTGGCGTGCGAAGAGAAGACCATTGGGTCATGCCCCCCTCACAGATGCCATTTTTTCTTTGTTCTTAAAAATACGCAGTCTAACTTTATTAACACAGATTTTACTTCAAAAGATAGCATATGTGGCACCAGATTGCTTATAAGGACACCCAATTTTTCAAAAATTTTCAAAGGGGAAGGATTGTCCCTGCAAGGTCTTTCAGTGATGCCATTTTTTTTTTAATTCCTACAAATAGACCTCGGCAAATTCTGTCAAATTCCAATTTTTAAATGAAAAGGTAGAATCTGTTTCCCACTGGTGGCATCGATAAAAAAGAGTACATGTTAAGATTCTCTTTACAAGCATAAATACGCTATTTTGACCATCTGAGGGGTCTGATTTTTCGAAATTTTCCTTTCGCTCCGCGCCAATTAATGGTGGCGCTTCGCTCGGTCTTTTGGGCAAAATTACATGTTTGGGCTAAAATTAGCTCTTAACTGCCTGATCACTTTGCAGTTTGCAAACATATTTTGCGGTGAGCATTTTATTGCAAACGACAAAAGAAGAAAGCGACTGGCTAGATTCTTCGTATTAGCCTAGAAAATGCTATTTCCGGCCATCTAAGGGGTCTAATTTTTCCAAATTTTCTCTACGCTCCGCGCCAACCAATGGTGGCGCTCCGCTTAGATAATCTTTAAGACAAAATAACATTTTGTGCCCAAGAAAAACCACAAATACCGATCAGTGCTCTTTTATTTTGACTCCTAATAGTGTGCAAATTTAATGACAATTTTTTCTTCGTAAGGTAGCATAAATGGCATAAAGAAATGCATGTTTTATCCTCATGAACCACCACGATTCAACTTTTGACACTGTTCCTGTCAAAGTCGAAAATTTTGCACCATTTTGCATGTAGGCTTCTTGAAAACGTCAAAAAAATTCCGGACACCCCTCCCTTTAGACCATACTGCATGCCCCTTCCCCTTCAGAGAAATCCTGCGTACGTCACTGCGTTAGTACATACAAATTAACCAAATATTGCTTACCAAATTAATATACTTTGTTATTTCCGATTGCTCTATGTTATACTTTAAGATTAAAATGCAAGTAATATAACAAAATGACATGGTAATGTTGTTATACTTGTAAGTTTGCATATTTTATATGAAATACTTACACATTGACCGGGAAATGTTTTGGGGAAATTTCATACCTTTGCCCCCCCCCCCCCTGGAAAAAATCCTAGCTACGCCACTGCTAACTGGCTTGTTTTCCCTACTCCATTGCTTATGCTAAGCACCAAGCGCAATGCCAGTAAGTTCTCATCTTGTAAAATGTACCCTTTATTTCATCTTGTCAACAGATGTTATCAATACCAATTAGATGCCAATTCAAGCATTTGACAATAGCCCTGAAGGTTGACACTCGATAGCAATTTATCTCAGGAGAAACTGAAAAGAGATCTTACTCTTCGATTCCCCCTTGAATAGTGACGGATATCCTTAAAGGTTAATATTTCGCCATGTGTTTTTAAAGTCTGCGATGACCCGGTCAAGACTCGGATCCCGACCTCCCATCTGCGAATCTGATGTTCTAACAACCGGACCACGCAGAGAGTATACGAGTAAAAACAGAAAGTACACTGGAACTGAGTAGAGTTAGATGTATTGCTGTACGTTAACAATCACAGCACGGCATGATAGTTGAAGCAATATGAACTCTCACCCCAAAATGTAACTTTTGTATTGGTCCACAGGAATTCTCAATTTGCACAGCTCTTTGATTAACAGCTAATTCACAAAATGCAGAATAGGCCTACTTTAAGTCATACACAGCAAAGACTGTACTGGGAGTGATTTGGATATACATTAGGGTCATAATCACCCTGAAGCAATAAACCGATATTTTGTCTGGATCAGGATGAGTTTTAAACAGTTTTTTTTCTTTTTTTTTTTTTTTTTTGGGGGGGGGGGGGGGGAATTGAGTAGGTAAGGAGTATTAAACTGTTTGGGGAGGAAAGATTAGGGCTGTCAAGTGGTACATGGAGTTCAATTGATGAACTGTCACCATCATTTAAATCCTGCCTGTTTACTTCACATAAACATATGAAAAATGGTCGAACTTAGACCATTCCCGTATCCTTAATAAAATAAAGAAAGAGTACAAAATTGATGATTCAGTTCGGTTAACAATATTTGTAACAGTTTTTTAACTTATGCCCTAAACCAATGGCAAGACAGGACACACACAAAGTCAAATTTGAACTATTCTTCTTAACTTTCAAATGAGAGTCTAGACCATTTATGCTAATAATAAGCATTGCCATGTGGAAACAGCCTCGAACACTCCGACACCTTCATTTTGTTATAGATGGTCAATTTAAGATGCCCTTTAAGATTAAGAAATCAAACATTCTTGGTCTGTTGCGTGGGACTGTGTCAGTCACATTCATTTTACCACTACAAAATTGGGGAAGGAAATTCTGTCCTTCATTTAGATATGGGTTTGACCCTGGGGAAAAAAATAAATTTTATAAAATGAAAGTCTGGGAAATTCATTTGGAGTGTGTTTTATTGCGACTTAAGAAGAAATAAAAGCTAAGCCCTAATTATAGATTTTACCCAAAGTTCTACTTGCGACATCTTAAATCGTCCCTTAAGTGAATCGTGAAGGACAGGATGAGTTTCCTGCGACTACGTGTAATGAATATAGCCTCAGCCATTTCTAGTCATCCGTTGGCATGAATTTATCGACTCCAACTTTGGCGGAAATGACCCCTCCAGAATTCAGTCAAGGAGAACATCAATGGCAAATGCTGACCGTTTTTCAACGGAGATGCAGTGTTTTGAGCGTGCGCACTCTTTCTCGCAATAGCGAACAAATTGCATAGTACTATAATAAAGACAACCTTCCATGACCAAACTTAGCAGCCCCGGTAACAACTTTTCAGTGGATCACGTCCCTTGATTCTGGTACTTATCTTCCTCCTACACAAATAGAGGCTTTTCACATGACGTCATAATACTCTCCGGCGGCCATGTTGGAGTACATGTAACTACGTAGTAAACCATACGGGACGCGCTTGCTCGTTGAATTTGTATACACCGTGCATGTCACAGTGCACACTGTGCAGTGCGTTCGGCACAAGGCCACGTGTATTTGGCATGAATGTCCTCCAGCATGGCGGTTCAGTGACGCAATTGCAAAGCCTCTATAGGGAGAATTGCTTCATCAATGGAATAATGATGGGACTTTTTAAATGACAGTAAAATTATGAGGTGTACTTTTTACCAAGAAGCTATGAGAGCGGTTATGCCAACCGTTACATTATCGTTATGATATGAGGTTAATATTTTGTTCCTGAGGAATAATCGATTTTTCGTTATGGGTGGCAGTCAAACCTTCTTGGATTTTTCCACATCGTCTAGTGCTATTGAATACAGAATCATTTTTGAATAACTGTCACGTAGATTCAAATTGTGTGTGCTAACATTTTAAAATTGTTCCTTGAGGTCCCAAGGCAGAATTTAGGACGAGAGGAGGCCTGCCGGGAAACATGCTATGCTTCAAGGCCGTCGTTTCTTGATAAAGATGGGACGAATCACTTTCGAAAGACAATAACAAAAACAATCAACGTGTTTTTGTCACGCTTACGCAACGTGAATGTTAAGAAGTACTTATAGCTCGTCATAAGTTCTGAATGTACACTTCGACAATTACCAGGTGTTTTGTCTAAACTCGTGGGAAGGCCTCCGTGTGGGGTCCAGCACACATGTTGTATATTTTAAGCATCACTATCAGACAGGCACGAACGTCCCAGTAACGAATGAAATGTTCGCAAACTAGTTTTCAACTAAGCACTGTTGATTGATTCCAATGCATGGTTGTCAGTTTTCCACGACTTGTTATCACTAAAAGCAAACTGTCAGAGCTGTATTGCACGCCATTTGCGTCAAGTCATTAAGTCATTTTATGTTTTTCGCATAGACCATTTCATCATGAACTACCTCACTTATCAGTCACTTCTCCACATTGGGAATCATAAAGAGGAGGGATTATTAGAGAATTCACTCCCTTGAAGCTTAGACAAACTTCCCCTGTCCTTGAAGTCCTTGCCTGTTACACAACTGACAAAAACGAACACTGTTGCAGATTTCATGGTCCAGTGACCGCCAATTGTTGTCTGTGGTTTCTATTGTTGTAAAATCGGCCATGTCCTTAAGCTATAGGCCAAGTTATGACGTCCACTTTCAAGGGACAGAATTCTCTAATGAAGCTGAAGTTACTTTAATGTCACATCAAATTTGCATTGCAATCCGATGGGTTTCTCAAGACATGAGCAGGTAAAGCTGAAGGAATCACACATGCCATAATATCCTCACATTAAAGGACATCCTTTTTCATTAAACTTAAAAGCTAATTTTCTCCTTAATAATCGAATATTATTCGACTGTAATTGCATAAGTGGCATGAGACAGGCTGACAGGGGC
The DNA here is from genome assembly GCA_037179385.1 of Holothuria scabra. Lineage (NCBI taxonomy): Eukaryota > Metazoa > Echinodermata > Holothuroidea > Aspidochirotida > Holothuriidae > Holothuria > Holothuria scabra. The sequence continues at coordinate 23,453,060 of CM074181.1, forward strand.
CTGGAAAAATTCGATCAACCAATACAATCTTAACAAATCTTGTATAACTTTAATTGCACAGAAAACTCCTGAGCGTGTCCGAATCTGTCAAAACTTTGCTTCAAAAAATTAAAAAAAAAATGCTTAAAATGTCGTTACTAAAAATAGGTAAGTTTTCTGAAAAAGAAGGGCAATATTTTCCTTTAAAGAGAAAAGTTACCAAGGCTTTTAGAAGTACAATTTGATTCTTCGCTACCTCAGCGATGTTTCTGCTAACACGGTACTTTCTAAACTAAGGGAAGCTTTAACTTTCGAATATAAGAAAGAAAGCATATGTCTGTATACAGTTATCAGAAAATAAATTATAGCTTACATGAACGCCGTGAGCCTGAATAAAGACAGCACGCTGGAACATAATATAAACTTTCTCGCATCTCCACGAAACAATAATATGAAACGTTATATAAGTCATTCCTTCTAGTTATAATTTACGACTGACAGAGAGACTTTGAACCTGGAGACATTAAAGGGAGACAATCTAATAACTTATGATCGTAAGTCAAATCGTTGTGATGACAGCCACCTCTCAACTAAATTTATTATTAATTATTAAACTATCACCTTTAACAGAGAGAATCTACAACAGATCTTGGAATGTAAACATTCCGCAAGTCGCGTAAACAAGGTACAGTTTCAATTTAAACTTGTGCATGGAACACATAAAGTCAGAATGTGTACGTATAAATGTGGCTTTAAAAGTTTGGCTCTTTCGGCGTGCCATATGAAACTTAGAACTTTAGCTTCCGTAAAATTAAAAAAAAAATAAAATGCAATCGTCTATCAAAGTGTGATAAAGAGTAATTCCATCACACATTGCATATATACAGAAGTTTGCATTGACGTCAAGCGACGACAACTGGAAGGTGAAATGAAGCGCACTGCAGTATACGTACGACACAGAATTTGCACCCCCGAATTTACCGAAACCCGCGATTTCGACCGGTGCGAAAATTTCACAAGCTTGCTGCATTAGTTGGTGGAACTTTAGGTAGACTTTATCTCTACCTTTATGCCAAATGCACCCAAAGAATCATGGAAACAATAAGACTTACAAAAGTAATTGTTTACGCTCCAAATTCCCTTGATTCATTGAATGTATTTATCAATAATTTTAAGCTCTGTTATTATAAGCACTAAAATTAGATGGCGCTCTTTCTGTACTGTGACGTCATATGCATATTTCAAACCCACTCATCTCTTTGTCAATTTTATATTTCTTTTGTTTTCTCTTCCTTTTTCAAGTTAACATTTTTGTCATTTTTGTCACGTCTGTATTAGAAGCGAGACCCTCGAAGCAAACCCTTTTATAAAACGTTTCGAACAGGTCAACTGTCCTTCGTTAAAGTAAAGTGAATTATCAACCCAGGTAAAAATACAAAAAAACAGATATGAATTGTAGCTTTTTCGAATTTTAATCCCTTTTGGTGCAGACTTGTGGAGTTGGTGTATCCAAAAATGTTCTTTTTGTTCGCTCTGTGTTTTGTTAAAAGTCCCTCGACCGATTGAATTGAAATACGTACAACCCGTGTTAAAATGTTTCTAGGGGCCGGAGTGCTAGCTTTTTTCAGTTCTTGCCATTTGACCCCGGTGTCTCCCTCGTAATTGGCTCACAGACTCACCTCACTGCTTCCCAAAATCAAACCAATTAATTGGGTAAATAACCCCAATCGACATGCAATTAAAATTATGGAGTATTTGGAAAATTTTTCCACGCATAAAAACTTTTTAAAAAGTCAGTAACTGACATGACCTCACAAGTAATACGGTTTTTCGTGTAGCCTATGATTACTCAAATTTGTCGGAGTGTTTCTCGGCACTCTCGCTCTAACGAGCAAATCTCTCAAGTAAAGGGGATGTCTGTAAACTACCTTTGGTGGTGTTACAAAAATTTCCCTCATTTTATCTGACATAGAAAGAATATGGAAGTGTTTATTAATGATTTCTTGAAAGGGGAGGGGGAGGGTAAGCGAGGATTACGAGTAACTACAAAAGGGGTTTTGGCTTCGGTAGACGAAAGGTCCTCACTTTTGCTGGCCTTAAGTAAAGAACTATGGGAAAAACCCTTTAGCTTTATTAATTTTTTCCTTGACAACCTTGTTAGAATAATTTCTATTATTTAAGTTTATTCCTACAGTTTTTAAATTCTTATCACAATCATATTCCTTTGAACAAACAGTATTTTATGCGGAGACCTTGATTGTGACAAATTTTCTACATCGAATGAACTTGAAGCAAGCTGGAGTGATGGATTCATGTGTGAACCAATGTTTGTTTTTTTTCTTTGTAATTTAACTGTTGAAAAATCCAATGTTTTATTTTCCTTCATCCGTTTTTTCCTTCATAATTTAATTGATGAAAAATCAAGAAAAAAAAAATTGACCAAAAACGTGAATCCATGAAAATACACTTGCTTGCCTCAAGTTCACCTTTTGAAGAAAATTGGCATAACTCAACTGCCAGTATATCGAGAGCCGCACATGGGAAATGAATGAAACTTTCACCAGAATGCATAGAACATATTCCCCTTTAACTTGTTAAAAATACCTTTTGTTGTGGACTATTTTGCAACGCCTGCTAAAAACCTGTAATATTCTGTATATTGTAGATTTAAGGCACAAAACACACACACACACAGAGCAATATGAAAAAAAAATAAAAAAAAAAAATTACAAGAAAAATGACAAAGCGTTTCCGCTTTAATATTTTTGTCTTCTTTTATTAATTTCTACAATAATCTGTTAACATATGTTACACAGTTGTGTTATTTCCCCTTAATTTCATAAATACGATACAACACTGGGCTTGAACGATACAGTACTACATTTCACCAAGTATCCTCTTCTTTGACAGCATGTGAATTTTGACACCTTACCCTTTTACACTCTTCCAGGAAGAGGCTTGTAAAATGAGGCGAGTTTCACAACGTGAATGGAAAAAATTCCCCAAATTAACCTACTTTATTGGACAAATAGACATTCCTTGTAGGTGTTATAAATCGACCAGACATCTCTCTGGACCTCACTTCTTCTCTTTCATTCCAGCTGCGTCTGAAGGGACTGCAGGGTAAAGTATAGGTCTGTGTGTAATTCTTTCAGAGAACATGCTTTGAATTGAAAAAAAAAGAAACTGCGGAAGGAAATTGCTGTAAATATTCAAGGAATTTTAAAGGGAAGCAATTGTACAGCCTTCTAGACAGCACAGAAATTCACTTTAATTATTCCAAGCAATGTGGCATCATTAACCCTTTACCGTTGTGCTACGACCGGGGCATATCTGCGCGCCTCGGGATTGGGCGGAAAAGCGGACGTAGCCCGCCCCGCATCGGCTTCCTTAGGCCATTGACCCCGTGACCTTAAACTATTGTCTCTCTCGCTCTTGTGGCCGAATTTTCGGGTAGCTACTCGCAGTTTCGAGCTCCGTGTGAAACAGTAAAGATGTGTGACAGCCGAGCTCTCCGCATGGGTCCAAAAGGACCTAAACAACGGTAGAGGGTTAAACAACGCCTGTGGAGTGTGTTTACTGCAAAGCTGATGCCACTGTCTCTGCGTGTGTGCACGTAAACCTTTAGCCGAGTGGTGCAGATATTTTAGCTTAAAGACCAATTTTATCCCAAGTCAAACGTAGTATGAGGTTTTCCGAGGCAAGTCTGGAAGGCAGTTGGGCAAAGCAGTGCTTAGCACCATATTTCTCCGAAATTACCCATAGTGCAACAGAACAGTGACGTAAAATCTGCACCTAATGTATACTTTTGTTTGCTATTGCGGAATATCATATATACTATACTGCACAAACGTTCTTAACACTACTGAAGACTAGCACAACTGCCCATCGTTTCATTCATTTTACAAATGTTTCAACGGTTGAGTTTGAGATAAAGGTTCAGAAATCAAAAGATTAACTCCTTAAAAGCATATGGCTGCCTCTTCCGGGCCAAGCGCACATGATTTTGAGCCAGTTCGACCAAGGAAAACTCGAGCACCTGCGAGCGATGTGACCAGCACCCGCAGCGAACCAGCCGTACAGTCTATACAAGCTAACGTTAGACCAAGGGTCAGTACGTTACGTTTAGGCTTATACTAGTAGTAGCAATACGTAGCCTATGCCGTATAACAATAACACCGATCGATGTGTATGGTGTCTTAGCCGATTTCTCTTCGCGATTGCCATCTTTTAACGTTCAAGTGTCCACAAATATCCTACATTACTTACGAGAATTACAAAAGGTTCGACTAAATCGAATCTTTGCGAAAATGAGTGAAAACGAACCTAACTGTTGCACCGAAAAGCATTCTAAAATACGGTCTAGCTAGTCTCAGCTTGTTGTTGTTACCGCTTGTAGTTTCAGGGTCTACCGGAAGTAACTTATCTTGGTTTGTACAAAAGCAGTCAGAAATAACGTGTATTTTTTCTTTGAGGGATGAAACAAAAAGAAGAACAAAAAATTATTGGGTTATCAAAAATTTTTATCAGTAAAGCAAAAGCAACTATGAAGTTTTTTAAGCTTTGTAAAGGGGTAAAGGGTAATTATAAATTCAGCTGTAAGTGTACGTAAGTTGGTAACCACTTTTGTGAAATCTGATCAGGTGCAGGTTTTACGTCATCAATCAGCTGATCCATGGTCGTGTTTCTTCGAGTATGGCGATACTCATGTCTTGAAGAGCGGGAGATTTGAAACTTTTTTTCGGTATGAGTTTTTTGTCGAAAAACAACACAGTAGGGTTAATATCTAATGTTTATATATGTACTACACATATGTGAGGAGTCAAATGGCCACTATTGCTCCCCTTTAAATCCCGACTATAGGTGTGACCTAACAACTATGTCTCCCCTTTACCTCTTATCTCCCAGACAGCCAGACATTAAGCCTAAGGAACAGGCTACAGTTAGAAGGTCTAGGATCGAACTTTCTACTTAAGCAATATGTTTATATTTTAGAGGTTACACGAAGTTGCTGCGTTTGATTTGCGGAAACAAATCGTTCTTTGAACTGGTACATTGAGTTGATTTGTAAAATTCACCATTTTTATTTTCCAAGCATACTATTGCCAAGCTGTCAAACTTAAACAGTCACCATGTTTAATTCTTCATTCAAGTAAATATTTCGTTATTCAAGGAACTTACAGATCGATTCAGTTCTTTAAATTCTTGACCAGATACCTTTTCCTGTGGAGTTATGCACAAAACTGTTACAAGCCAGGATACAAGGACATTAACAATTTAAACTTTTTACGTTAACTTAGTATTGGATTCGCTAGTTTGCATATTTTACTAAAGTAACATGCATTGTCATGGTATAGTTCTCCCAACACCCCGATAACATTAAAACTCAATATGCCCCTCTAAAAAGCAATATTTTAAGTCACAGAGTAATAGTTTATTCACAGTAGGGCAGTGTGATAACCTTTTTTCGAGGAAATAAGTTTCTCTCAAGGTGAAATTGATGTATTTGTTACCCGATAATAATTTGTTCACCCAAACTTTCAAACATTCGAAAGAAGCAATTTGTGTAACTCCTTCAATGCATAATGTTGTGAGAAAATGAGAACGCAGCTATACGGTATAGTCTGCGTATGAAATGTTGGGACATTTTAAACGCAGTGTTCTTTCAAGCTTATTTGGAAATATCCTGTTGTAGGCACATAAATAAAGGTTCACCGCCCTTCATAATTTATTAAGTTACTCCGAAGTTTAGTACTAATATTTGCGACTGTTTCGCTAAGCTTTTGCGTTCCTGAGACATGCTCACTAACTGAGACGGTACGATCATATTTACGAATTCTGCGCTTTTCAAAAATAATATAAGCGTGTGAATTTGACCTGGTGAGATAGAAACCCGGAAATTCATGAAGAGAGATTCGGACGTTTATTTTTACAACTATTTGCGTTCGAACACGCTATAGTCGCAAAATATGAATGTGCGAATTTGTCTTTGTGAGATATTGGTTTACGTGTTGATGGCGGTGATAGGGTGAAATTATGCGGCACTTTCGCTGGCAAGCTGGTAGTACCAAGATTTCAAAAGAGTTGGAAAGACCAACAAAAATGTTTGAAGGTGAAACGTTGAGGGTCAGGACACTTGTGCACCATGTAAACTGTTGTGTTTGTGTTAAACAGGGGAAAGATCAGACTGGGGGCTGGGGGCATCGACCTGCGGAAAGATCCCTGTGCCTCTCTTGGGGATACCAAATAGTTCATCAAGTGAGCTATCATGTATGCAACACATTCATAGGTATGTAGGTCTCTTGTGGAAATTTAGGACTTAAAATCTTCGTTTTGTAATTTGTTTGTTGAATATTCATTAAAAAGTCTGTATGTTTAAATATTTTAATTGAGTGTTGAGTTACTCCGAAAAGCTTCATTATGTAAGCTTCCCAGTTCAGCTTTAAAAATAATAAATGGTTATCAGTGACGGTACAATCAAGCATAAACAGCCGCCATTTCCGAGGGCAAGCCTGCACTTACATATCGTGTTTGTCCTCAAACATGGCTGAAATTCTCCCACGTGAAAAACTCCCATGACGTCGGTGAGAACTATAATAATGTTCAAGCCAGGCTTGGCCTTTCTAAGTTGATAAAAAGGTTTTTTAGGCAAATAAAGGTTCGTAGACAGCACGAATTGCTAAAAAACAAGAGCTCAATTACAAACTGTAGGCTACAGTGTATCACGCGAGGGAGACTTCAAGCTGAGTTGCATGCCTTGTGAACCCAAGTACTAAATGACGGTTTTCTATGACGTCAACTTGAATCTAGGGAGAGTTACCCGATTTTCCTCTTCACAGTTTTTTTTTTTCATACGAAAAAAAAAAACAAAACAAGTCAGACAAAGTCGTTGTAAAGGGCCATCCAATTAAAGAATCTGAACCTGAAAATTCACAAACCTTAATGGCATACAGTTAAAGTCTGTAAGATTCATTTCCACATTTTAAAAATCATTTGTTTTTATCTTTTGCTCACAGTCTTTTAACCCCAAACTGTCAACCAGTCAATTGCACTTTTTTCCTGACAAGATAATTGAAGTAAATGCTTGCTTTCTTTTTAAGCAGACTGGTTGGACAGTCTTATTTGTATCGCCCTGAATTGCCGCAGAGAAAAAATAATCATGGCAAATTCAGATTGGTTTCACGTAGAATGATTTATTTTTAGCTTGGCCAGAAGCTGACAGAAAACAATATTCTTCACAAATTCTAGTTTTTGGCAAGTTTTCTTTTTCGTTCTATTCCTACCATAAAGAGTGAGGCCATGGATAATTTGAGAAAAGAAGAATAATGGAGAGATTAGCCTAAGGTGAAGAAAATCTGGCAAACATCTTATCCAGAGTCATTCCTTGGCAACTCTCCTTAGACAATTCACCCAAAAATTTCCCTAACCAGGTTTAAGTCAAAATAGTGTTTTGAAAAAAGTGTTCTACGGGGTAAATGCCAAACCCTCTAGCCAATTTGGGGGTAAAGGGCGAAGTCCCTGCCCTAAACATTTGCTCCAAATTTCAAGTTACTATTGATATAATATGTGTGTGCACATCTCTTTCCCTGAAAATGTTTCGCCCCCCTAGGCAGCTACCTCACTTCCTCCTGCACATTACAGCCTTAACTGTCTGACCAGTGGGTGTTTTGGGGTGAAAATTGCTCGATGGAGTTACCAGGACACTGTTTGGTGATGTTGGCATTTAAAATTCTGTTCCCGCTGTGATGTCGGCAGTGGGCGCATTTTCGTGACGTTATTCACGAAGTTTGATCATGTGAACTAAGTAGGAATTAAACGCTTTGATAAACATTTGGGCCCCACTTCGTAAACATGTGTTTTATTCCCAAAAACTTCGTGTTAAAATCGTTTAATTACCAAACATTTAGTGTTTAGTTGCTAAACGTGTTTAAAATTTAAACGTGTTTACATTACGGAGCTTAATAAATGTTTAATTGCTTAACACTTTTTTTTAAATTTTTTTGTTAGGGAAGGGTCGTAATATACAGGGGATATTGCCTAATTTCGATTTTTTTCGCGACGAGCATGTAGCTTGGATCTATAATTATTACTTTATTGGGTCTGTGCGACGTGCATGGTGACGATAATTAGTATACTTTTCTCAAGTGCAGTCCCATTTGGTGTTTTTGACTGTCCACTTCGGGACCAATCACAAAGAATGTCACTGACATAGAGTTCGTTATGTTCAGGTAGACAAAGACGGTTAGTGTGTTCAGGATTTTTGTGCAAAATTAAGCACAAGTTATAGGGTTGTATTTTAAAGTTCTTTGAATAAAAAGGAAGAATATCCTCTCCGGCTGACTTTCGCAGAGGGTATATGAAAACAGTTGCGTGAATCCCGCAATCAAATAGCCCAATGCGGACACTGGCTCATACAGACTCAAACTATACACCTATTACTAGTTTTCTGTATCAGTTATATGACAGTGTCGTCGTCATAACCCCCTTTTCGTCCTATGTTGGTGTAATGTAACTGCCGATAATGTTTATAGTTTCGCATCGTTCATGAGTTGTGACGTTGTTCGATTATATTTGATCAAAAGGCTAAGAATATATGTCTAATAAAAATGACAAAACTTTAAACACTTAATACCCAATAACGCTATGAGTTAAATATTGCGAAACTTCTCAAATATAGGCTTCAGCCTATCTGTGACGTAGCCACGAGTGGGGTGGGGGGTAGGGAGGTGGGGTTGAGGGGTTAGGCGTTACGCATACTTTGAAATCATTCATAAACATGGATAATTAAATTGCGACCAGTCCCTTTGCTCAATATGTGAACAGATCGGCAACCAATTTCACGTTGCTTCGGGACAGTTAAGCGCAGTTCACACTACAGTGATATCGGATAAGATTACGCTCCGAATTTTGTGTGGTTCAGTAAATCTCCTCCATTCATTGTCGGAAAGAAACACAAAAAGTGTCATTTCTGTGTAAATATATGATTCGTATGAGAAGACAATGAAAATAAACTGCAAACTAATTATTTCGTCATTTTCGTGACGTCAGGTTTACAAACAGCTCTTATAGGACTACGTGTATTCGACAAAAGTTGTCTGCGGATGTGACGTCACATAATAATTAGTATTACCTTTTTCGTAGTTCGTAGACAGATCTTATATTTAAAAACGTTGGCAAAATTATGTTTCTTTCAGACAAAGAAAGGTTAAGATTTTAATGAAAAGACACAGAAATCGGAATATGATCCAACTCGATATCATTGTAGTGTGACTTGCCCTTTAGAGTCATTGATTTGTGTGCTGTCATATTTCTTGGTGTGACCCCTTCTTTAATAAGTTGTAAATCTGTCTCGAAAGGTACGTGCACGGCAGAGAAATCTCGTTTTCTGATTGCATAATTTATACATGACCATCTTGAAGTTCATTGGAGATTTCTCATTAGTCCGGCAGCAAGAAGAAATATGACCGGTTGGACTTTAGCTTAGTTCAAAGAACGATTATTAACCAGCTGTGTATTGTCGGTACATGATTCTTTGCAGCCTTCCGCGATGAAAGGAACGTTCAAATTACTAATTTGTTTCATGAAAAGAGTTCCAAAGAGAAAAAAGTTAAGTGCTGTCGTGTCAGCAGGTGATCTATGCTTTTCTTTTCGTGTTGTATATATTAATCTCTGTCAAAACAAATGATAATATTTGCGTTGATTAAACGCCTTTCTAGGCAAACCTGAATGACAAATAACATAAGGTCATAGATTATCCTCGATGGAATTGGCCAGAATAATTGCTTCATTTTTGCCTTTGCTTAAAAGATCTTGATAGACCCTTAATAGACCTTATACATTTAATGTGATAGTACAGAAAATGAGTTCTCTAGTATACAAGTTATGCAAGTGACATCAGCGTTTTTTAATATGGCGCACTGGATGGTACTGATCATGCGCAGTAGATGTATCACCGATCGAGCATGAAAGAACCTTAATTACATTTGTTGTTCAATATATGGACGTCCGGACGGCAAAACAGAAAGACGCGCAACGCAGTAAAGTCGGTGCATGGCCTCTATGGACGGGAGGCGTGATGCCAGAGAATACGAATTGATTTCTCGGCGGAAGCATATAGCACCCCTCCCCCGAAAGCTATCCTGTGACCCTCGAGGTGATAGCTCGCTTGCAAAACTCTTTGAGTAGCATTGATTTACTACAATGTGTATTCAAATACATCTTACGCAGTATTCCAACGAAGCCCGAGTAAACCATTTAGACGAGTCTTCTCCGGCGCGACAAATAGAGACGTGACTAAAGCGGCATGCAGGCCTGTAGCCATGATTGTGACAGTTAGGGGCACCAGGAGGAGGAAGATTCCGGAAACGAGCCATTCCCGAGGACAGTTTTGTTTCAGCTAAACGTCAGTTATTGCTGAGAGCGTAAGAAGGATGGAAGCTGAGGAGATAGAGTGGCGCCATAGGCATGTGGGGACGTGAGGAGGGGTTTTGAGTGCCCGTGCCCATAGCAAAAAGATGTCTTTTGCAAAATACGTTGACTTAAGGTCACTGGGAAGAATATAATAAACGACCTTGACAGAAGATTTACATCATGGTTTTTCACTCTCAATGGCCTGGGCGCCTGTATGTGATTATTATTACTTGTGTGTATGGGCAAGTTCCTCGTTTACCATAGCTGTGCTGTTGGGCAACTTAGGGTTAGAAGTCCATATCGCTCGAGCCGTGCATGCTCCTCTCAGATTCGTTGTTATTATGATACATATTATTTGACTAAACAAAATATTTACATTAACGTCGTTTTCCTATGAGAAGGACAGGCTGAAATGGTTCCTCAAAACGCCAGTTATTACTTGAAACAGCAATTGCAGCCTCAATCGTGTATAATTTACTACCGTAAATCATGAACTTTTGGCACCTTTTTTGATAAATTGATGTCTGAATCCAGATTACGATTGTCTCTTCAAACGATCTTTGAAAGTGGTTAATTAGTTAATGATCTCATAACAACATTGAATTTCTAACCGATGTTCAATCACAATCTTCCACCTCTGTTGGTTAGTTACGGTCAGGTGACCAAGCACTATCCTTGCTCGTTCGTGCATGACCTTGCGATAATGCACGGTCCATCGTTGAAAAACATTTACATGAGGAAATTTGTGCCATGAAAAACCGGTACTCAAACTGGGCGATAGCGCTTAAAACTGGGCGATTATTTGACGTCATCCGACCGCAAGAAACTAAATGACCTTGGTTGGTGTTAAGTCGTAAACTCTAGTAGAAGCAGACTGGGAATCCACCGAATCACCACCATGGGTCTGAAAACATTACTTTTAGTCATTTACTATGAAAGTTTGAAGTTTCTGGAATTTGTAGTACCATTTTGATCTGTTTCCTGTCTTGATATGTATAAAAACGACAAAATGAGGAATTAAAATAAAAAGAATAAATCTCATCAACATCTGTTGGCTTGCAAAATTTGGCAGATTTTGCTCTGAAATGTGATCGTTATTTTCACTAAATGTTGACCGATTTTTTCGTTTCAAGGTTTAAATTAGTGTCAACTTGTTACGAGATTTTCGTTGGTATGATTAAAAATACAAAAATTCAGAAATTTTAGGTAAACTCTATCAAGCGACAGTAACAAAGGCTCCGATCATGTAAACCGCAATAATTCACCAAGGTCAGGCTTTCATGTCGGTCTCTGGACAAAGGAGTTTCTCCAAATTTCATGCCAGCGTTATTTCTAATGTAACTACCGCGTCCGTTCTCCGTGTGGAACAATATTGTTATATTAAACAGGAGAAAAACGCCAGGTTTCTCAAATTGGTAAAAAGGACAAAAATGGTCATTTAACCCTTCGATGACTATTTTGATCTCGAAATTTAGCAGTTTTCAGGGAGCGCCTGTCATTTTTGACAACTTGAAACTCAGTAATATTATATTGGACGGGGACTTTTAACTCATGGGTTTTTGCTAAAATACATCTTGATCTTTTTCATAAAATAGATGGGAGGCAGTCTTAAACTTGTAAGCTTTCGTGATTCAGGATTATTGATCATCAATAAAGCTGTGTTAAGTCATTCATTTTCCATCCGATTTAGAATTCTCTCACGTCCAGTAAATCTTTAGAAATCGTTCGTTCTTTTTATGTCTTCTCTTCATCGATTCAACTTTGTTAAGGTCAACAGTCTGTCTTTGCTTCAAACATCAAACCAACCGCTCAATAACAGTCATTTTCAATTTTCCGCGAGTCCTTTACTATTTTATGAGTTTATCAGAGCTTTCTTCTGGCTATCTAAAGTATAAGTTTACAATTATTGGAGAGCTAGTCTGATGCAAATCTTCACTTGTGGGGATATTTGACTGAAAAGTCGTAAAATATTTATTTGAGCAGGGAATTGTCCCGAAGTGGCACCCCCTGATTTGGGGTACACACCTCTGCAAAACACTGCTGTAGCATCACGAAGTTTACACATGATAGAATCGAAAATGAATTACGAGGGCATTTTAAAGTCAATATGTTCTTGAAAAAGTTTAACGAAAAATTTACTACCGAGGTGTACTTCACATCTAAATTTAACTGACAATTTTCATTCTTGATATGAACACACTGAGGTGGTTCTTATTTTTCTTTTGGGTTGTTTCCAGGAAGGTACTGCACTCTAAAAATAAATAAGTGAAATTCAATACAAAGAGAGTGTTCTGAGGTACCACTCTTGGCATGAGTGAATTTCACCCGGAATGGAGTGAATATAGCAACCCTGTAAGATGCGGTATACATATATGATCATATTGCTCGTGAAAAACACGAAAATTCTGAACGACAATGTGCAGGCCCATATCCATACCCGAATGGAGAGTAAGGTTCCCAAAATTCTTATCCCGCTATTTCAAGTTGTCATTGACCTGATACATCTTTACACATTATAAACCCCTTGAAATTTTTACCCCTTTGCGGGAGCCATTTTGTAGTACCCCCGTATCTCACTTGTCTTCCTGCTTGCATAGTAAATAGGTCAATGCTCTTGAACTATACGGCATCACGTCTATGTAGTGTTGCGCTACCTCCAACTAAAAGGGAGAGCAACATATCAGTGCATTGACAGATAAATATGCAGATATAGACGTTATGAAATGACGTCACGCACAATGAGGTGGGGAGAGAAGAAGAGTTTGCTTACCAAACACGTATTTTAGAGTTTAGAAATTTCCCCATTAAATTGCCCCATTAAAATTGTGTGGAAGACTTACGCCCGTTTCCAATGGTTGATCAATCAGCTGCAGTCGCCATTTGTTACTGTTGGTTTTTCAGTGGACCTCGAAAGGAGGGCGCACTGTTCGTATTGTGATATAATATTCATACGGTTTGTTCATATTACAATTGCCTGTCGTCCTCGGAACGATCAAGTAAAATGGTGCATGGATGTCTTTAAATGCCGTTTCCATAGATCTTCGAAAGTGTTTTTAATTCTAAATATGTGAGAGGGGAGGAGCTTGTGAGGATTTTTTTAAAGATTCAGGCACTTCCATCCTTCCCATGTTATAACGATGCCACCGTACTTTCAGACAAAGTAATCAGCTCCAACAATTCGTGTAAGATCGTATGTCAACAGTAAAACCAAAATATCACTTTTTTCTGCTTCTATTTCATTACAACATGCTTGACAATTTACTTTAAAAGATGCCTCAAAGATCGAAGGCCCCCGAAATAGAAGAAAGAATGAATCTGAATAAAGATTGTTCAGGTATGTTTTTTCCGGAATGTTATCTGTATTTAAACTACCCCATACCTCTCGAAATCAAGTACCTTGCACTTTTGTAAGGGGAATACTTAAAGACACAAGAGCTTCAATTAACAGAATATGAATATATTACTTGTTGCTGTAATTGGGGATACTCTATCACCTATCATGTATATCTTTCAGTATTTCGTTTACTCTGTCCAGCTTACATACTTATTCTTGGCTCCTCATTCCTACTTTGATTTGAAAGGGTCAACGAGAGCTTAGAGGGCAAAAGCGGTTCCGCCAAGTTTTTTTCTGACTTGAAACAATAGCCAAATGTCACAGATTATTTCTACTTACTTCACTTTCAAATATCTTCCATGATACTTCAGGATTGGCATATTCAAGGTATTCAAGGTAAACTAATGAGGTCTTTCCTAAGCTTAATAAACCAGTGAGATAAATATCGCCATGTGACTCTCATCCACTATAGCATCAAACTGTGATGGACATGGGCGTCGCCAAGGGGAGGGATGAGGGGGTCGGGGTGCGAACGACCCCCCTTTGAGTTTTTCTTCAGGAAACGTTTAAAGGATGTACCAAAAGTCGAAAAAGGATGTCTACTGCCATTGCAAAGTATACATTTTTTGTATGTTGAATGCCATATCTATCTGAGAAAATAGATGAGTCCCCCAAATTAATTTTTCACCCCTTTCTTTTTGTTAAGTGCCTTCCGCTAGCAAGTCCTATTGGCTATATGTAGCTACACCTTTCCATAGAATTAAAATCGTATATCTAATAGCACTTTTCATGAAATACCTTTAAATGATATCTTTGTTAACGGAACACTCATTTTTATTGAAACTATATTTGAAAGATATATTCATCTCCTGCAGCTGCGGGATATTTCAAATTGACCTAAAACCTCAATGACAAAATAGTTCCAAGCATGATGATATTGTTGTTGTATAGTCGACTGCTCTGAGGGTTTTAACATTACTACACACAGAAACCATGTAAAGTAGGATGCCCTCTCTATATCTCGACTCCTAGTTCACTGAATAATTTTTCTAAAGTCCTCCCGACCCTCTGGCAAACGGCCGTTCGGCGAAACCAAACTTTAATTACTGCTTCCCGAAGAAGCTATTACTTCCACTGACAGACAATACGCGACCACCCTCACGGCCCTCAGACCTTTTACATCATTGGTCTGTCATGTATGGCTCCATTTTAGACTGGGTGAAAAGAACAGGTACTACATATGATATTAGCCAAAAGGCCGAGAAGTTCACTGAGTGGGTACCATAATTATGCTTGTCTTGTTCAATCCAACTTTGAGTCAACGGTGCTATATGTCAGTAAAAAGTTGTTCTTACTTACTCAGACAGCACTATGAACAGATGAAGAGGTAGTTATCCCACCAAAATCTGCAGAGTCAAAGGCCCTTCATGTTTAGGAAATTATGGTATCAATATTAAAGTAATAAATCGCATTGGGCTGAATATTTTGGTAAATAAACGGTCGAGACTCCAAACTGACAAAATAATAGTCTCGGCTTCGCCTAGTCTGTTAAGCCCCGTCCACACTATACAACGCGACTTAACTAAACAAGACTGTCATGTCGTGGTGAGCGACTGACGACTAACTAGTTTTAAGAGCACAGTGTCCACATTTTGCAACAAGTCGCAGGTCCATGAAGCGATTCACGCAAAATTCGAACGATTAACATAATATTTATTTGTTACGTTGTAGAGTTGGGAATGCGTTCTTTCCATTTCGATTAACCCTTTACCGTTGTTTGGGTCCTTTTGGACCCATGCGGAGAGCTGGGCTGTCACACATCTTTACTGTATCACGCGGAGCTCGAAACTGCGAGTAGCTACCCGAAAATTCGGCCACAAGAGCGAGAGAGACAATAGTTTAAGGTCACGGGGTCAATGGCCTACGGAAGCCGATGCGGGGCGGGCTACGTCCGCTTTTCCGCCCAATCCCGAGGCGCGCAAATGTGCCCCGATCGGAGCACAACGGTAAAGGGTTAACTGAACTTCCCGGGCTTTATTCCAGAAGTCCGTCATTGCTGTCAGTTGCACATTTCAAATACATGCTACAGAACATCTTCGGTCGCATCAAACTGGGTTGCGCGTCTGCTTGCAACTAGTTGCAAAGCATTCCACACTTTGAAACGCGTCTGAACAATTTCGTTGCAATGCATTGCGTCGCATCGAGTCGCATAGTGTGGACGGGGCTTTGTTGCCAATTTGGAGTCGAGACGGTTTATGAGATAGTAATGGTCAGACAAATGTGTTTATCCGACCTATACTACCAACAAAAATGTGTGAAAAACTTCATCTTTATCACTGTTTTGCGTTTATTGATCGTGTGTAGTAAAATAACTGGTCAGTGTTCAGCCACTCAGATTGCAGGACTCTCAACAAAGGATAGTAGAAGTGGAAGAATTGAAAATTAACTTCCTTTTATCTATGAATACGTATCAAACTGAGGGATGGGTCAATCATTTTTCTAAATCTCAACTAACTTCTTCTGTTCTTACTTCTGGAATAAATGACACTTTTTCTAGGTCTTGAAGGAGAAAGGTTAAAAGTAAAAGACAAAGTACATTCAGTTGGTAAAATAACATTGTGTACAAATTACTGTTCTGCTCTATCGAGCCTGATATCTTATGTAGTTAAATGGACACTTGTTCATTGCAGATTTGTATGATTTTCTTAAATTTCTTTACATTGCAGAGTTCAATTCGCTTAAAACTTTTCTATGATTTGTTATTTGAGGTTCGCTATTTTTACCTCCTTTATCTTGAATACGTCATTATATTCCACGAGCTTAAAAGGGTTTTGTCCTGGGAATCCTTTGCTTCTGGATGCTACCACTCCAGTTGGTTCCCCTTACCAAGCCCATGCATCCCACGATAATACCCCAACTTTAAAAGACAAACGTTCTGGTGCCATTGTCATTTAAAGGTTTAAAGCTTTCTCTCAGTGATTCCTTTCCATGGTTCACGTTTTGCTCTGAACCTTTATGAAATCATAATTTTGGCATTACCAGACTTGCAGTATTGACGAAATTTCACCGCATTATAGGCATTTGAAATTTCTAACCCCTCAGAGCTTCCGGGGCTTCGACCCCTGGACCCCTCCAGGGGCCCAGAAGCGGGCATTGTCGGTAACGCGGCAATTACTTCCGTCTTCGCGCAAAATATGACGCCCTCTTTTATAATGTCTGGTGAAGCTTATGATGGCGCTTCACTTACTTTGCTGTAGCAATTACCGTGTCGCGGGAAATTCTTTGCAACACCCTTGTAAAAGGTGTAGTAGACATTAAGCAAGTTCTTTACTGAGAGTGAGAAATCCCCTTGAGTTAATCAATCAAACGTTTGCCCCTAGTATTTTCTCGAGGATGTCCATACGCCAATTTGTGTTACATATTTCCACTACTTGTTATATCTTGACAGGATTTAAGAGTTTAGCATTAGAGATAAAGCTTGTAATTCAGTTAATTGTCTTGATTAGTTCCTTTCGTTAAACAATCTTCGTTAAGTAATAAGCTAGTAAGTAATTAAGCTAGTAAGCTAGCTATTAGCTGATTAGACTAGTTAGTTAGTTGGTAAGTTAACTAGTTAGTACGTAATTATGTAAGTTAGTTAGTTAGTAAGTTAGTTAGTTAGTTAGTTAGTAAGTAAGTAAGTAAGTAAGTAAGTAAGTAAGTAAGTAAGTAAGTAAGTAAGTAAGTAAGTAAGTAAGTAAGTAAGTAAGTGGTAGTAAGTGGTAAGTGAAGTGAAGTAAGTGGTAGTAAGTGAGTAGTGGTAGTAGTGGTGAAGTAGTGAGTGAGTGGTAAGTAGTAAGTGAAGTGAAGTAAGTAGTGGTAGTAAGTGGTGGTAGTGGTGGTGGTAAGTAAGTGAAGTAGTGAAGTGGTAGTGAGTGGTGAGTAGTGGTGGTAGTGGAGGTGGTGAAGTGGTGAGGTAGTGAAGTGAGTGGTGGTAGTGGTGAGTGGTAGTGAAGTGAGGTGAAGTGGTGAGTGGTGAGTGAGGTGGAGGTAGTGGTGGTGGTGGTGAGTGGTGAGGTGGTGAAGTGAGTGAGTGAGTAAGTAAGTGGTGGTGAGTAGTAAGTGAGTAAGTGGTGGTAAGTGGTGGTGGTGAGGTGAGTGGTGGTGAGTGAGTGAGGTGAGTGAAGGTGGTGAGTAGGTGGTGGTAGGTAAGTGAAGTGAAGTGGTAAGTGGTAAGTGAGTAGGTAAGTGAAGTGGGTAGTGGGTGAAGTGGGTGAAGTGGGTGAAGTAAGTGAAGTAGTGAAGTGGGTGAAGTGGGTGAAGTAGGTGAAGTGGGTGAAGTAGGTGAAGTGGGTAGTGAAGTGGGTGAAGTGGGTAAGTAGGTAAGTGAAGTAGTAGTAAGTAAGTAAGTAAGTAAGTAAGTAAGTAAGTAAGTAAGTAAGTAAGTAAGTAAGTAAGTAAGTAAGTAAGTAAGTAAGTAAGTAAGTAAGTAAGTAAGTAAGTAAGTAAGTAAGTTAGTTAGTTAGTTAGTTAGTTAGTTCGTTAGTTAGTTAGTTAATAGAAGTTCAACAACTCACAAGCTTAACAACGCACTGACACGGATGTGATACACTATGTCAAATGGATAAATAAGGGTATAAGTTCACGTTTGATTTCAAACACGGTTTCAAGTCATGCCCTTTAGTCGCTTCTTACGGCAGGTGGGGAACACCGAGGGTATATTCTACAAATCTTAACCCCAGAGATCCTTTGATTGAGAGAAGAAAGTGATACACTATGGTACATAGAGCTTAACACTTTCTAATACGTTTGCAAACGCGTCATTTTACTTCCTTGTAACTTTGTAGACTTAGAAATGCGGACTTGTACCTTAAACAGCTGTTCCACCCCAAAATACTAAATAAAAATCCACTTATACAAAATCCGTTGTAACAATTTGAATTGTTTTGGTACGACTAAGCCTCAAAGGTTGACCCATTTCTGAGAAATAAATCACGTACCAGTGAAATTGCGTATTGATAAATGGCTATACCTCTCTCACACCAATCCGGAAAGCCATTTCGTGGTCACTTCGAGGTGTCCGTGAGAGCAAAAATTCAAAAATCTGAAGTAACCACGAAATGGAACCGGATCTCACCGGTTGCCACGATTTAACCCCGATTTGACCACGTGTCGATTCCCTCCGTGGGCCAAATCTCACGGATGCTCCACGGATCACCCAAAAACATTTTGGACATGTTGAAAAACTGAAACGTGGGCACTTCGAAAATTTATTGCCGATATGGAAACGTTTTCAATACGGCTTTGTCGAAGTACACTCGAAGTGTTCTCGAGGTTGGGTCGAAGTAACATCGGATTTCACGGATGTAAGAATGAGCCCCCGACGCCTACGAAGTGTCCATTAGAGAGTTGGCTATGAATTGCTTACGGACTATACGTAGTGCTCTCGAGCTGACGCCGTGGTTATCACTGACACCACGCAGTAGTCTTGGGATGGTGTCGAAGTCATTACGGGATTCGATCGGGAAGGCCACGAGATGGCGCCAGCGTACAAATTCTGATTTCCGCGGAAAACTGATATGTTGGCGGGTTTGCCCCGCTTTGTTTCCGGCCTGGCCACGGATTACGCACGAAGTGAAAACGAGTGACCACGAAATTAAAACGTGGTGACATAAAAAACGGACAAAAATCATAGACTACGCATACTGTTGCAATAAATTCATTTCCGAAGTGACCGCGTATACTGGTATTAGAAGGTATCACGAAATATCTATAAATATGGCGGGACTTTGAATGACATTTGTTCAACCAATAGCGCCACTTTGAGGTCAAGATGAACTACAGTATGAATCAGTTGCGCTTCAGGTTCAAGTTAAATGTCGCATAGAGACGCTGAAAGACGCAGTCACTCTAAGGCAAATTCGGGTCGGATTTCAACAATATTTTTGTGGGTGTTTCTTAAAATCAACCAGTGAAAAAACATGATTTGCATCTGAAACGAAAATAAAATGCTGTTTTTAATCGTATTTTTTCGTAGCAATCAGGACAGCGTATAGGAATGAGATCTTTCTGGCCATGTGACGTCAAGAAATAATCAACATAAGTTTAATTTTCATAGTCCTCCTGTAAAGCTCATACACAGGTTGGCAAAATTTCCAAAATTTCTGACCAGAGATAGGGATGGAAGATTTAAATGAAAAATCACAAAATCAAATCTGAATCCGATCCGAATTCGTTGAAGTGTGACAGCGGCTAAGGGTCAGACTTAGCCTGCCGTAGTTTGTATTTTTGAGTGTTTGCATAGAATCTTAAGGTTCTGATTAATTTTTCTTAGTTAGCTAGAAAACTATGTCCTCCCACTTATCAGCTTTTATCTTTGCTCATTGTACTATGAATCAATCCTTTAAAATAGAGGACGCTCTTCGATTTCTAATAAAATTAAATATCTGATGGTGGAGGCTTCACAGACTGTCTACACAGGTCACGAAATGAAATTTTAATTTTCAACAGTTCTCAAAATAATGCACAGAAAAGTCATCTCAAAATAATACCACAATACAAAATATTTGAATCACTCACAACTTGCATATGCAATAACGCTTTAAAGATTGAAATGGTGTTCCAATCACGTAACTTACTCCCTTCGTTTGGCCATGTGAAGTTGAGCAGAAATGACTCAATCAAAGGGTTCTGTACCTGTAGGAGCGCACTCTGTTTTCTCGGCTCCTCAGCTTCCCAAACCACTGAAAAGGGGATGACTTAACAAGGAATACGCCGCGTAGCCTGCTACTCATGTAATGGTCGGCCGCGACTTAAACCATTCTTGTTAGAAACTAGGCCGTAAAACTCTATTTATCTTTTCAGTTTTCGTGGGTTTTGTGAAAGAGAGTGCGAGGAACAGTATATCCATAAGCCACTACCAGTGCATGCTAAAATAACTCTGTATTTGATGTGTTCTCATGGTTTGGCTTTAATTTGAAAAAGGGGTAAATTAAGTACATAAAGGGCAGGGACTTAGCTTAGTGCAACAGAGGGAGTTACTGCTCCGGCCTTTAAGTGTCGAAACATTTTTCTTTCTTGCTCAAACAGGAAAAATTCTGCTGATAACTTTCAATTGTTCAAAAAACCCTCAAAGCAGAAGTTGGCACCCTCCCTTTAGACCCTTCCCCCATATGAGTGACAAATGTGCTCCCCCATTGCCTCCCATTGGTGCTCAACATAAGAAGTGGAGTAGGGAAAACAAGCCATCGAGCCACAACTGGAAAAATGCCGTGATCTTCTCGACTTGAGTCAATTGGTTGGAAACTGGGCCGTAATACTCCATCTAACTAACTAACCTTATTGCCTCCCTGGCCACGTTACTGGTAAGGAAGGAGTATTGCTACAAGCCGGGAAAGATTTAGCCCGCGGAGCGGACGAGGTCTTTTTTATCAGCTCATCCCTCCGAAAAACCAGCCAGAGGGGCGGCGGCCTGAAGGGACTGCAGCCTCAGAGGCGCTACGCAGGCTGAGTGAGATTTAGCCAAATCAAACAACAGCTCGGAGGAGACACCTATCCGAACCTCAAAGCATAATTAATTCATTGAAACTCGAGGTTGCGGTCTACGTGACCGAAGGCTCACACGACCGGGGGAATGAAAAAGGTCAGCAAGAGCCAAATAAGTAAGGTGTTCACGAGAGACCGAAGTAGAGAAGATGCACGGGAGATCAAAATTAACTAAAAATCTTACCGGATAGAGAGACGGGAACTGTGAGGAATATAAGGTTCTTTATTTTGTAAATCTCTAGGTCCTTGTCTTATTTTCTCGCGAACCTCCCGTATAGGGAATTTTCGTTTCAACCGTAGCACGCCTCGAACGCACATATCTCCCCTGGTTATCGTCACAAAAATTCCCTTCATGATGATGAAGACCATAAATAAGTAATTGCTCATGCTGAAACAGGGTTTTGTAATGCATATATTATACACTTTCCAGACAAGAAAAGTCTTCCCGCCGCTTCAACAATGTTTACATTACCGTATTTTGGATATCCAGTACAGTTTACCCCTATCACCGACTTGATATTTATAGTACATTAGAAACGACGTGTGCATGGTTTCACTCCGGCAATGTCCGAAGTACGTAATCATAGAGTATATACGGCAATTTGGAAATGTGAAGCAACTCAACCTTCCAAGGAAATATACGATATGCAATTTCCATGTAGGTTGTACCTCTAGTGAATTATGCTTCAGTCTTGTCGCGAATAGTAAAGTGAAAAAAATTTAAAATGCATTAGTTGGGGATATCTGGTTTGGATTTGAGATCTAAATATAGCACGATCATCCACTCTAGGCAATCAGGCTCCATAATTCTTCCCATGAAGTTCAATTTCATTAGTTTGGGGGGACTTAAATCGTTCTCCGGGGCTAAAAGAGGTTGTTCTTGCAAGCTAAAAGGTTCTATTTGTGTACTCACCTCGTACAAAGTCTCCGTCGAAGTTTCTGTGGTTTTAACCAAGAAATTTTGCATAGCAAGCTTTGACTTTTAGATGACAAGCTCACAGCTAAAGAGTTGTTTTATGTAGTATACTTTTATACCACAAGCAATAGATGATACGGTATACCTACTCTCTAAATTCTTCAGAGTGGAAACCACTCGCATGTAGTAAAATTATGGACCAAAATAAATTTTTGGTAAAAAGTTTTAACCAAAAAGTATAGTGTGAGTATTCAGTCTTAACTTACGATCCATCTCAGAATTAGTTTACTATTTTGGGTTTACAGAGTTTATCTTTTCCTGAAACGGATTAAACTTACGTTCAATTTATGAGAAGCACAACGATTCCAACGTCAGTGTTAAAGGGGGCCGTGAGGTTGGTCACGTATTGTCCTTCAGTGGACGTAATTACTTTTTCGGGAAGCAGTGAAAGTTCTGGTTTTGCCGAACGGCCCTTTGAAAGAGGGTCGGGAGGACTTTAGAAAAAGTTAAGTTTCTCTGCCCTTTGGCAGTTTGGCTAAAATCATGATGCGTAGTATCTGTTCTTTTCATCCAGTCTAGACTGGAGCCATACATGACAGACTAATAATGGAAATGGTCTGAAGGTCGTGAGGTTGGTCATGTGTTGTCCTTCAGTGGACGTATTAGCCTGAGTAGCGTCTCTGTAGCTGACGTCCCCTTAGGCTGCGACCGCCCATCAGATGGTTTTTTCGTAGCGATGAGCTGAAAGAAGAGACTTCGTCCGCTCCGCGGGCTATGGACGTTATAGCTTCTTATGAAAGCTCTTTATTAATGGGTTTCGACGAAAGGCCCTTTGCCAGAGGGTGGGGAGAACTTTAGAAAAAGTGATTGTTAAGTTCATCCTTCAAACAGTCTCAATGTGCATCATTTAAATATTTTCGTAGGAGGCTACAAAAGAAGAAACATTTTGCTATCTCTCTGTCAAATATGATGCTCTCCGAGTTAATGACGAAACCTGTTTGTTCCATGGCAGGCTTTGTCAGAGATTTGGCTCACTGCGGTTGCCACTTCTTATCGGCAGTGGTTGGATGCTGAAATTTAAAGGTATTCATCACCCAGGCACTTCCAATTCTCCTAACTTACTTGTAGTCCCTCTTACAACTGTCTTAAACTCACCCTAACCCATGGTATAACCTCCAGCTGGTAAGTATTCATGGTCCTAATGTACAACCAGAACACTCTCAATACGTGCTTTGTAATATGAGCTACCATGCAATCTTTTTAATGTGACGTAAATCAAAGAGTTGCCCCAGTTGAGAATTTTTTTTTATTGCTTATATAGCTATTGCTTGGGGTCACGTGGATTTGTTAGGGATAACTCATTGGTTCTAGCTTGCATTCGTATTAGGATAACTTACGTCATCAAATGGAAACGGCATGGGCAGTTAGTTAGATGAGATTTAACGGCGAGACACCATTGAATTTACGATAAAGTGTCAACTAGAAGAGTAGGTGAATTTTAATTCCGTTCAAAGATAGGTTCAAGTTCGGTTGCAAATAGACCTACAGTTAAAATGCAGTGGAAGTCATCCCCTTTACTAGCATCCTACATCATGCGGGGAATATCTTGGGCATGGGGAGAGGAAAATGGTACAAGTCTCATAACTGAGGTTACAGAAATCACTCAGTTGGTTCCTCTATGTACACGGTGACAGTTCCATGGTTTAAAAAGATCAGTAAGTTATCGGTACATTGCAATGCAGAGTGGATGTTAAAAAGTTTAGCTAATTTATAGACCTTTGGTAACCCTAAATTTTCTGCACTTTACTCTTGGAAACAATTTTCCGTATCTTTCCAGACAACTGGTACAGATGAAGCCAAAAGAAATGTTTCAAGGTAAATTAAGGTGAGGTGAGATAAGATGTGGTGAGGTACGATGATGTTAGGTAAGATGTGGTGAGGTAAGGTGTGGTGAGGTACCGAGAGGTGAGGGGAGTTGAGGTGAGGTATGAAGAGGTTAGGTAAGATGTGGTGAGGTATGATGAGGTAAGGTAAGGTGTAATGAGGTATTGTAAGGTAAGGTAAGGTGTGGCGAGGTACCGAGAGGTGAGGTATGATGAGGTTAGGTAACATGTGGTGAGGTACGATGAGATTAGGTAAGGTTTGGTGAGGTACGGTGAAATGAGGAAAGGTGTAGTGAGGCATGGTGAGGTAAGGTAAGGTGTAGTGAGTAAGGGTGAGGTGAGATATGGTGAGGTTAGGTTATATGTGGTGAGGTATGGTGAGGTGAGTTAGAGTAACGGTAAGGTTGGACTGTTACTCAGTGGAACGAGCGGGTAGATATCCATTCGGAACTTGGTAAAGCCTCCCTGTCGGGGAGATTGCGATGGAAGAATTGGTAACTTCTTGCAGAAGTAATAGAAATTTTTCTTGAAAAATCCACTCAGTCCCAAGAAAACATGACAGTCCTTACTCATAATTATGTAAGTGAGGTATTGCAAATTGGAGGTGTGGCTTAAAGATGGTTAACTTCACTGAAAGTACCGGAACTTGCAGGAATTGTATTTCATTGTATTGCTCACTTTATGAGTACTAAATGTAAGTGAGATATTACAAATGATGATGGTGGGACTGGAAAATATGAGTTGCGTACACTCACGCGGATTTCCTATAGACGAATCCGGAAAGATTATGATGGTCTGATTTTAGTCGGCCATTACTGGGGTCCATCACCTTTAATCTTTAAATTTCTTCCCTCTCCTGTTCCATCTATGGTTGTACACTGAAGTGTACCTTGATTTTCTCAAATTCACTGAATATGAAGATTTGAAATTCACGTAGACAATAAATGAAGACGATTAAGGGCTGATGGACCCCACTAATGGCTGCCTTCAGTCACTAAAAACAAGCGCTAATCGGATTCGTCTATATGCACAAACCGCGCATACTGCACGGTGTGAATAAAGGTCTAGCAAGATGGTTGTCTGCTGTTCAATGTTTGATAATCTTCAAGCAAAGGGGAAAATGAGAGACTTACATTTTTCCGTGCAACATCTGCCTTACTGTGGTTTAAAGGGTAGATGCAGTTACTTCAACTTGAATTTTAAAGGGTGACTGTCCTGTTTTATGATTGGTTGTTGAGAGTCATGTGACAACTTTTTTGCAAGATCGAACTGTTGTTATTAAAGTGTAGATATTTTATTTGTACCTTCTTTGCATTATATGTATGAGATGAAAAAAAAACTGTGAAGTCCTGAAATATTTTGAAAGATGCGTTGAAGAAAATTAAAGGGCTAAACCTCTCATCCCATACTACAATCTTGGTACCCGGGTACCGAAATTCTCAATTGGCTCAGCTCTTTGATTGACAGCTAATTTAAACAATGCAGATTGCCAAAGCTTATATTACACCGCAGGAACGGTACTGAGAGTGTTTTGATTTTATAAATTGATTTTTTCTATACTCACCATGAAGCAATAAACTGAGATTGTGTTTGGATGAGGATGAATTTCAGACAATTGTGGGAGGGGCTTCAGTAAGAAGGTTAGGAGAATTAGTACTGTTTGGGGTGAAAGAACAGGGTCTTTAAGGGGACAGTTGTGAGATTTGGCTGTTGCTTTAAAATAAGTTTAGGGCGACTGCTCATGACCTTTAAAGTTTCCATTACTCTTTGTTTAATATTTGGACCTACAGATACATGGATGACCTTCAACGTACCTCTAGTAGCTTTTAGACATTTTTCACTAGACGCTTTGATCGATTGAATGTCGTCAATTCCAAGAATCGCGCTTCGAGTCAAATAGTATTTGACAACCTTTAAACTGCTAGTCACGGAAGATTAGGAAAACACCGCTAAGTTCTATTCTTGAATAACGCTTTGAAGGTCAATGTTTAAAAACGGAAATAATGTTCTGCACACAGAACATAAAAATAATACAAAAAAGAAGAAAAAAAAAAACCTGCATACCTGACATTTTTGTGATGAGACGTGTGCAAATTGTAATGTGAATGCACTTTTCGATTTGAGTAAAAACGAACGTATTTATCTGTCTGCCTACTGTTCAGTCTCTCGGTGTATATTGATTGGTCGGTTGGTATGGAGTCTGTAATCTTCATCACGATATTTTGTTTATCTTCTGCAGATTTTAAATGCCTAATCCTCCCACAACAATGTACAATTTTTGTAGTGAAAGTCTCTATTGGCACAGCTCGGCTTTGATTGACATCAAGTCCAAAAAATGCTGAGTACCAAAACTCGAATACCCAGAATGTATACTGTACTGAGAGTGACTGATTATACATCGAAGCAGTAAACTGAGATTGTCTGGATGAGGTTAAATTGTAGACAGCTGTGGGGAGGCTTGGGCCTTCAAGGGTTACGTTAGCAGTTGTCCACTTTTTTGAAACATCAGTTTTTTAGTGTCAAAAATTGTTCACATCTTTTGTCTATGAAACAAGCTGTACTTGACCTATGAAAACATGCATAACACAGAGGTAAAACCAGACCTTAAGCCGCCGGGGGGGGGGGCAGGGCTGAAACAGAGGATACGATCTTGAAAAACTTGAAACATGAAAGGTTACCATTGTTTTAATGCATGTCAGTATCATTTGCCCTATAGAAATATTTTGCCGCCGTTCGGTTTTTTCAGAAAGTTTTTGGACCGAAACTTGGACTTGAAACACCGATTATACTTAGAAACTTTCGTCGCTTGTTATGCATACTGGTACTTTCACGATTTGTGTGACACCATTGAAGCACTCCTAAGGTAAACCTGACAATCATGTGAAGAAATGTTATATTGAAGTTTGCATTATCACCGTCTATTGATTTCTCGTGCGGAAGCGTTAAGCTTTATCACCTCAGGGTACCTAAAAATATCAATTCCAATTCGTTTTTTTCGAGACTGTCAACTTAAAAGTTTGAACAATTCCATATAGAAAGAGCATCGAATCTATTTCAGATGGCCTTGTTTGATGACACAATGCAGAACAGTGACTTGCCGTTTAAATGGAGACCGTGCTCATCAGCATTCATAACTTACAACAATCAAGTCACAAGTAAATAAAATGACACATTATGAAGTTATGCTGACAGAACTCTGTCATGAATTTCTGGAGAATTTCAGAACCAAAAGTAAAGAATACATAAAACAAAGCAAAGTGCTGTCAATCAAATTCCAAACTTTGACAGCACTATTGCCGTATTGTTTTTGCATTTCTTCATTTTTGGTTCTGTAATTCTACAACTTGATACAGACAATGATATCAACAATGAAAGCAATCCTTCTGTTCGACGTAAACTTTTTAAAATACATTGAAATTTACTTCCTTACTTTCCTGAATACTTAATTTGACAATGCTGTGACTGTTTTCTCGATTTCCAACCCTACTGTCCAAGTTGCATTAAAGCAATGTGTTGAATTTTACTAGGGACAATTTTGAACCAAAGTCAGTCTGAACATTTGGGCTAAGGTCGAAAGATAAGAATGATCTTCGGGTGTTGTTTAATTTAACAAGTTCAAAATAGTTAAACTCCTGCCTCACTGTCTTTTTCCTAAAAGTCCCCTCGACTCTCTGGCGAAGAGCCAAGGGGCGAAAACCACACATTTACTCCCGGAGGAGTTCTGCTCCCTTAAAGAGCTAAACGCCTCACTGTCTTCGTGGGATACGAAGCAGCACCGGCGTGAGTCTGGACTCTGCCACGTTTTGGGCACCGCTCTTAAATGTGTAACTGCTGTCGAAATGTAGTGTGTGTATGTGTGTGGGTTAATATAACCAGCCGCCATGTTCAAGAATATACTAGCCATATTTTCCCAGTTTTCTGCCCTAAATAGATGAAGTGCTGGAGTTTAGGCGTCCGCAGCCCTTAGTCTCCGTTTTGCCTCCTTTTATAATTATTTATCATTTCTTTTGAGTAGCGCGAGACAAGAGAGCAAATGCGCTTTCAACTTTTGTAGTCTACTCATTGTTCTGAATATTGATGATTACTTTGTGTTTAGTTAGAAGCCAGCAGAGGAGGCAGTGCCATTTTCATATGGAGGTTATAGCCATGTATTTTAAGTTTCAGGCTCCTACACAGTAGCAACGCAAGTTTATTGATGACTGCTCATCAACTTACGAAGCAATTTAATCATGTAATTTTGCAATCTTCTATTCTATTCGTAACACAGGAAGAATGATCGACAACAAGACGATGGAGCAATTTCTAATAAATAACAAATTCTTCCAAACAGAAGGTGAGGCGAACCTTTAGCCTAAAGTAATTCGATGCAGTTGTCAGCCGTGTGGCCTTTCTATATGATCACTGTTCTATACAACGCAGCCAAGGTCCGGACAAGAATAACACAAGTTAGTCGAGGGAACAAGTATAACTATGGTCATGCGCACGCAAGTGAGATGGCTTTCATTTGCTACATTGCTACCCATCAGAATTACCGAACTCCCTAACTCTTCCAATAAATATTCCTGAAGAAAGTAAGGAAAAAATTAAGGGTATTTAGTAGTACGATCGAAGCAAACACATTATACGAAAAGAAACGTACGTCAGCAAAGGTAAAAGTAAATAAACATAGATAAAAATAAAAGGATTTTGGAAACTTAATCCAAAGTGTGAATCAAATTCCAAACCTTAATAAAATTGGACAAGGCGACTTTTACAATATTTTTTTTTTACTTTCAAGTGGAAAAGCATTATTCCTCCCTGCTGATGGTTCGCGTTTTCTTGACGCTAGTACATACTTTACTGTATATTACGATGACTATTCGTCACCATACTAAAAACCGTAAAAGACCTTGTCATAAATAAAAAAAAAAAAAAAAAAAGCCAATAGACCTTGTCATACAAATCCTAAGCTAAAGCTTAGGATTTCGATGGACCTTGTGCATATGATGTCACAATGGCATCAAGCATGCCCTCCTTCGTGGGCAAAACAAACCAACAACGACAAAAGCAGACAGCTGATTTGTTAACGAATCGAATACACACATTGTCTGCTACGCGTGCAGTGTCAAGTTTTATGCGCGCGGCCACGTGTTCCATTCTTTGGCAACCTAGGATGACGTCAGTGTGTCTTCAACGCACAAGGTCTGTAAGATGTAATCATTGGACATCTAAGAATTCCACAATGTATTAATAATGACGGATTTTAATAACGAACATTTTGTATTTCTTTTACCCACCCATGTTTAATCGCCGTGCAATACATGAGAAAGCCTTGGTAATCTTACTAATTCGCTTAATTGGTCTTTAATCCTAGGCTATCTTAACAAGATAGTGTAGCATGTCATAGTTTCGTCAAAAGTGGCGGAGCTGCGGAGGAATTTCCCCCTCCAGATTTTGTATTTTCCCCCACTGGCTCCACCCCCACCTGCTTCACCCCAAGACTTTCTCATGTATTGTACGGTAATCAATTATGAATGGGCCAGTAAGGAGTTGGTTTGACCGCAAAAAATAAATATTTCATTTTCCAGAGACTTAATGTTTCTTTCCAGAGATATGTTAAAACCTCCGAGTTTCCTGGCGCTTTGTTCCTGGACTCTACCCCAGGAACAGGCGTTTTTGGCTTTTGGCTTGGTTTCTCGCTTCGCTCGCAAAGTTAGCCCCTAACGTTATCTTTTGTCATTAGTTTTCCCCCATTGTTGATGTCCTAGCCCCACTAGTGTTTGGTAATAAAATAATCAGGCTCATTTCAAGCCGTTTGAAACTGGACCATATAATTCATGTTGATAGAACACCGATAAGTATATGTCCCAAGAGAATGACTGTTTTTTCTTTCCCACGTTTTCAATACAATATTAGCCTACGGAAGATTTAATGCGGATCAGTTCCAATTAGAAGATTTTTTATTCATATCTGTTCCACGAATTCATCCAAACTTTGAGAACACAGAATCTTCTGGTCTTAACCTTTCACAGTGATTGTTAAACTCTTTACAATGATGGAATAGAAGATACCGACTTTAACTTTCGAAGTTATATATTATCGTAATCAAATCCCAGTTGATTGATATTCTGGAGGTCTTCTAATATAATAATTGACGTCATCTAACAAAAGAAAAGATCATGAAAGATCTAAAATTAGTAACGAAATAAGGCAACGCCAAGGTCAGGCTCATTTAAATTTGATTAAGACAATTTTTTCTTGTTCCTTGTGGGCACGTTGTGCATACATCCATAACCACACGAGAAGACAAGCAATGATTATTGTTTGGAGAAAGTGTCTAATCAAACGAATTAAGCCGTTAATGTAGCCAGCAGGCATCAAAAGGCCCTAACCTCATAATTAGGCATTTGAGTCAATTACTGAAACCTCTTTAGTTAACTTTCTTATTTCCCGGAGGATACGAACGCCAGACAGACAGCTTTTTACTCTAAGAGGATAATTAGAAAATGGCACTAGAAACCTTCCCTTGTCAAAAGTATGTTGATTTCTTTATTTCCCCCTTCCAGTACATTTTAATTTTCGTTGCAACTTTCCTCTCACATTTAGTAAATGCATCGAAAACATATTTTTTCGTTGAAAATGTTTCAAAATTTGACAAGTCATATAATTTCCCATGGTACTATGTCACCCTGGTTCCAGCTTCGATCTCATATTCTGAACCAATATGGTCAAAGTTCAAAAGAAAAATGTTACAATCTGAATAACCGAAACGATATATACAACTTTCCGTGATTGAGAAGGAAATTTCACATTCCAGCAAGACAAATCGATATTTGCGTCTGCGTCATGTAATGAAACATTTTTTCAGCTGTGTTATTTTTCATGCTAAATGTTATGCCCTCCCATCTTCCATTTTTCGTAGCATTTAAGCCCAATCTGAACCAGGTTTCCACTCCTTTAAGATTATTACACTCTTCCCGGAGTGAAATAACACTCTAATGGAATAATGGAGTTAATTCACAATTTTTACTCTATTAAAGGGTGACTAATTTCACTGTTTTGATTTTAGAGTTTAATCGGAACGGCTTACAACTTCCGGTTATCGAGAAGGAAATTTCACCTCTGAGCAAGACAGCTAATCGATATTTGCGTCTAATTTCAGATGATAAAAAAAAAAACCTTTCTAAATTTTCCTTTTTTTTTCAAGTTGTTAAACGTGCAAAATTTTATCCACTCTCATTTTCCATTTTTCGTAGCTTTTCAACCCGGTTTAAAAACTAACTTAGCTTAGAAATGCACGTCGGTCGTGAAACATGACCATTAGCAAACGTGAACAGAGACAGGTTCTGGTTCGGATAGTAGTGAAGAGTCGTTCAGCTGTGTCCGAAAGATGATTCTGATTGCTTTTAAACAGACTTTAAGCATCATTGAGGGAAAAGCCTGCACCAGGGAAAGGAGAGGTTCCGAGAGAACAAATATCGAAAACAGAGTAAGACTGACGTCATAAATGGCAACTTTTGGTCGTCCAGTGGAGGTGACTTATGCAGGTCTGGGTTATAGAGGTTCAAATACCCAACACAAGTCCACTTTGAGGATATCAGTGCAAAATTAAAATGCCGTACTCAAAAATTAAATCAGAAATGTAAAATATCTTGCCAAAGACATGGTGACACTCGAGACACATATCTGATTTGGATGTTCAAAATCACAAGAGGACCATCTCTGGGTGTCAGTTTCTCAGCCTGCATAATGGTTAAGGGCGCATCTTGGACCAACCAGTGAGCTGCAACAGACACTGAACTTTGCAACATTAACCATATTTTGTAGATAGGTGTAACATTTTGGAAATGTGCCGGAAAATGACGACTTACTCGGGGAATGCGAGCATAAACAATTTAGAAACACTGCTCTCCGCATATTTTAGTTCTCTTTGTGTCTTTGAATTTGTCAGCTTGTTTAAATCTACTTGGACCATCGTTTTAAGTTATTATATATTTTGAAAACTGGACACTCTGAAATCAAACGAGTGATAGAGTGAAAAGTGTAAATTCGCTCCATAAGAGTAATAATTCACT
The DNA here is from genome assembly GCA_037179385.1 of Holothuria scabra. Lineage (NCBI taxonomy): Eukaryota > Metazoa > Echinodermata > Holothuroidea > Aspidochirotida > Holothuriidae > Holothuria > Holothuria scabra. The sequence continues at coordinate 23,485,160 of CM074181.1, forward strand.
TCAGGAAGATTGAAATTCACTCCAAAAAGAGTGAAATTCCATTAAAACGAGCTAAGTTTCACTCTTGATAGAGTGCCCACAGTGATCACTCTTAAAAAAAGAGTGATCATTGCAGGCACTCGTGGAAGAGTGAATTTTCCCTCTTCCTTTAGTGAATTTAACTCTTTTTGGAGTGAGTTTCATTCCTCTTGGAGTGAATTTTCACTCTAATGGAGTGAATTTACACTTTTCACTCTATCAAAGAGTGACTTAGTTCACTCTTTTGATTTTAGAGTGAAAAAGAACTGCCAAAAGCAAACGTTTGAGGCTATGAGCACTGTTCAAAGGGCAAATGTAGCCACGCCAATTTGAACAAGGATAGTAGTTTATACTAGTTTGTGAATGGCTCTTGACAATCATGTGACAATGTGTTTTTCACTGAATTGTGAAATTTACAAGTAGTAATATCTTGGTTAACCTTCAATGTTGAATATCTAAGCCTTAAAATATCCCTATAGCTTCTTGGAAGGAAAATGACAGGAAAACAGCAAAATTTAGTAGTTGTTTCAAAATAATTTCGGGGCGACTGCTTTTGAACTGCTTTAGCCAACGATAGCCTAATCCTTAATCCTAACAAAGAACACAGTCAATACAATACAATTACAACAGCCAATAAGGAAACACCTTCTTAAGCAGCACACATCCACGCATACAGTCGACTTGAATGCTAACGTCAATTTTAGGAGTCTAACTCAAATAGCACACCACCTTCCTACTGTCCTAAAATGGGCGAAGGCTGCACGAGGGGAAATGTAAATAATGACCCTCATAGGCCTGTGGAGTGGAGATATGCATCAATCCAAAAAAGAAAAAAAAAAAGAAAATCAGGACAGAGGTTATAATTTTGTGTTTTGAAAAATATAATCTTAACCCTGAAAGAGACTTTTTCAATCAGGACTATGAACATGTGCGGACTACAAAACCAATTTAAAAAGTAAACTTCACCGAAAATAAAATTGAAGTGAAATCCTTTGTCGTTTTGGATAAACAGCTGTCAGGAATAGCAGATTATGGGGCATGGAATATCAAGTTCTGCCGCTTTAATAAAAGTCATATTTAAACCATTTATCTCAATTAGTAGGTATACGAGAGGGAGGGACAGTAGAAGGGAATTTTACTAAAACATTTCAATGTTGCTCTTCGTCACATTTACGTCTCAATTTTGAAATTTCAGTACCAGTTACTATATAACCTTCGGCTGCTCTCAAAGATTGTATAATTTTTCTTGATAAGTATTAAAACATTCACTTTCATTAATTAAATTTAAAATATGTGGATTTTTGAAGAAGTATTTTAGAACGAATGATTGATAACCACTAAAACTGTTTGTATATCTGAATTAATATTAGAGGTTTTCCCGCCTTCTATCTTTGATCCCCACGGCGTTCTATGAGTTTGTGTAAACAGTACATGTTAAAAATAGCCTTAAAATAGTTTTGAGCTGATATATTAAAAGGTATAATCAATCATTAGTGCTTGAATATATATAGAATATTGCTTACAAAGTTTTGAAAAATGTGTTCTGTCGCCTCAACAAATATTCTCTAAATTTCTGGAATAATAGTAAATGATTTTGAACAAATCTGGTGGACGGTATAAAGAATGAATGTTTGGTGAGCCAAACACACCAAATGAAATCAAAAGAATTTTTATTAATTAACGACGCATATGTGTTCAGATTGAAGATGACGTTCAGTTCATAGCACAATATTCAGGGCACTGACTTGCTCAGAGCGAGATATATTTAAAAACATTTGGAGAAGGTGTTATCACAGTTATGCAAAAGTCATGATTTTATCTGTAAAATGATCATTGTTTTTAACAAATGTGTTCATCGTCAGACATTCAGTTAACAAGTATGAAAGTAGCACCTACCTACTTTGAAATTTATTTAAGACTAGTCCATTCATCCTTCTGTCTTTTATCATCGTCAGTGTTAACAATACTCAAGTCCTAATTGGTCTGTGACGGTCAGATAACCGTGAGTTATCCCGAGATAAAGCACTATAATAAATAAAGGCACTCGTACTCTTTTTAACTTGGGACTTTGGTGTTTCAATGTGGTTGTATTTCTTTTCGTTTAGTAGTTAGGTTTTTTTATGGTTAAAAATTTTTTGTGTTTGAATGGACATGTTGAAACATGTATATGGACCTGTGCACTTTTCACAACTCATTAAGTTAATGTGCTCTTGGTCGGTAATACTATAGTTAGATGCAGTCATGGAGCTATTACGTAATAGGTTTCCGATCGACTCTAGTCTTGCGTTAAGACGGTGTTAGACTTGCTCTTCCAGTAACTTATTGTATCCTTTACAGTATCAAAAACTAATGCACAAAGCAGGTCCTCTTCCCCTTTCTGGTTATAACTGTTTTTGTGTCAGTGAACAAGAAAACATGGGTTTCATGCTGTCTAGTTGACAAGCGTCCTCATTTTATTAAATAAACTGAAAATATAACTAACGCCTTGACCAAGACTAGATGCACTCACTGCACCCTCGTACAACATCTCAACTCGTGCATTATCGTGTCGTGATTGCACGGTCCACCCTTATTTTTTATTTTGTAATATCTTGGCTGGAGAATGGGTGAATGTACATTAAGATGATTGAATATTCAACATATCTCCCCCAAATGCCAATGGTTTGCACACTTTGTGGTCATGTCCTCACGTAATTTGACTACTGGCTGCTTACTGACAACTAATACCTTTGGCTTCTCAATTATTTCCGAAATCTTTTGAATTTTATGCAAATTCAATGTACTACACTACCTATAGAAACAAAGAATAATATTTAACTCATCCCTCTTTAAACGGAGAAATTGATCCTTAATTTGAAGGTGGTTTTCTTCAATCAAGCATGGATACGTGGCTGGACAGATGGCCAAAAGGTTATAACATGATAGACTGAGTCTTAACTTTTTGAACTTTCAAAAAAGGTCGATGAAACGTAATGGGTACAGAGTTGGTTATGTGGTATCATATTCCATGAAGTGGTGGGTCGACATTGCTTCTAAGCCGACATGTTGCGAAATATGGGGACCTCATCATAGCGACAATCGATACTGTCGAGTTCCTCAAAATTTGTGTAATCCTCACTCATATGGTACATACACTGGGCACCGTCACCATAATGAGGCTGAACCACATGGAAATTTAACTTATAGATAAATAGGAGCAGCTGTAAAGTCGGCCATTATTGGGGTCCATCAGCTTTGGGTAGTAATTCCATTGTTTACATGCAATTTTAAACCATTATAGGGCCTATGCAATAAACGTAAGAGCATCAACAGCCATTTTAGTTATTTTAGCATGCAACCATCCATAATAAACACTCTAAAAACTGTTGGGTAAAAAGCGGCAAAATACAAAATGCCCAACATCAACATGGGCAAATTATAGCCCAACAAATGGGTAAACAACTGTACCCATATTGTTGGACAATTTAAGGTTGGGTAAAATCCAGGTGTTGGTAAAAGGTGTTGGGCAAGTTTTAAAGTACCCAACAGTTTGAGTAAAATGTAATTGACCAATCAGATGATTAGTTAAAGATCAGTTAAGTTTTACAGATAATTATTGTAATATTATAAGTGGTTAATTATAAGATCTCATGGTTGAATAAGTTTGTATTTGGTAAATAAAAAGCTAACGGTAGATTAGCAGTAAACATCTGGACGAAAGTACTTAAAGCGCAATGGTCGCATAGAACAATAGTTTCCATTGCTACCTAATCAATGGGAGAAGAAATACAAAGCTCACGATTGAGTTTGTTACTTTACACTACATACGTCACTGTTTACTTACTAAGTGCATCGTCGATCGCTTCTCGGCCTTTTGGCTAAGATCATGTGTAGTATCTGTTCTTTTCATCCAGTCAAGAATGGAGCCGTACATGACAGACCAATGATGAAAATGGTCTGAAGGCCGCGAGGTTGGTCGTTAAGTGTTGTCCTTCAGTGGACGTAATAGCTTCTTCGGGAAGCAGTATCAAGTTTGGTTTCGCCGAACGGCCCTTTGCCAGAGGGTCGGGAGGACTTTAGAAAAAGTATCGTCGCTGGTGCCCCCAACCACTCTTGGAGGACAAACGGTGTATGTGTTAGGGTACTTTCTTAAATCTTCGTCTCATCCAAATCATATATTTATACATCATGTTATATTGAAGTCTAAACAAGTACTCAACACTGCAGCCGTGGGACAAACGTGTTGGTACAAATTTTAACCATTCGTTGGGCAAAATTAGTTGGGTGAAATGGTTGGGTAATTTCCTTTCCCAACTAATGAGTGAAACACTTTACCAACTGAGTTGGGCAATTTTTTTACCCAATTCCGGTCAGGCGGCATACAGAACCAACGGTTGGGTAATCACTTTTTAGGGTGCAGGTAAGGAAATAAAAGAAAAGAAAAGAAAAAAATATTAAAGCTGATGAACCCCAGTTATGGCGGACTACTTTCAGACGATCACTTGACTGTTCGGATCCTTTATTGTAACTAGGTTGCAAAAGGGGGAAAAGACCACCGACACTCTAAATAGGCTAGCCTTCTCATGAAAAGTCACGGACCTAGTCATACTTTTGTTTAAAGTTTGCACCAAAAGAGTTGGGAAGCTAACCTCGGGCCGTCAAAATAAATGAAGCTCTGATGATGTCACACAATTTGAATTTAAGCCGCTTATGGAAACCAATATTTGGAAGAAAGAATGGTCTTTTTGTTCTGTATACTTTCAATGACCAACAAGAAAACTATGAAACTTACCAGAATAACTTCGCAAGTTATCATATCACCAATTTCGAGCGAAACTGTCTGCTAAAGGGCGCAACATTCACCGAGAGATCGTGAGATTTTAGGTCACCCTTTCTGAACGTTGGCAAATGGTCACAAATTTGTCCCGAAATCATCCCGAAGCTCCCCAACAAATACCAAATGATCAAATTTGATCACGAAATATACTCCCACAATTTTTTGTTGAAAAAAGTTGCTCCAGTTTTCCTGAAGACGGTCAGTCCTGCTTTGTTTATGCCACGAAGCTGTTGGCAGTAAACACATGTTAGTAGGTCAGCCGTTTTGAAACGCAACGCATTATCGTAGCGTACCAACCTTATTGCAGCACTGTGATACACGACCCAACACAATGCCATGAATGGCGCGTGTACATACGTAAGTGATGCAAAAGTATGTACGTATAGTGTATAAATGAAGCAGAAGAAAGAAACAAAGTTCTTTATAGCATTTTTAGTTAATATAGAAGGATAAAAAGAAAGGTACCACTATATTTTGGAAATATAATATTTGTTTTCTCTTTTTCAAATGATATTTCAACATTTTCTCACCTTGAAGACGGAAAATTGTGCAGTTTTAAACAAGTGAGCTCTCGCTGATTTGGTTTTCTCGGAAAGCTAATGGCAAAGACTCTTAAGCCAAAGTTAACCCCTGACAATCGCTATCTACCAAACCGAGTTTCTTTTGAATATTAAACTGTCTGAATTTCTTCAATTGTCCAAAAATGCTCAATTACATAATACCTTAAAGACCTTAGAATTATTGAAATTTTTAACGGGTGTCTGTTTTCGCTCTGCTTTGGATAGCTCGAGTACGATCTCCCAGAATGGATTTCACCGCTAGTGCTGATGATGTAAAGATTGCGCAATAACGGTCACAGATGTGAGTTCTGCTTCCAAACTGAAAATGACGATATTGAGGAGTTTCTGATTTTTGAATGGAAAAATGGGTGCCTACTAGTAGCACGTATGTATAATGGTATCATGGTAGAACATTAATATTTTATATATATATAATATTGTTTAATTGGAAGTTCTAATTTACCGACGTTGAAGGGTGCCATCGTTATTAATATCGATGACATTTCAGTTCACGTAGCCATGTATCGATTTATCGTTATATTGACCCATGTCTATTTAACACACATGGCTGATTTCCGTGTGAAGACATGACAACAAAAGTATTTCTTTCGATAATATAAAAAATGTTGTAACAATAGCAATGAATTGGCTATCATGAATAAGTGTATATTTCATTAAAACTATAACGTTTTTGAAAATTTCTGTAACAAAGGCTTACTCTCTTACTGGAAAACAATTCTTATTTAATGCCAAAGACAAAAATACGTTCGTTTTTATTCATGTACCCCATAGATTTCACGTGACGTCATAGTTGGGTAGCCACGCCCACTGTCGGGCAAAAAGGCCACAGTCATCACTTTGGTCGTCAGCTGCTTCCCAGCTAGCTTATCCATAGTATTTTTCCTGAAAAAAAGGACGGAGGGATTGTGACGTCACTGGAAAACTCTCTATACATAGGATATATTGGTCAGGCCACTATGCACTTGGTCAAATGTGGAGGGGGTATGACAAAATAACTTCTGTACAAGCAACTACCTCCCAAAAGAAAGGAGAAAACATCATTTTATCAGGTTTGATATTTTTTGGCCACCACGAACTAACCGATGGCTCCTGTTCCTTATAGGCCTAGCGACCGCGTGTTTGGTCTAATGGTAAGAGCATCCGCCTCTCACGCGAATGGAACTTACTCCCGTTGTGCGTGACTCCACATAAGCAATGGAGTAGGCAAAACAAGCCGGTGAGCCACAACTGGGAAAAAGGCCGTGGTCGGCTTGACTTGAACCAATAGGTTGGAAACTGGTCCGTAAAACTCCGTCTTACTAACTAACTAATTACTTACTCTAACTGAATCCACTTTCCTGTATTCGCTCATACCAATACATGTCAATCGTAATATAAAGTCAGTGCATAGGGCTAATCATGTAAAGAAACTTGATCTTCCTTTCATGAACCATATTAAGTTGGAGTCATTTGTCTCATAAATGTCTGACCAGCAGTAGTTTATTCCTTTCGCCATCTGCTCTGTTCCTGACGGAAGTAAATAAATGTCAGTTAGTACATGGTATTGTCGCACCAACAAGCGTGCTTTATCTTTATAAACCATTTGTTTGTCGTGAAATATCAAAATTTCAAAGATTGTGAAAGGTCATCTTAGTTTATTGCATGGACTTCTCTCAGGTACTCATATTTGCCCGAAAGATGCAGATATGGTAAAACCAGACTCCGAAAAGTCGTGTAGAATTGCCTTAATTTTAATAAGGTAGATTCTTTGGCATTGGCAATGCACTTACAACGTTAGTGCAGTCAGTGCGAAATGTCTAAGAGGGGCCTTGTTTTGTTATACAAGATTTCTAAATATTTTTGAATTCAAGCTTCGGCGTCCTAGATAGATAATTGAAAAAACTGCCGATTTCACGGTCACGTGATGAATCATTGTCATTGTTCTTAGTTTTTTACGGGCGGTTGATTTACAAACCATAAGTTTCCTCTGATCTTTTCGCAGTCTTCCGTCACCTCTCTGACTGTCTGAATAATTTATGTTTTGCAAATTAGATAAAATCGTCATCCATTTGGGTCGAAAGGTTGACGTAAGAGAAGTTCGTAATAAGATGACTAATTAGTTCCTTACTTCCAAAATATTTATACTCAATTAATGAAAAAGCACTCGTAAACATTTTTCGTGAATATCAAATTTCCTTCCTTTGAAAGGAGTGTCCTTCTTTCTGTCTTTGTGACGCTGAAGCAATCTATGTTTGACAACGTCGTTTCGATTTGAAATATCTTCATCTTGAGAAACGGAGTGTTTTCATTTGTTTGCCAGACACTAAAACCCTCACCAACGACGAGTGCCTTTTGCGAAAGACTTCCAAAATTGAAGACTCATTTTACTTTGCCGTATTGTTTTGTCATCATTTATTAGGTGGTGGGGCGAACAGAGGTGCATCGGAATATTACAGATTTAGGATTAGGTCAAATTACAGACTAACGGCAACGTAGCTACTAAAGTGAAAGTCAAATATTTGTGCCATGCATATCTTGACATTTGTCAACAAACTTTATTTTCTTAAAGTCATCCTAGAACAATCGTGTAATTTCTTCTGAATCAGTTCATTGACTGGGATGTATTTAGTATGTGAGGTATAAAGTTAAAGGATGTCAATTTGGCGCTGAATAACAGGTATATGATCGAAATGTGGTCCGATGAGAAATGCAGTGCTTATGTTTAATTTAGCATAGTTATATCGTTATATTTATCTCACCCTTACCCTGCTAGTTCTCTGATTGTGTTTGCGATGAAAATAAAGTAAGGTAAGGCATGTAAGAAAATAATGTAATTTAAGCCTGTTTCATGTCCTTTAGTTGCCCGCGGAGCGGAGGAAGTGTTTTCGTTCAGCTCATCGCTACGAAAAATAAACTGAGGGGCGGCAGCCTAAAGGGACCTGCAGCCACAGAGGCGCTACGCAGGCTAGTCCTAAAGTGGATGGCACGTCACCACAAAAGAAAAGCAAGTCAAGTTCTACAAAGGTTATTACTCATTGAATGATGTCGCCGCTGTAATGAGTTTAACAATTTCACTGCACTTACATCCTTTAAAATCGTCAGGATATAGACGTTGCACACGTGATTTAAAAATTTCAGTCTGTTCAAAATTTTTTTGATCATCCTTTTCTACAAGGCCATCGAACATTTTTCAAACAGGGTTCCTGTTCCTGACTTTTATAAATTGCTTTTTGGTGTCAAATGTAGTTTGAGATTTGTCGGATACGGTTTATTTTTGGTGAATTAGCAGTCAAAAATCCAAGTTTGGGAAAATAACGGAGAGCGATTTACTTTACCACCACCGAAAAAGTAATGTTGGATTTATTAACTTTCTCTTAAATTGTGCCTGATTTGTAGCTAGAGCTTGAAGACCTTTTGCGTGAGATGCGCATAGCGCATCGTCGTATCGCGTCTCATAAACTAAGTCCAGGAAAATAAAGGACGCTCATATCTTAGTGTTCATCATCAGCGTGTAAACGACCGTCGCGCAAGCCTCAACACTTCCTTTCCTAGTGTAAGCTTGGGAGGCAAGTCTCTTATCCGAACATTATTATGTGACTTGCGTCGACACGCATGCATCCTTAGCAAAGCAAAGTTCGCTGAACGGAAGGGAGAATACACGACAGTCCAAAAAATGCACGATGTAAGTGGTTTGTGCATAACATTATAACTATCGGTGTTTTAGAGAATAACCGGTCGGTGTTTAACCTATCAGAATGCAGGATTCTAAATAAGCAGAGTTTAAGCCGTGGTAACACAGAAAGATTTTGTTTTGAGATCAGCCGATTTAAGTCGGTACCTACCTATCCCGCGGTAGAGTACAGTAGCGGGTAAACTGTCCGGTTTACGGTCTGCCACTGTGAACGATGGCTACGTTCGGTGAAAAGAGTGAAGATGACCTGGATGAGGATTTTTATAAAAATGAAATTCGTCCACAACTTTATGGTTTGGCATTGTATTCAATGAGCTTTGAGAAGAAATAAATAAAAAACGAAGGGGCCCACATAGACTTACATGACACAATTCTATCAGTCGACAAGACAGTCGTCCGACAAAATCGGCCTGTGTGACCACGGTTTGGGGTAGGCGGTATAAGTGCATGTCTGTGGGTGAAGCTTTTTACGTGCTTGGGAACAAACACCAGTGGGACCCCCCCCCCCCCCAAAAAAAAAAAAAAAAAAAACACATGTAAAAAAACGTAAAAAAAAAAAGAACCATCATAGATATCATACGAATAAACAAGACAGTGTGCAACACAATACCGTACCCTATTTACAATGACCAGGGCCGAATGATAGAAGCACTCCAGCGAAAGGAATCTCCAAACCTCAGAGGCAGTGTTAAATGTCTCTGTAATTCTTTCGTCACCGGTTTGTAGCATAACCATCACTATTGACCAGTGTTGATCCCTTTTTTAATTCTCAGCCCTGACTAAATGATGCTGACCTCATCATAAACCATACCAAATGAACTATGCCGAGTCATCGTAGTGACTAAATGATGCTGACATCATTATTATGCCATACCATTTGAATGATACCCCTGTTATTAATTCTTCACACATTTTGAATGTTTCGACATTTTAACTCGTTACGTTGTGTGTCTATTAAATTAACACAACGATTTTTGGTCATTGTAGGGCCTTTATGATGTGAAGTGTGGTGTAGTATAGTAGTATAGAACCATGGTCAAACGTTTTAATCGTATCAATCGTTTTAACGTTTTAATTAAGTTAGCATCGATGTTCATCATGTAAGCAATGGAAACAGTACAATCCAACAACTGAATAAAGACCGTCACGTGCACGAGTACCGTGTGTAGCAACACACACACAGCCCTGACTTTTCTGCGTGTACGTACTGTATGACAAAATTTTGCTACATTCATGTTTTGAATTATTTTACATAATGTCGCTCGTGTGCACTACATTGCCCTGTAAAAGTGTCGGTACATGTACACAAAATATAGTAAAGCAAACCTTAAAAAGTACATATACCCTTGAGTGTTGTCAGTTCGTCGACAGCGCTTTTCGTATCTCTTCATTTTTCTTTCAAAATTGTACAAAAATTTGTAAAAATTACAGATTTTTACAGGGTATGTAACCCATGATTATTTTCATAGACTCAGCCAGTACATTGTGGCGTTCGTTTTCCGCGCATAATGTAATCACCTTGAAATGGCCTATGACTCTGTGAGTGGTAGAGCCAACGTACATGCACGGACAAACGCATATGTTAACCTTCACTATTGGCACCCACCAATTACAAATCATTATCGGATGTATCAACTGAAGCAGCCTATTTTCCTGAGAATCGCGTTTATTAATGTTTCAGAATCTTATAATTAGCAGACCACGTAAAACGTATCATGACTTGAATTCAACCATGAAAGAGAAATGACGACACTATAACTCCTGAAAGCTAAGATAACTGTATTTGCTTTCACAAGCAGCCTATAGGCTATAATATCCTAACGCACTACACTTACTTAGAGAAAGGAATCATACCAGTCAGCCACGGTGCATGTAAACTTAGTCCTCAGTCGGACTGTCCGTGTGATAAATTGATGAATGAACAAAAATGAGCGCTTCATTCTCTGGCATATAGTGACAGTAAATTTGATTTGGTACAGGTCTGTAAAAGTGGGTATCCTTAGGGACGGAACATTGACCACATATGTTTGTATTTGTCACACTTCATTCCATGTCAATGATAATTTACGTCACTTTATAAATCTGGGTTGGTTCAGTGAGAAGTACAGGCGAACTGCTAATCCCCGCTAACCTTGGTTTGACTAAATGGACGCAATCCTGGTCCGATAAAGACAGTTGAAGCGTTCAGTTTAATTGCATGACACCTCATATGAAAAAGTTCAAAATGTTTTGATGCCGAAAAATGTTTAGAATCGAAAGTTATATATAGCCATTAATATTGAATTCTTCAATCGATTGCGAGCAGCGAACTTACATTTTTAACCTAGATTCATTCTTTTTCGTCTTTTCCCCCAGGATGTTTTTATATTTTAAAGTCTTGTTTGGAACTTTCGTTCAAACAAAATGAAAAGACTTCAATTATCACGGAGGAAGAACATCTACTGAATTTGAAGAAACTGCGATTGTACGTGCGTTAAGACAGTAAGATGATTAAAGGCATTTCTGGAGACAAATTTTATTGACTTTAAAACAGTAAAATGTGCGGGAAAATGGTCTCTTTCAGAATGTGAAAACAGCATCTCAACAGCATACAGTGTTCCGAAGATACTAATTTTCAAAGCAATGTTTTTCAAAGAAACGTTTTTCTTGATATTTGGTGCACTATAGGAAATCTGTGATGTCATCGAGGCACATTCATTTGACATTTTATTCAATTTATTTATCATTTTGATACTGCTGCAAGGAATATTAAGCGACATTGGTGCTATATCCCACATATAACGTAGAATAATGCTAGATCTACAGGAAAATACTGTATAGTCAAACATTCCAACAGCAGCCAATTTCAAAGACAAACATGGCACTCAATATAAAAAGGAATCTTTTGCTTTGCTTTGCTGAAACCTTTTTTTGAAAAGCAGAGATATTTTTTAACAAAAGTAACCAGTTTTTAAAGTGAGATATCTTGAGTTAGGAAAAAAGTATGGCAACAGAGTTTGGCGGACTCGGTGTGGGATATTTTTTGCTCTTACCTCCAAGTAAAAACGCACTGGAATACGCCTTTAAGAAATCGGAAACAGTTATAGCCAGTGGTAGAATTTTTTTTGTAAATTTATTTAGAAGAAAGAAGGCTTTTATTACCATAAGCATGTAGGATATGAAGGACTTCGGGGGAAAGCTTACACTCTAAAATCAAAAGAGTGAACTAAGTCACTCTTTGATGGAGTGAAAAGTGTAAATTCACTCCATTAGAGTGATAATTCACTCCAAGAGGAGTGAAGGTCCCTCCAAAAAGAGTGAAGTTCACTCCAAAAAGAGTGAAATTCCCTTAAAACGAGCTAAGTTTCACTCTTGATGGAGTGCCCACAGTGATCACTCTTAAAAAAAGAGCGATCATTGCAGGCACTCTTGGAAGAGTGAATTTTCCCTCTTCCTCTAGTGACTTTCACTCTTTTTGGAGTGAACTTCACTCCTCTTGGAGTGAATTATCGCTCTTATAGAGTGAATTTACACTTTTCACTCGATCAAAGAGTGACTAAGTTCACTCTTTTGATTTTAAAGTGTAAGTTTCCTTCAATAATGTAGTGGTGGGGAGCTGCCTTGTTCCCTTTAGTGTCAAAAGGTTGCAGTAATATTCCTAAATATTTGCTTAATATCTGGCACCGAATTGAATCTAAAGACCCTGAAATATCATAAACCAGAGGATTGGGGGTCCTTAGCAGGACAAGAATAGCTGTGAATTGTGCCTTTAGGCGTATCAGCAGGTGGTAGTTTCCATGCGCCCGAAAACCGTTTTTAACAAGTTCCTATTTAAAGTGTTTTCCAAGTCAAAAAAATTCAAAAAATATATACTTAACGGCATGAGAAATGAATCTAAGAGTCTAACTCCCACCTTCATAGGACATCCTTGAGTTTAAATAAAAAATGTTGAAAATTATTCACTTTAAACTAAGTCTCCCATTGCCCAATTATTTGTGACTTTCTTGTGTTGTACAACTCACATTACCGGCTTTGTTTCCTTTTAAAATGAAAATATTTTGATGACCTTGAACACTTCCTGCTTGCTTGCATAGCATGTTTCACATATTGCGCTCAATTAATTGCATCACTCCATACGAGTTAATATGCTATCATATTTTGGTACAAGGTGCAGTAACTTTCAGAAAAATAAAGACAAAAAAGATTGTAATTTGAATAGTGATACAAAGACATCACCATCGTTTTAATTCGAGTGAATAAACTTTAATATTTTATATCTCGGCTCAAGAATAACTTTTGAAGATGGGAGTTAGACTGTAAGAATATATTTTTCATGCTGGTTAATAAAAGCTTTTTATTTTTTTTTTTACTTTATTTAAGTAGATACATACAAGGTAATGGCGTTGACTGTGTCCGGCCACGTTCAAACTTGTTCTCATTAAAAGGTTCAACGATTTTGCTACATACATCGTCAAGACGTACACTGTTAAAAAATTTCTCTGTTAATTTACATAATTTCATGGCAAATTTTTTTCTAACCAAATAATGTTTTTTTTTTTTTTTTTTTTTTAAGCCAGACTGTAATCATGAAAAACATTAAGGGTTTGTTTTTTCTTTACAGTTTTTGCATGTAAATTAGTTTACAAAAGTCTACTGTAAAATCGAATTACAAGATTGTTCTGTTTTGTTTACCTTAATTTAATGTGAATTTACAGCCTACTGCTTTCTTTCCCGACGTTTTGATATTTATTGTAATATCGCTTTTTTACCTTTCATATGTTATTACGTAACATACACTTCATCATTACGTAGATCAGGCATTTGCTTGTCAACGTAATGTGTCGTTACGAAGTTGTTTACAATCGAAACACATTAAGGATGCTTTGTTGTCACATTGTTGTCAAGTAGACTGCTATCTCTAGGAACTTTGTAATTGAAAAGTCACATTTTTTGTACAATAAAATAATTGTTTATAAAATAAATATGACAAAGAATGCAAATACATTGGTTGCAAACATTTCCAGACAAGGTAAACAATTAGTTTATCACTTCCTGATTAAAAAACGCCAAAAGAGATATTATTCAAAGCTACAGCAATCCTTTTTTTAGGAAAATACCTACAAAATAAGCTCCATCCATTAATGCAAAATTAGATTTACGTCATAAAGTGGTAAATTTACAGACTCTTTTAAGTATATTTGTGAAACGTTTTCAATTTGCTCCGATCAAGTGCATGAACGCCTGTGGCCATGAGTTGCCATCAGTATACCAATTGTCAGTGCTCTGAAATTAGGGCCTTACAATTTCTTTTTACTTAATAATGTGTGACAAAACACCAGTTGTATATGATATTTATAACTAAGAACGTAAAAACTATATGCTTTTATAATAAATGAAAGTTAATTTTCAAATAGGGCCATAAGTTTGCCAAAAATGTTTTTTTTTTTTTTAAACTGAAACTTCGCAGAACGATGCATGTTATATATTGAAAATTTTCTGGCTATTTCTTATTTGTTTGTTTGGCCTTATTTTTGTTTCTTTTTCTGCTTAAAAACAAAATGAATGTTTGTTAAATGACAGTATTTTTATGTGGAATCAGAAAAATACAAAATACTGTTAAAATTTCTGTAAATTTACAGAAAAAGTTTTACAAAGCAGTAAAATTTGGTCAAAAAAGCAGACAGAAATGGTTTTTCAAGTAAACAGAAAATATATGTTAAACAAACTTTTTTCATTGTAGCAATACAAAGTGCCTGTAAAGATACAGAAAATCTCTATTAAAAGTAAAATACAAAAAGTTTAAGTTAAAAAACTCTGTAAATTTACAGAAATTTTTAACAGTGTAGGCCTTCTAAATAATGTATGCTAGTAAATTTGTAATGAACTTAAAAACTGTAATCTAGGTTTCAGCATTGCACGTTAAAGTGGAAACTGCGGTACTAGCTCAGCTCATCATGGATTGCGACGTACAACCAAGCTTACGTTTGTGTGATATATATGGTCGGCAAAAGGCCGAACAGGTTAAATTGCTTGATCAACTTGTACTGAGAATACTGTAAACACAACGGGCCCCTTCATTGCTCGCAAGAGGCCTCTCACTGCGTGTAAGTATTTGCACAGTATTGCCCCTATGTTTCTCGAGTAAGACAGACGAGAGAACGTTATTAAAATATCAGAAGACGAATGCCAAACAATTGTTTAATGTGCAGGTATGCAATAGCTTCTATCTAGCCCTGCCTTGTTTAAGATAAAGAAAATAATGATTGGCGCCAGATCTGGTGGCAGTTTTTAAGTTTAAAAACATTTGATTGCAGTGTGCACTGAATAACGTCAAGATCAGATAAAGAATTCCACAAACTTAAAGGGGAAGTTTAAAAAAAAAAAAATATATATATATATATATATATATATATATATATATATATATATATATATATATATATATTTGCTTGCTTCAAGTTCACTGTTTGTTGAAAATGTGACAACTTATACTCATATCTTGAGAACATGCATAGTCGGATTTCAATGCAAATTTGACCAAAGTGCTTTATAGAATAACCCTATAACATATCAAAACTTGATATGACCTTAAACCCTTCTTTTAAATTTTATGTAATAACTACTTCAACACTGATAGCAATGAAGAGTGAAATGTCGATTGGTCATTCAAAATCGCAGTGCTATAGTCAGAATTGTACTGCTGGGCTTGAGGAGGGTAGAGAAGGCTACAGACCGCACAAAACCAGCTAAGTAAACAAATGAAATCGCTAATTGGGTGCAAAGCATTTTTATGGAAGTAGGTTCAAGGGTCCGCCGAAGGGGCATCTGGAAAGTTCCTTAAAAGAAGGGTTTAAGGTCATAGCAGGATTTGGTTTGTGAGAGGGGTATTTATTTTAAGCATTTTGGTGAAATTTGTATTGAAATCTGATGTGTGATTCTCAAGATATGAGCATGTAAAATTATCACATTTTCAACAAAAAATGAACTTGAAGAGAGCATACATGACATCATATCCCCACATTAGTGCACAGTCTTTTTTTTTTCTTTAACCTTTAGAGTGGATTTTGTCCTCAACCATCCCACATTATCAAAATGTGATTGTGAATGCGACATGAGAACTTTACAAACTTTGCATCCCCCACAGGGAGGTTCTTATTAACTTCAAGGTCAACATAACAGCCTGATAAAACAAAGGGAAACAAAGCATTCCTTGTCAATGTGAGGAAGTAATAAAAGCTCTGCTGCCCTAAAACCCACTTTGTGACACAAATCTACAGACCTCATTTACTGACATCTCGAGAAAAGCATGTCCGATTTGAATGGCACTTTCACAACACTCTGTAGATTTGGTTCCTCTTTCACATATCATACTTCCCCTTTAATATACAAGATGCGCAGTTTTTCTCAACTACAGTTACCGGGTAACAGATATTCCGATTGTAGCCATGTTAAACATTCAAGTTGGGAGAAGACGATATAGCTAACATAACGTCAATTTTCAAATTGTGGAGGGAGAGATATGTTAGCATGCATGAAGACAGAAATAACTTCGGAGCTATTTAGAGAGGGTAAAGACAATTTCTATAGGGGTACGAAACACTTACTCTGCACTCCAAAAATTAAAAGAGTGAAATTTGACTCTTTAGAAGAGTGGCAGTTGAAAAACTCACCCCAAACAGATGTAACTCACCCCTAAAGTGTGAAATTCCCTCTAAAAGAGCAGAGTTTCACTCTTAATGGAGTGCCCTCAGGATCACTCTTTAAAAAATTAATTACCGATGGCACTCGTTAAAGAGTGCATTTCCTTTCTTTTTGGAGTGAATTTCACTCTTTTTGGAGTGAGTTCCACCATTCGTGGAGTGAATGAACACTCTATTGATGTGAATTCAAACTTTTCACTCTGTTAAAGAGTTGATTAATTCACTCTCAAGTTTTTAGAGTGTGTGACTAACCCTTAATAAACCCTTAAAATAATCTCCTCCAAAAGGATACGAGACTGAACGAGAAAACATCCAACAGTCTTGGTATATCCAACAAGTACGACTTTTTCAAGATTAATCTCAGAGACAAATTCAGATTATCAGAGCTCCCTTCTCTCATATCTTTCTGAATATCAGATCATAACCGCTGAGTTAATTTTCTTTTCAATATTATCCTTTTAAAGGTTGCTGTTTTTGGCTGTAAAGTTATTGTTTTGGTTTTCATTTAGACTATTCCTGTAAGAACATTTCACGGACTTCCTATACATGGACAGAGCATATACTGTACGTTAGATTGTCGCTGTCTGCTATGGTTTTGCGGTGTGTAAAAGTTTGGACTTGCCTCAATAAAATCAAAACAACAGACTTTGCAAGAAAGTTGAAATATTTTCGAAATAATGCAAGGTTAAGTCAAAATCACTACACGTATTGCAAGAATGTGGCATTGTTTTTCATTCAGATTACACTTGTTTAAAGTATTACAGTCTTCGTCAAATCATACAAGTCATAACTTCACGGCGGCCATCTTGGTGCGCCATTTTAACCCCAGATCGTAGGGACAATCTTCGGATTGGACGTACGCGTAACGCGTTACATGCTCTGTCCATGTTTATAGGAAGTCAGTGGGAAACGTTAAAATGTTTATGATTAAGAAGACTCACTCTACAAAGATCTTGGTCAATATTTACCAGGTGTGCTTTCGCCTATGTTTCATAAATTTTCTGTTAAAATAACCAGGATTAAGTTGTCATTTTTTACCAGGAAATATAGGGGAAATCTCGTTTTATCCTTCATGTCGAGGTTGAAAAGACCAAGATTCAGGGTTTTTTGCAATGGCATTTCAAGTTTCCACTTGTATTTCTCGTCAATCAATTGCGTTGGCAAGGTTTCTAAAGGCTAACGCTTAAGCTAACGTCACCATTCCCATTCTGGCAGAGAGACTTCATTTATTGTCATCACTCACCCTCTTGACAGTCCCGGGGCACTTCCAAGACCGAGGGCCCCATTTACTACCGATTACCAAATAAGACTGAATCGTGTTCTTTGCGTCAATACGGCTTTTGACAAATGTTCTTGTCGTGTAACACAGACAGCAGATAATGATTCTCATGCAGTGTTAGTAACAACAGCTTGTACCTACGTGATTGCTTCGCCATGATGTCTTCTGCAACTACGACGCAACTTGTCCATCAATCCACTCGGCTGGTCTACAAATCTGTTTTATTTCCAGCTATTCATGACTATCCTTTCCAACGGTGACTAACCTTCACTGAAGCTGTGTCATAACACACTTAGAATTAATTAGACATATACAACAGCTTTAAGTCTACGTAATCACTTTCTAGTTTGAGTTGAGTTGTTTTTTTTTTTAAAGTCCCCACGACTCTCTGGCAAAGAGCCAAGGGGCGAAAACCAAACGATTACTCCCGGAGGAGTTCTGCTCCCTTAAGGAGCTTAACGTCCCAAATGGACAAGTACGCCCTCCAAAGGGCAAACACTGAGTGGTCCTGCTCTAGACTGGCTGAATAGAACAGAAGCCACAACCTGGATGCAGTTTGAGTTGAGTTGAGTTGTTGACTAACTCATTTTCAGGGTATTCCTCCCTAGAATTCAGTTTCTTTGCATTTCAAGCACATTTAATTTCCTACTTCCCACAAAACGTGACAAAACTCCGAAAGAGAGTGTAATCAAATATTAACGCAAGCGACGAAATTTATCTTGACATATGGGACCTATACTCCTAAAGTTTTTACCATTGAGATGAATTGAAGGGCATGATTCATGATATGTGAAAAAGGAGAAAGCAAAGAAGGAGAAATAAATTTGACAAGCAAGAATGTTTAAAGGTAAAGAGCAGTCCCCCAAACTTATTTTGAAGAAAAAGCTAAATAACACAATTTTTTCCTTATTTCACTTCAAAGTATCTTTCATTACATTTTATGACTTTACTTTTGCATTTTTAAGGTAAACCAAGCAGTTATTTCCAGTAAATTTCACATTTGAAGAGAAAAAAATTTGTCACATGACTCCCAGCAGCCAATCGTGAAACTGGACAGTCTACTACACTGGAAGGGTCTGAAAAGCCAAACCATTTATAGGTATATATTCTTTTGGAAGTACTATACCAGAAAGTTAATAAATTTAGAAATTTTAAGAAGGATTTTAATTTGCATGTTTCTTGGTTTTGATAAAATTATCAAATTATTTTCAAAACCCTGCCTCATTACACAGAATCTCCTGTTTTTTTGTCATAATGCTTTTCATTCAAGTTATCAAGTTATATTTCTGTGTAAAACATAAAACGTTGAAGGTTCATTACAGAAATCTGCCCCTTGAACGGTGGGCATTTATACCTTGACTTTAATTTCCGAATCTTGCGACGCAGTTACGCATTATAGCGATTAACCGTAAGATACTGGCATCGACTTCCAACAACTCTTTTGGATTTATTTGTATATGAACATAAAGGGAATAGAATCGAATTCAGTTACTAAATTAGATACCAAAAATCGTTTCAGATGTACTAAACGTATTTACACACAAAAAATGAATAAATAATAAATAAAAATGAGGGAGTGGAATTAAATGTTTGCAGGCCAATTTGTCAAATTATTGATATTTAGGACAAAACCATACATAATAGGTACTTCATTTTCAGAAATTGACGAAAAGCTGGTTAATACTTACAAACCAGCATTTTTTTTTCTGTTTTTCAGTAGTAAGGTACATTCCTATCCTTTTTACCTTTAAAGGAAGAAATTTATTTACAGCTTGGACATATGCAAGGTCTACAAAATATGAGAAATAAATATAAAAAATATACAGTGATTAATTAAATCAACGCACCATTATACAATAATTTACATACACATGTACTACCTAGCAATTCTATCTAGCCTTTGTTTGGGATGGAAACACCTGATAAAAATTTAGGGTTCGTTGGGTATTTGCGGTTTTCTGTCGATGAAAATGGGCTTAGTCATGACTCCCAGTTTCAAAGGGTAGACTTTTCTGATGCAACCAAATACCGGTCTTTACTTTTTGTGAATTTCACAAACAAGAAACACAAGTATGATTGCGATGAGCCATTTTTGAATTAGGGCGACGTGGCACAGGTATTCAAGAAGGGCTGATTACCGGTGGGTAGTCAGAAATTTGTCAAGGAGGGGAGAAAGCTGTGTTTAAACTTACGTAGTGCCATGCCTGGAGGGAGGAGTTTAAAAAAGTTTGACAGAAAATGTCTCCAAGATCGCTGGGAACAACAGTTCCTGGGACCATCTATACCTCGTATAAACAGGGGAAATATTCGCGATATCGTTGAATAAAGAACAAAACATAACAAAGGGAAAGAAGGTAGAGACTGCCCTTTCGCTCTATCTCATTGGCTACACGTTTGGCTGGGGTAATGAGCAGGTCATAGCCCATCCCTGTGTAAAAAGAGACGAAGTTCGACAAGAGCCTAATTGTGTTGCCATGGGAGTACAAATTTTGGTTTCTCTCGAACATGAATCCCCATGTTAAACTGTTTCCACGAAAACTTTTAACAAAGAACCATGGTACAGACGCAAAGCAAAATTCAGACAACTAAGTAGCAATTAAGTTACCGTAAATTTTTTAAAAAAGAAAAATTCGTCCCCACCCCAAGGTCCTTATGTTTGCAATGTGTAAGGTTACGGAATTAAGAAAACAAATACAATCGAAAAAGGGTCCTTTATATTTAACCAAAGTTTTTGCTATTTCATATCTGTTGCCCTTACATATACACGTACTTCATCAGTGCAATGCGCATGTACACATCTCCGGGCAGTAATGCGATTGTCTGATTTTAGCCGGACATAACTGGGGTCCATTACCTTTAGCCTTCCAATTTCCTTGCTTACCGTGTATCATGGATGGTTTTACACTAAATTGTATTTTGATTCCCTCTATTTCACTGAATATGAAGATTTCAAATTTATGTAGACAATAAGTGAAGACGATTTAAGGCAGGTGAACCCCACTCATGGCTGCCCATAGTTACTAAACACAAGCGCTGATCGGACTCGTTTATTACACACCGGCCGCACCCCTAAAACAATCGGTAAGCCATGCAACGGAGTACGAACTAAACCATAATTCAAAGATTGCATAGAATAATGACAGAATCCTTTTTTTCTCACGTCTGTTGAATTTAATATATTTAGCCGGTGTTTTTAAATGCACGTTCTCCTCCACTGTAACAACTCTTTGCTTCACTAGCCTGCCTTGCGCCTCTGTGGCTGTCTCCCTCTTAAGCTGTCGCCCCTCCTATTTATACGCTGCTTAAACCCTCTTGTGCAATACACATTATTACACTCTCAAAACAAAACAGTTAACTTGATCATTCTTTGATTCCATGAGAGTGTTTATTCACCCCCAGAAAAGTGAAATTCACTACAGGAAGAGGGAAAATTCACTATTCCACGAGTGCCTGCAATGATCTCTCTTTTTTTAAAGGTAGTGTGACACCAAAATGACAAAGTCATGTATTTGGTGTGAAAAGCATTGAAAATCAAGAAAATTGCCGCATTTCCCATCAGAATCGGTTAAAAATTGATCATATGGCTAATGTTATCCTTTGTTTTAGCAATCTTTATTTCAAGGGCAGTTGCAACATTAGTGTTTCATGAAGGGTTTATTTTGAAATTTGAAATTGTGTCCTTGAAGATCATCAGTATCAATCACCAAACTGTAAACTATCTGATGAGAGATAATTAATGTGGGGTTAACAAAAGAACTGCCAACACTGTGCAACACCGAGCATCACTATTTTTGCATTACCAACAAGTTGCTTCAGAAACATTCAAACTTTGAACACGAATATCTTGAGAACCGTAAAAGATATTGAAATAATTTTAACGGATTCTTCCTGAAGAGACTTTGCTCCTTAACTACCAAGTAAATGCAGTGCTTTTTGCTGACATGTCACACTACCTTTAAGAGTGAGCCACTGAAGGCACTCCGCCAAGAGTGAGACTTCGCTCTTTTGGAGGCATTCCACTCTTTTTGGGGTAAATTTCATTCTTCTTGGAGTAAATTATCAATCTAGTGGAGTGAATTCACACTTTTCACTCTATCAAAGAGTGACTAGGTTCCCTCTTTTGATTTAAGAGTGTCTTTTAACTGCATAGTTTGGGGAGGGAGGGCGATACCTCCTTGAATGCTTTAGGTATACTAAATACAAAAAAAAAAAAAAAAAAAAAAATGGGGGGGGGGGGAGTCCGGGTCTCTAGGAGCATTTCCTGACCACACTTTGAACCCTTTTTCTTCTTTAGACAAAATTACTCTCCCGCATTTTGACAAAATAAAGACTGGCATAGCCTATCTTTACACACTTCTTCTCCTGCATTTTCTCATGCAAAAAACTTGTCATTCTACTGAAAAATGATGCTCATGTAAGAATCTGAGCGTAATCCTACCTCATATCGACTTCAACAGGAGACGGAATGACAGAATATGTAATGCATATCACAGGCGTAGGAAAAAGCTTGGATGCTAGAACAACTCCCTCTTCCCGAGTAACAGGAAACTCCAAGTGTCTTGGAGATGGTCGTTAATATTCTGAAGGTCATATAGTAAAAAGCTGAAGGCAGATTTCAGATTAGTCTGTCCCGCTGCTTTGACACTAATCCCCTCCATCAACTTTCCGGGTACTGCTCGCATCGTCGCCTTCAGCCCGAATTTAATTGATGAAAGCTTTCGGGCTGCACTTTGTTCGCTGGCTTTGTTATCTCCAGTGCAGAGACATGTAAACTGACAAGTACGGGGAGAATCGCATTCCTATTATTAACAAACTCAATGGGAATGTTAAAAGGTGTTACTTCAATTCGTTTCAATTAAAATTCCCAGCAGCTTATTCTGTCAGTTTAACGACTATTGAAATATGACCAAGGTCATAAATGTACTCGTAAGTTAGTCTTTGTGATTCAGTAGTTTCTTTTGCGTCATCATAAACTAAGCCATTCCTTTTTTGATCGAGGAGGTTTTAAACATCTCGTTGGCTTGATGTTGCAATACAAACCCTGACATTATATAGATGCTGAAGTGCATTAAGGGAGCACTGGAGATGATTTTGTAAGAGGCATTTGTATACGATGACTACTTGTCAAGTCTATGTTAGTCCGATGTCTTCAACAGCTTCATAATACTGTTTAAGGGGAGGGCGGAATGCAGTCACTTCACTTGAATGAGCGTACCGTAGTAGACTGCCCTTTTCCGTGATTATGCTAGCTAGAATCATATGACAATATTCTTTTCTCATTTATTGTGAAATTTACTGGTATTGAATGGTTGGCTTACCTGGAATATCTAATACTGAAGTCCTAAAAGAGCAAGAAAGAGTATAATTGAGTGAGAAATAACAAAAATGTGATATTTGCTTCAAAATATGTGTGGAGCAACTGCTCTACCTTTTTAAGTATACCACAGGCTTTGAAAATCTCACGCACCAAACTCGAAATAATTCGAAAAACTTTGTTTATCGACCGATAAACCCGGTGTTTTGAGTTTTTCACTTAGAGAGGCAATAACCGTACTTCATCAATTGGATAAAACTGGTTTATCAATTCGATAACTTGGATTTTGGAATAATTGAACATTCGGCGTCAATAAACCTGGTTTTTGGACTGATAAACATGGTTAATAGGCTGAAAGAGCTGGTCTATCGGCTGGTAAACCTGGTTTATCCAGGGAGTTGCAACACCCTGGTTTATCGACATCAAATGTTTCATAACCCGGGTTTAAAAAAAAAAAAAACTTGGCTCATCGGTTGATAAACCTAGTTTACCAAAGCACATCATTTGGTTTGCCATTCACGTTCAAACCATGTGTTAAAGAGGATGGCTGCAACAGTTTGCCACGTTGGGTGTACCCTGAAGCTGTTTATTGAATAAAATATGTGTAAGGAATTAAGGGAAGGGCATTCCAAAGAAATATGCATAATTTTAAATTTTTCACAAGCTTCCTTCATAATTCTTTAGATTTCCAAACTAATCCAACAATATTTTCTAAAGTATCGTCGTTTTCCGCAAACTCTAGAAAATCTTAACGATATTTATGAAAAATCTTAACGATATTTATGAAAAATCTTAACGATATTTAATGAAAAATCTTAACGATATTTATGAAAAATCTTAATGATATTTATGAAAAATCTTAACGATATTTATGAAATATCTCCTTCAACTGATTCTTTAAGGTTTGATAGATTTTCACTATCTTTATATATTTTTTCGAGTGACACTGCTTTGTTTCTGGATTTTTTTTTTATTTTCTACAAAAGAACCCATATTACAGTTTTATCATGAGACTGTCCTTGAAACGAGGGTTTCAAAAAAAAAAAAAAAACAGTGGCGGAACTACTGGGGAAAGGGGGGGGGGATTTGCCGCCTCAGATTTTGTCCTCGTCCCCTTGGACTTTAAACAACACATAACATACCTCTCCTGAGATTTAATTTGTCATCCAGATATGCTTAAACTTCAGCGCTTCCGGGCTTCGCAACCTACACCGACATCTCACATAATGGTGCGTTTCGGCCTAGGTTTCGGGCTTCGCTCAAAATTTTGCCCCATTTTCCTTTGCTCTCAGTCCCCCCCCCCCCCTCCCTCATTTGGGGTTTCAGGTGCAGTCACCTTACAAAAAAAGATAATTTAGCAAAATTTGGCCAGTCCCTCTCTTGTCGTCACATCGTTGGGGCATGCATGTCATACCATATTTCATGATAAAAGTGCAGAATGAATAGAAACCGTCCTGTAAAATAATCAAGTCTGATAGATTGATAGTTTGATGGAATTGTAGCTTTTTCTAGGGTTTTATTATTTTCAACTCAAATATCCTTCGATGTCATTTTCATGTCACCCGACCTTTCATGATGCTACAGAATCAAGTTCAAGAATAACTGAAAGTAAAGAGTTTGCCCGGTAGGCTTGTCGTAATTCATGACAGGTACTTAAAGAAGTCGAATTTCAACTTACTGCTATACTAAATTTGAAGGAGCTTTTCCTCATGTGGATGTCGGTGATCGGCAAAATATCATATAGAATTGGTATCATTGATTTTTTGCAGATTATTCTTTAACTTTCCTTTTGATTCATGTTTTATACTTCTTCTATACTTGTTTTGTCAATTATATAGTGCTTTCACTGACGTCACAAGACCCACCCCCTTTGGCGGGCAAAAACTAATTGTAGTACGTTAGTTTGTGTAGCTAGTTATAGCTGAGAAGCAACCGACGATCCACCTGTGACTGGTACACCAGTGACTGCTACACTGGCTCCCCCCAGTTGGGAATATTATATATGTTTTCTTGTCTGAATTCATGCTTCAGACCATGAAAAACTGCATTACGATGCAGAACAAAACTATGTTAATTTATGTTAATTTTCCAGGTTAAGTTAGCAAATGCAGAACGAGTGCCACATAGCATGAAAAACTGTATATTTTAGCATGCTTTTGAAGCACAACAGGGTTGTCCCAACTGGCTCACGAGGGAATCGCTAGAGCTGGTTACACCGCAACACTGTTGATTTTTTCCCTGCCGAGTGGGCGTCGATTACCAATTGTAACACCAAATGAAAGAACTAGAGTACGTTTACCTACGTCACAAGCCCCGCCTCTTTTGACGGGCAAAATCTAGCTCAGTGCGCATTTAGTGTAGCTGTAGATGAAAAGCAACTGACGACCCGCGTGTGAATGTTGCACTAAAACACTGTAATTGATCTTTGTCCGGCTTACCAATTGTCAGAATGACAGGAAAGAGGGAAAAGAAGGAGGAAAGAAAAAAAAAGTTGATGGGTATCGAAAATTTTGAAATGTTTTCTGTACAAAAGCCTCTTTATCATTTTACAATAAACATACCTTGATTCAATCACCCATTTCTTCAGATTTGTCATAAAGCTTTCATTTTTCATTTTTGATAATACTTGTCCTGACTACGTTACTGTAAATCAATGGCATTTTAGCTACTGAAGAGCTGAAGGGAAACTGCTGTCGTCAGATTGGCATGAAATAAAAAATAAGCAGATATCGCAGATAAAAGGCGGATAAATTAATCTATAAGAACTCACAACTGAAGAAGCATGATAATATTTGTCATTAATAAGATTTTGACAAAAGGCTTTGCTATGTCGAGATGATAAATTAATGGATAAATCCATTAAAACTGTCGTAAGAATCGTCATTGGCGCCAAACAGATGAGAACCTTGCTATGTTTGTATATATTTATGTATTGCGATCTACCGAAATCTATTTGAGAATATTGTCCCTGATTGAAATTTGCAAGTTTGCTAATGAGCTAATATCGACCAAACCTCACTTTTGTAGGAAACCAAAAAATTAAAAGTTTTTACAGTTTTGGAAATAGTTAATTTGTCATCCGGGGCATTCCACTGATAAGGCGTTGTTGATTTTTTTTAAAATTTATGAAGACTTGCGGCTCTTTATAAAAGTTTCCTATCGCGGATCGAATTGTTATTGCAACGGTGTTCTCTTTTCAGTGAAGGCGGGGGCTGCACGGATGCCATCTAAGGAATGATCCAAATGTTGTATCGAGTTCAGATACAAGTCACAACTTTGGCAGACGCCAAGCGAAAATCATGTGTAGCGAGCACCAAACATGGGATTATAGCAAACGATCAGTCCTTTGGTTCAAAAAATACATTTAACTGCATAAGACTATGGCTACATTAAACTTGACAAATGCGTATGGCGATAACAGAGCAGATATTGCTCCTCCGACTGAGGTATAGGGCAGTGTGCAATCTATGACCAATACCAAACACAATCGCGGAGAAGTTTCTTAATTTAAAAAAAACTATAGAATCACATAACAGATAAACGTTAAAAATAGACAAATAAGACGAATTGATACAAACGTTTTGTAGGTATAGGGGCTCAAGAAAGCTATGTTTGTTTACAACTGGTACTCTAAAGGGAATTAAACACTTTTATAAACACATGTTGCCACCTATCACTAAGCACGTCTGTCTTATTCCTAATTATTTCGTGTTAGAAAACATGTTTAATTGCCAAACAAAGTGTTTCATTTCTAAACATGTTTAGAAATAAAAATTGTTCAAAAAGTGGATGCAAAGAAAGACTAGTGTTCAATTGCTTTTTATGAGTATGAGAGGGTGGGGGTGAGCAAGGCGCGAAAAACTGAAAATGCACTTGAACTTAAAATATATAGGCTATTCGTACTGTCGTGAGTGCAAAATCGCCTTAAAGGGACAAAAAACCCCTGGAAAGAACGATGTCGTGGAACTGAGTTTTCGTTGGTTGTTGCAGTTTACTTATAAATTTTATAAACGTCTTATTTAATTAAGCTGTGTCCAGAGCCTTTTTCCAATTGCGTATCGTTAAGCAGCTGAGAGACTTCGATGGAAAAACATTTGATACGATTATTTACCAGCAGTTTACTAGTACGTTTTATGATTGTTAGGCTACTCTAATGTCTGAATAAACTGAGGCCATCAACATTATATTACTTAGGCCTACGGGTGTTAAGAAACATATATTTTATTTCAAAATCACGTAAGCTATGGCAATGGCTGCTAGTTAAGAGTGTATTTTCAGGTTTCCGAACGCTAAAGTAATCAAAACCAGCTTTGAATTCTTAAGTCCTCAGAGAAGGTTTTATTGATTTGTATTCCTATATTTAAAACTATTGCTCATTACGGTATGCATCACATTGAGGTGTTGTTACTAGCGTTGGCCCCGTAAATCTGGCCCCTAAGTCGAAACTTAGACTGGGAACACCACTGTTTAATAACAGAAACTCGATATTTGTTTTGTGTATGTTCATTTTTAGATCCTTCACTGTGTGGATATAACTTCATTGGAAACAGAATTAGCCAGTTGAGACAGAATACAAAGAAGTAGGCCCCATCACTTTCGGACCAAGAAAGATAACTGAAAAGTCTCATTATCGACAGAAGGGAAAACAGGCAATTAGCATTTGATTCTTTGAACTAAGTTAAGAAAATAAAAAAGAAATACACAAACCAAAGGCGATTTTTGGCACCATTTCTTTACAGAAAGGTCAAGCAATGCCTCACGTCCTCCGCTTCAAATTCAAATTGCATTAGATGCTATAAACGCACCATTTATCTCTCAAAGTAACGCTAATGACGTTTACTAGAGGCTCTGATTGGCTGCCCTTGGTCATGTTTCCTCTCGTTTTTACGTTACGTTCAATAAAGTCGATAAAAAGGGAAACGAAGGAGAAAAAAGAACCTCGGGTCGGCTTAGGATTGTCTCTTTGACGCTCTGTGCTATTAGTCTGGGCTTCTGCAAGGTGATTTGAGATTTATAGACTTATACAATAAAAGAAAGAATTTAATTTGTTTCCTAAAATATGGTAAAAGAGGCCTAACGCATGGAGTTTACGTTGGGCTTTTATATTGAGTTAATTGCAGTGTATGTGTCTTTTGACAAGAGGGTGGCACAAGTTTTTCGGGGGCCCATGCGCACTGGTTAAGAAGAAATTCCATAGCTGCTTTTTCACTAAAAATTTTGGTGTACATACCAAATAGCCTACAGGTGTATTCAAACCAAAGGCGAAATCGGCTTCGTTTTCCTGGCAAGACGAAGTTTTAAATCTCACTACAAGGTCCGATTTATTTAAGTTTCATGGGAGTGGAATTTACACTATTCATTATAAGATTAAAATTTGTGCTCCTTCCGATATTTTCGGTTACTAGATGTTTTCTCTGGAACAAGGATACTCTACCCCCTTTCTTCGTCTACGACACTGCATGACGAATACGGTTTAGCTTCGATTACAATTTTACCCCTACCAAGAATACCATTCTTTAAACATATTTTTTACCAGTTAACTCAAACAAAAAGTTCTCCAAAATGTTACATATCACAAAGGTCATCTTTAAAAGGAAACTTTTAAATTGTTCCAATAAATATTCAAAAGTCAATTACTTCAAAGTTTTGATAAGAAGATACTGTTCGTAATTTCCCATGAGAGACTCCTCTAACCATATATAGGCATTGGTCCCCCAAGTGTATTTGCTGGTTGGGACACCCAAAATTTTCGATTGATGTGCAATAATTATCATCTAAGACGGAAACATTTGTAAGAATTTAGAGTAGTTAAAAGAAGGGTTTCAGATCACAACAGGATTTGGTATGTTGGAGAGGTGCTTATTCTAAGCATTTTGGTGAAATTTGCATAGAAATCCGATGTGTGGTTCTCAAGATATGAACAGGTAAAGTTTTCCTATATTCAACAAAAAAGGTGAACTTGAAGCAAGCACATATGAAATCACATTCCCACGTTAATGGGCAGTCTTTTGTTTTTCTTTAAAATAGGCTGAATTTTCCCCTCAACAATCCCATATTATTAAACTGTGATTGCATAAGTGGCACGAGAATTTTACAAACTGTGAATCCCTCACAGGATCGTGCTCCTATTAACTTCAAGGTCAACACAAAAGTCTGATAAAACAAAGGGAAACAAAGCATTCCTTGTTAATGTGAGGAAGTGATATAAGCTCTGCTGCCCTCAAAATCACGTTTGAACACAAATCTACTAACTTCATTCACTGATATCTCAAGAAATACATGTCCGATTTGGATGGAACTTTCACCACACTGTGTAGATTTTGTTCCTCTTCCACATATGAAAATTAAAATTTTGCTTAACCTTCCCCTTCAATAAAGCGCGCAAGAGGATTTTTTTCATCTAAACGGTGGGGTCTTGTATGAATCGGTATTATCTTGAGCAGTAAAACAGGTTACGACAGGTATTTGAAGGAAGTGGTATCTATTTAAGAGCGAAGATTGGACCGTCTGGGATGATGAAAATTAATTTGGTTAACTGTTTATTCAGGGTGTTATTGCAAAGAAGGAAAACGCTTCAAAAATAAAAATAATATTACTCCATGCATTCAATTAATGGGTCTAGTTACAGACGATTCCCGACAGCAAGTGATGGTCTGATTTAATTCGGGCATAGCTGGGGTCTATCACCTTTAACCTTTCAATTTCCTTGCTTACCTGTATCATGGAAGGATGCAAACCGGCTGAATTGAACATTGATTCCCTAAATATCACGGCATGTGAGCGTTTGAATTCCATGTAGACAATAAATGAGGACGATTTCAGATTGAAAACCCCACTGATGGCTGCGTGCAGTCACTAAACAAAAGGGCTGATCGGATTCATCTACAAGTGTCCCCTCTCATGCAGAGACACGGCTCCAACAACAGCAGCCCCTATGATGCAAGTCATTTCTCAGGTAACTTCTTGGCTAAGAGCGACAATTGAGGTAATACATCTTTCCCAAGGCGCACAACGTTATAAATCAGGCACTAGATGTGGGAACGGTATCGTTTGGTTACCGGTAGCTAGTCTGACGCCGAAAGCCGCTACAAAAGTACACTCCACAAATTTTTTGCTTCAGTACTGCCGCACTGTCAAAATTCGCTGTAAATTTACAGAACAAAAACGAAAGAAATACATAACATTCACAGAAGAATACTGGCAAATATTTGTCAGTATTTTTCTTCAATCTGTACTTGTGTCTTCTTTGTTGTGTTAATTTACAACGGTTTTTCACAATACCGGGAGGAGGATTTTGTATCTCTGAATCATGCTTAATTCTTGCAAATATTTCGTGGCACACTCTAAAATAAAATGAGATCTTTTCAAATGTAAAAGAATAGTCCAGAACCACATTTATTTTTGATATGTTATTAAGGAACATATTCTAAGCATTCTGGTAAAAGTTTCATTAATTTCCCATGTTCAGTTCTCAAGATGTTAGCAGTTGAAGTTGACACATTTTCTATGAAACGTGGATTTGAAGCAAGCAGGTGTGCTGTCATAGATTCACATTGTTGGCAAATGTTTTGTTTTTCTTTTATCTTTCTTCCTGTTAGTTTGACCTTGAATTGATTAGG
Source organism: Holothuria scabra (assembly GCA_037179385.1). Classification (NCBI taxonomy): domain Eukaryota; kingdom Metazoa; phylum Echinodermata; class Holothuroidea; order Aspidochirotida; family Holothuriidae; genus Holothuria; species Holothuria scabra. Next base: position 23,516,136 of record CM074181.1, read on the forward strand.
GATGTTATCTTGCCCCTGAGGCACATGAAGTTCTAAAATTGGATGCACCAATGGTATTCATATGTAAAATGATCGTGGATAAAATTGGTGGTAAATTATAAATAAAAACAAACCATTGGCCAACAGCGCCTGCTTGGCACAAGTTCATTTTATGTAGAAAATTTGCCACATTCAATCGCTAATATCTCGAGAACTGAACATGGGAAATGAATAAATTTTCACCAGAATGCTTAGAATATGTTCCTCTTTAAATATATCAAAAATAAAATTGGCTTTGGACTTTTCTGGCTAGTACCTCGTGCACCGCTGGCATTACCTCCTATCGCGAAGGTTTAACCTTTAATTATTAGTCAAACATACATATGACGTCATCGTTTTCGTTGTTATCACCCAGCTGTGCGGCTTTGAAAACCTCCCACCGACAGTATTTAATACTTGCGCCTGTTACGTAGACCGCATGGGTTCTTCATTTCAAAATCGTCTGACCGCATTTCTTGTAAACAGTTCCAGAGCCATTTATCTCGACAGGAAAATTTCAATTACTCATTAGCGATGTACTTAACAGCTCAGCATCATAATCGGGTAATCACTCTGGTCTAAATGATCTCCTGTGTTAAACCTATAAATAAATTAGCTCTAATTACTGTCCCTGTCGCCACGACTAAAACATTCCTTTATTGATGAGAAACCCGACACTCGCATAACTGGTTACTGTTATTTAATTGCAAACTGATTTTGCAAGAATTAGTTGACCTGCGTACTTGCTCTAAGTTTATAAAGCAGAATCTTCTGCCTAATGCACATAAAGCAACAGGCATACAAATACACATAAACAAACACAAAAAATAAATCCTCAGTATAAGGCAATGCCTATGTTTGAGGCAAAATGACATGAGATCTTCACGCGACTATTCAATACCACACTGGTTCTCGGTTGTCAGTTTAGGTGACCAGGAAAAGAATAGTTGTGCGTGCAGTACATTATAACAAAACATCACAGAATGTTTCTACGAAGTCTTCGTGTGATGAAACGCAACTAACGTAGAAAAAAAGAGATCGGTTGATAATACATTGGCGACATTTATTTAGGTTCGCAGCTGGCGTGAAATGTTCATAGATGCGACACTTCACTTCACCTTGAAAGCGCACCTTGTTCGATCTCCAGCAAATTGCGATTAGGTTTGTGATAGGTTTATTATATACACTTTATCCGCACTTTTTAATGCAGCATTAATCTAAGTGACTGTTCATATTCTCGTATGTACCATCAGGGAGTTGTAAAGTAACAGCTCTCTGGTATAATTTTGCGTCCAATTGTTGCATTATCACAGGGACGTTAATCAGCATAAAGGAGAGTTGACACTAAATCTGAAATTTGCTGAATTTTGTTTTCAAAATCTATTGCTTATTAATTACTTGCAAGAACCAGTGATGCATTCCGCATTGAAACGCACCGATTTCACTTGAATATGCCCACGGACTTACATACATGGACAGAGCATGTAACGTGTACATCCTATCAGTAGATGGTCGCCACCGGCTGGGACAAAAAACGGCGGGCCAAGATGACCACAGTGAAGCTACAATAGGTGTGATTTGACGATTAATCTCTAATATTTTAAACAAAATTTAGACTAAAATAGAAGACAATATCATATTCCTGCAATGCGTGAAGTGATTTTGACCTTACCTTGCCATATTTCAAAAAGATTTCAACTTTCTTGTAAAATCTGGGAGTTGACTTGAGCAAGTCCAAACTCTCACACGAAACATAGCAGGCAGCCATCTTGGTGCGCTTTTTCTCATACGCACGGTAGCGACAACCTACTGTGCAATACTGCTCTGTCCATGTGTCCATGTATAGGACTTCCGTGAACATGCCTAGCGCAACAGAGAGTTTTACCTCCATATTTGGCTGGGGGCTTCAACCGTTATGTTTTTTCTTTCACTGTTAAGTCTAGTAGGCCTATATTTGCTTCGCGACGCTTGTTATTAATTGCCGCAAGCAGAAAGGGTTTACATATAAGGCAGGCATGAAACTGGAAAGGAACCATTTATTCCACAAATGAAGAGCAATAAAATTATAAATTATTTAAAACCAAGTTCGGTTTGAGTTAATTTCAAGCCTAAGATCAAAACCTGGTATTACAGAAACGTGACTTATCTTATCTTTAGTATTTCAAACCTTTTGTGCCCCTTTCCATAATACACTATCTCATTAAGCCCAAGTGGGCTGACTCATACCATGGCGCTATAACGACGAAATAACACCATGTTTCATACTAAAATATTGACAACGCTCGAAGTGCTTTAAAGTGTACCTCAAGTCAAAAAATTCAAAAATATATGTTAAACAGTTCGGAAAATATATTCTTACCGTCCAACTCCCATCTTCTTAGGACTTTCCTGAGCCGAGATATGAAATATTGAAATTTATCCACTAAAACAAATAAGTCCATAGCGCAATAACTCACATTATCTGTTTTGTCTCCCTTTATAATTGAAGATGTTTGTATGACATTGAACACTTCCTGTTTGATCGCATAGCATGTTGCACAGAGAGGTTTAAACAAATTACACCACCCCATAAGAGTGATAGTGCTATCAAACCTTGTTTCAAGGTGCAGTAACTTTCAGAAAAACGATGAAATACAAAGATTGTAATTTGAGTAGTTCAACAATGACATCGATCACAAACATTGCGCGATGTACCATTTCAGTTTGAGTTAATCAGCTTCAATATTTTATATCTTGGCCTAAGAATGTTCCAAGAAGATGGGAGTTGGGCGGTTAGAGCTCATTTTTCATGCTGTTTAATATATATTTTTCTAATTTTTTTACTTGATGTACACTTTAATATCCTACTAGGATATAGCCTCTAAAATTGTGGACATTGAAAGAAGCACAGCTTCGCAGACTCACTTTTCTATGTGCCCTTGGTAAGAGTATGCGACTTTCTGCAGACATAAGCGTAGTCATGTGGGACGGGGACATTGGGGCAGCTCACCCTAGTACCCATTCCAATTTATTTGTAATCGAAAAACTGTGTAAAATAACCGTAAATAAATTTTACATCAAGGAATAGCTTAACGCATAACTCCAGACTAGGTTTTCAAAAATATATATTTTTAAAGTTGCAAAACGATTCTTACTCATCCATATCCCATTGTCATAGCTCATTCCTTTGTTGAGATATATGTTGAAATTTATCGCCTCAACAAAGCAGTAGTCTACTGTGCAATAATTTACGACCTAGTTGTTTTGCGACTCACATAACCCGCTTTACTTCCCCCTTAAGAATTAAAAATGTTTCCCCCTTAAAAATTAAAAATGTTCTTATGAACTTGAACGCTTCCTGTTTGCTTGCGTAACATATTTTTACAGAGAGGGCTTGATTAATTACATTAACACAGAAGAGTACGAGTGTTTTTACAAATTGGTACAAATTGGTGCAGTAACTTCCCGAAAAAAAAAAAAGAAATATAATGACTGTTACTTGAGTAGTACAACAATGGAATTACAAATTATTGTGCAATGTATACCATAATAAGTTGAGTGAATAAACTTCAACATTTCATACCTCAGCTGAGGAATGTCCTATGAAGATGGGAGTTGGACTGTTTGAATTCTTTTTCATGCTCTGCAATATATATATTTTTGAAATTTTAGACTTGAGGTACATTTTAAGTGGTACGAGGATACATATATATAAGGCCAAATAAAAATGAAGAGGTTCTAGGCCCATCGCCTAGGCTATCGATCACAAAATATACTGTGTGCCTCTTGAGAAGATCCTGTGTGCACATATACCGGTAATTAAATCGAATTTACAGCACTGTCTTGTAGTATGTAATGCACTCTAAAAGTAAAAGAATGAACTCAGTCACTCTTTGATAGAGTGAAAAGTGTAAATTCACTCTATTAGAGTGATAATTCACTCCTCTTGGAGTGAAAGTCGCTCCCAAAAAGAGTGCAATTCACCACAGGAAGAGGACAATTTCACTCTTCCACGAGTGCCTGCAAGATCACTCTTTTTTTAGAGTGATCACTGTAGGCACTCCATCAAGAGTGAAACTTCGCTCGTTTTAAGGAAATTTCGCTCTTTTTGGAGTGAATTTCAATCTTCTTGGAGTGAATTATTACTCTAATGGAGTTAATTCACACTTTTCACTCTGTCAAAGAGTGACTAAGTTCACTCTTTGGTTTTAGAGTGCATTTTCATGCCTTTCCCAACTCGATTTAGGTTAGAGTAGTTAGATAGATTTTTCATATTTAAGGGCCCAGTTTCCAACCGATTGGGTCAACTTGAAGGCGACTAGGCCTTTTTCCAGTTGTGGCTCGCTGGCTTGTTTTCTCTACTGTATTGCTTGCTGAGCACCAAGCACTGTGTCATTAAGTTCACGGTATAACTCGGCCAGCCTCGAACTCCCTACCTCCTGACTCCAAAACTCGATTGAAATACACAAAACGAAAGGCAATATGAAATAAAGAAGCCGCACTGTTCAATGTTGTTGAAAGTTAACAGAACAAAAATATAAAATAAAATAAAGAAAGTAAAAAGTGTAAGTACCTCTATACATCAAGGAATACAGGACGCAGTTCTCACGTGAAGTCATAAAAGCTTTTCACATGCAGTATGTCAGCCATGTTTGAGGGCGACCTCCATATGTATATGTAGGGTTGCTCTCAGATATAGCGGTAGTGTTTTTATCTCACTGTGAACTATCTACAGATCGAATTTATAAAAACAAAGCTTGAAAGATGCTTTTATGTGTTCCGTTATTCATGAATACTTGAATACTTCAATAATATTGCACTGTAATAACTTTTGAGCGGAAAAAGGGTTTTTGGGTACAGGTTATTATTGAGACTGAATGGTTTCAAGTTAATGGTAAGATATGTACATGTAACCAAATTAGTTATTTTAGTCAAAGTTACACTGTTAAAAAACTGTAAAATTTACAACAAATTCTCTGAAAAATTTACAACATCATTTCTGAATTTCTGTTTACCATAAAAAATTGTTTTTTTAATTATGCAAATAACACTGTAAAAAATGTCTGTACATTTACAAAAAATAAAATTAAGAAAAACAAAAGAATACATAAAAAGTGCTGTCAACTCATTGACAGCACTTTTTATGTGTTCCCTTTGTATTTTTTTTTCTTCTGTAATTTTACAAAAATTCTGTTACATTTCAAACGTTTTTTACAGTGTAGAAGGATACCTAACATGTAAAAAGGTCACACTGTAAACACTCTGCAGGTATAGGTTATTAGTGATATCACAATGACGCATTGAGTTGATTAGTTCAAACTGACCTAGGCTCCTTTTAGCTACTTAAGTGGGCGTGGCCAAAATTTTGACATAAAAACTGTAAATTTATGCTTAGGCCTAAACTAATGGGATCTGTAGAAAAACAGTTTTTGGGAAAATGAATAAGTAGTTAATCAGTACAGGTAAAGAAAATTGAGATCGTTTGAATTGCATTTCAAAAACTGTGTAGTAAAGTTATTTATATTAACCAACGTGTGATACATATAGCATAGCGTTACTTAACACAGTTAACACGATGTCTTCAAAACTAATTTTGAACGCCGTCCTTGGACTCTGCTTCACATGCCAGAGACATGCCGAGGGGACATTACAAAATAATGTACGGTGTATGTTCTGTTTGGTGCAACATAACAATCACAGTGCAAAACAGTCTTATGATCTTCCTGTACTTCTACATAGTACAGCTGACAAAATTTTTGCTGTAAAATTCACAACTGCTTCACTGTAAATTCTACAGGACTGGCGTTATTTCGTTTACAATTGACTCTAAAATTAACGCGTTTTTGTTGGCAATATTGCTGACGGTGGTTTCAGTGACTAAAATTTACAACTCTTTTTACAGAGTAGATTAGAATCACATGATGGAAAATTGGTTGGAATTATTTTCATATGTTTTGCCGTTCTCAAAATAATTGTCTTTAAAGGTTTACAATTTCTGAAATGATTGCTCATAATAACAATGCAAACATAATAATGATGTGTATCGTTGTACATGTTTGTATTCTCTGGTCGGTCTTGTCTGAAATAAATTAATACCTGATTGGCTTACCCTAGCTCATTACTTTCTGTTAAGCGTTCAGTGGAGTTTAAAAGAAGGGTTTAATGTCACATCAAGTTTTGATATGTTAGAGGGGTACTTATTCTTAACATTTTGATGAAATTTGCATTGAAATCTGATGTGTGGTTCTCAAGATATGAACAAGTAAATTTGTCACATTTTCAACAAACAGTGAACTTGAAGCAAGCACATATGACATCATACCCCCACATTAATGGGCATTCTTTTCTTTTTCTTTAAACTTTGCTGCTTACTTACTTCTCACCAGTCCAATATTATCAAAATATGATTGCAAAAGTGGTTTGGGAACTTTTCAAACTTTGCAACCCCCATGAGGAGGTCCTATTCCTATTAACGTCAAGGTCAACACAACAGTCTGAAAAACAAAGGGAAACAAAGCATTCCTTGTCAATGTGAGGAAGCGATATAATCTCTGCTGCCCTCAATTTACTTTGAAACACAAATCTAGTAACTTCATTTGCTGATATCTCGAGAAATACATGTGAGATTTGAATGGAAATTTTACCATTCTGAGAAGAATTAGTTCTTCTTTCACATGTTAAAATTGACTTTCTGCCTAAACTTCCCCTTTACTTTTAACCATTTACCGTTGTTTGGGTCCTTTTGGACCCATGCGGAGAGCGCGGCTGTCAGCCATCTTTACTGTTTCACGCGGAGCTCGAAACTGCGAGTAGCTACCCGAAAATTCGGCCACAACAACGAGAGGGACAATAGTTTAAGGTCACGGGGTCAATAACCTACGGAAGCTGATGCGGGGCGTGCTACGTCCGCTTTTCCGCCCACCCCCGAGGCGCGCAAATATGCCCCGATTGGAGCACAACGGTAAAGGGTTAATGAACCGCACAGCAACGTTACTCCCAAAATAACCACCTCTGAACTCTTCTTACTTGCGACTGTCATTGAAATGAAAGCAAAACAGAGGACACATTAGCATCTAAGATCTACACTCTAAAAAGTTGGTTAAAAAAAACTTACCAACACTGGTCACGTATGTCAAATACCTGAAATTGGTTAAAGTTTACCTAATAACTGTTGATTAATGGGTTATCCAAGAGATTTTTTACCACCTTATTAGGTAACCAGCCTGTGGGGTAACCAAATAAACAACACATATTGGGGAAAACTTTACACAATTTCATATATTTGACAAATGAGACCAGTGTTGGTGATTTTTTTAACCAACATTTTAGAGTGTACCTGATAGACCTCTCTTTACAGGGAGTGTTAGAGTGAACCCCTATGTGTTCTCTCCATAATAAAAATTTGCAAGTGAAGAGGCTCACATGTATTCGAAGAGTAAACTTAAACAACTTTTTCTGTTACAGTAACTTTCTTGACAAAGTGTCATTATGTCTGATATGTGATGAACCGTTATGGAAAGAATTGCCGCTAGTTTGAAAATTTCACTGCTTTATGCAAACAAATGGCTAAATATCATATGTCCTTGTCTACAGACCTTTAAAACCAGCTGACTAGTGAACTGACTTAGCGGCTCCCTGTATAAACAAACAAAAGATTATCTGATTATGTAGGCTAAATACATTGTTTACATATAAAATCCAAGCAGATCCATGAAAAGAGCCAATAAGCTTGAAGCGTAATCGAAGCTGCAATTAAGAGTTCATTTTTCACTGTAATTCTTCATTTCACAGTATCTATGACGTCGTAAATTTTTGTTACTGGTCCAATACCTTGAGGTTCAATGGCAAACGTTGTGGAAAAAAAAAATTCCACAATGACTGCTAACGACATAAAGATAATATTTTTGATTGTACCGAATCAATACAGAATATGGTGGCTGTGGTGGCTGCAAAGCACAAACCAACACAGTGACGTAAAATCACTAAGTTTTTATGTATTCCCAACTGTATGAATAAATTGTAACTAAAGTGAATATCCAGATTACGATAAGTCGGTTTTAAATTACTTTTAAATAACTAAGTACAGTTCATGTCCTTTATATGTCAAGGGAAATGTGTATGTGTTATGGGCAAAGAGAGATGTGTTTTGCATCCAGCATGAGTTATTTCTTGTCAACTTGTCATATTTGATGTTTTTGCGTGGTTTACAATAAAGAACAGAGCAGGTGAAGGAACTTTAACGTAAACATGGACCGGAATAGAAAATGAAAAATTTGTTGCTTTTGTAAACGAGTAGACTGAGTCCTTTTATCTACCGATTTTATAAGTGAGATGAAAATTTTGAACTCGGATCCATTTTTAACTGTTACCTTCAAAGAGCACTGTATCAAAGATTTTGGTGATTATTTTGCATTTGTTTCTCTTGCTTACAAAACTCAATATAATAGCAAATGAAAGTGTTGCGGCTATACATTCTGAATCCAAACTAAGCTAAAGTAAGCACGCGTACAATACAAACTGTCATTAATCTTTTTTTACGCTAAAGGCAAACTTCTTCTCCTCGACCATAAGAGTTATAACACCAATTATTTGAAATTCAAGAACAGGTTTGTAAACAAAGGACGGTATAATCATTTTCCTATAATAGACGTTAAGCATATGACGTCACACTACAATACGCCCTAAAATGATGAAGACAAGGGTCACCCACAAATCCACACAGCAGGCGTGCCCTCTTCTGTTGGATACACGTGTAGTCCTCTAAGCGCGCATACGAAGTGTACGTGGCGTGTGTTGTGCGCTTACCAGGCTGTTTTGCATCCAAAGTAAAGTTCATGACGTCAGTTTATAAGGTCTTTTATAGAGTATGACATCATTGCTTTGTGTTTATTCCACTGACTAATTAAAGTTCGCCATTACAAGTGTCGTGACGTCATTTACTTTTATTTCGAAAATCACACGACGGTTCAGATACAAAAAAATAAACTACATAGTAAACAAAGAAGAATTTTTCCTCACATCACAAATGTTACAAAGAGTTCTGGGTTAAACCCTCTCCCTTAAACCCCTTTACCTGACATGTGGGTAGTGAGTCTCTGGTCATTGAACCCTTCCCTTGGACATGAAAATAGCAGAATGATATATCTTACAGGAAAAATTTGTACCCAGACCCTTCGTTGTGCGAGAGTATGTGTTGGGGGCGGGGGTGGTTGTATACCGCTAGCAGAAAAGCAAAAAAACCCTTGCAGTACTATCAGTTGCGTATTCAGGATTTCAAAAGGAGGTGAATACTTGGGTTACTAGAAAAAAATTGAAGGTGAAATTCTGGTAGTACGCATGCTGCATTAGTCTTGTAACATTACAGCTTTAAACAGAAGCAGGTTAGGTAAGGTGGGAGAAAAAAGAAGTTAGATTTGGACAATGCCTCATTTGCAGCTTCGCAGCTTCTGTAGGAATGCAGTGATCAATCAATACCATTGTTAAGCAGTCATGAAAAAGACAACACGTTTAAAAAAAATCCTAAAAGCGTTGAAGGTAGCTTACCTGAGTAATAACTTGATTTCAACGCCAAGTACGAAGAGGAAAGACTGTTATATCATATTTTGCATTGATTTGAAAACTGCCCCCTCGACAGGCCTAAGCATTCTAAAAAATTTATTTCGAAAATCAACGGCGTAGGTACAAAATATTCGAGTGAGAACTCGCCATGCGGATTTTCTAACGAAAATCTGTTCCCTCGTTTGATGTTGTAATATCATATTTTGCATTGATTTGGAAAACTGCCCCCTCGATGAGCGTTCTTAAAAATTTTTATTCGAAAATCAACGGTATAGGTGCAAAATATTCGAGTGAGAACTCGCCATGCAGATTTTCGAAAGAAAATCTGTTCCTTCGTTTGATGCTCTAATATCATATTTTGCACTGATTTGAAAACTGCCCTCTCAACAGGTCTAAGCATTCTTAAAATTTTAATTCGAAAATCAACGGTATAGGTGCAAAATATTCGAATGAGAATTCGCTATGTTGATTTTCTAAAGAAAATTTGTTCCTTCGTTTGATGTTCCCCGCCCCCTTTTTTCAAAAATAGATCTTTCTGGGAATTAGTCTCCCTCCGAGAAACTTTAAACTTTAAAAGCGAATCCCCTAGAAGACCCTCAACGGGGTTGATTCAGAAGCTGCTACATCCGATAAACCAGACGAAAACGCGCAGCCACTAATCCAATGAACGCTTGGTTAATGGCCTCTCGATTGGAGACCCTAAGTAATCGTATCAGACTTCCTTAATGCATTCTAAAACAGGCTCTGATGTAACTCAATTCGACAGGAAATGTTATTTTAGAGGTCTACTAATTTCGATCTGTGTTTCCCCGTAAAGAAAATTGTTAGTTTAATTTATGCTAATAAAAAGAATCTACTCAAAACGTGATATCTATGTTGTTGTAATTTTATAAGTGATTTTTTAATTACTTACTTTATCAGCTTCCGATGAAGTCAATATGCAGTGTACTGAATATCATCCGGAAATTTGATCATGTATTACGAATTAAGCCTTTCGTTCTTCGCTTCATCTCCTTCAAAAATGTTTTTACCTGCACTGTCGGCCCATTAGACGCAATATTATACACATAAAATCTCTCCAAAAATTCATTTCCACTTAGAATAGCACATTAATCGGTATCACCTCCAATTTAATGGAATCCTTACGAAAACATTGCTTTATAAAAACGCTTGTCAAAGTCGGGTTCAATGCATTGTTGAAAATCCGAGAAGAATTAAACTTTTGGACGAATTGTTGGTTTCCACAGAAACATAACTGCCTTTAATAGAAATATATTTCATGTACTTTCGTCATTTTAGTCAGTCCATCAGAGGCATATTTTCACAGTACGCTGATCAATACTAATTGTTATGTAGAGTAACGATTAATGTATACACAGTCAACGCAACAGCTGTCGTTAGTGCTCTAGGTTCACCGGTGCATGCGTATCATTTCACGTTTGCGGTAATTGTTCCCGCCTTGCTGGTTTTATATTTGCTCATTCATGCGTATCGGAGCTATGAGATCTCGGAGCATGGCTTCCCGTGCTTTTGATCAGTATTATCTTGGGAAAGCTTAGCAACATGACGTCATACACGTCTACTGCAGATGAAGTGTTACTCAACACACTAACGAAGGTTGGTCGACAGCGTGTTGATTGCCTCTCCCTTTGGAGAGACACATGCACTGTTATAAAAGCGGCGCTGTTCAAGAATGTCCGTACATTGCTGTAATATTAGATATATGTACTACTAAGAGACGAATGATGGCGACGGTCTGGACGTAAGGTAAGTATAACGACCATCGTTTGTAGTGAACCACAAAGATATTACAACTTCATGGTCTGACCGTTTCTGCTGGAAGATAAAATTTTGCTTGGAAGATTGATTGACATGATCTTAATTTCGTTTTAAATCCTTGGATTGATAATCAATTTAAAGTGGAAATTTAAGCAAAACTTTAACTCCCATATGTGAAAGAGGATCCAAACCTACACGGTGTGGTGAAACATCTATTGAAATCGGACTTGTATATGTCGAAATATCAGTGAATGAAGTCACTGCATGTGTGTATCAAAGTGGTTGAGGGCTTCAGAGGTTATTTCAATTCCTCACATCGACAAGGAAAGCTTTATTTCCCTTTTCTGACTGCTATTTAGACCTTGAAAGAGAGTAGAAACAGTGGCGGCTCCAGAGTTTCACAAGTGGGGTAAAATGGAGGACACGAGAAACTGTTGAGGAAAAATGTCGCGCAAAGTACGAAGCGTGAATTGTTCGTGCAAGCTTGCTTTGCCAGTGACAAATTTAAACTGCAGTCATGAAACCCAGTTTCAAGAGGCAGTATTTCTAATGACATATATTTAACATCACCTAATCACAGGCGTCGATTTTTACTCGAAAGCCGTGTCGAACGTGGCCACCTCCGTTCAGAATTTACTGCTTAAAAATCGAAAGTCAACGGGTGACTCTTCAAAACTTGGGAAGAAGAATTTCGCCGTCTTCCCCAGTTCGACGCACATGCAACTAATTATATTACGGTTATCAATTATGACCCCTTCATGAACACAGTGGCGTAGGTAGGATTTTTCCGGGGGGGGGGGGGCAAAGGTATGAAATTTCCCCCAAATTTTTCCCGGTCAATGTGTATGTATTTCATATAAAAAATGCAAATTTACGAGTATAACAACATTACCATATCATTATGTAATATTACCAGCATTTTTAATCTTAAAGTATAACATAAAACAATTGGAAATAACAGTTCTTAGTACATTATTTTGGTAAACAATATCTGATTTACTTGTATGTACTAACGCAGTGGCGTACTCAGGATTTCTCTGAAGGGGGGGGGGGGGGCATGCAGCATGGTCTAAGGGGAGGGGTGTCCGGGAATTTTTTGACGTTTTCAAGGAGTCTAGATGCAAAATGGTGCGAGATTTTGACTTTGACAGGAACATTGTAAAAAGTTGAATCGTGGTGGTTCATGAGGATATAACTGAAACTTTCGTGTCTTTACATGCATTCTTATGCCATTTATGATACCTTACGAAGTAAAACTTGTCATTAAATTTGCACACTACTCTTAAGAGTCGAAATAAAAAAGAGCATTGATCGGTATAGGATTTGTGGTATTTCTTGGCCACAGAACGTTATTTTGTCATAAGTTTATCCAAGCGGAGCGCCACCATTGGTTGGCGCGGAGCGTAGAGAAAAATTTCGAAAAATTAGATCCCTCAGATGGCCGGAAATAGCATTTTCCAGACTTATACGAAGAATCTTTTGTCGTTTGCAAATAAAATCCTTCCTTCAAAATATGTTCGCACACTGAAAAGTGATCAGAGAGTTAAGGGGTTATCTGACCCAAAAATGTAACTTTGCCCAAAAGACTGAGCGAAACGCCACCATTGGTTGGCGCGAAGTGTAAAAAAATTTAAAAAAATCAGACCCCTCTGATGGTCAAAAATAGCGTATTCATGCTTGTAAAGAGAATCTAAACATGTAGTCTTCATTTTTATCGATGCTACCAGTGGGAAACAGAGTCTACCTTTTTAAGTAAAAACTGGACTTTGACAGAATTTGCTTATTTGTAGTAATTAAAAAATTGGCATCACTGAGGGACGTACTCGCAGAGACAATCTTCTCATTTGAAAATTTGTGAAAAATCGAGTGTCCTTATATGCAACCTGGTGCCACATATGCTATCTTTTGAAGTTACTGTAAAATCTGTGTTATTAAAGTTTATCTACTTATTTTAAGAACAAAGTAAAATGGCACCTGTGAGGGGGCATGGTCCAATCCCCCCCCCCCCTTCGTACGCCACTAAAAGGAGGCCTAATAGTGGCTCGATCACACAAGATATCCTTTTAGAACAGCAGTCTGTTAACCCTTTACCGTTGTGCTCCGATCGGGGCATATTTGCGCGCCTCGGGAGTGGGCGGAAAAGCGGACGTAGCCCGCCCCGCATCGGCTCCCGTAGGCCATTGACCCCGTGACCTTAAACTATTGTCTCTCTCGCTGTTGTGGCCGAATTTTCGGGTAGCTACTCGCAGTTTCGAGCTCCGCGTGAAACAGTAAAGATGTGTGACAGCCGAGCTCTCCGCATGGGTCCAAAAGGACCCAAACAACGGTAAAGGGTTAAGTGAAGAAGGCTACAAGGTACTCATGGACCCGTTTATTGTTACACCCCAAGTGAGCAGAAAGCTTTTTTTCCAAACTAGCATGTAAGCCTCCAAGGATTAGGCTAAGTAACAAAATCTTATTATGCCAATGGATCCCGTTCATTCTTATTTCTAGACTAACTTTGAGTTAATCGTTGGCCATGGATTGTTTCAGCCCCATCCATCGTTATGTACACAGGGTAAAATCGGTATAGCTACTTCTAGCTTGGACAATGTAATAAACTTAGGGGTCTACGTTAGTGACTTGTCAGTTTTCACATCCTTTTACTGAATTCTCAAAGTGTACAACTCAGAGACTGTTAGCAAGCAGGGAGGTACCACGGGAGGGGGGGGGGGGGTGTTTTGGGAGCAAATGGTATGATCTAGGGGAAATATAAATGAGTAATTGACATGTATGAGTGGACAAAAGTAACAAGGGGTGCAGAAAGTGAATATCACGGCAAACAGAGTGAATGAAAGAGGATGCATCATTAATTATTGTTCTTGAATCATCTCAATTTATCTGATATGTATTATCATTTTGCATAGGCTGATTTGTTTCTTTTTAGTTGAGAAATTGCTAACATGAGACCCAACATAGAACACGCGGGAAGTGCCGTTTCCGGCCACCTGGGGGTCTGTAAAGTCAAAAATTTTCTTGTACGCTCCGCGCCAACTGATGGTGACGCTCTGCTTAGATAGTCCTGCTGGCACTCAGCCCCCAATATTTTTTCCGTACCGCCGCGCCTGCCGGTATTCGTATACAAGAGTTCGAAGGCATTATTGCAACTTCTTTTACTGCAATATGTTGAAACTTCCCTGCTTTTTTTCTTTGCCTGATTACTTCTCATCGTTTCAGGGAGGACATGAAGCTCACTACATGCACACTGATATAGTCACGTTTCACATCTAATTAATTGATTGACAGTAACGGATATATAAAAATACACAAAAAGTTTTGTAACATTTGGCGATAACTAACAGGCCAGTCAAGCATGTGTTATTTGTTTTTTACGCAGTGTGAGCACAGTGAAAGCATAGCCCATTTGAGTGCACAGATCTTGTACCAAACTCAGATATCAGTTACACCCCACACCACCTTTGATCTATTGGGGTGTCTATGTTGCTTTCTCAAGAAGCAACGTGACAGCAAGGAAGCGCGGGATATACAAACCAAGTTCAGCACATGGTTCGTGAGTTCTTACATGCAACTCTCTACGTGTCTAGCCAACTCGAACGAAAATAAGACTTTATTAAAACCTTTTTACCCCGAATAGATTATTTAGACACAATCCACTGCACAAAATCACACTTGGCATCCATCCTTATGTTATGGATGGATTAAGAAAGAATGATTTTTAGAAATTTTCACCAAAATCTCAAATTTTGGAATACATGTTGTCGGAGAGAATTTTTGTTTGTTTATCCCAACGACTTGGAGAATGTGCGCATGTGCGTAGCCACCAAAACGAATAACCGAATCTCGAAGTAATATACGAGTCAAGGGAGAGACGGAGAGAAGGTAGAGGACAGGGGACATGACTGAAAACATTCTGAAGAAGACAATTTAACATTTCAACAAATGTGGAGACCCCATAAACTTTTCGTAGGAATAGGACCCAATCACTCAAGTCCACGTTGGTTACAGTCACGCGTTACCATTGGAAAGATCCATCGTGAAAATCCTGTGCACGAAACGATCTTTTTCTAGAACTCAAATCAGTGCCTTTATACAACCAATGTACCTCGCTTCAGTAGAAACGAGATCTATATTAAAAATGGAATAGCGCCCTCTTATTTGACATCATACCTCCGTCCATGATACTCGTGGTTAAGTTGATTCGTTGCAAAGTTTCTTGTAAGAATTATTCTTTGATAAAGTTCCTACCCTCATATTGGTATCATGGTACATATTATGAAGTTCCTGCTAAAGGTCAGCAAGCTTTAGCATACACAATCTGACAATGGTATTACACTAAACCCACCAAGACTATATGGTCTTTGACATGCATAATAATGATTCGACTTTAAATCACTTCGTTCAGACAAGACGTACGTTTCATTTCTTATCTATGTTTAAGTTAAGATACTTGTTCTGTGGTATTTACACTGGATTCATGCGGCAAAATGTTCCCGAGAATATTCAAGCGGAAGCGCCGGAGGTGTAGAAGACTTCCAGTCAGTCCTGGTAAGACTTGTCTTGATAATATTCCACATTTTTGGTACCATTTTAATCTCTGAAAATAAAAAGCGAAATACGTTTTGCCACGGACAAAAAAACTTGATCGGTGCAATTGGTTAGTTAAACCTGAATTCAGTCTATAAAATACATGCTGAGGAATTCTTCAAGTGGTGTTTGCCTTTAACTATCGGACTTGAACGTCATATTTTGCCTTCCCTTATTTTTCTTCTCGAATTGAATGGTTAGACTGTGGTGAGTTGTTAATCATATTGCGACCCAACTTTTAAATATAGGCGTAGCTTTATTTCATAACACGTCTGAAACATTAGTATCATGCAGTGCATAAAGAGAAGGTTTGGCTTACCCTTCGTTCAAGTTTAGATTCGAAATATTTACTCTAAACATTCTTGTGAACTGTAGGCATTTAAAGGGGTACGGTACCTTAAATCGTTAAGTTAAAAACTATAGACCTACAATATAGTACAAGAAAAATACATCCAAATCCCATCTTCTCTCATTGCCTTTGAGTTGAGATATGTCATCTTTGAATTCATTGACTGATTTGAAATGGTAGGCTAAAGTTCGGAATAACTAATGATGCCTTGCACTCATAAAATTAGAGTCTTTGTATCTTTTTTTATCTCGAACCAACTGGAATTGCGAAATATGTTATAACGTTCTTACTTTTAAAATGCTACTTGACTAAAGAAGGTCTCTCTGCACAACATTTTATGGAAGTATACATAAAGCATTGAAGGTCATATAAACCCTTTTAAAATAGATTTGTACAGAACTGCACAAAGAGTTGCCTAATACATCATTTTGATTAAAGTGAATAACTTTCAACATTTAAAAGAGCAGCAATGGAGCAAGCTATGAAAATGGGAGTTGGAAAAATAAAGGCTTCTCACACCACTAAAACATATTCTTGTAATTGTAGAAAAAAGATAAATATAAGCTACGCATTAGCTGAAAATGTATCACATTTTAATAAAATTTGGAAAGCTCGTATCTCACATTAAACCCCCAAGTTTACTTTCCTTTCAAAATTTAATTCGACAGTAATTTTCTCTTTAATCACTTTTGAAGTTATCAGAGTTTTCGAGACGTGAGATTTTAATATCATCGATCAACGATCAACCTAAATGAAGCATGTTCCACTACGTCTGTACACTATAAAACGGTTTTTACGAATTAAACGCTTTTCTCAACACTTTTTGACCCTCTTTGAAAACGTGTTTAGATGTTAAACACGCCTCTCTTTTTCCTGAACATCATCCGTTTTAAAACAAGTTTGATTGCTAAACTTTCAATTTTTAATTGTTAAACATGTTTAGAGTTTAAACGTGTGTACAAAGAGGGGAAAAAATAAGTGGTTCATTCCTAAACGTGTTTTAAAGTGCTTACAAAGCGCTGGGAGAGATATTCGAGTTTCAGTGGTGGTGCCGTCCCCTTGGGTTTATGATAGATATTTCCTTGTAAGTAAATTTCTATGTACGCCATCATTCCTATGTGTGACATTTTAATACCTCAATTTATTTCAAGGCCAAAACAATTTATTGAAGAACAAACAAAACACAAAACGAAAATTCCTCATTATCTTGAGTTGATGACGTCAATAAAGCTTGTTCACGATAATTCATGGATATCAATGAAATATATAATCCCACTTGTGCATACTATTTTAAAAAATCATACCGTAACAAATATTCAAAATCATCTTTCATGAAAACAATGAGATTATATTGTTCATTTTCTTAACATTAAAAGAAACCGTGATTCATCCTTCCAATACTTAGGTAGTAGTTCCATGTTTAAAGCTAAACGCAAATACTGTAATTGGCTTAATAAAGACGTATGAGTATAGTCATAGTGCATTGTAGTATAGTGTATGGTCGTGTAGGGTAGTGTTGTGCAGTGCAGTGTCGCGCAGTACAGTACAATATAGTATAGTCAATGACCTTAAATATCGCGCACCCCTAGAAATAGGATGCCACACAAATTTCACTATATCGCAGTAGCCAAACAAAAGCCTAGCCATTTGATGGTTAAATATTAAAAACCTGACATTATTCATCAAAATAAATCCATTTTGAATTCAATTTCGCTTTAAGGTCGTTCAGGATTTGGAAAAATGTTACCTCCTTTTCTACTACGATATTTTTTTGAAAAGCTGTAGAAGCAGTGCCACAAATCTGTTGTTTTCTTGGTCACACGATCTTATCGGAAACTTTGATGGTCTTTTTATTAACATGTTCTGCATGTTTATATGTATCAGTTTTGCGAAGCAGAGTGATGTAAAGTGTTTTTTTAGTTATTATGGCAGAGGGTCAACAACATTTGTCTTAAAATTTGAGGTAGTGTTACCGGGTGCAATCGACATGCTGTACATTCCAATCATTTATCCCGTCCTTAGGACATCTATAATAATACTAATGTTGATAAATTATTTCTTGGGCAATAACGATGTTTAATACTGTTTTCACTGTTACCTGGTGCTATTTTGGGTTATAAACGAAGAAAAATTTCACCAGGCCTGTAGTCTAAAATGAATGGAACACAGTCATCAACTTTGTCAACAAAAACCCATTTTTAATCAGTTTTAACTCATTTAAAGACTGAAAAATTGCCAAAACACAAAGGACGCCATCAGTAAAATTTAGGGTGCGCGAAACTTAGGGACATGAAACAGCATGAAGTTGTGACAAAAGAACCCAACTTCAATCAACCGTTACTTTCTTAATTTCTATCTAACTAAAGCATGTTTCATATCAAAACAGAGCGAACGAATGATAGTTTGGCCTGGTAATAAGTTTTTTGACTCGAAGGGTGATTTGACTATGATGTTTACAAAATAGTGCCGAAATGCGCGAAACTTTCATATAACCATGCTATTATCTTAGTGTAACCTAGCGTAGCATCGTATCGCATCGTATTGAACAGTTGCATGTGCAGTATAAAATTCAGGGCCGGACTAATTCACTCTTCTTTTTAAAGAGACAGTCGATCAAGAGAGAAACTTTGCTTTTTTGTAATGTATTTCACTCTCAGAGTGAATTTAGGCTCGTTTGGAGTGAGCTTTGTAACATTCACTCTTCTAACAAGTGAAATTTCACTTTTTTTTATTTCAAGAGTACTTTTTAATTTTTAGAGTGTATAGAGACAAGTTTTATACAAAACAATGATCTGTGGAGGATGTTATCATGATTTCTTAGAGAGCGCCATCCATTTTTGAAACCGCTACAGAGTCAGCCCTGCATGCATTCCCTCCTTTGAACGTCCAGTGTACTCTATTATTTTTTTCTAGAAGAAATGAGGGGCAGTCTGGCCAATGGATGAATCAGCTTTATGGAAATAAGCCGCACCCCTAATTCCAAAATTTCACAGCATTTTCGACCTTTTTTGCAATCCTACACTGGATTATGGAAGAACAGGGCAGATATCCAGTTGGTCAAATCCACGCGTAACCCTAGCCTTAATTCTAACCTCATCCTTCATTTTTAAACTTGTTTTTACTTTTATCATTATTTTAAAGAAAAGAAATGATCCTCATGCCTCCTGGGAATTAAAATCAGTCGGGCGGTTCCTATCTCATCTGCTCCTTGGTGGAAAACAGTCTTCTGCAATTGTTGGTAACTGTAACCTACAGTGATGCTAGTGTTTTTCTCAAAACAGGGAGTCTGTTACAACTCCCTGCTCAAAACAAGGAACACTTTTCCCTTAGTGAAATCATATGCATGACTTACATTCCTTGTAAATTACCATGCAAGGTTGTCAACTGCACCTCACCGTCTGAAATACACATGAACTTGATACACATTTCGGGAGTATACGTTTGCCTTCGACGAAAGGCTCTTTGCCAGAGAGTCCGCAGGACTTAAAGGCATGTTCTGGTGGCTTTTCTTCTCTGTCTTGGAAGAAAAACAAAAATATTCCACACCTATCACAATACCATTTTCCTAACTCAAGATATCTCACTTTCAAGATTGCTTAGTTTTGTTAGAAAAATACCTCTGCTCTTCAACAAAGTCACAGAAAATTATGTAATGTGGGCACATTGCTTCAAATTCCTTTTGTTTTTCTTTATAATTGAACATCCTGTTTGTCCTTGAAATTTGATACTGTTGGAATGTTTGAATACCTTTTTCTTGTAGATCTAGCATTACCTTTTACCATATGTAGAGCACAACCAACAATGTTGCTTAATATTGTCTCCAGTGGCATTATAGTTATAAATAAATTGAATGCAATGTATAATTAATGTGCCACGATGACATCACAGATTTCTCATGATGCACCAAATCTCAAGAAAAATTGCAATACTTTAAAAATTTGTATCTTCTGAACGTTATAAGCTATTGAAATGCAGTTTTTACCTTCTGAAAGAGAAAATTTTTCTGCCTATTTTGAAGTTAACGAATTTTGTCTCCAGAATATGCCTTTAACGAAATGATACATATGATCCTTGTAGTTGGCAACGCTTCCCACCTTAATCTGAGTATTCCGCCGCCTCCCACGCGGAAGGCCCGGGTTCGATTCCCAGGTCGAGTCATACCAAAGGCTCTAAAAATTGAACCTACATACTGCCGTTGTGTGTGATGCTCCGCATTAGCAATGGAGTAGGGAAAACAAACCAGTGAGCCACAACTGGAAAAAGGGCGGTGGCCGGCTCGACTTGAACCAATAGGTTGGAAACTGGGCCTTAAAACTCCATCTGACTAACTACCGAATAAGCCTATTAGAAAAACGTCGTCCTTCCAAACATAATACGTGATGAGAACAGGACATGTGGAAGCAACAACTTGTATACATTTCAAACGTGGGCGATCGGATGTTTCTAGCACCTTTGACAGGAGTACCTCAAAATGATTGTAAGTTATCTTGATCTGCACATTTCATTCAAATTAGAGAAACAACCTGGTGTCCTACGTCTTTATGAATGAAACTTTGACTTTTGACCTCGTCCCCTCCCTACCCCCTTCAATACAAATGTTAACCTGCTCGTGAAACTTTTGCATCATTTAGAATTGAACAATCATAATATTTCTTGATGCTATGAAGTTTTCATTTCAAGATCTTTAATGTCTGAAATGTCAAACCAATTTCTAGGAAACCCTGTCCACAGTAAAATTTGTAATGTGTACTGGTATCATAATTTATGATACATTGTGAATAGCAAAGACTTACAAGCATCCACATGTCAAAATTCCGAAATTCCTGTTTTGAAATGAGACACCACGATGCCGGTTCTAACGTTTTGATCAAACATGAAAAAAGAATATTCTGTTACATAGAATCCAATATAAGGAATCGAGAAAGTTAGCGTTGAAAGAGAATCGATTCAGGCAGCATCTGCAAGGGAACCTGGACGCTGACGAAGATTTTCGTTTCTCTTATGGCCACGTAAAGCATACCACTCTAACCCTTGCATGGCCCCTTCATGAAAGGTAAGGAGATTTTCTTCTCAGGATATTGGGAGAATAGCTTCGGAACGCCCTGGCGTAAGTATGACTAAGAGTCCTAGACTTCGAATAGTAAAAGTTGTTCACATGATACTTTCAATAATGTTTGGTTTTCGCCTGGATAATTGCAAGGTTGCGATCAAAACTAGAGGGAAGTCTCTGTAAGACACACCCCGGGATCTGAACCTACAACAACTGTTATCCTCGTTTTCGTAATTTTGTTGCGTTACCTTGGGACATGTTAAGTGGTGACAGTCTTAGCAAATCTTCAACTTCTTAAGATAGGAACAGAATAACTGTTCAGTATTTCAGGTGTTCTCATACAAAAGCAGAAATATGATGCTTTTAATTAATCCTGAGAGGGAAAAGGGGCAAATTTGAGGCACAGGAAAATTTCCCCCAAATCACCCTAAGAGTTTGCTGCAAAGAAAAAAGTGTGGGTCCCTTCACATGAAACACATGACTATTTCGGTTTGGTGTGAACCCATGAGATCTGTTAAACTAAACCAAGAATTGAATCTAAGGTAATGGAACTGATTTAATTGGTATGGTTAACGTATCCGTTCTTTATGGTAGCACTTAGTATGAGTATGATTTTTTTTCCAATGGGCCTATGATTCTTCTATATTTTTAAACTATTAAATCTCACGGTTTCTTCATGAATAATGAAAGTATCGGGGCACTGGCGTAGCAAGTGGAATACCGGACGGAAAACTTCTAGAGAACCCCCGACAGTTGGGGAGATAACCGTTTTCGGGTGAAAATGAAAATTAACACAATCGGAGGAAAACATGCAGCATGAATAATATTCATGAGCACTAAGTGCGTACCTCTTCACAGTCGTCGCTTTGTTTTATAAATGTATATATTCAAATACAAGGTAACTGCTCACCACAACAGACCGAAATCACACGAAACTTTCAACAACGCATTAATGTATATAATTGCAAACACTGGTAACTTACACAACTTTCTTTAGAAAAAATGCATAAATGTTGCGGCTGTGTCGAGTCTATAATTTAAGCTAAGGACACGGAACGTGACAAAATTGCTCGATGCCTCAAAATTTTCGCGGTGAACTATCAAACATGATCCGGCTTTTGTGTTCCCCTAGCCACAAAGTTTCTAAATTTTCCAAAATTTCTCTTTCCTAAGATCCTTGAAATTTTCCAGGTGTTTTTAATGTTTGTCTCTGTTAAATTTGCGCGGAAGGATTGCAAAGCATCAAGGGAGAATCTGAAAATGGCACCACCCATGGCCGTATTTTCCCCCGATCTGGTGAAAAATCATTTTCCCACGAAAGAGGTTATCTTCCGAACTGCCCGAGATTCTGAGTCGGTTCGTACAGGGAGCTGTTGCAACTCCCTGGTTCGTGCAAGGTCTCAGAAGCCTTTCGGTACCTTCTCATGGAAGTTGGAAAGGTCTTACGAAAATGAGTTTGGAGTGTTATACTCTCTCTCTTTGCCATGGGACAGAGGATCTTGCAACGCCACAGCATAGAGGCAGGGAGAAATTATCTATACGCATGATAAGCTGGTAGGCAGTTCTAAAATTTGTTCTCAAATTTGTGATTCGTCTTGACAAAAACCTCACAGCTGTAAAAAGGTTGGGAAAGTTTCTAGCAGATCTTTCTTAGCTTTCAGAAAAGCGTATGGCGTTTGCTTTTTGGTACCCGTGGCAAACCCAGAAGCAAATATTTGGATATTATCTTTGGGGAGGGAGGGAAACCTGCACCTCCACAATTCATTAAAAACAAAAACAAGGCAGCACTGGTATAAACGAGCTACCCCTCGGACTCCAACCGAAAAATATGGCTTCGCGCACAGACATAAAACTGCAGTGGGGATCTTTTGTACCCTGAAGAACGTAGTCCTAAAGCCATTGATGAAAGAAGAATTCATACCTCTTTTACACTTTAGCGAGGTGTTAGGAATCGGGAGGTTGTCTGTTTTTGTCTATTTTTTTAAAGAAAAATTTGCCTTGCAGACTTGAAAAAAGGCGAAAAACTTCACCAGTTTTGTACTTCAAAACGAATGAGTCTGCCTCATTAATATTTGTGGGGCTTTTTCTCTGACGTCATGGGATCCACTTTGGTCTGCAAACTTTGTTCGCGGACTTTTATAGAGCAGTCCGTGTGTGTGCTGCATTAGCATTGGAAACATGCCACGAATAGGCCTTCAATAAACATAGGTCTATTATAATACTTTTTCTGCAGGGAAAATAGTCTTTATCACTCTTTAATGAAACTGGCTGTTTTATGCAATGAGAGTTGCTTCACATTGGTCGAAATGGTCGGTACAGATTTGAGAACCTCTGAAGAAAAGAGAGGGCGCACTTACGAGAGTCGCAAACACTAACTTGAACTAAGGTGTTGGCGACTGCTATACAAAGAGGTGTATTGAAATACGCCATGACTAATTTATTTTGTACTAAGTCAAAATATATGTCTGCACAACTCTATAATACGTTGTATATAAGTGTAAAAGACTTAAGTTGGAGAGGGCATAAGTCAAGTACTACTTACTTAATTTTTCATACCGTACTACATTCCAAACTCTAGAATCCTATTATTAAATTTAATAGCTGTTTTGACATAACTCCAACTCCCACCGTCCACACACTCACAAACGTTTCAGTTGAATACTACACACTCAGTTTACGGCGAGATTCTTTGACAAGTTAAAGGGAAACTACAGTCATCCCAATTTGAATTACTAAATTATGACATGAATGGCACCGTTGAAATCCATGTGACAATTTTTTATCTACTAAATTGTGATATGTACTGGTGTAGGGGAATTTACCCATATCCATGGTTACCCTTAATATGCCCTAAAACGACATAGATGCTACCATTCGAAGATAAAGAAATCGGAATGATCTGTAGCTGGCTGTTAATTCGAAATAGGCTTGGGTAGATGCTTTCGCACTTTAAGTTTTACTGCTCATCCCATATGTCAATAATGGATAGAGTTATTTACAATACAATTTATCAGTTTATGGTGCAAATACAAATTCCTGCACTACTTGTGACAAATTAAATGTGGACGATATGTACATTGAATCACACCACTTTAAATTTGCATAAAGTTGTACTTTGGAAGAGCTCTCTTGTTGGAGGCAATGTCAAGTTGACGCCTTAAACTGCAACATTGTAAATGGTACTTGATTCTTTTCCGTAACAAAGCCTCATCGGTTGGACAGACCTGTGTCCAAAACCAAACTCCGTGTCATTCGTTTGCTATGCGAACAAGAATTCTCAAGATAATAAGCCAGCACCTAAATAAAGTAGGTGATTCTTAATTTTTTTTTGTTTTTGTTTTATTTTGCTTCCTGTAAACATAAGACATAAAGAGTGCAAATTTTGCTCAAATGCGAGCCAGTATCTAATCCCTGTAATCCAGTAAATCTTTCAACTAGTATATTTAGTTCCTAACACTCACAGCCTCCTGTTTAGTCATGAAGGCCTAACAACACTGGTGCATACTTTGTGCATTTCAGGTTATCAGTTGATTGTTTTCAAATTCATAAGGCGGGATGTAATTTTTGTTATCTTTCACCTTTTTGATTTTCTCTCCGTCTTAATTTTATTTTACAACAGGGCATTAAATTGTAAAGTATTGCACTTTCACAGAAGAGATGTCAGATAACTGGTTAAAGCAGGACAAAGTCATTGAGGTATATCTTATACTCAGTATACGTATGTGCATTGATAAAGAGTTGAAAATCTTTGCTGTGTTTTCTTATTTGGAATAAATACGGGTCTTGTTCAACTTGGAACCAAATTTATGCTTGACACGTTGAAACGAAATATATTCGAAACATTCTGTGAAATTTTCATTCATTTCATGTTTTTGGTTCTCTAGACATCAGTTATTGAAGTTGACACGTTTCTAATGCAGGTGTGATGTCATGGGTTCACATTGATGACCACTGTTTTTTCTTAACTTTTTGTGGTACCGTTTTGATCTTAGGTTGATTGTTGATTAAAAATACATGTAATAATGCCCCCAAAGGCACATCAAGTTTTCAAAATGCATCGCTAATGATGTATTTATATAGTACCAATACATCAGAGTTTTGTTGTATAGAATTAATGGTAAATTAAAAAAAAATGGTCGTAGATATAGTTATCTGGGACATCACGCCTTCCACTATATACCGTCACAGCTACTAACAAGGATCCAAGGTCAAATCATATTTTTTATTTGTTGGACAGGTGCTGATAAAATTTGCATTGAAATCCAATGTGCGGTCATCTAGATATAAGCAGGTAAATTTAAAAAAAATAAAAGATTGAAATAGACAAGTATCACATCCTATCCTCACACTACTGAACAGTTTTTATTTTGTTATTCTTTAAGCTTTTCAACCAATTTACCCCAAGTCATGATGACTTTGCAAACTTTACATTCTCAACAAGTAGATTCGCTCCCTGCTAACTTCAAGGTTAACCCAACTGAAAAAAGAGAAAGAAAAGTGCATTAATTCCTTGTCAATGTGAGGAAGTGATGTAACCTCTGCTGCCCTCAAAACTTTACTTTGGCATTCGAATCAAATGACTTCATTTGCTAATATCTCGAGAGTTGTAATGTTACCAAATTTTGAAGATTTGTTTTTTTTTCACGTATGAAAATTTATTTTTTCAACCCCTTCCTTTTAAATTTGGTTGGGCACAGAAGTACCCTGTCCCCTTGCCTGCGTAGCAGACTGTGGGGCATATTCCTTGTCAGTCATATCCCCACCTTAAAGGAGGAGTGAACAAACCGGTCGGCTCCGCGAGGAACCTGTCCCCCAAAACATAGAAAGTTTTAGAGCATATACGAGAAAATTGGCCTCCTGCACTCTCTGCTGAATAGGATAATCAGGAAAGTGTTGAGTGTTATTTACACCTCCCTCGGATAATAGTGCTCAACACAATTGCCGCTTTTCAGAAAATGATGATTGACTGAAGTAATGCCTTGTCAATCTCTTAATTCGTGGTCCTAAGTTACCCCATGATTCACGCTTATGATACTGAAAATGGGCTTCTCAGAAGATATGCAACGTGATTACTGGTACTTTCAGAATAGCATTAAAGCATCAAAGGGCCAATCCTCTGACCCCAAACTACACTTCTTGTAGGGGGTACAGAAACTTTCCATTGGCCCAGCTTTTTGATTGACTGTTAATTCAAACAATGCAGATTACCAAAGATTATATCATACAGCATGAACTGTACTGAGAGTGTTTTGATTGTGACATAAAGCTTTTCTATACTCACACTGAAGCAATAAAGTGAGATTGTGTCTCGATAAGAATGAATTACAGACAATTGTGGGAGGGCCTTAAGTAAGAAGGTTAGGAGAATTGGTACTGTTTGGGGTGAGAGAACTGCGCCTTTGATCTGTTAATCAGGCAGGCTGAACCCAGCTCACTCGATGTGATGGTGTTTGATTTTGATAAGCCGATCGCAGCGAATAACCAGGACATGGTGAGATGAAAATAAAATTGGTACGGTACCGTACTTGCTTTAAAAAGCAAACAAGACCCAAGAAAATGGTCGTAACTCCCATCGAAATCTAGAAAAAAAATGACCATATTATATAGCAACTTTTGATTTGGATTGAATCATTCATAAACTTTAGATCAATATGCAAATCTTGTGATGCGGAGAGAGGGACATTCTATATGCGTATGTTATTCTTTGTTTTTGCAATTCATTATTTCGCAAGCCGACAGTTTATCCAAAGAGTTTTGAAAGTTTAAATTGTGTCCTTGAAAATTATAAAAATTACCGTATCGCAAAAATATCGATGACTAGTAAAATTAATAACTATAGATTATTGCAAGTAAAGACATCGGCTACGGTTGCGGTACTAATTAGTTCGGCACCCATCCAAGCAAGATTAAGCATGTGGCTTCCGAGTCAAGTTATTCTTTCTACACCAAAATAGCTATGTGGAGCTCTCTTGACTCATGAAGCTTGGTCTCACGTACCCCGATTCAGATGGTGTTTCCATATGTTTACAATTATTCTTAAAGGACCAAACCTCTCACCCCAAACTACAATTTTGGTACCCGGGTACCGAAATTCTCAATTGGCTCAGCTCTTTGATTGACAGCTAATTCAAACAATGCAGAGTACTAAAGCTTATATTACACAGAATGAACGGTACTGAGAGTGTTTTGATTGTATAAATTGAGCTTTTCTATACTCACCTTGAAGCAATAAACTGAGATTGTATCTGAATGAGGATGAATTTCAGACAATTGTGGGAGGGGCTTAAGTAAGAAGGTTAGGAGAATAAGTACTGTTTAGAGTGAGAGGTTTGGCCCTTTAAGGATCGTAGGCTGGTCCCGCGGTTTCCAGTCTGTGTTCTCACTGACTGAGAGTTTGGTTGATTGAGTAGTGCTACCATAGAGTCAAATATTTCACATACTAATTGCCGTAAAATATTAGAAAATAGGAGTTGACAGCGCAATACACACCTGTGACCTTGCTTGATTAAAATAAACACGGTGTTGAAAACCCCAGAACCCTGCGATTTAAGGTGGGTCGAAATTTAAACACCGACCCCAAGTTCACCCGCGTTTCCACGCTACTTGGGCGTTACCTGGAGTGCGGGGTACGTGCGACCCCACTCAGAGATTTTAAGTGACATGGGTGTTTACTTTTGAACAAAAAATACCGTACATCTCGTCTGCAGCGGAGTGCTTATTTGTCAATGCTTGAAGTCGTGCGATGCGATCTTTAAATTGTCTGAGATGCGTACATCATGTTAAGTACCAAGCACTTGAATCATAAGTTTTGCGTGAATATACTTAAAAGAAAAATTTACCCTTTGCTATGATACGACTTCATTTCCGTTCATGTCATGTATGTGATTAAGTTATATCAGATTTCTTGCCAACATGGCGCCAAGTACATATCTGTGGTTACTTTAACCAGGAATTCTTATTAAAATCATTGAAAAAATGTGAAAACTGGAAGAATAATCTGCAACTATTTGGTTAAATTCACTGCAGTTTACTGGTTTATGTAAATACGATTTCTCGGTAAATAAATAACCGTGATTTTGGTGTTATACCAACACGGATTTTATAAAATTTCACTGGGCGTTTAATGGATTGTAATTACAAATAAATGTCGCTTTTGATCAACACGAACAAGTTAATGTTAACACCAATTTGGAGTATAACAGAAAAAAATCAATATTCGACAGACCCCAAGCCTGTCGATAGTGCATCTCTTGCGCTGCCACATTCTTCGAAAAGATCACTTTCGAAATTTCTATCGTATTCTCCTACTTAGGCTTACACATTTTTTCAATTATTTTTTATCCAAAATAAACCATTTTTATCAAATTTTCAACTGAAACTTATATTCTCGGGAGCTCGGAAATCTTTGGCTTCCCTTTATCCGTTACAAGGCTGTCGGAGCAACTTAAGTTCGTGTTATGGGGGACTCTTTTCACAGGCTATAGGGTCTCTACTTTTCTGGAAAATTTGTCTACACCATTATTTTACAACATCGATGGCGTTTCGACAGAAAAGTGATTCTTTGAACCAGGATCAAGTCTTTTTTTTACGAGGAAACAGGACCGACTTGTTTTAAACGCGCTGTGTGGTGTATTTCGACAGAGCGTACGAGATGAAACGATACGAGACAGACAAACTCTCTTAATTCGTAAGACTGACTTTTCAATCTTAAAGATTGAATTTTCAGTCTTTCTCAGATTGATATTAGGGACCAATCGGTGTAGACTGACTTTCAGTCTTTTGTTAGACTGAAATGAAATCAATCTTGATAGATTGAAACGTCAGTCCTTTCAAGATTGAAAACAGCAATCTAAAAGACTGAAATCGTCAATCTAAATTCGATTGACAATGAAAGTCAACAGGATTTTAAATCTAGTATGATTGAAAATATCAATCGATTAGACTGAAAATTTTCACTCTGTTGGATTAGCTATTCAGTGATCAAGGATGACCAACGTTCATTTGTTTAACCCTATTTAGAAAGAATTCATCACCCTACCCTCATTTGGCATGGATATTCTTCATAATCCAGTGCATGAAAATGACAAAATATGAATAACAGGAAAACTTTATACTCGTTTGCCAACTTACTTTATTCCACTTGGCAAGAGAGCCACATAATTAACATACATAAATATGATTATTACAGCAACATAAAAACAAAAACTCCTCACCAGTCCCATATTATCAGAATGGTGATTGCATAATTTGCACGAGAATTTTACAAATTTAATAATAATAATAATGGCTGTATTTATATAGCGCCTTATATGTAACATCTCAAAGTGCTTCGCAAGTTCACAATCATTACCCCTGGTCATTGGTAACTCGTCAAACCCACACAATAAAAGTGGACAAAAAAAAAAGTGCTGTTCGTGCCCGGCACAATGCCACTTCATCGTGTCCCCTCGGTGACTTCCCATAGGAGCCACCACATACAGCACATCACTATACAAGCTACCTCACAGGTACCCATTTAACACCTGGGTGGAGAGAAGCAATCGAGATAAGCATCTTGCTCAAGAACACAACATAATGTCCCCAGGTGGGAATCCAACCACCAATCCTTAGATCACAAGTCCAATACCTTAACCAATAGGCCACCACGCTCTCCCCATGGGGAGGTCCTATTCCTATTAACTTCAACGTCAGACCTAAAGGTGCATAAAAAGAGAAGGGAATCAAAGCATTCCATGTGATTCTGAGGGAGTGATATAACCTCTGCTGCCTTTAAAATCACTTTTGATTCCTTACCACTTCTAAGGGCCCACTAACAGAGCATCATTTTGACATCAAAATTTCACAAAAGTGTGCCCAATTTCACACAATTGGCTATGTACAGTTCATTTGGGACCATTGAAGAAAACTTCCAGAGCACCTTGCACATTTCACCAGCAAAGCATTAATCATTAATTGAGAATCAATATAACATACCATCAACAGAATACAAAAGAATCTATAGGAGGGAAAAAATATGTAGAATTTCATAAAGGAGCCAAAGTACTGTATAATATATCCCTGTTTCAAACAAATCCATGAAAGCAAGTGGTATGAAAAGCTTTTTGAACAAATTGTGGACGGATACATTAAATTACTGGTGTAGTAAAAAATGAAATTAATAGATCTTGACATCACTGTTTTAGAGGGCATCTGATTAAACTACTGGTGTAGTAAAACATGAAATTAATAGATCTTGACATCACTGTTTTGGAGGGCATATGACGGCTTCACCAAGAGCTTGCACCTGTGATTTTGCTTGACATGGTGGGAGAATTTCATAAATCATGGATGAAAAGAACTCCCAAAACTGCCGTAAACACGGGCAATATTCCACATTGAAAACATAATGGCAGTTAAAAAGCCTGTCCACTGCATCTACTATATTAAGTCCCCCAGGGATGGCAATTTGGTCCAAAATGATAAAAGACTATTTCGGACTCCGCTCTGACCCAAGTGAAAGTAAGAATGGTTGCTTGAATGGTTCTTTTTTGCCTTAACTGCCTCTCCAGCATCACTATCTACAAGGTTCGAGTGTTTCCAAAGGAACCTTTTGCTTCGTGATGAAAAGTGTATTTACAGTACTCTTGATAACTCATAGTTTCATCTCACTGAACTCTGGTGGACATGTTTGCAATGATTATTCAATTAAAAACCTTACAATGCAATTTTCACATCACCGTATCTTCAGGTTATTCCTAATTATATCCTAGTTGCATCATAAAATTTTCTCATCAAAGGCAAGTCAGGTGGTCCTTCTAGTGGTCCTATTCGTCCTTAAAATTTGGCTATTGGAATGTTTATGAATATAATATCAAATCTGTGTGCTGTGATAGTGCAGTTTTTCTCATTTGAAAGAAAAATTTTCTGCATGTTTCTTTTCTTTTTTGTTGTGTGAAAGATGTTCATACTTTAGACTGGGGCAGGAGTTCTTTTAGAAATCAAAATAAGAGGGGGAAGGGGTGGTGTTGCAATCCATGACTTCATATCTGCTTCCTCCAAGTTCTCTTTTTAAAAAAAATGTGTCAGCTTCAATTGCCAACAATATCAAGAATCCAAAATGGGAAATAAATAAAATTTCACAAGAATTTTAAGAATATGTTCCCCTTTCACATATCAAATAAAGCTTGTTTTCCAATATTACTATTTTCAAAAAAAGGTTTAAGATCACAACAGAATTTGGTATGTTAGAGGGGAACTTTTCTAAGCATTTTGGTGAAATTTGCATTGCAATCCAATGTGTGGTTCTCAAGATATGAGCACATAAAATTGTCACATTTACAACAAAAAAGGAAACATGAAGCAAGCACATGTGACATAATATCCCCACATTTGTGCACAATGTTTTGTTTTACTTTAAACTGTAGATTTGGTTGTCTATTCAACAATCCCATATAATTAAATTGTGATTGTATAAGTAGCATGAGAACTTCACGAAATTTTCATCCTCACAGAGAGGTCCTATTCTTATTGACTTCAAGGTCAAAACAAGTCTGATAAAACAAACTTTGAAACACAAATCTACTGACTTCATTTACTGATATTTCGAGAAAAACATGTCCGATTTGAATGGAACTTTTACCACACTGTGTAGATTTGGTTCCTCTTCCACACATGAAAATTAAATTTTTGTTAAAACTTCCCCTTTAACACATCTGAAGGATTTTAAAGGGCTATCTAATTTTGCTGCAAAGACGACCTATCATTTCATAAGAAACCAAGATACTGAGTTTTGTTATTATTTCATAAGAATGAAAAGGGATGGGGGAATAATTTCATTGGTCCATCTTAATGGAAAAGTTTAAGATATCATGAGGCTTCAGCAATGCCTGCCATTTTTCAGGACCATTCACTTTAAAAATTACAGACTTAACTTCACACCATAACATATGAATCATAACACATATGAAGTTCATTGAGGTACTGTCTTTAAAAGCCTTTCAGTGTTCAACCCCTGTACCCCTAAAGGATCATGGACCTCCACCGAAAATGATAGAGCACATTCTCACAATGGCTGTTCTATATCCCAGGCAGTGTCACTCAAGTCCAACTTCCCTTTGTTAAATTAGAGCATGCCCAAGCTGGCATCATGGACATACTACAAATACACAAGTGCACATACACCAACCTGATTACAAAGGTTCCTTTTGCTAATTAATGCAAGGACACATTAACTGCAACCCTGGTTGAAAATCGCAGGTAAAGGTAAGGCAATAGCAAGCAGACTCTTCACCTGGTACCAGGACTATACTGAACAATAACACCAAGAATAATTTACAGGCCAAAACTTCCAACCACGCCGGCCACAGCTAGTTTCACCAGTTTCCGTCTTTGTTGGCTAGAAGGAACCCCACCTTTGGTTAGGTGTTCATTAATCTTTCCTCCCTCTGGATGTCTGCCATTAACTTCTTCAAATTTTATGCCTGTAAAATAACAATTTGAAGAAGAAACATTAGTTTAATGTTAACCAAACATTCCTTACCTGGCTGGTCTTCCATTTATTTCCCCCATCTTTAAAGGGGATTGAAGTGATATTGATAACTTAATAAGAGTGTTAAAGGGTACCACCAGAATGGCAATGCATAAATACCAAAACTGGACAAGTTTTATATCCAATAGTTACACAAAAAGTCAAAATTTGAATTTACTGTAGTGGTGTTCTGACTGGTAATGGTTTTGTTCATAATCTACAAAAAAGTGTCTGGCTACCAATTTTGAGAACCACACATCGGATTTCAATGCAAATTTCATCAAAATGCTTAGAATAAGTACCCCTTTAACATATAAAAACTTGATATGACCTTAATCCCTTCTTTTAAATACAGAACCACTAATTCTGTCGCAAAAACCTGTAGCAAGGATAGTGTAGACTACAGTAGCTCTAAAGCAGAAAGTCGGAGGTGGTGGTTACGTAGGACAGAACTCCAGTAGCAATTATTTTCATGGAATAAGGAACATTTTATAAGAGGTTTAATCACACTTGTGATTATCAGTGTTTGCACCGGTTAGGAAATTCATACCCGGGTACCAGAACCATATTACCCGTTGGGCACCCAGGTATTTGATCGTAAACTTTGCAATATCTTTCGTCCACCCTGTGGGCTAGGCTAGTATATGCACAGTTTAGTACGTAGGCCTATGCTGTTTCGTTAAATGGTATAGGAGGGGATGTTAGAAACAAACATCCCGGAATTGTTTTTTGGAAAAGTGCAACTTAACAAAAGCATGTTACAGAAACAAACAAGTTAAGCAACTTCATTTCAAATGATTGTGAATGAGATCTGGGTTAATTCAAAATTTGTTACTTTCAATAACCATGTTATTTTGCGAAGATCAAAAAGAAATCATAGAAAAATGCTACCCGGGTAGTAACATTCTACCCGGGTAGCAAGAACGTCGGTGGGGTACTCAGGTACCCAGTGCAAACAGTAGTGATTATCCAGCTGTTAACCACAACACCATTCCAGCACTACCCTCAATGTCACTGATATAAATCATACTGTCACATTAGCAGTTGTCCAACATGATTTATCCCAATTTGCCACGGAGTCACACTTAGTTATATACTTTGAGGTTTTATGACTGGTTGATTGTTAACTGGTACATGTAGGTTTAAGTTGGGATGGCCATGACCCTTGCTGCAGTTGTGGCTTACTGCCATGTTTTCTCTCCTACATGTAGTTCAAGGGCAACTCTACTTTTGAAACCTTCAGTATGCCCCAGCCAGGAGTGAAACTTCAGACCAGGCTCCCAGCTATGCTGTCTGATCTCTTTGCCTTTGCAACATCATCGAATGTGTTTCCTGTGTTGAATTTCCGTTTTTTATTCAAAAACAAATTTTTAAGATAAAAATTTTTCTCTTACCACAACACTGTCACTTGATGGAGGTGACTTCATACTCCCTGAAGTGGTGGGAAGGATTAGCCTCTTTGATGTTGATGTTGCAGGTTGGTTTCCCAAGTTTGTCCCACAACTATCATCTTCCAATAAGTTCATGCTGTCATCAAGACTGCTAACAGTGCTACAGGAATCCTGGAAGAAAAATCAACCTCCTTAATTATATGAACAACATGCAGCAGTTTCTCCTTCAATATTAGTTAAGCCCTGGGGGTGATGCACTAGTACAGTAGTACTGAGCATTCTTTGTTTTCATATGAGGTCTCACTTATTCATCCTCTTTTGTAACAATTTGTCAATTGTTATACAGATATTAAGGTTCAATAATCTGTTTTGGATATGACCACTTGAAGTTACTTGTGCAATAATTGGCAAACCGGCCTGAGTGAAAACTTACTTCAATAACACTGCGCTGCTATGTACTGCAACTTTCTTGCACTTTCTGGGGGATTGGAGAGTAAATACAATACTTAACTTCAGTTTAGCTGCTGAAGCCTCAGTTCCAACTTCTTCTCCGCTTATGTTAAATTTAGCATTACCACTTACTGCATTTGATTTTCATACATTTTTTCCTTTTTAGTTTGTCACATGAGGTATGATGTACAGTATGCAAAAAATCTCCTGAAATTAAATATTGACAGTAATTCATGCTTTTGCTTACTTTGTCAGAGCCAAGAACTGGCAAAACATTCGACTTCTTCTTCATCTCCTCACAAACAATTCTCAATTTTCTTCTCTGCCCAAAAGATTTCACACCTATCTCTGGGAGATCATCTTCTGTCAATGTTGGCAGGAC
Organism: Holothuria scabra; assembly: GCA_037179385.1. Taxonomy (NCBI): domain Eukaryota; kingdom Metazoa; phylum Echinodermata; class Holothuroidea; order Aspidochirotida; family Holothuriidae; genus Holothuria; species Holothuria scabra. The sequence continues at coordinate 23,551,182 of CM074181.1, forward strand.
CGGCATGTCAATGTCATTTTCTGAAAGAGATTATTAGGGGCGATTTTATTCATTTTAAATTTTCTGTTGGACCTCTCAAAAGTTTTCCACACTTAAACATGTTACATCCATCTTCCAGCTCATCAAGATTGTTCACAAGTACCATGGGAAGCTCTAGTATTGTAGATGCCACTCTGGATCAGATGCTCCACTAAATGATGTTGAAAATGAATGGGGTCTTTGCAGATTCTTTACTCGCAGTAACCAATGATTAAAACATGACAGTTACGTTTTAATCATTGGTTACTGCGAGTGAAGAATTTGCAAAAATATTCTATTTCAGTGTAGATGGGGGAGGGGGGGGTTCTACTCTACCCAAATGTGTATGAAAAACAGGGAAAGTAATATCCCTGCATAGGGACTTTGGACAAAAAAAATTTCCAGAAGAACTAAAATTCCATGATTACAACTAAAAAATTTAATGTTGGTTATCTAATGATCAACCAGTTCTTTCTTCTGTAAATTTAATAAACTAACTTTTTAGAAACTAACTCAAGAGAATATTATAAAGATAATAATAAAATAACAATAACAATGGAAAAAATACATTTTTTAAAAAAAAAGATAAATAAAAACTATAAAGAAATTAAATATGTTTCATGGAGATCTAAATAAGACCTGATAGAAAAGATTATTTTGCAGGATTATTTGAAAATTCATAGTTTATTGCTTTGCTTTGAGAAGTGATTGACTTGCAATTACTTCATAAAAGATTGCTACTTGAAAGCCTACGTTTCATCACCCATTTTCTGCAGTTTATATACTCAAGTGCAAACACGAAAATTCATAGGCCAAATCTTGGGCAAGAAAGTACAAAACATGGCCAGGCCTGGCCAGTTTCCTAAGTTTGCTAAGTGATTGACTCTTTATTAGCCCAGTGTTAAACAGCCTATGCCTAGGCTGCTTAGCCTACAGTAGCTATGGTTACCAGTCGTTTCACCCCCTTGTCAGTTCGCCCCCAACCAGTTCGCCCGGTCGTTTTGCCTCTCTGCCAGTCCGCTCCCATGTGGAAGTCGTTTCGCCTCCAAATACTTTACCATCTTAACCATCTTAAATCAACCTTATTCCATCTTGCCTACTAATTTAGAATCAGTGCCCGGAAGTGAGGTAAGTCTTCATTAAATCGTGATTTTGGCTGAATTTCAACCTAAACTTAACCCTAACCCTCAAAATAAGCAATGGATTAGGGATAATTATTCTAGGTTATAGCTTAAATGGCTTTTCAAACCCAAATTTGGTTAATTCTAACTACAAACTTAACCCAAACCTTCATCAATAACCTTGACTTGTGGGTACTGATTCTAAATTAGACCCCCATCTTGAAAGAAAAGCACTAAAGATATTAAAGTTTACTGACATCGTTTTGTTAATAACAATCACGAATTGGAAAGGAAACTTACACAAACGTATTACGGGCGAACTGGTTGATCTTTGGGGAGGAACTGGTCAACTTTAGGGGGCGAACTGGCAAGGGGGTGAATTGACCAGCTACCATAGCTATACCTAACTAAGGAAGGCAAGCGCAGTCACACTAGTAGTAGTACTAGCACAGTAACAAAGGTAAGCTACCGTATGCCTAACGCTAGGCTAGCCTTTTAAGTTTCAAGTTAGCTACACTCGGCAAAGAGGCGGTTAGTCCGCGAACAGTGCTGTGTTCGTTACATAAGCGTAGGCAGTTGGCTCATTCCTCTCACAACACTGCCCTTGCGCGGATACACTTCACAACTGTAGGCCTATATACAATACTCAATAGTCACTTGCCTGGACGCCCAGGGAATGCCACCTCTTGCGTCTCCAAATAACGAAGTATTCTCACCAAACTTCACACATATGATCCCTGGCACTGCATTTAACCTTTCCACAAAAGATGTTGACAAAGTTTCATCAAATAATGGCCGAATTTTTACTGCCATTTTTGACCGTAACAGTAAGTCAATGCATCATGTTTTCAAGCTCTAGTCTGTACAATTCTGTTTTCAGTAAAGGTCAAAGGTCACGAGTGGCGAGTAGCAAACTTGGCGAAACGGGACGTTCCACCTGCGTAGCGGTCTTCATATTACCAGCTTTGACTTGAGTAACAATACGAAGTGAACTCGGAATACCGCGTAGACTCAAGTGCCTACGCGTTGTGAAGGGTATCGATCCGTGCAAGGGCTGTGTTGAGAGAGGAACAAACACACAGCCCTGTTCCGTGTTCGAGGACTAAGGCGGATAGCTAGGCTAACAAAACATTTGCTAGCCTTAATTTAAAACCAACGTTAAGCTAATGTTATAATCCCGACTTTGACTAGGCCTATATTGTACCTATGTGGGTGAAAAACAAATCAGAGCCCAATCAAAAAAATTAAAAAAACGCTTATGCAATTACATATTACACAAAATAAACGATAGGCTAACAGCCTAAGCTAGCTACCTGAAAGGGATACGGGTCAAACGCTAGGCTAGACTAAGTGGCAAAGAGCAGTAACAAATTGTGCAAACCTTCCAGGATTGAGATAATCTTCTCTGGGAATTCTTTCTTAGATAGAAAAGTCCTTGTAGTTCTTCCATCTCTGTTTAACGAATGCGAACGATATTGAAGAAAAGATGCCCAATATTACGTAAAATGTACAAGCTTTTTATGTTCGACGTTCGCCAGAGAGTGTTGTCTTGTTGGCTTGGGTTAAAATTTGCATAAGCATAGGGTGGTTTGGAACGTCGAGGAATCTGATTGGATGAAAAAATCAATCTTGACAAGATTGAAACTTACTTGCACCTCGTGACTTCCGTTCCTTTTTTTAATTGGTTACTTTTTTCAATCTCATACACGATTGAAACAATGTTGCCAGCATTTTCAGTCTAATGGACTAGACTTCAGTCTATTTTCAATCAAATAGATTGGAATTGGTTGTCAGTCTTAAGGAAGACTGACTTTTTCAGTCTTATGAATTAAGAGAGAAGATAAGAGACGGTACTGTTAAAAGTAATGGCGTTCATAATTTTTGATGAGGTTTCTAATGTAGTGGAGTTATGTATAAGTTGAGCTATGAGTAAAGCTAACCAAAGGGTTTTTTAAAAGCAATATATTTTTATGTAAATTTCATATAAAAGATCAAATGCAGACTAACACAAATCTCATAAGGAAGCTGCAGCACAGCCTGGTTGCAGAGAGCACTCCCTTCAAGGGCCAATCATCTAACCCCAAACTACAGTTCTTGAATGGGTTTACAGAAATTCTCAATTAGCTCAGCTCTTTGATTGAAAGTTAATTCAAACAATACAGAGTACCAAAGCTTATATTACACAGCATGAATTGTACTGAAAGTGTTTTGATTATAATTATTGACTTTTTTATACTCACGCTGAAGCAATAAACTGAGAGTGTGTCTGAATGATGATGAATTTCAGACAATTGTGGGAGGGCTTAAAGGCAGTCATTCGTCACCCTAAACTACAGTTTCAGTATGCATATATCAAAACTCTCAGTTGGTACAGCTCTTTGATTGGCATCACATTCAAACAATGCATCATAGCTAAATTACACAGCATGGGCACGGAGTCTTCATTACACATTATGGACTTGTATGGCCACTGGGACAAGTCGTGAAGCAATAAACTAGGATTGTGTCTGGGTAAAGATGAGTTTTAGATAAATGTGGGAGGGGCTAAAAGTAAGTAGGTTGGGAGAATTGGAACTGTTTGGGATGATGAAAATATGCCTTTAAGTAAGAAGGTCAGGAGAATCGGTACTGTTTGGGGTGAGAGAATTGAGCCAATTTAATCAGAAATGCAAGTTATCCCAATTTTTTAAATAGTCAATTTCATGAGTAGTTCTTGAGAATCCCGTGACAATATTTTTACACTGAATTGTGTATTTGTGACGAGTAAGACATTGCTTTACATAGAGTATGCAACATTAAACTTTGCCGTTCAATTATAATAAATTTTGGATCTGCAACTGGCCGAAGAGAATAAGAAAAAAGGGTAAAATTTAGCTGTTGTTCCAAAACTAAGATTGGGCCGATTGCTCTTGCTTGTACACTCTAAAAAATGTTGTGTAGAATTTACACAACATTGTGTGACTAGTCCACCATCAACAAATGTGTAGAAAGTACACATGGTTGTGTAAAAAATTTACACAACATGACATGTGTAGAATTTACACAACTCTGTGTAATTTATACACATGTTGTGTAAATTTATTACACAACCATGTGTACTTTCTACACATTTGTTGATCGGTGGACTAGTCAAACAATGTTGTGTAAATTCTACACAACATTTTTTAGAGTGTACATATCACTGCAGATTATAGAAATATTCTTACTGCTAAAATACAGAGTATTTCCCCAAAGAAAACGATCGTGTAATTGCATTGACTGCGTAGCGCCTCTGTTGCTGCCGCCCCTCATCTAGGCTGCCGCCCTCAGTTGGTTTTTCGTAGCGACGAGCTGAACAGAAAAGCTCTCGGGGAATAATTCTAACAACCTTTGACATCATTTTCAAGCATGCCATAGAGAGTATCTCATTACATGTTCAAAAGTATCCATTACCACTTGACCGTGCCGAACGGTTCGGTAATTCATGACCTTTTCAGCAGTGCCTTTGACAGATTAGATGATATTAAATGAATTATTTGAAATCAAATCTCCTCACTTTTTGACCATAAACCAGCTGTACTCAGTGCATCTGTCAGTACTGTTCTTTATTGACATACTTAACAGGGTCAGGAGGAGGTAACAAGAACCGGTGCTAGTCGGACAAGATCAATGATCGGCAAAACATGAAGTTCCGTGTACGAATCAGGAAAATTAATTTCGTGCAAGTTCTTATATATCCTAGCACTCAAGATGTATTTCATTGGTGCACATAATATGACCGCACGGGGCGGGGAGGGAGTGGCTGCGCCCCACCCCCATTGACCAAAACTGGTTGGGAATCTGGAGCCAGGCAAAGTCTATGTAGGCCTAACAAGAGTTGTGATGTATTTTTTCCTTTTGTGTAATGCAATTAGTATCCGTCTACCACATGTAAAACAATTGTTTTACCGAGGGTATCCTTTGGTGAGAATAGCAAGTATGTTCGCAAAGTAAAGGGCCATTGAACCCTCGGCATACGGTACTTTAAAAATTTCCATACCATCTTAAGAAATGCGCATCAGCTCTTCAGATATGATTGTGACGACTTTGAGTTTGTGGCATTGAGTCGAAAAGGAATGGAATCACTTAATTTTGTCAACATCTAAATTGCTGAAGTGCCTAATCCTCTCCTTTTAAACAGTTCCAATTCTTCTAAACTACTTACTTTAGCCCCCGCCTCCCATAACGCTCTTAGAACTCAGTCCCAATCCAAACACAACTTGGCTTCGGGGTGAGTATACAAGACCCGCCCAATATGTAGTCAAAACTGTTTCAGTACAGTACATGCTTTTAATATGAGCTACTGCACCCTGTATTTTTTTTATACTTGCTGTCAATGAAAGAACTCTGTCTATTGGAAATTTGTGTGGACTACTACAAAAATTGTAGTTGTGGGTGAGACGGTTAGGTCTTTTACTACCGGTAATTTGGTTAAAATGCGTTCTTGACAGGATCAGTTGGACATCTAGAGTCATGTCGCACTCGAGTTCAATTTATGCCTCTGTTTGAACTCAGGCCTCCCTTTACTTGGCCCGGCCTGGACTCGAACTCTCTGTCTGAAGTCGGACCTGACGACGAGCTCAGCTCACCAGGCAAATAAATTCTATCATTACAGTTTAGCATTTTGTACTATCTCCGCAATCACAACCTTGAATAAATGGCTTTAGTGTTGTGGGAACCATGTATGAAAGAGGGGTGTATTATAGGCCTCTATCTCTCTAATGTTGCAATTTAATCCAATTAACAGTTTTTTTTTTCAACCAAAGCAACCAGATTTGCTGGTTCTAAAAGTTTCAAAGGAGCTCATAAAATTCTTTTATTACTAGAAGATTCAAGGGAATACAAACAATAGCCCACTGCATGGTATCTTAGCCTGAATATACCCAATCAGGCTGGTGCAACAATGTATGTGATTAAATATGGTCTGTCACTTACCTTGAAGGGAAAGAACATCCCCTTGTATAGATCGTTTAGTAGTTAAGTAGTGTATTCCATGAATGACTCTTGAGAACCATGTTGCAATATTTTTGTCACCGGATTTTGAAATTTATGGGGTGTAACACAATGCGTACTTTAGTTGTACAATGTAAGTCTGGAAATGTATGGAATAGTGTGTGTAAGAGAAACTATCATGTGAATATACGAAAGAATTACGTCCATTTTCATAATAAGGTTGGGATGGCTGTTCTTGCCCCTCAAACCCGTTCGCTTTCAAGAAACCGTCAAACCGAACCGTCAAACCGAAACGTCAAAGTACGTTGCCAGCTGAGGAATCTCTAAAATGCTGCAATTCAAATCAAAAAGTAATTATTATCCGGGGACTATACATGAGAAGGTTAAACTTTTTTGCGGTGTGTTCATTTACAACTCTCACTATTATAGTTACTAATTATTGGTAATTTGTAGATGTGTAGCATCAGGCAGCTGCCACTCGGAGTAGCTCTCTGGTGGCATATACGGTACTAGTCTAGGCTCAGAGTAAAGTCCCACTCCACGAAGGGTGTTTAAGAACTAAACTTTTTCTAAACACGTTTTTGTCCCTACTTTGTAAACACGTTTAGATAGTAAACACACGTATTTAATTCCTAATCGTTTCACTTTTGAACATATCCTGTTGCTAAACAGTAAGTGTTTAATCGCTTAACATGTTTAGAATTTAAATGTGTTTTTAAAGTGGGATCAAAAATGGTGTTTAATTGCTTAAGCACTTTTTAGAGTGTGCACTTTAGGTTCAACCTCTTATCCTTGAATAGTTGTTGAAAGTAATGTGACTGACGTCACATGTGCCGCTCTAGAGACAAGAAAAACATTACTGCAATAAGCTAGTCTGTTGCAACTCCCTGGTCTAGCTAGCTGAGCAGCAGCTGATTATGACAACCCACGTGTGAACTGCTGCATAGAAACATTTTTGCCCGGCAGTGGGTGCGACTTACCAATTGTGACGTAACGTGGAAGGAATCAGGTAAAAGTACCTATGCATTGACGACACATTGACGTCATCTTTGACGCAAAACAGCGAAACACGTGTTCGCTTGCATAAAAACTCGTCTACATGTGTAGATCGGATTATGCGAGTATTCGACTGGTTGACGAATCCGCTGTCTGCATTTGTCCGTGTTGGTTTGTTTTGCCCCCCCCCCCCCAAAAAAAAAAGACGACGTACTTTCCTCTCTGTGACATCATATGCACAAGGTCCATACTAGGCTTACAAAGGTTTAGTCCCAGCGTAAAGAGGTTCTGGCCATGGCGGTTACTTGCCAAAAACCGATTTGTCATGAAGCACGGGAACCCCTCTCCACACAGTTAAACCTTCATAATGGGCCATGTATAACTTCCCCCTCCCCCTCCTTTTGTCAATTGTGATCAATTTGTGACTAAACGAAGATTTCATTTTGGTTGTTTTTCGGTTTGTTCGGTTTCGTTGTTCCCGGTGACAATTTTTGTGTGTCTCTCGTACCAATATTCCTATTTCTGAAAGTAGTTCAGTTTCAATTTTGCCAGGTCGTGATTTTGATGATGTACACCTGGTGAAACGTTGACGTAAAGTTTCGCAAGTTGAAAATTTAAGCACTATTTAAGAACTCGCATTCATTACGTCAGTCTCACTGAAAAAGTCGCTTCGTGTCTACAAGAACTTGAAAATATAATAATTGACTGAATCATATCGAGAGGGTGACCAACTTCAGACGGATAGTTTATAGAATATTTTTTTTTAAAGAATTTTCAAAACCATGAAATGAATGCTAAGTAATTTGTAAAGGTATTACTTAGCTATAATAGTATACCCTGTAACCTAAAAAAAGTTTTAAAAATAGACCTAACAAATTCAGCATTCATACACTGACAAATCAGTCCTGTGCAGCCTTAGACAAAACGTGAAAAATGATCTGATTGGCTTTGAAAGCACTTCAAAGATTAAAAAATATTTTTTATAGATTATAATGGGCTGCGACGGTTAACCGGTCAACAGATCGGGCCGATTGACCGGTGACCCGGGTCCCGATTTCTTGAAAAGTGTAACCGTTTTTGTATCCTCATTATTCAGATTGATCAAGTGACCACTTTGTTCACTTAAAGGGCCAATCTCCTCACCCCAAACTACACTTCTTGTATGGGATAACAGAAACTCTCAATTGGCTCAGCTCTTTGATTGACTACTAATTCAAACAATGCAACGTACCAAAGCGTATATTGCACAGCATTAACTGTGCTGAGACTGGAGTGTTTTGCTTTTACACATTGAGCTTTTCTATACTAACCCTGAAGCAATAAACTGAGATTGTGTCTGGATGGGGATGAATTTCAGACAATTGTGGGAGGGGCTGAAGTAAGAAGTTTGGGAGAATTGGTACTTTTGGGGGTGAGAGAATTGGGCCTTTAATCTGTAACGAATATTTTTAAACATCACAAGCACTAGTATAAACGAATCCAGACAGCAAGTGATGGTCTGATTTCAGTCGGCAATTACTGGGGTCAGGCTGACACCGTTTTAATCTTTCAATATCCTGGATTACCTGTACACAAGGATGGATGTATACTAAATTGCATACGGATTCCTTCACGTCTGAGTAAACGCTTTTATTTCAAAAACCAATGAAAGATTTTGAGGGAAATCTGTGCGTATTAGGCTACATCTTTCGACGAGGGAATATGATGTAAATATCAAAAGGTGGCGGTAGTGGGCTTTGTTTAGAGGGTAGGTTGTGTGTTCAAAAACAATTTCTGTTTCTATATAAAACCCTGAGTCTAAAATTGTCACCGAAATAATCCTTAAAAACGGATGTCAAAAAAAAAAAAAAAAAAAAAAAATGCAATCATAGACCTCTTAATGTACATTTTCAAACTAATCTACAGAACTAAAGATATTCCAACTTTGTTACTGTGAATCATTTATCAGTTGTACAAAAGAACAAACGGTTTTAACAACGCAGGGGACGATAGTAAAACAGAATTTGTTTTTGTCAGTGGTACCTATTTAGCGGAGTAAGTCTTTCACATTGACACAATAGGATCTATCCTCCTCCTTTTTACGAGTTATGCAAAAGGAGGTAAAGCGATTCTCAGTGAAATCTGAGCATTTATCTGTTCTCGAAGTTTGTCGCATATTTTAAAATTACACGCAAGATCTCCCTACTATTCAAAGTAAATGGCTCAAAAACATCACCGTCTCGGGTTTGCTATCGGCTTTTTTACCTGTTTTGTCCTTGGAGGTCAAAAGAAATCTCGGCGAATGCAAACGTCACAAAAGAGTCTCAGGAGTTATCTGTCCGTCACCAGCAAATAGGTGACCACATAATGAAAATTAAAGCCACTGAAACTCTGGACTGTCACGCGCAATCAAGTGTTTATTTCGAGAGCTCAAAATCACTCACATGTTGGGAATTTTGAATTCATGTGCCTTTCCCCATCTCTCTGGTAGCATTGTAGCATTGTAATAAACGTGTTTACCAATTGCAAGTCGGTAAAATCAATTACGGCTGCTACCACTTTACAAAACGCCTCTCCGGAAATGTAGTCGAACGGATTAATGATGGAGTATTAATATAGCTGGATTGAAAATTTGAAAGAAAAAACAAGAATTTTGCAACGGAAAGGCACCGTAACAATTTGGAATGGTAAGACTTTCAAAGTTGTTGAGCTCAAGTTTGGATTGGTTGTCATTGACATCTGGGCCATAATTAAAGAGGGTTATAAATTCAGAAGAAGAATCATCATTTCTTGCTTTTAAATTAACATGGACATTATGGAATGTGGGACCGTGTACAATGTAAGGAATTGGCTACCGGATCGGTCCGTCTCATCGGGCAACTGACGATCGTCGGATCTGATTTACAGAAAAGGTTGGACATTGATAAATAAATGAGGAGAGAGTACATTCCACTAGGCGCAAAAGCGGATCACACATCACGGAACGAGTGAGCCATTAATAACATGTAGCTAACTTAAGAGTAACAGCCTGTATCCATCTACCACTGCAATCTGAGATATGAAATCTTGATAACTTCAATTCGAACATTATACTGAAACAAAACATATGCGACCCGTGCTGGATTTGAACTTGGTCGCATTCTCGAGGTTTTGGTCTCTGTAGGGGGACATGTAGCCTCGTAACAAACGCCTGTGGATAAAGCAATGCGGATTGAAATCTGAAACGTGTGCAGGAACGATAGTGTGGCTGAAAGCATATCGAAAGCTTAAACAAACGGTACCAAGAAGTTCTTTAAATTTGTTGCTTTTTCGTTAAAAATCGAGATAGCAACAAAAAATACGACAAAGAAAGTTTCTACTGAATCGTTTATGCGAATGCTCGGAAATTTAAACGATGGTGCATTAATCATTTCATGTTCGAACGAGACTAGGGGACCACGATTTTGATGTTGTCGTAAGTTGTTTTTGTTTTCACTGAAGCGCAAAATAGAACGGTGGAGTTCTGGAATTTTTACTTTCTTCGGAGCGACAAGACAGAAAGAATGATAATGCTCAAGTTACTGCATCGTATGCAAAATCTGCACAACGTTGGAAATACTATGGGCAAAACGCATTTTGTAAAACGACACGGTAAGTCTTGCACAGTACATCGGTTACACATTCGTATAATTATTTTTTTATTGTTCATCATGATACCTTACTTAGTTCATCTCAGGTTGCTTCTATACAAAAACGACGATTATGTAGCTGGATTGTAAAAATTATTCTGGACGTCGGACCTCTTGATTTACTTGTGTGTTTATTGTAAATGTACGTGTTGAAACTCCATGAAATGCGCTGACAGGCTATATGCGGGTACCAAAAGGCAAATTGGGGAAAAGGCGTTATATAGTAGGGTTGGAAACCGTTTGGAAATATCCATAATTGACTTGAGTCCCGAAGAAGACGTGCTTTTCTTCAAATTAACTTCACGCAGGGTAGTGTAATTGTCTGATCTCGTCTTACATACCTGTGATGGGAAAGGATATGGCATAACATTTGTGATCAGCTTGTGTCAACTGTGTTGTCTTGAATCTTGAGCTTTTTCCGTATAGTCGCTCCGTAATCGAAAACAATTGCCTTTTCGTTTAAGGTGGTCTGACCCTACAGCAATCGCGAAACCAAATCTGAAGTGAAGGGAGGAGTGGGGGTGGATGGGGCAAAACATAGAAGCGGCCCAATATGATCAAGAAAATAAAAACTTCATTTCTCGGTTTAGAGGTATCCAAAATACCCAAAAAGCAGAAAACGTATCCCACGCCCTTGTCTCCAACGCCCCCGTGCCTTATGTCCGGAGTGTAGGTGGCCTATATTGTCAGCAGGCTCGCATTTGAAGGGAGAAAGCTCACGTTTGTATGTACAAGTTGCATGGAATCATCATCAGTGGCCGTAACATATATAATAAGGCTTTTACGGTTCTATGCTTGTATTCAATCAGTGTAAGAAAGCAGTGAATTTGCACGGCTACATTGTCCGAAGACCCGCAGCACCTTTACCGTTACTCATGGCGGGCCGGGGAAGTTACTTTGCAGTTCAACTTTGTGAGGAATATTAAAAGGGTACATTATGCGTTACGTTCAGTTGAAAAAGATACCAGCCAAAACTTTGGAATTAAGTAGTTGCACAATTTATATACATTGGCATGTTTATGATTTACAATCTTGGACCATGGAAGTACTAGCCCGAGGTAGTACTTCTATGCTTTGGCCAATCTCGTTGGGACACCCGCCCCCACTTCCATGTTCCAATATAGATCATCCTTTTGCACATCATTGGGAAGGGAGCAGGATTGACATTCCAAAGGGGGGGGGGGGGAGGCTGACTTAAGAGAAAGCACGGGTGTGAGGGAGTTGTTCTGTTAATTGTTGAATTGTTAACTGTTAAATGTTGAATTGTTAATTTGACGAAAAGGTGTGGGCTGGGGCCTTAAAGGTCCCCATTGGATCGCACCTGCCAGATCAGCAAATAGCCTACTAGTGTTGCAGTCATCGATTGCATAGTGGATAAAATGGTCTATAACTTTGATTGTCACTTTGCGCTTAATTTTCTCACAACTCTCTGATAGAACAGTGAATCGACGTAGCCAGATCGGGGGGGGGGGGGGGGGTTGGGGTTGGGTTAATATCCCTACCAAGATCAAAGTTCTGAAAAATTAAAATGGAGCAAAACATTGATTTCAAATGATACTGAGTATTGCACCAAAATGACTGTGAATGATGCACTTTTACCCCTTCCCAGGCCGGGAATCCGACTCTGCAGTTGCCCCCCAGTTCAGTTTATACCAGTGGGTCAGTACCTTATGCATTCTTAAGGATAGCCTAGTGCGAGCAAGGAGCAATTCCCCCGATGTGAGTATTGTAGAGCTTTTCAAACTAACAGAGCAAAGTTCATGGTTGCTTTTTGAGAACAACTATATGACTGTGTGCTTTAAAGAAAGTCGTTACCCATAACTACAATTTTAGCAGCAGTCCCGACAAATTCTCAATTGGCACGGCTCTTCATTGATATCAAATTAAAATCAATATGCAGTGTACCGCATATGTCTCATATTACACAGCATGCACTATACTGAGAGTGTTCTGACTACACGGAATAGTGCCTAGGCAGAGGCCACGGGGTTAAATCTGAAGGGGGGGGGGGCTAATCACCAAAGCGGTCCAATATATTCAACAATAGGCCTATAATAGAAAATGTAAGACGGTCTAAAATACTCACAGCAGGAAGTGTGGGGATGGTCGGGTGGGGGCTAAACCCCACAGCATCCGCCTTTACCTTCCCTGCTTGTATACTTACCCTGTATTACAAACAAGAATTTTGTGTGGATGAAAATGAGATTTATACAGTTGTGGGACGGACTAGAAGTACGTTGGGAGAAATGGGACGTTCAAGTGTGTGATGACTGTCATTAACTGCCAACTATTTATTGTGTGACTATTACAACTGTACAGGCCTACTTCAGTGAGGGACTCCAGATGTTGGGGTAACTACAAAATTCTGACAATTCCCTGATTTAGGATACTGCAAAAGCGAGCGTAGCGTTAAAAAACACCCAATCTATGAAGGGTTTCGGTATAGGCAGGTGCGTAATCACATACGCTGCGACATCACTCAAGAAATATTAACCGTGACCCATTCTGACTGGCTTTCGAAGTGTTTCTGTTTTCCAAAGAAGCATCTCTTAAGTGTGAATCAAACTATACTTCTGTCAGTGATCGACTCGCCTCAATTGTTTTTAGTTGCTTGTTTTGCTAAATTATTTTCTTGAAAATATATAATTATGTCGATGGTTCATTTGAGACGGGACAAAACAAATAGAGTTCAAAAGTTCGTTATCCGTTTCACTCGACAGCGCGTAAATCCTCCGAATACAATAAAAGTCACCGGGATTTTAATACTTTCCATTGTGTCATGCAAAAACAACCAGCTGTCTTTGTAAATAGTTACCTACAAGTGGGCATGTGGGGTGTCAGATTTGAAAGCTGATTATGGCTGTACTGTATGTAATTGGCAGTTTTTGTTTCATTTGCGTTCCATGGAAGGTCGCCCTAGGAAATTTTTTTTTAAAACATGTCAAAGAGTCACTTCTGGCAAGTCCCTGATTGAAAAGTTGTGACCGAGTTCACATAGGCCTATTAAACCTAAGTTCATATTTTTTCAGTTTTAAAGCGAGTAGAGCGCAAAATATCTGATTAGATAGCACTCGACTTGCTCAAACATTTCCATATTTACTGAATAAACGTCCCGTCTACAAAAGTAATAAAGGGGTGTAAGTTCAAATCAAGTTCGGATATTCTAAGCATTCTGGTACAATCTGGAATGAAATCTGATGTGTGGTTATCAAAAAATAAACAGTCAAAGTTATCACACGTTTAAAAAAGTGAACTTGAAGCAAGCACATGTGACCTCATATCCGTCACACTAAATGATAGTCTTTTGCTTTTCTGTAAACTTCATAACCAATTTTCAGCCATTTTCCTCCTCAACCATTCTATGTTATCAGAATGTGATCGAAAAAGTTGCACGAGGCCTTTGCAAACTTTGCCCACCCCAAGGGGGGGGGGGGGCTATCCCTATTAACTTTAAGGCCAACAAACAGACTGGAAACGAACAAGAAGGAGCGAAGCATTCCTTGTCAAAGTAAGTGATATATCTGCTAACATTAAGCAGCACACTTTGGAGCATCCATTTATTAACTTCATTTGCTGATATCTTGAGATATGCATGTCCAATTTGAATGAAAATGTCACCAAATTGTGTAGATGAAGCCCCTCCTTTCACATATGAAAGTACACATTTTGCTTTAACTCCCCCTTGAACCTTTGACCAAAGTTTGACGAAAGTTGGGTGTGTAACCTCCTATGATCCTGCTTCCTACAGGTGAGCTGTACAGTACGTTAATTTTAACCCTCGGAGAGATTCTGTTACTCAGCCTATTTACTTTCCCCAAAACAGTCATGTGTGTTTGTAACGTTTTGCTTGTAAACACGATATATCAAGTTAGGAAGTTCCGAAAATGTTCATGTTTGGAATATGGATGTGACATGTTGTGAGAAATCAGCCTATCGTTTAGGGAGGAGGTTAACGGTCATTAAAGGCAACGAAAGCTGAAAAAACGAAAACCCTGTGAACACGATATCTCAAGTTAGGTAATAGTGGCCGTGTTCATATTTGGTTCATAGATCTGTCATGTTAAGAGTAAGAACCATATAATTTTTGGTGGAGGTCAAAGGTCGTTTGAGGTAACCAGCAGTAAAACTGCAAAACCTCGAAAATGGGTTGATAAAACGATATCTAAAGATAGGTATGTCCAATGCTTTTCATGTGTGGGATATGGATGTGTTATGTCGAGAGTAAAATACCTATCGTTTTTGGTGGAGGTCAAATGTCATTTGAAGTACCCAGCAGTAAAACCGCCAAAACTTCGAAAATGGCTTGATAACACAAAAGAGGGAAAGGCCCAACACTGTTCATATACATATTTGGTCAGTATGGATTTGCCAACCATGTTGAAAGAGGAGCCTCACTTTTTGTGGTGGAGGTCAAAGGTCATTTGAGTTTTTTAGCGGTAAAACTGCAAAAACCTCACAAATGGCTTGCAAAATTGATATCAGAAATAAAGACCCAAACTTCATTTTTCGTGTTTAGATAATAGATTTTTTATGTTAAAGGTCATTTAAGATCATTAGAAATGAAACTGCTTCGACAGAAAGGGTTCTGCTTTATGGTTTGAATGATACGGTTCGAAGTAGACTTGTGTTTTGTCTTCCATTCCAAGTCTTTACAAATTGCCACCAGAATGTGCCTTTAAGAATCTCCTCAAGTCGAAGGGTGTCCTTAGACCCTCCCCGGCCGATCCACGCAACCCTCCGAACAGGTTCACTGAACAGAGAACAGCTTAATACGAAGGCCGCCAAGAAGGTTCTTAGCCTGTCAGGATGCAGGCCTTCTTCGCGAATTAACGAACTATGTATCATCATAATTTCCCGACAAACTTAGCCAAAGGGAGAAACCAGTATTAATCTTGGAGAGGGGTCCCTGGATAGGAACACCTGAATGGTCCTGCTTACCGATGCTAATCAAGCTCGGCCTCATTCTAAATTGTCAGAGCAAAACATGATAGACAGCCCAATTGGTCTTTATAGCCAGCGACCTGGGCCTGCATATGGCTAAGGAACCGATATAGACTAGTGTAACAATAATGTACGAGGGTAACTTGGAGATTGTGTTCTTCTATAAATTCCTATATAAGTACAGGTTTTGTAGTACTCAAGCTGTGAAAGCATTTTAATAGCATTTCGTGTTAAGCCCCAGTAGATCTCCTAGCAAAGTCTGTTAAATCGGATTCGCCAAAAGTGTACCGAGGAGCGTGAAATTTGAATGCGCGAAAAGCTGATTTCGAACACTTGCTGACTTGTTTTCACGAGAACACGTAGTATCTGTCCGTTACGTAACGTAACTTCATGTAACAATTGAGTTAGTATTTTGGGATCTTTGGAAGAACTGTAATCGTGTTACACATGACTTGCGTCGAGTATTAGGGCGACTTCTTTCATCAAGTCAATGAAAGTACCAGCTTGTGGCGAAATAAATGCTTCAATTCACTTGCGACTTTATGAAAGGATGGTTATTTCCAGTAGTGTCTTTATTTCTTTGCGTGGACTTATGTGATTATATGATGGGACTAGGAATCGTCAAATCCATGGTTCTGAGTGAGGCTGTGACTATAGCCTACCTCTGGTAGCAGACGGGTCAGACTAAGTTTTACGTCCCAATTTCCAATCAATTGGTTCAAGTCGAGCCGGCCATGTCCTTTTTTTCCAGTTGTAGCTCACTTGCTTGGTTTACGTTCTTTGACGTTCATCCGGTTCCGTACCACTGGATTACGTACGCTAATTCAGTGGCGACGCCAGAATCTCAAGATTGGAGGGGCAAACTATGTGCAATGATGACAATGTTAGGGCAAACATTGTGTGGCGAATCGAGGACCCGATCCTGAAGGGCCCGTTTCTGGGAGAGGGGACCAGCTAGGAGGCGAAGCCTCCGGGAAAATTTGAGGTTTTAGCATAAATCTGGATGAAGAATTAAGTCTCAGGACAGATATCTAATTTGTTTTCGTTTATCCCAGCCCCTAACTGATGTAACTTGGGGGGGGGGGGGGGTGGGGGTGGTAGGGGTAACTTAATTTGACCCTAAACCCGTCTTTTATTCTTAATGCGGGCCACTGAGCTGACGTTATTTCATCCCTATCCGTCGCATCACGAGTGGTAATTTGTAAATGAGATTCGAAGTCGGGTCCTTTCCAAACAATGTACATTGTACCATCGTCGTGAGTCTGCGAAAACACACTTAGTATTGCCATGGAGCTACTAACACGGAGTTAGTAGCTCCATGGTTTTGCTCTCCTTAAAGTTAGACAAATTCATGTTCGATACGCACCGTTCTTTCTTCCGAAAGGCATTTACCCACTAAAAACATCTGTCTATAGAGTCTGGCCTGATGTAGCCTACATATAGCGCCTCTATGGCTGCCTCACCCAAAGACGATGAGCTGAACGAAAAACAATTCGTCCTCTTTGCTGGCCATTCCTGATGATGAAGCTCGTTTTTTCTTTCTTTTTTTTTTTTTTTTGTTTGACCCGTATAGAAGTTGCTTGTAAAGTCAACTTTCGTGATTTCTCTTGTGAAGAGTTGACTTTTAAAATACTTACCTTCTACAACCTGTTCATAGACACCAGAGATCGAAGGGTTTTCAAGCTGTCTTAGGTCTAAATAAAAGCAAGACGAATAATCATCCGACCGTAAATCGAATGGAACTTGCTAGTAGCTCCCTGGTATAAAGATGGGACCCAAAAGTTAATAGTTAACATGGGCGATATAAGTGGTTTAATAGTGTAAATAAAAGGAAGACCAACAATGGTTAGATCATTAACATACTTTGCACCTCCCCCTTGAATAGAGATTCTAATCCCATCTTCTTTTGTGTGGTTGTTTTCTCTAAAAGTTATTTTGCGAAAGAAAAGAAAAATAGAAACTTACTGGTACCATTGAAGCAAGTTTTTGCCGGGGATGGCTTTTGAGAGATCCCTAAATCCTACTTCAAAGAAAGATTTCTGCGGAGAGATTTTCTGCAGCAGTGAACCAAATCTAGCAAACTAATTTATGAGCACAGGTGTAAAACAGCACCGAATTTTCGAAGGACTATAGTCGCATTGCGAAAAACATGTGTTCATTTACGGATAAGGAATTGTCTCCACGAGATGCATTCATGTTTAAACAAAAACTGTGATGTGGACATTCGTAGTAAAATGGAGTATACTGGATCTACCTGTAGTCAAATTCCATGGGGCATACGGGGATAAAATTGGAAAAGTTAAACAAGTCTTCTTTGGACTTCTGGATGGGATCGGCATATGTTTATGTTTACTTTTTAACCGTGCGGTCCTTTTCCTGACAATAATCAAGGTACGTTTACTAAATCGAAAATTTAAAACTATTAAACATACTAGGCCTATGTGTCATATCCTTGGGGGTGTTATGAGCAGTTATCTTTAAAGCCAAAAACAAAGTTCATGCTCAGAAGGAAGGTCAACAGTCAAACTTACATAGGAACCGATAGGTGAAATGTTTCTATTCCGTATGAACAGAACCCAAGAACATTTGCAGTGGAAGTGTAAATTTATGAAACATGTGTTCATCAAAATGAAGAAAATTCTCATTAGAAACACACAAGGGCAGAGAGGTTTGGAAGTGCCATTCCACCTGCAATCGGCGGGAGTGTTTTATCAACACTTTCTGTGTACACTACGCGCCAGCTGATGTTAGCTCTCCGTTTAGATAGTGTCCTTACTGCTTGTCAGTCGATTCAACCCGGCATCTGCAGCGTCCTGTACAGCGCGCATTGTACTAGTAGTGCCCAAGGAAGCTACTTGGATGAATGTTGTTAGAGTCGGCAAACGAAATTACTAACTACTTTGGCATATTTCATACAATTCAAAATATATAAGGAGGCACTAGTGTTTCAAGGAAAACGACCGTTACTCAACTCTCGACCAAAACATGAGAGGACGATCCACATTGCGGAGTTGCCACCATGACTTATCAATTTGCCTGCCCCAGTCAGAGCAAAAACTCAGATCTAGTCAGTTGTTTTACTCCTCCAGCTGAATCGACTAACCATTGGTTAGTCTCTCACATTTGACTACTTTGTGATTATATGCGACTTATTTCATAGTAATGGACTAACAATTGTTAGTCGGAGCAAACTTAGTCAATGAGACTTAATGTTTGTTTGACACTAATTCAACTGGGTCAAACAAAGATTAGTTGGTATTGTTGACTAACGTGATTGGTCGATTCAGTCCCTGCTTGACTTGAATTTTTATTGAGGTTCTTAAAAATGTGGGTCGTTTATGGACACACTTGTCCCCCTCGAATCAATTTCAAGTATAATGGGATACTGAATCGTGTAGCAATTACACATGTTATCCTTCAGAGTAATTCAGCTCGACAAATTGAAAACAAAATCTCCTTGGGAGAGGGGGAACCTTCTGAGAAGGGAGAAAGAAACCCCTTACTTCATGGTGCTACCCCCTGCTCAAATTCACAAAAGTGCAGATAAGTACACGCATATTGTATCTAAAAAGAAGAATCACCCGCCAGAGATGTTCCGTGAAGGGCTTGTGATAATTCGTCGTAGGGTTAATATATGCTGACGATGAAAAATGTTTTCAAGGTTTAGAGCGTCGTCCGAAACTTATTTTGAAGCAACAGCCAGATTCCATAGATATGATATATCTTTTCCAAGTATCTTTCATGACATTTCAGGACTTAATTTTTTTTTTTTGAATATTCAAGGAAAAGGAAGAGAGTTATTACTCTGAATAAGGAAATGATATTGTCACGTGACTCTCAAGAACAACTCTTGAAAGACTATATGTACTAATCCAAATTGTAGTGGCTGCATTTCCCGCACTCGACGTAAGGGTGGAATGATATCACTGTCATTTGCAAGCTATGGAGTTTATTAAGTTACAAATGTGCTCTAAAGATAGGAAGAGCAAGTACAATTAATTATTATAAACAATTATTGTTTATTATTATCAATTGTTATATATAAATAATATTGTATTAATCCATGACAAGATTTTACAAGGCAAGCCGGATAAGGTACTTCGAAAGAGTTTTACCCTTCAGTTTCTAACCAATTGGTTAATGGTGGGGAGGCCCATTTTTTTTTTCTCATTGGCTTCTTTTCCCTATACCGCATTGCTTCATGCCTGTCTTCTGAGCATCACTGACAAGAACAATGCCATGGCTTTTTGACAGGCCTATAACGCGATTCGGAATTCAAACCCAAATTCCCGGCTGCAAGGCGGATGCTCTAACCACTTGACCATGCAACTGGGATAAGAATGCCAATTTCATAACGTCATTGCTCAATGTTATAAGAATTACCGTAGATAGAAAATATACATATTTAAACATTTAAACGCAGAAGGACTGGGGATTATGCATGTTCCCTTCTCCAGTTTAAAAGCTTCAAAGTGATTTTATTGAGGAAGTAAAGACATGCCTGGTAGAGTGTACAACGAATCCTGCGCGAAAATCTGAGATGGTGTTTATGGGGCATCAAAGACTGTTGACTTGATCAAAGTTCACTAACTCTCAGGACTTTGAAAGCCGCCATTTGTAAAGTGTGATTCCTTTCCATAGCAATTGATGGTCGAGTGTTTCATTCGACTATGACATTGCATATCAAAATTTTTGATACTTCAAAAAAGTGCTGTATTCGTCATCTTCTCGGGAAAGGTGCGGTACTGTAATGCCTGATATCAGTTTCTACCCCTAATGACCCTTTTTTCTCGCTGTTGAATAGTGATGTCTGTCTAATGACTCTTTGCGATAAGCTGGGGAGGGGGTTGTTCTGTTGTACTTAGGCCTACTCTTTGTTTTCGATCAAAGAATAGTTCAGAGTCAAATTCATTTCCGATATGTTAAAGAGGAACAGTTTCAAAGCATTCTGGTGAAATAATTTATTTAATTCTCATGTTTTGTTTTCGAGATATTAGCAGTTGAAAGAGGCAAACTTTCTAAAAAAGTAGGAAGAACTTGAATAGACATGTTGTTATGGATTCACATTGTTGGCCAATGTTTTGATTTTACTTATAATTTACGACCAATTTGATGCAACTAAACGCTGATATTTTGATACCATAGGTACATATCCCCAGGAACTGAATTTTTAGACACTTTATCAATGTGCCTGCGGGAAAAGTTTACATAGCCATCATCAATTCGACGTGAAACTTTTTGCATCATTTATTCAAGACTTTCTATCGAAGTAGTACTTTCCATTTTCATATGACAGTTCGGTTATTTATGATGTCACGATATCCTGGACATAATGTAATGACCTTTAACTCGATTTCTCTAAATTATTTTCTGTGTGCACTGATTACAATCACTATCTATTTTAAGCTGTTAAAAAAATGCCTTTTCAGTCCCAGCAAAGGTAATTCTTAAAACTTTACACCCTGAGGTCGACAACCATTTAAAGGGCTAAACCTCTCACCTCAAACTACAATTTTGGTACGGGGTACCGGGATTCTCAATTGGCTCAGCTCTTTGATTGGCATCTAATTCAAACAATGCAAAGTACCAAAGCTTATATTACACAACGTGAATGGTACTGAGAGTGTTTTGATTATATAAATTTCGTTTTTCTATACTCACCTTGAAGCAATAAACTGAGATTGTATCTGGATGAGGATGAATTTCAGACAATTGTGGGAGGGGCTTCAGTAAGAAGGCTTGGAGAATTGGTACTGTTTGGGGTGAGAGAACTGGACTTTCAAAACCCCTGTAATAACTTGACTACTTTTGATTAAGAAATGATCCCAATAACCATTTCACCAGATTTGTGGGTGTCTCTGATCATTAAGCTAACACGGGCGTGTTAGCTCCATGCTCTGATCAACAGATCAAATAGAAAGGCTTATACATCTGAAACCTATCGCTTGTTCATTGGACCTTGATTTGCTTCAAGTTATGCCTTTCATTTTAAATTCCCTATTAAGAAAAAGTTTGAAGTTATTTTGACGTTATGCAGTGTCAAACTTCACACCGTAGATGTTTTAATCCTCTTTAATCCCAACAGAAATGAACTCAGAAGGGGATGGATTAAAATGACACTGACCAGTTGAGTTGGTATCAGCTAAATACGGTCTTTTGGAAACTTGTTTACACTGGGTCAATGAATCGATCTACCTGCCCCAAGGACTCTGTCATATACCGCTGTTACTGTGAAGTGTTTTCGACCATAATTTTCCAGTAATCCCGAATTTTTTTGTTTAACGAAATATAAACCACAAGTTAAATGGTGTAGAGAAACCGAAGACACAGCAGATAGATATAAAGTAAACGTCATTTATCATTTCAAAAGGAAGGCTATCGTTGTGATGAATAATTTTGTTTGCGTTTTGATCGAATGGAGTTGCGACAAACAGATATCGCTATGCTAATTGACCTCCGTCTGTAACGTGAATGTGTTCTCCGTTGGGAATTCTATTGGTGTTTCTATACGAATTGTGTACGGAGGACGAGTTAACGACCCATAAACCATGGTAGTACTACCTCCAACGCAGGCTGCTAAAACTAGGTTCACAGAAAGAAACGATAAAATAAAAAGGAAATCATGACCATTTATCGTGTAACTGCTCATTTTAATAGCAATGTTATTGAGGACTTCCTATAGAGGCTTTGCAATTACGTCACAGAACGGCCATGCTGGAGGACATTCATGCTAAATACACGTGGCTTTGTGCCGAACGCACTGCACAGAGTGCATTGTGGTATGCACGGCGTGTATACAATCAACGAGCAAGCGCTCCCAGTGTGGTTTACTACGTAGTAACATGTACTCCAACATGGCCGCCGGAGAGTATTATGACGTCATGTGAAAAAGCCTCTATACTGCTACACTTAGAAGGAAAATTGCTATACTGTTCTCTTCTTTACCTAAGGAAGTTCACCTTCCCCTCACAGACCCCTTTTAACCCCTAGAAAATCCCCAGCTTTCGAAAAACACAGTTCTTCTTTCATTAGACCCCACGAAGATTCACGAGTGTCACAGACTCTCCGACCCCTATTTTCTGAGTTCTGGAATTTAAACGTAACTTCCTCTGTAGGGATGTCAAAAGATACGTTTGTATTTTTCACTATTTATGACAGCAATATGCGTTTACATACTTAACCCTTTACCGTTGTGCTCCAATCGGGGCATATTTGCGCGCCTCGGGGGCGGGCGGAAAAGCGGACGTAGCACGCCCCTCATCAGCTTCCGTAGGCTATTGACCCCGTGACCTTAAACTGTCGTCTCTCTCGTTGTTGTGACCTAATTTTCGGGTAGCTACTCGCAGTTTCGGGCTCCGCGTGAAACAGTAAAGATGGGTGACAGCCGCGCTCTCCGCATGGGTCCAAAAGGACCCAAACAACGGTAAAGGGTTAAAAAGCGGCACATTTAGTTGGTCCATAGAATTCAACACATTTTCCTAAATCTGTTAAGTTTTTTTCTCATCGTACTAATGACAAATGGTCAAACTTAGGCAATCTCTATGTCCTACATACAAATAACTGTTTAATGAGTGAATATTTCACCGTTCAATTCGGTGTTGTCACATTCGTGACCAGACACTTTTTCAAATTATGTAGAAAACCGCTACAAGCCAGGACACCGCAAAATTCATAATTTTAACTTTTCCCGTAAGTATTGGATGTCTAACTTGAGACTTATTATGCTAGCTATAAGTATTATCATGTAGAAGTGACCTTTTAACAGTCTCATAAGGTTATCGATATCAACTTAATGAGTCCCTTTAAATTGACAAAAACATCGGCAATATCTCCTCCATGTTCAATTTTTATATTTCTGTACCCATGTTTACACATGATCAACTGAAGTGCATGGCATCACCTACAAGTTATGTAAGTCGCTGTTTGCAGTCTGAAAGTTGTTTAATTATCAATCGTTTTCTACATCAATGTCGCCCCCATCATTTTCTACATTAATGTCGCTCCTAAGTTTAGCTTCACCTTTGCAACTATTTTAACTACCGTAAGTTAGCAGTAAGAAATTTGATGTTAATGTTCACTTCTTTTTTCATTGTAAATGATCAAAACCAGTTGGGTTCTCTCATATAATTTTTTTAGCGGAGTTTAGCTGTATCACTTTGAATGTAGATTTTCGCTTTTTTAAACTCTGGAAAATGGTCACGACTATGGTCAACATTGCGTGTGAGTGCGTGTGTTAAGCGCGGTATAAAAAGGTACAAGGGTCTGGTAAAAAAAGAGTCAACAGTGTTGGAGATCTTCTTGTAAGCTTGTATCGAAGCTCTAGCTGGTAAGCGTTTTCTGAGGTATTAACAAGTTAGTTATCTTTTACGGTTGTTTTAATCTGGACTGGTTCGTCCTTTTTTTCTTTCACTATTGTTATTTTTTGGTGTTGTGGCTTACTGACTTGTTGCCCTACTCCATCGCTTATACTGAGCACCAAGCACCGTGGCATTAGGTTCCATTTTGAGTCTCCGGTCAGTCCGGTGTATGCCTCCACCAGAAGTACTGCTAATAAGGATCATAAAGCAGTGAGGTCAGGCTAGAAATATACTTATGTAGAGTGAAAATCAATTTTTCAAAAGCTGCTGTAACCGTATCTGTATAGCTTCTTGTATAGTACTAACTGACTTTTTGAGGAAACGTGTGATAACACAAAGCTTGTATGAGATGGAGATGAAAGCATGAACTGTGTCACGGTTGCGACGTCCTTCATTTAAAACTGACAAAAATTGCACGTGTAAGCTTATGAAGCAGCAAAACTGAACAGTGTGACAAAGAGTGTTTTCATATCCACAGGCAAAATCACTCGATTTATGAAATTTCTTTGAAATTACAACAGAGAATCAGCGAAATCAAAGAGCGTGTTTTTTGTAACAGCTGATGGCAAAAAGATCTGAATTTAACAACACGACTCGGCCTGATTTCATTTCTGGTTTGTCATGTGGTTGACAAGGGCTCGTAAAACATATTCTTGTAAAGAATGTAATCCGTTTTGAAAAATGCAGTCTTTTCAAATTTCCTCAATAAAAGTAGGAAACAGGAAGTCAGGTAAAAATTATTTTTTGTAATGCAATATTCAACAGTCAGTAAAAGATGGCGCTGTTCTTAATATGATATTGAAGTCTTTTAATAAGAATGAACTCATTTGCTCACTGTTTTTGATCTTAACCACTGTAAATTTATTCTTCACTGTTATGTGACATCATTTTAATCAGGCCAATTTCTCCACGGATGAATTCGACGCTCCATTACGTGCCTGCCATGAGTAAAAGGCAACATACTTCATCATGTTTCGTTCCTGTCAAGTTCATAAGTTGTTCCATCCACGTCAAAACTGAATAGCGACCCCAGAAAATCTACAAAAATTCACACTTTTTGAAGTTTCACTTTGCTGAAGTTATTTTTAGAGGCTGAATTAAAAAGTATTTTGTTACAACATGCGTTTTAAATTTATGGGAGCTTGTGTTAAGGTCTATTCATCCATGTCATTTTCATTTCCTTGTGTTTGTCTGTACCAGAGAGTTGTCACTGGACCGTACAGAAAAAAATGAATGAATAAAATAAAACCAGGTTCTTAAAAGTGATATTTATAAATACAAAAAAGTTTAAAATAGGGCAATTCTTTGTAGCTTTCTCTTCAAAAAGAGGGATTTTAACAGGAAGGTATTAAATTATTTGTTCAAGTGCAAATTGTTTGCACAAACAATGGAATATTGGAATGACGCAACTTTCAAAACCCTTGTAACGAGCATAATTGTTTAAGGAGTTTGCGTTTGCAAGAAGCTATTTTGTGGTTTTTGGTAGCTTCAAATGATTAAACAGCTCAGTTGTTTTTTACATCTTTCAGTGGCGGCCGTACAGGTGGGTATGAGGGGGAATTTGCCCCGAAAATTTTCCCTTGTCCCCAGTTGCACCCCCGAGTTAGGTCAGTTAGAAGTTTGGATTTGAAAAATGCTTATATACCTCTTCTGGAACTTAATTGTGCACCCAGAGATATGCCAAAGCCTGAGAACTTCCCGCAGTTTTGCCCCATTAACCCCCACCGGGACTTTGCAACTGTACCACATCCTCAAGAGCGCACCCTTGGGGTTCCATTTCGCTCTTCGCGAAAAAAGTTTGGCCCCAACATCTAGGCTATCTTTGGCTCTAGTTACCGCCCCTCTCCCCCCATTTTTCCGTTCTGCCGCTGATGGTTCCGTTGTATTGGTGTTCCTTAAAAAAGGATATGCTTTTAAGTTCACTCGTTTCCCTTAAAAGTTGGGCTTTGACCCACAGGTTTGTAAGCTACTGGGTCGTCTTATACCAAAATTAGAGATCAGCATTGGTTGAACCCTGAACCCATCACGTATTAACTTCTTGGTTGAACTGCTCTTAATAATCAGTGTTCGGTGAATTTGCGAAACGGACCATCTTTCCATAAAAGGATCGATTCTCTCTTTTATTAACCGCTCTTCTATTGAGTTGGAAAGATAACAGGCCTAATGGAAGAAACGTTGAGCCCGGAAATCGGAATTTGCCGACAGGGACTAAACCAAATTTGAACGTGAAGGGGAGGGGACCTTGAAAATGTGCAGTAAAACAAATTTCTTCATGCTCACTTTACTGACTTTGTTAGTACATGCTTTGAAAGCGACGCTTCTTCCCTTAAAGTGTACCTCAAGTAAAAAAATTCAAAAATATATATTTAAGAGAATGAAAAAAGAATTCTAACGGTCCAACTCCCATCTTCATATGACATTCCTGAGCTGAGATATAAAATGTTGAAGTTTATTCACTTAAAACAAATTGGTCTATTGCCAATAATTTGTGACTTTCTTGTTGTACAACTCACATAACATGCTTTGTTTTCCTTTAAAATTA
Organism: Holothuria scabra; assembly: GCA_037179385.1. Lineage (NCBI taxonomy): Eukaryota > Metazoa > Echinodermata > Holothuroidea > Aspidochirotida > Holothuriidae > Holothuria > Holothuria scabra. The sequence continues at coordinate 23,577,775 of CM074181.1, forward strand.
AAAATGTTTTTATGACCTTGAATACTTCCTGTTTGCTTGCATAGCATGTTGCACAAGGAGGGTTTAATTAATTACATCACCTCATAAGAGTAAGAGTGCTATCACACCTCGGTACAAGGTGCAGTAACGTTCGGAATAACAATACTGAAATACAAAGACTGTAATTTGAGTAGTACAAGAATGACATCACTAATTATTGCGCAACGTACCATTTTAATTTGAGTAAATAAACTTCAACGTTTAATATCTCAGCTCAGGAATGTCCTACGAAGATGGGAGTTGGACTGTTACAATTTTTTTCATGGTCTTTAACATATATTTTTGAATTTTTTGACTTAAGGTACACTTTACGAACGAAAAATCGCTACACATGTGGGAAGCTGGTTAGTCAAAAGAAACAATCATTCTTCAGCCTGTTTTTTATAGGCCCATTCCACAACGCAAACCCGAAATGGGTGATGATATGAATATTTTTAAAATAAAAAAAAATGGCACGAAAAACATAAAACACTTAAAGTAAAACTCTTCATGGAAAATAAATATAACAAAGATTTGCGAAACTTTCAAGCAGCTTGTGAAAAAAGATTTTTCCTTAGCCACATTCCATCCTGGATCAGCCTGTCTAGTATGGTAACTGTGAACAGATTTGCTTCATTAGATTGTTCAATCAGCGATAGGCAAAGGTAATAAGACTCAAGATTACTACTTATATCTTTGCCTAATCTCAACGAAGCAAATATACGACTCGTCTTATCTCGTGGAACAGGACCATGTGATATGTCTGGTAGCACATTTTTAAGAATAAATAAATCAATTAGAATAAACTCAGTGGTATCGGACCATATACGACAACAGGTATAGTAAATATCAATTTCGACAAGATGTGTACGCTCCTTGAAATTAGACCTGAGACAAACTTTACTCGATCCCCCATGTATGAGAGCTTCGTCAATATGTACGCCTAAAAACTTTGTGAACTACAGTAGGAGAAGGGACTTATTCCTACTAAGATTTAAGCTACAATTATTTATAATATCTCTGCTGAACACCATATGATTGGTTTTTCAACGTTTAATGGTAATTTATTGACACGAACAATTTGTACAACCTACATAATTCATCGTTTACAATTTCTCTCAGTTACTATTGTTGACTGTGAAGAAGATATTGGTGTCATCTGCAAAACAGAACCAAGGACCAAGACTTATAGACATAACAGACATATCATTAAAAATATAAAGGGTAGGCAAGGAACATTTTATCTACGGTAAACGGTGTAGTCGGTGGTTGGGATTTAGGTATCCATTTTCCCGGGGATGGGTATTCCAGACCAAGTTGACTGCTCTCCTTCTATTCCGGTGTTTTCGTCGTGGTACACCGTCATTCCTTGTCCTGATTGCAGCTCGGAGCCCCATTTCGGGTCATTCACTTTAATTAATTCCCTCTTAGTTTGCCCTAGTCCGAAGGAGTGACATTTAGTCACTCGACCGGTTTTGTCCCCCCCCCCCCCCCATTTTATCTGGTACGGTAAATTTCTGGTTACTTAGCAAGTTAAGTTGATGTTTTTTTTCTAGTATTGCAAACAAAAGCTCAATGTAACGAATGTGTAGGTTTTAATTACAGGCCTCGGAAATCCTATTTCCTATCATCTGGGGAGGAGGGTGTGATGTTTTTAAAATTACCAGTGCGCTCCTCGCAAACTAATTGTGGCGCTATGCTTGGATAGTCGCAAAGATAAAAACGTAAATCCCAAGCTCCTATCCCTTTGTACGCGCTGAATCCTCACGGAGGCTCAAAAGGAAGTGCTGATTTGACATGATGTGTCATAGAAATCCTAAGCTATAGATTTCTCTTGACCGTGTGCATATGATGTCACAGAACGGAAAGTACGACCTGGATTGGGGGCAAAACAAACCAACACAGACAAATGCAGACAGCTGATTTGCCAACCAATCAAATACAAGCTTTTGACAATCGAATTCATGCTGTCTGCTATACCTGCAGGGCAAGTTTTTATTCGTGTGGCCACATGTTCCATTGTTTTGCCCCCAAGGATGACGTCAGTGTATCGTCAATGTGTAAGGTCTATTCCGTTTATGCTCGTATAATTTAGAGCGCGTAAAAGGAAAATTCCATTATGACAAAAGATCAGCGTGAGTGAATTTTAAAACGCCTTCTATATACGCGCACAATCCATTTTCTGTGTATAGTCAATGTAATTGACACGCACTTCTGCGAGCCTGGAAAACGAACGCAGTAGTTGATTTTTCGTTGTTAACGCGTGAGAATTTAACGCCCTTATAGATGTGCGCTTGTAAAGATAGCATAGAAACTAACCAATCAGTAAGTCCATGAACTTCAAATCAGGCGTTATGAGTCCATATTCAAGTGTTCTTGAGAGGAAAGCCTCGAAAAAATATTCGACAACCTCTTACTGACAGTTATTTCATCAACCGGATTCTGATCAGCTCACACGGTCCACATGACCGTCCGTTATTTTTTGAAATAACTTATAATAACTAATTAATATGCCAAAATCATTGGCAACACAGCATATCTGAAGGGCATTACAATGCTATCCTACACCACAGGGAGGACAGATGCGAGAAACAGTCCTCCACTAACATTAAAGTTAGCTACGCTTAGGCCTCGGTTGTAAAACAAATCTTACAAAGTAGTTTCATGAAAAAAAGACAGGGCAATTCTCTTTCTTCCTCGATTCCAAACTTAGCAGAAAGACGGACTTGGCTTCGCCTCGTCAGTTATTTTGTTAAATTTGGAGTCTCGACAGTTTATTCACCAACAATAGTCAGCCAAATGCAGTTTGTTTCTTCAATACCTGTTCATGTAAGTGAAAATGTGAAATGTATGAAAAAATGATATTTGTAAGATATGAAATGTTTTGAAACCACAAATAGTTACACTACTCAGACTTGGAGATATCAATTTACCTGTTGGCTTCCGAAACGGCTGATCAGTGATCAGCACTTCCGCCCTTCCGTTTCGGCCTCCATGAGGAGTCACGACGCCCGCCAAACAGCCAAAGATAATTTGTAATATTTTTGGATGGTCGTCCTGGCAGAACTTTCCGATCACTCTGCAGTTTTCTACTTTAGTCTGAAGCGAACAATTCATTGCAACGGTTAACTCAAAATAGTGACTGCTTAGATTCTACTTACAAACCTGGAAAAAGTCATTTCAGACTATTTGAGGGGTCCGATTTTTAAAAATGTTCTGTACGTTACGAGTCAAACGATGGTGGCTTTTCGTTTAGATAGTAGCAGTAGATCTTTCGGTCAGAATTATATTTTTCGGGCAAAAAAATCTGCCCAAAACTGAAATGCTCCCCTACGCCTAAGATTAGACCCCCCATTAACCAACGGTATTGAATGAACCACTTTATTCCACTACGCTACACACTCGCCGCCGTTCCATTTGCATAGTAGTTTTGATTTTCGAATCGCTTAGTCAATGTCAGTAAGTTCATATAGCCTACCTTAACTACAAATAATACAGGTTTACTTTATCGGTGTTTCCTAAACTTGATAGCCAAAAACATCTTTGAGTCTAACGAGTCCCACTTTCTATACCATTGCTCTTAATAATGTAGAGGCCAACGTGCTGTGAACAACATTGAGCTTGTGCATGCATAAATATTAACAAGCCAAGGTATTAATTTAAAGAACCTTAATTGTGTTTTACTTTCGAATAAGTAGGAGGAAAACGTATGTTCAAATTTTCAGCAGCCGTACTTGTCAGCCCACCGTGCTTATGTCAATTATCAAACATTGATGCAATAATAGCCTTGTAGGCATAAGTCTATCTTATTGTCACGTACATTTAAGTCGTTGACTGCCGAGAGTCTAACATACAAACCTCTTGGATGAATGTTTGTCGTTCGCTCAAGTAAAGGGCGCTTTCTCGTTCCGACCTTTTAAAGAATGCCGGGTGTCGAGCCGTCACATTTCTAGTAGTAGTGCTGGTTTCAGAACTCATGGACAAATTTCAAAAAGGACGTATCGATTCGGGAATTTTGGTTCATATTAAAATCTTTCCTTGAAGAGGGAACGATTTGTCGTCTTCGAGGAGGACAAGAAGGACCTGGTCGTACTTTAAGCCAATTAACTTGATAACTAGTAAATCTCCCTTTCTATCTTTATACATGTCCAACCTTCGCAAGTGAACTCAATCTTTCGCTCGCTTTCAAGGCGTGTATGTGTCTTTTGTGTTGGTCTAACTAGATTACGCCTACAAATTAAGCGTTGGAGACTTTACTCTCCGCATAACAGCAGTCACGGTCTTCCCCTAATTAAGCCCAAAATTCTATTTTAAAAAGATTAAGTGTGAATGCACGGGAATTGAAATCTTCCGTTCAAGTCAGTGTGCGTGCTAGTCACGACAAGGAAGCGCTTCAAGTCGGATTTGGAAGCATTGTGAGGTGAGACCAGACAACCGTAACAAGACAAAACGCCCATCACTTTGCAACATCGATTCGAGAGCCATATCTCTGAATGAAAGAATGTAATCACTCGAATTCAACACGAAAGGGCCTCCGCTATTTACAGCATCCGATAAAATTGAAAGGAATCGCCCAATAGGAATTAACTATATCAATAGAGACGGTCCTCCATCGTGCAACTTGAAAAGTGAAAATCGAAGCCTCTCAAATAATGTTTTCTTTGGTGTTGTAAAGATATCCTGGCTATTTATCGAATAAAATGACATGGAAGTACTATAGTGCTACACATCAATTCAGTAAATGTAGCTAAACAGTAGTTTGTGTCATGATAGCCTAAGTTGTTAAAGGATTCGAACAAGACCATATACCTCTTGAAATTAAAGCGTCGCCTCTCAAGGATCTCTCTTGTTAAAACTTTGGGAAATTATCTTTCGCGATAAAAAGGCTTACTCCAATTAGCCCAAGCTCTAACACATATGCCGCCGTTTATCGTTCGGAGTTTCAGAGATTCTTTGGACCATGACTACGGGAAAATAGGTTTCGTTGGCAGGTTTCGCCGCAGTCCATCGACAAATGAACGGTGAGATCCATGACTTGTATAGCTACCAGGTTTCATTATTTGAATAATGCATGTAAACTTGTTCTTCCTCCACTTTATGCGTACGGGTGTCAGATTCTGTTGTTCTTAAACTAGAAAGAATGCATTTCTTAACCGTGATGTGTACCTTTCAAGCTTAGTACCTTCAAAGAATGTTTCATATTTTACGGCACTAAGCTGCTAAGCTGGAAAGAAAGCATTTCCTATCGTACGAATCGGCAAAGAATACAGTAACACATAAAATAACTTAAAAGACCGATAAAACATGTCTTAATTTATAGACTAACTTTAAAGTGATATCTTCTTTTACCTCTACAAGCACCCATACTAAACTGCAGATAAAAACTGCACGAAAGAATTGTTTTTAAATTTGCACCCGTTTGAGTGTGGGAGGGGGAACCGTAATTCAGTTTTCCAAGGAACGCCCGAGTGTTTGAGACGTGTTATTTTTTATGTATGATGCAATGAGGACGTCGAGTGGTCGGATGATTACAGAGAGTTGTAGGCCTATACGATTGTGATTGAAAGTGGTAACCTTATGTAAAGCCAATTATCTTGATATTTGCAGATTTGTGTGATTGTCTCCTCAGTATGGTAACAGAACGGAATCCCTCGGCAAAATCAGTATTATGTATTTATTTGCTTGATCGTTCGTTTAATTTATTTGTGTGACTGTTTTTTCAAACGACCTAAAAGTCTTGATACTAAAAGCAATTTTGAGGTGCGCTTGTCGCGCAAACTTACAGTATCAGTGCATCAGAACAATGGGAGCATAACTGGATGCCGTTACTTTTTGCCAGTAGTAGTAGTTTCCGTCCGTCACTTGCGGGACGTACACATTTTGGGTGTAGAAAGTCAAATATTAACTTTCCAGACTTCCTGTTTTTATTTCATTTGGAGTTTTTGATTCCTAACTGCGTGGGAGATTTCTCTTGTTTGTGGAGGTCAAAGGTTGGGGTCACGAAAGGGCAAAACCTTGTAGACATGACATTTTTATGTGGATATTGAACTGTGGAGGGATCTCATACTCAGTTTGTGAATTGCTCATATTTAGCATGTTGATGGTCTTTTTAGGTAGTTGCTCCCTATTGTTTTAAGTGAGGGTGAAAGGTCATTTTGGGTCACATGATCTCAAAAGGTTTTGACCTTACTAGTATACCTCAATATTTGTGAGGGATCTTATGCTTGTCATGTGGGCATCCGTGTTCATTATTACAATATATCATATGGCAAGGAATCACTAAGCTTTTTGGCTTTCTAGTTGTTTTAAGGCTAAGAGCATGACGTCATTCAGGCCTAATGAGCTTTATGATGTCGACATAGGCATTCTCACAGGCATTCTGTATTTGTATGTGTGAAAAGAAGTTATTTTCACTTGATATCGTGTACGTCTATCAGGTATGTATGAACTCACGGTGGTGTTCGTGCACTGATATTGGGGACAGAATATACGGCAGTAACAGCGTTATCGATGTGCTTTTGTACTCTGCCCCACACTCGTTTTTTTGCAAACGTTGGCGTCTTCCAAGGCACAAATTTCATTGTAGACGTTAGTATACATATAAGTAAAATACGTGTGTACGTACATACAAAGAGAGCCCAATTGCTTCTAAGCCTGGCTAAAGACCAAAGACTACTTGCGCAGAAATTTGTAATTTACCTAACAATAATCAAATAGACCTACCTTAAAACTTACTTTTGGATAAGGAATTTGAAATACTTCTTGGTCCAACTACAGATTTCAGTGTTGTTTTGATTTTGAATTGTTGACACATTGTTTTCCTCCCGTAGATTTTCAGGGAACGAAAGGAAGGTGGAAACTACTTGGGCGGAACAACAACCCCTTGATACTGCTTTCAAGTCGTGTTTATATATGATAACCCCTCGGTAACTTACAGTATTTTTCAATTTCCAGCAGAAAAGCTGGACGGGACGGTCACATACTTCTCATAACTAGAGGATTTCAGTACTTTGTTTGATTCCACTTCAGTCGCTAATCCCTCGTTGAATAACGATCATACACTCGGCACTATAGTTCTCTTCTACTCTATACTTAAAGGGAAATATTGTTTTGCTAGAAAAATTCATCCTTTTAAAACTAATATATTGACAAAGGTTGAAAGATTATCAAAAATAAGGCATTATGGTAGCATTCCTTCCGAGAAATAAGTTTCCCACAGATAGAAAGTCGGTTGTTGGTTGCTCAAGAATAATTTGTTCACCCAAACTTTCAACATTTCAAATGATGCAAAGTCCATGGCACTACTTACGCATAGTATTTGAAGAGATGTAGCTATTGTTGGGGTTTGTGAATAAGACTGAATTGTTGGATAGTGTCTGAACCATTTTCTTTGTACTCTTTGTGGAGCATTTTAAACACAATATTTCCCTTTAAAAAGGACACGAAGTCTAGAATCTCAAAAGGATATATTTTAGACGTTGCAAAAATCAGTTTTATTAATCCAACTCCTATTGGCATCGCTTGTTCTATTGCTGAGATATGAAATGTTGAAATTTATTCACTTGAAACAAAATAGTCCATTGCGAAATAATCTATGAATTTCGCCTTGCACAACCCACATTTCCTACTTTGTTTCCCTTTGAAATAAATAAAAAGTTCACATTGTTTTTTGAATAGTATGTCGAACGGAGAGGGCTTAAGTTAAAACATCACCCTATACACGAATCCGGACAGCAAATGATGGTCTGACTTTAGTCGGCCATAACTGGGGTCATTCACCTTTAAATCTTTCGATTTCCTTGCTTACCTCTATTATGGATGGTTGTACACTAATTTGTATCTTGAATTCTCCAATTTCACTAAATATGAGGGTTTGAAATTCTTGTAAACAATACATAAAGACGATTTAAGGCTGATGGACCCCACTAATGGCGGCCTACAGTCACTAAAACAAGCGCTAATCGGATTCGTCTATAACAGAAAGATTGCTATCACATGATGGTACAAGGTGCAGTCATCTTTACCAAAAAAAAAAAAAAAAAAATACAAAAACTGGAATTTGAGAAGTACAACAATGCCGTAACAAATTATTGGGCAATGCTCGATTTTAAAATAAACGTCAAACTTTTACATTTTATGTCTCTGTTCACGAATGTCCTAAGTAGATGGGATATGGTTTGTTGAGTAATCATAAACATGTATTTGAAATTTAGGTATAGACCTTGTGCATATGATGTCAGAAAGTGGTAAGTACAGTACACCCTCCTTTGGGGACAAAGCAAACAGAAATCGACAAATGCAGAGAGCTGATTTGTCCATGGAAGTACTACCTCGGAGGTAGTACTTCCATGATTTGTCATCCAGTAGAACACGCGCATAGTCTGCCAAAGGACAACGCCAGTGTCTCGTCAAAGCACAAGGACTCTATACTTTAAGGTGTAAGAGTCAAACTAAGTGATATCTCGACTAAGTCTACTTTGCATATTTTTAACAATCAGATCCTTACAAAACTGAGCACTAAAGCTCAAGTTCTAAAGAATGAAAAGTGAATTATTTCCTTTCCCTTCTTTTAATCTCCAAAAATTCTGTGAAACAATGAGTTTCAAATTGATCTAAAACCTAATAAGTACAGTGTGAGCACCCTATAAAATTGTTCAACGGTTCCAAAGGTAATGGGGTCGTCCAAATAGTTCTTTAGTAGCGGTAAAACGGTTTTAATGGAGGTGTTTAACGGGTACTGTTGTAGGTCATGGCACTGCCTCCGAGGCATAACAAGTCTAAAAAGACATCCCCTAACAGTGGCTGAAGATCGAGTTGATGGCGGCAAGTTTTGTTCAACTACATGTAAAGTAGGTCAGGAACATGTTCTGTATTAAAATTTGTTAAAGTATGAGATATTGCCGCTTCCAACAATATGGTTTTGATAAATAGAAAAAGAAGTGGGTGGTGGAGGTGCCTGCAAGTGTGACTATAAACCCGCAAATTAATTTGCCGATGTGTCTACCTTTATGTACGGTAGGGAAGCAAAGGCTTAAAGGTAGCGCGGTATGCCAGGAAAAAGTCCTGTTAAGGAGAAAGCTTTCATGAGGGAAAATCATTTGGAATTATGTCAACATCTCTTGCGGTTCTCAAAGTATACAGTATCTCTCCAACGTTTGAATATTTCTGAAGCAACTTGTTGGAATGCTTAAAATGCTAAATTAATGAGATGAGGTATATTGCGCAATGATGATATTTCTTTTGTTTACTCTATATTTATTATGTCACAACTAAACAGATGGTTTAGAAGTTGAGTAATCGGTATTAATGGTTTTCAAGAACACAATTTAGACTTTCAAAATAAAAATCTTAAGACATAATTATCTTACAATTGTCCTTGAAATGAGAAGTGCAAAATCAAAGGATAACATAAACCACCTATGGCATGTCCCTCCAAAGACGTCACAAGATTTGTTTATTTAATTCAAAAATTTCTCCATGTGCAGCTAAGGTGGTTCATTCCTGAAGTCCCTGACCAAATCTTTGTGAGGATATGTTCATTACAAGGTACTTACATGTGACCAGTACATTTTCCCTTGCCTGCAAGCCTTTTCTTGTGAAACTGATGCCCATCAAAGAAAAGAACGAATTTAGACTGTCGAAAATTAAGTCTGGGTAACGAGTGCTATCTATTATGGGTTAGGTTAGGTTAGGTTAGGTTAGGTAAGGTCAGGTTAGGTAAGGTTAGGTTAGGTTAAAGGTTATAGGTTGGGTTGGGTTGGGTTGGGTTAGGTTATGCTAGGTTAGGTAAGGTTAGTTTAGGTTAGGTCAGGTCAGGTCAGGTCAGGTTAGGTATTACTTTAAGACACAGGTTCCAACCTATTGTTTTAAGTCAAGTCGGCTATGGTTTTTTTTAGTCGTGACACACTGGTCAACTGGTAAGTACGTGGCCACAGTAGAAGCTCTTTTATGCTGTACTGGCAGATACTGCATAAACCAGTGGTTAGAGCACCCGACTTGCAGTCGAGGGGTCGGGTGTTTAAGTCCTGGCCGGGTCACACTGAAGATTTAAAAATGGAACCTACTGCCATTGTGCTTGGTGTTCAGCACAAGCAATGGAGTAGGAAAACCAGGCTAGTGAACCACAACTGGAAAAAAGGCTGTGGTCGTCTCGACTTGAACCAATTGTTTAGAACCTGAACTTGGCTGTAAAACTCCATCTACAGTAACTAATTTATACTGTACTTGCACTGGATGCTTCAAATCGATCTCTGTAATCAAATAATCAATTCGAACAGTCAGTATATATCTGTTACACTACAATACTAGCATTACATTGCAATGTTAATTATCCATCTCTAGGCATCGTTTTGTTATCCAGTGCCGTCGGAAGGTATTTTCGATTGGGGGGGGGGGGCTGACTCGGGCTGACTATCTAAGCGGAGCGCCACCATCAGTTGGCGCGGAGCGTACAGAAAATTTTGAAAAATCGCAACCCCTCAGACAGCCTGAAATGACATTTCCCGGGCTTGTTAATAGTATCTAAGCAGTCGTTATTTTGACCTTTCGTTGTAATAAAATGTTCACTTCAAATAAAAAAAAAACTATACATGGCAAAATTATTGGTGGGGGGGGGGGGGTCCAGCCCCCAGCCCCCCCCCCCCGCTTCCTACGGCCCTGCTATCATTTTCTTAGTACACACCTTACATCACTTATAATGGTTCCCTTCAACACAACGTGTTGGATTTATGTGATACGCTTTTGAGCTGATAGACTCATCCATATTTACAAATGTGGCACCACGACTGCCTGTTAACAGAGTTAATAAAGTGCGTTTTCCTTTTCTTCACAATGAAATGTTGATTCTAATTCGTTTACATTCTGCGTGCAATCACGAGATCGTTGCACACTTAAAAGTTATCATGCGCCCATAAATTTCCAACCAGGGACGTTACCGTGAGTAGTCTAATACTGATAGAAGTATTCAATTTTCACATTCTAATTTTGAATGAAGGGCAGGTCTTGACTGTTCCAATAGAAGGATCCCGAAAGTTAAGTGATTGTCTGATTTTTGTCGGATATAAATGGAATCCATAACCCTAATTTTAATTTTCTTGCTTATCTGTATCATGGGTGGTTTTACAATGAATTGCATCTTGATTTTCTCAATTTCACTGAATATGAGGGTTTGAAATTCATGTAGAAAAAAGAAGACGATTTAAGGCTGACGGACCCCACTGATGGCTGCCTACAAGCGCTGATTGCGGATTCGTCTTTGGGCATTTATCAGTTCTGTTTACTATACATTAAGAATTCCTAGTCCTCTCCAGGCACCCAGGAAGCAGTCTGTAATCTAGGCCCTCTATTATTGGACACTACAGCTGTTTGATAATTTCAAAGGTTTTTAAGCCTATTCTACAGCATTTGATGTAGTCACGTAGGAACGTGCAGCTGTTCATTCCTTTGACAGGTGCAGTTATGAAATTGTGCCAATCGTTTTACATATAGCAGCGCCGTTTGATACAATACAACATAGTCATTCAAAAATGTAAATGTCGAATCTATATGGTCGACGGTAGTAAACCTGAGTACTGTTTTCGTAATAATTTATGGATGTATACTTAGAATAAAGTATTATACTTAAAATTAAGTATAAATTGCGAAACCTGTGTGTACTGTATCATATAGTAGTGATATGCCAATTTTCTGTCCACCGTTGTAAAACAGAAGGCTAGCCAAACCGAAGATTCTGTTTTAAACACGACATCTTCGAGTTACAATTAAGGTTAAGGATTCTAGTTAAATACAGAACAGATATGACTTACACAGGAATAACAGGAATATGCTTTAGATTATCACTTCGATGAGGATTATGGTTTAGATTAAGTTTGAGTTGGATTATGGTTTTGGTTAGGATTAGGGTAATTTGGGATATGAAAGGAAATTTTGATCCTGGCAGAAGTCGATGTATTTTTAGCTCCCTTTTGAGTGTTCAGTAAAGTAGAATTCTCTTTTTTAAATGCATAAAAAGGAAGTTCATAGCAAAATCCTAATTGCTCGCTGTTTGTAGTTTCGCAGGTCTAAGCAGGAGCTCCCTGTTCTAACGAAAGTGGTTTAGTAGGTTAGAGTATATGATCAGATACCCCACATGGAGCCTTCTGAATCATATGATGGGGTTAGCGACAAAGCTTCAGTGGCAAACGCTGTAGCTTAACTTGTGTTCAAACACCCCATTTCTTCGAATTAGCACTTGTGAATGTCTTTTGATGTCCAAGACTATTGACTAAGTCTTGTGCCTTTATACTCTATGTTTCGGGGGAAAACGTGAAATGCTAGATGCCTGCACTGGTTACAGTGGTAGTTGGTAGACTAAGTCTGCTGCTCGGATCTTGTGAGACTAAACAAGTGCTGTCGGTGTTTTTGCTCTTTGCCTTCAGGATTAAATAAATCAAATCAAGCTTCTCTTTTGTCATGAATGAGTTCACTTTCTATAAGACGCTCAGGCAATGTAAGATAATAATAAGTCAACAAATAGTTAATGTAGGGCCCATGGCGAACGCACAATGAATATCTCCAGGGATTCCTTTATATATATTTTAATGCGAGCCAACATTATTTGTAATAAACAACCTTCATTCTTTTGGCTGCCTGATAACACATGCAGTGTTGCTGTCATTTGTCAGCTTAGAACAAAGACAAGGGATGACATGTGATGCGAAATTATTATGTAAAAGTAATATCAAGGTCTGAATCGGCTTTTCAAGCGGGGATTTTGAAAGATTAAACTTTCACGCAGGAAATGAAAATGATAAGACAAACAAATTACTTTAACTTAGAACACTTTTTATTAGATCAAGAGCGATGGCAAATTGACATGCGTCTGACAGGAATGTGAAGTACCTGAACAAACGGTTGGTGAAGTCTCCTAAAATGAACAGAGCATTGTCACGTGAAAATAATTATTTGTCAAGTTTGTCTTATACACACTCCAGTCTGATCTCATTAAACAGTCGTGTCTTAGACGTAAAATTTCGCATACGTTATAACATGTGCATCCAACAATAACACGTCAACGCTAATGTAATGAGTTAAATGCCACTTAACACTTTAGTAAATCGTAAAATACTTCGTGTACAGTCGTAGAATATGGTATGTTAATGATGGCTTCCCTCTTTACAACATTCTATTCGAAGAATTTAAAAGCCTAATCCTCTCACCAAACTACAATTTTTGTAGTAGTCCAAAAAATTATAAACTGACACAGCTCTTTGATTGACACCAAGCTTAAATTTAGAGCTAGTACCCAAGCTTATATTATACAATATGTACCAAGGCTGTTTTGACTACACATTGGGTTTTGAATACTCACTCGAAGCTGTAAACGGAGATTGTGTCTGGATGAAGATGGATTTTATACAGCGGGAAGCAACTATGTGAACATTTAGTAGCAGTTTGTCATGGGATGGAATAGTTGGCCAGTTAGCTCACAGTACGTGTTGAATGAAAAAAGAATCGTGGAATTGCGAAAACTCACATAGGCTAATAACAGGTGTATGTCATTACAACAAGGCGCGTGCCTTTTGACAACGGTAGTAAACAAACCTGTCACATGACGGTAAGCAAAACTGTTTAGTTGACATATCTTCTGTGTGGTAGTATTAACAACGACTAGCAAGCATATGGTATGTAGACTTCTGTTATTATGATAATTCCCCTAGTGATGATTACCCATCAATTTCCATCACCTTACGGTACATTGTAAAAACACAATGGATCATTAAGTAGGCTAGCTGGTTCAGCTCTGACATTTTCCAAAAGAAAAACTTTCTCAAGTTCATTCTTTGTCGGTTTAAAGTGAAAGCGCGTTAAATACAATGAAAGCACCAAGTACCGTTTACCATGAATTCTCCATTGAGCACATCTCAATTAATTTCCCCAAAGAAAAATTTACAGGCAATTTTTTAGAAAAGTCCAAGTTTGTAACTTATTAATTAATGTTGCTTCCTTAACTTTGACTAAGACGACAATGCAAAAAACGAGTTAAAGGTCCTAGATATTTTGCTCTATGTCCCGTTATAGTTGTTCATGGACGGTTGGATAAGCTTCGCTGATGAAGATAATAAAAATAACTGAAAGGTACGGTAATGTGGAAACGATGCATAATCAGCTGGTTATACTCACTATTAAAAAACGAAAGACATTCTCCTTTAAACATTGCATCTGATACGGGGTAAAAACATTTACAACTGGGCAGCTCTCTCATTGACATCAACTTTAAAAAATGCAGAGTGGTCTACACAGTGTTATCCTAGGATATTTCTTGTAGGCTATGCTCACCAGCAATTACATAGGAAATGTGGGCTAAACGTTGATGGGTAAGGAGAATTGGAAACTGTCAAAGTGTTTATACTTGAACTCGTAAGGTTCCCTGATTCAAAATTAACTTAGCATTATTTAAACATATTAAACAGTTTCCAAGATATCGTCTCTCAAATTTTGATTATTTCTGAGATATTTCTCGTTTGCCATGCAACAACCGTGATATAAAGAGGTGCATCAAATATGGATGGGTATGAATATTTGAATCTGTTAACCTTTTTAATTTTAGTGATCAATTTTTTGGGCTTCTGATTAAATGGTTATCCCTTAAACAAAAAACACTTGGTATTACGACTGCCCTTGAAATAAAGGTGAAAACAAAGGATAACATAAACACATCTTATGGGATCCCCCTTCTTCCTTCAAAAAGTTTCATTGGCAGCTCAAATTAATTTACAGTATGAGTGCAAAATCATAAATGTTCTTGAAAAATGAACACTTTCGATGGGACGTATGTTGAACAATTTTAATTTTTTATATCTTATAGATAGATGTAACGTTATGCAAAGTTTGGACATTTGGACAACGTTTGGACATTGAAATCCACAAGTAAATCCTCTGGAATGCAATATGCATTCCTTATTTTCAATGAGCACATTTCCCATGTTCTTTGAGTGTATTTCAGTGATAGCGTATTCTGAGATCCGTTAAGTTGTATCTCAAGCGAGTTATATTAGTACTCGTTCTAATATGTGGTAGACGTAGTGTCCATAACCTTTGATATACTTAAACGTCCATAATAGTAGTAGTAATTGCGATTTCTACTTGTATCTTGAACTTCTTACCCTGTCGCACAGTCCCGACAGTAGAACGGCAAATTCGAGAGCCAACCCTCTTGGGACCAAGTGGAAATGCTTCCCACGGGCAGTCGGGAAAGAATTTTACACGTAATTTTTCAAATTGCCACATTCACTACATCTTTAGTACTAAATGGACCTATTTTTAACATAGAAACCTTCATTAGTCAAATCTTTTCCTTTTATCATTTCGTTGCTTTCAGCGTCGGACTCTTTCACTACTGAGGTTTGCAGGTCACGACGGACTAAAAGTGAGCGGTATTTAATTTCCATATCGAATGATACTGTTGACTACTAAAAGTTACGCACACATCTCTGCCTGCCCTTGCACGGCAATACACGTGATATGTGGTCTCGCACTAATAGGCCTATTTACCCTTTAAAAAATATTGAGGCTTATGCAAATTTGTATTCTTACACACATAACAGAGAAGTCTTCACAAACTAGGACGCACCTTGAATTAAGACCCTTCTGTTTTGAAAACAATAATCAGTACCAGTACTTTTCACGTTTTATACATGCAATTATAGTCTGTTGTCAAACTCGTCCCTTGTCCCAATGTCAACACTTAGAGATTCCATTATTACTTAATTAATTGATTTATTAGATTTACACATTGCATATGATATATAACTTTTCATGAATTACTCGTAAACTTCGAAAGTTTTTTAATTCAAAATGAGAACTTCTGTAACCTCATTTATATTATAGACGGGTCAATTAAAGCTCAAAATGGCCAGTACGCTAAAAAATTGCAAAATAAGGTTTCCCGCGGTTTCCTGTTTTTTTTTAGGTGTACTTAATGACAGAATAAGAAAAATCTATCAAACTTTGACCTCCGGGGAAAGGGTAAAATATGTCAAATTCAAAATGGTTGCCTAATAGCACTATGTTAACTTGAGTCGGTCGCTTAATAAATGCCGCATATTGAGGTATTAGGTATATAAAAAAATGGCCGTCTCAAGGTACCGACCTACTCAAGATACACTACGGTACACAATTATAATTGCATTACAAGACTGCCGCAGAATATTAAACCAGGTGTTCAGTAAGGTGTGATGGATAGGCTAGAGCAGTTGCGAAGCGTCCACGTGGTCGGGGGTGCACACCCCCCCCCCCCCCCCACGGACCAAAATTGCCTGTGGACACCCTTTCGTTGATTTTTAAAATAGCCTACTGTTTCAATGCGCTCCGCCTGCAGGACATTTTCATTCCCTCTAACCAAATAACCTATCTCCACCACTGGGTACGGGTTAGTTTAAGAGTTTAAGGGTAATTCACAGATTAGGGATAGGGCCAGGGTGAGGGATTAGGGGTAAATCAGGGACGAGGTTACTTTTGCCTAATACTTATCTTGAGACCTAGTCCCATTGTGACGTCACTAGAATTTCAATGATTGGGAGAGGGAGTACTAGAGGGGAAGGAAATGTTGGGAGGAAAAAAATCTTCACACACAGAGCGAATTGAGCGCAAATCGTGCCCTCCTGCTGGTGTGGCCAAGGGACAAACCCCTGATGGGGTCAATGGGCAACAAAACCTAAAGCCCTGAGGTTTCATCATATCCCTTTGTAAAAATTAAGTCTCATGAGAAGTGTACTATGTATTTTTTCAAGTTGACCAAACTTCCAACAGACCTAACTTGGTGAAGAGGGAAAAGATGAAAGGGCAAACACCCCCTCATACCCCCTTTCATAACTTATTGAAATTGTGCCACAAAATTTGGGTAAAATCGTTGTTTGAGATGGAATTTTTACCTGCTACATATCTTAAACAGCAGTCAGTGAAAGGACCAGCAGTCGATCATCATTGGTCAGCGTGAGACCAGTGTTAGCAAACTTGTGCCCCCTTTTTATATTGCACCCAATCGTTGAGGCTTGCATGTTTGGGGGAGAGACTCATATCGACATTTGTGATTTCCGGCAAAAGATTTATAAGTGTTTTAATTTGAAGGGTATCAACTTTCGAGGGTTGTTCTTATGACAGAACATGATTTATTCCAAAAAAATGTCAAAATCTTTTGTTTGACACATCAGGTCTTTATTGACCTAAACCAATTTCGTTAAACGTCTGTTGTGATGGATTTTACAGACAGGGTTGTGTCCGATCTTCTTCATGGAGTACGGAAGACAAACGAATACCCTGCATATGGCTGTCCAATGTACCTTGTTTCGTTATAATAATCAACCCTCAAAAATATTCACAGCCAGCAAGTTAGATGCCGTGAAATCTTTTACATGAAATCATGAACGATCATTTGAGCCTTTCTCTTAAGACTGTGTTAATTCCACTGACTGAATACAACAACACATGGCGGCACCGTCTATGCTTTTCACATTCTAAGGGTAGCGAATCGTTGTAAAAATAATGTAAGAAAAAACAGGATAAACCCACTTTGCACTAGGAAGATTTATCAGTATCTGTCTCTGGCAAATTGCATTTTTTTGTTGTTGTTCAGTATTGTTAAAAACGTTCCTCTGGAAAATCATTAGTAAAAAATTTGCAACATTTACTTCTCAACTTTACTTGAATAAATACTTCATTTGATATTTTACAAAATGACAAAAACCGTCATCTTAGATCAAGGAAAATAAACAATACCTTAACAATGTCACGCTCAATACAGTTGATTTGTCACATTACATTACATAGAAATAGTGAAAATGGACCTTTAGTTCATCATTCCAGTACTATGTGGAGCCAGTTATATGACATTTTATCATTTTCAAAATGGCGGCTGGCAGACAGCAGCCATCTTGAATGTAAGGAAAGAAATGGCACTAAAGCTACTGTATGTCAAGTTCATGTCAATTGATTTTCTTATTAGAAACAGTCAACAGGGACATTTATTGTCACTCCAGGATATGTGGTGCCATTTATAGGAGAGACGTTTTATCAATTTTTAAAATGGCGGCTGGCGGCAATTTTGAAACCGTTTCCCTCATCTGACTTTAACAGATATTTTCCTGTTAATCACTACATTCAAAATTTTGAGGTCGAAACGGTATTGACCCGTTTACTATTACATCCATCGTTCATTAAATATTACATTTTTTTCAATAACATATTTCTTACCGTTCTTGTCCATTTAAAATCTATACAGAATTCATTGAACCCCCAAAACCTCACTGATCGTTGGGCGTTGCTTTAGGTACATTAAAAATATTCTCTTTAGATGTTAATTAGTAGCTGATGATTTGTTGATAAAAGAGTTTTGCTTTATGTAGATTAACATAAGTTTCCTTGATTGCATTCACCCTCGAGGTCACACACATTGAGATATTTCATCTATACCATTCGATACAATTCATCCCGTAGGTAAAACATCGGGGCGATGCGCACTGTTTAACAAGAAATTTCCTTACTGGCTAACGATAGTCTAATCCCTAACCTAATCCCTAACCCTTACAAAGAACACAATCGATACAATACAATGGCAACGACCAATCAAGAAACACCTTGTTAAACAGTGCGCATCTACCCAAAACATCACAGTCATCTGGAATAGACTCTCCTATATAAGTAATGTAAGATGGATTTCGTTAAATATTTTTGTAAGAGCAGTCTAACGATATCAATAGTGTAAGTCTCACCACGTGCCAGGGATTGCGAGGTCCATGGGTTGAATTTAAACTTACTTCTAGAAGAAGTACCGGTACTATTGGAGATCAAATTTATTACGATGGATTATAAAAAGGATGTGGACATGCCGTGGAAGATAAATGATGGAGAGGAATATAACTTAATTCAACAAGGCAAAACCTCCTGGATAATTCGCAGCTGACAGCCCCAACCTATTCGAAAAGTTTTACCTGACATCTGCCCTACAACAGTAACTCAAAACACGGTAACAGCCCGCGAGACCAAAAGTTCACGAGACCGACAAAGTAGGGTCCGCGAGACCGAAAATGAGGAACGGTTCGCGAGACCGACATAAACCAGCTAACTTGTATTCATTTCAGGCTTTCGGGCCTATTCTCATTTTCGGTCATTTTCGGTCTGGCGAACCTCTACTCTCTTTCGGTCTCCCGAACCCTTCTACATATTCGTTCTCGAAAACCTTTTCTAACTTTCAGTCTAGCGGACCCTTTCTTATTTAAATTTTTGATCTCGTTTACCTTCCGTTACGTGGGATGCCTCCTCATAAGACAGCATCCTCAACTTTGGGGTTTCCATGTGTTGAAATTGTTCGAGGAAACTTGTCCACTGTCAAGATTGGACCGGTATGATTTGTCCAAGCTGAGTTGTCTAAGTGAAGTCTTACCGTACTGTCCGAGGAAATCAAGCGGGCAACATGGCTCTTCCATAGCTTTAGGATAGGAGTAAATTCTGCCTCCTAAATTGAACCTTTATTCAATCACCCTTTCTAGACATAAAACGGGAAGTAAGCGCCGATACTTGAGAAGCCCTAACAGCACCATGCTAAATTGTGCAGTCGATGTTTCGTAAAAAATTTACAATGAATGCAAAAGAAATGTGAGATGCTTCCATTAAAAGTGAAATGTGTTTAAACAATTATTATGAATAAATGTTCCTTCCGTTTTAGAATACTATACAATAAGACCGTCTATGTGACGGACTGACGTGGAATGAATTACGCCAGATGGATGTGAAAGCTAAAAGAAACATACTGACATAAGGCTGGGGAAATGTTCATTAATGTCATTCTGCAGTTGTTACCATAGCTACAAAAAATCATCTCGACTCTTTAAGGTGAATCTTGATCTCAAGCCGTAGATGTTTTCCAATTTTCTGTACAGTATGTTGCCGCGATTCAGTCTGTAGGCCTTTATTCCATCAGCTTGGCAATCAGCTGTCTTTTTGAGACTGACCGTAATAGAAATGTAACAAAGCAGTGGCCATTGACGACGGTAACTTGTTGACATCAGTGAATAGAATGTTTCTAAAATCACTTAAAAGCAAGCAACTCGCAAGCACCGAGAAGCAATCACGCTGGAATGCTTACAACTCGACTTCCCATTGACAACGAGCTGTCACGCTAATGTTTAAGAGCGTTTTACGGTAGCTCACTCGCATTTATTTTGAGAAAGACATGCTGTTTGGCGCTAACAATGATATGCAGGACAAGGGTCAATGTGGGTGGAGTGGACATATCGTGCAATCGAAAGATTGGGAGGGAGTTTGCAAGTTTTCTCTCTCTAACAGTTTGGTGAATCAAACTACCACCAGATTTCGAATGCCAATTGTCTTGAAACAGCTACCAGCATATGCAATTTCACCAAGGTTGCAACATACGTGGTAGGATATGCAAATTGCGTTTTGACAACAGTGTTTGATAAACCATTTACTACAACGCCGTTTGAAAGACAAGCCAAACTAAGGCTAATTCAGGATGTCGTTCGGTGCATTCTTCCGCAGTCGCAGCCGTTAGCCTAGGAGGAGAATAGTTGATCACGTGTGTACTTGCAACAACGTTTTATTTGTTGATGCTTTTTTCGATCCACCAGAGAGTAGACTATAACGTTGTTGAAATTGACGCCAAAACGCAAATAAGTCTCTCAAAATCTTATCAACTAGAGCCTGACGTTTCCTTCATGTAAGTTTCCGTAAATAAACGCCTTGCACCATTGGTAAAGACCAAATAAACTGCTAGATCTATCGCTTCGCTGAGTCATATTCAAACAGACCCGAAAGACAAAATGCTCACAGTTGCACTCCAAGTTAAAGAATTAGAAGTAAAACAAAGTTCATTGCACTGAAATTTTAGTGTCCTTATAGCTAAGGGGAATACGGAAAACCCTCCCTAACGTATTCAAATAGATGACTTCGCCAGAAACGATAATTGGTATTAAATTTCCACTGTGTCATTTTGAATTTGTTGTCTTAACTCAAGTGCCGTATGTCCTTCTCAAGCAAGGGTCAAGTGTATAAGGGACCTTTAATAGTCATGCTAAATATTGTCCGGAGAAATATTTACATCCCAACTAATTCCCCATTGCCACATTATTTCCTTGGGAATTAATGCAGCATTTATAATGTAAATAAAAACTCCTCAATCTCTTAAAAATTTGACATTCATGGTTAAACTTTATAAGGTGTTTTTCTTTAGTGAATAAAAGTAATAGAAACGTTTCCCTTTTCCATATCAAATGCTTACGAATTCACTGTGCAATATCAAAGTTTTACACTTGATTGCTAAATACGTTGTCAAATTTTTGTGTACTACGAGAGACACACAACATGAGTCATCGCATGCAGCGAACAAATCTCTGAACTGTATAGTTACTGTAGGTTAACAACATGTTCATAGACATGCACGTTCCATGATTCGTAATGGTGTACCAACGCTACCGTAATTAGCTTCATGTTCCATCCATCTCACCCCGATAGAATCGCATTGTGTAATTATCACTTTGAAGGAAAAGCTTAGCGGTAAGAGTGCCTGACAGATCGAGCGGTTTGTTAATGGCTCCTTCCGCTTGGTTGCTCTCTCAATCCCAGGTGATACGCAAAACATCGGTAGATTATTTGTCAGGCTTTGGGGTGTTTTTCTTTGTATCTTAACAGACAACTCGAGTGTTCATTCAACCACATTTGGTGGAAAGGTTATAGCCTTATACCGGACGGTCTTAACGGGACAATGAAATGGGTGGTCTTTAATAGTTTATGTGACAGACTTTAATCACATCCATAGCTATCTTTTACTAAGCTCCCCAATTTAGGCGATCTATTCGAATTGCCTTTGAAATTGTTGACGGTAGCACCTTGATGTAGTGTGATCAGAATTTGATGGGTCCGTGAATGTTGACGTTTCTGACAATAGATAAGGCTGATCAAGGATCTCTTTGGCTCCATGAAGCTTTTCCAATTATCGCTAACCTGAAATTGATTCGGAATAAGCTGTAATTACGTCGGAATTAAAGCTTGAGGACTGCCTTTAAATTTTTCCATCACTCGCGGTTTTCCTTACGCAGCGACGGACACTAGTTGGAGACTCCCTTAGTGTATATCTGTGAAGCAATGTTTATCCCTTGAAATAAATGTAAAAGAAAATAACTTTCATCGCAGTCACTGAGCTCTTCAAAGTAACATTTGTTGTATTGCATTGTGTCTTGTATTGTGTATTGCGTTAAGCGCCAGCCAAGTGTGTGTTTTTCGCTTTAGAAGAAAGAGCAGGATGCAAGGGAGGAGTGTATTAACAGTTAGTTAGTTGGTTAGTTGGATAGTTGGTTAGTTAGTTAGTTAGTTAGTTAGTTAGTTAGTTAGTTAGAGTTTTACGGCCCAGTTTCCAACTCATTGGTTCAAGTCGAGCCGATCACGGCCCTTTTTCCAGTTGTGGCTCACTGGCTTGTTTTCCGTACTCCATTGCTTATGCGGAGCATCACGCACAATGAAAGCAGGTTCCATTTTTAGAGTCTTTGGTTAGACTCGACCTGGGAAGCGAACCTGGACCTTCCGTGTGACAGGCGGATGCTCTTACCGTTAGACCAAACACGTGGTTCTTCAAAGCGTTTAAGAGATTCACAAAACGTCACGGTGAGGGTACATTTCTTTTCACTCGATTTTTTTATTCTCCTAGAGGTTTCGCCCTTATTACTCGCCCCAAGAAAGAAATGACTAGCTGTTGTTTTTAAATGAAAGGTTATTACATCTACTGTAACGGATTAGAATAACACATCCTATATTTTACATCAGCACATATTTTTTACAACTAGAAATATTTGTAACAACACTGCGCATGCTTTCCGGAACAGTCCCATCTCTCTCTATCTCTCTTGAGGAAAAACAATAGGCAAACGGGAAGACAACGGTGCTTTAATTTAGCCTCCAATAATTCCGGGACAGGTTTACATTTCATAGAGGTACATTTCAATCGAGGAACATTTTCTTTTGCTTTCAGATGTTGTTTTTGTTTTCGAAAACTATTTGCTAGAGTTTATATTAAAAGCTTCGAAAGATCATTTTATGTGTATTGTGTTTGTGCCTCTATTTTCTTCCTAACTCAAATGCCATTTTCCCCAGCATCTTTTACTGTGTGTGGGCAGGTGGTAATGTTCTCGAAGGCTGATTTTGTTTATATTTTATGATGCAGTATCCATTACTAAGCGACAATGGCAATTGCAAGCAGGCTTTAATTTGATAGGAATTTGCTGATACGATATCAACTGGTGTGATCTTGACAAGCCGTAACTAAAAACAATGCAACATGTTTAATTAGAGCCAGAGCCGTGGTACACATTCGTCTGTCATAAATAATGATAAAAACATCCGCGATAAAAAACACGTGGCGCTAGCCGCAAGTAAGTGGTATCCAGGAATACTAGTGGCGATATTTTACGACTACGCAATCTCTCCAGACCGTTATAAACATCATTTCTACCTTCGATGATTGTTCCATGTTGTTCTCACAACAACCTACCTTTTTCAAATGAAAGTTATCTTTGAAAAAAAAAACGATCTAAAAATCGGCAGAATTTTCTGATGACGTCACTTGGCACTGGGTCATAATGATCTGTTTTAGTACAAAACCGATAACCTATAGCATCCTCACGAAATCTCAACGTGCTTTTGAATTTCACATTTAGTTTCATACACCACTGGCAAAAGGGAAAGAAACGTTATGCCAACAGGGGTACAATTCCACGTAAACCCGTCTGTGCTCTTTTTAACCACACCTCCTTTGCACTATATTGCTGAGAAAATGACAAAACGTTTTTAACCTAAAGTTTTCAACAATATCATCAATGCGGAGACCCATACGGTTTCACATGCAGAACTGACACGATGAAAGGCTTGTGGGTAAATGGCTTGAAGTCGAACCCCCAGAAACATAACTCTACTGTTATAAATGACAGTATGAGAACACCCTTCTCAACACAAAAACGAGCGTAGTGCATTGGCACACTACCTATTTCCTTGTAAAAATAATGCAATTGATTTTCTCTCAGTGGTAAAGTGCGGTTCGACAGGTCTCTTCCGGCTCCATTTTGCCCCTTTTCCAAACTAGTCATTACTTGAGGTTATTTTAAATCTGCATAACAGATATAGGCCTACTAGAAAAAAAATCGTAACGTCGTTCCTCATTTCTGTCGATGGTTTGACCTTCGCCTTCACAAAATATTTATAACCCCTCTTTTTACTTTGTAAAATGAAAACTGGTATTTTGTAAATATGTGGACCACAGCCTATCGATTAATCCAAGAATATCCTTGAAAAAATGACAACGTCCAGTCCGTTACTTGATCAAAAATTAAGTTACGTTCCGTCTCACGACATGCCCTAACCATGGAAGTCCTTCTTCGGACGTATCAACGTTCCATGGGCAGCAAGAGATCACTCTAATTTACGAGGCGTTTCGTAGAATCATTATTTGTGGAAATTGTTTGGTAGTGATCTTTCTAATAACACAAGCAAGGGCAAACCCATCTGACACATTTGCATACCTTTATCCCAACTAACCTTCCTATTGCAGCTGTGTTCACAAACCAGTGTAAAACATTGTGCTTTCATTTCGATCAATTTCCGCTAGAATTTTTTGATCGTGCAATATGTGCAACAATTTCTTCTTCAGGAGGATCAGTCGGCCATTTTGAAAAATATTTCATCGAAGTTGTTTGATAGGGATTTGTGGTAGACATGTTACATCTAAAATGTGAAATAATAGCCTGAAATTAAAAAGCGGCAGACAATCTTTTCAATGATGGTCAAAAATTTCCACTGAACAGCTGAAAGAGGAAAGTTGAAGTTAACTTTGTAACCAAAACTGACTTTAAGTTGCTACTTAAATATATTTGCGCAGTTTTGTACAACACAGAGGCTGCATTCGTTTAACTTATCGTTTACAAGATCAAACGAAATATTTGATAGTTCCAAACATTTACTATACTGTACATGGATACATCGCCCCTTATTGAAACAACTTTCACTTCAAGATGACTAAATATTTAAATTGGATCAGTCTCTTCATGTGAATTTTGTCAAGTGAGACTCAAGGGCAAAGACAGAATTCCGTCTTGGTGTATAACCAATCTAATGAAACGAAGTTGTGGAATCGACCGAAGGCAATTAATGGTGACCAGCCAGAAGGATCATAGCGTCATGCGAGGCCAAAACTCTACCTGCATATTGTCAAATTGACCGGAATCCACAGGACACAAACGAAGCGCAAGACCAGGTCGTCGAGAGAGTACTCACGTTTAAAATTTACTTTGACAATATCCTTGAAAATTTCTTTCTGAATGAGTGTTTGAACTAAAACTCTTTAAAGTTTACTTTGACATCGTTGAATTGAATTCATAACTTAGGGAAGCTGTTCTATCAGTTAATAATTACTTGAGTTAACAGTTGCGTTTGAATGAAACAATTTTCTACCTTAGGTTGTCATGCATATTATAAGGCTGCAGGTACGATCAGATTTTCATCAAAGATTAGAGTATAACATGAAAGGATAAGAGTATAACATACAACACGGACAAGCATTACCTTCACAGATTTACCGGACTCACACTATTCCCTAGTTGCTTTCCCTATATACGCCTAGAAATGTAGAACTCGCCAGCACCTTTGATTTACTAATTGACAGGCCTACATACGAACCATGGTGCAAAGTATCGCGAGTCTCAGCAAACAACGTACCAATTCTGCATTTACAAACGGTTCAGCGCCTTGCGTTATTTTCAAATTAAGCCGAATCCTCCAGGGTTGCTATGTAAAGAAATGTCGAACACTCACTAGATTTATGTAAATTAGAGGAGTATATTTTCCTAATTACCTATGGGATCAACTACTGCCATGCCCATAGCATGACCTGAAAATCACAGAAAGTTTGACTTTTTTATTAATATGATTGGGGTCATCTTCGCTTCCGTTGAACTGTTCTTAGCGCTTTGAGATTCAATCGGTAAATCACTCGAGGAGTTTAGAATCGCCCGAGTGTTAGAAATTTATTTTCTTTTAACACGATGAAGGTGTTCAAATGTTTTTAAGCGTCGAATGTAGAAGGGAATGCTGGATTGTTTAACATAACTCTGATCACCCATCTTATCAGGAGTTCGACTTACGCAAGGATGACACTTTTATCTTTGCAAACAATCAAATGGGAGGATGGGTTGCTGTCCTTCATTTATGCGACATGACGTCATTAGATTAACCAGCCCGAAATTTCCATTTGAAAGAAGTCACCGTTCGCTGTATTGAACATCGTGTGGTCATAACAGTCGGCATGAGACGTACTGGTAGTTGTATTTTAATATATCATATGATGTTTTGGTCGGAAGACAAACGCTTCACAAGAGTGTCCAGTGGCTTTCTTCAACCTGTCCGTACCTCACTTTCTGTCACATCTATGGAGAAGCTGGTTGCCATGCAGTGATTGTCGCACGAATTTTGAGGACGGAAGTTACCAGGTTAGTGCTGTGAAGTTGTCCCACATTCTGGAGTTTACCTGTTCCTCCAGGTTTCTTACCATTTGTCTACACATTGGCACGGTGTTATTCCCTTTGGGCAAAACTTCTAATACTTCCTAGGTAATTAGACGCCAGTCATTGATTCTCTGTTGTTATTTTCTTTACTTCTGTTATGATCTCCATGCAAGAAACCAGCTGCTGTCAAATTCGTTACAATCACATTCTAGAGAGAATTCAATAATTGATTTACCTTCCCTGCCACTCAACCGTAAGGCAGATGACAAACCGACGTGATTTGTTCGGCATATATACATTGAACTAATAATAAAACATATAGCCTTTCAGTTGTCTCTACATTGAATCGCCGCTGACAGTTTTCTACACCATATCTCTGTTTGCTTTTGTTATGTGCCTGTATATGCATATAAACAGTATGTTGCTCATGTTGGTGATCAGATTGTTATTCTTTCGTTTTTGAGCATAAATAAAATACAGGGGTTAAAACCTGTCATATGTTGAATAAAAAGAGAAGATTGTAAGTGTTTTTGATATTAGCCTAAGTATCTTAAGTACAGGTATTTATTGCAGGGTGCCATCATGCACAGTTAATTCAAAATCTGGTAATGTTTTTTTTTTTTTTTTTAACTACCGCGTAAGAAGCGGGGCGGAAATGTTACACATAACAAATTGTTAATAATTTTGCATCTGACAGTGTAGAGTAATACAGTATGTCGACTAGCCAATACAACCTGCACATACCCAGGCCCAGTTAGTATTATAAAATAACATTTTAAAGATGTAATCAGAATAATTTGCATAGTCAACTCCGTAAATATTACTGAATGCAGCCATTACTAGTTAAGACTTTATATTTTTAACGTGGAAGTGCACGGACAAGCACCCAAATACAACTATAGACAAACTAACGCCCGACCGCGCAGCAGGATTTTTGATACCCCGTACCTGAGCTCAATTTTTAAACACACAGTGTAGAGTGTAGCAACTTTCTTATTCCTTGTGGAACAAGCCCCTGGAAGTGAGCCCCTGGAAGTGAGCCTGTGCATGATGTACGACGATAGGCTATGGCATAACTTATAAATCAATGAATAAAGTGTATTCGTTGAACAGACATGTTTTTTACTGTTTTAGTGTTGGATAATATACCTTGGCACACTTCATACTATAACTTACAACAATTCAATTAAGTATACCAGTCAGAAAACAGTGTTTATGTGCAATCCACATGACATGGTGCATTTGACACCAAGAGTAACTCAGTGAAACAATTTCTGCGTTGCAGACAGACATTTCACGAAAACAAAGTCTGTAGGTCGAATAAGTTTTTGCTTTCAACCGTAGATGAAATATGTCATCACCCTTAGGTCTTTGTTTGACTTTCTATGACGGTCATGATAAATGGACGACTTCAACACGTTCGAATGTAATGATTAGTAAAGGGCAATCGGTTATATACTGACAAGTGTAGGCGTAGTACTGCTTCAAACACGCACATAGCACAACTGTGCACTTTGTGCACTTCTTACATCACTTACATGCATACTGAATATGCAGGTGATTGTAGCATGCGGCATGCAGTTGGGAGATCTTGAGTTAGACTTCTGGTCTGGTCGTACTGAAAACTCTTAAAACGAAACCTACTGTTACTGTTTTTGGTGTTCAACATAAACGATGGCGAAGGGAAAACAAGCCGGTGATCCACAACTGAGAAAAAGGCGTGACCGGTCTTGCACGACCTAAACCAATGGGGTTAGAAACTGGGCAGTAAATCCTAACTAACGTGACTTATATCCTCACAATACAATTTGATCTCCGATACGCCCTTTTACAGAGGTAAATTTCAGATCGCTTGGAGCCGGGTCATTAAATTAATTTTGAAGGGGTCAGGTTCGGGTCATTTAAATTCAAACCGAATGCGTAAGACTAAAGTAGCGAGGAACTAATATAGGCTTTAATTAAAAAAAAATGAAGTGCCAACTTTCGCCATGATTTTGGAGGCAACACTTATGGCTTCCAAACCTTCATTTATTTGCGTTGAAGAACTTTTCTTTTCTAGGGTACACCTATATACTGCAATCACCATAGTATAGTTAAGATTGTACTTAACTAATTACGAATATTGTCCCAACATTTCGATAAGTGGAGATTTTTTAAATGCTTTACAAGGCAAACTTTCACAACTATAAAATTTAGCGGTCTGTGATCCCCTGTTCGGAAGGTATCGTAGATGATGAGCATATTTTAGATTTTTAGAGGGGCGCACACTAAAGTCTTAGATTTCCTTTCGGGCTGAGCACAAAGCATTCTATTTGCCCAGCTGAAGATGCCTCCCTCTTTTGAAACTGTACATGAGCGACAGGCCTGATTAGCCCATGGACGGACTCTAAGGCTTGAAAGAGGAAAGCAGAGTTTGACGAAGAATACTGACCTTTTGTTTCACCACATCGATTTTACTTCTGAACTGATTGCTTACCAACATATAGAAATATGCAAGAGGTTTGTTGTAATTTCTGTTGAATAAAATTCAGCAAAATACATGATTAGACAGCCTCTTCTACAATGTAAACATAGAAACTGTAGACCGTGATCATGCATCATTTTTTTTGTTTGTTTTAAGAAATGTACAAAATAATATGGTGCAAAATTGAAGATGTGAAAAATTTGTAAAAAATAATTCTGCATGGTTGCCGCTTGTAAACCCTCTCAGTGCAACATGCTATGGAAGCAAAGAGAAAGGAATGAATGTGATGAACAAGATTTGTAATTTTAAAGGAAAACAAAACAGGTACTGTAAGAGAGTTGTACAACAAGGAAGTCACAAATGGACTTTTGTTTTAAATACTGCAGAGAATCGATCTCCAAACACAGGCTGGACATCGTTTATCGGCGTCCTCTCTAAAAATACATCCTGCATCCGCCCTGATATATAATTATTTAAATTCTCTGTCTCTGTTCCTTCTGTTGGATAATTCTCCTCTGTTTATGCTGACAATGATGTACGGTTACATTATCCCTAACGTCCCTAGTACGCGATTCTTTGGTACTTTAACACTCATATGTATGTAGATACAACACTGTCTACCAAAACCTCAAACTGACTAAACAGCTAACATTGCATGGATATTTTAAGACAAACATGGCCTTGTGCCATATGTCGGACGAATGGGAATTTGAGTTTTCATTGATTTCTGTAACTATGCAGGGTATACGTAGACACATATCTCGTCTGCGTATGTAACAGACTGTGCAGAAAACAAGTCCCCAATAAAAAAGCTCACGTTGCCCTGAGTGTGTTGGGTTCATATGTGTACAGATATGAAACAAATATGAAATCATCTCCGCCTAAAAGGAACAAAACATTGGGCGCGTCAACCATGTGTTTCGCACCTTTTAGAATCGCACGTTCATGGTAGCTGTTACTGAAGTGGCAGAAATCCGAAGGCCGTACGCTTTAGTCACACTCAACTACGACATATGTTCGTGAACAGGTAGCTCGAACAATCGTAGGGGGAATTCTCTACCGACTATTAAATCAATGCAGATCGTAAAATACTTAACAGTCGCGTTGCAGCTATTAGTTTCGATACCAACTAGTGTATGGTTAAAAATCCGTTTTGATTTATACAGCAGGACAGATATGTTTTATGGCCTTCTAAAAGAATATAGGGAAGCCTGGTTAAAATTGTCATTTTATATAAGAGTGGACTCGTGTGTGAAGAGGAATAATTATTTGTTGTGTGCTCCCTGCGACCTATCCTTCCTACCATCCATCCGGGAAAATTGGGTGGAGAAATTAATCGCTCAGATTTTGATGGAAAACCTTTTAGACAGGAACCATTAAAGCTATTGATAACTGTCCAAATTACTTTGTGTTATTTTCGGAAAGACATTAAATTGGTCAACAAACAGTAATATTTTTGGATGCCATATCACGTGAAACAAAATGCCGGATACCATGACAACCACACCTTCGATATTTGGAAAACTCATTGATTTCTTGGATGGTATTGGCAGTAACCCACATGGTAAGTTTTTACGAGAAATCGTGAAAATTCAAAGTGAACCTAAATATCTAATTCAAAACAGTTACCTAGCCATTAATTGGATTAAAATGGTTCAGCTTCACACCCACACAACATTTTTGAGTTGGGGTACAAAACGTTGGACCTTGATCGTCGAAAGAGTTCATAATGTAATTCTTGTACCAATCAAATAACCTCCTCTGCGTGTTAATTGGGAAGGGAGTGGGAATTGATAACATTTACCAACATATGATCACTTTTCTACTGGTTTCAAATGACGACATGCACCCATCTTTCAGTATGCGTTGAAAGGAAACAGTGGCTTTTAATTTAAAGGTCAAAATATATTTATTCCATGGACCATTTTCAAAATATCAGTTATAAAGTCTAGTGAGACAGCATTCTGGTGTGTGTCGTTTTTGGGGCCAGGGTTATGTGACATTGAAAAAAAAACAAAACCGACGCGTGCCAGAATCTACCCCACAATTCTTTTCTTATTACTATTTGCTAAATGGTCTAAAGAAAAAGGAGGAGCAGGCGATGTTAGTAGCAGAGAGAGTGCATTACAACGTTTGGTTTGGTAATCAGTTGGTACCAATTGGATGACTAAATTCCAACAATTTATATCTCCGCAACGGATAAAGATTTGAATATGGCAACTAGATGAATGACCCTGATTCCTTGGCCTCTAAATTTTAAAGCTATACACTCTTGAAAACAAACGGTGGATTTTTCACCAGATCCGTGTTGTTGTAGCACGCTATTGTTGACCAGAAAAATCATGATCATATCAAATTAAGCATTAGACTCGTGAGTTCAATCAATTACCTGTACCTGACTATTCTTATGATAGTTTTTAACCAATTTTCGCTGATCAAAACAAAAAATCCTTTAAAAAAGTAACTATGATTGTGTGGTTGCAAATTGACTCAAATTATGGCAAATGTTCAATATATACCTTTAAAAGTGTATAGTTCTGATAACACCAGCTCATTATAGAAATATGCACATTAGCAGGTAGCAACGAAAAAGGGAAGTGTGTGTTCAGTATATTATTGGCTGATACTATCTAACACATCTATAAATATACTTGTTTGCATAAAATTAAACTTCACTAAGGTAGATTTCTTTTAAGAGGATATTTTGTTTTCAGTTTGTTTCTATGTTCTTCACTAAGTGTGGAACGCTTCTCACAGGGACTGCACAGGGACTGTACATATTGTGTAGATTAGTAGTGACAAAATTTCTTTCAGTGTCATTAGGTTTTTTACCTGCATTTCCTAGGAATACTGAATAATTTTTAAGGCCTGAATATTAACCAAATGAATTATAATATCAGGTGTTCTTGGTATCTACACATTCTAAAAGTAAAAAAGAACTTCACTCCACGACAAGTGAAATTCATTATAAAAGAGGTAACTACACTGTTAAAAATTTCTGTAAATTTACAGACTTTTTTAACTTATACTTTTTGTATTTTACTTTTAATAGAGATTTTCTGTATCTTTACAGATACTTTGTATTGCTACAACAAAAAAAGGTTGTTTAACATGTATTTTCTGTTTATTTGAAAAACCATTTCTGTCTGCTTTTTTAACCAAATTTTACTGCTTTGTAAAACTTTTTCTGTAAATTTACAGAAATTTTAACAGTATTTTGTATTTTTCTGATTTCACATAAATATACTGTCATTTGACAAACATTCATTTTGTTTTTAAGCTGAAAAAGAAACAAAAATAAGCCCAAACAAACAAATAAGAAATAGCCAGAAAATTTTCAATATATAACATGCATCGATCTGCGAAGTTTCAGTTTAAAAAAAAAAAACATTTTTGGCAAATTTATGGCCCTAGTTGAAAATTAACTTACATTTATTATAAAAGCATACTTAGTTATTACGTTCTTAGTTATAAATATCATACAACTGGTGTTTTGTCACACATTTTTAAGTAAAAAGAAATTGTAAGGCCCTAATTTCAGAGCACTGACAATTGGTATACTGATGTCAACTCATCGCCACAGGCGCTCATGCACTTGATCGGAGCAAATTAAAAACGTTTCACAAATTTACTTGAAAGAATCTGTAAATTTACCACTTTATGATGTAAATCTCATTTTGCATAAATGGGTGGAGCTTATTTTGTAGGCATTTTCCTAACAAAAGGATTGCTGTTGCTTTGAATAATATCTTCTTTGGCGTTTTTTAATCAGGAAGTGATAAACTTATTGTTTACCTTGTCTGGAAATGTTTGCAACCAATGTATTTCCATTCTTTGTCATATTTATTTTAAAAACAATTATTATATTGTACAAAAAAATGTGACTTTCCAATTACAAGGTTCCTAGAGATAGCAGTCTACTTGACAACAATATGACAACAAATCATCCTCAATGTGTTTTGATTGAAAACAACTTCGTAACGACACATTACATTGATAAGCAAATACCTGATCTACGTAATGGTGAAGTGTATGTTACGTAATAACATATGAAAGGTAAAAAAGCGATATTATAACAAATATTAAAACGTCGGGAATGAAAACAGTAGGCTGTAAATTCACATAAAATTAAGGTAAACAAAACAGAACAATTCTGTAATTCGATTTTACAGTACACTTTTGTAAACTAATTTACATGCAAAAAGTGTAAAGAAAAAACAAACCCTTAATGTTTTTTCATGATTACAGTCTGGCTGTAAAAAAAACATTATTTGGTTAGAAAAAAATTTGCCATAAAAATTATGTAAATTTACAGAGAAATTTTTTAACAGTGTATGTTTCACAGTTGACGAGGTTCCCACAGGGAACACTCTTTAAAATATGATTCCTGTAGGCACTCGTTGAAGGGTGAATTTCACTTTTCATACTTTTTCTTGAAGTGTATTTCACTACTCTTGGAGTGTATTAACACTTAATGGAGTGAATAAAACTTTTTACCCTGTTATACAATGATTAAGTTTACCCGTTTGTCTTTAGAACGCACCAGGTCCTTTGGTGGACTCATTCGGAAGTTTACTGAATGTTGTGTAATTTCACATTCCCCCTAGCAAATAAAGCCTTTCAAGAGACAAACAAGAACTGATGACTTAAGAGCCTTCGTGCCAGGAAAAAATTGCATCTGTCTCTACTTCTTCCCGCAATCAGTATTTCAGAACTGAATATCGCATTAGAAATATAAAAAAGCAATCATTTCAAGCAAATCCAACAACCTAATAACGAAATTTCAGTCACATGATTGTTAGCTCATACATGTACACGTGTGTAAGGTTATCAAATGGGGCAGATGGCGTCAGCTTTTTAACAAAAGTCTTCCTCTCCCTCATTTTTGGAAATTTGTGGCTGACATTTTGGTGTATGATTGCTTTGGAGGAGAGCATTCAAACCTACCTATTTGCATTTTAATATTGGAAATTTGAGTTGTGTTTTAAAGCTGTTTGTTTAGGGCTGAGTTAATTTTGCCTTCTGAGCGGTTAGTTGTTTGTTTATTGCACTAATATCAGTGCGCTTGATAGTGTGTTCAGTTCTTATCTTGAACATATACCTTATGCAGGCTATTTAATCTGGTTCTTTATGTCACAGCTGGTTGAACAAAGTATTCACAGTACTGTCACTGTATGCTTCTGTAGGTGGTTTCATAATTAGCTGTGGTCAGCCAGTGTGGAGAGAGTAAGCTGTAACATGTAACATGTAACCAGGGAGTTGTAACTTATCTATTGTGGAGATACCTTTCATTCTGTTCTGTTCAATTTGTCATAAATTGGTCAAGTCAAGCAATACCAACATTTACTGTTTGAGTTCAGTAAGCACAGTACAGTAGGAGACATCTGTGTTTTATTTTGATCAGTACAGGGCCAGACAGTGTTTACTTCTGGATTTTTAGATGCAACTGAATGTTCTTTGCAATACTTGAACAGTTTACTGGTACACCACACATTAGTTATTAATTTTATCTTACTGCCCAATGCCTTCAAGAATACACAGTCCAGGCTTTCATGATTTGAGAAAATACACAGTAATATTTAGATCTACCATAAAACTATATGAAATGTAGATCTGCATGCAAAATCACATTTCTTTTTCTTCCCTATTCTTTGCTTCCTTGCACTTAATTTTGTATTGTAAAGAGGTTTAGGAAACAGATAACAGATAAAATTTGGTTGATTTTTAACTAACAAAACAGGTGGTGTGAGCTTCACAAGAGCATTGCTGTTCTAGTTGGAATTAGTCACGCATGATTAAAAATATAGGACTACCAAGTAACATACAAATGCAATCACTACAAATTTTATAAGTACAGTGGATGTTCCTTAGGCTTGTGAAGTACAACCAACAAAAATCATTCCCGGTGTTTCTGCGTGCGTGAATAAAACACGTACCGTTGAGGAGACACTGCGCAGTTTTATTTTCGATAAGTGACTAAGGTGCATTTAGCAAAATATGGACTGTTTTAATTCTTAACAAGCCCAAACCTTATCCAAGAGCTATCATGAAAAATTAATCGACGACAGAGACTGAAGAACGTGATTTTTCTCCGACAGTTTGTTTTCTTCAAAGGTCGTCAAATTTCTAATATTCCTTATTTTTTTTTTTCATAGTGCAACTACATCTGGCAAAACCGTCGTAGTGCTTTGGATGGCACAGAAAGAGTATCATGTTCGTCGTGGTAGATTTGTATTTCAACTCGGTTCTTGATGGTAGTTTTTAACAAAAATTGAGTGGGGATTTTTTTTTCTTTTGACATAACTCAATAGTTCCTGCAAGCATAATTCAAGACTAAACATTTCAAAGTGCTAGTGACATGAACAAACTCATATCGCCTTATATTAAAAGGGGTTTTTTTTTAAAGGCCGTCCATTCCCAAGACTCTCTGGTAGTGTGTTCTCTTTCAAGTGTAAACGTTTTGATTTATTTGATTTAGTCGTCTTGTGTTAAATCAGCTACCATACAAACTGACACAGGAAAGAGTTGTAGGCACTCGTTTGAAGGATTCTAGTTGTATATATTTCTAGTATTATCGATTTCCTTTGAAAACTTAACAGATGTACTTTTCGCCTGTTTAATTCATAACAGGGTCCGAGAGAAATATGTTTTTTTCAATCTGTTTGAATTATTGAGAAAAGAAAGGGTCAATTAACACAACATTTTTTCGACTTTTACGGTCCATATCTACAGGTTTATGCAAAAAATGGCGAAAATTTTTAACGGAGTTGTTGGAACTTGGGAAAAGCCATTATTTTAAAAATTTCCTTAAATCCAATCAACGAAGTGATGTGAAGAACATGCAGAGTACTAATTTGCACATTCATGTACAAATATGATGTCATGGGTAGCCTACAAAAATGCAGAAGAGGCGTCTTCAGCTGTGACAACGAATCTTTGTTGTTTGAGTACATGTACAAATATTGCCTTATTAACCCAAGTGATTATTTTCCAAAATCTCTGTGATGGAAGATTAGCACTTCCCTGGCCGGTGCACAAGTGCAATAAAGTTGCCAAGTGTAGACTACCGGGACAAACCATTTGGCCAACCAATGAGTTTGAGAATGTTCCCACTACGAGCCTGTGCGGAAGTGAAAAGTTTCTGCAACAATTCAACAAATCTCGTCAATAACTGAATCCAGTATGATAAAAAAGTTTATTTGACATGTAGTTCAGCAGTAGACCTTTTGAATTCTAAAAAGAGAATTCAGCAAAACGGGTACGCTGTACTAAAGATCAAGACGCTTTTAAAATGAATGGTTCATATATGGTGTATTAATAGTGCAAAACGGCATATTTGAATGGATTTTTATCAATAGGTTAAAACCTGAATAGCAGTCTTTAATTGATGTTGGCCCACCTGTATTTCGTAAGCTGGTTTTGTTTTGTTTTGGTTGAGAGCTTGACCATACCATTCGAGTGGATACAACCCTTATTCAAAATCTATATCTGGCTAATATCTAGAAATACCAGGCTGTTATAACGTTTGATATGGCCATATCAAAGCAGACATAAAACCCTATAGAAGTATCTTGATACATTTTATCAAGTTAAAACAAATATTACTTTATCAAATGCCTCTCCAGATATGTAAATAAGGTTTTTTACGACCATATTAAGCCAGAAATAATTCGATGAAATGCCAGTCCATTTTAGCATTTCATGCAAATAAAGTTTTACATAGCCATATCAAATCAGATACATATTGATGAAATGATTGCCCAGATATGCAAATAAGTTTCATATGGCCATATTAAACCAGATAAAACTTGGCGAAATGCCTTTCCACTCATGCAAATAGAGTTGCATGTGGCTATATCAAGCCAGATAAAACTTGAAGAAATGCGTTACAGTCCAGATATGTAAATAAAGGTTTACATGGTCATATCAGGCCAGATAAAACTTGATAAAATGCCATTCCCAGATATATAAATAAAGTGTAATATGGACATAACAAGCAAGACATAAATTGTTGAATTGCCTTGCAAGATACGAAAATGAAATTTTATATTGCCATATCAAGCCAGATATGGCTGATTAAAGTATTATGCCCGATATACAAATAAACTTTTATATGACCATACTTATTCATATATAACTTTATATAAATTATAATGAATACAAAATACACAATAAATGTTTTATAGGTCATATTTTTTTAGTTAAATTTGTGTACCTGTACCATACAAAGGACTTAGAAGCTGAATACGTATCAGAACACCAAATCATAACATTCAAAGCATTTTCCTAATATTCAGCCCTATTATACTAATATATGCAAACGACTTTGCCAATGTGGAAAGTCCTTACGTGAGAGATACAAATTTCTATTTATGGCCCATATAATATGGATTTTCCATACCGGTGTATGCACCATATTTGTCCCAAATAAAAAATTGAGCCATAGCATGCAACATATTTGTTCCAAATAAAAAATTGAGCCATAGCAAGTTTTATATTGGCCATAAATTCCTTTACGTTAGATAAAGTCATATCTGCCCAATTTTTGTTAAAGCCAGATACAAATTCCATATCTGGACCACCTATGGGCCAGATATAAATTTCCATATATAGCCCATGTATGGATTTTGAGTAAGGGAAGGTATCAATTACAAGTACTAGTATGCGGTGCTCAAGCTTAGCACGTGGTAAGCCTACTCATACTGTGGTGTGCACGGGTGTGCACATACAAACCCATAGCAATCCACTCTCTTTTTTTCTCTTTTGTACTCGTTTGTCCAAGGTGGACTTAAGTGTGTGGAATGCTTTTCTAATGGGATATATATTGAAATGTGTGTCGCAAATTCCATCGCACATGGCGCAAACCAATCGTTTCGCAATTTTGGACAGAATTTGCGAGGTACAGTACCCGAACCCGTACTTTGATTGCATTTGAGTAGGTATCATATTTTTCTTATTTTCGTGATCAGCCATTCTCGACTCTCGGTCGCTTACTTTCATACTTTTTAAAATATGCCTTTGCAAAACCGGCCTTAACGTATCACAAATCATGCCTACGAATTATGCTTAGCTAAAGACAGGTGTTGAAAATCACCACGATCGAAGGTGTTTAATTCCTAAGGCTAAATATCATACCTAGCGGTTACATATTTCTCAATGGCAAGGAGAGAAATAATCACTCTGAAAATGACAGCTACCCGCCGTTTGCGGCTTCTCTTGTAACATGCCAGTGACCACAATTAAAATACTCAGCTATTGTTTGGTAGTGAGCATTATTAGTGTGTAGGTTTCTTATGTGGACCGTTACCTGGTTTTTTTTTTTCTCTGCTGATAGTTTCATTTGATTCGATGAAGCAAGCATATGGTGTTTTCTTTAAAGGGGCATGTTTCGTTTGTTTAATTAAAAAAAAACAGTATTTTTAAATTCTAAAGAAACGTTTTATATTTTATCTGCTTGGACGCGGAAATACAGTCCATGACATGAAGTAGGTCTATGATTTGTATTTCCATCGTTTAGTAAACGATTTCATACCCGTCAATCCAATGTCGTGGAAATACCCAGTTGGGTCACAGAAGGTCAACCTAGTGCCGACTTTGTTAAGTATCAACGCAGGAACAGAACGAAACACTGGACTAATACTATAGTGTAGTTGCATGTATTGGAATTGTTCTACCATGAAGTCGCATGGTTGGTTAGTTACCTGTTAGCTAGTTGTTAACCTGTTAAGCAGTTTGGCTGGTTTGCTATGCAACAGGCAAGTTTTTTGAGAACCAAATCCGTGTGAAGTTCCAACCACATTAAATAATCCTGTACTTGAAGCTATCATACTCTTACACAACTGAGACGTACAAATTATGGTTGTTAGAAGATGAAAGCTTAGCTACTACTTTTAAGTTTTTGTTTGATGCAGTTACGTAAATGAGGTTTTACCGATCAGTTTTAGTTGATGTTACATGGTACACTTCTGCAGTCAGGCACAAACGATTTAACTGAGTTTTTTTTTAATTCCGTTCCACTTTAAGATAACCCTTGAACACGTCCATATAACTGAGACAATTCTGCACCTTTACTTAGATTCCTTTCACTACTGTCTTTTTAAAATTATTATTAAGACTCATGATATTGGGAAAATGTTAGGAAAATCAGTTTTGCCCATATTTTTAACAGTATATTTGTAGGCGTTCGGGTAAAATTGCACATCAGAACATGTTTAGCTATTTAAACACTTATTTCGTCGCCACGTTGTTACACGTCAAAATTCTAAACATGTTAAGATGTTAAACACTGCATGTTTAGCAATTAGCCATACTTTCAAGCGAAATGTTGAGGAATTCGACACATGTCCTTAGCACTTGTTTACAAAGTGAGTTAACCAACTGTTTTATAAGGGTTTAATTCATAAACCCTAATTAGAGTATACTTGGAAGGATGTCGTAATTTGTCTGCGATATGAAATTTTTTCTGCAAAAGTCGAATTTTTGATGTAAGAAAAGATAAAGAATTTTGAATTTTTTATAATTTTTATGTTATACTACGCGATTCCAAAGTTTGAAATGGCAAAAACTATCATATTTGCATATTTTCGACAGATTTGGGGGATTAATATATTGTATCGTTTAGTCGTAACTGTACTGAACACGCAAAGGACAACAAATCCCAATAAAACGCGAACAGAGCCTGGACGGTAATTAATACAGAAAAAAAAAAAAAAAACTGGTGTGGTACAGAAAATAATTTTCAAACCTTTAAAAGCCCAATTTCCTTGTGCCATTCCCCATTTACTCTTATAGCTCCTCTGATTATTAAATAAGTGTCTACATTGCCTTCCAGACAAAAGTCTGTAGATTAATTGCTTGTTCAGCGCACCACTGGTTGTGGTTTTTTACCGACGTTATTGAGTAATAGTAGCAATGTGTTGTCTAACATTTCTGAAGTAGGTCCTACGTGTCAGGTCCATCGTAAAGTAAATAAATATGGGGACATATCAATGAAGGAGTTTGGTCCACCTGGGAAGAGGTGTAATGGGTATCCCTACCGTGGTTGGATTTATCTTGTCTTTTCAAGGAACCCAGATTCAAATAGGTACGCTTTTAGATATTTCTTGTGAAGTGCAAACAATGAAGATCAATGTTATTGAATTTGCATGCGCGCGTAAAACACGTATCGTAGAGGAGACACGAAACTTCCATTCAATATGGAAGATATGGGTAAATGAAATTCCTAGATTTGTATTCCAAACTTTGACAAGATTCGAATCAAAAATGAAACAAATAGTTTCATTTTGGGGCTATTTCTTGTCACTTTTGAATATTTGACAATATTCTGATTTGTGACGTATTTGAATAGGTGTTTCTTTTTTTTTTTTTATTAATTTCTTTTTTTTTCAGAGATTGAACTTGAAGACAGCAGAGGTTTTATCACCTCCCCACATTGACAAGAAGTGCTTTGTTTCCCTCTGTTTTTTCAGACTGTTGTGATGACCTCGACGTTAATAGGAATGGGACCCCATGTAAGGAATGCAAAGTTTGGAAAGTTTTTAACCACTTTGCAATGACCATATGTTGATAACATGAGATCGTTGAGGAGAAAGTCAGCTGTAAATTTTAAGAAAAACAAATGATTGTCCATTAATGTGAGGAATTGATGTCATATGTGCTTGCCGTAAGTTCACTTTTCGTTAAAAAACCTCCTATCTTAAGAACTACACATCAGATTTTTTTGAAAATTTCACCAAAATGCTTACAACAAGTACCCATCTAATAAATCAGAACTTAAAGGCATATTCTGGAGACAAAATTCATGAACTTCAGAATGTGCGGAAAAAATTTTCTCCCTCAGGAGGGGGAAACTGCATCTCAGTAGCATATAGCGTTCAGAAGATACAATTTTTAAAAGTAATGCATTTTTTGAGATTTGGTGCATCATGGGTAATCTGTGATGTAATCGTGGCACATTAATTTGACATTGCGATCAATTTATTTGTTATATCGATTCTGTTTCAGGCAATATTAAGCAACATTGCTGGTTGTATACTACATGTTAAAGGGTAATGCTAGACCTACAGGAAGAGTTATTCAAACATTCCAACAGTATCGAATTTCAAGGACAAACAGGACGTTCAATTATAAAGAAAAACAAAACGAATTTGAGGCAAAGTGCCTATATTACTTAACTTCCAAATGCTTTGTTGAAAAGCAGATGTATTTTTAACAAAAATAACCAATCTTTAAAGTAGGATATCTTGAGTTAGGAAGAAGGTATTGAGACAGGATTTTAAGGACACGGTGAAGTTTACTTTTGCTTTATTACAACAGCCAGGCGAAAAGCCACCAGAATATGACCTTAGACTCTTCTTTAAAGTTTTGAAGTAATTATTAGTTGAATCCGCGTTATTTTTATTCAGTCAACGAAAACACCAATTTTAAATGTATGTACATTATTCCATTCATTCTCTTTGTTTTGGCAATACCTTCTCTTAAAACCATGACATTTGAGTATCTTATACATTGAGACGTAGCAGGGAATTTGCAAGGGAGCACATCTGTATCCGATATCGTGAATGAGTCAGAGAGGGGGAATTTTAACAATTTAAAGTCCTTAGACGCAATCTGGTGAATGCTGCCTTTCATGCAGTTTCAGTATTATCATTGATCATAATTTCACCAGATTCTTCCCTGTTTGAATTAAGAACATGCTAAGTTTAAACCGGTTTTAGCGTTTTGAACACTGAAAGAAGTTCGCTGAGTCGTTCCCTCTGAACTCGGCTACGTCGCTTCCGTCCCTCTAAAATCTAAAAAAGGGGAAATATGGACGAACCAAACCCAAACCCCTTTTCAAATAACGATTTCAAAGGATTGTTAGACACTTGATGGTATACTGTACTATATGGCTTATGTACCTACGTCACTGCGTAGCGTATCTCTCTGTTTTTACATCAGGCGTCCGTTTTACAACAATTGTTACTTAGGTGCTGTTGTGTGCGCGTTTCGGTAACACATCGAATACCTTTGATGATTTCGATCCAGTGGAACGCGTTGACGTCACGTGTATAATCTCTACTGGTACTTGTCAATTTTGTCTATTTCATTTTACCGTAACCAAAAATGACGCGCGCCAAGACGCTGTCTCACAATTCTGTGTAATTGCTATTTCAAAAATGATCTATGGACTGAACATATACATCAAAAAGAGCGAAAAAACCTCTTCTTTTAAAATTCCTCCAGTTTGGTTGATACCCAGTTTTACTCCATTTAGAGTGATTTGTCACTCTAAAGTAGTAATGTACTTATGCGAAAACTACGTGATTGTCGATTCAAACATGGCTAGCCAGCAACTTTCTTTCAAAGATATTAGACTGCACCAGTGATGAAACACAATACTTTGCATGTACTGTAGTTAATGTGACTTTGAAACTAGTAAGTCAGTCTGTCAGCGTCAGGATTCGTAGGTGTACATTATTTTGAAAGTACTTTCATTGTGAAATAGTTGTTTACCAAGCATATAGACGATTAAAGACAAGGGATTATACCTTTTGGTATATTGTTCACTTACATGCATATTCTGGTGAATTTTATTCAATAGAAACTTGTTAGAAAGACAAAATTATCACACACCATGTACTTCAAATCCCGTCGCAATATTCCTTTCCTAACGCAGGATATTTTACTTAGAATTGATAATGTTGTCACTGTACTGAAAAATACACAACTCTTCTTTTCATCGCAACCACAAATATTTATGTAACGTGCTGCTAACTTTTTTTCTTTTCCCCTGTTTTTGCATGCCCTGTTTGTCCATGCGATTTTATATTGTTGAAATGTTTGAATATCTTTTGGTGTAGATCTAGCAATGCTCTTTAAAAATATACGTAGGATGCAAAAAGGACTGATTATTGTGCCCTGCATCGGCATATTTTGTAAAAAATGAACGCAATTTCACAGTAATGTGCCGCGATGATATCATAGATTTTCTACTAATGCTATGTATCCGAAAACGATTGCATTACTTTGAAAATGTAGTATCGTTCGAACGCTATATGCTATTGAAATGCAAATTTCACCTTCCTGAAAGACTCTTAAGTGTGAAGGCAGCTAATTTTGAGTTGTTAAAGCAATTCCTTTAATGGTTGTAAAGCAACCCGTACTTACTGTAAACATATCTATTTCAACTGTAACGGCATTTACGTGCACTTTTAGATAATATATTTTACATTATCGTCCATGGTCTCTTAGCTCTGCAGCAAACCTGACACATATCATTATAACTGATGTAATATGATTATTTGTTCTATGTAGGGTTTTCAGACTTTTCATGAAAACGACATGGGGTTTGTCCCTTGATGATTAACTAGAGGTGTACGTGACCTTCAAAAATGTTAGCGAGGGACGTGCTGCGATTAAGACTTGTCACAATTCTGATTGAAACATCTGATTACGTCATACCAGGAAAAAGTCTACACCATTATTGAAACCAAGCTAAATAATTAAAAAATGTAAAAATGGCGTAAGGATGATGTAGTGTATTTTGGGGGACATTTACGAAAGATAGTAAGAACTACAAACTACATATCCACGGTGAACTTCCTTTTGTGTTTTGTACACCATCTAAAATTGTTGCAAGCTGGATTGTTGTATGTTTAAAATGATCGGATGAAAAGAAATACACTTCTGATAAGGCCAATTAACCTTTCACTACCCACCATTACCCATTACTTAACTGTGTTATACCCACTACGGTCTCTTCTGAGCTTCATTTGAGACGGGGGATTCACTACACACACGCACACGCCTGTACACACACACTAACAGAAACACAACCTCCCACCTCTGAATCATACTTACTCCATGGTCAAATGGCTAGAGCATCCGACTTGCAACCGAGAGGTTTTGAGTTTGACTCCTGGTCATACCGATGACTTAAACTTGAACATTGAACTCAGGCCTTCTGCTATCATGTAATTGTGCTTTGTACTCAGCACAAGCAATGGATGGCAGAAAAAGACAGCCAGTGAAGAACAGTAACTGTTGAAAAAATTAATATACATCGCCCCTCACTTACCTCCTAGTACTTCATGCTCCTATTTACCTATGTAATCCCCATTTACCGCAACTAGACCCTGGAGGTAAGTATCGGGGCTCGTAGATTCCCAATCCAGGGAGTGTTGCGAAACCTGCTGACTTTAACCAATTAGAAACTAGGCCGCAAAACTTCATTTAACTAACTATCCTATTTATAGTCAGGCACGGTGGGGATTAAAATTGCAGCTAGAAGAAGCTTCTTGTTAGGCCCACACGAGTAAATGTATTTCATGAGATTTACTGTAAAATGTCATGTTTGGATATCACAAGCTTCTTGAACTGCACAAAATCGCTTATACTAGACTACCTTAAAATTAAATATCATGTAACCGTATTGATTGCATTTGTTGAAAGGACGGTTTATAAAGTGAAACATAAGCTACGTTTATGGAAGGAGTATACTTCATTTAGTCCAAGTAAACAAAAGCAAATGCAGCTGTCGTCCTCAAAAGATATTTTCTGTAATATTCGTCAGTTCACTTACTA
Source organism: Holothuria scabra (assembly GCA_037179385.1). Taxonomy (NCBI): domain Eukaryota; kingdom Metazoa; phylum Echinodermata; class Holothuroidea; order Aspidochirotida; family Holothuriidae; genus Holothuria; species Holothuria scabra. The sequence continues at coordinate 23,622,355 of CM074181.1, forward strand.
GTTAAATAACTCCAATTTAACACAAAAAGCAAACATTATTTCAAACAATGTTGTAACAGTGAATACTGCAGCTACAGTGCTTTACACAGAAGCAACCATATCTAAATCAAGATGTTACTGGTGTTGCTAACTTGTACATTTACACAGTTCGAGAGATTTCCGATGCAAAAGGGATACTTTCATTTCTTCGAGCGGAAAAAAATGGTCATGGGCCCGGTCAAATTTTTCTATTTCTCCCTTACTTCTACATTTGTGTATATTGGATTAAGAACTCCTCGCGAATTTATACACTAAGTTCAACTTGAAGGAGTAAGATACAACTTGGTAGGTTTACTGTCGAAACTGATGATTTTACGACTCCATTTGTGAGAAAACGTGGGATCTGTATTTTTTCTGAGTCCTCTTTTGGTTATGCTATTGTAACTCACCGAAGTAGAGACATGCTTATGTCATTGTGCTTTATACCACCAGACCAGCATTAGGAATCCCTAGACTGACTGAAAGATTGATGAGTTAAAGGCACAAGTAGTGCATAACTTAGGGTTTTATGGATTGTTTCATGCAACACGTATAGTAGATTAGCGAGTCCAGAAGTACACTCTTTAAAGCTTAGGCCATCTTCACCCTAACGTGACTTCCGCTGTGTACGGTTACCTTACGTTCTGGAACTGGAGGGCACATATTATGTAGTAAGTAAAGATACCAGTTACAGTACATTCAACACTATCTTTGATCTAATGTGGTGTCTTAGTTGCATTCTTAAGGAGTGACGTCACGGCATGTGTTCATTATCATTTTAGTTCTCATGTGGTTTTCGCGGTATACGGTTAACTAGCTTACGTTTGAGTAACATTGCACCAAAAAAGCAACATTTGGCTCTAATTTAGATTTTGTCGACAATTAGTTAACATTAAAATGGTCCGTTATATCTGATAAAAAAAATTTAACTTGCGGACCAACAGTGAAATTGTTTTAAAGCAAGCAGTAAGTGATCATCGTTTTCTAAGGTCTAACCTTTGAACAGAAGATAACTGCCTACCATACTTTGAATTAGCTAATAATCTGTACCTGAACATTGAAGACTTTTGACCTGGGTATAATTCGTCATTTTTGCATATTGTTAAATTGTTGAGGTACAATGAATTAGTAATTCATTAATATCTTTGCTAAATGTAAAATTGATCGAACTTATTCCCCTTTATGAAAACGGCGAACTGTTGAGATCCGTGAGTTCGGTTTTGGTAGTTTCAAAGTAACGACGAAGTGCAGTTAATAACACACATCAATGTGCGACTATTGCTTAACCTATTTTCCACCATTAAACCGTTCTACTGAAAAAAAAACCCCTAAAACAATTTGCCACCAAACGATTTTCTCATCTTTTAAAGGAGATATGGTACGTTTTCTTCATTTATAAAACATCAAATAAACAACGACTTTCTCCATTTTTCGTATCATAAATTCGTCATTTCACGGACTGTAAGGAGACAAGCATATATTCTGTAGCGAGGTGTTGTCACTATAGAGTTGAATATGCCTCCCTAAAGTACCATGATGAACATTGCATTACCGAGATAGTTGAAATTGGCCTCCAGAAATTCCCAAATCGTTAATTTTCTATTTTCGTTCCTATAGAAGGGTTTGTGACAGCTAAAATTAACAAGACCTTACGAAAACTATCCTTTCGCTCCCAAAACGATTGAAACTTGAACCGAATGTAAGAGGCATGACCCGCGTCCATAACCTGCAATTCTTTGTTTCGTGCTCATAAGAAACAAGTGAAATGTTTTACTGGTAACACTAATCAAATTTATTTCATTCTTTCCGAATTTAATGTTTCGTTTTTTACGCTAATTGCGAAATGTCGTGGGATTTCTTTACGTCCGTTGAGCCTTTAAGTCGGCATTACATACACTGATGAATAAGATCTCATGAAATATTAGATTCGGGCTGGAGAGAAATCGAATTTAGGGCGAATTCGTGTCTGTAACTGACGCCTTCCTACGGGATCGATTGCAGGTTGAACAAACGTTTATGAAACCTCTGCTGGGCTAGAATGATTCAAGTGTTTTGATATACGGTTTGCACACCGACGGAGAGCTAGACTAACAAATTATATTTTGAGATATTTAACTAGCTTTTAACTGTATATTTACGTACGAACGTTGACCTCGTCATTAAATGTACTTCTGAGACAGACGGCAAGACTTGCGTTTCTCTCACGCGGAATCGTGAGGGAGTTGTTCTGTTAATCATATTTCTTTGTCATTGGATATCAATGTCTTACAGTATTGCATAGTGACTTATTCCAATACTGTAAGACATTGAAATCCAATGGTCATATGACCTGTCGTTTCATGAAAATGCAGTAAACAAATTATGCCGAATTCTGGATGACGTAAAAAAATACCCTTGTTTTAAATTAGAGTGTGAACTGATTGGATACACCGTCAATATTGCGTCACTGATGTAACATTATCGATAGTGTTATCGAATTGGTTTGCCAATCGAAGTCACGACAGGGGTAATCTGCACATGTCGTCATCCAAAATCCACATAGATTTTATTGCATTTTCAAGAAACGACATTTCTTCTATTAAATGAGAGTCCTAACAACATTTGTCATTGGATACCCATTGACGAGAAATCTTTACTTACATAGATACTTACACAGTATCGGGTATGCTTCAAGTCCATTGTCCTATACTAACCTCGTTTAAAAATATATATACAAAGACATCCCACTTATTCAAAGACGATGTGTGGTATCACTATTGTAATAATTGTATTGGGATAAGGACATTCCAGTGTCAGTTTCATGTTCGTGAGAGGATATGATGGTTCGGACTGTCGGAGTGACAATAATCTTCCGTAGCGTGCACTTCCCTGGTTATACAAGTTGGATCACCATACTACACAAACTGCATTAATAAACTGTTTGTAGACCGAGGGACATTAATCCTTCAAAAGTGACATTCATGTGATTCGCAGCAATTTTCGGTCACTTATAGGTTTTCACCTTGAGAGAAATTCCAGAAAACACAACAAGATTGTTTTCGCCACCTGGTATTGATACAATTGTTTGGAACTTGATTGAAATTATTTTTAAATAAGGTTTCCATGTCGTGCCCGTAAAACTTGTCAAAAGTGACTTAAGGGGGAGCTCATAGTTTACATATAGCGGAAAGTTCCTCGTATCACGCAGAGACATTCAAATGGCATGCTTGTTAGAAACTGCATGGCCAGTGCAGTGTTAACTTTGGGTCGGCTAATTGATGAAGAGCGTTGTTTGTGTAATGACATTTGGCTATACTCAGTTGTATTTTTGTCCTTAATCAGGGGAACTGCACCTTTATCTTCTGGCATTTTCATTAGCACCTTAAACAGTTAGGTGGATACGATTCGAAATGTAGAAGAGTGACCCCGGCCATTGGACTCCCTTTGGCCTGGAGAGGGACCCTAAAGGTTGTTGTGTGCCTCACATGATTTTCTCATTCTCTTATTGTAACCCTATTTCTTGTAAACCTTGAAACTCCCATGTTAATCTGATTTTCAAGGACGATTCTAGTAACTACAGTATTCACAAATGCGGTCTGAAGTCAACAACATATACTACCGCGGAGTCGCTAGAAAATCTATGCGATTGTATTGGCTTGTAGTAATTGTAAATTCACAATCAGTGTATTACACCAATTGGCAAATTTACATTTGCATATTGTTCACTTTTGAAATAAATTGTTAAAATCCAATGAAATTGTCCGTGTTTGAAACCATTTAACAGTCTGTTTTTCATTGTAAGCTTATGAATTCAAGACCTGCATTTATGTTTTGGTCTTGAAAAGTGAGAAATAGCTGTAGGGGTTAAAAGTCACGGATGGGCAAAGTCCTTTTTTGCCATTAATTGAGGTGTTGCACGTGTTCTCAGACAGCTTGTCCAGAAGAAAAAGGGTTGAAGGTCAATACCTTTTCGGGCGCACTGACGTAGGCCTATTAGCAGCTTCGAATCTGTTTGTTGAAGGAATTTTACTACTAGATGGAATGTTGTTTTAACACTGTTTGATTGTAATATGGTGTTAGGGTTTGTGTATCAAAGAAGCAGAATCAAAGACCATACTTGGAGGCTTTGTAAAGTTTTGTCGTTGCCACAGAAAATCAACACGACCCTCCCGACTAAGTCTCTTAAAGTTAAAAAACAGTAGCATATTTGTCATAGTTTTGTATTCTATGTTCAACACCTTTCGAGGTTTCAGATATGGTTTTAAGATAACATGTAGCAGATTTGACGATGTTTGCTATTGCAACCTCGGTTGGTGTTCTTCACGTTTTCGACTTTATTGTAGTAGTTAAGGCTAGTTAGTTGAGGATGTGTTGAGGCTCAGTTTCTAATTAACCAACTGGATAAAGAAGGGACACCGCCAAGACCCCCTTTCCCAGTTGTGGTTCACTGCCTTACCTTAGTTGTTTTCCCCTCTTCATTTGTCATATCCTGATGCTGAGCACCAAGCACAAGGGCAGCATAAGTTCCAATTTTGAATTCTTCAGTATGACCCGACCAGGAGTCGAACTAACTCCAAAGCCCCCAGCTTATTAAAGGTAAGGTAACAGGAGGTTTGTAAGGATGGAGGTCCAATCCCTACTAGCTTCAAAGTCAACACAACAGATTAAATAAACATAATGAAACAAACGATTCCTTGTCAATTTGAGGAAGTGATTTAATCTCTGCTGCTCTCAAACTCACTTCCCAATTCGAACACAAATATAGTAACTTCATTAATTGATATCTAGAGAAGGACATTTCCGATTCCGATTGAAACTGAAGTTTCACAACACTGTGCAAGTTTGGTTCTCATTCGCATATCGAAATTCATTTTTTTTGCTTAAAACCCCCCTTCAATGCTAGTAAGGTTGGTAAATGCTTGCCAGTCTGAATATCCCTCAGATCCATGCATCGTAAATAATATTAAGCAGCAGTGGCGACCATCGTATCAAATTTGACAGGAAATATTCGTGTGCCATTTGAATCACATTTACAGTACTTCATTAACTTAACTGGAAAAGTTATTCCAGCCGATATTTCTTTCTCGAGGAAGATTCTGACATTTAGAGGGAGAACAAAATCCACATCTCAGCTAGACTAGCACTCTATTTAATTGAGATCAAATATGATCTATTTTCAAGGAATATCAGTGGGTGGTAGTCACATTAATAACATACCATGGTAACAGTCTGGAAAATGCTAGATTTAGTCCTGTCACATCAATGGTGAGCCTCAACGAATTGCGCTTTTAAAAGGGAAATTTAAAAGAAGATATAATTGTCATATGTTTCAGAGGAACAAAATCTACACTGTGTGGTCAGGTGGTGAAAGTGGCAAACTTTCTATTCAAATTGGACATATTTCGTGGGATGTCAGTAAATAAAGTCACTAAATTTGTTAATTATCAACATAATCCATGTTAAGGCGCAAGTCACGATACTAAAAGGTCATACAGAGGAATAATATCTAGGTTGATACTTGTCAGGCCAAGCAGGCTGAAATGTAAGAAGGTAGTTTAAATTTAATGAGGGTCATAACTTCTGAGCTTTATAGATTCTTCAAAGTATAATTATCTTGGTATTAGCCAACAATTTTAATAACAAATTTAAAACCATCATTGTCATATTCTCTCTATAGATTTTACTCATAAATTAGATTGAAGGTGACTAATTATCCATCTGTAAAACTAAAATTAATTGTGATCTGAAAATTTCACTGGTGTCAAGTCCTATTGTTACTCGACCTTGGATACTATCTAACAACAGATGCATTGGCCAGTGCGCCACGAATACCATCATGGTGTCGATGGGTTTTGTTTTATGTAGGTCATCCCAAGGTATTACGTTGGCAATTTAAATCTTCAATCCTTTTGTAACAGAGTGAAAAAACGTTTTAAATAACAAGATCTGATTTTTTATATTGGAGTTAAACTTACGCAAAACGCTTACAAGAACGCTTCAATCTGCCATGGTGGTCCAATACAAATCTGATTTCCAAGAATTTCCAAACGGGTTACCGTAGAAAAATAGAGAGAAAAAAAAAAAACGAAAATATACGTTTTGTACATACCTGGGAGTTTTAAAACAACTAGATGACTACAATAGTTGGAATGTACTTGGTTTTTCAATTGAAACATATTTCCTATAAGACATATATTCTATGAAATGTAATGATTGTGACTGCAATTGGCGTAGAAACGTTTGAATATTTACAAAAGTTTAATCGGACAACAACTTGCACCATAACAAAAAGATGCATGTAGAAATTTAAAGCTAAAGAGCAGTTCCCCCCCCCCCCCCAAAACTTATTTTGAAGAAAAAGCTAAATAACACAATTTTCGTCTCATTTCACTTCAAAGTATCTGTCATTACATTTTTTGGCTTTACTTTTGCATACTGAAGGTAAACCAAGCAGTTTTGTGCAGTAAATTTCACATAAGAAAAGTAAAAACATTGTCACATGACTCCCATCAGTCAATCGTGGAACTGGACAGTCTACTAAACTACTTCAATGTGGGATGACTGCTCTTGCCCTTTAATGGATGTTTTTGCTGTTGTTGTAGAGAAGAAAACAAAGAAGCACACTTGAGGTAGCGGACTAAAAAATTAGGCTACTTCCGTGCCCCTAGCTCCTTGAAGTTTTCAACCAGGACATGCCACCCTGATCGAAGCGCACAATGTAGGGTAGGTTACGGTACTTACTACAAATTTCCATATCATGACCATTAAAATTTCGAGCAACAGAGCCTTCAACGATAAGTATGTGTTTTCCGCTATAATAGCTTCTCAGAGATGGCATTTCACAGAGCTCTGTAATAAAATCAAGTATGGTACTAAATTTGGTCGAAGTGCCTTGAATTTTTCACAGCCTGTATTTCAACTCATTGTCCAGAAATTCCAAATGAGTAAAAATAATTGCATTTCATAAGTAACACAATGAGGTACAACGTGCAATGAAACTTTTAAGGCACTTCATCTGTAAGTAAACAAATTCCCAGCACAGGCTATTGGAGTTAGAGGTCTGCTACCTAGGGTGAGTGCGATGGAGTTTTCAGTTTCCAACCCATTGGTTCAAGTCGAGCTGGCCACGGCTACCTAGAGATAGATCTAAGGTAGTGACTTGTGAAATGCGGGGTTGGTTCCTTACGCTCTTCTTAAGCGAGGGAAATCAATCAGTCGGAGAAATCACACGGAAGCAGTCTAACCGAGTTTGACTTATCAATTGCATGGCAACTGGCGCTCGCCTAAGATGAGCTGTAATGGGAGTTCAAATATTCCTCAAAATCCTTCGACTTTTTCCCAGTTTTACATTCCAGTCCTCTGTAGGGAAAGCAAGTTATGCAGTGCGCTACATCTGGGAAAGACCGTGGTCATCCCAACTTAAACCAATTGTTTAGAACCTTAGTCGTACCCCCCCCCCCCCAAAAAAAAACAATGAATGAAAGAAAGAAAACCCTAAAATTTCATAGTAGGAGGGACGATCCCATATTCTTTGACCTTCGCCACAACAGACTGCCTCCATATTGGTACCATTTTGCAGCTCAGCTCTCTTCAAAACGCAAAAAAGAGAGAAAAAAGTCCAACACCCTTTTCCCATGAGTCGGAAGTTTAAGCGGTCAATCCACCTTACAGTTCCGGAGCACGCAACTGACCAGACGCAACTGACCAGAGGCACCACAAAAAGTGATAATTATCCATCGATCGTTAGGATCGTTCTTCAGCTGAATTTGTGGAGCCCTCATTGTAATGAATCACCAAGATATCGATTGTTTATACCAAAAGTCACAAATTCCATTAAGATCAACATAATCGCAGATTTCTGTAAATAATTTACGACTTATTTATACAAAAAATACTAGTGATAAGACTGAGTTTCAATCGAGAGGCTCTTCGACATTAATGTTAGAGGCATGGTTATTTTATCGTAAACGTGCATGTTTTAATATGTAGACCGGGTTTTTACTGTCTGTTTATAATAACCAATGATAAGGGTTAAAGTAAGAGTAAAATATTATACTTCGATTTTCTATTCATGCTTAAAGGTAGTGTGACATGTCAGCAAATTGACCTGACTTTACTTCGCATTTAAGGAGTGAACTTTTGTCAGGACAAATCCGTTGGAATAATTTTAAAATCTTTTACGGTTCTCAAGAAATACCTCTTCAAACTTCGAAAATATGGTCTGGAGCAATAAGTTGCTTATGCAAAAATTAAACCATTAGGACAAACTAATGTTACAACCGTCTTTGGAATGAAGGTTGTGAAAACAAAGGATAACATTAGCCATATATGGCATGTCCTTCTCATGACGTCCTAAAATTTGCATATTGAGCTCATATTTATTAATGTCATAGTGCAAATCAGAATTTGTCCTGTTAAATGGTAAATTTTTGACGAATTTTAATCGGTATTGGGGTTATTGCATGATTTTAAATGCTGTTAACTTCAAATACCCAATGTCTTTTCATTTTCATGCCACATGACCTTTAAAGACACACACTCATCATCCAAAACCAATCTTCGCCAACCCACTTGTTTCTAGTCCGCTCACACATATTTTTATTATAAAACCCATCTTCATCAAGACACTAGTAAATCACTTCTGTACATACCCTCCTGAATATTCACGGCCTTGGTGTGTAATCAAAACGCTTTCAGTACATGATGTTTAAAACGAGCTTCTCAGCATTTTTTAATATGGAGTCAATCAAAAAGCTGTGGCAAATAAGAATTTTAACTTACTTAAGATGAAATTGTAGTTTAGGGTGACGATTGACTACATTTATCACTTATGTGTACATTCGGTGGAAATGTTACAAACTGCTGTCGCTCTGTCAAGTCTTTTTTCGTTGAAAGGGCAAGAGCAACCACCACAACTTGAAGTGTAGTAGACTGTCCTGTTTCATGATTGGCTGTTGAGAGTCATGTGACAACATTTTTTCTCCTAAAATGTGAAAATTACTTGTAGTTACTGCTTGGTGTACCTTTCATAAGCAATATCGAAGTCATGAAATTTGATGGAAGATACTTTGAAGAGAATAGGAGGAAAATTATGATATTTAGCTGTTGCTTCAAACTAAGATTTGGAGACTGCTCTTGACCTTTAAAATCTCCAATGGAAAGATACAAATTCTTTTACGATGACATTTAACAAGGGATGGGTAGTCTTATTCTTACATTTCAAATGGTTGTAAAATTACTATTATGACCATGGAAAGAGCAAAGGGGTTGCCACATTTCATGTCGTTTACTACAAATCGAAGAGGCCTAGTAATAGTATTTAGCAAGAGAGTAAAACGAAACACTTATGCACGGGTACCCAACTGTTTCTTCGCAAACGGAGACCATCTAAATGAAATAAAAAAATTAGGTTGCCAACCATTAAGAAAAACCTTATTACTGCTCACTTTTCAACCAAATGGTCTAAATCGGGCCTCCCGGAGCCCCTCTCCAGTTGTGGGCTTGTGACTAACTGGCATTCAAAGTCCATTGCTTTCATTGCTCTATCTGTAGTAAACCTAGTTAACTGCCAAAGAAACAAAATTATTTTTGTTGCTTATGAAACCTTTTTATTTTTTTAATTTCATAATTCTGTAATTATTCTGTATTTACTCTCTTTTATTCATCGAATACTTAACATTTTTGATATATACAAAATTCACGTTGCAGTTTTCATGTACAGGTGTGAAAAGGGCCTCTTACCATTAGCTATTTTTGAGAACCTAAATTACAATTATTACGATTTCGATTCCTACTACACTAGGTCTTCTGGTAATTTTCGTCAAAATCTCTCTTGCAGTGATATTTCATACACATTTTTTCTTAGTAGTGGTGTTAATCTCTGGAATAGTCTAAACAATAACATTAAGTCCGCCAAAAAAATTCTCACTTTTAAAAAAAGGTTTAAGTATTATCTGTTGAATACCTATAATTGCTCCTATAAGTCGTTTGCTGATTTTGTTTGTTCTCTTTGCTTCTGTGTTTATATTTTGTTGTTGTATAGCTTGTACTTACAGTATGTTAAATTGTCTGTTAGGGGGACTGCCAGTACAAGCTCTGGCTTTTTCAGTCCTCCCCCACCTCCTTGTTCAATCCTATTCTATGATCGCATTGTAATTGATGTGGAAAATAAACTGAAACTGAAACTAATTACAAAATGCTCATTTCCTACAAGATTTCATTTTTGATTATGTAAATACAATCGGTGTTCCATTTCAGTTGTATGACTAACAGAAAAGATTTTTGTTTCCGAAGTATACACTCCCAGCAATTCCAATTTTCTCCCACAAACAAAAATTCAGAGAGCCTGAAGCTGCTTTTCGGATTCCGATTGAATCTCATTAAAACAGTCCTATCTGCTTTTCCATTCCATTTCGTAATATCGATAAACAGATTATTACTGGTTGACCTGAGGTTAATATTTTTTCTTCATCTTTCCTCCTTATCTTCAGAAGCCGTCTCGTCAGAGGATAACCCAGAAGTAAATTCCACAAGTGAGGAAGAAACCGGAAGTAACGAGTACGAAAAGAACGGGTTGAAGGTCAGGAGCCATCAAGAGTCCAACGGAATGGTAGGAGACAAGAGATCGTCAGTATCGTCTCCCTCAGAGAGCAGTAGCAGTAGCGACAGGATACTCAAATTTGACGGCTTTCATTTATTTCTTAGTGACGATGACGACACCAAGAAAAGACCTATGAGTTATGAGGATTATGACGTCACGGGCCCAAGTCATGATAATCCGTACCCCTGGACTAATGTCAAGGCTACTCAATGTGACTTAAAAGAGACCCACACTCAAGAGATGCAAACCGAGAATAACTCGGATGACATCCAAATTTGTGCACAGTGTTCAAAGAAGTTAAATGGTGAAAAGGGACATTCTTGGAAGAAGTTTTTTAATAGACCAAATAGATCACAAAGTGTAGACCCCAGGGATGGAAGCCACAGTGTATCTACAAAGCAAAGACACAACCGTGCAAAGAGCCAACCAGCTATTGCTACCTACGGAGACGACGATATACCAGAAAATTTTGAATCAGAACCAGATACTATGGGGAAAGCAGCTGGTCATAACTTTCGTTTCTCTGAAGATTTTGTGCCTTCACCGGTGGTGAGAAATTGGTTTTATTAAATTTTTGAAAATCGTTGATTTTTGCCCTAGGCTTGTGAAGGACACTTACGTGTCAAACTTGTATCACATTGATAGCGAGCGCAGTAGCTGTCATGCTGCTGCGCGACCTTCACCAATTCACCCGAAGTGCATCATCTGATGCTATACATAGCAGTAGGGAATACAGGTATGTTTTTAGTTTGGGACTCAAGTTACAAGAAATAGAAACCTCTAAAATTGCATTCCATTGGTTGAGTATTTTGTCTTTAGGTTTAAGAAATAAAACAAAAAACCTCCATATTTTCATTCCATTGCTTGATTGTTTTGTCTGTAATTTCCTAAGTAGGCCAGAGGGGTGCCCACATCCCAGTGGAAACTTAAACTAAATTACATTCAGCCCCCCCCCCCAAAAAAAATATCTTTGCGTAGAAATAAAGCCCGTTCGCTACTTAACTTTCATGACTTATCCTGATGGGCATACAAGGTCTTTAGTTATAGGGAAATGCTGCTTTTCAAATGTTCTACCATAGCATGTAGAAACTTCGTCAGTCCATGGAAGTACTACCTACATCCGAGGTAGTACTTCTATTGTCAGTCAATACCAACCCATTGAGTGGAATTTTCCTGTAAATAAAACCATCATTTCTCTTTAATATGTAATTAGAACATCTTCTGTGCATGCTGTTTATCTGAGATCAATCAAAGATCAGTCACCAATATTGCCCCCCCCCCAATCAAAAATGCGCTTGGTGTAGTAAATGGTCGTCTTTTAAAGTTGAGGTGTGTTCTCATGGTTTATTATATGTACTAATTCATTGGAATGAACAAAGGAATGACGATAAGGCATCACGAAACAATAGATCTTTAATTAGGATCTATTCGTTTGAAGTAATTACCGTATTAATGTTTTTGCAAGAAGTACCCTTGGGGTAGTGAATGTCGGTCTTTCAACGTTGAAGTAAGTACTTATTGTTTAACGTATTTACCAGTCAATTGGATTGTACAAAGGGAATATGGTAAGGCATCACAAAACAATAGATTATTTTATTTGGATTTATTTGTTTGTAGCTATTATTTTTCTCTTTACGTTTGGCTGCGTTATGCTTTCACTCTTCTTCGGGACACTTCTGGTGTTATGGATAAATGTATTTGTTTGCCATGAGCCTGTAGCTCCTCTGCTTCTCCGGGGGATGCATCTCTGCACTGCCTTAATTTTCAACCAAAATGTTTCACTCGAATGCTATATTACTCTCTCAATTTGCAAGAAAACCCTGAATGCATTAAAGTACTAGCCAAAGAAGCATGTATGGGTCTGTATGCTACAATTTGCTGTCACGGTGACGTCATTATCGAGTGACGTCACAGGAGGGGAGAAACAATGTACGGAGTATGGGTAGTAGGCCTATAAGCCGAATCAAGTCTAAAAAGAGAAGAGAAGCATGAAAATGTTTTCATCCCTCAGGGAAATAAATGCGTGACTTGTGTTGCTCTTCCGGATCTCTCACGGGTAGCGAGTATCGGAGTTTCAATTTATAACGGTGTCACCAATGAGATATCTTGGTACCAGCACTACTCAGTGATTGGAGGTTTACAAAAGCCCAACTTTTTCTTTATAAACTGCAAGACAGGGGTTGTTTTCATGACAATCCTCCCAATTCGTCTAAATTACCATATTAAAGGGCAAATGCAGTCACCCCAATTTGAACAAGAGTAGTTGTCTATACAAGTTTGTGAATGGCTCTTGACAATCATTTGACAATGTGTTTTTCACTGAATTGTGAAATTTACAAGTACTAATATCTTGGTTAACCTTTAATGTTGAATGTTTAAAGGGCAAATGCAGTTACCCCAATTTGAACAAGAATAGTAGTCTATACAAGTTTGTGAATGGCGCTTGACAATCAGGTGACAATGTGTTTTTCACTGAATTGTGAAATTTACAAGTAGTAACATCTTGGTTAACCTTGAGTGTTGAATGTTTAAGCCTTAACATATCCCGAAAGGTTCATGGGAGAAAAATGACAGAAAATAGCAAAATTTAGTAGTTGTTTCAAAATAATTTTGGGGCGACTCCTGTTGAACTTTAAGGAATCGTCATGATAAACCTTCCCCTTCCATTTTCATTCGTGTATGCAACGAGAAACATTGACCTGTATTCAATCTTTAAAGAGTAGTGCGTTCGTTTCAACATTGCCGTACGTTTGCAAGTTCGTACATAGCTGGAAAGTGGCTTTTGCCAGAAGAGGCTTAATTGGAAAGGGGGGGGGGGAGGGGGTTACATTTCTTCTAACTTTAAGAGATTGTTGAGGAAACAATAGTCTTGAATTGATATATCTCGGATAGGGACTTAATAGGGCAAATTATCATACAGGAAAAGTTGATCCTGGCTTTATCTGGCTAGCATCGGTCTTGCTCAAAATGTAACCATGAGCACTTCGTTTCTCCTCTCCTTGAACAGTTTCTCTGAACCTTCAACGGCCTAGCGTTTAATTCAAGGTTTTCAGTGAAAGGCATCTTGCACTCTCCAAAACATAATTTTATTTTGCAACAATCTGTCTTGGTTATTGCTCTTTACCTCTTCCTGACGGTCCTTTTCACTTTAAAATAATTAATATCACCATACCCGTTCAGATCACCCGACGAATCAGCGTCGAGAAACGGCCGACGGTTATACTGACGTCACACCACGAAGACGAGGAGTCTGAAATATCCTCCAGCCGAAGTTTATCACTTGACGGTAAGGATACAGAAATTTTGAATTTTCTTTTTATTTAACCAAATTTATGTTTGCAAAATGACATTAATTAAAGAGTAATCCACGGAGATATGAACCTGGATATGGAGATTTAGTTGGCTCAGCATGTTTTTATTGTGCATATGATGAGAAAAAATGCCTCCCAAAGTTAAACGAATTCAACCTGACAACTGGGACACGAACCTTTGCAAATATTTTGTGCCATAACAGTTACAAACTGTAGTGGTATCATACTACACAGCAAGTTTCGGGAATTCAGACGTAAAAAATAAAAACCCCGAATCTGCAAAAAGTGGGGGAAGGTGGGGTACATGTTGACAGGTTCGAAGGGCTTTCTCATTTTATGTGACTTTATTTTATGGAATAATCATGTGATAATGTAAATCTTTCCCTCTTGGGATATTCCAGTTCGGGTGCTCCTGTGTGGCTATTTGTGCCCCCGCCCCTAGGCCACCGACAAGAAGCAAGGTTCATTCCATAAAGCCTCAAGTTTTGATTGTTCAAAGGAGTGTGAGTAGACTGATTTTAATCGAAGCATTTATCTGTTATAATTTCGTCTTTAACTTAACAGCTTAATTGAACTAACACGAGGTAACATCACTTAGAACCATAAGGTTCAACACCGATTGCGTTGTCGTTTCACAACCCAAGGAACCAAAATCATATAAACACTTCACAGAGGGTTAAAGTATGACTTTTCAATTACTGTAGACAAGTAAACAACCTGTGATTATGCTGCACGGCTTGAGTAAGGGATAGGGAAGATAAAACATATAGAAATTGCTAAGGACATTCAATTTTACAAAGACTCATCTACACGAGGATAGGACTTGTTAAGATAGCATCGAAAGGATGTACCAAAACAGTCAAACGTTTCCCTCGAATATTTTGTTTACACGAGAACTTAGAATTTGGGATGGTCGATAGGACAAGTTCACACTGGTGTTAACACCTGGGAAGCTATTGTAAAGATGGACACCTTCGAGTGTCACATTAATTATCCTTAGCAACTGCATTAGTCTGGGCTGACAAACTCTTACCAGTTTCAGGGAGGATTTTTCAAAGAACAGTCCAGTCCAAACTTGTCTTTAATATGCGATGGACACATGCCAGGAACACGTATTATGCATTTTTTGTGAAATTCTCATTGAAATGATCATCTCGCGAGATAATAGCCGTGAAAAATTAACAAATATTTTAAAAGGTGAAATTGGAGAAAGCATGTTATGGATTAAATTGACCGCATTGTTGAAAATTTACCACCAATTTTAAAACGCAAAACGCTAGTATATTAATACCAGGAGTGACATTCTTAGCAGTGGAATTTTGAAAACATCAAACGCCTTGGGGTAAGATAAAGTTTCAAGTGTTGCTAAATGCGTGTCTGTCTATTAAAGAATTTCAAAGTTTACGATTTATATAAGGGAAATTCAAGACAAGCGTCAGTACCGCGGAGTGACTGTGCAATTATCGAAGCAATCTTTGACATATTTTAGGCCTCAAAATAATCTTCCCTTTTTTAAACGATGTGACTCATCAGAAGGAAATTCCTTGTCACGGTAAGCAAATGCATACATTGTTTAAGACATTCAAGAGAAAAAACAAACACAAAACGAAACGAAACGAAAAAATAAATGGCAAGAAAAAAAACTAAACCAAAAGCAAATGAAAAAAGGCAGGAGAGACAGAAATGTGGCAAACCCGGAATTGTCAAAGGAAATTTAAATTTTGCTAGTGGTTAGTTATGAATTTATTCTATACTAATCGCCGATCCCGATCGATGGATATAATTAATCTGTTAGAAACAGATGGCAGGGAAAGCGGGTTTTCAGGGCAATAATGGTAAGCCAATGGTGGCATTTGAAAGGAAATCCTTCGATAATTTAAAGTGCAAGAACATCAAATGTCAGTGACTAACGGCAAACTCATTTCGATTAATCGAGACTTGCCGTACAAACCAATTACGTAAATGTCATCATTAGGCTGTTTATAATCTCAAAGAAGGAATATTTATTCCACCTTCAACCACTTAACTATCGAGATGCTTCTAAAAATACTAGCATTTGCAGACATTTTGATGTCGTTTTGAACTATGTTGTAAGGAGAGTAATGGCCTAAAAAAGTGTAGGCGGAGGGACTTCTGGATATTAACCGTTATCGTTGGGAGCATTAACAGATACAGATACAGAACGGGCCGATTACATCATGTGTGGGAGACGTCCAGTGCGGATACGTAGCCACGGGAGGCCAGATGCTGATAATGATGTTTGCACCGAGGGATAAAACTGATTGCCAAGAAAACTACAGCGATGTGCCCAAGAATGATTGCTCTGGCCAGAGATTAACTTGTTAAAGTTAACATTTAGCTCTCTCTTGATCTGAAGTTCTACGAAACAGTTAGCACAGGGTTATTTCGTCCAAATTAAGCCTTTTTGTCCTATTCTTGTATAAATGTGGAAGTTTGACAACAAATGCGGAAACCAAATTTTAAAGTAGAATGCTCAAGTTACATGTGCCCATAATGTGAATGGTTTTAAAACATGATATAACGCAGCGGATTGGTTTGGCTTAAAGGGCCAAACCTCTCACCCCAAACTACAATTTTGGTACGGGTTATTGAAATTCTCAATTGACTCAGCTCTTTGATTGACAGCTTATTCAAACAATGAAGGGTACCAAAGCTTATATTACACAGCATGAAACGACGCTGTGAGTGTTTTGATCATATATATCAATTGAGTTTTTCTTTACTTACCTTTGAAGCAATAAACTGAGTTTGTGTCGGGATGAGGATGAATTTCAGACACTTGTGGGAGGGCCTTCAGTGAGAATGTTAGGAGAATTGGAACCGTTTGGGGAAAGAGAACTGGGCCTTTAAGCATTTCCTTAATTAAGAGTTTGACTCTTTTCTTTTTTTTTCCTCCCTTAGAATCTCAAGAATCTCTCGTGAGTGGAGTGAGTGCCAGTTCTCTTGATGTGCCAATCCCAAATTTGAGAATAAAAGCACCACTGCACCCGGATAAAAAATCGGTTACTTTTCTTTCTTCTTTCTTCTTCGTTTCTGCTACCACTCGCACTTAATTGCATTTTCTTAAGCCATATAAGCCAAGCGCTGTGATTTGTATTCACTGTATAGACGAATCCGGACAGCGAGTGATGGTCTGATTTCAGTCAGCCATAACTGCGGCTCAACACCTTTTAACCTTTCAATTTCCTTGCTTACCTGTATCATGGATGGATGCACACTGAATTGTATATTGATTCCTTTAATTTCACTGAATATGAGGATTTGAATTTCATGTACACAATAAAGGAATACGATTTACAGTAAGGCCGATGGATCCCACTGATGACTGCCTACAGTCACTGAACACAAACGCTGATCAGATTCGTGTATACGTTTCACTTCATGCTTCGCTGACGCTTTGCAAAACGGTAATGTCTGTCTCATGTTGCACCCTTAATCGTTCATTCCATACATTCAAAAATAATAGTTTAAACTAATATGACGTTAGGTGACACGCCATTGAAAATAGGCGTATCAGATTTGTTTACCCCTTTGGGATTTTCATGGACTGATTTTGAACAACAAATGTTGAAACTCGCGACAATTCCAGTAAACATAAATTACTAGAAGATCTCGACTTTTTAGGCGTATCTTCATCTTTATCCAACAAAGACAGAGAACACACAAACTGACAATTTTCCAGATGAATTTTAGGGGAAGACACACAAAAATTCTTGAGGCCTCAGAGGAACAGCAAAGTCGACAATGTTTGATTTAAAAAATTAAGTGTTGATAAACCCGGTGTATTGGATTTTCCCTCCAAATCTTTTAGACCTTTTAAAAATAAACACAATTTTAAGGGATAAAATGTTAGCCAGGATTTCCTGACCATAAGACCTGGTCAAAGACTACTGATACAAAAGAGAGGAAAACATTTCCCTTAAAAATTTTGTTTATAAAAATTGAATCAAAGACTAACAAAACTGTTTACGCGAAAATGTCTCAACCGTACTTAGGTTGGGCCTTTCGCAAGAACAGACTACGTTCTAATGTAAATTATACCCTACGGTAACATAAAAACCAAGAAAGGTAAAAGAAAAACCTTTATTCGGAAGCATTTTAGGAAAATTAACTTAGAAAGGGTAATCTGCCTTATTGCTTGAAATTAGATTCCAGGGTTATGCAGATCTCGTGCAATTCAAAACTGTGAGTCGGTATGTGGGCCCTTGAAGGAACATGGTTAAATTGTAATGTGAATTTAACCTTACAGTAGTGGAAGAGATATTAGTTGGTTACATGGAAAGTATGTCCAGTATTTCAACTAAAACAACCCCTTTCTGCTGATTATACTCTAAAAACAAAAGAGAAGAACTTAATTACTCTCTAAAAGTGACAAAAGAGTGAACTCACTAAATTAGAGTCTAAATCCACTCCAAGAATTTCAAGTTGCCATTCCAAGAATTTCACTCAACTTGGAGTGAGTTTCACTCAAAATGGACTGAATTTCACTTTTCTTGGAGTAAAATGACACTCTACACTTTAAACACAAATTAGTCAATTGGTGTTTGAATGGACCAACAACGCGAGTCGCTCATATTTGACTAATTTGTGATGATATCTGATTAATTTCGTAGTAATGGATCAAGGACTGTGAGTCAAAACTTAGACAGGATACTTTATATTTGTTAGAAACTTATTCAAATGGGTCAAATATTAGTCAAACATTATTCAAATATTAGTCAATATCGTTGACTAACGTCATTAGTCACTTCAGGGACTGTTTGACTAATTTGTGTTTACATGGTAATGGAGTGAATTCACACTTTTCACCCTATTAAAGAGTAACCGAGTTCACCCTTTTGTTTTAGCTTTAGAGTGTAAATTTTTAGCTGTACAGAATAGTATTTGATTCTTCTCCTCGTCATTCAATCAGATGTTATCTGACAAGAGCGTCTTTTTCTTTGTTACTTGAAAGTGACAAACGAAGTTTGTTTTTACATTTTTACGACTTGAATTCTAAACCACTTTTGTAAATTGACTGAAAACTTAAAAAAAAAAAAAAAAAAAAAAAAAAAAAGATCCGTGATCACGGTGTAACATCGTGTTTGGCTACATCGTAATGGAGGTTGTCTAGTCTTGTTTAACTGGTTGAAGTTTTGTTACCCGACAAATGTTCAGAAATTTTAATTCAACAGTATTCGACGCAAAATTCTTATAATCTGAAAGACCTCTTCAATGTTTTTTTTTTTTTTTCTGAAAAAGAATCAGTTCAGAAAAAAGAAACAATGTGCTTGAACAAAAGATTAATATTTTGCGTCAAACTGAGATTGTCCTTTTACTAATGTCTGACATTTCATGGAATATCATTTTAATAAATGCTACGTTTTAAGGAGAGCAGGAAATTCTCGGAGAAGCGCTGGGAATGTTCAGTGTTCCAAATAAGTTGAAAGCGTAATGGGCCCTGCTATGGGGTTTTCAGCACTGAAGTTATGTTTTCAATCTAATTAATTAGGGGATATGAAATGATGGAGCTGTGACGTTTCAACAAAACTTGAAAACTGAAATCATAAACAAACGTTGTACTTCCAGGTCGTGATTAAATCTTATCAGACCATACTATAACCGCAAAAAGATTTTAATTTCAAATAATTTCCACGTTCCGTTATTTGCTTCTCTCTTTTCAGAGTATTTGCAAGACTTTAGTGCAATGTTTCCGATTAATAAATCTCATACTCAATTCCCAAAGCAATCTTGCATAAAGAAAGACTAAGTACCACCTAAAAATGGAACAACAAATTGAGCGCGGGAAAGAAAGTACTTCAGACGAATGAAATGGAACCATTGATTACGGAGAGCAATAAGTTGTCGCTGGTTTTTTGAAAGAAACGGAAGAATAACTCTACGTGGAATTATGCATTGAAAATTTCATATGAAAATGTATTAATCGGCTGGAGGTCTGTGATGATCTTTATGAGACCAAATGATTTCATAAAAGGAAATGAAGGGTTCTACGTTTTTCATAGCAGAGTTTTTGTCTGATGAAAGAAAAATTATAGCTCATGAAAACGTCTGGAATAAAGTCGAAGCAACACGAAATGGAATGTATTCGTGGACCGATGAGGTTGTAGATTATGTTCAAGCATAGTATGCAAACGTTAAGGTTGCGATCCAAGTGGGGATGGAGAGGCCCGTATCGCGAGCTACTTACAAAATATTTCAATACTGGTCACTCCCTATAACTATATGGAGACGGCAGATGAACTAAGCCAGACATGAACAGTACTAGTTGCTAAGACTTCACGAATTCGTAAATTCAAAAGGAAACATTGTACGAAGTGTCATTCGCATGACTCTTGCCTAGATATAAAAGACATTTGTGGGGGTTGATTTGCGATTCCTTTGGAGGTTTATTATCTGCGATTGCGATCTGATGCTGTAGCCTTAAATGGAGCCAATTTGGGGAGCAAAATTGGAAATTTTTGTGCTACAGTAGGCCTAATACATAAAAGAATTGCCTCTCCTCTCCGTAGTATTGAAGTGAGCCGGGTCAAGTTGAAATCATATATTCTGTATAAATAGATACTTATAAAAATGTTGTCAAACAAAAAATTCCCTGAATTTTCACTGTTCTTAACATGCACAACATGAAATGAGGTTTATCGTTTTATTAGTGAAAAAACCGGGGTCAGAGACGCATAAAAACTACTGAAGGAATGATGCCCGGTCCACTCCTAAAATACTTGGGTCACGAGGAAACTTGGCCGACTGCTTGGGTCAGTTTTTACCCAAGTTATTGTGTCAAGTTAAGTGGTAATTTAACCAACCACTTGGGGCCGAACTTGGCAACAGGTGGGTGAAACAACGATTCTGAAGTGTAAAACAACTGATTAGAATAATGAGGAATACAAAAAAAAAAAAACTGTCTAAGTCGTGCTTTTCCACAACTCCGCTATTCTAGTCAATATCATACAAGGCCATATGTTAACCAGATAGCATGAAATAACCTTTACATAAGCCTTTTTAAGTTACCCTAAATCATAACCCCCAACTTATCTTTTATTCCATATCCCCGAACTAAGAACTGGTCTTGTTCTGTTTGATTTTGCTATTCTTTTGCTTTCGCGCATCGTGCTTAATTTAAATTTTTTAAATCTTTTTTGGGGAAAAAACTAATATCTTTAATAGATCTTTTTTATCTTGATGTTATGGATCATAAATTGACCATTGACTGTCAGTGGGTTCTTTGGTTTTTCTCTTGTATCGCTTCAACTCCCCGTAACAAGCAAGCAACAACCGCTTACTTTTTCATTTGCCGTTGTATTCAATAATATGCAACTAATATGCGGATTATTAATTTTACTGCTAAAAAATATATTTTTTTTTTCAACTGCAGATAAACTCAGATAGTGATGAGGATATTAATGTCCCAGAGCAAATTCCACTTCAGGGAAAACGTGGGAGAAGGCCGGCCATTGCCCCTGGACTTACCAACGATGCTGCGGGACAGTTTCTTATAGAGTAAGTGTGTATTAACTAAGTCGTACATTTCCTTTTAACTTAAATATGCATGGACACTGGAATATATATATATATATATATTAATATATATATTAATATATATATATATTTTTCAATAGGATTACGCATTTCCATTTCACTGCTTCGTTGGACTCATTTGTACTAGAACCTCATACGATCTTCTTCAATCAAGTCTTAGTAAGTGTCCGTGAAAGTTCTAGAGTTCGGACTCAGACTCGAGTCCCTGTACTTTCTCAATGGGAAAAATCTCGACTACAACATTACTGATAATTTCACGTTCTTTGAAAATTGATTACGACAAATCAGGGAGAAGCAACTCAACCTCCTAGACGAATGAATAAAAAGGGTGAGTTTATGATATGGAGCCTCATATTCTTTGAAATAGTATTCTGTATCAATTTAATTCGAGCAAAATACAAGAAGCAAGCTTTATTCTGCTTGGAGATAGTCCCCTTGAGCATAGTCTCGGCTCAGTTATCATACATATGAATTAAGTTTGGAATCTGTTTTTCTCCTGGGGCAATTTAGATCTTGGGCCCCCAGATTTGCGACCGTCCATTTACGATGACAACGAAAACATGGAGTTAAGTCGGTCGTGAAAATTATACGTATTATTTATTGGGTAGATTCATTAAGGTTACATAAACAGGCAATTCCAATTTGAATTTATGCTTTGGGGTTAATTGATTAGCTTTAAGTATAATGTACACATACAACAGAGCCGCAAAGTTATTAAGATGATAGACAGATTCGTCAATGTTCAGATAGGAATAAGTCTAAGTCACAAGGGATAGATGACATCGCAGAATCGGGTCATAATGATTTGTCACGCATTTGACCGCAATGAAGAATATTGTCCACAGACGAAAATGGTTCTATGGTATATGGACAACTGATATGCTATGACGTGTATTGTAAAGGTTGAGGTTTAGTTTTACTAGCACTAGTTGCAGTGTGCGTAAGGTTGTATTATTGAGGAGAATCCGTCTTCTTTATCACTAGGGAGTCACCACGTTATATATAAACCTATGCAAATCCTTCATTTGATTAAAACGACGAGAAACTTATTTTAGTGCATGAAATGTAGGGAGGGTGAGCTACAAAATGGTTGCATGTTCAGGCGGCAATTACTCCATGCGGACAATAAGTTCTAGCTTGATGCACTAGTGTGTACATTCAACTAGCAAAACGGGTGGCCGACTTTTGAGAAAAAATACACGTGTTAGCCCTTTCACTCATGCCATGGATAAATAACATCTAAACAATAAGCGAATTTCGTAACTCGTGTTGGTTATGCACATGCGCACATCCTCTGAATCGCACAACACGTTTTCCAATTTGAATTAACATGAACATTTATTTCTTAATGCATCCTTACTATATGGATGAGTCTCAAGTGTGGTTTATTGTAGTGGATTGTGATTAAAGTGTATTTTTCGTGTAAAAAAATTGCATTTTAAAATGCCGTGAGGTAGGACTGAGGCCCTTACTTTCGTCCGGATTGGCTAAATACTTAGTGCTGTATGGACGTACTGAAGAATACGAGGCAACGTCGTACACTATGTGCTAAGCTAGGCTTGCAAATCCCCGACTGTGCCCCACCATTCCCATGCGGCAACGAATCACGGAACCCCCTTCTTGCAATCACTATGCAAAACTAACTGTACCGTTCCGCACAAATGCTACATTATAGCAGATTCCGACTACATTCTACATCTGTAAAACATCTCCTTAAATTTAGCAATTAAATTATATTGAACTGTTTTGGAAACAATTTATCAAGGTTATTTTTTCTTTATTTTATTTTATCCAGACCAACTCAACTTTCCAATACCAATGGTTCTGAAAGTGATGGCAGACGATCCTTACGTGGTTAGTAATGTTAAAGCATTTTTTAACTTGAGATTGAAAAATTTAGGTTGTGTCGTGCTAGTTATCCTTTTGGATTATAGGCCTACAGTACTTATGAAGCGATTAGGAAATTGATGACAGTCAAACCTACAAGAGGTGCGCGTCAACGGAGGGGAGGAGGGCGAGTTCCTTTGCCACAAAAGGTACTGTATAATCATAGCTTTTTGGGGCGGAGACATTTAAGGGGAAGGGAATGAAATGCAATTCGTGAATGGTAAGAACTTTTACTCGTAAAGGCCGGACTTTCTTGGCTACTGGCCTCGGAATGAATAAATGCTCGCACTTGGATAAAGTGTTGTCATGGTGGGTCTCATCCCTTAAGAAAAGAGGAGAACCTAGCTGTCATACCACGGAAAACCACTTTTGAGTTGAAGATGTTAGTTCGTTTTGTAACAATTTCTTGAAAATTTACCTACTTGCCACTGGAAAGAATATATGCTTTACGTCTCATCACGGAGCCTATGAACCGGAAGGGAAGGCAGGGTCAGGGCGGGGTTTCGGTCCGACAGAATGTGGTGATGATCAGCTTTGGCTTCTTAGAAATTTTCCTAGATAGACAAGAATTTTAACTGCCTTCTCCCCTTTCAAGGCTTGGCCCACTCCATGCATGGGGACCAAGAATCCTGTTCTTGTCAAATTACACTCAACTCAAAGTTTTCCTCTAAACCAATCATTGGCTCTGCCCACAGTTACCCAGGAAACACAACAATCTAATAACTATTAATTCTCACCCCTTCCCTTATTTCAGAAGTCTTCCCGCGCCCTGCACACAGTGTGTTTACATTGATTTGAACTGTTCGCGTTTGAACATTTATGTTGCCAAGAAAGGGGGAGGGAGTGAGAGACAGGATAGTGTCATTTTCGGTCATCTTTCAACCATTATTTTCTCAACGCTACGCGTGAATTAATGATGGCACTCAATTGAAATAGTTTCATTCACTCTCCAGTCTCCACCATTTCGACATTTTCCCCTTCAGCCCCAAAGAAAAAGTCTCGTTACGCCACTGGTTTTGTCCACACTTTGTCAACACGCTTAAATTCTGAACATTCTAAGCGATGTTTTGAAATAGGCTTAGATCGTTTTGGTATTAGACACGTTTTTAGCATCCAAACATGTTTGCAAGTGAGGCAAAACATTGTTAAGGAAAACTTTTGATTCCCTGGTCACGTCTCAAGAAGTTTAGCGTGTTGGAACAATATATAAGTTAACTAACATGTATGTGTGTGGGATGACCAGGGATCACGTTGCTGGGATTGAATTACCTGACATTTCAGCCAATATTACCCGCCCGAGAAAAAGTCTTTTCCAGAATGAAGCTCATCTCTATGATTGCATCCCTTACCGGTACTCCCTTTAACAAACAATCCTCCTCTACTGAGCAAACAGTCTTAAAAGTGCTCAAACCCCATTTTGGTCTCAAATTGTCTAAAGAGGGAGTTTTCTGATAGATTCTGGATTAAGATTGGTCTCACAGCGATGGCTGAAACTTGCTATTTGTTTCTAGCATCATGTTAGACAGGGAAAGGCTATTACATCTAGGAGGGTATACAAATGAGGTTAAGTTCATGTCCAAAGGAATATCGTAATAATCCAACAAAATTATATCTTTGTATAGCAAGTTTGTGTCAATCATCAGGCTCGACCGTTAGCATACTAGAAGGTATGTCCACTTTCTAAACGGTTTCCATGGCAACGGTGGTAGTGGTAACGCCATCATCGCGTTATAGTTTACACTAGCAGTAGTTGTTTGATTTCATGATTTTTATTTTAACCAACAACATAGCATGTGCATTAACCAAACACATGAGATGCAATTTTGCATACTACATTTATGCAGGGGCGCCGATTAGATTTTTAAAGATGGTGTTATTGGTACAAGTGGAAAGTGTGCTCTAGAACGTGGGTAACGTCCAACTGTGTACCCGTACCCTTTCGAAATCAAGTTCAGGATCCATACTTTCGCCTCGGGGATGGCAGCATATTTGGAAGTTCGTACAAAACCTTCCCTTTGACAATCACCTAAATTTTGCAAAAACTTAAGACTCTACATGCCATCTTTTGAATGGAAATGTAGTACATTAACATTGTTCTTTGAGACCCGAAGGTTTAACAAATGCTCAAGACCAAAATTTGTTTGATTCGTCTAACATATTTTGGCGATGAAAGTTTCATTTATTCCCCGTTTGGTTCTCGAGATGTAAGCAATTGAATATCAAGCCTTCTACAATAAGTAAAGTTTTAGGTGGCAGGTATGATTTTATGGTTTCCAACTGACTGTGAATGTTTTTATTTTCTTCAAAATTTACTACTACCAATTTGTACAACAAGTCTCTTTACCTGCATAGCAACGAAAAGCAACACTAATCATTGCAACGTCATCACAACAGAATGGTAAATAAAAATGCAAAACATTGGTCTTGAATGTGATATTTTGACAACACACCTGTTTGCTTCAAGTTAAACTCTGACAGGGAATGTGACAATGTCAGATTATATACATTTTAACAAACAGACATGACCTTTGAAAATAAAAATTTAAAAATGTCAAAATGTTTAAAATAAATTTTTCTGCATTTGTCAAAACTAAATTTGGGTCTAATTTATTCCTTTAAGTCACACTATTGTTCAAAAAAGTGAGGGGAAATTGTCCACTCGTTGAGGGGGACTTGCCCTTTCTCTACCACAAATCGGCGCCCATGTATATAATACAAGGTAGTAGGTTACTGGTTTTTTCTGTTTCTGTTTTCGGAAGATTTACCGGTATACACTGTTTTTACTTCTTGCTGCTTGGGTTATACATGGTATAGATAGTCATTTAGTTAGATAAGCCTTCACCAACCAGTTCCTAACCAAATGGTATATAAGTCAGGCCTCAGAGTTTTTTCCACTTGTTGGCTACTTGGCTTGTTTTTCCTACCCCATTGCTTATGATTAGCACCAAACACAATGGCAGTAGGTTCCATCTTTAAAATCTTCGTACATACCATTAAACAGAGGTCGTACTCGTGACGTCATCCTTTGATACACCGTTTGATAACTTTATCATGAATGGATGAGATGACAAGTTCTTCAATTCGATTTTACATATAGCACACAGAATGATGTTCATATCTCTGTATACGATGCATTTTGTTTCTACTGCTGTTACAGTCGGACTCTCTCTCTCTCTCCAAAACGCCTTACCGACTGAATTCATAGAAGACTGAACGAATTTCGTTAGAAAAAAATAATCTGGAATTAAAAGTAAAAGCTGTATCATCAGATCACTTAGGAGCACTTAACCATAATAACAGTATGTCGTCCAACATGCCGATACAAAACTCGGTTTTACAACGTCACTGCACGACCTCTATACCTTGTTTGACGCTTGTTCGTTTAACCATTAGCTTAAAATTTCAAGTACTTACTTGTGCTGAACGATTTTTAAAGCCGTAGCTATTACCACTTCCCGTACAAATCCATTAACCAACATGTTCTTTTAGTAGTGTAGCGTGAAAGGATAACATAACCATTTTTGATCATCGCCCCAAGTATAATTGGCCTCTGCGATATTATATCACTGTAAAAAGTCGCTGTAAATTTACAGAACAAGAACTACAAGGATATATAGAGATTGCAGAAAGGTTCTGGCAACTAAGTTGCAGACTGAAGTTCTAGAACTCTTCCTGTAATCCCTTTGTATTTCTGTTTTTTCGGGGGGGGGGGGTGTTCTTGTAAGTAACAACGATTTTTTAAGGGTGGGGAGGTGCTATCATCAAAAAGCGTCTCCCTGATATTATTTTTGAGTGAGTTTGTTGTGGAAAACGTAGCGTGTAGTATTAACCTTCAAAAGCGTAGTCCAGATAGATAGCGAAAGCACATCATGGCATGACTTGCCGTAGCATCTTATAGTGTTAGTACCCCTCTCTTTTGAAAATTTTGGGGAAAACTGGGTGTCTTTGTAATAATCTGATTTCACTTTTTTCAGCTTTTTAAAGGTAAAACTTGTGTTCAATTTTCACATATTTTAGGAACTGTTCAAATAGGTACTAACGAGAAGGCATAATCCAGATCATCTTCCATCCCAAAATGTCACTTGTCAGGTTAGGCTAGGTGGGGTTTTACGGCCCAGTTTCAAACAACTTAGTTCAAGTCGAGCTGGCCATGGACTTTTTTCCAGTTGTGGCTTACTGGCTTGTTTTCTTTACTCCATTTTATTATGCTGAGCACCAAGTACAATGACAGTATAGGTGCCGTTTTAAAGTCTTCGGTATGATGGCCCAGCCAGGACTCGAAAACCCGACTTCCCGACTTCTCACTTGCTACTTTTCAGAATAGACAGTCATTTGGGCATAACGAACTTCATTTAACAGCTAATGGCTTCGAAGTCGTTCTTTTGTTAACGGGGCGTTGCATAGTGTAGAGGAGTACTGGAAGAAATTTCTGTCCTACATTTCTTAAGATATTGCCATATTTATAAATGTCTAACACCAGCCCTGCGTAACTTAAAAATGTTACATTCTGAAAAGTCTTATCTCTCCGGTGTTTTCTCATTTTGCGTTTATATTTTGTTGTATAAAAATGGCTTAATTGTTATTTAACAAATACAGTTTGAATTTTATTTGGCAGAAAAAAGAGGTTGCCTAAAATGAGAGATGTATAAAACTTTAATAGGTGTACAGTAGTCAACTAACCATTCCTAAAATAATTTTAATAATTGAAATAATTAAAATAATTTTACAGTAATTTTACTAACACGAGCTCTCTGAGGCGCGAGGGAAACTTGCTATAGAGATTAAGGAAATTTCTAGGATGGAAACTGTTCTTACATCATGACGTCATTCCTTCAGTTCAATAATTGAAAATGATTTACCTTCCAATTATGGATATTTCTCGCGTGACTTAAAGGGCCAATCCTCTCACCTCAAACTACACTTCTTGTAGCCTGAGGGGAAAGGGACTCTCCATTGGCCCAGCTTTTTGATTGACTGTTAATTCAAACAATTCAGATTACCAGAGCTTATATTACACAGCATGAACTGTACTGAGGCCGTTTTATTTATACACGTAGAATTTTTCTATACTCACCCTGAAGCAATAAACTGATATTGTGACTAGATAAGGATGAATTTCAGACAACTGTGGGAGGGGGTTAAGTAAAAATGTTAGGAGAGTTGGTACTGTTTGGGGTGAGAGAACTGGGCCTTTACTAAAAGCTTTTCTCTTGGTGTATATCAGCCATGTTTGAGGGCAACCTCGGTATGCTAGTACAGACTTGCATTCAGACATGGCGGTTGCGAATCCCTAATTTGTGATATCAAGGAGAACTATCTATACCAAAGTCCACGACCAGGACTTTTTTGGGGAGTTTCTTAAGTCTAAGATGTAGGACTAACAGTGGACTTTGCTTTTACCAGATGGTTCAACAACGTCTACGACGTCCGAACAACTTAGTGAAACGATGCGTAAGAAACTTCTTCTTTATCCTAACGTTGCAAACCAACAACACATAAATCACACGCAAAAAAATATCGTTACGAAGTGGATTCTGACTTTTGCTGCCAAATATTTTTTTCATTCCAACGTTTAAAGTCGAGCCTAAAGCTCATGTCCATGTCAATAAATTTCAGAATATGTTAACTTTCTCTCTGGCTACCCCTTATAACCTGATCATATACTTTGAGTCATGAGTTATAAGACCCAAGACATTTTTTTCCATCATTGTTTTACCAGCATTCATTTTCATAATAACCTTCGCAATAAATATTCCAAAGTTCATTTGCCTTTAGTTTCTATCGTCCACCCATAAATGTTCAATTTCTCTACTTTTTTGAAAGCCACAAACTTGCTGGGATCGTTACCATATCTAGCACTGTCACATGGCATCCCCACTTTCACTCAACAAACTGAGCTCTTCCCGAAAGTAGGCCTGCATCATTGCTGTAATTCGAAACCCTTTCGTATAAAGTCGGGAGGTAGGATAGATTGAACACAAAACCCGCTGGGGAACTTACTCTTACGTGGATAGGGAAAGAGAAGAATAATTATTAATGTGAAAGCTAAATAATAAACATTATGTAAAGGTTATTGCATCCAGGATTAAAGGCCGACATTCGTCACCCAAAATGTATTTTTGGTAGGGGTATATCAAAATTCTCGGTTGGTGATTTTTCTTTGATTTGCATTTGATTTTGACATGAGGAATATACTCAAGTTTCACAAGAGGTTGAGAGGATGCTTTAGTCACAGTTTTGGTAAAATACGTCGGGGGGGGGGGGGGAATATACTAGGTTTGTGGCTGCAGACGGAGACGTAAACAGTTGTGGGGGGGGGGGGGGGCTCAGGGGCTATCATTCCCAAAAACTCTCGGGGAGAGTACCAACTGTCTGGGGAAAAAAGGGTTGCTCTTTGAGTCTGAGATGCCTTTGAAATTGACATAAAAACCGACGTGGTCTCTGAATATAGGTACAAACCCTCAGATATTGATCGATTAACTGGAGTCAATCAAGCAAGTTTTACTATGTAAATCGAGGGAACTTATCTACTCAATATGGACGAACCAAGCGGCTTCCCTGATAACAGCTGCTTGTATGCAGTCTTTATTATACTTTTTATAACACGTTCACATGATACTCTCAAACCCGGCTCATGTCCTGATAATTTCTGTTCAAGAGGCATGCATATAATGTAAATACAAAAGCGTCCAAGTGGCTATATTGTCCCTTCAGGCTCGTTTTATGTTGCCGACTCAAATTATAAACCAAACATTCAAGAAAAAAATCATGCCTAGCTGGTAGATGTTTTAACAGTTCCATTAACTGCAAACTGATGTGTAGGACGTAAAGCTTGATGCCTTATTTTTTGTCATGTTCGGAGTAAGCATGACAATTTGCTAGGTTTATAAACTTGTGATTTAAAAAAGAAAGAACTTATTTTGATGGAAATAAAGTTTTGCCCTTGCAAATTCTGATTGCCAAAAAGGAAATTATTTTAACCAGCAAACAATTTCTTGACAAAAGAGTCAGAAGAATTAGGATTACCTTACTTACATTGCCGCCAATTAAATGAAGATGAGTTAGGCTTCAAGGGTAAGGACTGACAGTATTTCCCTAGAATCTTTTAAACTTTAGACTTACGACATGCATTTATTCATCTTTTAGTCCTGAAATCGACTCCCTTTTCCTTGCTGCTGAAGGGGGGGGGGGTGCCGGGGAGGGGGACCCCGAGCCTAAAGTTCTAATCCGCATCTCTATATATAAGCCGAGCGTAGCTTGCAAATTTATCAAACTCCGAAAGAGTATCTCATACTTAATACACATATGCTTGATATACCATTTGTCGGTTTACCAAAAACTTTGCCTGTCCCGAAATCCATGTGATACATCAGAACAGAAAGTTGAAACTATCTAACATAGTTTTTCTTGAACTTTCACAAGCTACGGTAAAGTACTCTCCTCATTAAGTCACATGTCCCTTTGGGACAGTAACCTCTTTTGTCACAAGGAGTCGTGTGACTCATCTTCTAAGAAAAATTGTTGAAAAAAAGTTCATTTACCTGTGAAAAAAGTAATGTCTTAGTATTTCATTCAAGGTGTATACCAATATTTTAAAAGCTACCAAGCCAATTATAAACGCAGCTGGTGGAGGCGCTCTTAAAAGTTGGACAGCTTTACGTGCACGAGCTGACTCACAGAGCAAACCGTGTGCACACCCCACTGTCTGCAATTCATTTTGATGCGCAGTAGTAGCTTGTGCTCAATATATCACTGCACAAACGAGGTGCTGTCTGGCAGAATGTCAACCCACTGAAAAAAGTCAACCCATCCCCTTTAAATCTTTGGCATTGACGTGCATGTATAGAGATTTACATGCGTCATATTTCCGCTATTGTAATTAATTCCGACTTTAAAGAGAACTTTGTGATTTCAAATGTGGGGACTCATTTTTGTGTCAAGTGGTATTGCAGCTCATCAATAACATCAGATTTTATTTCTTTTGAAAGACAATTCCAGGAAGTTAAATGCAATTTACTCTTGGACTGAACCTTACCTTATGCAGAGCCAGGTGACAGAACTAGGCCTACCATATGGTAATATAGTTACTGTAGGTTTCTAGCACCCTCTTCTAGCGCGCCCCTGCAGGCCATTCCCGTCCCTCTGACCAAAATTCGCCACCGTAGATCCAGTCGGGGTTTGAAACTCAACCTTCAAGTTACCAAGCCTCCTCATATTATTTATCATGGTCTTTATCGTGGAGTTATTACGTACTGGCTCCATGCTTTAATAAATTTCTGAAACTAGAACAAAATTGCACAGACCCCTCTTGTTTTAGCAAGTGGCTCAACAAGAGGAAGAAATACCACCATTCGTAATGAAAGGTCAAGTTGGATCAAGCAACATTCATATAAAAACATAGTGTACAAATGTCACCTTATAAATCTGTACATTAGCTACAGCACTCCATACCCCACTAGCGAGCTGTTTCAAAATATTTTCCATAATGCAGCCTTTTTGCCTCACTTTTGATCAATATCGCATTTAGTTTACGTGTTGCAATGCTAGCACTCTCATGGATATAGAATTTCATACAACGAACATTGCTTTATAATCATACATGTTAATGAGAATGACATCATAAAAATTTCTTATTTTTTGTTTGACGCTTTCGGTCCAAGAAATCTCTTTACATTTCGGTTGTTCCCCACCTAGATGTACACCCTCCAAATTTTTGTGCTG
Source organism: Holothuria scabra (assembly GCA_037179385.1). Lineage (NCBI taxonomy): Eukaryota > Metazoa > Echinodermata > Holothuroidea > Aspidochirotida > Holothuriidae > Holothuria > Holothuria scabra. The sequence continues at coordinate 23,654,428 of CM074181.1, forward strand.
GACATATTTTAGCCTACATTCAACCAGCTTTAGTTACTGCCCAGGAATAAGCTCCCCGTCCTTGACCATGATAACTATTTACACATTTTTCGTAATGGCACTGTAGGCGTTCTTCAATACATTTGCCAGAAGTCATCGACACGGGATAAAGGCACCTGCTTTCGTGCAGACCAAGAAGCCACCTCATTTGAGGTACTGCCAAAATAAGTTCCTTGTGGAGGTCATGCACGTGACATCAGGACGTTTCAATTTGGTACACTTGATGGAACTGATCCTTCGCGGTAGGTGTGTTACCGACTGATACGCACGCAAAAAGGCACCTTTTCAACAATTGCTGTATAGAAGGGACGTCAGGGTGGTCAAATAGAAATAAGCGCAACGCAGTGACGTCAGTGCATGACCTCGGTAGCTATGGAGCAAAGACCATTAACGATTCCCCTTAGTCCAGTACTGTCCCCCTTTCTGCCCTTGAGAATCTTGGCTACCCCTGATTTATAATGCGTAAACACTGAAAGAACTAGTCAGGAGACCCGAAGCAATATTTCGTCACTATGTTGCCAATGCATGTTGGGATTTGAAGCATGCTAGGAAACTGTATACAATTCTTCAGTATAACTTGTCATGGGGAAAATCCCCGTTCCTTGCATGTGACATGTTGAGGATGGGTCATGGGTTATGTGGGACCATACATTTCAGATTGGAAAGGATAAAGGTGATCTCGCATTCTTAAAATAAGTTGGTCAAAATAAAGTTAGTTACACGAGATAGTCAAAATTATATCCCATGGGACTAATTTATGTTGTTTTGACTAATTTACATTTTGAGTGACACTGGTGGTTTCCTAATTTTTCTTTGTAGTAAGAGTAGTTGGTTAGATGCTAAAGTAAATCGAAGGGTTCAATGCATGATTTGAAAAATGTCAAAACACACTTTGTTAGGCAAAAGACTCTTCTCCAAATAGCAGTTGCAGAGGATTGTGGGATAAAATTTTGGTGTGCAGCATTTTTCGTAGACTTGACCACGTTTCTCGCGGGTGTTCCGCGGGGAGCTGACAATTTTCTCTACAAAATCCCCTACTTCAGCATAGTACGGCATATCGTATTTTCTTTTTGTCTAGTACGCCCTCTACAGGTCGATTCATTGTATCGCTTCTCAACGACAGAAGCGATAAATTTAATAGACCGATAGAGGGTGTATTAGAAAAAGGCAAATAGGGTATGCTGTACTGCTAAAGTACTGGGTTTTGTAGAGGTGGTGGTTGTCAGCTCCTCTAGGAACCCTCACGAGAGACTTGGCCAAGTCTACATTTTTCGTGGCGGACAATAAAATGTCTTTGGCAAAAGTAACGAGTACCAGAAATTCATGCCTCAGTCAGTTGTAATTTCTGATTGGAAAATGGGGTATTGTGAACGTCTTTTGCCCTAAGTTATTTAGAAAGCACATTTACACCATGAAAACATTACCTCCTCAGTGTTCATGTTAACACGTTTGGTCCGTAGAGAGCAACACTGGGTTGAATTCTTAAAAATATGGACGATGTATCACATCTGCAAAAGTACCATCATCTTCCGAGAGAATTTTTCTTGTCAAAGTGGCCGAATGGATCCTTTAGCCTGTTAGCTTTACTATGGCAACGAAACATAGACAACATTTTTGTGAGGATTAAATTGGAATAGGCAACTTCTATAGAGAAGAGAAAAACGATTTTTAGCTTTTGACACGAAGTTAAACCCTTCAAAACCTTGTCAGTTTTATTTCCAAAACGAACAAAAAAGCAACGAGCTAAATTTAATATTTTGCAATGTGGATTATTACGTTAAATTCAGAAAGTGTGACTCGGTAAGTACTTTTATCGTCCGTCGGCGTCCGTAATGGAAATAGGCATGACCTTCGACGTCTTATCAAAACATGTTTGGCAAATGTAGTCCTCAAGAAATGTTGTATGTACAGTACATTGGCATGTCATTGCATCAATCGAGAAATAAATGGCATTCCCTTCATTAAGCCCTTGTTCACTCTTTAGCCATACACTCATTACATTTTATGCCTGGTTTTATATTGCAAATGTATGCCTCGTGATTATTTGCGATCATTTTGGAAACCATGAATGGAAATGGAATAATACTGCAAGTTAATATTTTTACCTGACGTTGTCTGTGTGCATCTTTTTCTGCAGGATACATGAACCAGCGATTTGAGGGTAAGATTCAGCCTTATATTAAATTCTTTTTTTAATCCTGCATGCGGGCATGCGCAGTCCCAAACGCTAACAAACCATTTCTGTCCAGCTTTGAGCAGACCTGTCTGATCACTTAAAATGTGGAATATGCAGTGACCTTAATTTGGGTTAGATTACTCGGCTAGCTATCCTGTAAATTGCCATATATCTTATGCATATGTTGTCTCAGAAAAAAGAACGCCTTCGTTTGGAGACAAACTTGGTGTATTTAAGGAAATGTTATTTTTAAAAACACCTGTATCATTTCAAGAGACAGCTACAAACTTGGTGATAGCTGATTGGTCAACTAATCGAAAACTCGCTCAACTCTACTACACAGTGTTACGTCAATCCATACTGTCTTCTAGGAATCACATGGCAATTTTTTTTCTCGCTGAATTTTGAATATCTTTTAACTAAAAATGCATTCAGTGTTCCTAAAACCATATGCATGATACTTGGACTTGGGAAATACAGGAATATTTTTGTAGGTGAGACTAGTGGTTATTTCAAAATAATTATGAGCGACCGCAGATTCTTCTCAATTTAAGAATTGGCCTTCTCCATTTTATCGAAAATTGAATTGCAAGAGTTATAACGATTCATTGATACTGTGCTTTTCACTCAGTGCATATGACAAACCCGTACAACAATTTCAAGGAAATATTGCATTTGTTTAAATAAAAACTTTTATATTTTTAAACCATTATTCAAATGTATAAAATGATACATATTTCAAAATATAGCATTGCAATACATGTTCCTAAAAGAAACTTTTCACATAGAAACATTTACTTATTTCTTGCTCAAGAATAACTTGAAGACTCAAAATATAAAAAAAAAACATCAATGTTTCAGCTTCCTTAATTTTTGGAACGCAAAATTTTGGGGGAGATAAAACTACTGCTGGAGTTACTTGTTAGAGCACAATTGTTTAATTATTATTACAGCTTAATCTTTTTATGCCACGTTGATTTACTCTAAATGCAACATCACCCTTCCTTTTAATTTGGCATCCGTATACCTCTGACGAACAACATCTCCCTGGGTGGTCTTTTCTGACTACCTAAATTTCACAAATTCTGTGAAATCTGTTTCAAGCATCTCTTACTGTGATTTCTTTACGAGTCTTTCCTACGAATTATTTTCCATTAGGCATGATATTCTCTCTAACTTTCGATGTCAATTTTCCTTCAATTTTTTCTAAGACGTCCCATGGGATTTGTTTCCTTGTTCGATTTTATCGCCCGCTTCTGTAACGTCACCCAACTGCTTTACTGTGTGATGAATCCCGTTGCCTTCTCCTAAAGCAAGTCTTATCAATGGTTTGTGGGGATTTTGCGTCTTATATTTGCAACTTTCTTCGCTTTTCAGATAATCTTTCAGATCTGAATCAAAGTATTAAGTCTAAAGACTTAATAGGTAAGAAATCTTATTTTCAACTTCTTTTTTTTTCATTTTCTGCATCCAAAGTCAATTTTCAATACGTATTGATGTGTCGTTGCTCTCTACATTACCCATAAAAATATCATCGAGAATTAAACCTTAAAGGCAGTAATTCGTCACCCGAAACTACAGTTTCAGTATACATATATCAAAACTCTCAATTGGTACAGCTCTTTGATTGGCATCACATTCAAACAATGCATCATAGCTAAATTACACAACATGGGCACCGAGAGTGTCTTGATTACATATTTTGGACTTGTATGGCCACTGGGACAAGCCATGAAGCAATAAACTAGGATTGTGTCTGGATAAAGATGAGTTTAAGATAAATGTGGGAGGGGCTAGAAGTAAGTAGGTTGGGAGAATTGGAACTGTTTGGAATGATGAAAATATGCCTTTAACGTGTGTCATTCATTGGCGCAAGGAGCTATCCTCGAGAGAGGATGAATTTTGTTCTTGACCACCGTCCTGGGAGGAAGGGAAACTGTGTGGGTTGTCCTGAAAGGGACCGCTCTGTAAGTGCTACTGATAAAAAGGCACATACCAAAACTCTCCTATCCCACAATTCTTTCGAACTTGCTGGGAAGTGTGTATACGTGCCAGTGGTTTTCAAACAAGGGGGAACTTTCGAAACCTCAGGGACCATCGTCGTGGCAGAGGTAAAGCGATTTTGTTTTTTTTTTCTTTTTAAAATGCTTTGAAACCTCTCGAACTCAATGTACAAACCGTTTTCGGACATATATTTATTGAAGGGACAACCAGAGTGGCTGATTGGCAAGGCGGGCATGCGGAGAAAAAAAATTACAAACCACTTTATTTATGTCAACAGTGCAAGTCGTCGAGTCTTCCTTCATTTCAAATCGTCAGATAATTCCGTTAAGTCTATAAGGGAAGATAAGGCAATTGGTTGCATTAAAAACAGCTCCCTTTCATTCATGAATAATTGCACTGTGACATGAATAACCAATGAGCCTTAACGTGTTTTTAATGCATTTAAACTATTGAATCAACCGCGACTGTCGAGTATATGTGTGTCTGTCACAATACATATCAAAGGCCACCTGCAAATGATTGGCCTCTGGCCGCAAGTGATCGTGCAGTCAACAGTCACTAAAAATCGATTCCACGTCAAATTAATGTGCCTTTGTTTCTGTTCCTTTTGCAGTCAGAAAAAGTAAAAGCAAGAAAAGACCGACAAACAAAGGGGTGAGTTAAAGTTAATATGTAGCCGTCCCAATTTTGATTAGTGTCAGTAGTCTATGCTCTTCTATTAATGACTTTGAGGAAACGTGATGATTTCTTTCAGAGATTTCTGAAATTTACGGGGTAAAGTTCATTAGTTTATTATGAATATGCAAACACTCATGACATGGAATATCGTGAAAGATACTTGAGAGAAAAATAAAAGAAATTTGTAGTTTCAAAATAAGTTTTGGTGACAATAAATAAACAAACAAACAAACAAACAAATAAATAAATAAAAAACAAGAACCTCATCATAGACAAAGCTATCCAAACCTGTTGTCCTCTAGTGTATTTAAGAAAGTGTCAAGTAAACGTGAACGAACATCCATTATAATTCCTACATAAACAAACGCTAATGCCGTATCCAGTTTCAGGATGATGAAAGCGACTTTGAGAAGACATATTGATTTGCAAAATGGGGTAATCAAACTAAAGGGACGCAACTCCCAAATGTCTTGGGAGGTTGGTGGGGCGTATGGAACGCAGCTTTTAAATTTAATCAGGATTTTCAGATATCTGGAATTAATTGCAGGTAGGCCTATCTGAAATTTTATTTCAGATATCTGGAACTCTAATGAAGTTATCTCGCAATGAATTTAGATATCTTAAATTCTATTTCAGATAACGAAAATAGTGCTTAAGTGCTGGATATCTGAAATTAATTTGAGACATCTCAAATTCCTGATTAATGTTAAAACGGTGTTCCATAGCCAATAAGAGCGCATCATTTTTGAAAAGGAAGCTAGTATTAGGCTAAGCACTCTTTACCCGGCGAGAAGAGCAAACACAAGTAAGAAATTTAGACCTCCCGACTTGCAGCCGGGAAGTATGAAGTTCGATTCCTGGCCGAGTCATACCGAAGATTTTAAATTGGAACTTACAATGAGTTTTTGCTTAGCTTTTAGCATAAAAGACGGAGTAGAGAAACAAGTCGGTGGGTTACAATTGGAAAAGGGTCTTGGCCCAATTGTTTAGAAATTGAGCCGTAAATCTCATTTAACTATTTTAAATCTAACATAAAAGCGACGTAAAACACGCTTGAGGTAATGCCCGTTGAAATATTTAACCAATAATGAAAGTTTTTTATTTGCTTGCGTTCTTTCAAATTTTCAAATTAGGTCATCGAACTTTTGATTTAGCTGAATGATCATGATAATGGTTCATTCAGACTACTCAGTCAAATAAGTCAATTACGTTGTCGCATCTCTACAGGAAAATGTAGTACGATTCCTGCCGTTACGAGGTAACGAAGACCGTCTTTATCCCGAGTCCCAAAATTTGCGACAGTAGTTGAATCCTAACCTAGCAACGAGGACCAACAATGCTTAAAATGCTATCATAAATGAGATCGTTAACTTCATAAATTTTCTCATTCAATTTTACAGAAAACCAGAGCTGAACTAGAAGAGGCACTTAAAAGATATACAATATACGATAAAGAAGAACTGGAATTTGCCAAATATGGGGTAAGTAGTTAACTTACACTGTATGGTTGAGTGAAAACTCACTTACACCGGTCACGCATGTCAAATTGGTAAAGCTGGGTAACGTTTTCCCCAATATTTTTGGTTTATTTGGTAAACGTAAGGGCTGCTTATACACAATTGATTGTTATATTCGACCTGTTGATTTCGCCCACGGACTTCTACGGACGGAGCATACTGCACTAACAGCCAATGCGTAGATAGTCGCTACCGCACGTGTGAGTATAGACGCAGCATAATGGTCGTTTGGTATGGTTGTGTGTGTCTAAGTTTGGACTTGCTCAAGTTGCAAGAAAGTTGAAATATCTTCGAAATAATACAAGGAAAGGTCACCCTTACTCCAAATCCAGATATGGGCCATATGAAATTCCATATATGGGCCAGATATGGATTTCATATCTGGGCCATATCTGCTGCAGATATGGGATTTATATCTGGGCCAGATAAAAAATTGGGCAGATATAACCTTGATCTGTGCCAGAACCAGATCTAATCCATATATGGGCCAGATAAAATTTTATCTGGTTATGGTCTTTATCTGGAACAGATATGAACCATATAACGCAATACCATATATGGTTTATATATTATAAAGCTATCCCATACTGATCCCATAAAAAGCAGTGCCCTATCTGGTTTATTTAAAGATTTACTGTATTCATGGAGACAAGTATGTGCATATATGTCCCATATCTGGACCATATATGACTGGACCAAAATTTATTAGTGCACTACCTTTGTATAAAGTGTATAAGAAGCCTTCTGGCCAGCATAATATTAAGGGCTATCTGAACATCTCTAACAAAGTTGAATGCACATTGTATAACATTGACTTACGTATTTGAAGTTGTTAAATTACTTAATAGTGAAGAACAAGACTGCTTTGAAATTCCTACTTTTAGATGTTTACACCACATTGTTGGTTTAAATTATCATATGGGGCAATATCCCAAAATAAATTTTTTTGAAGGTTTCATGATTTTTCACATATTACTTCCTTAATTACAATTAAAAGAAAATCAGGGCCCTAAATTCCTGACCACGCCCACATTGGAAAGTCATTTGCATATGTTAGTATAATATGGCTGAATATGGTTTCAATGTTCTGATTTTGATTTGCTGATACATGTTCAGCTTCCAGAGAAGGTCCTTATGTGGGACAGGTACACAATTTATCCCCTAAAGTATTAATATGGCTATGTAAAAGTTTATATGTAATTCTGTCGTGGTGTTTTAATCAGTTATATCTGGCTTGATATGGCCATATCAAACTTTATTTGTATATCTGGGAAGGTATTTCATCAATTTATATCTGGCTTGATATGACCATATCAAACTTTATTTGTATATCTGGGAAGGTATTTCATCAATTTATATCTGGCTTGATATGGCCATATAAAACTTTATTTGCATATCTGGGAAGGCATTTCATCAAGTTATATCTGGCTTGATATGGCCATATCAAACTTTATTTGCATATCTGGACAGGGATTGAATCAAGTTATATCTGGCTTGATATGGCCATATCAAACTTTATTTGCATATCTGGGAAGGCATTTCATCAAGTTATATCTGGCTTGATATGGCCATATCAAACTTGATATAATATATCAAGGCATCTAAATCTGGCTGTATATCTGGCTTGATATGGCCATATAAAGGCTTTATTTAACAAGATATATCCAGATATCAATCCATACCTGGATTTGGAGTAAGGGCAAAAGGTAAGCACTAAACGTATTACAGGAATATGATATTCTTTCCCATCCACGTTAAAATTTTGTTTGAAATGTTACGGGCTCGCCGTCAAATGATAAAAATTATAGCTTCACGGCGGTCATCTTGGTGCGCCCTTTTCCCCCCAGGAGGTTTGGACAATTTACACATAGGAAGTACGCATTACAAGTTCTGCCCATGTATAGAGGAGGTTCGTGGTTTGCCCATAATCAACAACTTAAATCATTGAGGAAAGTTTAACCAATTTCAGTAATGTCACATACAAGACCAATGATGGTGAAACTTTTTAAAGAGTGTATTGTATTTAATAATTTTTGACGTTACATTGATCTTTTCTAAACGTAAAGTGAAGGAACTTCCAGTTTAAAGTGGCAAATCAGACTTTGTTTTTTACAACTTTAATTCTGCACTTCATGTGTACATTGACTCAAAATCCCCAAACAGTGATCCATGTTCATGGTCTAATATTAAGATTGTTTACAGTGTAGTGGAGACTGTCAAGTCTTTCATCTGTGAGGAATTTTGTCAACAGACAAATATTCAGAAGTTTTCATTCAATAGTAACTTAACCAAAATTAACGTTTCTTCTTATCTGAAAGACCTCTACAATGTTTCCATATTCTGGTAAACAATCCGTTCAGAAGGGAAAAGGGTTTACACCCTGTGGTAAACTCTGATTGGCTCTTTAAATGGCGAAGATGAAACATGCATTCGTCTAGTCGTTTTACTTAGCAGGTTGTTAGAAGAAAAACAGCTTTATTTATTGTAAGTGTTAATTTGAAACAAGACGCGAGTATGATTTTCTAGACTAACTATCTGATTATTATAGTTTCCTACGGGAAGAGTTACTTCTCTCTTCGTCAGTTCGTAAAATCAAGAGTTGATGTATAGCCAAAAATTATCATTGTAGAGATGCACTCAAGTTTACCTTATCCAATTCGTAGTCAGTTCTGACCTTATAGACCACCCATTCTTCGTCAATTAAAGTCTAGTACATTAAGCCGGTTGCACACTCAGAGACCAACGCATGCGATCGGTTGCGATTCTTACATTCTTACGACCTCTTGCCACCTAGCAGGATGCTTAGAGGTGAAACAAACATGGGATAATTGGAGGGAGGGATACTCATGAACAACTTAAACAACGATGGACCGTCTATTAGCACAGGATACCGCACTATAAGATGTTAAAGTGTACTTCAAGCCAAAAAATTCAAATATATATATTAAGGAGCATGAAAAATGATTTCTAACAGTTCAACTCTCATCTTCGTATGACATTCCTAAACTGAGATACAAATTTTTTAAGTTTATTCATTTAAAACAAATTGGTCCATTGCGCAACAATTTGCGACTTTCTTGTTGTACAACTCACACAACCTGCTTTGTTTCCCTTTGAAATTGAAAATGTTTTTATGACCTTAAACACCTTCTGTTTGTCTGGATAGCGTGTTGCACAGAGCGGGCTGAATTAATTACATCATCCCATAGTAAGAGTCCCAAGAGTAAGATCGCTATCACACCTTGATACAAGGTGTACTAACTTTCAGAAAAACAAAGAAATACAAAGATTGTAATTTAAGAAGTACAACAATGACATCACAAATTATTACACATACGATTTTAAGTTAAGTGAATTAACTTCAACATTTTATATCTCATCTCAGGAATGTCCTATGAGGATGGAAGTTGGACTGTAAGAATTCATTTTTCATACACTTCAACTATCTATTTTTTAATTTTTTGACTAGAGGTACACTTTAATGCAAGTAAAACAAGGTTTCAAATTCCGAGTGCAACTTCAGGTTAGAGATACTCAGAAGTGTAACATGACAGAAAACTTTTTCGTCTCTCCTTCACGAAAGCACCCGAAATAAAAAAGGTTAGGCTAGACCAATGAGTGACTATTTCCCATGAGTTGTGTCAGATCATGGAACTGTTCCATAATGTTTCAATGGACAGATGTAGCAGAAGACAAATCTAGTGTCGTCATCGTTTAAATCAGTAGTTCCCAACCTTTTTAGATACCTGACACTCGTAGGTAATGATGAGTGATAACTTGGCACACTGTAAACATAATCTTCATTTCTTTGTAAGAAACAGTTGCCATTCCCTTTTTGCTTGAATCAAATCGCAATTTACTCATGAATGTTTCCGTTTTTAATCTTTAACAGCAAGACAATATGGACTGGAGAAAATTCATGAAAGATGTTCTCCAAATAGACCACATCCCAGAGCCTTCAATCTTTGAGGTCAAAAGGAGAAATAAGATTTGGGAACTTTTTCGAAGTGAAATCGTCTACTTGGTGGATCACATTTTAGTTCTGAAAAATGTAATTTTCTTTTATAAGTGGTTTTTAATTTCATTTGTTCGATTTACAAAGTAGGCAACATGCAGCAGATTCAGATGACAGTGCATTTTCTCCAGCAGACTGCCGAAACTCACCTTACTTTCGATGAATGCCGACAATACGGCTCATAATAAGAGTAAGAATGCTAAGTTTCACATAGCACGTGGAAAGCACAAGTTATACGGTCAAGTACTATGCAACTTTGTTAGGTCCCCGAAAACTGCTTAAAGGTCTTAAGCGCGGGCTTAAAGGCCTACAGCGATATTGGATTACGCTCCGATTTTTGTGAGTTGTGCTTATGGTCTCTTCCATCTTTGGCCGTAAGTATAGAGATATGGATGAATTGTTTATACGAAAACCAAACGTATGCTAATTTTTCCGTGACGTAACATCCACGACAGCTTTTATCGGATACGAGGAGTCCGATAACAGCTGTTTGTCAATGTGACGTCATAAAACATTACTTAACATTTCATTTTCATTTTCTTCTCATAAAAGTCATATATGTACACAAGATAACTATAAACCTTTTGTTGTTGCCGACAATGAATGAAGGAGATTTTAGTTAAAACGCACAAAATTCGGAACGTAATCCGATCCGATATCGCTGTAGTGTTTCCCCTCTCATACCAAACAGTTCCAGTTTTCCCAACCCTGCCTTTCCTACAACTTTCTTAAATTCATCTTCATTCAGTTTATTATATTGCTTCAGGGTAAGTAAACAAGTTCCCATCCAGAGCACGTTCAGTACGGTACATTCTGTGCGACATGAGCGTATGTGCTCTGCAGCTTTTAATCAGCCGTCAATCAAAGAACTGTGCTAATTGATAAATAATGTTGACTACAACAAAAATTGTATAGTTTGAGGTGAAAGGATTATCCCATTAATTGACATAGCTCCAAAACATTAAAGGGACAATCCTCTCACTTCAAACTACACTGCGAATATAGGGTAACAGAAACTCTGAAATTGGTTCAGCTTTTTGATTGACTGCTAATTCAAACAATGCAGAGTATCAAAACACAGCATGGCACGAACTGTTCTGATAGTGTTTTGATTATACACATTGAGCTTTCTATATTCACCCTGAAGCAGTAAAATGAGATTGTGCCTTGATGAGGGTGAATTTCAGACTATTGTGGGAGGGGCTTAATTAAGAAGGTTAGGAGAATTGGAACTGTTTGGGGTGAGAAAATTGGGCCTCTAAGACTAAACATTTGCTCCGTGTGCTGTGAATAGAAAACACAAAGCAATTACCAAAAACCCCACCTTCTTAAGCCGAAACAAGATCACTTGCTCTGATTACATGACATTTTACCCGAGAATCATACTGTAATGGGAACGGGGAGAGCTAGGACACTCGCCCCCTTTACAACTTTTTTAGGATGATAAAATGTGTCCCTTTCGAATTAGGTTTGAAATCATTAATGATTCGGTACAAGCGGTTTGGGGAATTTAGAAAAAGGTGTTAATGTAGAATTTAATGATGACCGGTAGGCTACCACCTATCGTATGCTGAGACCACTGTCTTTTGTTGAGTGCTCATGTAATGGATAACATTATTATTAAATATCTACGTATTTTAGTCAGGCTCTTCTGTTTGGGTCAATTTAAAACATACAAAGTTCATTCGTGTTGCGACTTCTACATGCCACATGTATCATATTTCTTTTGACATTTCAGGAGTTTCAAGGCTCTCTTTTGTTTTTAATCAGCGACGAAAACACGTTTGAGAATATCGAGCCGAGGAAAGTGTTTGCCAACCTAGATGAAATATGTAGTGTAAGTATCCATTATCAAAATGAACTACCCGCACTAGACAGATATAGTCCTACTTAATGGCGGTGGAAGACATACCAACATTACAACGTCCCTTCTAAATGTCCTTATAGTGAAATATTTCCTGTGCTGCAGAGCAAGGCTACGCAGTGATATCAATTTCTACAAAGTTGTGTAGGTGTATGTTGTGAAGAGTGAGCCACAACTGATAAAAAGCCGTGGTCGGCTCCACTTGAACCAACTAATTGGAAACTAGGCTGCAAAACTCCATCTAACTACAAAGCTGTGTTTGACAGTGGTTGCAAGTCCAACACAACTTTGTATAGGCCTACTTACAAAATTAATTGGAAAACACATGATTGGCACAGGGAAAGTCCTCAGCAATTTTTCACTGGTAAACGATATGTTTCTGGGAAATCCTTTACTAGCGAAATGCTCAAGGAATAACTTAAACAAAATGAAACCCATTTTAGCAATTGCATTTGTACCATACAAGCATACACCGACCAATGTTCTTTTTTATCATATTTCAAACTGACGGATTCGTTCTTTCTGGGCTTGGAAAACATTTTCTGCATGGCAATATACTACAAGTAATAAAAGCGTACGAAATATGGTAATTGGAGCATCAAGTCTATTTCAAAATAAATTTTAGGGTAAAACAGAAATTATTATCTTTTAAAAATGACTTGACTCTGTGACGTCACAGCAGATGTGATTCAAGGGAAAATGATGTTTTGCCTGGAAAAGATGGTTCCCATTTGACGTCATATGATATTTTCACGTGGCGTCTTTCAGTCATGTTTGAGTTAGTTAATGAGATGAGAATTAACGACACAGAAACATGAATACGTCATATAGTGTTTTTCAGATAAACGTCATATTTGAGGGCAAGCCCTGTATGTATACATGCGAGCTTGCCCTTAGACATGGCGGTTGCTAATGCCTACTTGTAACGTCACTGAAAACTGTCAATCAATGCGAATCGCGATACTGTGCCAACAATATCAGCTTTTAATGTGCAGTTATTGCGCTTTCAACTGTACAATGAGATTATAACTTTCTCTCCTTTTGTTACGTCTTTCATTTGATATTCGACCCCCTTTTAGTTTTTCCCCTTTTCAGAATTTCTATTTTGAGTTTTTGATGCACGACATTTTATATTTTTCATATTAAAGGTTAGCACGGCTATCTGTCGAGAACTTTACAAAGGTCTCAAAGAGACGACAACTCGTGAAATTTTTGGACCCACAGAGGTCATCGTCCGTCTTTTGGAAAAGGTAAATAAACATTAAAAAATAAAACTATTCTCACTTGAAGAATCATGAAAAACGTGATATCGACTAGTTTCAAATATGTTTAGATGGACTATTTTTATACTTTGAAGAAACGTAAAGCGAAGATAAAGAAGGGAAGCTGCGTCATGAATGAAAGATGATGTATGATGATGAATGTTATTACGAATTATTCTGTTCATCATTCTAGATTAGGACGCTTCCTTGTGTGATATAAGAATTTTGTAAAGAGCGATATATCAAGATCAGTCCTGATACGTCTAATACTTCAAGTCCTTACTTTAATTTAATTATACGACCCTCTTTTAATTGTATACATATTACACTCCTCTATGAAGAATGATTATAACAGAACTCACTGATGGAATACTTTTAGAGTGCCTACAGTGAGATCTAGTCCATCAGAATAAACAAGGTTGACAACGCATGTCGGTAACTTTCCTGTAGCAACAGACTAATTCCAAGGTTCTTTTCGCGCGTGCGCAAGCTCTAACTTTATGCTTCAATCTCTTGCCTTAAGATTGTAACTCAGTTCTGTCCAAATCTTTTAAAGATATCATTTAATTCAAAGCCTAGTATCACTCCATCCCACATTTGATGTTGAAAACACTATTATTACGCGAAATATTTGGGAAGTGTGGCTAATATCACAAATTCATATCAAATGTAGGTCCGAAGTAGGGAGGCTAGCAGAGGCTGCGCCAGAAAGTCAAAACTGGGAGAGGGAAATTGAGTGCAAGGAAAACGTTGGAGGTAAAAACTTTTCGAGCACAGTGTGAAATGGAGTCCAAATTACTTCCCTACACTGTCAGAACAGTTAAGTAAAATACGAACTCCAGCGGTTTTAAGTAAAATTTCAAAGAAAATTTATTTAAAACTTGCTTTTATTTTGTGCAATTATTGAAGAAAAGGATAATTTTTACATTATTAATGAGTAACTGTACTTCTTTGTACAAGAAAGGAGTAATTTTTACAGATATTGTGTATAATTTTAAGTTCTGGAGTTCTTATTTTACTTAAATTACGAAGCGTATTTCTGTGAGTGTAGTAGGCCTCCAGTGATATTAACACTTTAAAAAACGGGGAAATTTTGGTGCTTGCTCCTTCCCCCTGGAAAAATGTCTAGTTACACCACTGCACACATATAAATACATATTATTCCTGAAAGATTAAGGGATAAGAAAAGTAAGTTGAGACCAGCTGTAAATGAAGAGCCTTGTTGAACTGCCAGATAAGAATATATAATCGGGGAAATAACATAATTAATTTGTTTAGAGTCTCCAGTCAATCGTTTGTTTCAAATTCAGAAAAACCAGAACGGCGATTTTTTGCAAATTAACGGAAGTCTCTTCAAGACTTGAACGATGAAGCAAAATACGGACACTATTTTCGAGTTGACTTACGATCATGGCTTTTGACCATAAATAAGCATTTCGTTTCTCAGGGTTTTAAATATCCAGTATCTAAAATATTCCTTCTCCAACATCCCCCCTAAGGCACCCCAACGTTCCTAAAATCTGTGATCACAATGCTGGTAAAATTTAAACAACCAGTGCTTTGAAGGCAGTTTCCAAACTAAAGATTTTCATCTTAAAATTCCAGTTCACGGGCAGTGTGCAAATGATGCACAATCAAGGCACAGCTATCCAATGCACTCCTTTATCAAGACTGCTTATTCATAGAGCATCCTACTAGCTTGCAGCCGGGAAATCTGTTGTCTTACTCTTCGCCGGGATATACCAAAGATTTTAAAATTGGGAGACTATTTCCATTGTGCTTGGTGCCAAGCGCATGCAAAGCGGTACAGGGAGAGCAATTCACTGAGCCTGCCCTCAATTTAAAAAAGGGCACTTAGCCGGCCCGACTAAAGCTAATTACCTACAAACTGATCCGTGAAGCCTCATCTAACTTCTTTATCAAGAGTAATGAGACCTAACATGATAAAAAGAACGGGGTGTTTATCTGATTCAAATCTTTTTTTTTCTCTCTTTTTTATAAGTTCGATACACAGATAAGTCCAGCATACCAGACATATTGCATGAACTACGATTCTGGAGCAGTTGAGTACCTCAAGAAAAACGAAGCACAAGCTGATTTCAGAACTTTCCTGGAGGTAAATTGGAAAAGAAAATAACGCTTATTTGTAAATTGCAATCCATTCCATTAGTAGCTTCCCACGCACGCTATACCCCTTACTATTTCATGAACTCTTTCCAGTGAATCTTGAAAGTCTGCCTTTTTTGCAGGGGCAGAGAAGTAAGTGCATTATTTTAAGATTGCATCAGCGATAAATGGTGCATTTTAATCACAAAGTCGTGATTGGATACTTGAAAGATGATGATATTGTGATTGTGCATTTATTAGACCTGTTGCACTCCTACCTTCCCTGCTGGAAGTTTATCTATCGCGGAATAATCACTGGGGATTAGTTTCATGACCTCACTCAAAATAGCTCGAAACATATTTCCCTTCCCCATTTTTTAGGCTTTTTATGTTGAGCCAAAATCTAACAACTCTTTTACTTCTGTCAGGAATTGTAGAAGTCTGGCGCACTCCATGTTAAGGAGTTGAGAACTTGTCTAAACCTTTTTTGTCCCCACTTTGTAAACATGTTTATATGCTAGCACGTGTTTAATTCCTAGCCATTTTGCTTTTAAACACATTTAACCGCTTAACGTTTAGTGTTTCACAGCTAAATATGTTTAGAATTTAAACGTGTTCATAAAGTGGATGTAAAATGAAGTGTTCAATTGATAAAGACGTGTCTTAATAAATCATTAGTATCCATATGTGTTGGTAGTCATGGTATTAGTGGAGCCTGTAGGTGCATGTTACAGTACGATGCAATTCCCTCGTGGATGGTGTGGGGATCGAGGGGACAGGCAACATGGTAGAATATGTAAATGCAATTTCCCGTTCAAAATATTTCTAGGAGGGAGGAGCCTGGACATGGCATTAGTCCTAAGCACTTTGACGACTGACATGTATAGTCAGATATGGTTTGATACACCCATTGGAAAGCGTAAACTTTTTCACAAATAACGTTTGCTTGATTATTTCCTTGCATTATTTATTCGGTGCACATTGAAAACAATAGAGAAAACTCACTTCAAAAAGAGATGTTTAGTGACCACTTCTATCAAGAATTTCCTTTGGAGTAGAGTGAAAAATCACTCTGAACAGAGCGACACTTAATTTCATGTGTGTCGTTCCACTCCTCATTGCGTGAATTACCACTCCACTTGGGTCGAAATTTCCTTCTTTAATGAGTGGTCACTAGCACAATTGTTTCGAAGGGAATTTCGCTCTTTTGTGTAAGGGGGGGGGGGGGGCGATTCTTTACCGAGAAAACTTTGAGTAAGAGGAAGAGAGAAGGGGGGGGGGGCAAATGCTACTAACTTGCATTGGCGGGGCTAGAGTGTATTGATAGGGAGTCAAAGCATGAGTTGAATGCTCATTTTATCCCTTTCCCTTCTTTTCCTTCTCAATTCACATTTTCTTGCGAAAACAGGGGGCAGTGAACCCCTGACATCGCCCCTGCTTCCTCATTAAAGAATTCTGTTTATTTCTAAGGTTACTATTTCTGAAACTGAAAACCGTCTCTTTAAGGCTGAATCATTTTTTTTTATTTTGCTTTGATTTTGAAGTTGCGGGAAAAGTCATGTTCAAAGAGTCGACTTGGTATAAAAGACTACCTGGCCGCACCTATTCAAAGGATTACCAAGTACCCGTTACTACTGAAGGAAATACGAGAAAACACACCGGAAAACAATGCCAAGAACCACCTAAGTGCCGTTATAGCCAACGTATCAAAAGCAATAAGTAAGTTCCATTTTAGCCAGTATAGGGTGCTTTCTTTGACGTCTCAAGCCCACACCCCTTTTTACGGGCAAAACTAGGGCAGTAATACTACAGCTATAGTGTAGCTAGCTGACCCACATGTGATTTTTGCGAGGAACACTCGATTTTTGCCAAGAAGAAGGCTAGACTTAACAACTTTGACGTCACGTGAAAGCATCCTATATTTGCAGCCTAAATTCTTTTCATAAATTCATGCGTTTCTCGGTATTTTTGGCTCCTATCAGTGCTCTTCATTCAGTCTAAAACGCGGGCACCTGTACCGCATACTTTAGGCACATCATATTGCGGTTGACAGAAATTTGATGTATTCAGCCTCATGGAACTTCTGGGGGGGAGGGATCCTTTGGGGGAGAAGAAGATACCCTTCCATGCGGGGACCGACAGACGTTTCGTATTCCATTTGCTTTTCCGAATCCCACATAAGGACTTTGAAACATGCACTTTGATGTTCGTCTGAGTATGCCGTTACTCTCTAAGCGTCTGAGCCGTCTTCATGTTGCTTTGTCGGTAACTATGTGCATCAGCACTCAGTCAATGGTGCATTCGAAGCTTGGAGGAAGCCTATGCGCTTATATGCATGTATTCATGCTATCAGAGATGCACTTTGGCAAAACGTCTTTTTCTCGACAAGTCAAGTCATCTGCAGCATTTTAGCGACTCCAGTAAGGTCATGAACTCGTGTTATTTTAGTAGGGGAAAATTCCCCACAATTGTCCAAATTACGGCTTCTCTATATCTCTGCATGCTACGCAGATGAGATGTTTAGCATAAAATACTTTATTTTGTATATGAAATGGTTTAGGCCTTTATGATTGTTTCCCATCCTTTTGTATGCAAGAAATAGTGGCGCTTTATACAACCTCCCGACAGCCGCCCACACTTCATCGTTCTTTATCTATTGCAATCTTTGGGCATGGAGTTGTAGATGATACCCACGGTATTTCCCGCTTGTGTAAGAGGCGACTAAAGGGAAACCAAGCTTCAACTTAAACGATACTCGAAAATAAAGTTAAACTTTGAACTTAATATTAAATGACTGACACATATAACACATTCGTGTTGGTGTGTCGTTAATTCTCATCTAACTAACTTCAATCTTTGGCTAGCTGGGAGGTAAAACACTCTACAGAAACATCTAGTCAAATGAGACACGAGCCGGAATCTTATCAAATATTTGCAAAGATTTGTTTCAATTTGACTTAGAAATGGCTCAAAAATGAAGCTCTTGGGTTCATCTACGAGTCTTGTCTAGTCAAAAGTTTGGCAACATTCCAATTGATTAGTTTTTATTCAAATTTGACTAGAAATTTTAAGAGTGTATCTTACCTCCTTGCTACTATAAATAGCAACCCTGCACTTATCGACTTCAAATCCTGGGATAGTTTCCCTTCTTGATTTACTGGATATTAAAATCATTTCCCCCTTTCCATTTAAATTGGTCTGCCTCAGTACTACTACTAAGCACCAATAATTTCTTACAATCAGATCGACCTAAAGAACTAATACCAAAATAACTCAAATAAGTTGTTTCATAAAGTTGGCATTTTACTTTGTTTCCTCTTCATTAAATGTTACTTTCCATTTTGAAAGGCAAGTAACCGTTTGTTCGCATGCTCCTTGATGGCATTGATAATAGTAATCTGCAAGATGACAATACCAACGCAAACCTTGATTATGTGAAATTGCCCATTATATGTGTCGTATTCACGATGTTTTAAATTTTACACCTTATTTACGATTTCCGTCGAATTTCTTCCAGTTTCCGAATCGGGAACGTAAATATAAGAGTCCATGTCTTAGTGCACTGGTCGTGCATTTCTTTACCATGGTTATGTTATAATCTATTATCGGGAACAAATAAAGACATTTGTCAGTTTGTTAGCAGTTTCCCAGCTTAAGTTTAACATTTATTCCTCAGACAACTTGGAATCGAAAGTGAAATGGCTTGCCAAATTCGAACGGTTAAAGGAACTGGACGAGATGATTGTCTGGCCTCAACCTGACGCCATCGAGGGCAGGAACGCCGTAACTGAGGTAAAGCTACAATGTAAAAAAAAAATCAATCTGTAGGCTACCAGAACAAAAGAAAGAAAAAAATGGGGGATGGAAAAATGCTCTCAATTTGTTTACAAAATTATAGCACCTTTCCCTATTTGTATTTTGTTATTTTTTTGCTACGTAAGTCTACATGTGAATGCCATTTTTACAGTGTATGAGAGCACACTAATTAGAATCAAAGACTCATCAGACAATCACGCCGAATTCAACTTTTGGTTTAAAAAAACACACTACCGTGGCAGGATATATATATAAAGGAGGAAAAGGAGACAGAGCTTTATGCAAGCTAAAAGGGGAGAACCAGTCACACGGTAGCGTGAACTTTAGAAATGACATCAGAGTATGGCCCCTTTTTTAAAGAAAACTAATTAACTTGTCTCACCAGGACCGTAGCCATTCAAGTATACTGAAGCATAGAGGGACGAAAAATCGTCCACGTGCGAAACATTTTCCAGGAGGGGGGGGGGGGAGGGGAGGGGAGGGTGGTGCGAGGCAATTGAAATGCGTGAAGGCAACTGGCCTAACTTTGGGTTTTCCTGAATTTTCATTTCTTAGCTAAGGTACTTGCGTAGTCTTGCTTTGGTATAATGCGAAGAAAACTTTTACCGTTTATTTTCATATTTTGTTTGGGCTAGGGCTTGGTGTTGAAGGAATTGATGAAAGTAAATAGAGTCAAACCAAGCCAACAAATCCTTTTCTCTCTCTTTTCAGTTCCTCCGAACAATTCTCGCTGAGAGTACTCAGATGCCCAACCAAATGCTCTTTGGAAGCAATAAAAGGAACCTTGCATCAGAGGGACCTCTCCAAATGATGGGTATGTTAAATAACATTAACGTAGATAAAAGGCATGATCAATGATTTTGCTTTTGACCTTTTTACTAGTTACAAAAATCTGGCATTGGAAATGCAATGTACTTTTCTGGAATGGAACACCGTATACAATACAGTACTCTACTACAGTACATTATATTTGTGACAATAAGACACATTAACGATACATGTTAAATTTGAAAACTGGTTAATTCTTAAGCTTCGGTCACACTACTATTCGGATCCGATTCCGAGCCAATTCTTGTGAGTTTTTGTAAAAATCTTCCCCATTTGTGCTCGGAAGGACCCAAAACTTTGCTTACCAATTTCAATTAATTTGCGGACAGACCTCCGCTGCATGGTATCTTACAAAACCTTTTAAAATGTACAGAAAGAAACCTACTGAACAAAAACAGTGCCAAAATTTAGAACTCAAGTTTTCAAAAATCCGTTTCTCTACTAGGCTGCACTTTACCTTTAAACAGGTCGACTTGAACTCTTTTTGTGATTTAATCTTTAATAAACTTCCCCAACCATGTCAAATTGTACTTTTGTATTATAAATTTTGTACCGTTCTTTTATATATTTACATGTTTTTAATTTGTATGTGTAAATGTCCTACTTACAAAGTTTTATTGTACTGGAATGAATAAATCTGAAATCTGAATCTGAATCAGACATTTTTCATAGGACCGAATAACACGCTACCTTCGATGTGACGTCACAAAAATAAATTTAACTTTCATAGTCTTGCGATGTAATCACATATTTACACACAGGTACAGTAGTTGACAAATTTTGGATTCTTTCCGAATAAAAATACAGCAGATTTTAATGAAAACTCACAAAAATCGGATTGGAATCCGATCGGAATTTGTTGTAATTTGACCGTGACCTCAATAGTTCATTTATGTGAATGAAACAAACAATAAACCAACACATAAATTAACACAGGAACGTTCCTTAATTAATTACCACGTACCATTCATACCTCCACGACCATGCAGAGTTAGAAAAGACTGGATATTAAGCAGAACTGCAACCCACTTGAGGTCAATAAATTTTCCAATTTCAGAGAACAACAAATTTGTCGACGTCTACATTCTCCTGTTTGAGGATTTGTTGCTTCTAACCAAAATATCCAAGAAAAAAGAAAAGAGACTTTCCACGGCAGGGATGAGTTCTTACCCCAGGACATCGGATCCTGTAATCCCTAGACCAGCTGACTGTATCCTGAACGTGTATAAGCAACCGATTCCATTGGACAGGATAACAATTCTCGATATGGATCAGGAGCAGGGTGTCGGTAAGTTTTAATTAACTAAGCAATCATACCCTTAAGGGTCCCGACTGACTGTATGGTCAAGAGCATCCTTCTGTGTAATTTGTTTTAATACTCTTCATATTTTAAATATGATTTTTAACGGGTGGACCAGTGGGCTCGCCTTCCAATAATTTAAGGGAGAATAAAGGATCTTGCGACTCTTAGTCGGTAGGTCGGGAGTTCGAGTCGTGGCCTGGTCATACTGAAGATAAAAACGAAACCTACTGTGTCATTGTGCATGGTGCTTAGTCAAAGCAATGGAGTAGGGGAAACAAGCAAGTGAGTGACAACTGGAAAAAATATTGTCCGATTGGATAGAAACTAGACCGTTAAACTTCATCTAACCTAATGTTCGGGTTACCACCTTCCTTTCCAAAAATTTAGGACCTTGGCAATCTGAGAAAAGTAATTTTTAAACTACATTCTTAATTTTTTTAACGACATCGTTTTCCCCTGAAAAGCCAGAGAAACTCATTTTAAACCAGCCAAAGCGTCCAAAGCCAAACCCACTGTTATAAAACGGCCCTTAGTTATGTGGTGAGTCTGAGGACCTTCCGTGACTTTTTGATAGAGCCCACTCTCTCGAAATTGCTTAACCTCATTGTATTAGAAGCCATCTATGCTCTTATTATCACTTTATATGTTATCAGTCACTTGTCCCTGTCACGAAGACATACTTTATCTTTCCCAACTGGCACCTGTCCTCAGTCTTCCTATTTTCTATTAAGTTGTTTATGTCTTGTCACTGGACCTCTACATGAGTCGTAAAACTTCATCTAACTCATTCAAGCATTCGCGAATGTTCCCAATTGAATGAAGTATCTGTATAACTTATCTTCCTCAGATTCTTTTCCATCTGATTTTTTTTTTTTTTTTTGCATTTGACTTAAAATTTGCTTTCCGACCTTAAATGTTACTTCTTTTGTATGCGATTTATTACTTCTTTTGTATAAAATCGCATCTCATATAGCATTTATTCATTCATCTATGGCGATATCTCCCAACCGAATAAAAAAGAATGATAAGTTTTAAGGCTGCCTAACTGGAATATTAATAATACTTTTCAATTGTGTATTGTTTTCAAAAAACGGGCAGGTGGGGGAAGGGGGATGAAGCCGGATTAACCTTCCTGGTCTGCTCTTGAGTGAAGAGCAACCTCTGGTGAGCCTCAAGAACTAGTATCTGTTAAAATGTTAACACTATCTCTTTAAAGAACATTATGAGAGTTCAATTGGCCACACATTAGGCTAATGAAGATGAAGGAAATAGCAACTCGGGACGGAATTGACAATATATAGTTAGACAATATAGTATAATTTTATGTATTTAAAACACAAGAGGGCGGGATTACCATAAAACCCTTGGGATATTTACTACCTTAATGACTGAAGCGATACGATCCCTGTTTACACCAGTCACAATTAGAAGCACACAGCATAACCTGTTTCTGTTTACATGCATTTTTGACCGGTATAGATAGAATAAAACAAAATTTTAAAGCTTATGCCAGAAATGATGGAGATGGCTATTTCTACAAGCTCCGCAGGCGATTTAATTTTACGAAAAGCTTTTCAGGTTGTTACTTTGGTGACAAAACAAAACCCCATTAAAAATATATTTGATGGCTCCCCGAGGAGAAAACCCCTTTGGAACTTTCTCTACATGAGTCTGCGTTAAGTAATTCGTAAAGTGGCGATTTGGTTTTTCTCAAAAGCTAGCTTATTGTCCGTAAAGACGAATTTCAGTTTGTGTACCATTACGCGTTGTTTTGCTCCAATGTGTAGATAGTAAAGATAATGCAAAAGGTTTAAAAATCCTGAACAAGAACGGAGGTGTTTTTAAAACTCCTGGCTTCTGTAGTGCTATAAAGAGAATGACTTTTGCATATATTTGTTAAAAATCAAGCTGATACTAGGTAGCAAATTACGGAGGGATTTTTTGTACCATCATTCCCTATTGTTTTTTTTCAGATCTTGGAGTTAAGAACATCTTTGCGATTGTCCAGTTCAGTCGATATGGTCAAGCGACGGGTGTTACAGTTTTAGCAGCCCAGACGAATAATATCAAGGTAACTAGAAGTGAACTGTTTTCTTTACTTTACTGGATGTTGTTTTCCTGTGAGGTTCTTCAACATACTAGTAGACCATCGGACTTGCAGTCGGGAGGTCGGGAGTTCGAGTCCTGGCCGGGTCATACCGAATACTTTAAAAACCGAACCTACTGCATTTTGCTTGGTGCTCGGCAAAAGAAATGTAAAAACAAGCCAAAGAGCCAGAACTGGAAAAAAGCCGTAGCTGTTTCGACTTGAGCCAATTTGTTGGAAACCTATCCGTAAAACTCCACCTAACTTGATGACAAATTCTTAACATAGACCCAAGGGTGCTAGAATTTTTGATAAGGATGTTACTGGAATGGAAAGTGGGATGGAGATGGGGGAGGGGGTGTGACCAAGTTGTATCCAAATTTTTTTCCCTTTAAGCATACATAGAAGTTATACGCCTTATCCAAAATCAATCTGTGGACCTAATGTGAAGCTCTCCATCTTACCGAGATTAAGGTTTATTTGACTTGAACAAATACGGGTAGGGGGGGGGGGGGCAGATGTAACTGTACATCTCATATAGCCCTATATGGACCACATAACGTTGTATACGACTCTGGATTTATATGGGCAGCTGTTGTACAAATGTATCAGTCTATTGCATAAGTTACGTGAGAATATTTAAACAAACTTTGCATTCCCTTCAACGAGGTCCCATCTCTATTAACTTCAAAGTCAACACAACAGTCTGAAAAATTGAAGGGAAATTATCAATGTGAGGAAGTGACCTCTGCTGCCCTCAAGTTCACTTTGGAACATGAATCTAGTGAATTAATTTACCCATATCTCGAGAAATACATGTCCGGTTTCAAAAGAAGGGTTTAAGGTCGCAACAGGATTCCATATGTTAGGAGGGTACATTTTCTAAGCATTGTGGTGAAATTCGCATTGTCTGAATGTGGTTCTAAAGTTATGAGCCCGTAAAGTTTTCACATTTTCAACGTAAGTGAACTTGAAGCAAGCACATATGACATCATATCCACACGTTGGTGCAGTCTTTTAATTTTCTTTAAATTTTAGGGTCGATTTTCTCGTTAACTTGAATCTCATTTTATTAAAATGTGATTGCATAAGTGTCATGAGAACTTTACAAACTTTTAATCACCCAAAAGGACGTCCTATTCCTTTTAACGTCAAGGGTCAACACAACAGTCTGATAAAACAAAGGAAACAAAACAATCCTCGTCAATGTGAGGAAGTGATATAAGCTCTGCTGCCCTCAAACTAACTTCGAAACACGAATCTATTGATTTCATTTACCGATATCTCGGAAAATAAATGTTCGATTTGAAATGGAACTTACACCACACTGTGTAGCTTTGGTTCCCCTTTCATATATGAAAAAAAAAAACCTTTGGCTAAACTTCCCCTCTAATGGAAGATCCGCCAAATTGTGTTGATTTTGTTGCTCTTTTACATATGAAGACGATATTACTTCTTGAACTTTTCCTTTGAGTAAGTAGTAATTAAGTTTCATATGTTGTTCACACTTTGCATCAAGGATCAGAAGTCTCCAACAGCCACAACCTCTGACTACATCACTGACAAAGTACGTTCTCAAATAATGTTGAAAATAAATATAAATTCATATATCTCACACACCATACATTACAAATATGGCGTCATCATTTGTCATCTGAGTGTAAAATATCTTACAACGCATCATATGCATGTATTGCATGACCTCATTTCAATTAACCTCAGACTTCACACATGACGATATGAAACTTAATGTGTTTAAGTTGGTATATGACGACATCATTTCAAGTTATATCACACTTCTATGACTAGATGAAACTTGGTGTATTGTATATCTGGCACAATCGTCCATCAATTTATATCTGGCTTTATAAATGACCTAATGAACTAAGCAAATATCCACGCGACTTTTTTAAAAATCTTGAATTGAACTGTACTTTTTTCTCATTAATTGTATCCAAATTACTTTACAAAACTATATATGTATATCTGGTACTCTCTGCCATCAAATTATACCGCTTGATATGATGTTATAAGCTTATGTCTTTGCATGTCTAATAATTTCTTATGAAAAGAGATATCTGTATCGATATGATCATGTACTGTTTGGACTGTATATCTGGCGTATAAGGTATATGTGGCTTGGTATGACCATACTGAACTTGATATGCACATTTTGTTTTACCTCATTTCGAGTAATATAACTTTTATGACCATATATAAACTTCATACGCACATCTGTAACACTGTATTATCAAGTTACAGATGACTTGATATTGCCATATATATAACTTTGTATGCAAATCTGCTACATTGTTACATCAAGGGGCATCTGGTTTGACATGGCTACGTACAACTCGAACCTGGGAACCGTACATCTGATATACTCATTCATGGATTTTATATGTTCATATTTGGAATGCCTTCATCTCAAGTTATATCATGCTTTACATAATCATATAAAATTTTGTATGTGTCGTAAGGACGAATCTGATTAGCGCTTGTGTTTAGTGACTGTAGGCAGCCAATTGTGGGACCCACCTGCCCTTAATCGTCTTCATTTATTGTCTACATGAATTTTCCACCCTCATGTTCAGTGATAAAGAGGGAATCAATATACAATTTAGTATACATGCATCCATGATATAGATAAGCAAGGAGATCGAGAAATTAAAAGGTAATAGACCCCAGTTATGGCCGACTGAAATCAGACCATCACTTGCTCTCCGGATTCGTCTATATACTGAAATTTATATTTGGCATACTCTTTCAGTTATTACGTCATGGTATGATCATTTGAAACTTGAAATCGGTAACGTATTTGGCATGACATTTTGTCAAGTTAAGTTCAAGTCATTTACAATACGACCATTTAAAAACTGCACTTGCATGCATGATTCTTTCATCAACATTTGTGAGGGCTTGAGATATGGTCACATATAGACGAATCCGGACAGATTGTGATGGTCTGATTTTAGTCGGCCATTACTGGGGTTCATCACCTTAAATCTTTAAGCACTGCAGTGTATCTTGGTTTTTCAACTTCACTGAATATGAGGATTTGAAATTCACGTAGACAATAAAAAAAAAGACGATTGAAGGCTGATGGACCACACCAATGGCTGCCTACAGTCACTAAAAAGAAGCCCTGATCGGATTCGTCTATACATTGTCCAAAAATAAACTTTGAATGTATTTCTGGCATTTGTTTCAAATTATAGCTGACTTCATATTAGGCTTACAGATACATCAAACTTGGTCAGATATAAGCTAAACAAATACTGTGTAAGGGGCTGGTTGTTTATCCGGTAGTGGACGATATATTTTGGGGCGATGCGTACTGTTTAACAAGACATTTCCTGACTGGCTAACGATAGTCATAATCCCTAACCCTAACAAAGGATACAGTCGATACAATACATTGGCAATAGCCAATCAAGAAATACCTTGATAAACAGTGCGTATATACGCGATATTTTACCTTGATTAAATGCTTCTGATAATGCTTAAATTAGTGTCATCTGGGAAGATACCAGGACATTGTAGCCATATATGTTGAGATATAACATAACAGTGGTATGTCACTCTTACGAAATACAGTAGGCTGCTCTGGCAGAAAGACCTTATTCAAATGAACTGTGTCAATAGTTTTACTGGGAAAAGCTATGCTGTTTATGAATAGTGGGTCATTTGAAATGTGTTAAAAATATTATTTACCAGCTGATCACTTTCAAATAACTTTCTAATAATCAACTTTAGATGTCAAAAATTATAACGGTTGTTTTTAGCTGTCTTGATACATAAAGTGGGTATATTCCATGAAAATCCCACAGTGGAGTCTCCCTTTTTTATTTCAATTTTTAAATTTTGAGAAATCTTTTGGTCATTTTGTTTAACAGAATCAGTGGATCAAAGTCATCGAGTCAACGAAAGATAAATGCATCCAGTCTCACAGAGAATCTTCCAAGGAAAAGGATTCGAATGACAAAAAATCCCGCAAAGAAATGTGAAATGGCTGCGGATTAGTTATTCAACTCATGAATATGTATGAAGATGCTCAAAGTGGTAAAATAATTAGCGCCATGCTGTCAGAATGAGTCATACAAAAATCACTACATTGTCTTTCGTGCAAATCGCTCTCAACAATACATGTATCTTACAATACATGTGAACTTGAAATGGTGAAATACCAAATTTAGTTGATGATTTTGTGAGTATAATATATTCATGATCTCTAGCCTCGTATAATGTTGCCCATCTCAGACAGAAGTTCATCAAGTCTGCGTCCAGTCCAACCTATGGGTGCCATTGTAACGGCATATCTGGCCAGCATTAATATAACAGGCGACTTTGAGGTTCTACTGAGCAAAATTGCAGGTCCGAAGCAAAGGCAGTATCTGGGTGGAAGGTGGTGGTCTCAGTACCGTTTGCATTTATGAATACTCCCTCCTAATGGTAAAATGATCAATTATATCTTATCATTTGGCCATATGTACGCGAACTTTTCTGAACATACATCATCCCAACTTAAAATGACCAGGCGGTCCATGTAACCATGCAATTGTTAAAAATGTGTACGATGTAATTAACTGGACCTTTCATGCCCAAATTCCTCTCACATGTCTAATCAGGAGTAAAATATTATGTCCACCGAGCAAAAATATAGCCCAAAAGGGAATCAGTCATTGTTCTTTCTCAAGCAACATGTCTCCCATTTAGTAAATGCAAGTCTCAGGTCGCTGGGGGGCTGAGGAGTGTCATATGACATCACGTGACATTATCCTACAGTTGCCATCCTACTACAATTATTTTTTTCACTGGCATGTGTTGTAATAGAACAGTAAGTCCCGTCCACAGACTGGCAAAAAAAATCATCGATTGTTACGTCAGCCGTCAGCCTGTTCTCAGCTAGCCACACGCAACTCCAATAAAATTTTTGCCCGACAGTCAAAAAGAAGGCAGGACCTTTGATGTCAGTGAAAACACTGTACATAAAAACCTGAAGGTACTTTGGGGGTAACCCACTTGGTCTACTTTCACTTGATTTTTCATTATTTATTGCAGTTTCTTGTTTAACGTTACATGACTATACAAGTTAACAATGTGAATGACATCTATGCACTTTATAGTACAATCCTAGACCATTTTATCACCAAAAAGGATGAGAGGTCTATAAATACAATCTCCCTTCACTTTCTAAGTGCATGGTATGTTAATTGGTAATCAATGTGTAGGTTTGGTTACTGGTTACAACCCTTATTCGGGCACTCTCACATTCTGAGAAAGTCATTATTACAACCTCATATGCCAGCAGCCTATGTTCCTATAACCGTTTGTAATCGTAGATAATGCATTTAAGTTTTGAAGCCACAATATGGAGGGTAAAGCGGTACAAGACCTTGGTGTGGAAACTTAGAACCGTCACACTATGACATTTTCAGGATATGAGACCTGCAGACTTTTTTATCTAAAAAATGTAAATTTTTAGTTTTATGTAGCAAAACACACCTAGCTCTGATTGGCTGGGCAAGTACTAGTAAACAGTTTATTTCTATATAAAGTGCCGGGTTTTAAGCTTTATCTGAAATGGAAATTATTTTGCATAATTGGTTTGAAATGGTCAAATACTATTGGTCAGTTTACAATGACACCTCAGTTTAAAGGGCCATTCTTCTCACCCCAAACTACACTTCTTGTATGGGGTAACAGAAACTCTCAATTGGCTCAGTCTCTTGATTGACAGCTAATTCAAACAATGCAGATTGCCAAAGCTCATATTACCCCGCATGAAATGTACTGAGAGTGTTTTGATTATACGCATTGAACTTTTCTAAATTCTCCCCAAGCAATTTGAACTGAGGTTGTGTCTGGATGAAGGTGAATTTCAGACAATTGTGGGAGGGGTTTAAGTAAGAAGGTAAGGAGAATTGGTACTGTTTGGGGTGAAAGAATTGGGCCTTTAAGTTTTGCTGTGCTTTACTTGGAAGTAACTATACTTCTCTAACTTTCATAGTAAAAGGGGTAAAGTAGTAAAAAGGGGTAAAGGTCTTCACATGACAGTTTTGTGAAGATACAAATAACTTCCCAAATTCCAAACATGAACAAAAAGTCTTCAATGTCACTTTCATTTTACAATTGCTATATGGTCAAGATTTAAATTTTGTGACCCCTTTACTTCCACTTCTTGAAAATCACTCCATAACGTTCTTGAGTATCACATACACAACAGAATAACAACGCTGGAAGAACAGTCATACATTTGAAAACTTATTTACATTAATGTATCATATTATAAACCACTTCACAAATACATGAATGCAGCAATTTCACACTTTCATAAACATTCTTAAATAGTAGATATGGCTTGCTAGGTAGAGCACTTCTGAATAATTAGATCAAATATGCAAGGGGTAACTGTTAACCACAAAACAGAACCAAAAACGTGCATAGGGCTTTAGAAAATCTCACCCACTCACCCACAGTACTTAAGAGTACCACCATAAAATTGTTACTGAATGTCTCTTAACACCTCATAAAACAGCTCAATGACACTGGAATTTCTGGAAAAGCACCACACAGGGTACCCACTGAACCTCAGAGTATCACATAGGATGCCTCACTGAACCTTGAAAAGAATACATGTCATACCTCACTGACCCTAAAAGAGTCCCACACAGACCACCTAACCTAAACTTAAAGAATACCTCACAGGGTACCTCACTGCCTACAAGCACTTAGTGTAAGATCCCTCGCAGTGATCCTTCACAAAAAAACTGTTACTGAATTGAAGATTACCACAGCATTGTGTCATTGGTTTCCAAAATCATACTTCTGGATTTCAATAGACCAAATTTTCAGCATTTAAACAGAGACAACAGCTTATTGCAATGATCTTTCTAACTGGAGTACTTCTTTCTAGTTAATGTTAAAGGGAACAGCTGTTACCCTCACTTGTTTTGAAGAAACAGCTCAAGCCCACAATTTTTTTATTCTCCCCCATGTATCTTAAATAAGTATTTAGGACTTCAACATTGCAAATTTACCTCTATTCAAGGTAAACAAAGTGCTCAGTTACTCCTAGTAAATATGTCACATTTGACAAGAAAAATTATTTTTACATGACTCTAAAGAAACAATCATATAACAGGGCAGCCCCGCTACTACTGTTTCAAGTTGGGGTGACATACATTTCTCGTTTAAAAGTATATTAAATGGAAGAGAAAAAAAAATATTCACATACCTTTCCAACTCTACACCCACAATTTGTCAATAAAATGCTGTATGAGGTATATATGACATCTGACCTCCCTCTATGATTGTGCTCAAACTGGATTTAAAACCAATAAATGCAAACTAAATCAGCCATTAACTTAACACAATTTACTGCACATCACTTCTTGTGTATTTTTGCATATCTAGAACTGT
The DNA here is from genome assembly GCA_037179385.1 of Holothuria scabra. Lineage (NCBI taxonomy): Eukaryota > Metazoa > Echinodermata > Holothuroidea > Aspidochirotida > Holothuriidae > Holothuria > Holothuria scabra. The sequence goes on from CM074181.1 coordinate 23,685,544, forward strand.
AAATCAATTAGTAAGTTATTTAGACAGATTTTTATGGCCCAGTTTCAAACCAATTGGTTCAAGTCGAGGTGGCCACAACCACAGCCTTTTTCACTTGTGACTCACTCACTGGTTTGTTATAAACCAATTACTTTGTTAATCAATTTCTTAGATGTTTAAAGTTGACTGCATCCAGTGCCAGTGTAATGTGCTTTATTTCCCCCATCAGAGAAAACAAGCCAGGGAGCCGCAACGGGAAAAAAAGGCAGCGGCTGGCTAGACTTGAACCGATTGGTTGGAAACAGAGCTGTAAAACTTTAACTAACTCCATCAGGCCATAGGATGTAATAAGGTAGAGAAGTAGGATGTTATAAGCAATAAGAGAGAAAGTTTCATCATGACTATGATGCTCCAGAAGTCCAAGTGAAATTCAAAATTACACAATATTCAACTGCAATCAAGTCCAAGTAGAATGAAACTGACTTCTGTTGTCCTCTTCTAGAGACCTACCTATCTTGACTGGCATTTGTTTGCATACTGTACATAGCAAATATGGCCACAAGATAAGTTGTCCATGAATTTGGCCAATCATATGTATGACTCTCACACCCATCAGGACCACATTGGACTTCAAAGATCTAGAACAAAAAAGAACGAAAGAAACCAGAACAATTATGTGATCTTCAAAAACAAATCAACATTGATGAAATGACTGAAAAACAATATGGTAGGGGGATCTTGCTTTTTTCAAGAATAGGCTCTAATATCATTATAGATAAATCTTAATATCCAATTTTTATATGATGAAGTTTTGCCTACTTAGGATAATGAAACATCTGTTGTCAGAATTCAGGCTTCAAAGCTATGGATGGCATGCCAAAAGTCTCACCACATGTGATGTTTTTAAAAAAAATACATGTCCATGTACTAAAATTACACATTCATGTGCCAAAAATGTGCAAGTATTTTCAGTACATCATATGATTTTAGAGTATCAACGTATGTGAGTGAGCCTTCCGGCCGACTTCAAACAGGCCAAAAAGGCTCACTTCATGTAACATGCAAAAGGGTCAATAATAACATGATGCATGATCATACGTTTTTAGATTTACTACAAAGAATTCTACAAATGAAACGTGTTTTTACATGTACATCATAACATTTAACATGATGAATGTATGGTTTTAGTATAAAATGGTCAAAATTTACATCATGATCCTATGAAGCTGGCACATCATCTTATATTTTTGGTACATGAATGTGTAATTTTAGTACATGGACATGTACTTTTAGAACAGCATTACATGTGGTAAGCCTTTTGGCATGCCATACAAAGCATGGAAATCTACAGAACAATGCAGAACTATAGATAACCTTAATTAAAAGTTTAGCAAAGGCAGACAGGACACTAAATGATCTGAAATATTGTACATAGCAAAGTCAATAAATTCCATGTCAGAAACATCACAGTGTCATCTGTAGCATGGGCTGACATTGAGTTAGGGTAGATGGAGTTTTACAGCCCAGTTTCCAACCTATTGGTTTAAGTCAAGCTGGCCATGGCTGTTTTCCAGTTGCAGCTCACTGGTGGCTTTTTTCCCTCCTCCATTGCTTATGCTGAGCACCAAGCCCAATGGCAAACATGGGCTGTAAGTCCCCAAAGAAAATTCAGTCCTTGGCATGAACATGGTTATGCATTCCTTGATGATGAAGGCATGGAAAGTCCTATGAAGATTATATTAAACTGTAACAGAGGGTTGTGTGGCCATGGTGCCCTTGAGAAACAGAGTGAAGATGACCACAAAAATACAACAATAACTGTAAGACTACAAAGAACACTCATGCATTGCAACAAAACATATGATGCGCCCCTTCCCATTTTTGTTAAAAGAGGCAACCAAAGTTTGACAGAGAATACTCTGTTTGCCTTTTTAAGTCAAATCCAGTACTTAAGGGTTTCTGGCTGACTTGAAATGAATACTTCTTATAAAAGAAATTCATTCAATTATATTGACGTTTCAGGTCAAATTAATGCTGCTTCAGTGTACATTCATTTTCTTTGACTTATTGTGTACATGTACCACGGAAGAGATGAAACAATACAATTCAATGTGCATATTGTCCTTACAATCTTTCCTTGTAAGCAGAGACGATTATAATGCAGAATGCTGGACAAAATATGGACATTTTGACCACAAGCAATTCATTGTATCACAATTCTTTTTCAAAATCCTGCCAAAGGCCTAAAAATGCATTCTTTTCAAAAAGCTGTGATGGCCAGCCAGCTACATCACAACCTGCTGACTTCACACGACAGACCTCTTCAGGATCACAGCAGGCTTAAAATTGAAAAAACCTACAGAATGTTACATCACAACAGGTTAGTCACACCTACTGATGGGCAAAGTCATCAGTGTTTCAATGCAACAACCACACCTGGGTTGCCAGCTGCCTTCCAGCTACCTACAGTTTCTGACCTTCAAGAGTGGCAGGGCTTGTGATATCAGTGAAAGTTGTAAGGAAAGCTAAATTTTGTTATCACTACTATGGCTATGTAAAAGTTTTTGTTCCTTTTGTGAAAAAAATGCAATTTTAAAGGAATGTCACCAAATTTCATTGGAACAGGATTCTAAAAAGTAAAGTCCTTTTCCAAATGTTGAAAGTAAACTTGGGATTGGATTATTGGTATAGACGAATCTGATAAGCGCTTGTTTTTAGTGACTGTAGGCCACCATTAGTGGGGTCCATCAGCCTAAAACCGTCTTTATTTATTGTTTACATGAATTTCAAACCCCTCATATTTAGTGATCTTGGAAAATTTAAGATACAATTTAGTGTACAACCATCCATGATAGAGTTAAGCAAGGAAATCGAAAGAATAAAAGGTGATGGACCCCGGTTACGGCAGACTAAAATCAGACCATCACTTGCTGTCCGGATTTGTGTATAAGAGCCCTTTTGTATCAACCTACATTTAGCAGAACATTAATATTCAAGAAGCTTTTGTTGCATTTACCATAGACTATCTTTTAAGCTTTGTAATCATTGCACAAATGTATATTAACAAGATTTTTTTCAATACAATGTATATGTAAGTGTTCCAACAGATTTGCTATCCTGTTTCATACTTGCCTTGAAATTGCTACAACTCGGAAGCTTATGGAAAACTAAATGGTCGAGGATACATGTTAAAATCCAACAGTATATGTACTGTATTTTCTGAACAGTTCCCACCAGAAGGAGAAAGCCAATATGTTGTATGAAAAATATAAGGAACCAACTTGAAAAATTCATGCGAAGCTTGAAGCATGTGGAAGAATTGGACGACCATATTTTCCATGACAAATGTTAATAAATTATTGATCACAAAAAGTGGTTATGATATCCTTTTGCAAAATTTCATTTTGATAAACGAAAGATAAACCTTTCCTTAGAAGCAAATGAAATGCATGTTTTAAGGATTAAAATGTAAAAAAGAAACAATTATTTTGATAACATAATCTTTCATAGTTGCCATAAAATATATATAAAAAAATAAAGAATATTTTAAACACTGTTTGTGGAAGCGCAAAATTTCTATCAAGAGTACTTGATACTATTGGTTGCAATGTGGTCGAATATTTCTCATGATCTTTCATATTCTTTTCTTGAATTGCGACAGGTTGGAGGGTGATTTTGAATTAATATAATTGAGAGATTACATCAACAATTTCATGTTTGTATTTATTGCATTTTGTACCATATCAGTCTAGATGTAAAATGGAAGAGTTTACCTGAAAAGCATGAGTATTTCACCTCAAACCTACTTTGAATCAGCTGACAAAGCTTGCAAATACATAATACTTAACCTTCTCCCAAATACATTTCAAGACAACAGAGGACAAACTTACATTATGCATATTCAAGGTACATCAGTGGGTAACACAATGTTCACAAAAGTTTGGGAAGATTACCTTTCACACAGCAGTCTTGGTGGAATGTCAAAGTCCATATTTCTTGGCAAGTTTGTCAACTTCAGCACTGTCAGTATCTTTTCTGTCTCTGATGTATTGAAAGATTGTCTTCACAACTGAAAGAGAGAAAACTCTACAATCAGGAAACAGAATATGCTGACCACCACCATGGCAGTCGGTTCCATTTTGAAAATCTTCGGGACACAGACATAATGTAGATAAAACCTCATCTCTAAGGAGTACATGCATTCAATTTCAAAGAATTAATAAGGAGGTCCTGTACACCATTATCTGTGCCCCTTGTGTACTGGTCTGGAACAGCCTTTGGAGCAGTGCTTTCCAAACAGGGTCCATGTTACGTCCCAAGTGTAGACTTTAAATGAAAATTAGAAATGGGGGAAATTAAACAGGGTCCATGTAACATCCCAAGTGTGGACTTTAAATGAAAATTAGAAATGGGGGAAATTGGAATGTGATTAATATACAGAGAGAGGGGACTGCATGAATTGGGTCTTCAGACTGAAGAGTTGAAATTTTTAAAACTTCATCAGACCAGGAATCAGGGGTCAGAATACAAATTGTATAACTGTATATAGTTGATGTTATAAGCACTCCAAATTCTGAACATCAGCTCTCCAGGTGTATGAATCGGCCATTGAAAATGTGCTCATCTGCATGCACCTACCCTGCATTCCTACAATTGGGATGTTTTACAATGCTAGGGGTGAGTGCAATTTTTTTTCTCAAGTGGAGAAGAAGTGGATCTGAGAAACACTGCTACAGAGATTATGCATGTAACATCAGCATTTCTCAATTTGGCATGCTGGAAGGGAATGATCAAAGGCAGTCTTTGTGTTGGCAAAACGCACGCACAACAACACCTGATTAACAGTTGTTGTAAAATGGACGCATGGTTGGAAAAATAGAGAAATGGGCAACACAGTGACATAGGTGCATATTCCCTTTAGAGTTTTAGTTTCAGTTATAGCAGCAAACTAGGCAGCAATTGTGTTATTTATTGTACAAAGAACTTTTGTTTTGCATAAACCTGTTATCTGTAGCCATCAACAAAATTCGCCATGAATGACTGAAGGACATTAAACAGCAAACGTTCTTGTGTCATTTTGTTGTGCATTTACCTGGGGTCTGTTGCCATCAGACAAATTTTGCAAAGAAAGACGGGAGAGAACATCCTAGCAGAGATTCTTTCACGAAAAGGCCAATTTTATATCCATGTTTTCAGGAGTTCTGTTTACTTAACCTGCAGACTTCCTATGTACACTGTACTGTACATGGACAGAGAATACTACATTTATGTCCAATGCCTAGATTGTCAATATCGTACATGTACGTATAGGCATAGAAAGAAGACTTTCTGCCATAGATTTGTGTGGAAAGTTTGGACTTGCTCAAGTAGTTCAAATCAACAGATTTTGCATGAAACTTAAAATACGTTCTAAATAATGGAAGGTCTAAATCACTACATGCATTTCAGGAACATGACATTACTTCCCTTCTAGTTTAAATTTTGTTTTATTACAGTTGTCTATAATCATACAAATTATAGCTTCAGGGCAGTCATCTTGGTGCAACTTCTTTGATATGAACAGGGTGACCAAATATTTTTCCCATGATCCTCTGTCAATGTACTTTGGAAGTCCATGACTTAACCCCATTGCTATGCATGGTTTCTCTGCAATAGCGCTGTGCCCTGGAATGGCTCCTTAAAAACCCATGGTGTGTTATTGTGTTGTGGACACACAATACATATGTGCACCCTCTTAGACTACAGTAAATGCAAATATGGCTGCCTCCATGTCCTCCATACTTGCAATCAGGAATTTTTACAGAGGAATTTGAGGCTATAGCTTAGTTGGACTTCACAGGTGACAACAGCTGAAAAACATCAGTACAACTCAAAAGGCTGCTTAAAGGCTTATTCTGGTGGCTTTTCATGGAGGTTTTGCAATTTAAAAAAAAATATTTCATACTTCGTCCTACAAACCCTGTAGCAAAAGATATCTTACTTTAGAGATTGCTTATTTTTGATAAAAAATACTGTCACTTCTCAACATGGTAACAGGGTGTTATACCAATTGGGCACATTGTTTCAGATTCCTTTTGTTTTCCTTGATAATTGATTGTCCTGTTGTCCTTGAAATATGATACCATTGGAATGATGGGATATCAATTCCTGTACATCCAGCATAATCTTTCAAACTATGTAGGGAACAGCAGACTATGTTGCTTAATATTTTTAGCAGCAGCATTAATATCATAGAGAAAATGAATGCAATATTAAATTAACCTGCCATGATGACATCATAGATTTCCCACAATGCAATTTTATCTAAAAAACATTGCAGTCCTTTGAATGTTAGTAACTTCTAAAAGCTATATGCTATTCGAGTTTTCACCTCCTGAAAGAACACATTTTTCTGCATGTTTTGAAGTCAGTGAATTTTGTATCCAGACCATTGAAGAATAAAATGAAAATAACAAACCTGCTTTGTCTTTGGCTGACATAAACATTACATTCATGTCAAACCGTTTAACATTACAAAGGCACCGTAATGTTTCCAGTACAGGTTCATCTGAACTGTAAAGAGATCAAGAAAACCTACAATACTTGATACAAATTTATACAAATTAAATGTCTACATATGAGAGATGTTGATTTGCAATACTACAAAATAATTAAATGTCTGATTGAACTTTACTCATAAAAACAATCAGTTAATAAAGAAATACGTAATTTGAAAAGACCTGAATTATCCATCTTTTTTAAATGATTATCTGGTTTTGATTATGTTCTAAACCAATAAATTGCAAACTGAGGAAACTTGTTAGGCGTTGCAGCTTGGTCTACCCTGAACATGCAATATTAATAATATCGTAAAATATTATGAATGATACTTTGAAGAGATAAAAAAAAAAGAAACTTGTGAAGTCTAGCAGTAGCTTCAAAGTAAGTTTTGGGGTGACTGCTCTTGCCCTTAAAACTCATTCACTTATTCTCTCCTTCAAACTCAAACACACATTTCAAAATTAAAATCTACCACTGAGACAACTTTTTTCTTCAAATGTGTACCTTCTGTTTGATTTCAAATCTAATATGACTCACGGTTTGACCGTTTACAAACTTATGATTACAGAATACTTACGGAATGTAAAAGTCCACTATGAGCTTGAGAATACCATTTAAAAGATCTGAATCTAGTGACTGTTGAAGTATGGTAAGGTAGGTTGAAGGTGAAATTTGCTATAAAAACATGAAACCAAACAAGGTTAAAATTGAGGAATGTTTTTTACAAGAAATTTAACTAAAAAAGAAATATGACTTTAAGGTAACGAAATACACAGGTACAGACAACTTGACATCTTTCCATCTTACTGATAATCTTTAACTTCTATAGGTTCAATATTGTCGGCTGACAGTCCATTATTACAAGATCAACTCACAGTAATAGACAAATGCACTAATCTTATAGACCAATCCGATAAGCACTTATTTTAGTGACTGTAGGCCGCCAGTAGTGGGGTCCATCAGCCTAAAACTGTCTTTATTTATTGTTAACATGAATTTCAAACCCTCATATTTAGTGAAATTGGACAATTTAAGATACAAATTAGTGTACAACCATCCATGATAGAGGTAAGCAAGGAAATCGAAAGATTTAAAGGTGACGGACCCCAGTTATGGCCGACAGAAATCAGCCCATCACAGGCCGTCCGGATTCGTGTATAGATGTTTCTTAAAGGGATAACAAAAGTAAACGTTTTGATCTAGCACTTCGATTTTCTGTTCTGACGTTACCATTTAGGAGACTAAAAAGACATGAAAAATCTTTCATGTTTTAATTAACTTTAACTCTTGTGTTAATTGTTGTTGAATGATTTATCTCTTCCTTAATGCCATGTAACAATTTTATTTTTAAATAAAAGACAAGACAGCCTCCACTACACAATGCTCAATCATAGCATAGACCATGGTGACATAAACATGAATATTTATGCAATTTAGAAACACATTCTTTCCAATCTGACATCGTTGCACTTTAAGTGGTTGATTTGACAGAACCGTACCAAAGCTGTTTTGTGCATTCTGGAATGTTGGGTGGGTGCCGAAGAAACACTGTATAGTACAGCTACACTTGAATACAGCAATCACCATAGGACACTTTCATACAGAGATTTTACTTTGGTCCCAAATTTTGGAGATCATCAGGAGTGAAAGAGCATCTGGGCAAACCAACAACTAGAAAGGCAAAAGGCTTTGTGATTCCTTGCTGCTGAAATGCTTTCTTTCTTTCAAATTGAAAGTGTTTGATAGATTTGTCTTTACGATTTAGACACAGAATGTCAAAGATTTATTTAACAAAGATCAAATACACTTATATCATGTTGGTAACCTACAGATCCCAACAAGCACCGACCCAAGTGACCCCAGATGACTTTGACCTCAACCAAAATCAAAAGGGTCTTCGATTCTCTCACAACCTCTGAATACCTGACCTCACCTCTGGCTTAAACCTTTTTGCAACTTTACTGCTGGTGACCTCAAATGACCCTTGACCTCTATCAAACACAACAGGATTCTTCCTCTCAACATGACAAATCTATATACCAAATATTAAAAGCGTTGGACACTTCTAACTTGAGTGCCGCAAACATATGCATGCACCACACACACACCTACACACACACACACGACATCACCATCGCATCTATTCCTTGCCTTCCTAGGGCAAGGAATCAACAAGCATTACCAACCTTAAAATATTGATATAATATAGGTGGATTTTTCTGCAACTGTTTCCAGTCTGTGACCAATTGAAACGATGTTTGGGGTACTGCTGGGACAGACTTAGATACTGAAGCAGATGAAGTTGCTACTGGTGACTTGTCATCTGAATATGAATCTTTAAGTCTTGATTCTTCTCTCCTTCTGAAAGTGATGAATATTGAACAGTGGGTAAAGCTGATAAACTCAGCAGAAAAATATACCCCACTACTACTAAAGGGTGGTTTCTTGAGCATATGCACACAGAAAGTAAATGTATTGAACTCTACCTTTCATTTTGATGACAGCATAATCATACCTAATACCTACTCTTTTAACGTGCAGCCATGATGACATTTGTTTGTGAACACTGACTAAGTCTACAAAAGTAAAGTTTAAAATTAAGAACAACTTTTATGTGGATCAGATATTAAGTTCTATAACATATTCCGAGGGCATTCAAAGACCTCAAATCGTCAAACAGATCAAATGGATAAGCTTTGGCAAGTATACAATCATCATTTTTTAACTTTTAAGCTTACTTCCTTGCTGGAGAGAAGGTAAAGTTTCAAATAGCCAAGGGCACTAGCTGCATCAACCTCAGCCTAAATGCACTTTTCTCAGTCAAGTTTGTTACTTGGATGGAGTTAACTGGCTCAGCTTTTACTTAACTGGCTAAGTAAGGCTGGCCACAGCCTTTTCTGCAGTTGTGACTCACTGTCTTTTTTTCCCTGCTCTACTGGTAATGTTGATCACCAAGCACAATGGCAGTAGATTACACTTTTGAAGTCTTTAACTGGTTCAGGAGTTAAACTCCAGATCTCCAAGCTGCAAGTCAGATGCTCTTACCAGTTGACCATGCAGTCAATGCCCTCAGCCAAACTACAGCAGTCACAACCAAGACAGATGCTCTTACCGTTAACTGTATATACTCAGTTAACGGAAAGAGCATCCCTCTCTGACGGAGAAAGCCCAGGTCCTATTCGCAGGTCGAGTCATACCAAAGACTCTAAAAATGGAACCTTCTACCATTGTGCCTGATGCTCCTCATAAGCAACGGAGTTCTGAAAACAAGCCAGTGAGCCACAACTGGAAAAAAGGCCGTGGCTGGCTCAACTTGAACCAATTGGTCGAAAACTGGAGAGTAAAAGTTAAGCATGGCTGAAGCATAGACAGCCTAGACATGAAAGAGGCAGCCTGTTTATTTTACCATTCTGTTGAAATTACTAAAATCAAAATTCACCTGTCTTTAGATTTCAGAATTATTTCTTTTTCTACTTTTTCTTCCTCATTCCCTGTCCTGACTTCAGCTTCACGTTTCTCGTGGGGTTTGTTGGTCAATGTATGATCCACTTCACCACCAGTGTCTTGACCAATTTCTTCAATGTCCATCCTTCGCAGAGGTTTCTACAGTGAAATGAAATCAGGGTTCATACACATTTAAAATGCCAAAATTCCATGACTTTTCCATGACTTTCAAAGATCTTGACTGATGTTTCAATGACCTTTAAAAAACAGATCCAATATTTTTATCTTTTTTCCACTAAATATCCCATGTGCTGTACCACAGCAATGAGAAAATTGAACAATAGGTCCACTTTCTAAAATACCCTGACTTGTTATTTTCCCTGACTTTCAAAGCCTGGAAATTCAAATTTCATTTTAATCTGACATTCCAGGATCCCCAGAACCTGTAAGAACCATGGAAATACATACATTTCAGCTGGAATTAACATCCAACTGCAATTTAGTGGTATCCATCACTTTAACTAATGAGTCATTTCATCTGAATTAGGCAAAGTGAAATGTTTCAACCTAAATTCAAGTGCATGACCTTTAGGAAAAGGAAATGGTTGTCTAAAGGACAGATGTTAAGCAGAAAATTGGTTTTCTTGCAAGAAATCTGATAGCCCCAATGATTTTTCAGGAATGAAAGAATTTTTTGAGCTGTGAATTAGTTGTTTCTTTTGCCATAATTCAACGTCGCCAGATTCACTCTGCTTCGAGGGAGTGAGTTTTAAACTATAAGAAGGTGATTAGTGTAAGGATAAGGTGGTGCTGCTGACACAGTATTGCTGTGTATGTGTGGTTCATACTCTTTAAGTGGTGATGCAGCAAAGAATCATAGAAAATCAAAAATATATGCAACATTTTACTCCATCCTTAACGACAGCTCCTGGATATGGAAAAGGAAGCTAACTGTTGCCTCCAAAAATTATACAGCTGGGAGCTTTTTTTGTAAAATAGACTTGACAAGAAAAAGTACAGGATACACAACTGTGTAACAAACTTCAAAACAAAGCGACTATTACTTGAAGGTACACCAGTACAACCTTTTATTAGAGACCAAATTTTACCCAAACTCAGTCTCATTGAACAACCAACAAATATGACTGCATAAAAGAATATTTCTTAATTTTTTAACAACCGGAAAGGCAAAAAAAAATACATGATCATTTTTCACCTTTGACCTTAGATGTTGAGGTTTATGGATAGGTTTCACTATGCCTTCCTCTGCTTGCAACCTCTCTTCTTCAGCTATCCTCTGTCTCTCCCTCTCTTCCTCGATTTCCTTGAGCATTCTTTCAATCCTCTTTATTTCTGACACGGCCTGTTTGTTGGATGGCTCAATATTTAAAACTTGTTGAAAATCTGGTAATCAAGAGAACAGTTCAGAATTAAGTTTTCACACTAATAGCATTAAATATGGTTAAAAGCTACCTGGTACATCCCCCCCAGGGATTCCACGAGCCACTCAAAAAAGAATGGGGGATTTATTACTGCAAAACTCCAAGTCCAAATTGATACTGCCCTTGATCAAAGTAACAGGTGAGTTCAGGGGGCAAAAGCTTGCATCAGCCCCTTTAAGGTGCAATATGAAGGGTTTTAAGGCTGGCTATTTAATTATGTAAGTTTGAACATTGCTGCAAAGGCGTCCTCTTTTTAAATAAGTAACCAAGGTACTGACTTTTTTTATTTTTATGGAAATAAAAAAAAAACAGGGTTCCCACACTTTTTGGTGAATGAAATTCCAGACTTTTTCAACACTGTTTCAAGATATTTCCATAGTTTTCCAGTAGTCCAGATTCAAATTATCATCAGTGGTCTATGCTACAGTTAAGGTAACAAATATGCACACCCACAATGAGGCATAGGCCTTACCATATGCTACATGTGGGCCTAAATTTATATACTGTGCCTGTTTGTTAATAACTTCGGTCTTATAACTAGGTGTTGTGTTGTGAGTAGTTTGTCCCACATTTAATTGCTTACAACATGCACACAAAAGACCGTTATTATTAGTCACCACAACAGCAAGTCCCTCCATGGTCAGGGTTCGAAATTAGCATTGGCTTATCCCTCGTCTGTCATTCTTTGTAAGTCACTTGCCCGGACACGTTTCCCTGGCCTGTAAAATGTGTGAGTTACAGTTACTGTATCAGGCCCGTAACTAGCCCGATGCAATGAACATGTGGGTACTTGTATTACGTTAGGCCTATGTGCACAACTGGCCGAAATGCATAGCCAGAATGAACCTTCTTTACATAAAAATACTTTGAAACTTCAAAATAAATTAATAAGGCTTGGTAGGAAAACAGTTCATTTACCTCAAAGATGAAACGGAAATGAAAGTCTGCATTTCTTTCATATACGGGTACAGCCACAAAATTGGCTTGTTACATCAACAAAATTTAATATAATAACACTGGTATTGGCCATAATTTTTTAAAAAATAAGCAGTTGCCCGATGGGCTTAGATGACTAAAATTGTACTTGCCCACACAAATGTTCAACTATAGCCCCGGGCTTATGCTAATTTCGAACTGTGTCCATGTTTGGTCCCCTGGGGGCTGGAGGTTGTAGAATATGCCCATGGTACTTTCCACAGGGCATAAGAGGCAACTAAAGGGAAATTTGAGCTTAGAACTTTTTGTCCAGTTGACTGACTTTAGGTTATACAACACATTCGTGTTGGTATGTTGTTAAATCTCATCTAACTAACTAACTTATGTCTAGGTACTAAAATAACCCTAAACCATTTACAATGACATTTTGACTGTGTAACTATGACAATCTGTTTTGACAACTCCACTCTTCATTCTGTTGCTCTTAGTAAGCCACAATGTGGATTTCATATAAAGGGCCTTAGGCCTTCCACATATGGACTTTGGCCCCAAACATCCAGCAGTCCAGAGAAAATAAACAGGTCACTAATCAGCATCATTATTACAGGTGGTTGACTGTTCAACTCTGACTGAACCAGGGTCAACCCTCGGAATGTTGTCCAAAATTTGTGCCTACCATTCCTTTGAGCCATTCAAAAGTTTATTTCAAGCTACTAAATACCTGTAGGCTTACCCAATATACTGTGCAGATGTTTCAGTCTCGAGGCAGCTTAGTTCAAATGTAAATTTGGATGCCTCCAAGATTATGTAGCTAGGTGTCATTCACTTCATGAAATAGTTTTAACACATGTGAAAAACACTTTAACTAAACCCTGCTTAATGGTTTTCGAAAATTTTCTAGCATAATTTGTCTGTATGATACTTTTTTTGGGGGGGTTACTTGCACGGCCGCTCTCGTATTCTAACAAGGTTATGTATGGAGATATTTCAAGCCTAGCCTAATCCCATGTTTCAAAGTACAACACTGAGTGCCAGTAGTTACAGTTCTGGTAAAAATATGGCTTGGAATGTGCAGCAGAGCTGTGTACTGTGGACATGGGCACATAATATGAGGTAACGTGATGAGTTCAATGCCACATTCTGTTGAGCTCATGAAGTTTAGCATTCACCATAGTTTTTTTGTCTGCAATACTGATAATTACAACTTTTGCCATGCTTCTCTACAGACGAATCCGGACAGATTGTGATGGTCTGATTTAAGTCGGCCATTACTGGGGGTCCATCACCTTTAATCTTTAAATTTCCTTCCTTACCTGTTCCACAGATGATTGTACACTAAAGTGTATCCTAATTTTCCCAACTGTGTGGGAACCCTGAACAAAGGGAAGTGGTTACCCTCCTTCTGAAAAGGGGGGTCAGATCTCTCCTCTGCCCCATAGATAGAAACCCTGCCCTGCCCTGCCCTGCCATCCCCTCCCTTAAAGATATTTTTTACAAAAAAAAATAGTGGAAAGAAGTTAAAAGGGTATTAAGGAACAAAGTCCAAAGAATGTTTTCATTTGTGCCAAAAGTTCGAAATTGATTTATGGACAATATTTGTACTTTTTCACATCATACCTCTCTTAGCTTCTTCCAACTTCCCCAACTCAGTTCTTGCTGTTCCTCTTCTAGCATAGGCCTTCACATAAGTGTAATCTAGATGGATGGACACAGAACAATCTTTTTCAGCTTCCTCATACCTAAAACATGATGAATAAAAACATAACATGCAAAGTTAGAAGGTACTAAATACAAAACCTATTGTACGCTTGATAAAAATTAACTGCAGGTTGCAACGTCAGATTTCAAGTTACAATATGGGTATTTACAGTAAGTTCCTTGAGAACAAAACCTTTATACACATCCTGAGTATAACCAGGGTTGCAGATGGCCAAATTTGAGTGTCAAGTACTATAGTTGGGTTATTGTTTGATCTTTCACTGGGTTGCACACTACTCCTCCATGGCAGCTACCCAATTTTTCAGACATGTATTTTTCATTTTTTCCTAAATTTACTTTACAGAGTAAATTTGCAGCTAGTTTAAGGTCTTTGGAGGACGATTTGTGGTGAGATGGGAGAGACATGTATTTGCCTATTTGCCTGGAGAGTCAGGTGGAAATACCAGAACTTTGCAAATAATGGCTGTCTTTTAATGCCTACAGCAGCTACAACCAGAACTCTGGCTACAGCTGTGGCTGTAAAGACTGAACATTGGCTATAAACTGAGAGCATCACATTTATCAACACATTCTGGTTAGTTTGTTAGATAAGATTTTTAACAACACACCAACAGATGTGTTATTTACAGCAGAAAGTAAAACATAAAATACAGTATGGTTCAAATTCAGGTTCAGTTACAAATACTATCTAAATATGGTTCATGAACCCCCTCTTTGTCACCTCTTATGACAAGCAGGGGATACCCGGGGCGTATTCTACACCCCTTGTCCGCAGGGTTTAACTTCAATTAGCATCTTGTGAATGTATCTTGTGAAATGCTTGTACACTGGTCGTCTACTATTTATATCCAGTGAAATGCTTCTATGATCCACAGGGGTCAACATATAAGTCTTGTGAAATACTGAGGTTCCATCCAGACTGTTCACGTCCAAAATGGAGGGTATCACAAGAAAAAATTTTGCAAGTACAACATTTAAACTGGCAAGCCCAGCTTGACTGATTGCAGAAACATGAGTCAATGCAATGCAGAGAATTCTACTTCAGTCTCATTGCTAGGGGAAGAGGCAGAACATACCAACTAACCAAGGACTAAAAAGAACATTAAACAATACATGACTACATTTTGCACAGAGACTGAAGTGCAAGGTTAGGTAAATGAAGTGAACGTGCTTGACTATTTCTTACTCCAGCAGGCTTATCATCAGACTTTGATAAATTGTTTTAAATTCTTGTCCATTAGACTAGCTTGTTCTCTATAGTCTACTTGTCTTGTTACCGTCCACCTTCAATCTGCTTATGAACACTTTCTTAGAAGACATTTTGTTGGGGTACTTGTCCTGCTACAGTATGATAATGAGCGATATAATCCTTGTCCAGCACTGACAAATTTCCTACCTATCACTACAGTGTTCAGTCTACTGACTCAAAATATTTGAACAAAATTTGAGATATTTTAGTTAGCTACAGGTTTTTACCTGCATGTCTTACAGGAACAAAAACAAATATATTCTAAAGATTAGTTACGGTAAAATCTAGCCAGACTCTTCCATTTGTAATCTTTCAGGATTCTTAAGAAAGGCACTTCAGTTATTCAATATGACTTAACATTTATTTCATTATCTGATAGTGAAATTATGTTAACGTAGCTTTTATGCTTTTTTGTTTAGATGAGGTTTATGACTCGGTTCCTGGACAATTGGTTCTGAATTAAGCTGGCCATGGCTTTTTTCTACCTGTGGCTTACTGACTTGTTTTCTCTATTCCACTGTGTTTATACTGAACATCAAACACAAGGGTAGTAGGTTCCAATTTTAAAGTTTTTGGTAACATCAGGCCAGGAGGTGAATTCCAGACCTCTCAGCTGCAAGTTAGATGCTCGGATTTCTAGATCATGCAGATGGTTGATTTTATGCTGAAGAAAATTTTGATAACTTTAATACTTTCTATGCTTGTGCATGTGTAGCATAGAAATCTACTCTTCATAAATTCTTTACAGACAGTCTTTAGTACTTCTTCCAGTAGTTTTCCACTGAAAGTGCAGCTACTCAGTCTTTCTATTTGTCCAAGGGCTGCTTTTGACACTTTTAACAATCTTTGACAAGGTAGAATCAATTAAACATTCATCATTCATTTTTATTGATGGTTAAACTTTTATTACAAAGACTGTATATCTACATTCACATTTACCATCATTGACCAACCAGAAAGTTGCTACATACAAACTGACAGCGCTAACAAATGTAGGCACGACCTAGGCTTCTAATTTATAATTTATGACACATTTTGCACAGGGTCATGAGCACATTTCACACCAAGGTTGATTAAACATAACAAACACCATTAAAAATGGAAAATTTGCATTTCCAGGAAACTGTTATTAATGATAAATATGGAATTCAAATGGCATAAGACTTGATAAGGGTTTTGGATGAAGGAAATGGATCGTTGAGCATATCAAAATAGAGGAAGTAATGTTTCAAAGACAACCTTCTCGTCAAGGCATAATAGCATTAATAACAAAATTTATGAAAAAACTTTGAATCTGATCAAAGCGTTATTAAGTGTTTGTTTTCACTTCATTTTTTTTTTGTTTTTGTTCTTTTTTGTACAGCTTTAGAAGGTTCATGCTTAAAAAGAAAGTCCAGAGTCAAATTTATTCTGAGTATGTTTAAGAGGAACATATTCTAAGCATTCTGTTGAAAGTTGCACTCATTTCCCATGTTCCGTTCTGGGGATATTAGCAACTGAACCTGGCATATTTTATGGAGAAAGTGAACTTGAAGCAAACAGGTGTGACGTGATGGATTCACATCCTCAACAACATATCAAAAATGAATTTTGCTTTGGACTATTCTTTTAAGTAGTATGAAAACAAAGCTAGTTTTAAACTTAAAATGCTCTAAATTTTTTGCGACCTTTTGGCGCTCTCCACAGCCCTTTATTTTAGTTTTAGTTCTGGACAATAAAACCTTAAACTACTGTATGTTTCACAATTTGCTGGACTCAGGCCAGTAGCCAGCCCATGTGGAGGGGTGGGTCTTTTTTCCAAGATGTGGACCTTTTTCCAAACACGGAGGTGGCTGGCAAGTGCCATAAGCATGCAGTTGCTAGGGGCCTGGGCCATGCTTCCCCCACAAAAGTTTGAAATTTGCAGATCTCCTGCAATCTGGAGCATTTTAGAGGACTTTTGAACACAACAGAAGTCCTTTTTCTCCAGAAATTCCACACAGTACACCACTTTTTGAGAAAAAAATCATACATGTAATCTGAAAGGTTTTATCTTCCTACTAAAAGTGAACTGAAATTTGTCCTATATGTCAAGATAAAAAATATTTCATACCTGACCCTTCAAACATACGGCTGAAAAAATGGAACTCCCTCAAGTTGGGGTGGGTCGTTTGAATGCTCCGAGCCCCCCTGGATATGGGCCTGGCTAGACTAACAGTAAGGATAAGACCTTGATTGGACACACAATGTTCTGTTTGACTCTAACTGCACTGTACACAAGCTTTTGTTTAAAAGGATAATTTACTTTTGGGGGTAAGGCATTCAGCTGCATTCCTCTTATCATTGTAATTTACAATTAATCTGCTTGAAGGGACCAGGTCTTTTTATTTTTTAGGTGTTAGTCAGTTACAGGTATGTTGCCAGAAGATCACCAATGTGGGAGACACTAGTGGCTTTCAATCTTAACTTCACATTGGGTGACAACCAACTCCACAATTTAGATCAAGTTAAGCCACTTTGAAAGATCAGTTTAGATGAAAAGAACTTCAACTGTTCTTGGATGAAATATTTCCCTAACTATAACTTGACCAGACAAGTGATCAGGCTCTGACCAGTCAGATGCTAAGCTTTATTGCTTCTGAAGCCAGCACCTTTATCCACTCAACCCTCATCACTCAACAAAGAGTTTTATCCTGCCCATTGCAAGTAATTTATGTTAATTTTCAAACCAAACCACCACGTTTCCTGCAGTTCATTAAACAGTGTCGTCTCTTCATCCCCCCCCTCCCCGAAAAAAAAAGAAAAGCATTATCCCAAAAACACTACCCATCGCAATAATTTATGTCAATTTCAAAACCAAGTCCCCCTTTGCTCTGCACTTTATTAAAGATGCTGTTCCTTCATTGACTCAAAAATTCATTGCCCCCAACAAAAAAGATAAACATTACCCAAAGAACTACCCATTGCAATATGTCAGTCTGAAAACCAAGTCATCCATTGCCCTGCTGTTCATTAAACATGTTGTCTCTTCATGAATTCAAAAATCACTGTGCTTTTTAACTAAACTTAACACTCATTTGCTGGGTTATAAACCAGAATGCAAAAATGCATTGAGGTTTCGATGATACATACATGCTCTTTTCAATAAAATGCTACATTTCTTGTAACAACTGGTGACCCAAAATAGCCTTTGTCTCCACCTGTAAGTGACTGGTTTTTCTTTCATACTGTGCCTTAAGATATTCTGCAAACAAGGTTTTCAGAGTTTGATGCCAGGTGATACCAGATGACCATTGACCTCCACCAAAAACAACAGGTACAGTACTTTCAACTCACCATAACACATCCACATACTAATTGGGAAATCCATCCAAGTTTCCTACCTTGAGATATCCCATTGTGACAAGTTTTTCAAAGTTTGACCGATCATGACCCCAGATGTCCTTTCACCTCCACAAAAAAATAACATTATAGAGACCATCTTCTCACCATAATTCATTTACATACTAATTTTGAAATCCATCCACCTTTCATAGTTTGAGCTATCCTAAATAAGGTTTTCTGAGTTTGACCCCTATGACCCCAAATGACCTTTGACCTCTACCAAAATCAATAGGGTTCTTCCTCCCATCATAACGCATCAACATATCAAGTTTGAAATCAATCCAAGCTTCCTCCCTTGAGATATAGTGTAAACAAGAAGTTTGGAGTTTGACCCCATGTGACCCCAAATGACCTTTGACCTCCACCAAAATTTATTGGGGTATTTCTTACATCATAACGCATCAACATATCAAGTTTGAAATGAATCAAAGTTTCCTACCTTGAGATATAAGTGTAAACCAGGATTTCGGGGTGTGACCCCAAATGAACTTTGACCTCCACGAAAATAAATCGGGTTCTTTCTTACATCATAACGCATCAGCCTATCAAGACTGAAATGAATCCAAGTTTCCTACCATAATGTATCATGTAAACAAGGATTTCAGGCTTTGACCCCATGTGACCCCAAATGACCTTTGACCTTCACGAAAATAAATTGGGTTCTTTCTTACATCATAACGCATCAGCCTATCAAGATTGAAATGAATCCAAGTTTCCTACCATAATGTATCACGTAAACAAGGATTTCAGGTTTTGACCCCATGTGACCCCAAATGACCTTTGACCTCCACGAAAATACATCGGGTTCTTCCTCCCATGCTAACGCATCAACATATCAAGTATGAAATTGATCCAAGTTTCCTACCATGAGATATCGTGTAAACAAGGATTTCACAGTTTGACCCCATGTGACCCCAAATGACCTTTGACCTCCACCAAAATCAAAAGGGTTCTTCCTCCCATGCTAGCGCATCAACATATCAAGTATGAAATTAATCCAAGTTTTCTACCATGAGATATCGTGTAAACAAGGATTTCAGGGTTTGACCTCATGTGACCCCAAATGACCTTTGACCTCCACCAAAATCAATAGGGTTCTTCCTGACATCCTAACGCATCAACATATCAAGTTTGAAATTAATCCAAGTTTTCTACCATGAGATATCGTGTAAACAAGGATTTTGGGGTTTGACCCCATGTGACCCCAAATGACCTTTGACCTCCACCAAAATCAATAGGGTTCTTCCTTACATCATAAAGCATCAACATATCAAGTTTGAAATTAATCCAAGTTTCCTGTCTTGAGATATTGTGTAAACAAGGATTTTGGTTTTTGACCCCCTGTGACCCCAGATGACGTTTGACCTCAACCAAAATAAATAGGGTTCTTCCTCTTAGTATGGGGTATCTGTGTACCAAGTTTGAGAACTGTCAGATCTTCCCTTCTCAAGATATCGTGTAAACAAGCAAAGTGTCACAAACACACACACATACACACCTACACACATCCACACATACACACACACATACACACGCACATACACACATACATACACACACACGCCATCATGAATGCATAGGTTTCTCTTTTCATCGAAACCAATAAAGACACAAATTAACTCACCTTTTTAATTTCAGTAATGCCATTGCCCTGTTAGCTGGCAAGATGGCATTAGAAGGATCGGCTTCTATACCTCTTGTGTAACAAGTAATAGCATCCTCATAGTGACCATTCTTGAAAAGACTGTTTCCCTGAAATCAGAATTACAAGTTACGGAATCAACATTGGTGGAAAAAATTGGGAAGTTGTTAGGCCTCTTCCAGGGAAATTTGGGCATAATATGGAAGGACAGACAACACTTAAAGGGGAATATTGCATTTAAAATGCTCCAACAAAGCATTAAAAGTAAAGAGCTCTAGACATTTTTAAATCATTCTGTCTCAACAATAGACCCCAGCATTAGCTTCATCTCCTCAAAATATTATGCCCAAGAAGAGCTACAGAAGTTGCATCTTTTAAAATGTTGAAAGTTTGGGTGAACAAATTATTCTTGAGGAACAAACAACTGAATTTCTAATAGAGGGAAACTTATTCCTCAAAAGAAGGCCACCATACTGCCTTATTTGAAATTATTTATCACTCTTTGCCAGTAAATATTGGTTTAAGAAGGACAAAATTTCCTTGTAAAACAAATGCAGTATTTCCCTAAAAATCTCACTTACAAGAAATTTGTCAGAGTAACTCCATGCACTGTTTTTGTTTGCCATTTTACTGAAGTTACTTCTCCAATTGTTATGAAATTGCACAGAGGCCCAATGTCATAAGATACATAAACTTCATAACCAGCTTCATTATTAATAGTTTAAAAAATGTTGCTGCAACTTAAAATGCATGTATTCTAAAAAGTTGTTCCAATGGGTGATGCATATATTCAGAATATATGTTCAAAAGTGGGATACCATCAATGTGATTTGTCTTATTGGTTAAAGGTCATGTGACATGAGAATGACAAAACTGGTTAAATGTAAAAAGGATTTACAACCAAGAAAAATAGCCACCATTCCCATCAAAATCCATCAAAATTGACTATTTTACAAGGCAAATTGTGATTTGCATTTATGGTAGTCATTAATAAATATGAGCTTTTCATGCAAATCTTTTAATATCATGAAAGGGTTGTCCTTTGTCTTTACAATCATCATTTCAAGGACAGTTGCAACATAAGTACAGTATGTCCTAAAGATTTTGCATTTGATACATGGGTTAAAATATTACGTTCAATTCATCACCAGGCCTTGAGATTCAGATTTGCCATGTGTGCTTCAAGTTACACTCCTCAGGAACTTAAGGAGTGTGGTGGGTGTGCTATTTCATTTCACCTAAATAGATGAAAATAGGCCCCTGTCTTCATGTAGGTTTGCAAAAACTCACCCTTCTCACAGTGATTCCAGGTGAGTGATGGTGTGCAAGCACACTCACACATGTCAAAATTCAAGGCCTGTCATAAGAGGCTACTAAAGGGAAACCAAACGGGAAATTGAACAAAACTTGAAAACAAATTTGAACTTTGAACTTTTTATCGAGTTGACTGACACTATATAACACATTCGGGTTAGTGAATGGTTAAATCTCATCTATCTAACTACTGAAATTCAAGGCCTCCATCTTCTGTTTTATTTTGCCAACTGAAGTACTTTACTAATGCAATTCCCAGATCACTGATTCATTGTGTGTCACAGTGGGTATTAAGCGCAGGTCACATTACAGTGATATCGGGTCGGATTAGGCTCCGACTTTTGTGTGTTTTAGTTTAAATTTCCTCTATTCATGGTCCAGGAGAACCCAAAATTTGCCATTCTGTTTAAATATATGGTTCATGCAAGAGGATAATGAAAATAAAATGTTAACTTATCATTTTAAGACGTCACGTTGAACAAAAGCTTTTATCGGACTACGCATATCCGATAAAAGCTGTCTGCGGATGTGACGTCACAGAGTTATTCGTACAATTTCAATTTTCGTAGTTCTGAGGTTCAAATCATGTATTTCAAAATGATGGCAAATTTTTTTTCCTTCAGACCAAAGATGGTGAAGATTTTACTTAAAACTCTTGAAAATCGGAGTGCAATGTGATCTGCTATCGCTGCAGTGTGATCTGAGCCTTAATGTTCCCATACGCTTTTAGTTAGAGAATTAAATATTGCAATCAACCAAGAATGCACAACACTTTTATAGTAAGACCTATTTTGAAGTTCAATCACCTGGTTGATTCAACTTTTACGGCACCTCACAATACAATACAGAAGCCATACAGTAAATGAGCAGAGCATCTCTTGAAAGAGCAAGTAACTTGCAGATAAAGGGGTAATACTGATGAACACTAACATTACATGTTTGACTATTTGACTAGCTTTGTAAAAAAGTAATGCACACATGTTCTGATCACAGTAGCCTATGGTAGCAATGAAAGCACTAACATGGGTAATTCGACCCCATATTATACCCACTTATTTCGGGCCCTGCCCATCTTCAACCTTTTCCAACTCATCTTAATCCCATCCCATTCTCCTGTCCAATTTTAAACAGTGCAAAACTTTAATACTTTATCTTTTTCTTCATTAGCTTCATGAATCTTCCTCTGCCTCTCAAGTTCCTCTTTCTCTGCATCACTGTCTGTTTCATACTCAGAACCTGCAGAGTATCCTTCTACATCCACCTCCTCACAAGCTTTGTCCTGAAAGGATGAAACAAAGGTTGTGGTCACTTTATTTTCTAGATCACAATATACAGTACTGTAGAGTATCAACTGCCACTTTTATAACTTTCATTCCTCCTCCCTCCCCCTACCCCAAATGGACATGTACCAAGATCCACCTTCTTTAATACATGCGTTGTCTTGTCAGGATGAAATGAAGGTTATGGTCAGTACATTTTCTGCAGTACAATATAGAGTAGAGTATCAACTTCCAGTTTTGTTACTGCATCCTACTGCTCCACCCACCCAAAATGGTCATGCACCTACATCCAAACCCTTACACACTTTGTCCAGGTGATATTTACAGAAAGTTATGGTCACTGCATTTTCTGGAACACAATGTACAGTATCAATTTCCAGTTTTGTCGTCATATCTTCACCTTACCCTTACCGGTCAGACGCCAACATCTACCCTCTCACATGCTTTATCCTGACAGGACTAAATGAAAGTTATAGTCACTGACTCACTGCATTTTCTGAAACAAAATATAAAGTATCAACTTCTGGTTCTGTTGCAACATCCTCCCCTCTCTCCCCCACTCCAGATGGTGATGCATGCACCAACATCCTCCTCCTCACATGCTTTAGAACGACTGCATAATCAAGTGGTTAAAGCATCAGACATGCAGTGGGAGGTTGGGAGTTTGACTCCTGGTCAGATCATACCGAAGATTTTAAAAATAGAGCCTTCTGTCATTGTGCTTGGTGCTCAGCATACAGTAAAGCGATGGAGTAGGAAAAACAAGCCAGTGAGCAAAAACTGGAAAAAAGGCTGTGGCCGGCTCGACTTAGCCAGTTGGGTTGCAACTAG
This sequence comes from Holothuria scabra, assembly GCA_037179385.1. Lineage (NCBI taxonomy): Eukaryota > Metazoa > Echinodermata > Holothuroidea > Aspidochirotida > Holothuriidae > Holothuria > Holothuria scabra. Next base: position 23,709,283 of record CM074181.1, read on the forward strand.
AACTCCATCTACTGTAACTAACCAACAAACCAAACATGCTTTGTCGTGACAGGATGAAATGAAAGTTAGGGTCATTGGATTTTCCTGAACACAATACTGTATGTAGTATCAAGGCGCAGATCCAAGGGGGACCTTTTACAGCCTCAGCCCTCCCTTTTTCCCCACATCAACAATAAACAAACATATGGGAAATTAGCACTGCAACTCCCTCGCACCCCTTGCTTTCTCTTAAGTCAGCCCCTTCCCCCCTTTTTGGAATGTACGGATCTGCGTCTTGTATCAACTTTTAGTTTTGTTATCACATCCTCCCGCTCCTTCAGAACAAGCTGGACTTGAATTAAAAATTTTCTAGATTGGCTATGCATCACACTTTTCAGGAATTTTAGGAGGGTGGTAGATGTACTGTTTTGTTGAACTTTCATGTATCAATACAGTATCTGAGTTCCTACAGTGTTCTTTTTCAGAATGTGCAAAAAGCACACTCTTTACAATACTGTCATTTGAAGTGGATGGTGTTGTACATGGGGCAGCCATGGGGAGAAATTCATAAACTTGCCCATTGGACTGCTTGTGGTTACTGCAGCTATTCAGAATATTCAGCACGAGAATTCTGGGTAGAGTAGTCATCTCCCAACTACTGGGGACTAGAAAAACCTATGCTCCCTAACTCATGATTCACTGACAGACTCTGCCTCTCACACGTCAGAATAAAGCTGTCCCTCTGTTTACCTGTGTAGGGAGTAGGGTATGATCAGTACAATGCAAAAGTTCTGTCCTGCACTAGATGATCTTTTACATTTTTATGTGAAATTTTTAAAGCCTAGTACTACCCATTCAATAGCTCAACAGAAGTGCATGCCAAAAAGATCTTAAATCAGGAAAAATAAATTAATTTACCACATCAAATTTATCCCATGCTCTGTAATCATATGCCTTAATCCGTCTTGATGGCTTAGTCTCTTGCTCCTGGTGTGAAGTTTCATCTTTTTCCACAACTTCAATTTTCAGTTGCTTAGCTTTTTTCCTCATCCGTTTCTCTCGCACACGGTTTCGTACTGGAGGTTGAATTTTCTGAAAAATGTTAAGAATTTGTCATGCATTATTAGTCTAACCATCTCCCCTTAAAATAAATTGTTCACACACCGTAGGTATGTTTCCAGTCCTGGGTCTTGTTTAGGAAGACTGTCTTGTAGTGATTGGGAAAAACAGTAAACGGTGTTTACGATAAGCTGCTATGACGATAAGCTGCTTTGATCCCATGACGAAATCTAACCTGATGCTCTCCATATAGCAACAGTGTAAATAAGGGACTGTCTCCAATTCTTCCTGGGGTTTCCTGACGGGCAAAACTTCAAGCCATTGTTCAGCTTGTGCACTCTTCAGTGAACACAGCCCAGTTCACACACAGCTTAATGAGCTAGCAGGAGAGCTGTGAGTTTGCACTAACAAAAGCTTTCCTTAGTAAACTGCTTTGAGTGGCAGACTGGTTTGAAAAGAAGTAGCTCTCCATGCATCGCTGAATTCAGAGAAAGAGCTACACTGACTGAAACTGCATCCCAAATAAGGCACAGTTAGTCAATAATCCATTGAAGGTTTTCTGAGCAGCTCCTTTTGTTACCATAACAAAAGGACATGGCAACCATTGCTGAGAGATGAGCCTTTACTGTCCACACAGTCACTTAAGTGCAGTTTTAAGCCACTCCCCTTTTGCATATGCTGTGGCTGTGAAGGGGAAAGCCAGCCACACACTTGATACACACTCTGAACAGACCCATTGTTGTGCTCGCCCGCCACTACCCGTCAGTAAGATAAGTCTACAACCCCCAATGCTCTCACATCCCAATGACCACTCTGCTTATTGACTGACTATACCGAGATAACAGAACAAAGATCCCTTATGTAGTCATAGGTTATATCTTCATACAGTAGAGTCTCCTGGAACCCTATCTGCAATTACCCGGTAAAAGGCCTTGAAATCCGGGTTTTTAGAGTGTTGGGCAAGTTAGCGTAATGCTATGGCTTGTCAATTTTACACACTGATGTTTATGGAAAAAGTGAAAGGGGGGTTTCACTTTTTCCCACATTTGATTAAAGCACAGTTCCACAGACCTGAAATTTCTAATGAGTCAAATAACTGGGTGAATTGGCCTTACAGTATGTATAATTTCTGAGAGAAAATCAGTGGACATACAGTACATCATGGAAAAGAACATCATACATGTACAGTGTGTAAACTTCAAATCATGGTTAAAGAGTACAGGTCACAATACAATGGACTTTCTGTAGGACTGAATTGAGTGGAAAATTTTAAAAATGTTGCAACTGGCAAGCTCTTACACCCAGGGAATAATGTAGTGTTCAAATTTTGCAAAGCAATTTTGCTGAACATTTCAAGGCTCTTCAATCACAAAATCACTAACAACCCATATGTTTAATGTAGAAAATCTGCAACACAATTTTGCAATTGCACAGCAATTTGTCCATTTTATGTAGAAAAATGGGATGCAACACCAGATATATTACTCTCTGTAACCTTTCACTTGATTGTGGCTTGGTTCAGTAGCGTACTACCCTCTGATGCAGAAACTAGAACAAAACAAAGATCATGGTTGGGGTCGGAAAAAAAGCGTTAATATTACAGTATGATAAAAATACAAACAGCATATTTGGGTTGCATATGTACAGTACAATACTGTAGTAGAAAACAGGATAGCTGGAATGAGAAGAACAGTGCAAAGTACCGTACAGTTGAAACTAATTGTGTTGGGTGGGTTATGGTCTAATAGAAAGGTACTGGATTAATATTCACATACTGTCGTGTGTATAGACTACAGTAGGGTACAAGGATGGTAGGGTGTGGACTTAACTGCATGTCACTAGATGGGACCTACTGTATTTTGCCGAAATTGTAACCTGTTACAGTACCTGTTTGTTTAGTCTTTGAACAAGACTTAATATGCTATGTGACTTAATATGCAACATCAATGCGTGTTTGATCCAACGGTAAGAACATCCACCTTTCACACGGAAAGCCAGGGTTCTATTCCCAGGTTGAGTCATGTCAAAGACTATAAAAGTGGAACCTACAGTACTGCCATTGTGGGTGATGCTCTGCATAAGCAATGGAGTGGGGAAAACAAGCCAGTAAGCCACAACTTAAAAAAGGCCTTGGCTGGCTCGACTTGAACCAAAGGTTGCAAACTGGTCCATAAAGCTCTATTTTACTAACAAAATAATTAAAAGAAGGGTTTAAGGTCACAACAGGATTTAGTATGTTAGAGGGGTACTCATTCTAAGCATGTTGGTGAAATTTGCATTGAAATCTGATGTGTGGTTCTAAAGATATGAGCATGTAAAGTTGTCACATTTTCAACAAAAAGTGAACTTGAAGCAAGCACATATGACATCACATCCCAACATTACAGCGCAGTCTTTTGTTTTTCTTTAAAATTCAGACTTGATTTTCTCCTCAACAATCACACATTATTAAAATGTGATTGCATAAGTGGCATGAGAACTTTACAAAATTTGCATCCCTCACAGGGACATCCTATTCCTTTTAACTTCAAGGTCAACAAAACAGTCTGATAAAACAAAGTGAAACAAAGCATTCCTTGTCAATGTGAGGAAGTGATAAAAGCTCTGCTGCTCTCAAACTCACTTTTGAACACAAATCTACTGACTTCATTTTCCAATATCTCAAGAAATAAATGTCCAATTTGAATGAAACTTTCACCACACTGTGTAGATTTGGTTGCTCTTTCACATATGAAAATTAATTTTTTGCTTAAACCTTCCCTTTAATATGCCACATCCCCTACTTCACTCTGTGAAGTCAAGCAAGCAGACATAAGGTCCGAGCACATTTTGCATGTTGTCTCCTATTACTGGCAGCAAACAATGTGGGCATATGCTACAGTATACTGTAAACCTCAACTCATAAGGGGATCACCACCATAAGTTAGCAACACAGTGCTACTAAACTGATTTTGCCCTCTGCTATGCTGAGATTGGAAATACAGTACTAGTGTATTTCAGGTGCTCATGCCAAAAATCTCTTGACTGTACAGTAGGCCAAATGCAAATGCACACAGGAAAAGCAGTCCTATAGTACTGTACAAGCAGCCTTATTGTACAGTGTTAACCAAAGAAGGCCTATGAAAATTTTTAAAAATGTTAAGCAGTGTTCTCCACAGGTCCAGATTTTGTTCGGGTGGCATCCTCTCTGATCGCCATCCTGGGAGAGGGGACTAAAGGGAAGGGGTGTCCCCAGGCCTCCCCTTTGGAAAATTTTTGCTCACTTTAAGGGAGCAAGGTGCAAAATGTTGACACAGTGCCAAATGCACAGTACAGTAAATTGAATACATCTTTAATAATTTTTAGGGAAAATTTTTATTAATTTGCTTTGATGGAGTTTCAAACTAAATGTTGGGTCAATTAGTGTAAAGAATCCTTCTAATTTGCTGAAGGTTGTGATCTGTTTCTGTAAGCAAGCAGTTTGTTTGTGTCTATTGTAACTAAAGGTGTGGATGCATGCAGCACAGTTTTGATAAACTGGCACATCCCAAAGCTGATCAACATTGCAGTAGCTGTTTATGTTGTACAGTACTTGTAGCAGTAAATGTTACAGTATGTGTTTGTTTTGTTTATTTGTACAGTGGCAATGATCTGCTTCTTCCAGTCATGAGGCTGTGAGTTGAAGTCCCAGCTCCGACATTAGAACTGTGGTCTAGTTTTTTGGGTTGTAGTTAATCTGCTACCCCTTAATCAAAGAGGTTAAACTGTGAATTTCATGAGACTGGTATTGACAGCTTGGCGTTAATACCCCTTCACTGTTGTCCTTCATTGTTGCCAAGTCCCCACAAGGGAGGATCAATTGAAAACAAACAAAAAAACATATCTGCAAAATTTCTTGAGGGTTCACATCACTGTAAATTAACCCCCCCCCCCTCCCAATCCTTTACAACCCAAAGGCTTAATAATTAACTACAATACTTTGTTTTAGAGTTTTATTACAGTGCAAAGGTTTGAACCAACCCCATAAAGCAGGCCGTCAGATTTTACGGGAACGATTGATCCCCATCGCGTTGTGGTCCCGTGATGATTGAATCAAAGAACCCCAAAACTGGTTACCACCCATACATTTTGTATTAACAGAACCCAAAAGTGGGTTCCCATGGGTTACCATGGTTAAAAATGACAAAACCCACAAATGGGTTCACATGATTTTTGAAATCCAATGGCTTGTAAAGACTGTAGAGACATGATAATATTTTGCAATTTCTCTACACCAAGTTAATTTCAGTAGTGCCCTAGGCCTAGCTACTGTACACATACAATAGTATTAATTACCCAATTTAGCACACTGCCAAATTTCGCACACCAGTTAAAATTTTAGTCCCTCTCACTGTAGCAAAGCACCAGCCTAAGCTTTACCAAACCAAATGCATTTTTCATTCACACTGAAGTCAAAACTGGTTGATACATTATCTTCACCCAAATTAGTTGCATTCAATCCTCATTGTAACCAACGGTTGATTATTGAATTAAGGTCAGGGAAAATCACACTTTTTGCACCATTTATCTTGGCCTTTGTTAGCAGGAGTGTGTCAGCTTACTCAGTGATTAATTACAAGAATCATTACAATATCAGAAGTCTTAATTGTTTGCACTAGGCCTATTCCTTTGGTTGCTGGAAAACCCCTTAAGTGTGAAATTTGGCAGTTTACAACTAGGCCTAGTCCTACTGTATGCCTAACACAATTGCTTCAGTCAATATGATATCACAAATTTAGGCTAATGAGAAGTTTTGAAGATATCTGATTGAAATTGCAACAGATACAAGTTGGGTCATTACTAGTCACTGAACGTGACCGTATAATCCGCTCCTTGTAGTCACTCCTTACTACGGTCACTGGCCGACATGTACAAACGTAACAATGTTTTAAGCCAAAACAACAAACCGAGCTCTAATTACGATGGAATGGTTCATAGAACAGATTTGAGTTAATATAATGATTTTGAGCATTCTTAAATACCACTTATACCTTCTGGAATGTTTAATACCAGTAAATTCATAGCAAAAGGCAGGAATAATGTGGTGCCATCCTTCGCAGTAACATCGACATCTTGATCGTCTGCTACTGTGCTACTGTGTTGCATGATGGGAAGGACTTCCGCTAGACAAGCTGTCGAAGACCGATTAGTAAGCGCGGCTAGTCAATACTTGTACTTCATATAGTAAGCTCTCTGTACATTGCGAAATTGTACAGTCAATGCGTAGGTTTCTCCGTTTTAAATGAGATCACATGACAAACACTGACTTCTTCAACTGAAAAAATAATCTGCACAGGCTTAACGTTACTCACAGAATTATCCAGCCAAAATTTCCCTCTTAAAGGTCTTACTTCGTTAACAGACTTGTGTGGAAGGTGAATGTGATGACAAAGATCATCTGTGGAAAGTTTGGTGAGAAAAGGTATCTTTTTGGGGACGTGAGGGATGCCTACTCACGCGTGAGTAGGCAAGTGAGCTGTGTTTTTGTGTATACTCCTTGGACCGATTCTCTTCTTGGTGCATATCAATGATATCGTCGATGGTGTTTCTTCCAAGGTTCGCCTTTTTGCAGATGATTGTGTCTGTTACCGTATTATTGAGTCCGATGAGGATTGTCATAAACTTCAGAATGATATCAAGCAGTTGGGGCTGTGGGCTTCCACGTGGGGAATGAGATTTCAGCCCACTAAGTGTAGCGTTATTACTTTTGCTCGGAAAAAAAGTCCCATACTTTTTAGGTATGTTCTAAATAGGATTGAGCTCCCGAGAGTAGATAGTATTAAGTATCTTGGAATTACCATCACTAAAGATCTGAACTGGGAGAAGCATATTCAAAACACCTGTAACAAGGGAAATAAGATTCTTGGTATTTTGTATAGAAATCTTTCTTCCTGCCCTGGTAATGTCAAGTTAATGGCTTATAAAGGAATCCTTCGGCCTGTGCTGGAATACGCCGGTAGTGTTTGGGACCCCCACCAGGTTTACCTGCGCGACAAGCTTGAGAGTATACAAAAACGGTCTGCTAGATTTATTGCCTCTGACTATTCAAGGGAGCCAGGCTCAATGACCAGGCTCCTTAAGGAACTAAACCTTCTGCCCTTAACTGAAAGACGGAGGAAAAGTAGATTGATCCTTTTTTCCAAAGGTATGTTTGGCCTGGCTCAGTTACCTGTTGATTGTCTCCAGCGGCCTACTCGTAGAACCCGTTTAATGCATGACCTTCATGTCTGTCTCCCACATACTAGTACTAACTGTTATAAATTTAGCTTCTTGCCTCGAACCATTAAGGATTGGAATCATCTCCCCCTGAATGTAATGAGGGTTGCCTCTGTCCATAAGGACCCTATCACCTATATTACTGGGCATACTTAGCCTCTCGACGCATGCGTGGTGAAAGAATGTCCTTTGGATGTGTCACCTTTATTGAAGAAGAAGAAGAAGATACCGGGCAAGGGCCCAGAAATGAAGTGTATAGCATAGGAACGTAATGCTGGGTCCTGTTCAAGGGCTAGGTCATTACTAATTCAGAATAGGCCTACATTGCTTAAAGTTTAAGGGGCATTTAATCTTCAGTTCTGGAATAAGCTTAGGCCTATTTCTTACTTTTAAAGTTGCATGTGCAAAATTACACCCATCCATGCTACATATTGATGTCACAAATGTTGACATATATACTGCAACCTACATAGTAGCCTAGGCCTAACGTTAGGTTATGTTTTCACTCACGTAATCTAACTCGCTAACTCTAAGTAACTGAAATGGATCGACTTGACCCACAGGTTATCGTAACGTTAGCGTTATATGCCTATAGGCTACTATACAGCTAGGCTATAGTCCTACTGTAGGCCTAGGCCCTAGTACTGCCCTAGGCAGAGTAGGCCCTAACTGTATAACGCTAGCCTACTGTAAGTTAGGACAACCTGCCACTTGAGAGAGTCACCTCGCTATCGGAATCTGTTTCCTTGCGTAGTTTTTCATCCTTAGATTTTATTGAAGTTTCCCAGTTCTTCAAATCTCGAATGAAATCGCTGACTTCTTCCTGATTCTGTCGAATCTGATGCTGAATGGAAATAAATTTCTCTTCTGACATGATGGGTCGAGTTCACCACGGGAAGACATGCGACTATCGTGGAATAGATGTTCGCGCAATTTCCACAAACGAAACAAGTGGTAGTACAGCAAAACTATTATTACTCTCAGACACCAAACTCTAGATACTGTAGTTGCGATCATTGCATCTTGACTTCTATTTTGGGCTGAGTAGGACAACTTGAATATTAAAGGGCAAGAGCAGTCCCTCCAAAGTAATTTTGATGCAACAGCTCTATCTCGCAATTGTCTTCTTATTTAGGTTTCGCCGAGCGGCCCTTTGCCAGAGTCGGGAGGATTCTAGAAAAAGTAGTTGCTTCATTCAGTATCTTTCATGATAGCCTACTTTTGGACCCGTTATTGTATATCTTGAAAAGTAAACCATACAGTTACTACAAGTAAAATTCATCTTTGAGGTGAACAAATATTTTCACATGTCTCCAATCCACATGAGCCAATCATAAAACAGGACAAGTCTACTTCACTAGGCCTACTTCAAGTTGAGGTGACTGCCCTCGTCTTCAGTCAAGTTATGTCAACTTCATGCACTGTACTACTACGTAACTTTAAAATCCCTAAGCTCGAACGATCGACAGGCTAAAGATTGTTACGAATACCTTTCAGATTGCTCCAATTGGCACTTAAGATTTTCTCTCCATTTTTTTTCTTTTTTTTTTGAAAAAAGATGGAAATTAACCGTAGAGAATTTCAAATTTGCTATAATATATTCAAGGGTGCGAAGGTATCTATAGTGGGCCTACTTGCTGCATGCCAAAATGAACCTGCTATAAAGAATCTAGTAGTACTGTACTTGTACATCTTCCCTAGCCACCAGCACTACGTCGCATAGGCTATGCCTCTCCAGCTGCAGGTAGGCTTATTCAGTGACGGAGCCTGACATGGTCACAGGGGCGCCCGCCCCGACTGACCAAAATGGTCTGTCGGCGTCCTTTTTAGGTTTTTAACATGTTTTACTCTTTCACCGTTATTGGCAAAAGACATAATTTAATAGCGTTGTTTTAAGGTCCAGATAACAAAATGCTCCGACAGCCACCAGTAACTGTACTATCAGCACTGATGAAAAGGGTCACCTTCGGTTATACTGAGGGAAAGGTTTTCTTGCCGAGACGTATATTCCTGCTTTATACGCACTAATAAACGTTGACGCTGTGCTAAGTTAATTGCTTCAACACCAAGCGTGATTATACGCTTAAAAAAAAAAAAAAAAAAAAAAACAGAATGACATTAAATTCACCCTCCCGGCCAATGAAAGATCTTGCAAAGGGCGCAACAATAATTGTAACGCAAATAGCCCTGTTGTTGTCGGGGATAATTGTCAACATAGACAATAAAAAGAGTTTATAAAGATACCAAAAAAGCTTCCACAACATTTTTCAAAATCATCGGAAGAGAACATTCACTTTTATCATAGTCCGGGTAATGGGGAAGAGTTTTGATGAGCAGTTTCCATTTTGCTTTTCTTCAAGTGACCATTCTCATAATACTAATTGGCTATTTCTGACACTGCACTATGACCCCATGAAAATGCCTATTTCTGTACTTTTGTGTTCTCAAAAGCCAGAAACTGCATCTAATAAGCCTAGGTTTAGGCTACTTTTATTTATTACGAATTCGGTATTTAGAGAGCCAAGCAGACCTTTTGTCTTGGATATTTCTTGCAATGTACTTAATTAATGGCTCTTTTAGAGTGGTCAACGTGATGTAAATTACGTCAATTAAATGTTTCTTTGTGTACTTATCATGATTTCCAGATACGAAAAATGTTCACCTTACGGTGATTAATTTCCATAACTTTCCCCCTTGAAAGATTGCTTGCTATTTGGCTCTAGCAGGTTTAATCTTTATCTTCATAAAGTACTGGTCCATTATTACATTAGAATCTTAAATCGAGACCTGACAATAACACAAAATATAATGACCGCCTTCATACTAGAATGTGAAAGACAGGGATAGAAACATGGGCGTCGGCAGGTAGGGGGGAGGGGGAACTTGCCCTGCCCTGGAAAATAAAAAACCTGAAAAACGAAGAAAACACAAAGAAAAAGACGAAGAAAAATTAACATCAACATTTCTTAACAGTTCACACAGTGTTTTCCCTATTTATATGCGGTAAATAAGCTTTAGAAATACTATTTCCAGCAATCTGAGGGGCATTTTGGGCCAAAATTTTCTTGCGGTCCGCGCCAATTCATGATGGGGCGGAGCCTTTCCCCCCTTAAAGAATTTTGTCCCTTCCCAATTTTCTTCTAGGGAGGGCCATTGATAAAAAATTTAAACATGTTTTAATAGAAAAACTTGCTGAGGAGAAATGGCAAAGTATGGTCTTCTACCAGGTGTGAAAAATCAAATGGAAAGTCTGAAAAGCCACGGGGGCTTCGATCGTGCTGAGGCTCAGAGTATTAACAACTTCCAAGCGCCCCTGCAGACCATTTTCGTCCCCTCTGACCGAAATCCCTAACTCTGCCACTGGGCCTAATGTGTAGTTTGATGGTCAGTATATTTCCCGTCACTGATTATAGGCTGTATATGGTCCTGTATATTACTTGAAGCGACTTATTATGATCCCCCAGTATGCATGATCATATGCAATGGCGGACGGATACTACTTGGCCCTTGCAAGTCTCTCATGAGAGTCCACCTGGAAGCTGACAACTATAAATAGGCCTACTTCAACAAAATACCCGTGGGATTGACTTCTCATGCATGATTGCTACTTTTGCGGACAAACTGTTCACTTCACTATATCACCTTTACAATACATCCGATCCCGACAGCAGTAAACTGGCCAGCGTCGGAACCATGCTCCAACTTTTCTACTGACACCGCGCCACAATTAAGAAAGAAAAGAAAGAAAATTCCTGTTGAAACCTGTTGAACAAGTATGAACTAGTTTTAACAGGTCCAACTGGTAATTGGTGACAGGTATCAACAGGTTTTAACAGGAACCAGTTGGTTACCTGTTGGCACCAGTTAGTTACCTGTTGGCACGTGTTGATTTCATTCACTCCAACAACTACAGTAATTGGTGACTTGGCTGGTTATCCCTGTTGAGACCTGGTGGGTTTTCAACAGGTGCTAACAGGAATTCTCTCCTGGGCGCGCAGATGTAGAACAGGAATTGTGAAGTTGGGTTGGAGTGGGTGGGGGGGAGTGCAGTGGCGTAACCAGACCTGACTGTCCGGGGGGGGGGGGCAAAAGCACAGAGGTTTCCCGATTTTGCACTAGTTGAGCTGTGTTAGTTTGTGGGTGTCTTAGGACATTACGGGAAGTGTTAAGGGGGGGGGGGGGCAACAGTTTTGTACCATGTAACTGACCCTACCCCATTGACCAAAATGTACATTTTTATGCTAAATTTTTTTGCTTTATCTAAAAACAAGAACAAGTTTTCTTAATAAATCTGACTTTTTTTCTTAAGTGTGAACACTACTGTATGAGGTACGTACCGAAAATTTGGGTCCTTTTAAACATTTGTAAATATGGAGCTTGTATTGCGTACAATAGATTAGATTCAGGGTTTCCTGTAAGGAGATTTGTATTTTGGGGACTATCGAAGAATCTGCGTTTCCAGTTTGCATAAATCTGAGATAGCATGTAGACTGAATATTGTTATCTCAGGAGAGCGGATTAAGGCTTCTCGACGACATTAAGAAAAATCTCGAAACTTTGTTGCCTTTTTGGACAAAAATGAAAGCCTATATTGAAGAAAATTTTAGGGAAACGGCACGGCAGCGGCTAGGACAAAATTTGTCACTGATTATTTTATGAGCGATTACTTACAGCTTTAACTTAGGGTTGCAATTTAAGGCGCGCGAAGCGCGCCGAAAGTTTTGCCTTCTTTAAAAATAATTATTTCGGATATGGAATTTTTATTAAGAAGAATTCGGAATTTGATGAAGAAAAACTTGGGAAAATCGCACTGTATTTGATGGGTGTCTCAAATGGTAAAATTTCGAATTTTTCACTTTTTCGGGCAAGGGCGCAATCGCCCTGCCTCCTGTAGCTACGCCACTGCTCTGCAACATTGAACATGGAACAATAATTTGTTGATATGGAGCTTTTATTGCAGAAAGCTTTGGATTCTGGGTTTCCTGTGAGAAAGTTTAAAGAGTTGGGGGATTACTGAATAATCTCTACTTCCTTCAAATATTGGTGGCAAATCTGAGAATGATCAATCTTGCTTTTCTAAAGTCCTCCCGACGGTCTGGCAAAGGGCAAGAGAGGAAAGTCTTTCCTCCGATAAAGTGGACCCTCAGATATCATTTTGTTACATTTAGGGGACTAAATGAATGTTCATATGTTTTTCTGAATGAATTTTCATATATTGACCAAAAGTGTTTCATGAATGCAGATCAGTCTTGCTTTTGATGTTATAGTTGGTTCACTTTCTTTTTTTTTTTTCATTTTTCTCTTTTTTCCTTACCCTTTTTTCCTTTCCTCTTCTTTTCCGATTTCCTTTTTCCTTCTACCTTTCTTTCCTTTCCTTCACCCCATTTCTCTTTTTCCTTTTCTCTTTTTCCCTCTTTTCCTCGTTTTCCTTTCTTTTCCTCCCTTCCTTCCCTTCCCGTTTTTTTCTTCCCTTCCCCCTTTTTTTGCCTGGGGGGGGGGGCAGTTTGCCCCCTGCCTCCCCCGCTGGTTACGCCACTGGGGGAAAGGAGTGGGTGAATTCCGCGGATGACACGGACAGGGCCCGGGTTTACCGGCGCGTCGGAAAGTTTTCCCCATCACAAATGGCCGCAAAACTGCCCCCTAATGAATATTGTGCAGATGTTGATGTGCTGTCGTCAAGGCGTGTAATTTGGTATACCAATTAACGAAAATATCTAAGAAGTTTTAACAATGTTGGCAGAGTTTGAGTATTCGCTGTCCTACCATAAACAGAGGGGAAAAAAATAAAAATGTTCAACCAGATAAAATCGTACTGGATTTTTCCAAAGCCTTTGATACGGTCCCACATAATAAATTATTATATTGACTCCAAACTTATGGTATTGATAAAAATGTGTTGCATTGGATAAGATAATTCCCCGCGCAACGAAATATGCGAGTCGTCGTTGATGGTGAATTGGCTGTTGAGTCAGGTGTTCCCCAGGGGACAGTCCTTGTTCGACTACTATTCTTGTGCTACATTAATGACTTACCTGATGGTGTTTCCTCCCAATGAGGTTGTTGACTGATGACTGTCTCCTTTAAAGGGGAAGTTTAAGCAAAAAAATTTTCATGTGTGAAAGAGGAACAAAATCTACACAGTGTGGTGAAAGTTCCATTCAAATAGGACATGTATTTCTTGAGATATCAGCAAATGAACTCAGTAGATTTGTGTTTAAAAGTGAGTTTGAGGGCAGCAGAGCTTATATCACTTCCTCAGATTGACAAGGAATGCTTTATTTCCCTTTGTTTTATCAGACTGTTTTGTTAACCTTGAAGTTAATAGGAGTATGAACTCCTCGTGGGGGATGCAAAGTTTGTAACATTCTCATGCTACTTATGCAATGACATTTTAAAAATATCTGATTGTTGAGGAGAAAATCCAGTATAAAGTGTAGAAAAAAACAAAAGACTTCCCATTAATGTGGGGATGTGATGTCATATGTGCTTGCTTCAAGTTCACTTTTGTTGAAAATGTGAAAACTTTACGTGCTCATATCTTGGGAACCACACATTGGATTTCAATGCACATTTCATTGAAATGTTCGGAATAAGTACCCCTCTAACATACTAAATAATGTTGCCACGTAAACCCTTCTTTTAAAAAACTAAAGTGGCCACATTGCCCTACAACAACATCTACAAATTCTTAATTCTTGGGCTAAAAAATGGGTATGGATTTCAACTCAAAGAAATGCTACTTGCTAAGGACTCGACCAAAATCATCTTTTCTGTTGTATCCATAAAAGATAGCATGCTTCAGCAACTAAAGGATTTCATGCATCTCGGACGATTTTAAAAGGTCAACTCATGTAAACAAAATTACCACTAAAGCAGGTGCTATGTTCTTTTAAAATGAAATCTTAGACGCTGACCAATGAAATGTAAAAAACTAGGGTACATTTCCTTGGTTCGAAGCAACCTGGAGTATGCTGTCGCCCTATGAGGCCCCCACCAACAAGCAGGGGTGACGCCAGCGGGGGGGGGGGGCACGCCCCTCCCGCAGGAGAACACTGCGCCCTCCCCCCTCCCGTCTGGGAAGGTCGCCGGTTTCGTCGGGGAGGCCTAAAAATGAAAAACGTAAAGGACTGAAGTTACTGGATGGATGTTCATGAACTTTTTTTTCCTTCTTCTTTATGATTTTTTTTCTTTTGCAACGTTATTTTAATGTGTATCTGAATCGGTGTTAATCACTTCTAAATAGATCTGCTATGGAGAAGTGGTTAACACTGCCTCATCCTATCTGCAATCCGTGTGCCCAAGGCCATGCCCCCGTCGACGAAGGCTGCCCTTCCCTGTTGATGAGAAAATCCAGTTTCATCGGGAAGCCTTCATCTCGACTAGTCCACGATGAAAGATGTGGGCCTGATAATCTTAGTCACACGGACGATCTTCTTCATTTTGCTTATAGAAGACCAGATTCTTCAAGTAAACTCACAATTCTGAGTTTTCCTTACAAAAACGGACGATTGGTTGTTCATGTGCATGCAGGGCCCAAATGGTCTGCCATCTGGCCTGTCTCGACAACCGAATTCTAGCAACGGTAATGAAAAAGTGCCATGTTTTCAGCTACACATAATGATAAACAGTAGTTTGAGAATGTCTCCCCACAAGTCTGACTGAAAATTCATTTGAAGCCACCTTGTAACATGACATACTTTCAAATACGTTGGAAGTAAAATCATTGTCTGGAGTACACGGGCAGTCACGTAGAAAATTTTATCTATTCACCTTGCAATTTAATACAACGAATTAGATCTTAACAGAGTCAAAAACATTAGTATGTTTTCAATTCCGTTGCATAGTTCCCCCGAAAAGAGGTAAGACCATTACATCTAATGGTAGAAGTACCTTTATCTGATAATTTTCTGATTACTTAGCAAGTTGATTTTTTTTTCTATTGAAGTGAAACTTTCATTCAAAGGAAAGCTCAAAATAACAACCGCTTCATTTCTAGTTACAACTCTGGGAACTGCTATTTCTGGTTGTCTGATGAGCCTGATGAGGGGGTCAAATTTTTTAACAATTTTCTGTGAGCTCCGCGCAAACTGATGGTGGCGCTTCGCTTAGATAGTGTTTTGGTCGAACAGATTGCTGAACAGAATAATGCATGACTGCAAATTATTCTTTGTTTTGGGGTAGTATTATGAAGTGAAAATTTTATTGGGAAAGAAAGCTCAAAGTAATGACTGCTTTGTTACTAGTTACGAGCCCGGGAAATGTCATTTCCTGCTGTCTCGAGGTTCTCAATTTTCATAAATTTCTGTGCGCTCCACTCAGATAGAATTTCGAACAAGGTTACCAGGTTACAATTTTCAGACAAACAAGACAATTGCACACCTCCCAAATTAAAATGCTCCCGCACGCCTATGTCAATATATAAAATATAAAACTTCAAACATATGGGAACCCAAACTTTTTTGGCCGGAAAATTTTCCAATATGGTCCGAGGGCCTTAATCTGCATGATGATAATCGGTGAACCCCAACAAAACTGTAGATCACCCCTACCTGATTTTTCTCATAAAAGGCTAAGATTCTTCCATAAACCCCCCAAATCTGTCATAAAATTACAATTTTCTCCAGTATAAGCTTCAGATTGTTAAAAGTGGCAAAGTTTCCTAATTTAGATGGATAGTCCGTACAACCATGGTTATGGTACAACAAATAACCAAAAGCCAACCCTGTTAATCACCCCGACATTCTACCTAATTTTGCTCTTGAAAGGCATATCACTTAATAAAAAAAAAACCGATTTTTCCATGATAATCTTACCGAAAAACTAAATCTTCTTTCATTAAATTCCAAACTTTCTCCAAAAAAATGAGCTCTTAATTTTCAAATCTTTTTCAAAAAAGGGAAAAACTTTCCGAGTGAACTTATAAGTCTCGTCTTGAAGCCTAAATACGTGGGCCTAGTACTATTAAATATGTAATACCAAAAGAATTTCAGCTGTCTTCTATGTAAATGTTTTGATTTTGCCCATATGAAGGACAGATTCTTCACTAAACACCCCAACTTTTTAATGGTCTTTTCAACAGCCAAATTTCCTTTCAAACTTTTTATTTCAAAATTAATTCCAGATTTTTAAGTATTTGTAAAAAAGAAAGCATAAAATTTCGTCGCACTACGCGCGCCTCAAATTCTTCCAAGTCACGTCCGACTGGAACTAACTCATCTGTTTTGTCGGGGCCTTGAAAAGTTGGCCCCTTTTCGGGAGCTTGGCCCCTCTGTCGGGCAAATCCTGGCGCCACCCCTGCCAACAAGGGGCTATAGGAAAAGTCCAAAGAAGGGCCGCAAGATCAGTATCTAACTTTCCTTCCAGCAAGACGGAGGCAGGTAGACCTACCCAATTTTGTGACTCCACCTATTCCAACTTCATTGAAAACCAGATTACCAATAATAGCAAAGCCCTTAACCTATTAATTGCAAAACCGTTTAGTATAAATCTGCCTTCCTTCCATTAACAATCCTTGATTGGAACAAACTACCCCACGAGAGAGTCATTTTGCACACCCTTGACACCTTCAGGTGCCGACTGGGGTCTTACTGATCCCTCTATATCTTACTCCGTTGCGTTTGTGCCCTTTGGTAGGAACGAAGAAGAAGAAGAAGAAGAATAAGAAGAAGAAGAATAAGAAGAAGAATAAGAAGAAGAAGAATAAGAAGAAGAAGAAGAAGAAGAAGAAGAAGAAGAAGAAGAAGAAGAAGAAGAAGAAGAAGAAGAAGAAGAAGAAGAAGAAGAAGAAGAAGAAGAAGAAGAAGAAGAAGAAGAAGAAGAAGAAGAAGAAGAAGAAGAAGAAGAAGAAGAAGAAGAAGAAGAAGAAGAAGAAGAAGAAGAAGAAGAAGAAGAAGAAGAAGAAGAAGAAGAAGAAGAAGAAGAAGAAGAAGAAGAAGAAGAAGAAGAAGAAGAAGAAGAAGAAGAAGAAGAAGAAGAAGAAGAAGAAGAAGGAGAAGAAGAAGGAGAAGAAGAAGGAGAAGAAGAAGGAGAAGAAGAAGAAGTAGAAGAAGAAGAAGAAGAAAATGCGTCCAGAGTCATTCCGCTGGCAATGAAACAAGGGCGTGTTGGAGACTGTTTTCGAAGTGATAGAGCGCCGTATAATTGTAGGGTTTCTCACTGATCTATGGAAGTTAGGTGGTACCGAAAAATTGAAGCGACTGAGCCACCATATAAAGTGTAGCAAACGCGTCTACAAGCACAGATACCAAACTTAAAATGGCGCGGTGACTCATCATGGAGGCCGAAACGAAGGGGCGGAAGTGTTGATCACTTATCAGTCATTTTGGAGTACAGCAGGTGAATTGGTATCTTCCAAATACCTGCGTTTTCAAAACATTGCACATCTCACAAACACCGTTCTTCAATACATTTCACTTACATGGGACAGTTTTTTGCCGCGAAGCTTTCAGCTCGAAAACACTTGAACATGAACGCACAACGACTGGTCTGAAGTTCATGGACTTACTAATTGGTCAGTTTCTATGGTATCTTCACAAACGCACATCTATGGATGCGTTGACATTCTATACGCGCTTACAACGAAAAACCAATGAGTGCGTTCGCTTTCCAAACACGCAGAAGCACGTGTCAACTACCCATAATGTCAGCGCGTTTCAATGAATGAAAAAGATCAAAGGTATGTGGTGTTAGCGAAACGCGCGGACAACAGCAGCTTATTAACAATTGTTGTAAAACGGATGTATAGAGGCTTTTCACATGACGTCATAGTACTCTCCGGCGGCCATGTTGGAGTACATGTACACTGGACGCGTTTGCTATATAGAAACTTTGCAATAACTCACGGAACCGCCATGCTGGAGGACATTTATGCCAAATACCCGTGGTTTTGTGCCGAACGCACTGCACAGTGTGCACTGTGATATGCACGGTGTGTACAAATTCAACGAGTACGCGAAAATTTGATGCGCGAAATACTCCCAAAATACTTAATATATGCATAACTCCTTAGTAGATGGGTTAAAATGAGAGAGCTTCTTTCCCTACTAGAAAAGCCCAGGACAATACTTAAAAGCTACGAACAACTCGTTATATTTGACATTTCTCCTTCTTCTCTTCGAATAGGTAATAGACATATGTTTTTCAACCGCCAGCGTTAACTTAAATTTGTAGAAAAAAATATCGAATCGGGCCCTCCATCCATTTACTTTGCAGTTAAAAATAAAATACTTCATATGTAAGATTAAGAAATTATATGGATGGACAGTACCTTTCCCAAAACCAAAGAAAAAATCCTCTTCAGAAAAAAAGAAAAAAAGAATTGACGATTGAGAAGTTTGCATTCAATGTCTAAAATGAAGGAAGACGTATCGATGCAGTGCCCGAAAAGATGCTCTAAAGATTCTTCCTCGATAGAACAAAAATCACACAATCGGGTTGCTTCAACCGGTGAATAGGCAGATGCACGCCCGACATCCAGGTGTGTACGTAGATCAGTGGGTTCTCCATTGTCAAGGGTTACTGCACGGTAGATGGAGCTGACCGATAGCAATTATAGGCAGGGAGTTGCAACTCCCTGTTATAGGTAAGTAGGGCTCATAGATTCCCAAACCAGGTAAGTTCTAGGAGATACCATGGGTGCATCCTGAGCAATGGAACCTTAAAAGCGTCTTATCCCTAAGGAGTAACATATCAATTCAACGTCAAACCAATGAAAAATTAAGGAAAAAAAAACATTGGTCAGCAATGTGAATCCATGACAGTACCCCTGCTTGCTCTAAGTTTACTTTTATATGAAATGTGTCAACAACAAATGCTAGAAATTGTTTTTTTTTTTCTTTTTTCATGCATGCGTGCATGCATGTACCAAATTTTTTGTAGACCAATGGAATTTTCAATGAAAGTTAAACCTGACTATAATTTTTTCGAGCAAATTATTTGAAGAATTCGGACATGCTTATCAGTTTTGTGTCAATTTTCTTTTGGAAGTTTGGCCCCTTGCAATCTACTCCCTCACCCATGTCTCTTACGTAAATGGTTTGGTTAACACTCATATCTCCCTACTGCCATGTTATCCTTGAAGAAATATGAAACCGTGTACTTTGATATTGCATTAATTTGAAACAACTTCAAGAGAGTAAAACATGATTTACAAACGAAAAGGGAAAATGACCCATCTACGAAAGTATAAAAAAAATAAGTCTTGGAAAATTTAAAGTGGGTCCCTCTGACTCCACCCCTGTACCGAGAAGCAGAACTAGTATTGAAATTTATTTGAAAATTGTATCATATACACCGGAAACCTATTTTACATTTAGTGTCACTTATTTTCCACAGTATAAAATGTGGCACATTTATGGGCGGGTTTCATTACGATCGCAATTAGGTCTCATACATGTTTGATATAACTTTAGGTCAGGACAAACTTTCAAGCCACATGGAACTTACTTTCCGAATGACCGAGTATATCTTTGGGACTGCGCAAAAACACTTTGGACCAACTTGGAAATCATACGCATTCCTAAATGTGTCTCAACGGAATTAACGTATAGGAATGTATACCGTAAAACCGTTTTCTACGTTCAGTTCTCGAGATATAAGCAACTGAAATTTCTTGAAAAAAACTCAACTGATTTGAAGCGAGTAGGTGCGATGTGATGAGTTTACATAGGTTGATGGATAACACTTTGTTTTTCTTTGCTATTTCTATCGTGCTTCGAATGCATTTACGGTTTTCAAAATTCCTTTGCTCATGATGCACTTCCAATAGTATCAATACATAACAGTTTAATTGCATCAAATTGGTGGTAAATTATCAGATTATGAAAGAAGACAAAACCCATGACATCACATCTTCGGTTTGCTTCACTCTTTTCAGAAAATGTGTCAACTTCAATAATGCTAATATCTTGAACACTGATGAAAAATGGAAAAATCCTTTTTGACGTTAAATCAAGTATAAAATTCGAGCCCGGACTCGGACTCGTGATTAAAGAATCTGAAGGACTCTCCCCATCGAGAAATTACAGCAACTCGGTCCTCGAAAGTTGAAAATTGCTCGACTCGTGATTCGAATCACCCGGATTTAGTGACCTCATCACAAGTTCATAAAGCATCAAGAAGAGAGTTCGGTAATTCCTAGCCACCGGCATCTATTGCGTCGCACAGAGTGGGATCCACAAACCGAGCTCAGCACATTGTGTAACTCTTTCTACTGTTTTCGTAACTATGTGAATACAACACCATCTTTTTGTCTAACCAAGTCGAACTAAAATAAGGGTCTCAGTCCTACTTTACTACAGATCCAAATCCATTTTTTTACACCAAAGAGACAATTAAGCCACATTCCATTCCACTACACAAAACTAAGGACAACTTGATATCCTTCCATAACTTATGGATTGATTAAAAAAAGAATGATTTTACGAAATTCTCATGTAAACTGAAATTTTGGAATACGTGTTGAAGGTACGAATTTGGTTTGTTTCTCCCGACGATTTGAAGGATGTGCACATTTGCATAGCCACACAAAACGAATTACTGAAATCGCTTGTAAACCTTGTCTTATGCATTGACGACACACCAGCGTCATCCTGTGGGCCAGACAATGGAACATATGGCCACACGCACAAGGATTCACCCACCCTACACGTGTAGCAGAATATATGCGTATTTGACGAATCAGCTGTATACATTTGTCTGTGTTGGTTTATTTTTCCCCCAAAGGAGGGCGTACTTTCCTCTCTGTGACATCATATGCTTAAGGTCTATTTTCAAGGTATTTACATACTACGAGACTCCCTGGACAAAGCGTGATCAAGAATACCCACGGTAAGTTGACCGGCACGAGGAAGCGAAGACAATTTAAAGGAGTACAAGATTAAAAAAAAAACTACTATAAACTCTTCAAGACATCCCATTTATTTATCTAGAACGGAACGACCTTTCATCATTTAAAATTTAATAAATATTTGAATCGATTTCTGTTTACCTGAATAACTCATTATCTGGGAATGCGTTTGTATAACCTCTAAAATTAGCTCATGCATAAACGAACTAACTCACCATTGTTTGTGGAAATGTACAAATATAACTGATATTTTACTTTTCTATCGGCGACACAGACATTTTATCAAAACTAGGAAGGAAATAAATATTGTGGTAGGCAAGTGGGATAATTGATGACTTTTAGAACTGGTCTGAACTAGTTTGAAAGTCTAACTTTAGTCTTGAACAAATTTCGTGGAAAAACTGCCTCCTGTGATATTTAATTTTCTGATTATGCAATTTTCTGTGATGAAGTTCAGGCATGATCCCAAATTCGGACAGCCATTTGAGTTTAAAAAATATCAAGGAATGGTATTAAATACTCAAAAATTTTCTAAGCGGTATTTTATGTAATGGAGTGACCATTTTGTTGCAGTTTTAAAATGTCATCTCCTGCTGTCTGAGGGGTCCGATTTTTCAAACTGTTACGTAGGCTTCCCGCCAACTAATGGTAGCGCCCCACTTAGAACCTTGTTCGATAGAACAGATCACTGAACAGAACATTTAAGACGTCCATATCATATTTCAATTTTGGTCAATTGATAATTTAGATAGTCTTTCAGGGAGAACTACATTTTCTGGCAAAAATTCTACCCAAAGTGAAATATCCCCGTTCGCCTGTGTCTATTCAATCTTAATACGAAGTCAATTTTAGATCGGATATTCATTGTGGTGTGACTGATTAGAACTATTTCCCAGTGATAGTCGAAGATAGTTGTTACAGAGATTATTCTTGAGCAGTCCGCACTTCAATGCTGACTTAATGACTCATGGAAACTATATAGAACTAACAGTCTTGAAGAAAGTTCCCGTTATTTATACAACTAGATGCGCCATGCTGTGGTGGGTATTAAACTGATAAAACGACGCTGAAACGTAAAAGTAAAAATGTGTCTATTATCTTTTGTCCAAACTCCGACCGTACTCTTTATTCGGCGATCAGTCTAAGGGCGGAGCCAAACGTCACAGTATGCCTTTAGGGTCATTGTTCCATTTGATATGCGTCACTCGTACTCTATATCCAGGAAGGGTTGACGGCTACTCCACTTGACGTGCTTTTAACCATTCTTGCCGACAGATATACTTTTTTAACCAAAACCAATATGATATTACTGCCTGCACTGTTTTCCATCTTTTGGCTTATAATGGGTAAGTTGCGTTTACATTCTCATTTTATGAAAGTGTTTAACATATTACAATAGAAATGGTAATACCTTCTACCTTTAGAAGAGGCTTAACGTGTTTCTCTTTTTTTTTTTTTTTTTTTTAGAAAAAGTAGCTAGCCTACATTACGCTAAGGTGACGAAGGACATCAGGATTTCTTTAAGTAAAAATTTAAGTGTTCTAAAAATATTTCCTTCGGGTTTTGTTTATTAATTTAAGTCGCTAGTGCGGTAGCCTTCTTCTTTCCATTGATTGTTTTTAATGTTATCAGGGAAGTGGTAGGACCTATGCGGTGCTAAAAATTCTTCTCGTTACCCATTTAAAGGCGAGTAAATTGTGTGTGTGTGTGCCTGGGTGGGGGGGGGGGGTGGGGGTAGGATATGGCAGAGGGACATGCAAAGAACTATTTTAAAGATTAGAGTTTGAGAAGATGATGAAGAAGGAGACAACAATTTAGACGTTTACTGGAATAGTCCCCTCTTCAAAACGCGGGCGTACTTTACTGTGTTAACCCTACAAACATAGCTAATTTAATTTGCTGGTAAAGATGTCAATTTGCTCGGCATTCAGAGAGAAAGAGAAAGTCACGCATTTCAGCGTCATCTCTAGCTCGTACAAGATCAGTACATTCAGGTAATGTCCCTGTCTAGGGGAAACATTCGACTTATATCACGCAAAAAATTTGTCATTCGAACTGGGATTTCTACGTAACACACAAAAAAGTGACAATTTCGGCCATTGCCTGTACGGAGGCCGCAGAGCCAATTTTGAAGTACGGGGGTAACCATCGAAGCGGCCCAATATGTCCAATAAAGTGAATGCAGTTTAAGGCGGCCCATATTGCAGTTTAAGGCGACCCAAATGCCAACAGCAAAAAAAGTGGGGGGCAAAAGCCCCCTAGCCCCCCTACCCCTACCTCCGCGGTCCCTGCTGTAGGCCTACCTGATGTATTACATTGAATAATTTTTTCAACATAATTTCAACACTAATCTGATAAATCTCATTTATTGTGTAACTCACGCTATACGGCAATCTACCAGTGCTGCCAAAGTTTTCAAATGGTCCGTGGTGGCTTTATTGCAGCAGAGTTCAAGGAGAATATGATGTCCCTGTTTAAGAGTTGCTTCAACTATTATTTTCTGAAGTATAGGTTATCCAGTTCTAAGGTTCATCGAAGCATTATATTGGGTCGTAATTTGCTAATAAATAGCGCAAAATAATCGTAATCTCAGGAACGAGTTACTCTCACATTAACCTTCAGTGATGGCACCAGGATCAAAAAATGGGAGAAAATGGAGGGCAAAGGAAAATGCTGGGGGAGGGGGCAGAAAGGCGCGAAATCTTGTTAGGCCACTATTATTCCGGAGCTGACTGGGGAAAAACTGGGGGATTGGGGGTTAAAGGGCACAAATGCCCCCATGACCCCCTTGGTGCCGCCACTATTAACCTTGTTTATATTTCTACTGGGTGTCATTTCACGTCTTTTATCAGGGTTACATGTGTTACATGAAAATGACAAACTTGGGTATTGGATGTAAAAATCATCAAAAACCATGGTAATAGCCACGATTCCCATCAAATTCCATCAAAAATGGACTATTCTACAAGACAATTTCTGATTTTCACTTAATCATTAATAAATATGAGCTCAACATGCAAATCTCGTGATGTCATGGGAGGGACATACCATATGGCTAATGCTATCCTTTGTTTTTACAACCTTTATTTCAAGGACAGTTATATCATTCGTTTTCCCTGAGGGTTTTATTTTATAATTTTATTTTGTGTTCTTGAAAATCATCAGTATCAATAACCAAACCACCAACTATGTGATGAGTAATTACTGGATAATTTATATAGGGTTAAGAAAAGAAATGTCAACACTATGCAACACTCCGCATTAATATCTTCGCATAAGCAACAAGTTTCTTCAGAAGTATTCAAACTTTGAAGAGTTATATCTAGAAAACTGTAAAAGATGTTGAAATAATTCCAACGGAGTTTTCCTTAGAACAGTTCACTCCATAACTGCCAAGTGAAGTCAAGTCAATTTGCTGATGCGTCACACTACCTTTAAGCAATAAATGGTGGTAGGCATCGGAATGTTTCCTTGAAACAGGGGAGCTGGAGGAGCTCACTGCTTGCAATTGATAGTTTCAGGAGCACTATAAAACATCTGAAAATGGAAATTCTGGAAAAAAAGTAATAAGGAACTCAAAATGCAGTTCCCAGAAATCTAGACGAACGCTTGGCTAAAAAAAAGAGAAAAGAAAAACGATCAGTCTAGCTAGGGGAATGCTTGGAAGAAATAAAAAAGAAAGGGTGTCTGACGGGACACTCCGAACCAATTCAATGATCGCAAGCGTCAGTAGTATCCCAGCGATTCCCTCTCTTGAAAGGAGTTAGATACTGTCATGGTGTCAGTTTATGACACGACCTCTCATACAAACTTATTGTTACCACTTCGTGCAATGGTAGCTGTATATTCTATCTGGCAGACGCAGTTTTCTGATCATTTGCGTTTGATCATTTGAATATT
The DNA here is from genome assembly GCA_037179385.1 of Holothuria scabra. Taxonomy (NCBI): domain Eukaryota; kingdom Metazoa; phylum Echinodermata; class Holothuroidea; order Aspidochirotida; family Holothuriidae; genus Holothuria; species Holothuria scabra. Next base: position 23,734,301 of record CM074181.1, read on the forward strand.
TGTTGAGGACCTTAATCACTCCCGAATCACTTTCACATCCCGGTCATGCGTGTCATATTGTTAATGACGATATTATACAGATAGCACCGGGTATCCCAGGTGATAACGATTTTGCAGATTTCAATACAGGACACCGTATATTGTGTGGAACGTGATGCAAGTACTTGAATGAATTATAGGGTTAAAGGTCACATGAAGTTTTAATATTAATATGTTAGAGTCATATGGTTCTTATTTTGAACATTTCAGTGAAATCCGAGGGGGGGGGGGGTGGAAAGATATAAGCAGGTAGAATTGCCATATTTTAATCAAGAAATGAACTTGAAACAATCACACATGGCATCATATATCCTCACATTTTTTTCATTTCATTTATTTATTTTTGGTTTATCACAACACAAGATTGAAAACAAGTATCACAAAGTAAATAAGTAACAAAGAGTGTGAGAGGAAGTGCACTTAGAAACCCTTTAGGGCTTGTCGAGAAGTGACACTCCCTAAAAAAAGAAATAATAAAGAAAACACGAAGATAGAAGATAAGACTAGGAAAAACAAAAGAAAAGTCATAATAGACACGCAACCCACCATCCCACCTCACCCGTCCTAGAACCCAACCACCACCCACCCCTCGGGCGTAAATGGACAGTCTTTTTTTTTTTCTTTTAAATTCACAATTAATTTTCTCCTCAACAATCCTATGTTATCGGAATGTAATCATAAGTGGCATAAGAACTTTTAGGCTCCTCATTCTCCAGAGGGAGGTCCTATCTCTATTAGCTTCAAGGTAAACACCACAGTCTAAAAGATAAAAGAAAACAAAGCATTCAATGTCAATGTTAGGATGTGATATAGCCTGATAACCTTTGGTGCTCTCAAACTCACTTTGGGAACACAAATCTAGTGACTTCATTTTCTGATGTCATGCAGGAGAAATACAAATCCGATTCGAATAAAAGTTTCACCATACTGTGTATATTTGGTTTCTTTTTCACATATGAAAATTAAATTTTTGCTTAAAGTTCCCCTTCAAGTGTGCTGTGGACTCAAATTTTGTGGAACAAAGGAGAAAAAAAGCTACATAGCTCTTTGTCCTATTGAACTTAAGAAGGTGGTATTATTTATTAAATTCATTTAAAACGATTTGGTAACGTGGACATAAACTTCTGTTGCAAAAAGCGTGTCTATTATAGGAAGAAGGAGGCCTTTCACGCTAATGTTAAAAATTATAAACTAAGACGATACACTCTAAATAAAAATGAAATATTTTTGCCAGAATACGTCACAAATAATTCCTGATTGTGAGACTCTTGTTTGACAATATTCATTCATGTATTATGACATCGGAATGAGGACAGCCTGTTTTGATACTAATAAATGCCTGAAAATGGATAACTCGTGCATGGTGTCTTTTCCATGGATGTGTAATAATCATGGATGCAAGATTGTCATGGTTCCTCAATTGTAATCATCACCACATTAGTCGGCATGTTAAATAACCTCGTCCTGTGGTCTGACATAGTATTTGCAGTCGACGTAAACGACGATGCCATATTCAAAGACCTAATTTAGCTCACAATTTCAGTGAAAAACATGGGAAAAAGTTTTCGAGATTAACATTAAAATGACCTTGAATGAAATTCACTTACTTAAAATCTCGCTTTATCGGGCTTACACTAATGTCAGTTTTGCAATTTTTGCTTTATTTGAAGTCCGGTAGAGGCTGGTAGGCTGGTATATATCAGGCGCAGACCCAGATATTACAAAAAGGGGGTGATCTAAGAGAACGCGGGGTGTGAGGGAGTTGCACTGCTAATTTCCCGCACCCTATGTTTTATTGTTAATGAGGGGAAATAGAGAGGACTGAGGCCGTTAAGGCGCACCCCCCCCCCTTGGATCCGCGCCTGCATATTTTCCTGAGTCGCAGTAACATACATCTTGAAGTAAACTTGAAGATATGACAACCTTCTTAGAAAATAGCTCAGCTGGTCTTCTTTAAAGATGACCTTTTTTACGAGGTAAAGAGGAGATGTGGTCTTCTTGTTTCTCGAGGAAGCTACACATACAGTACTTTTACTTTGCCTCAACATTTTACTATGTACATATTAGTATGTAGTAAATACAAAAATTCACATTGGACATCGTTCAAGTTACAGGAAACAGTGAATTGTTCAACCACTCCAAGAAATAAAAACTGAACAATAGTAACAGTAATGAAAATGTTCTTGACAATTTAGGTATGTGATTACATTACGTGTTCCATGTAGAATTTGAGTTCTTAAGGGGACAATCCTCTCACCCCAAACTACACTTCTAGTATGGGGTAACAGAAACTCTCAGTTGGCTCAGCTTTTTGATTGACTGCTAATTCAAACAATGCAGAGTACCAAAACTTATATTACACAGCACGAACTGTTCTGATAGTGTTTTGATCATACACATTGAGCTTTCTATATTCAACCTGAAGCAATAAAATGAGATTGTGTCTGGATGAGGGTGAATTTTAGACAATTGTGGGAGGGGTTTAATTAAGAAGGTTAGGGGAATTGGTACTGTTTGGGATGAGAAAATTGGGCCTTTAATATAGGCTCTAAACCTTGTGGATACCGTCATAGGCGTACGAGGCGGGGGCAGGGGGCAGACTGCCCCCCCAAATTTTCTCAAGACTTAAATTCGGGCAGGGATCTGGAAAAATTCGGGCAGCCGTTCGAGTCTTAAAACCTGGTTTGTTTCTACTTACACAGAAAACTCCTAAGCGCGCCCGAATTCCTTCAAACACTTGGCCGAAAAAATAATAAAATAACATCATAGTCACGGTACCATTTTCATGAAAACTCTAAAAAATACCAAAATTCGCGACACGTTCGGGCAGCTTATGAAAAAAGAATTTTTCGTCAGCCTCACTTCATATTCTTGCGCAAACCTTTGTCCGAAATGACACAATATTCGGGCAAAACTTGCAAAAAAGTTCAGGGATATTTTTAGTTGCCAGATTACAAGGGGAGAGAGGATGTATACAGTCCCCAAAATTTCGCCCGAACAAATCAATTAAAAGCTATCTTGTGACGCACCATATTACTAAATGACAATCACCAATAGTCACCAGAAAGCTGAAACGTACTTGGTCGAGAGGTATTTGGGCAGCATATGAATGAGATGACGATTTTGCACTTTTCAAAATGATCCTCTTAAAATTGTGCGAAACTTTTTGACCTGCAGTGCTGTGGAACCGAAATTCGGACAATGCTAAACAAATCAGCGTAGCTTGTTTGCTCACTTATACGAATTTAGTGTGAACAAATCTGCAAGTAAGTCCGCCCACAAATTCATGTAAAAACATCTAGCAACGTGACAAGCCGGGTTTTTCTCAAACGGCGTTAGTAGAAAAATCATTTATATATAGTCGGGAGTTCGGCGGGAGTCATGTAGACAGTTGTATCAATTCAGTGGAACTAGAATTCGGGCAAGAGTCGCAACCATGGGCGTCCGGAAGGGGGGGGGGGCAAGGAGGGCACTTGCCCCCCCCCCCCCTGGAAAATCAAACTTGTGAAAAAATTAATTAAAAATTGAAATAAAAAAAATTAAAAATAAATCATCAAAATATCTTCACTCACAGCGTCAGTTTCTACTCGTGAAATATGCGGACATTTGACCAGGAATAGCAAAAGAGAAGATGGTATGCTGAATAGTGAAATCGCAATTTGGGGACCATCATTCGTGATATCTATTGGAAATTTGTAACTGTAAAAACTATGCCACAATTGTACTAGTTGTCAGGTGTGTAGTGTGCATATGGCATCCGTCTATTGATGAATGTGTTGGTCTTGGTTTGGTCCCGTGCCGATCTCAAGTGGCGACGCGCGGATGTAACTGGGATATACAAGGTGAATTTGGGGGGGGGGGGGGGGGAGATATGATTCATAATTGGGTAACGCATACAGGCCTATATAGGCTGCTTGACAGTTGTAAGTTTTATCGTGCATAGGCGTGCGAGGACATGACCGAGAGGCAGATTTCCCTTCAACAATATTTTACATTGAAAATTCTAAAAATCTAAAAATCACAGACATGATATTCCTGTTTCAGGGCTGGGTACATGCAGCTTATAACACTCGCCAAGTGTCGTTTCCGGCCATCTGGAGGGTTTGTGAGGCCCAAAATTTTCTTGTACGCTCCGCGCCAACTGATGGTGGCGCTCCGCTTAGATAGTGTACACAATTGAATCATCCATGAATGACCTTGCCCCCCTTGTAAAAATTTCTGCGGACACCCATGGTCGCAACAGAGTCACAGACATACGGTACTCATGTTTTTAATTCCGTTCTACAATTTTCCCCGGAGAGATACAAGACCAGGTAATGTTTTATACATTCCCAGGTGCGTTATATCATTACATTATGTTTTTTTTTTCACATCTCAAATGTTTGAAAGGACGAACCTCAGTTACCGATTGCTGGATCGGGGGAAGAATATATGAATAGTGCCTTGTCAACGCCCTTCATGGGTACGGTTTGTGGGGATCAAGTGTGCCAAAATCGTTGATATGGACTTAGTTCGTTTGCTCATGCACTAGGAAATAATTTGCGCCCTTGTTTGTTCAAATGCATACAAACAGGCTGCTACCTTGCTTGGGAATCGCGCGAAAATCGAGTTAATCGGTTTTAAGGGCCAATTCGTTGCATGGCATCCCCACTCAGGTAATTCGGGCCTTTGAATCTGAGCTAAACAGGCTGCTAAAACACACGGGATCCTTGTAAATTTCGACGAAACTTATATTTAATAGGCAGCCGGAATGCGATGCAGTGCCATCCTCCCTCGAAGTTGAGAAGCCTTGAGATTTTCGAGGGTTTCTGAAGATTTTCAATTTTCAAAATTATATTGATGATTATCTCATGCTGCATGACGTAAAATAGTTTGTAGAACGCGCAAACAAACTCATTTCCCAATGATTATAGCTTAATGTAGTCATCCAATGGAAGTGCCAAGTGGTACATTTCATCTGGGAGTTTTCTGACCTTTTTGTAGATTTGCTCATATTTGGTGAAAATTTTATTGCAAACGAAAGTTCAAAATATCGACGGCTTTGATCCTGCTTATAAGCCTGGGAGAGGCCATTTCCGGCTGTCTGAGGGTTGCGATTTTTCAGCATATGGGAACGATTCTGGTGATTTGGTTCACACAGAAACCTATCGCGCAACAGATACCGGATGTGCATCGTCGAATGTAAACAAAGATTTAGACGACACCATTATTTTCATAGGTATCGCGTAGCGTCGTGTATATTGCCGCGGCGAACAGATGTATTGTTGTTGTTACTGTGTTACGTTCATCCTATATGAAAAAGCACATGTAACAACTGGAAGACATTACTAAGGATAAGCTCACTCTTTTGAAAGCTGGTACAGAACGCTATAAGCAGCGATATAGGCCTACTGTACGCAGGGTATAGATTTACCTAGCATGACGCCATTAGTAACTGTTATGAATGGCAGTAACAAAACAGTCCATGGTTTAAGGTAAAATGGGCTACACGAAACGACTAACAGCGACGTAACTTTTGTTTTGTATAAGTAATAGCATGGAGTTACCACCTCGGAACTCCATGGTAATAGTATAGACCTAACTTAACGTTAGGCGTCCTCTGCTTGAGTCTCCATGCACAGCTTTTTAAAATCGTAATTTTTTTTCGAAACGGTTACCCATTGTTCGGCATAGTCTTCGGTTTCTACTAAGACTGCAACTTTCATGATACAAAAAATATTTCAAAGTAATATAGGTGAGCCAATTTGTCTGAAAATGGTATAACTTAACGCAGTAACTCGTATCGAAAACAAAGTATTTGACGTGTGTTGTTGGCTATGTGTGAAACCCCCTACAAGCAACAATGGAATGGCCAATGACGTCATAGCAAATTCAATAGAGAAGTAAAGAAGAGAGGTAAATGTCTTAAACCGTTTCTCATTTGTCTTGAAAAAGTACGGTACTTAGTTTACTCCAATCAAATTGAGTCTTTGAAATATGGTAATGAACAAAATAGACTTACAAAGGTCATTTGAAATAGTACAGAAGAGCGTACCGATCGCAAGTTTGAAAGAGTTTTTTTCTAAGGGCTTGTGGATTTTGAGCTACTTCTCCATTGAAAATTTTGAAAAATCACTTTTTTCAAACCTAAAAGTACGGTATTTTTTTTTTACTTAGAGTTATGAAAGAAATGTAAATAGACTTAAAACAAGTTAACCCTCACTAAAGCGATTGAAATAAGAAGATATTTGTAAGGGAAGTTTAGATATGACCTGTTTTGTTGCATGAACCTTGAATTTTCACTGCCGGTTTTACACACTAACTCGTCGCAACGTGTGGAAGCTTGTGGTATGTGAACCAATCGTTCCCATATGAATTTTCTGTACGCTCCGCGCCAACTGATGGTGGCGCTGAGCTTTGTCTTTGGGGCAGAATTACATTTTTCGGGCAGAGAATCCTCTGCCCCCCAAACTGAAATGCTCCCGTACGCCTATGCATACCGTAGCTGATGTAATAAGTACAAGCAGCTTTTTTATTTCTATTAGCTTCTTTTTCTGTTGTAATTGCAGATTCTTTTCTCGTGAGTGGTAACTTGACCTGCCCAAACGACATTTCGGTGACACCCCCGGACAGAAATATTCGAGCTTTGGTAGAGTGGGTAATTCCGTCGCCCCCATCCGACGAATACAGACTGACCTTTCATAGTCACTCACCAGGTTTTTTCCCGGTCGGCATCTCGTTAGTAACCTACATATATACCTCCACTGTGTTGGAGGATGTTGCAGAATGTAACTTCACAGTAAATGTTGAAAAACGTAAGTACCAGTAGGAATTCTATGATTCGGATCTCCTACACATGCTCACCAGGTTGGTCGATCCCGGGGAAAGGGGCAGGAGGAATTTGCCTCACCAAAGAAAATATTTGAAGAAAACATATCGTTTTGCACCTAAAATAAAACCCAGGCCACACAACAGCGATATCGGATTGGATCACTATCTAATTTTTGTGAGTTTTAGTTAAAATCTATTCCATCCATTGTCGCGGAAAGAACCAAAAATTTGCCATTCTGTGTAAATATTACCCAAACCACCTGAACAAGGAATATGCCCCACAGTCTGCTACACAGGCAATGTAAATATGTGATCAGTATTAGAGGACCACGGACGTCACATTTACAAAACAGCCTTTATCGGACTACTCGTATCCGATAAAAGCTGTCTGAGGATGTGACCTCAAGAAATAATTGGTGTAACTTAGATTTTTGTACTCCTGAGATGCAGTTCATATAACTACGCAGGTTGGGAAATTTTGTTTCTTTTCGACCAAAGATGGGGGAGATATTAATTAAAACTCCCAAGTATAGGAGCGAAATCCGATCTCATATTGTTGTAATGTAACCTGGCCTTAAAGGCATATTTTCATCATCCAAAGCAGTTCCAATTCTCCCAACCTACTTACTTCTAGCCCCTCCCACATTTATCTAAAACTCATCTTCATCCACACACAATCCTAGTTTATTGCTTCATGGCTTGTCCCAGTGGGCATACAAGTCCATAATGTGTAATCAAGACACTCTCAGTGCCCATGCTGTGTAATTTAGCTATGATGCGTTGTTTGAATGTGATGCCAATCAAAGAACTGTACCAATTGAGAGTTTTGATATATGCATACTGAAACTGTAGTTTGGGGTGACGAATGACTGCCTTTAAGTCAGGAAGATTAAAATACAAAAAAGAAGAAAATAGGCACAACAAACAAAATATAACCTTATGGTAAGCAGATGACTTTAAGGCTTCTAGAAAACGTCAATATGGCCCTGTAATAAAGTAATTATACTGCATTTATAGTGCACCATCTATCTGTGTTTTGCGTACAGTATATGCGTGTGTCAATGTAACTGCTTATTTTTAAAATATATGCTCTCAAAGTTCATAATTAGCTTCTAATGAGAGAACTATAGGCTGCTTTCACGCGCATGACGGCACAATTGGGTCTCTTCTTCTGGACCGAGTCAGTTACCCTAACGTTGGTTCATGGACCCTACTACTGCAAATTTTAGTGCTTTTCGGTCGTGAAGCATTTTGGTTCCCTTAAGTTGCCATACTAGTCCAAATCACCGTCACAGTATGCCACCACCTCCGAAGACCTGGACGCGCCTCTGAACTGGGAGGGATAAACCAGTAGTTCGAAAAAATCCGTCCTAAATCAGTAAATCTTAGTTTATCTCGCTCACAACATTTTTTTTTATATTTCTTCATAAAATATGGTATTCCTGTTAAATAAACCAAAGAGTTATTCTTCGAAAATGTAGCGGTAGCAAATATAGTGCTTTGCAGTCGTAAAGAATTTTAAAAAATTAAACAAAGTAAGATTGAGGACGGAGATCTCATTTATTCTTCAACTAAATTATCTGATGTAGCTTGTTATCTTTATATTAATGCTAAGAATCATTGTAATTATCTTCCAGGGGACATTTTAAGACCACGGATAATCTTCTGTCCTGGGAACGTAGTCATTGGAGCCCAACCTGGTGTTAACTCAGCCTACGTAACATGGGAGGAACCAGTGGTTGTTGACGACTCTGGCATGGTAACACTCCTTGGTAAAACTCATGACCAAGGTGTTTGGTCTGTTGGCACAGAAGAAACTGTGAACTACAATTTTGCTGACCCCTACGGAAATCACGTTCATTGCAACTTCAGAGTACAAGTTATTACCGGTAAGGTAGAATTAAGAATGAACTTACGTAATGTCGCCTTATTGTACCGTTGGCTTGGAATAAGATTTGAACAGATCTGCAGATTTCAATGACGGTGGTCCATCTTTCCATTCATACTTGTCCTTTCTGTACTCAGGTATGAAAAACGTTATGCGCCCGAAGTATTTTTGCACAAAGGTTTGGTCTGGTGTAAGAGTACCTCCTTCTTGTACGGAAGACCAGGACTTGATTCCCAGGCACTTCTTTTAAGCGTAATACACCGCAAAAACAATATGTAGAATAAACAATACTGAGTAGAATAAACAGCACTGTAGCTCGCTTAGGGGCCGGGGGAGGCTGAAACACCCTACTGGATCTGCGTTTTAGTTCTGACTGGCGCAGAAAAACTGATGACCCACGGTGGCAACTAAGGTATGTGGATTCTCCGATCATGATCTGTCACTCTGAACGATGACCCACATGACTATTATACTAGTTATGTAGAGTGATTAACACTAGATAGACCTATGGTATTTACCAGCCCGGTCGTGATCAGTTCGGGAGATAACCGCTTTCGGGGGAAAATGATGTTTAATCCTCAAATCGAGGGAAAATGTACCTGTCTATGGTGCGCGGAAAGGGCCACCAAATATGATGATAATGCTATTTAATACGTTGATAAACTACACATACATGTCACTATATTAAATTTACATGTCATCATAGCTAAAATACACGTCATTATACCAAAATGATATGATGTAGTACCTAAATTACATGTCACTATACCAAAACGACACGTCGGTATACCTAAAACATACGATACTATACTAAACATACATGTCATTGTACCTAAAACTTACGTCACTATACTAAACTTATACGTTGATACTATGAACAAAAGTGATGATATATCTCCAAGAACCGTATCTAAGGTAATCATACGCAAATGAGCTGTCGGAGTAGGCGTGACTTTATCCAATATGCAACACGTCACGCGGTACGTCTGATTGCACTTCATACGGTGCTAGAAGACTTAAGCTGAGTCAAGTAATCATACTTGCCAACTCTCACGGTTTCACCGTGTATGAGGTAAATATATTTATGTTATGTTATAAACTCAAAATATATTGGTTATAGTTCCATTATATTTAGTTTATGATATAGAAAGTCCAATATATTTAGGTTATGCTATAGAAATTGATATAAATGTGTTATATTATGATTCCAATTTATATAGATTATATTACTACTCTATATAAATAGGTTAAGAGTAAACTGCCTTAGTTTACGAGTAATCAATCATAGTCTATAAAATTGCAATATATATAGGTTATGACTTGAAATTCAGCTCGAACAAACGAATGGCATTACGTCACAAAGATAGCCGTGATCACAACGGATGGGCGTGACAGTATGTACGAAGGCGGGGATCATGGTTAGCTTCTCGGACTGCTGCCGGAGGGTGGTATATACATACGACGTATGCTAACACTGCGTGTAACTTTTTAAGTTTTACAACCGGTAACTTGCTACAACAAGGCTACCTAACGTTGCTGCCCGGTTGGTATAGTAAGATTACCGAAAATGATTTTAAATGAAGAAGAATCGTGGAAAGACTAGCACGTACGTGGCCAGGAGAGTTTAAGGTCGTAGGCCTTCGTTTGTAGGGCAAATTTTCTATCTAGCCAGGAAAGTAGGCTTAGACTAGGCATACTAGAATCTTGCGACCGCCATTCAGGGAAAGGGTACATATTTGCAAAATGATAGCCAAGATACCTGTGAGTAACCCAGAGTCCCAGACACTTCCAAAGGCACAAATATTTAAAGGCAGTCATTCGTCACCCCAAACTACAGTTTCGGTATGCATACATCAAAACTCTCAATTGGTACAACTCTTTGATTGGCATCACATTCAAACAATGCATCATAGCTAAATTACACAGCATGGGCACTGAGGGTGTCTTGATTACACATTATGGACTTGTATGCCCACTGGGACAATCCATGAAGCAATAAACTAGGATTGTGTCTGGATAAAGATGAGTTTTAGATAAATGTGGGAGGGGCTATAAGTAAGCAGGTTGGGAGAATTGGAACTGTTCGGGATGATGAAAATACGCCTTTAAATTTGCATTAGAACTTTCCTTAACCTGTGAAACACGTTGCAAGTATAAGTAAATTATCAACCGCGTGACTTCATCAGTAAGCTGTTGGTATAGTGGTTTGACATGCATTTGGGATTCCTAAGGTGGCTTAAAAGAACAATCATAAGTTTTGGGAGCCCCGAAAACGGTCGATGAGTTGCCGGTGGAATGTGATAGGCAGGATTTGATGCGCGCATAACGTCTCAATTTTTGGCTTTCTTATCACAAATATTTGAAAATCCCGAGCTTGTTTAGAAGTTGGTTTGAAGTATTTGGAAGAAATTAATTTGGCTTTTAGTATGGCTCATTAAAAATCGGGGTGATTATTCTAGAATCTGACAATCATACGAGCAAAATCATGAAAGTTATGTGGACGACTGAAATTCGTTTGGCGCTACGCATTTTATTGTAGTCCTCAGACAAACTGTAGATTTCGCCCGAAAACGTTTCACCTCTTGTGAAAATTAAAGCTTATATTAGAAAAATATTTGGAAATTGATTTTTTTTTAAGGGGGGGGGGGGGGAGTTTAGGTGAGTTGGAAAAAATGGGGTCTTGTGGGGGTGACTGAAGTTCGTTTGTTTGTTTGTTTTTATTTTAGGGAGTATTTACCGAAACAGCAAAATTTTCGGAATTGTTTTTGTTCCATTATTAAAGTTTATGTTGGACAAAAAATTAGAATTGTTTGTGACAGATGTTTATTTTTTAGTTTGAAGAATCTGACTTTATGAGAAAAATAAGTAGGTCGAAGTGGTGGATCCAGGATTTACTAGAAAGGTGGACAGGTCAGATCTTGATTGCCCATGTCTCATTAGACCTCGTCTCATCAGCTCCTCGTATCATAAGTCCCTCTCCCTCATTCATTAGTCTCTCATCTCATTAATTCCCCTCCCTTTCATTATTTAGTCTCATTCATTGGCGTACGCATGGGCGGCACTGGGCCAGGCCCCCGCCCGGCGGATGCTATTTTTTATTCTAAAAATACATAATTTCCTTAGTACGCAAATTTTACTTCAAATAGTAGCATATGTGGCACCAGAATGAATGAAGGGACACCCAATGTCTCAAAAAATTTCAAAGGGGGTTGGGGGTTGGGGGGTTGGGGTTGTCTTCCCAAAGCCCCCTCGCTGATGCTAATTCTTTTTTTTTTTTTCAAAGAATACGCACATATTGCCTTACTCCAAATTTTACTACAAAAGTTAGCATAAGCCAACATAGTGCCAGATTACATGTAAGGAAACCCAAATTTTCCAAAAGTAAGGGGAGGTGACAACCCCTTACACCCTCACCTACACCAGCGATCCCTCAGCATATTGCATGCACCCCTTGCAGAGGAATCCTGAGTACGCGCCACTGGTCACATTGTCACCGACTCATTGGGATTTGGGTCACGGGTTAGGGTTATGGGTTAGATTTTAAGGTTATGGGTAATTTACATCCTGTGTTTATACATACAAAACAAAAGATACAAAAGGGTTTCTGTATATTAATCCCTCACGCACCTCGTCGCGGCACAAAAAAGTTATGTTTTTTTTTTTTTGAAGGGAAACTGTATTTCCAGTCAAGAGCATGTATACACTATTTACAAATTGGAAAAATAAAATCAAATAAATAAGAGAGAACATCACAACACAGACATTTTAAAAAGTTATAATGTTTAGCATTGTTACAAAGGATAAGAAAGAAAAAAAGGATAAAAAGAAGATAAACCTAACACGAAAAAGGAAAAGGAAAAAGAAAAACAACTATAAGCGGACCATTGGGACGCGAACGCACGCTACCGATGTAAAGGTCCCAAAGCTGTCCGCGCTAGCCACTCTGCCAAGTGCTTTCCATTTACCTGTGGAAGTCGCAAAATACTCAAATATAATACAGCTTTCACACGAAGGCAATCATCTAGGGTGCTATATAAGCCCTTCATCCATTGAGTAATGTGACAGTCCTAAATCTCTATAGATTTGTCTCCGGTGGAATAGTACAAATAGCGAGTCCTCCTTTTTTGTTGGTAAAGGTCGGCCACTTCTTCTCAATAGTGTAGGACAATACCACATTTTCCGTGAATTACTACCTTCGGATCACGATTTTTTTCTGCAGTGCGAATAGTTCAAATCCATTGTCTTCTTATCTGACCTGCAATAATAAAGTAAGGCACGTAACCACTGGAAATGGAAACACATGAATGAAGGCTTGCGCTCACGTGTAACGTTTAAGTCGCGCCCATACACACTTACTCCGCCAGCTCATTTGCGTATGATTACCTTAGATACGGTCCTTGGAGATATATCAACACTTCTGTTCATAGTATCAACGTATAAGTTTAGTATAGTGACGTAAGTTTTATAAAAAAAAAAAGAAGGATAGTGACGTAAGTTTTAGGTACAATGACATGTATATGTTTAGTGTAGTATCGTATGTTTTAAGTATACAGACGTGTCGTTTTGGTAGAGTGACATGTAATTTAGGTACTACATCATATCATTTTGGTATAATGACGTGTCTTTTAGCTATGATGGCATGTAAATTTAGTAAAGTGACATGTACGTTTAGTATATCAACGTATCAAATAGCATTATCATCATATTTGGTGGCCCTTTCTGCGTACCATACCTGTCTCCGAATGTTACGAATATTTATGAGCACTTGGTGTCTACCTCTTTACAGTCGTCGATTTTTTTTTTTATTAAATGTGGATGTGTTTTCATATGAGATCTAGTTAAGACACAAAGGTTGAAACTACAAGTGGCCTTCAACAACGTATTTACAAAACATAAATGCTGCACGATCTCCTTGCAAACTTTTATTCGAAAAAGGTGCTCAAAACTGGCGGCTGTGTCTAGTCTAAAAAATAAGCTTAGGACAAAGAACGCAAAAAATTGTTCGATATCCCAAAATCAAACAAAGCTTTTTTATTCCCCTATCAACAGAGATTTTAGACATTCCCGAATTTCTCTTTTCTAAAATGTATAAAAATTGCTAGGTTGTTTTCAACGTTATCTATATTGAATTTGCGAGGTAGGATCGCAATGCATCATGGTAGATATTTGAAAATGGCGCCACCCATGGGGAAAAATTCCCCAGATCTGGTGAAAAATTGATTTCCCGATTGATATCTCACGAACTGGTGATAATGACATCTTATCCTCTGTACCAACTTCCGTCCCTTTTTTATTGTAATTTGTTTTGGCAAGTGGCTCTTTTCATATCGCGGTCATAAAATTTAAGAAGTTGCGTGTTGTACAGAACTGGTCTAGCCTGTAACATTTCAATCACTTCCATGGTTTGGCCATGAGATCACACGATAGCCATTTTCAAAGATAGGTTATGCACAATGTGTGATGTCAACAGGCATGTACACGCAATTTTTCGGCCGACCATACTATTTTGACGTTCCCTCTGTCCGACAACTATATCACTCGCCCGATTACAGTTTGCACTTGCAGACTTTTGTCTCCCACAAATCCTTTCGGTGAATCGGTCAAAAAAGTACTCACACACACCGACAAGACACAATTGCATCAGTCGACAAGGCAGTTGACCATTTACCCTCATTTTTCGTTTTGAAGTTACATTCTTACGAATATTGATTTCTTTGCTCACACATGCCAGCAGTCTTTTGGTCTTATGGCTGCAAAAAAGAAAAAAAAATCTTTGAAAAAGGGGGTGGGGGCATCCCCATGGTGATTGGTGGTAGGAATTACCAAGAAAAATAAGGACGTTTCTTCGTTGCAAACACACTTACATGTAGTCAAAGGTAGCTGTGGATTTGTCCCAGAAGGGTCGAGAATGGTTGGCCTGTAGGAACGCGTTAAAGCAAGCTTGATAAACTTAAAAGTAATATATATGGTAACCTAGTGCAAATCAATTAGTCAGACGTGAGAGCTGATCGTATCAAGTATTTATGGAGTATGCTTGTGCGACTCTCAAGCGCTAAGATGTTACAGGCAGAAATTGGGGATGTTCCAAAAAGTAAAAAGGAAAGTGTCATAGTAATAAACTTAACTTTACACTTATCTGATTAGGGGAGACTGGGGTTAGTTGAGCCACTGTTTACATTTGGGCCATTTGAAGAAACTGAGAATAGAAACTTTTGAAGCCGATGTGGGGTACCTATACTATAAACATTTGTCTAACTTGTGATAAGAGTACATGAAGTTAATTAATATTAATTAGTTACAGCCTTCAAAGCTGTGAAAAAATGGCTCAACTTACCTTACCCGTGGGGTAATTTGAGCCAGCAAAATAGGTAGTCGATCCACCTCAGGTAAGTTGTATGCCTACAGGATAAGTGGTGGCGGTAAGCTTAAACAGGGACTCCGGACTGACATGTTGAAACATTCATATTTATTTCATTCAGAACACAAGAGTCACATATATATTATAACAAGAAACACAGGCTCGTAAATAGTGGATGACACTTTAGGCTGTGTGTTATGCAAACTAATAATCTTCACCTCTTTATGGCGTTTCCGTTTTTGGATGGAGAACATCAGTTGCCATCTAACGTCATATAGCACCATTTCATATTCGATTAATATAAATGTATACAGTAAGTCAACTCATGGGTCTATTCATTGTATGGATAGTAATCCTGTAATTTAACCTATCCCGGCGACGGTCCGTGAACTTATTCAAAAGCCCTCAGATCGGTAGTTCGCTCATGGGCTTGCACACTGTGCTTGGGGATCCACTTGTGGCACTTAACCTTTCTGGAGAGTTCCGACTTACTAAGTTTCCTTCACACTTCATCGAGAGGGGCGCAGAGACCTGGGGTCACCCCTAAATAATTCAGCCGAATTTGGCAAATTGTTGGTCCGCCTGCAAATTGACTATGTGGCTGCTGCGACGGTGATCGTCAGAAACGGACCAGCCTTCAGCAATTCGGGGAAAGAGAGTGCTCCTGTAGTAGAGATGCGACTGGTGCCTGAGTCTCCCATTCCCACTGAAAAAATGTGACCTAGTTTTATAAGCAAACGGGTCACAGTAGGCATCCAGTTAACTCCCTAATTCGTCGTAAATGAAAAGAAACCCTGAATTTCAAATTGATTTGAAAGATGACAAATATAGCACCAGAATGGCACATAACAGCATTTGAAAATTCAAAAGTGTTCAACCCCCTCCCCTTAGAACTCTCCCACGGTCAGTCGCGTTTACCAGATCTGTTGGCAAACAACATCCTCCCCCTCCCCTCAAAATAAAAACACCTTTGCTCCGTTACTGTCTATACATATCAAATGTTTTGTAGCCTTTGAGACAACCACTGTTACTACACCTTATGGTATAGGATGTACTAACTGTAATTATCGGATATGATGACTTGCAAATGGGTTAAGTAGAGCCGGCTCAACTTGCAAAACACTGATAGACTCAACTTGCCCGACAGTTGACTGTCTGCTTAAGCGCCCCGCATGCCGATAGAACGTGAAATCTCACAATTATGATGAAATGTTACTGATGTGCGATGATTACCCCTAACTGACATAATATCAAAAGATCAGACTATTAATCGGTGTGTAGAATAGGCTTAGACGACAAAACATTATTTTCTGAAAAATCACTTTCAACATGAAAATTCAGTATTTTGCCGCTCATTGGCTTACCTCAAGTTTTATTCTATCATGCATGTCGTACAAACTTGAAGGGTACTAGTGGTGCCTTCTTTCATAAAGGGTGCAACGTAATATTCTTCAAGTTATTTTTCTTGGAGATAATGGGGTTGCTAAACTCCCCTGTCGGCTCAACTAACCTAAGTCTCCCCTACATGTTAAATTTATCCTGACATATTTTACAGAATGGGGGGGGGGGGTGTATGGGAATTTACTTTAATATTCTAGGGGCCATAGGTTCAATTTGGTGCAGTATAGAGGGAACGTTAAAGGAAAATAACGATAATGTTTGACATTTTCTAAGAATTAGGGGAAAATATACTTCGAGTGGTTTCAAACTGTAGAGCAACCATTTCGAATATATCACTGAATGTCATTTTTGACCAATATTGCATCATAAAGCAAATTTTGTGGTGCATTTCCCCCTAGCCCCTAGCTGGCACCTCCTTTGGCAACGTCACCCCGCTTACAACGAGTAATACTTTCACATTTAATGGGTGACTATTTTGTTTTGATATTTCCTACAGATAGTAACCCACCAACAATATTTGGTTGTCCTTTGGAAGACCCAGTATTCATCTCATATGACGGAGCAAATGCGAATGTTTCTTGGGGTGAGCCATTTGCCATCGATGAATCAACTCAGATCTACGTCCACCAAACGCATCGACCAGGAAATCCCTTTCCCGTTGGAATAACTGCTGTTGAATACGTATTTGAAGATTCAGCTGGAAACTTGGCATCCTGCTCCTTCAACATACGGGTGAACTCACAGGACAAGACTCCCGGTAAGATATAAAAAAGGAAAAAAAATGAACTTTTGCACAAATAATTTTTTTTTTGAAGTTTGATAGTTGAGATTGGCTAGCTAGGCTCATGGAACTTAAAAGCAAAAGGTCCTTTCACATAAAGAATGAAAACCATCCTCATTTTGAAACGTAAACCAGTTCCTTTGTCATATTTAGCTGTTTAGACGACAACGAGTAGGTCCACAATTATGTTGTTTAGTCGGGCACAAAATGACAAGCAAATATGATAAACAATGCTATGTTAAATGGTGCAAATATAAAATGCTACTCTTGCTTGGAATATAAATATAACAAAGAATACTCAATAACCGGTGAAACAAGTTAACATCTGTTATAAAACCTTGATCCTAGCTTCCCGTTCTTTTCTTTTGAAGACGACGAACGTTTACCAGCCGGTGTTACCGTCATTCCTGTTGTTGTGGTAATAGTTCTGGTTACACCAACGCTTTTGCTCAATGTAACCATACTACTCCACATTAGAAATTTGGCGTCTTCACTTAGTTTGATTGGAAACAAGCATCCAAATGGGGGAGACTGTTATCATACTAGGAACTCGCCTCAAGTACTTACAGCATTTTCAGGGAACACCATCATGTCTACAACTTCCAGCGGGTATGAGCGCCCGATTGAAAATGCTCTAGTGACGGCGTTAGTAAATTGATTCTGGCCCACTTGTGGATAGAGTTCCAAACAAGGTGAACATTGAACGATTTTTTGGAGAAGAATAAAAGCCCACTTTAAACAGTTCAATCATATGTATATGCCTAGTAACGATCATTGCACTCATACTGTCTCAAAAGGGTTGAAACTAACTGAACCCCATGAAACCATCTCGAACAAATTCACAGTTCAGCCAGGAAACCATGTCTTTGTCGTGGAGGAAAATTTGATGGGAGTTCTTTGGTAATGTAAAAAGAAGGGCTTGGAGTTGTTAACAGAATAAAATTACTTGTTAATGAGATTTCGTGTCCGTTAAAGGGGAATTATGTAATGTAAAACAGTGTTCATTTTCGGCGCTTTAGTCAAGTCTCAATGATGCATCTTGTCCATACGAGACCTAGACAAAAGCTGAAAGTCCGATTCCTCTCTGTGGGAAAAGTGTAAATCAGGAACAGATATTTACAAATGAACAATGTGTTCAGTGCATTCCTACTTTAAACCCATTGCGTTACGAACCATCGTACTATATGGCAGTGGTCAAGTTTTCTTAATTTTTTAATTATGCGGTGTGAGGCCACGGGTTGCTTTCCGAATATAGGACTATTCATTTTCTTTCTAAGAAGTTACTTTCTTACAACGTCCGGCAGGGATTGACCAAATGGTCTTTATGTGCATGTAGGATTCTATGGTCGCTTTAAATGACTTACTTGCGCTTTATGCCTCAAACACCTAGGTAGTTATGCCACAAATCACTCTGGTATACGTGCCGCTAGCTTACGTGTTTGAATGCCTGTTTACAGAATTAAAACGGTAGACATTAATTTGGTACGGTAGAACTTTATGTTGCTGCATTCTAGCTGAGAAAATTAAATAATAAGACTTTTCTACATTAATTTTCACTGATTATTGTTAGGAGATTATCCCTAAAATTCCAATACGGGGACGGAGGAAGGGGAAAGGTTCAGTTAATGACTGTCTTGCGGAGTATTATTTCAGTATACTGGTCCTCGATCTTAACCTTACAAAGATATATTGATGATTGTAAGAGTTGCCAATGAATCCAGTCCTGATTTAGTTCTCTTTATCGTTGATTCCCTTGCCTGCCTCCTTTTGAAATTTACCCACTATATTTCGGACTCAACTGTTGTGTTCCTCGACCTCTAAATATTCATTACCAACCCCAAAATTGCGTCTTACTTACACTTTAAACAGACAGACTCACACTACTCGTTTACCCTTCCAACCGCCACAGATCTTGCTCCAAATCTGTCCCTCATTCAAAATCTCAACTCTTGCGAGCCGTAAAAGAACGCCCAGAGAAATTTTACTTTTTCACTGCCTCTGAGAAAATTTTATCCAGGCTCCGTTGAAAAACGCCAGTGCCCGACCAAAATCCTCTGAAATGTCCTACCAAGAGTTCAAGAAATCAGCAGAGACTTCGGAAGCTTCGAAAAATGTATAACTCATCTTCTACCAATCTACGCATTCCTTTGGTGATTTCATATCCCCATCGTCACGCCCCATAGTACGCACCCTGAACAAAATGTGAATGGACACTTAAACGTTTTCTCTACCCTTGTAATTCTTCCAACAGTCACTTACAGGCGGAATGGTTTTTCCGTCCAAGGTCGCGTTCTCCCAAAAATCGCCTTGGGAAAATTCATTGAACCTTTAGGCTAAAAAGCGTTTCCCCTTAACCTTATACACACTATATGGTAATTATGGGAATGCGTAGCTTTATAAAGAGGTACGACTTATCACCCAATCTATATTTAATTACTGCAATGTTGATCAAAATAGGTACATCGATCCGTTTACACTAATGACTTAGGCTAATGACTTAGGGGACTTAAAAATAACGTGCATTTATATTTCTCACAATTGAAAGTGGAAACATAATGTTATGCATTTTACTGGTTTTATTTCGCAATCGGTCCGCTGTTGGAGCGTACATAAAAAGCTTCCCAAAGCAAAACAGCCTGAAACGGCATTTCCGGGCTGCCGGGCGTGCGACTGGAATCTAAACAGTTGTAATTTCGAACTTTCGTTTGCAATATAATGTTTACTCAATCAAAATGAGCAAGTATTAAAACGATGAAAAATACCACAACATACGTACCCCTGCCATTTTTCGTTTGAAATTTTGGGAACATACCAAGGCTGTAAATCTCTCAATCTGTCCGTATTATCTGGCAACTGAAGGCTTTCAGAACCTTTTATTTGCCAGAAATGAATATTCAATCATTTCGGGTAAAGAACTTTGTAGGACTATAAAAAGAGACTAAAACAGTCGTATTTTAAGCAGCCTGTATGCAAATGTTGCCAGTCCGACAACGTTTTTGCAGCGATATCCCACCAGAATACAGGAAATGACAATTTCCAGATTTTGACAACTGTATTATAAATTGTTTGAATATTTTCAAAACAAAACTTGTACAACCTGGCAGAACTTGAAGTACACTCAGTGGCGTAATCGGAGGGGACGAAGAGGTACGAGCTTTTTGTCAAATGACTGCCCCTCCCCTGCTTGTCCCTAAATGAAATTCGAAAAAAAGTAAAATATAATTGGGCAAAAAGTCTTAGACGAAAATTTACAAACTCCCCATGAAAGTATTTAAGTTGTATGAAATAGACCGTGAGTGATATTTTCGACAGTCCGAGAGGCGTTTTATCCAAACTCTTCTTTGTACGCTTCGCACCAACCGACGATGCGACTTTGATGGTGTCATTTCTGTTCACCCTACCAATCAACGCCATGCCCGGTCAGCCCCCTCCCAAATGAAAAAGTGTCGTTACCCCTCTGCTAGCACTGATCATGCATATCATCATGCTCGTTATATTATACTTCTACACAATTACACATAATTATGGTTGTCCCTTCAAATTGAACCGAGGTCATCCCCAATTGGTGATTCTCCTATATACACGAATCCGGTTAGCAAGTGATGGTCTGATTTCAGTCGACCATAGCTGGGGTCTATCACCTTTTAGTTTTTCAATTTCTTTGCTTACCTGTATCATGGAGGATTGCACACTAAATTGTACCTTGATTTCTTCAATTTCACTGCATAGGGGGAATTCCTGTAGTAAATTTATGAAGACAGTTTAAGGCTGATGGACCCCACTAATAGCCGCCTAAAGTCACTAAACAAAAGCGCTAATCGGAAGTTCGTCTATTTAGCCCCCATGTTTCAAAAACAAAAATTGGTATCACCATTGGCTGGTCTTTTTGGGGAACTTTTATTCAGCCGGGACGAGAATTAGAAAATTATAAATGGATGTAATTAAAGATGCCATATTTTACTTGTACTATAAATCTTTTATTTATAAATTTTGTACGGTCGTGCCACCATCCCGCGGAATCAAACAAATTGGTTAGAAGCTAAGTCGTAAAACCTCACCTAACGTCTGCACAATGTCCGAATGTCTGAAAAATTATCTCATGAGGTAGGAAATGAATTTCTTGGTAATATGGCAGGTGGGCGAAGTTTGGTGACCCCCACTTGAAACTAGAAGCCTGTAGAATGCAGGCCTGTGATGGTAACATTAATTTCGTCGATAGGTATTCACTGCTTTCTTCCAATATTTAATTGATGTACATTCCTTGTTGGTAAAAAGGATGTGGGGATATGAAAAACGTCATCGAAATAAGCAAAGTAAACCACGTCCTGAACTCCTCATAAATATATCGTGGATACACTGTTAAAAATTTCTGTAAATTTACAGACCTTTTTAACTTAAACTTTTTGTATTTTACTTTTAATAGAAATTTTCTGTATCTTTACAGACACTTTGTATTGCTTCAATAAAAAAGGTTGTTTAACATGTATTTTCTGTTTGTTTGAAAAAACCATTGCTGTCTGCTTTTTTAACCAAATTTTACTGCTTTGTAAAACTTTTTCTGTAAATTTACAGAAATTTTAACAGTATTTTGTATTTTTCTGATTTCACATAAATATACTGTCATTCATTTTGTTTTTGAGCTGAAAAAGAAACAAAAATAAGCCCAAACAAACAAATAAGAAATAGCCAGAAAATTTTCAATATATTACATGCATCGTTCTGCGAAGTTTCAGTTTAAAAAAATATTTTTGGCAAATTTATGGCCCAATTTAAAATTAACTTACATTTATTATAAAAGCATACTAAGAGTTATTACGTTCTTAGTTATAAATATCATACAACTGGTGTTTTGTCAGACATTTTTAAGTAAAAAGAAATTGTAAGGCCCTAATTTCAGAGCACTGACAATTGGTATACTGATGTCAACTCATCGCCACAGGCACTCATGCACTTGATCGGAGCAAATTAAAAACGTTTCACAAATTTACTTGAAAGAGTCTGTAAATTTACCACTTTATGACGTGAATCTCATTCTGCATAAATGGGTGGAGCTTATTTTGTAGGCATTTTCCTAACAAAAGGATTGCTGTTGCTTTGAAAAATATCTTCTTTGGCGTTTTTTAATCAGGAAGTGATAAATTTATTGTGTACCTTGTCTGGAAATGTTTGCAACCAATGTATTTGCATTCTTTGTCATATTTATTTTAAAAACAATTAATATATTGTACAAAAATGTGACTTTCCAATGACAAAGTTCCTAGAGATAGCAGTCTACTTGACAACAATATGAAAACAAAGCATCTCCAATGGGTTTTGATTGAAAACAACTTCGTAACGGCACATTACGTTGATAAGCAAATACCTGATCTACGTAATGGCGAAGTGTATGTTACGCAATAACATATGGAAGGTAAAAAAGCGATATTATAATAAATATTAAAACGTCGGGAATAAAAACAGTAGGCTGTAAATTCAAATAATATTAAGGTAAACAAAACAGAACAATTCTGTAATTCGATTTTACAGTAGAATTTTGTAAACTAATTTACATGCAAGAACTGTAAAGAAAAAACAAACCCTTACTGTTTTTTCATGATTACAGTCTGGCTGTAAAAAAACATTATTGGTTGACAAAAAATTTGCCCAAAAAATTATGTAAATTTACAGAGAATTTTTTTAACAGTGTACCATGGAAGTTGATCCGGAGGTACCCAATGCTTAAGTTGCATTTATAATTAATTTCCTTTCCTTTCTTGTATTATTTTCCTATCATCTAAATCAACTCTTTGTTGGTCACATTAGATGAGACCATCCGGTTAAAGAATCAAAGCCAGAGGCGTACGAGGCGGGGGTGCGGGGACACTCGCCCTCCCAGTTCGGGGAAAAGCAGTTGGTATGTTCGGGCAAGACATGGGCAGAACATGATGAACGATAAACGGTGACATTATTCGGGCAAAAAATGCTCTTGCCGACTCGTAAAATGTAACTCCTAAGATCAAAGCCAGTATCATTCAAACACAGTTCGTTCAAATAATCATTTAGAAAGGTCAAAAAGTTGAAAAAATTTTCTGAACTTGAAAAGTCGTAATACATAAACTAGAGTAGTTCCCCGACATATGCATCAGACTGTCAGATGTGATCAAGTTCAACTTAGATGACGGAAGTATCATTTGTAACCTTGTTACGTATTGCCTGAGTCCATTCATGCATTTTGGTTCAATTCTGTAGTTAATGCAGTTTGTTAACTCAATGGCTCACAAAAATCCTTGAAATGAACTGAGTCAAGTCAGTTGCCGTTATTGTTTAAATGTGTCACACTGGAGCTGGCAATGAAGTAATGAAGTGTCGCTTACAAGTGAAAAACAATTTTCTTTTACTTCCTATGCAAAGTCCACTCGATTCTCACGACGAAGAGCCAAACGTTTCTTTTTTAAAATTATTGTCTCGGCATATTGGAACAATTGACAGCTTCACTCAAGAGGAAGGGTCATTTGCCATCATTACCAACAGAACTACTTTATTACATCAAAGTCAAGATGTTATTACTCTCTGTACTTCTTTTTATCTTCAGGCTTATAACAGGTAAGTTGCGAAGAAAGCTCCTGTAAAATGCTTTTTGCAATTGGCTAATGAGTAGCCAGGTTTCCGACCGTCTGTAACATATTTTTGGGTCCGGCGCGATCACTCGATGGGCGTATTTTGAGCTTTCAGAGACATTGTAAGGTTTCAAGAGGTTGCGAAAGGTCACGTAAGAGCCTTGAATATGTTTAGAGATGGTTTTGGTTCATTCACTTTGCGCCAGCTCGATCACATGCTTTTTTAATACAAACAACGTATTTTGACACTTGGTTTTCACACTGGCTCACTAAGATTGTGAACTGGTTTCATGTCGTTTATCATGTGTAACTTTTCTTACAGTACCTTCGAAATACCTTCGTCCACATATCTTTCTAATTTTTTCTTAAGTGACTGTGAACACTACTGTATTAGGTACGTACCGAAAATTTGGGTCCTTTTACACATTTTAAATATGGAGCGTGTATTGCAGAAAGCAGATTAGATTCAGGGTTTCCTGAAAGGAAATTTGCATATTTGGGGGACTATCAAAGAATCTGCGTTTCCTATTACCATATATCTGAGATAGCATGTCGACTGAAGATCGTGTTATAAAAGGAGTGCGGATTAAGGCTTCTCCTCGTCGTTCAAAAAACTCTCGAAACTTTGTTGCCTTTTTTAGACAAAAATGAAAGCCGATAGTCTTATATTGAAGGACATTTTAGGGAAACGGTACTGTAGCGGCTCGGAAAAGTTTTCCACTGACTGCATTATTAGCGAACACCTGGTGCTTTAAGGGTAAATTAAGGAGCGCGAAGCACGCGGAAAATTTTGCCTTTTTTAAAATTAATACTTTCAAACATGGAACTTTTATTAGGAAGACTGGTGTCTCAAATGGCAAATTTTTGAATTTTTCACTTCTTCGAGCAAGGGCGCAATCACCCCTGCCTCAGTCCTGTAGCTAAGTTACTACTCTGCAACATTGAACATTGATAACATTTTGACGCTTCAATAACTAAAGTACTGATCTACACAACTGACAGGGTTGAAAGGTATCTGATGACAGGTGTGTATGAGATCATTTGAGTTCGGTGGGCCAATGGACCCTTCCTAAAATATGATTTCAGTTGGGGCGGGGAGTACATAAAATTTTGAAAAATCGGACCCCTCAGACAGCCGGAAATGGCATGTCTCGGGCTTGTTAGAAGTAGCTAAGTTTTCCGATATTTCTTGAAAATGTGAACACCATGTATTGCGGCGCGCGAAGCCTGCCGAAATTTCTGCCCTTTTGAAACATTAATATGTTTATATGGAGCTTGTAATGCAGAAAGCTTTGGATTCTGGGTTTCCTGTGAGGAAGTTTAAAGAGTTGGGGGGAATTACTGAAGAATCTGCACCTCCTTCAAATATTTGTGGCAAATCTGAGAATGATTGCTTTTCTTAAGTCCTCCCGCCTGTCTTGCAAAGAACCGTTCGGCGAAACCAAACTATAAACTGCTTCCCGAAAAAGCTAGATTGCACGACGACTCAATCATTGATGCAGCGTCATGCTACACAATGTTATCTAAGGCCTACGAGCTGACACATTATACGAAGACATTTCAAAAGTTTCCCAAACTATTTACACAAGGTATTTCAAAATCAAGATCTTTCACTGAAGAATATTTGGAATTCTATGAAAGACAGTAAACAAATATGGCAATGTAGCTGCCGGTGTCTATTGATGATGTGGTGTCAAAAATGGTAAATACAGAAGTATGCCAAACTGATTTATGTGCGAGAACTAATGCACCTCACGTTGCAGGTTTGTTCCTTTTGAGATTTTGAACAATGAAAGAAGGGTTTTGACCCGGGAGGTGGGGGGGGGGGGAGGAAGCGTGCTTCCGTCTTCTCATTTTTCACGGGCGGACTGTCGTCGCCCACCCACCCCCCGTCTCCTACGCCTATGGCTGTGTTGTGGACGGCTCCTCTCCTCAAACACCACCATCTGAATATAATTTTGATTACTTTTCACCTCCTGCTCCTGTGCCTGAGAGTAGGGAGGACTTTAGAAAAAAATTACTTTTCACATCCCAAATGCGAGAATTTAATGCAATATGATCAACACTAACATGACTTGGTGTCTTCAGGTAAAATGAAAAATTTACACCAACTCGAGTTTAACAATTCAGATGTCAACATGAAAATATATCTGGTATATAACATCAAAATAATTCTTTTTAAACGTTAAAGGAAAGGATACATGCTTGATGTCTCTTGTTCTCCTTGCATGAACGGTCTGTAAATGTGGGCTGTGTTGTCCTATAGTAAGTTCCATTCGCCAGATGGTCATTTTACTGAATGTGTTGATGACTGGATCAAAGTCAAAACTCGCAGAAATGTCGCTTTCTCTAATGAGGAGAGCACTGGAGGGGAAAGTCTTTCCTCCGATAAAGTGGGCCTCAGATATTATTTTGTTAACTTTAGGCGACTAAATAAATGTTCATATATTGTTCTAAATGAATGTTTATACATTGACCAAAAGAGTGTTCCATGAATGCAGATCAATCTTACTTTTGATGTTTTAGTTGGATCATTTTCGTTTTTGTTTTATTTTTTCTTTTTTCCTTCCCCTTTTTTTCCTTTCCCCTTCTTTCTCTCTTTTTCCTTTTCTCTTGTTCCCTCTCTTTCCCTCATTTTCCTTCCTTTCCTTCCCTTCCCGTTTTTTCTTCCTTTCCCGTTTTTTGCGTCGGGGAGGGAGGGGGCAGTTTTCTCCCCTGCTCCGCTGGTTACACCAGCTGGTTGGCCTTTTGGCAACCCCTAGTCACCTTTGACCTACACCAAAACCATAAAAATAATCTCCTTAATATTGGCAGTCCACATGCGATGTACAGTGCCCCTCGAAGTTACCCTTCTTGAGATGGAGTGTTTGCAAGTTTTAGACCAATTGACCTCTGATAACCCCACGTGATCTTTGCCCCCCCCCAAAAAAAAACATTATGATTCATCTACATAGTGTGTGCAATCCATCACTTTGGTTGAGTGCCCAGTGGGTAATAAAAAACACAAAACACAATGAAAGGAGGTAATGTTAGCTTTTCACGTCTTTGCCTATTTGTTATCGAAATGTAATTTAAAAGTCATTTACAAATAAATTGCCTAAAACCATCTAGCCGGAGGTACATCGGTCAATGAATACAGGTTTGCACTCACCAATATGTCACTGCTCATATGTAACTTTAGATTGTCATAATCCAGTCACAACAAAAATCAAAGCAAAAGTGGAAGTACTGGCAAACAATTTGCCACGCCCCCACCCAGCAGCTAATATCTAAACGACGCCATTGACTACAAGCGCCATTTAAGTTTACATGGCTCCTACCGTTTACATCGTCGTTTATTGTATTTGCGTTGACTAGAACAGGGCAACTACCACCAGGGAGGTGTTTGCACGTTGTTGATTGAAATTACAGGTTTACCTATACTGGCGGTTGATCGCGACAAGGCGGCGGACGTAACCAACTTTTGGCTGGCTGTTGAAACTGAATAAGCCGTTGTTAACCTCTTGAAGTACGCGGTTACTTCTGATCACCAAATTTAGCACGTGGTTACTTAAAATTTTCTCGTGGTTACCAAAATTTACCACGCTGTTAATGATAATCACGCCGTTGTTAACTCAATGAACACGCCGTTACTACCAATCATGCCGTTATTAACAAGATTTGCGTGGATCGCGTTCCATAGTTAGGGAGCTGCAAAAACTCTTTGGAAGACTTAACATTTGACTAAATGTAACCTTGACAAAGAAGGTGTTACACCAAGGTGTTTTTTTTTGTCAAATAACGAGTGCTGGACAATGGACGTGGGGTGTAATAATTCTTTTGTGCAGATGTATGGTGACTACAATTTTCAGCGCAGTATTGTAAAACTGCATGGGTCGACAAAGTTTTCTTGCCATTCTGTATCTGGCGTCCTTACCGTTATTTCTGGCAATTTGGATTGTTCGAAGAGCAGAAGGAAGTTGTTCAGTTACTTTCTGGTTTTCGACCCAAGAGCTGCAACCCGATCAACGGAGTTGCCAGGTTGTTGGTCGTGTTTTTGTTGAGAACTAAACTGTTAAACACACGTCTCAGCTTTAGCTGTAACGGGAAGAACGTTAGCTTCCGATTGTAGAATATATTCTGGAAAGTGCCTCGGAGAAAGTGGAAAATGTTTTATCATTTAGCGAGCTCAGAAATAGGCGATTGGTTGAAACCTATAGTCTGAAAATTACGTTGTTCATTTTTCACAACTTCAAATGGCCATCCAAATTCAAGGTTAAAGAAGGGTTAAAGGTCACATCAAGTTTTAGTATGATTAAGGAACACTTTGGCTATTCTTAGCATTTTGGTGAAATTGGCATTGAAATCCGATGTGGGGTTCTAAAGATAAGAGCAGATCTGCAGTTTTTTCAACAAAAAGTGAACTTGAAGCAAGCGTATAATATGACGTCCTCACATTAATTGCCAGTCTTTTCATAATCTGTTAACTTCGCAGCCAATTTGTCCTCAAGAATTCCATGTTATCAGATTGTGATTGCATACGTAGCATCAGAAATTTACAAAATTTGATTCCCCACAAGGAGGTCCTTTTACTATTTACTTCAAAGTCAACAAAAGAGTCTGAAAGACAAAGGGAAACATAAATTCTTTCTCAATGTGAAGAAGTGATACAACTTCTGCAGCCCTCAAGCTTACTATGGACCACAAATTTACTGAATTCATTTACTGATGCCATGAGAAATACATGTCCGATTTGAATGAAAGTGTCACCACAATGTAGATTTGGTTCCTCTTTCACATATGAAAATTGAATTTTTGCTTAAACTTCCCCTTTAAAGAATCCGTAGGTAGAGAACCACGTTCACAACATCGACGTCCTATTAGACTGAAGGTTCTCTTGATCGAAGGTCCACAAGACCAACCATTTATAATGGATAGAAAGTTCACTAGATGGAATGCGCACTTGACAGTAACGTCACTGGATCAAAGGTTCGCTAGCGCTATAGCTTGAAATTTTGCTGAGTCAGCTCTGGCGGACACTGTTCTTAAGACTCGATGGCTCCCTTACAATAAATAAAAGAACTAAATTACGAGAAAGTGCTTGCCATAGCTTCTTTAGAATTGATACCAAATGTGAAATGTGTAAACGATGACAATAATGATGATTTCATAAAAAGGGAGATAGGTTACGTATCTTTATTAACAGGGGGTGCAAATGATCCTTGATACCTCATTTTTAATATTTTAAAAGGGAAAAGTCATTGCTGCAAGATGGTTTCCAAGTAACTGTGCACTCCACAACGCATTAAAAGGCCGGGCATGAAAATGACTTCCCCTCACCCTTTAAAAAATGGATGGGAAAGCACTTGTGAACACAAATTAATCACATGTGACAGTTCATATGAAAGAACAACAAGAGAAAAGTGCTTTGAAACGTGGGGTTGGAACCCATTTTACGTACGCACAGGTTCGCGTGTGGATCCTCTTGGTATCTTTGTCTGTGAACTGGACTTCATACACTGTTAAAAATTTCTGTAAATTTACAGACTTTTTTTAACTTAAACTTTTTGTATTTTACTTTTAATAGAGATTTTCTGTATCTTTACAGACACTTTGTGTTTCTACAATAAAAAAAAGGTTGTTTAACATGTATTTTCTGTTTATTTGAAAAACCATTTCTGTCTGCTTTTTTAACCAAATTTTACTGCTTTGTAAAACTTTTTCTGTAAATGTACAGAAATTTTAACAGTATTTTGTATTTTTCTGATTTCACATAAATATATTGTCATTTAACAAACATTCATTTTGTTTTTACGCTGAAAAAGAAACAAAAATAAGCCCAAACAAACAAACAAATAAGAAATAGCCAGAAAATTTTCAATATATAACATGCATCGTTCTGCGAAGTTTTAGTTAAAAAAGAAAACATTTTTGGCAAATTTATGGCCCTATTTGAAAATTAACTTACATTTATTTTACTAACAATTGGTATACTGATGTCAACTCATCGCCACAGGCGCTCATGCACTTGATCGAATTAAAAACGTTTCACAAATTTACTTGAAAGAGTCTGTAAATTTACCACTTTATGACGTAAATCTCATTTTGCATAAATGGGTGGAGCTTATTTTGTAGGCATTTTCCTAACAAAAGGATTGCTATTGCTTTGAATAATATCTTTTTTGGCTTTTTTTAATCAGGAAGTGATAAACTTATTGTTTACCTTGTCTGGAAATGTTTGCAACCAATGTATTTGCATTCTTTGTCATATTTATTTTAAAAACAATTATTATATTGTACCAAAAATGTGACTTTCCAATTACAAAGTTCCTAGAGATAGCAGTCTACTGGACAACAATGTGATAACAAAGTATCCTCATTGTGTTTTGATTGAAAATAACTTCGTAACGACACATTACGTTGATAAGCAAATACCTGATCTACGTAATGGTGAAGTGTATGTTACGTAATAACATATGAAAGGAAAAAAGCGATATTATAATAAATATTAAAACGCCGAGAATGAAAACAGTAGGCTGTAAATTCACATAAAATTAAGGTAAAAAAAAACAGAACAATTCTGTAATTCGATTTTACAGTAGACATTTGTAAACTAATTTACATGCAAAAACTGTAAAGAAAAAACAAACACTTAATGTTTTTTCATGATTACAGTCTGGCTGTAAAAAAAACATTATTTGGTTGGAAAAAAATTTGCCATAAAAATTATGTAAATTTTACAGAGAAATTTCTAACAGTGTATAACCTATAGAAGGAGATCTTCGAGTTTATTTGGAGTTCCAAACAAGAACCTTATGAAAACTATTTTGTCTGAAATGCCTTCAAGAATGGAAACACGTGACTTAGCGATATGTTTTTGACAAGTTTGTGTAGCTTAGCAGACTTGTTTCTTTGATGTTTACGGAACAGAAACTGCGTTTTTTACATTCCATATAACAACTTCTACCAGTCAACGAATTCCTGTCAATTTACTGTAATAATTCATTACACGAAGAGGAACTATGCATGTCCTAGGCAACTAATTCCGGACGATTATTACTGGCGTCCTTGGCTACGACACTATGTAACTATTCCAGCGTTTTTTGTAGTTTGTTATGACTAAAATTGTTACTTTGCCCTTTTTTGGCTTTGTTGAATGAATCATTTCAACAACACACTATATCATTTATTCTGGTTGTATGGAAAAGTACCAATTCCCATAGTTGCAAAGCGACGATTGTGTCATCGCAGGGTGTCTGATGTTATGACCGTTTGACACGGGGAGTGGTTTATAAGAAGGGTGTCCCCTCTTCGGAACGAAAGCATATTTTTTAGGTAACCCCGATGCGAAATTGTCATATGTGTCATTTTGCCGTAGTTGCTTAACTTTTGTCAACCCCCCGAAAACTCCCCCTGGGCTCAGTGCCTGAGTTTCTGCTTCTGAATTGCATGGAACGGTAAAGATCTAGAGGTCTTTCTGGGACCTTTGGATGGTAGAAGCGCAGTGGTTGTAGAACCAAGCAATGCCCAAGACGATTGAAAGATAAAGTAAAAAAAAAACGAATAATGGTTCATTGAAACACAGGGGTAATGGGGTTCACTACACTCTAAAAAATATTTAAACGATTTTGTTTAAAAATTAGGATACTCACGAAAATGAGTATTTCTACTCGAAATAAGTGAGTACTTCAACTCAATTTGTGTAAAATTTTGCACAAATTCAGCAATTTGTGTAAAATTTTGCACAAACTGAGTTGAAGTACTCACTTATTTCGAGTAGAAATACTCATTTTCGTGAGTATCCTAATTTTTAAACAAAATCGTTTAAATATTTTTTAGAGTGAATATGCATGCGTGCTACGCGCATGTTTAATATTTCACTTACTTTTGTAGCCATACCACGCATCGATGTTTTTTACAAGTCTACAGAATACAACAATGCTTCGGCCCCTGAAACTCAGTTGTAGTAAAATTTTGGTTCGTTCAGAACGACACAGGGGACATTTAACATTCGTAATCATGGTGGATGGTCCTGGGGTTTGACGTTACATTGCATCAGGTAGGGTGAGGAGGTCGTGTGTGGCGATTGGTTTGTCCCCGACTAACGCATATAAAATGCACACAAAAGACCGTTATTACTCACGACGACTGGCGGGTTGTCAGCGCCACAAAACCGAGTGAGTCGTCTCCATGTGGTCCCCTGTGGGTATGGGGTTTTTAGAATATGCCCACGATATTTCCCTCCAGTACGGTGGGAGGCGACTAAAAGAAAACCAAACTTGAACTTGAACCATGACTTGAAAATAAATTTGGACATTGAACTTTTTATCGAGTTGACTGACACTATCATATTACACGTTTGTGTTGGTGTGTCGTTAAATCTCACCTAACTAAATGGCTGACTATCTGACTGACTGACTTACTGACTGACTGACTGACTGACTGACTGACTGACTGACTGACTGACTGACTTACATTTATTTTAAAAACATACTTAGTTATTACGTTCTTAGTTATAAATATCATACAACTGGTGTTTTGTCACACATTTTTAAGTAAAAAGAAATTGTAAGGCCCTAATTTCAGAGCACTGACAATTGGTATACTGATGTCAACTCATCGCCACAGGCGCTCATGCACTTGATCGGAGGAAATTAAAAACGTTTCACAAATTTACTTGAAAGAGTCTGTAAATTTACCACTTTATGACGTGAATCTCATTTTGCATAAATGGGTGGAGCTTATTTTGTAGGCATTTTCCTAACAAAAGGATTGCTATTGCTTTGAATATTACCTTGTTTGGCGTTTTTTTAATCAGGAAGTGATAAACTTATTGTGTACCTTGTCTGGAAATGTTTGCAACCAATGTATTTGCATTCTTTGTCATATTTATTTTAAAAACAATTAATATATTGTACAAAAAATGTGACTTTTCAATTACAAAGTTCCTAGAGATAGCAGTCTACTTGAAAACAATATGACAACAAAGCATTCTCAATGTGTTTTGATTGCGACGTTTAGCTCCTTCAGGGAGCAGAACTCCACCGGGAGTAAGTATTTAGTTTTCGCCAAAGAGTAGGGGGGACTTTTAGAAAAAAGATTGAAAACAACTTCGTCTGGAGCAGGAACACACATGTTTGCCCTTTGGAGGGCGTACTTGTCCATTTGGGACGTTTAGCTCCTTAAGGGAGCAGAACTCCTCCGGGAGTTATCGTTTGGTTTTCGCCCCTTGGCTCTTGGCCAGAGAGTCGAGGGGACTTATAGAAAAAAGTTGATTGAAAATAACTTCGTAACGACACATTACGTTGATAAGCAAATACCTGATCTACGTAATAATGAAGTGTATGTTACGTACTAACATATGAAAGGTAAAAAAGCGATATTATAATAAATATTAAAACGTCGGGAATGAAAACAGTAGGCTGTAAATTCACATAAAATTAAGGTAAACAAAACAGAAAAATTGGTTGGAAAAAAATTTGCCATAAAAATTATGTAAATTTACAAAGAAATTTTTAACAGTGTGCGCAACCATGACGAATGTTTATCTTATCATTGCTTCCCGGAGATAACTAAACAAAATTTTTAGTTCTATGCAGTGTCGACAAGTGACTGGAATTATTTAAGTAATTGCTCAGAACGTCTTTGCATTTATGTCACTTATGTTAATTTGTATTTTTATTTCCTATTTCTACAGGCATTTTAAAGCAGCTCATTGAGTTGGTTCATGAAATGAAACAAATAATTCCAAAACTGTTAAGTTTCCTTCACATAACAATGACAAGTGGTCAAACTTAGACAATCCCTATATCCTACTTACTAATAACTGCTTTATGAGTGGGTACTTGGAGGTTAAATTCGGTTTTCAAAAATTCGTGACCAGACACTTTCAAAATTGTCACAAAACCGTTGCAAGTCAGGACACCACAAAATTCAACATTTTAGCTTTTCCCTTAACTATTGGACATGAAACTTGGCTTATTATGCTAATTATAAGCATTGTCATGAAGTGACCCTCTACCACTTTAATTAAGTTATGATATTAACTCAATTGGCCCCTTTAAATGTGTATAGTAAGTTCACAGTTCCAGAAATAAAAACGTTTGATTATTAAAAGGTGAAAATGTTTAGGAATGACCATTTGATTGAAAGCATTGACTAGATGTCTTCTAAGCCGTCGTGACCTTAAATGAGGTTTGGACACGGTACTTAAGTCAGCCTTAAGAGCAGCCGTAACTACAAAAAAAAAAAGGAAAAGAAAAATAACACTAAACATTCTTTTCATTTTATCTACCAGAAAATATTTCATTCGCCATGCTACTTATTTTTCATATTACTCTAATTCTTTCTTTTTCTTGTCTTAATTAGTTTTGTTTCGGTTGTTATTACAGATACCCTCCTCGTCAGTGGTTTATTGATCTGTCCAAACGATATTTCTGTGATACCTCCTAACAGAGAAATCCATGCCTCGGTAGAGTGGGTAATTCCATCGTCTCCTTCTAGCGAATACAGACTTACCTTTCAGAGCCACGCACCAGGGATTTTTCCGGTCGGCATCTCCATTGTGACCTACATATATACCTCTACTGTGACGGGAAATGTTGAGGAATGTAATTTTACAGTGACTGTACAGAAACGTATGTATACCTATCAGGGCCACCGGTGCATAAAGCTAGATTTTTTCAGGGGAGAGAGGGGCCATGGACTTTCAAGCATCCTTATAGCATTGATATCCGACGACATTTAAAATGTTTTCCAGGCCTTATTTCCTCTTCAGTTTGTATATTGCAGAAATTTCGGAATTATAAAATTATGAAACTTTACTCCTTATTTTTTGAAACATAGTCTCTCTGCTCTACTACATCTTATCCCATTAGGGAGGGAATGAAGGTCTCTCCACACCCACATCATCGGCTGACAGTAGCAAATTTACTTAAATGCACAAAAAGATAACTAACATTTAGGGTTGTTCAAAAGACAAGTCAAGCTTTTGTTAATTGATTTCAAGCTGTGTGAAGAAATCGGTAGTATAGACCACATGAGCGCTCAGATCATGCAACAAACTTAAATACTATTACTAGTTACAACCAACACCTCCTTTGATCTACTGAGGTCGGTGCATAGAGGCGCGTAAACAGGATTGTGTATCGGGGAGGGGGGGGGGGGTTGGGGCACGAGATGAGGGATATGAGGGATAGAGAGAGAGATCGCTATTTTAGGTGTTTTTTGCATTGCAAGGTTGGGTCATTGGGTCATTGGGGTAGGGAGGTTAACCCCCAAAACCCTCCCCGTGGCTACGCCACTCGGTGCCTATGTTGCATTCTTACGAAGCAGCATGACGGCATGGCCAGGTGAACGAAAATTTAGGAAAACGGCACCGCAGTTCCTGATTGAGGTTGATTTTCATAAAATGTCTACACTTTCATGGAAAGTTATATAGGCAATCTACATGCTACACACAGTTAAAACAGGTAACAAATAAAATACTGTTACATAAAAGTAGCGGCATCTGAGCCTTAAAAGAGGTAGGACTTTTTAGGTCTTACCGTTGCCTCTTTAGATACTATACAAAGACAACCCGTACGGACCAAAGACGGTGTGGGGTGTGACTGGTATCTGAGTTTGTTGTATAATCTGTGTCCAGAGGTGATCTAGCTCACATTCTGTTCACACTGTGTGAAAAGCAATTAACACACACTTGACTGATCTGTTAGCTAACCGCATAATGAAACACTAAGCCTGCACTCAAGAAGAATATTTGAGCAGTTTTGCTTAAAAAATGGGATACTCGCGAAAATGAGTATTCCTACTCTAGATAAGGGAGTAATTCAACTGAATTTGTGGAATATTTTACACAAATTAGGTCAGAGTACTCATTTATATCGAGTAGGGGTACTCATTTTCGTGAATATCCGATTTTTTACACAAAATTGTTGAAATATTTGTTGAATAAGGTTTTAGTTTTACTCTTACTGTCAACCAATTATTAAGATTTGAAAGCTAACTTTATTAAATGTGTATTTAGTGTGTTTCATTTGCTTCATGAGACGTAAGATGCAATTAGGCAGTCTGAGGGAAGTTGGATGTTTCAGAAAGTAAGAAGAAATGTTCCACTTTGTGTTGACTTAATTTTACGTCGTTAACTACTTGGAAGTTCTCAACATGCCCGATTAGTCTACAATAGTGAAACGAAATTTTTTAAGTATGGGTTTGGGATGCAGTTCAACTTTTTCAGTTTAGGAAGGTTGTGAGGGAACGATTTCAGACCCCTGACAAGAGTTAAATTTGAATGTTATAAATACTCAATATTTATCGGGAACTATATCCAGAAAAACGAAATATTAAAGAAGAGTATTTTTAGGATTTAATTTCACAATTGTTTCGCCAACTCTCATCCGAAGTTATTCATTTATAGAAGGAATTTCGGATGCGGAGGGGGTGGGATATTCTGTCTTGCATATCACTGCTCTACACCTTTGACCTCTTCCAAACAAAGACACTGGATCCACTAATAAGTGACAAATGGTACACGTGGGTACCCACAACGCGTTTGCCAAGCTTGATTTTTTTCTCCCTTTTGAATATTTTACTTTATTTCTTTTATTTATTTACTTTCAAGAGCATTTAAGCCGACCACGGGTGATCTTTTGTCCCGGAATGGTAGTCGTTGGGGCACAACCTAGTGTTGTATCAACCTACGTGACATGGGAGGAACTAATTGTGGATGACGACTCTGGCACGACAATACTCTTTGGTCAAACACATTTTCCGGGGATTTGGCCTGTTGGCACGGAGTTGACTGTGGACTATAATTATGGTGACCCGTTTGGAAATAACATACATTGCAACTTTACTGTGCGAGTTATTATCGGTAAGACATAAATTCAAATAATGTTACTCTCAACTCAAAATAATTAATGGACCTACCTGCAGTTGTAATTTATTGTTACCCTTTTGGGATCATTACATGACCATTTCTTTTTTCTTATGACAATCTAACGCTTTTCACCCGATAGAGTTCTGCGTCCACAGGAGTCACAGTAGTTACCCTAAGGTCATTCCGACTTATGATGGTGGATTTGTTCCAATAAAACTGGTTGTTTGAACGAAACTTTTTTTTTGAGGTATATCGTGATGCAAAGACTTTGTCTTAAAGGTAGTGTGACACGTCAGCAATCTGACATGAATTTACTTGGCAGTTATGGAGTGAACTGTTCCAAAGAAAACTCCGTTGGAACTATTTCAACATCTTTAACGGTTCTCCGTGTATACCTCTTCAAAGTCAGAATGTTTCTAAAGAAACTTGTTGCTTATGCAGGAATATTGATGTGGAATGTTGCATAGTGTTGATATTTCTTTTGTTAACCCTATATAAATTATCTCTTTATAACTCATCAGATAATTTGTGGTTTGGTAATTGAAACTGATGATTTGCAAGGTCCCAGATTAAACTTCCAAAATAAAACCCCCAGGGATCGGAAACCAATGTTACAATGTTGTCCTTGAAATGGAGATTGTAAAAACTAAGGATAACATTAGCTATATATGGTATGTCCCTCCCATGACATCACAAGATTTGCATATTGAGCTTATATCTATTAATGATTAAGTGAAAATCAAAAATTGTCATAAAATGGTCAATTTTTGATGGATTATGATGGAAATAGTGGCCATTTTCATGGTTCCTAAGGCTTTTTACATCCAATACCCAAATGAAAAACCTTTAAATTATTTTTTTTTTTACCGCTATCTAAAAGGGCATTCTATTCTCCTATTCAGGGTTGTTACCACGCCCGGTGGCACCATTATCCGGCTCTCAAAATTTCCACTCAGTACTCGCAGTCAATATCAGCATCACCGCCCGGCCCAAATGTCTTACCCTAACTGAATAAAATTCATAGATTTCTTTAGAATTGTGTGATAATCCCTTTCTTTTGGAAGCACTCTCCAATCTAGAAGAATTTTTCGAAGGAGAGGTGGGACAGCGACTGTCCATTAGATCGCTCCTTCAGGACGGCGACTAAACATTACCCGGCTCTCGAAATGGTCTAATAACAATAGGAGCCCTATAACAATACAAAAATACCATAACAGTGTCATTCGTTTTGGTTTACCCCCTCCTCAATCGACTACGCAACACTGACAATTGCTCATGACTTGCGCCTTCTTCCTGAAATTCAAATTACATTGAAAAAAATCTGTTGAATAACTTTAACTTAGTGCCAATTCAGTTAGTTGGTTTTAAGATTGTTAGCTGTATTGCATGATGCTGTTGCAAAATAGAGACTACAGCAACAATGTTTTGATGCAATGGGAATAATAAGAGAAAAGGCTGAAAATTTTAAGGGATCAATTCTTCATGATATGACCAACTTCTTATTCTTCTTTTACTTGACCTTTTAATTTTAAGTCTGTCAAACGTAACGTAACTGTGATCTAACCTGTTTATAACGATCAAATATTTCAAATAGTCTCGGTTAAAAGGCGAAGAAGACTATGTATACTAAAGTAGGAGATACACTTTTTACAAGTCTCTCCACTTTAGAAAAGAATTAAAAGCAGAAACAAAAATATACTCCGAAGGCGTGACTGCTCTCCAAAAGTAAAACTACGTCACCGACAGAATATCTTACCAACCTTGGCCTCTTGACTTTTGGACCTCTGTAGTATGAGTATAACTTTCAAAATCACAAAAACAATAAAACGTTAGAACTAGAAATAAAATTTAAAGAAACATACTTTTTGGTGAAGTTTTAGACGGGAAAAGATGATCACAAATAATCTCGCAACAAACAACTTTTAACTGTCAAGTAACTAAATCTCAATAATAATAACACTTGCCCTGTTGTCTCCGGAGACCAACTGTTATCGATTCAGGGACCCTCTCATGTGTTCAAAGTTACTGATCATTTCACTGGTATTTCTTCCAATATTATTTACATTTTAAGTTGTAAACGCTGTAAAATTCTGTATGTTGGTGAAACCAAACGGAGGCTGGCCGATAGAATTACTGAACACCTCCGATCTATTAAACTTAACTTGTCTGGCTTTCCTGTAGCAGCCCATTTAATCCGCCCTCCCTTTGTACAATTACAGATTTTTTGGTCACGGCCGCATTAACCTGTAAAGGAACCCATATTGATCGTCTCACGACTGAAAACCGTCTTATCCTTAAACTTGGCACTCTTCACCCCCATGGCCTTAATTCTAAGCTAGAATCTCTGCTTGAATGATTTTAATCTTGTTGTTGACTGGTGCTTTTTCCTTGAGTTTGACTCCTCGTTTGTGAGACTTCAGTTGACTTTCTGTTACCGTGTTGAAGGGTAAGTAACCCGAAACGTCGTAATTTGTATTTTTCGTTCAACTCCATTTTTTGTTCAACTCCATTTTTGGTTCAATTATATTGCACTGTGTATTACCATGTTTTTGCATCGACCTATGTTTTCTCCAGTGCATCGCAGTACCTTATATATATATATATATATGTACTCTCGCTCCACACGGGCTTAACGTTAGAATTGACCTTTTGTAATATTCACCCCCTTTTTGTACCAGTTTTTACTCCTTTTACACTTACCCGTTCGTGCCCGTTTTTTTCTGTGTAGGCCTTATTTACAATATTTTTTTTTTTTCCGGAGCTAGTTTTTGTCTCCTGTTTTCCCTTTTTTAAGAACATGTTCGATTTTTACGTGCATTTTTTCATCCAGGACGCTCTTTTTCTTTTTTTGATTTGTGTTTCATCCTTCGCACTCATGTTTTCTGACAGTCACTTTCGTCCGGTTCTGTTTTTACAGCGATCGCTTCGGATTTGATGTTTGTCGTGTCCAATTGTTACTGTTGGTTGTTCAGTTTGGTTTTTGCCACCTGATGAAGGGTTTATACCCGAAACGTCGTGGAGTTTTCCGCAAACTTTTAAGCACTTTTTACTACCTCTTTTCGACCTACACATTTCAACAGTGCTCCGCAGCATTTCGACCTTATTATATATATATATATATATATATATATATATATATATATATATATATATATATATATATATATATATATATATATATATATATATATATATATATATATATATATATATATATATATATATATATATATATATATATATATATATATATAGGTAAACAGATTGGAATGATAAAAAGTGCTAAAATTCGGAAGAAAGCTCCGCAACGTGTCGGGTATGTACCCTTCATCAGGCGGCAAAATAATAACTTATCAAAAAAACGGTATTCAAAAGAAACAACAAACGCGTGCCGATACAACTCGAGCGGCGCGCGTACAAAGGCCAAGCACCTACGTCAACGCGTTGTGTGTCTTGTTATGTCCCCATCAACTCCTTACAATCGTTTCTAAGTCCCTGTAGTGCGGACGCACTAGTAACACACGCACTACCCATGACAACATCCATCCAGCAAGCCAAACCAAAATGCGCCGACGTCAAGCGTACAACCTCTTTACAAAGGGATTGCCAATAATGAAATGTTTGCCTACTTCGCGAGGCAATTTTAAACACAGTGTCTTATCATCCTTCAGTTCGCCCCATTGTTGAGTCAATTCAGTCAACTCTAATTTACACCCACGGGAACCAATACAACCAACCTTTGGGCAGCCCGCTTAATACTAGATTGACCACCATTGCCTTTACATACTTTCACCTGAACATTGCGGACTCTGCCAGCTTCATCTGGGTAGACTTCAGTAATAACGCCCAAACGCCATTTACCCCTAACAACGTTGCTATCCTGAACCAACACAACATCCCCCTTTTGGAGATTGCGTTTAACAGTATGCCACTTTTGCCTAACTATTAGCGATGGAAAATAATCACGTGTCCATTTTCTCCAAAACCCATTCACAAGGATTTGAATGAATTGCAACCTCTGTTTTGGGCTCACATTGTCACTAAATGGCCCATCTGGTACCCTAATAGATGACCTTCCCAGCAAAAGATCATTTGGACAGAGATATGAACCATCCTCAGGCTCCGTCGGATGTCGCCCAATTGGTCTTTCGTTTATTAAATTTGCCACCTCATACATTACAGTTTGAAGTTCACTGTACATCAACACCAGCGCTTTCTTGACCCCTCTGATTAAGCTCTCTGTTGCACCATTTTGCCACGGGGCGTCTGGGTAGGAAAACTTCCAAGTTATCCCATTCTCAGCTCCAAACCCTTTAAGCTGAGTTGCTGCGGCACTAAGCTGTGTGCCGGAGTCACTGAAAATCTCCTTTGGATATCCTCGAACCGTCACAAACCTCCTCATTACTTGCAGAAATGCATATGCCCCATAATCAGCTGCCACATCAAGGTAAACGGCTCTTATGACAAGGCAGTTGAAAATAACACCATAGGCTTTACCTCTGGCCCGCTTGTTTACTTCTCCTCTGGTTGTAAATGGACCAAATAGGTCTACGCCCACATACATCCATGGTGGAGATGGCTTTAGCCGTTGTATTGGGAGAGGTGCCATCTGTTGTCCAGCCAGTTTCCTTTCATAACGTCTGCATGTGACGCAATGGTATTTAATGCCTTTGACCATTCTCTGGACGCCTATAATCCAGTATCGGGAACGAATCTTTGAGACTGTTGACTGAATGCCCAAGTGTCCTCTACCATGTGCATTCATGGCATACAACCTTGAGAAAGGGTGATTTTCTGGCAACAATGCTACCTCCTCCTTGTTGTAGCTAAAGTGAACATGCTCTTTAATTCTGGCCCCAACAACAATAATCCCATCTTCACGTTTTCTAGGGCCAAGCCGAGCATGCAACTTGTTAAACTGGCTCAAGTTCTCTTCAAATAGTCTCAACATTGGTCTCTGGGCTTCTCTCACCCAAAACACTTCTGCCCTACATATCTCCTCGGCAGTAGGTTCACCCACTGGACCATTGAGCTTTCTTTTGCTGTATAGTGACAGAACTCTGGCCGTTACCCTTAACAGCCT
The DNA here is from genome assembly GCA_037179385.1 of Holothuria scabra. Taxonomy (NCBI): domain Eukaryota; kingdom Metazoa; phylum Echinodermata; class Holothuroidea; order Aspidochirotida; family Holothuriidae; genus Holothuria; species Holothuria scabra. Next base: position 23,776,113 of record CM074181.1, read on the forward strand.
GTTATAACTGCTGTATTTTCTGATGTTGATTCTGTTTGCCAGTGTATCAATTTCATTGACATCTTCAACCATTACGACCTTCACTCTCTCTGGCAGGTTTTTTTTCGTTACATCCCTGACTAATAGGCCACTGTTCAAAAGGAAGTTTCAGGAACTCAGGACCCCTTTGCCATGTACTACTTGTTGAAATTTCCTGCGGCATTCTACCCCTTGTAACGAAGTCTGCCACATTCAATTCACCTTTGCACCACCACCAGTCATTTGGTTCAGTCTCTTGCCTAATTTCGCCAATTCTGGTTGCAGCAAATGTTTTGTATCCATAACTTTCCTTTTGTATCATCGCCCTGACAATTTCACTGTCAACAATATAAAACACTTTGTCAAAGTCAATCCACAGCTCTTTCAGGATGTAACTCGCCAATCTCTTGCTCATTACTGCTGCACTAAGCTCCAATCGAACGATACTGACAATTTCGATTGGTGCCACCGTGCTCTTGCTGGACACAAGTTGTGATGCATACTGACCATCTTGCATCTTGTATCTAATATAGGCTGCCGTCCCAAGGGCCTGTTCCGATGCATCAGAGAACATAACCAGGGTAGGTAAGACTCCTGGCTCTGCGTTGAGCGGCTTTACACATCGTTTGAACTCCAGTTGTGAGCTGTTACTCAAATCTTCAAACAACTTAACCCAGTCTGCCCTTGCTGTATCACTTAGGGGTTCGTCCCATTCCAGTTTCGCTCCCCATAATTTTCTGAGCAGGATTTTAGCTCGAACTGTTACTGGTGTAAGCAGTCCCAAAGGATCATACACTAAATTTATCTTGCTCAGACAAATTCTCTTCGTTAATATCTCTGGCACTTCCTTGAATGTCTCTACATTGTCACTGAATGAGAGCACGTCTTCTCCTGGCTCCCAGCTGATGCCCAGCACCTTTTCGTTCTTTGGCACCCATGATTCCCCATCATTGCCCTTGCCTGAGAAGGTCCATTTCTTAACGGAGAAGTTGCCATGTTCAAGCAGCTCTTCTATTTCGTGAGCTCTTTGCACCGCTTCATTTTCTAACGGTACGCACTTAAGAATGTCATCCATATACACATTTGTCAGAATGGTTTCTGCTGCCTCTGGAAGTCGTGTTTTCTCTCCCTCTGCTGTCTTTCTCAGTGCCACTGTTGCTGTAGTGGCGGATGGCCGATCACCAAAGTTCACAGCAGTTACACAAAACGTCTTAGGGGGTATGGCAGGGTTCATTCCCCTCCACAGGAAACGGTGACAGTGTTGGTCCTGCAACGAAGTTGCAACACTGTGGAACATCTTTCGTATGTCCCCCACAAGAGCATTATTTTCTTCTCTGAACCTCAAGAGCACGGAGAGAAGGTTGTTCACTAGATCTGGCCCCTTTGCCCAATATTCGTTCAAGACATGACCTCTGTAATTAGCACTGCTGTTAAATACAATACGGAGCGGAGTGCTCTCACTTTCCGGTTTTTCCACAGCATGGTGTGCAATGTAATGTACAGGTCCTTTATAGTCCTTTAATTCTTCCTTACTGATTTCTCTCGCCACGCCCCTTTGTAACATGTCATCTATCTGCATACCATATGCTTTGGCTTTGTCTGGGTCTCTCCCCAGCCTCTTCTCCAGTGATTTTAGCGTTGCCACAGCCACCTCTCGATTATCTGGAAGGTCTTTTGGGTTTTTTATCCAGGGGTATTTTGCCACCCATCTTCCATCAATACAGGTCATGTTGCTTTCAATAAGGTGTAGCTCCCTCTCTTCCTGCAGTGTAAGATTCCTTGATCCCACTGGACATTTGCCACATTTGCAGCCACCACACCTTGGTACACAACTGATACCCATGCTTTCGATGGAAAGAAATTCATCAAACTTCGTAGTTTTGATATGATGGATGTGGATCCCCACGGCTTGTTCCCGCTCCAGTGAGGGATGAGACCCACTAATACATCGGCCGAACTGGTTTTCTAGTAGGACAAGGTGGCCACACGCCTGTGACTTCACTGGGTGGTACCCTGCATACTCATATCCCACCAACAATTCCACTTCTCCACTTGGCCTGCTAACTTCTTCTGCAGAGACTCCTTTAAACAATTTTGCCAAGTGAGTTAAATCTTTGTTTGCCACCTTTGCAGTAATGAAATCGTTCCCATAGGCCTCTATATTGCATGTATTCCCCTTCTTGTCGATTAGCGGGACCCTGTATTTGAGGCTGTCAATAATTTCTGTCGTGCCCCCTACTTTAGTCATTTGAATTCTGACTGGAGAACCCTTGGCATTAATTTTGCCAGCTGCAGCAAAGGTAATAAGTGGTGCAGTTGCACAACTTTCCCATAAAGTTACAAGACATCCATGCCTACTCTTAACCTCCATCAATTGCAGCAAGCATGGGTCAGTACTTGTCTGCATTCCATTCTGAACAGAGAACACTAAAGGTGTGTTACCTTTCCCACCCGAGGTGTCTCCTCTCTCCATTGTACCATCAGATTCCTCCTTGCGGTGAAGACTGTTGTGGTGAAGTCTAGTACATCCCTCTACACCACACTGCCTTTTTCTATTGCACCTGGCCACTGTGTGCCCAGACAACAGAAGCAAGCTTTATTCTCTCTAATTACCTTCATCCTTTCCTCTGCAGTTTTTGCCAAGTATGTACGACAAAGCTCAGTGCTATGTTGCGATCTCTTGTGAATCACACAGCTTGTCACTATCTTAGGCAATTCAACTTCAACCGCATGCAACACAGCCTTTGAGGTGTGGCTACTTCTTATACCCTCCATCGAGTATTCCGAACTTCTTCTCTCCTTAACAAGGAACTTTAACAGATCTGGAAGCCTGTCAGTCTTATCAATATTATTCTTATCCTCGTGCATATGTCTTACCCATCTGCCAAATACTGAAGGTGGCAACTTGCGTTCAATTTCTCCCACTACTCTGGAGTTGGACATCTCCTTCTCAAGTCCAGCCCTTTTTAAGTCGTTGTAACTTGTTTCGACATCATCTATGAATGCCACCAACTTTCTACTTTCCCCATCTTTGACCTCACGTTTCCTTTCGATGTCATTCACTATTACATCTACTAATTTAATTTTGTCATCATACTTCTCATCCAGCCTTTCCCACATTTTACTGATATCATCTTCAATGGGCCCAATAACTTTTCTGGGTTCTGGGCCTAATGCTTGTCTCAAGGCAAAGGTTACCTGATCAGCGTTGGTGACCGGAATGACAAATTTGGTGAAGTCTTCCTTAAATCGTGCATATTCTCTCAAGTTACCTTCAAATTTAGGCAAGTCCATTTTCTTTAGCTGCAGTCCTATGTGGGGTAGGCCGACCTTTGGCCCCTTGCTGGGTTTGTCACTCTCCTCAGGAACGTCTTTGGCCCTATACTTTATTACCTCATGGCGAGACTTGTTATATCTATCTTCCAATTCAGTGATCCATTGTTCTTGTTCTTCATCCTCAGGGTCACCTAGCATAAGAACTGCTTCATGTGCATTTTGGACCTTTTTCCATCCCTCTAATAAGTCATTATGGAGTATGTTCACGTACTCAACAGAAGCTCCTTCTTGGATGGCAGTTTGCAAAGTCCTGATAATTCTGGTCATGGCTCCCTTTTGTACACTTCTTTTCTTTTTAGCCTCTTCCATGATGAGACTACACAGTTTCCGTTGAAACTTAGCAAGAAATTTCGAATGTAAGGTTGTAGATGAAAATTAATCTGACACCTTCACTTGGTTGTTAACTTTGAATCTCAAACTGTATTAACGCCTTGTGTATAAAAGACATTAAGTCTGGTCTTGCTCGAAATCTGCAACAATAAAACATAACAATTTAAGAAACTGACACTAATCACCCAACAAGCACAAACCATACAGCAGCACACATCACCAACACACGTCACACCTCAGAAACCAATGTAACAGTGATAGACTAGCACACCGCACCAAATTCACTGAGTTTCCCAAACACTCACCACGGAATTCACACTGCCCCACATACTGCTGATCGATAACTCGAACACAACAAACTAACGTTATGCGAATAATGCAGTACAACGGGTTTGATTAGGCCTAGTAAGGGTTTATGACCTAGCCAAGTTGAAGCAAGTCTTCAACCACGCAGAAATTCTCTACGTTTATATGTGGCTTATTTTGTCGATAGATTATCCCCTAAGAACATGGCATGTACCAAACAAACCTTAATGATCTCTCAAACTCAAAACCAATACCCAAACCTTCTACTTACTTAGTAAGCCCTCAAAACAACCAAATAGTTTTCACAACTTTATCAACAAAAGTTAATGCGAGCGTCCATTTTGAACAACTAACAATTGATTGCTCTCTTCAAAAATATCTCCTACGATACATATATATATATATATATATATATATATATATATATATATATATATATATATATATGTATATATATATGTATATATATGTATGTATATATGTGAAAATCGCCCAAAATATACCTTCGAAAGACTACCTAGGCGGAGGGTCACCATCATTTAGCGAGGAGAATATAGAAATTTTGAAAATTTGCCATCCGTCCGACGGCCGGAAATGGCATTCCCCGGCTTGTAAATCTAATCTAAGCAGTCGTTACTTTAAATATTCGTTTTAATTAATATGATTACTCTGAAGGAAATGAGAAAATTACCCTTCAAAATATTCAAAAAATTACCATAACATGTACCACTAGTATTTCTCGGGTAAATTTTTAGCACATATATTCTCCTGTTAATTACAGTCTTCCCGTACATAATTAGGCAATTGGCCTAATTTCGGAACATTTTTTTCAAATTTCTCCCAATTCTCCTACCATTTTGACAAAGTATTAACCACGACTATGAAGTGAGAGGCAGGGGAATAACTGTTTTTTAAGCTTCCCAAAGGAATCTCGATTTTTGTAATCGTTTTGTTTTTACATGAAAATTTTACTGTGACTGTTTTGCGTTGTTTTGTTCGGACAAATCTTATGGAAGGATTGCGACGCTTGTAGGAGTTTTCAGTGTAATTAAAAACACGACAGATATTTTAAGACTCAAAAAAAGCCGCTCGAATTTTTCTTGCAAAAATTAGCTTCGTTTTGCATATAGTTGGCGACTTTTACTACGGATTCTCCGGAGAACGATATCAGTCCTATAAATACGGCATTATTGGTATGGTCAGTGTAACAGATAAAATTGATGGGGATTGGCAAGATGGGAATTGGTAGGGGCAACTGTAAAGAATTTCTTTTGATTTAATCTAATCATGCGGATTTTCACTTGAAAATTTAACGACTAGTAAGAAAAAGGTCAGAATTTCTCAGTTCTCTCTGATTTGAAGCAGGCTTCGACAAATACCACACTCTAAAAAATGTTGGGCAAATATTTGCCCAACTTTTTACCAACACTGGGTATATATGTGTCCTCCCAACAATTGGGCAAACTGTTGGGCAAATGGTGTTGGGCAATGCAACTACCCAGTAGCTGGGCACTACTGAATGACCAACTTTTAACCAACACTGGGCATATATGTGTCCTCCTAACTGTTGGGCTATGCCACTATCCAGTGTGTTGCGTGCTTTTTTTTGGATTTCAATAATTTCAATATAATAAAGTCGCTTAACACATACACCGTTTATCCTCCAAGAGTGATTTTTTTGTGTGTAGGAGGAGTATCCTCCAAGAGTGATTGGGGGCACCAGCGACGATGCACTTGGCAAGTTAACAGTGAAGTGTGTAGTTTAAAATTTCAAACTCCAATCGTGACCTTTGTATTTCTTCTCCCATTGATTATGTAGCAATGAAAACTTCTTTTTTCTATGCCACCATTGCTCTTTAAGTACTTTCGTCCAGATTTTTACTGCTATTCTACCGTTAGCTTTATATTTACCAAATACAACCTTATTCAACCATGAGATCTTATAATGAACCACTTATATTACAATAATTATTTGTAAAACTTAACTGATCTTTAACTAATCATCTGATTGGTCAATTACACTTTACCCAACTGTTGGGTACTTTAAAAACTTGCCCAACACCTTTTACCAACACCTGGATTTTGCCCAACTTTAATTTGCCCAACAATATGGGTACAGTTGTTTACCCATTTGTTGGGTAATAATTTGCCCATGTTGGGCATTTTTGTATTTTGCCCAACACTTTTTACCCAACAGTTTTTAGAGTGCACCCCACAGTTTGATGAGACAAGTAAGAAGTTACTCGAGTAACTACACTACTCAATGTCGCATATCCCAACGGGCAAGTACCCTCTAAGGAAGTATCCGCAAAGGAGTATTAAAACTGGACAAATAGATATGCATGGGGAAACTAAGGAATCTTAAAGAACAGGTAACCCGATGGACAAGTAACGAAAATGAATTTGTGGAGCCTCTCTGAAGCTAAATCTTTTTCTTTCCGTCTCCCTTTCACTCTTCTTCTTTCCATTTCTCTCCGTTTCTCCCCGGATACAATGTGGGATATTTTTCACACCTGTAAACAGGGTTTTTTTCATATACACCGATCCAATCTCAACTGACAGAGAGACAGAAGTCCATTTTAAAAGACTTGGACTAGAATCATGCGCGTCCGCAAGGGGGGGGGGGAAGGGGTACACAAAATCAAACTTGAGAAAAAATTAATTAAAAATAAACAAAAATAAATCATCAAAATATCTTCACTCACAGCGTCAGTTTCTACTGAAATATGCGGACATTTGACCAGGAATAGCGAAAGAAAAGATAGTATGCTGAATAGTGAAATTGTAATTTGGGGACCATCATTCGTGATAAGTATTGGGAATTTGTAATTGTAAAAACTATGCCAAAATTGTACTAGTTGTCAGGTATGTGCATGTGACATCCGACTATTGATAAATGCGTTGGTCTTGGTTTGGCCCCCTGCTGGTCTCAAGTGGAGACGCGCGAATGTAACTGGGATATGCAAGGTTAATTAGGGTGGGGGGGGGGGGGTATGATTCATAATTGGGTAACGGATATAGGCCTATATAAACTGTTTGCAAGTTCTATCGTGCATAGGCGTGCGAGGCCGTGATGGAGAGGCAGATTTCCCTTCAACAATTTTTACATTGAAAATTCTAAAAATCTAAAAATTACAGACATGAAATTCCTGTCTCAGGGCTGGGTACATGCACCTTACTAAAACACTCGCCAAGTGTCGTTTCCGGGAATCTGGAGGGTTTGTAAGATCCAAAATTTTCTTGTACGCTCCGCGCCAACTGATGGTGGCGCTCTGCTTAGAAAGTGAACACAATTCAATCATCCATGAATGACCTTGCCCCCCTTCTAACAATTTCTGCGGACGCCCATGAATAGAATCTGTTGAAAATGTTTATCCCTTCATAACAATAGGACCCTCACCGTGACATTTGGGGAGACAGGTGAACATTCTTTTACTATTTTCCTATACAGATAGCAACCCACCAACAATATTTGGTTGTCCGTCTTGGTTGTCCGTCTTGTTTTTGTCTCATATGATGGAGTAAATTCAAATTTTTCTTGGGGTGAGCCATTTGCCAGCGATGAATCAACTAAGATCTCTGTTCACCAAACCCATCGACCAGGAGATACATTCTCGATTGGACTCACTGCTGTTGAGTAGTATTTGAAGATTCAGCGGGACACTTGGCATCCTGTTCCTTCAACATACGAGTGAACTCACAGCACAAGACTCCCGGTAAGCGATTAAAGAAATCAAAAGCGAACTTTCCACAAATGATCTTTTTTTTCTGAAATCTGACAGTTGGGATAGATTAGGCTCATGAACGTTAGAAACAAAAGGGTTTCTACCAAGTCTGGGGGTTGGCAAAAAGGTCAATGTTCCACCTGAGAGAAAGAGTCCTGTGCCGTATGTGGCTATTAATTTCACATGGACAATGAAGAACATCACCGTTTTGAACAAAAAGAATGGCACTGTGAATCATTTAACTATGAATGTCATTCTGACAAACAAGAACATCTATAAACACCCAATCTGATTTACTGGCATCCTCGGATATTAACTGGACCGTCGATGACAATGAGTGCAGTGTGAAGTATATTGAATTGCGTGCATTGATAAAATGGACGAGATATCTTTCAAATGTAAGGGCATGGTTTCAACAGCATCTTTCTTTGGTACCATGCACACAAAACTTCTAGCATCTATGAAACAGTCCTTCGTTGGTTAGTCTTGGTAGTCAAAGAGCTCTTCTTCATACCCTTTTCATATATTTGTTTAACTTAGCCAATCAATTTAAGAAGACTTAGTTTGTAACTGCACTATGTAAAAATCATAATCATGTTTCTCCCAAGACTGTGGGTCCAATTATTTTCGTATATTAGTCAAGATTAAAAAAAAAGACATTACCATTACAACATGTCAATACTGGACATTATACTTCGCATAACAAAAAAATGATAAAACAGATTCGTTATGCTTACAATATGGGCATAAACAATGTTAAAGTAAGCGGTTACTGAAACCAACTTTGAACAAAAACCGTCTTAATTCAATTCTTTTTTAATTAACATGCAGATGACCAACATTTTCATACTAGTCTTATCCTCATCCTCGTTGCCGTGATAATCGTTTTGACGGCATCAACGATTTTGCTTAATATAATAATACTCGTCCATATCAAGAGGAAGGCGAAGACACTCAGTTCGACCGATGAAAAAAGACATCCAAGAGCATCAGCTTGTTATTTCACCAGGAACCCGCCAACAGAAGCCCCACGTTTTACAAGGAATTTAATTTCCACAACTTCGAGTGGCTACGAGCGTCCAACTGATGAAGGACTGGGGGAGTTGCACCATTCACAGCCCAGGGAGCTGGAAGAGATAGAGATTACTCTCTCAAGTCAGCCAGACAGTTCGTACTTGAAAGTAATTTAATCCTCTTCGAAGAACGAAATTCGATTGACAGGTCACTCTTACCCTTTTAATTGACCTTAATTGATTTTCCTTTTCATGACAATATCCTTTCAAAGTCCAGTAATCCTGTAACCAAGACCAAAGTCAAGATACTGCTTTGATCTTTATGTGCTCAAAATAAATTCAAACCGTTATAATTTATATATTTAGGTTGAGAGTGTATTTTAAATTCTTCAGGGTCTTACTGTTGGTTTTGATATGCCAATCAATTCCGGTTTGTCCATGAAACAGAGACTAGGGTATTTTCAAAATCTCCAAAAGTAATGAAGAAACACACAGTACCCTTTGAAACGTTACACCTGGCGGCACCGTGTATAAATAATTATGGTCACTTTGAGGACTGGCAATGTGATGATAACTCGCTGAGAAGGGAAATAATCTTCTGATCTCTGTCGGTTGTAGTAGACAACGAGAAATATTTTCCCTACTGTATAGTTCTTTGGGAACCTGCCGAGTCTGAGACTGAGTGCAAGTCATGAGCTACGAGACGGATCCCTGCCTGTGAAAAAAGATGGGGCTAAGAATAGGAATTGTAAATATTTTATAAATTGTATTTTATAAAACAATAGTATTGTGGCTAAAGCAGATTAATAAGAAAATAGTGTTCGAAGTATTTCATCACACCATTGATATTTCTTTCATCATCAAAGATCCTTCACACTCATGGTACCCTGAAGCTGAATCGGTGTCGTTATGTAAGTTATAGGTAGCTGCTTCATGGATTCTATTTTGCGACTGCTTGATATTATTCTACTGAGTTAAACGTTAAAACCTCCCTGGCCGACTAAATCATGATTTCTGTTTTGTAATGAAATAACAATAAGAGCGTATTATAAAACAACTGGTTTGGTCATGACCCTTGGTAATTCCTCTATTACTTGGATTCTCAGAGTCTAAACTCTCTGAGTCAGAGAGTTGCAAGCAATTCTCTGCAGGGCCGCTTTTTACACCGAATCTTTGCTTCAAAAGTGAACCGTAATCTCTTATAACCATGAGTTGGAAAACTGCCGCGAATTATGTCATCCAATAACTCAAGGAAACTTTTGTCATTCCAAAACTTAAAGGCCCGGTTCTCTCACCCCAAACATTACCAATTCTCCTAACCCTCTTACTTAAGCCCCAGTTGTCTGAAATTCATACTTACCCAGTCACATTCTCAGTTTATTGCTTCAGGGTTAGTGGAGAAAAGCTCTATGTGTATAACCAAAACACCCTCAGTACAGTTCATGCTGTGTATTATAAGCTTTGGTAATCTGCATTGTTTGAATTAACAGTCAGTCAAAATGTTGGGCCAATGGAGAGTTTCTGTACCCCCCCCCCCACCTACAAGAAGTGTAGTTTGGGGTGAGAGGGTTGGCCCTTTAAAGTGTTCCAAAAGTCCAGAATTTTAATAATGCCTATTTTAATAGATGGGAAATGAATCTTTCCCATAAAATTTCCGACTCCTATTGTCATAGCGTGTTCCATTGCTGAACCGCTTAAATGTTGAAATTAATACAGGCATACGAATATCAAACATTCGTTTATACAATAATTTGTTACCTTCTTTTTGTACAACCCATATTACCTTCTTTGTTTTCCTTTGAAATGAAAATCGTAAGGATGATTTTGAACCCTCTCTGTTATACAGAGCGGTTTAGTTGAATCACATCGTCCTGTAACAGTAAGGTCACTACTCTGACATTTTAGTACAAGGTGCATTATGCATCAGAAAAAAAAGGAAATACAAAAACTCTTATTTAGGTGGTACAACAACGACATCATAAAATATTAATCAATGTTCCATTTTATATTGAGTGAATAAACTTCAAGATTTTATATTGCAGCTTAGAAATGCCCTACGAAGATCGGGAGTGGGACAAAGTGAATACCTTTTATGCTCTGAATGTATAGTTGTACAATTTCGGACTTGATGTGCACTTTAACTCTTTAGGGTCATGTAAAGGGTACATGTTATAATCACATTTGCTAGATGCGCAAGATTAAGCGTTGGATGAGAAATGTGGAATCATGGAGCTACTACGTACTTCGAAAAAGTATTACCTCCATGGTGAAATTAATCCTATCGCCATAACTGTTTTTGTTTTATCAATAGATATTTAACCGAGGGTGTAGTATAAATTTACCAAAAGGAGCGTGTGTTACAATCTTTGATGATCCGTCCGACTTGATGGGGCACCATGCAACATTTCTTTATTTGCATGGTGTACTAAAAGACTACGAGCACCTCTTCTGAGAGCAGTGGCGTAGCTAGGATTTTTTCTGGGGGGGGGGGGGGAGGAGGTATCAAATTTCCCCAAAACTTTTCCCGGTCAATGTGTATGTATTTCATTTAAAATATGCAAACTTACAAGTATAACAACATTACCACGTCATTTTGTAATATTATCTGCATTTTAATCTTAAAGTATAACATAGAGCAATCGGAAATAAGAAAGTTTATTATTTTGGTAAACAATATCTGGTTTATTTGTCTAAGGGGAGGGTTTTTTGACGTTTTCAAGGAGCCTACATGCAAAATGGTGCAAGATTTTCGACTTTGACAGGAACAGTGCTAAAAGTTGAATCGTGGTGGTTCATGAGGATAAAACTGAAACTTTTGTGTCTTGACATGCATTTCTTTATGCCATTTATGCTACCTTACGAAGAAAAACTTGTCATTAAATTTGCACACTTTTAGGAGTCAAAATAAAAGAGCATTGATCGGTATTTGTGGTTTTTCTTGGCCACAAAATGTTACTTTGTCACAAAGATTATCTAAGCGGAGCGCCACAATTGGTTGGCGCGGAGCGTAGAGAAAATTTGGAAAAATCAGACCCCTTAGATGGCCGGAAATAGCATTTTCCAGGCTTATACGAAGAATCTAGGCAGTCGCTTTCTTCTTTTGTCGTTTGCAATAAAATGCTCACTTCAAAATATGTTCGCAAACTGCAAAGGAGCTAATTTTACCCCAAATATGTAATTTTGCCCAAAAGACCGAGCGAAGCGCCACCATTAGCTGGCGTGGAGCGTAAAGAAAATTTCGAAAAATCAGAACCCTCAAAATAGCGTATTTATGCTTGTAAAGAAAATCTAAACATGTAGTCTTTTTTATCGATGCCACCAGTGGGAAACAGAGTCTACCTTTTTAAGTAAAAATTGGAATTTGACAGAATTTGCCTAGGTCTATTTGTAGGAATTAAAAAAAAAAATTGGCATCACTAAAAGACCTTGAAGGGACAATCCTTCCCCTTTGAAATTTTTGAAAAATTGGATGTCCTTATAAGCAATCTGGTGCCACATATGCTATCTTTTGAAGTAAAATCTGTGTTAATAAAGTTAGACTACGTATTTTTAAGAACAAAGAAAAAATGGCATCTGTGAGGGGGCATGGCCCAATGGTCCCCCCTTCGCAAGCCACTAAGGAGGCCTAACAGTGGCTCGATCACACAGGATATCCTGTGAGAAAAGCAGTCTGTTAAGTGTAGAAGACTACAAGGTACTCATTGTCCATTTTTTGTTACACTCAAAATTTTCCCGAACTAGCTTGTAAGCCTCCAAGGATAAGGCTAAGTAAAAAAATCTAAGTGTGCCAACGGATACCGTTAATTCTAATTTCTAGATTAACTTTAAGTTTATCGTTGGCCATGGATTGTTTCAGCCCCATCCATCGTCATGTACACAGAGTAAAATCGTACAGCTATTGCTAGCTTGTAGAAGAACATAACTACCTCGGGGTCTACGGTAGTGACTTGTCAGTTTTCACATCCTTTTACTGACTTCCCAAAGTATCCCAAAGTATCACCTGAATAACAGCTTCCTGTGCACTGAAATGCACTGATCATAACCCCCGTGCTTATACAAGCACAAGAGGACATTCAATCTGCTACGCGGCGAGGACATTTCTGTGGAACGCAAATTGGGCCGGTTCATGCGACACTGACGAAATCTGAGTTAATTTGTTGCATGAAAATACGAATTATGTTTGAGAAATGTCTAACAATTTCTTATTTTAACAAAAATTTTGAGAAATTTTTGTGAAATTTTTGTAGTAATAAGAATATTCATCAAATTTCCCCCCAAAATTTTCCAGGGTGGGGCAACTTGCCCCCTGCCCCCCAGTAGCTACGCCACTGTCTGAGAGCAAGGAAGCTAACAAATTAGGATCTTACCACGCCAAGGAGAACAGCAAATGGATGTTTTAACGACTAAGATGAACAGTATGTTGTTTTTCCGACTTAAGTGCAGGCGCGGATTGAGACATTTCGAAAAGGGGGGGGGGGGGGGGGCTGAACTTACAGGAAGAGGGGAATGTGGACGTACCACTGGCGTAAGCAGGATTTCTCTTCAGGGGGTCATGCAGTGTGCTCAGTGACCGCCAGCCCGAGTGATATGCATGTGAGTCTTGGCAGGTTGGTTAATCTAATGGGGAAAGGATCGGCGCAAGGGGTGACGGTAAGACGCCACCTAATACACATCTATATCTGCTCAACTGGGACCACCCAGATGGACACAGCAACATGATTTGATCAAAAAGTTTGCACACCCCTAGTCTATACCATAATGCACCACCGTTGGCAACTGAGACAAGACTAACGTGCCACCGTTCAAAGCCACTATATATCTTGTACACGTGTGCTGACGTGCGACTGTGTGAACATGGTTCACTCGGTGACGCCAATCACCCGATGACATATTGCCGGCAGATACTCACATTATTTAAATCTTGTTGTGCCCAGGGAGTTGCAGCTCCCAGCCGGGTGCGAAGGCAAGACGGCAGGAAAGTAAGCAGATGGCCTATTAACCCGTACTTAATATCATACGAGGTTCGTGTATCTGGATTTGTGTTGTGAGAGAAAGGATGGTCCTGAAATAGCCCCCTTGAATATTCTCGAAGACAAGCATTATGCTTATTTTAGTATATTTTTTATTGTTGATGTGACGAAAAATGGGGGGGGGGGGGAGCTAGGGCCGTAAAAGCCCCCCCCCCCCTTAGATCCGCTCTTGAAGTGTGAAATATTTGGAAGACTATTGAAGAATTTGCCCTCTCTCTTAGAAAAATCCGCTGCTACTGAAGACCATCATTGTTACATAATGTTATCTTAGGCCTGTCCTTTTCTCACCTGAAACTTTGCGGTCTCGATAGTCGCTTTTAACAAGTTATTTTTCCAAATCCTGAACTTCCGAAACTTGGTTGCCTTTTTTAACTTTTTTGAAAAGGATACAGGACATCCGAAAAATCATGTAAACACCATGAAGCGTCACCCCGAGAGATGGCGCGGAACGTCTACCCATGGGACAGCCGGAAATGGGAATTCCCAGGCTCGTGCGTAGAATTTTACAGATGTTAGAAGTCGTTGGTTTTGGCACTGAAAAAAAAAATATCTCAATATAAAATTACGGTCACTACTACATTCGATTGAAATAAAAATGTAAAGAAGGTCATCCGTTAGAAAATGAGCTCGTATGCGCCATTTAATAAACTTCTTTTATTTAATTGCATCGTGCGATTCTGAGGAATATAAACATTATCAGGCAATTTCACTAACAGACGATAATCCCTTAGTAACCATTACGGCAGTTAGGAAATGCATCTCATCCACCCACATGTAAAGTGTTTCATTGAACTTATTTCACAGCATCCCATGTATTTGGGCATTCTGGATTCGGACACTTGAATACCACACATTTTCCGAGTGGGGAAGAGCCCGAGACTAACTGGCTCTTAACAACTTAACAAGTTAAGTTTAGGGTGTGTTTGAATATGATTGATGATATGCTTTTTATTAAAACAAAAGAGCAAGTGATTTCAAACCCAACAAAAGAGCTAGGTCCATATCAATGGTTCCTCCCACGTAATCCACACAAATCAAACGGATAAAGTAAATCCATACTCGATGAAAGATGCATTCAACATGGACGTAGACCTAAGGAATTAAACACGTTTCCTAACATTTTTCAGCGCCCTTAAATCTGGGAGCCAGGGAAAGCCCCTTTTGCTATTCTGGTAGATAACATGTTGCTAATTGTTGCGTATATTTCATTGTTTACATGGAGGAGGATTGTGTGAATATAATGGGAAAATTAACAGGGAAAATTCCATATGAGGAAATTTTTAAATCAGTTTTGAAGGTGATTGGAAGGTGTTGAAAGACTAGGGAAGAGGAATCGAAGTTCCTACCAAACCCCTTTAACTGTTTACGAACTTGCTGTTGACAATGTAGTATCTTTACTGCCACTTAGCGTCGACAATAAAGCAGTTTATTTCTTCAAAATAATTGAGCTTTCCCAGTTATAATAAAGTGTCACCGTATTGCCAACTTTGCCAAGGGACTTTGGAACTGCAAACAAACTCTATATAATCCCAATTTCAAGCATAAGTAAACACTACTTTCTTTTTAGGAGGATTTAAATGATTTAGTTCCCAACAGGTGTTTACTATTCAATTTTTGACGTGTGTCCCATTAGGTTTGCTTTATTGAGTCAACAAGAGCCACCGTGGAGGTAGGACGTGGAATATATTAAAACTAAAACAGGGGTACGAAACCCATTTTGACCCAAGATCTACTTTGCACGTAGGATATCCCTCGATACCTGTATACCTGCCCAATATGCCACCATCTCAAACCAGCCATACATATATTTGGGCGAGCTGTAACTGACGCACCTTACAACGTATTGTACCAAGCAACATAGGTTACATATTACATATCAGACAGTCAGGTAAAGGTGAGCATCTGCCGGGGTCCATCAGCTTCAACTTTTACGGTAAAATTGATTATCAGACCACAGACTTCAGTCAAACAAAGCTTGTTTATTCATATGGTTTTGAATTGAATACAAAATTTCATGGAAGTGGCAGACGAGCAATTCGAGAAGATATCGACCCCAGAAACGTCCGATAGGATTCATATATAATAGTATAACGTTTTTCCTTTTTCTTGCGCGAAGATGCAAGCAAGAAGAAAATGGCACTATAGTCGGTTTTTCGAGTCAGCTAGATTCTCAGTTAACGATAAAAAAAAATATAATATGCAGTTACATAAAAACTCGTGATGATCGAACCGGAATCAGTCAACGATTTACCAGTAAATTGCGATCTCTTGTATGGCTAAGACAGGGTACTAACATTTAACGTCAGTGGTAATAATAAACAGTTCTCTAGATATCTCAGCCATCCAAACATATGGGTTCATTAAGATCAATAGAGACTTTCAAATGGCACACTTATTAAACACAGAATTCCGCCCATACCTCATATTTGCATATTTAGTGTGAACAGTAAGTTCATTTGGTAAGGAAAATGGAAAGGCAAGTAATGTTTACTTTGTATGAGCAATATGTGATGGACTGTAAGAAAAATTGATATTACTTTCACATATCTCTCAGTGTCAGTTACACCAAAAAGATACCTTGTGGTTTACGAATTCATCAACATAGTGTGTTCACTGTTCGTATTCATGCACTGGTCGAATTTTTACCGTTTAAAAATGAAAGAATATGTCTAATTGGTGTGCCAACTTTAGTAAGGTCATTTATTGAAGTACGCCCGCACTACAACCTTGGCGTTACTGGCCGACTGACAATTTCTTTTGTTAAGCCTTTTATGGCTTACAATTCTTTTCCTGTGCGAACTGTAACTTGGTTCGTACAAATATCCATGCTCTACCTTTTAACAACAGCAGTAAGTGCAATCTGGGACCGTCTTTAACTTGAAACAAAAATCTACTTCAGAAAACCAAATACTACAACTACAAGAATCGATCTTAGGAGTTAACTTGATAAAACGTGACCTTGCGGAAACATTTCCAGAAAATGCCAAAAAATGGGTTCGGTCCTTTCCCACTGAGGTGATAAGTCTTGAGAATTAATCTCTTGTTCCAAATTGGTACGCAACACGGCGCCATTGTCTCCACTTTTGTAAAACAATATCAGGGGTCATTGTTAGGTCTCATCATAGAGCTACAACGGACCAGGGAATTGCCAATTCCCGCCAGTTCCCTGTACGGAGGAAATTGGCTTCACTGTTTTTGATTAAGCGACTTAGGCTGTAGTTCTCTCATGCTTTATATTCAGTGGTAGAAGCAGAAGCTATTTTGACAGGAGTCTTGACGGAAGTTTTTGACAGCATGTGCCATATTGCGAGTAAACTAAACACGTAAGTTATAATACACAGCGTCAACGGTGCAGTCGGAGAGCGTGAGAAGGTGCCATTCTTTAACATAAAGAACAGTGAAAAAATGAAGAACCGATAAAAGTCAGTTTAGCCAGAAGTACTCGTATTCTATTAGTAGCATGGAAGGTCCGGATTTACATCATTGGACATTCTTCTATCATTTCCTTTTTGCGTCCAGCCATGGAGCTGGGAAACAACGTGTCCAGCCTTGTACTATCAAAAAAGGGTTGGGAGGAGAGATCGAAAGGAAACAACAGCCCTCTTCTCACAATGGGCAACTCTTAAACTTCAAATTAAAACTGGCGTACAGTACTAAGTGCAAGCTTAAGGACATGTCTAACATGCTCTACAATTCTGCGCATTTACAAGCAAATGCAGTTCTAGTATTTGTCTCGCCAATATTCAAATACTGATGCCGTCACCATGTCTTGGTTAGGGACCATGCGTGATCGGCGAACTTGCTCTGCCCATTCCTTTTGTAGTAATAAAACTAATCATACAGTAAGATGTTTTATAACTTTAAAAAAGTTATTGTAAACGAGGATGGAAAATATCTTACTGCGCCATGCACCATGTGGTCAAAGTTGAAGAAACAAACAGTAGTCAAACCAGAAAAGTACATAGGTTACCATTAGCTATGCTGAAAAGTCGTTGGGTCATTTTTACAAAGGGAAGCAAGACTCAAAAAGTTCCTGAATCATATTGGGGATGGTACGGTAATGATTAGAGCAAAATGAATAGCCCACCTTCAAGTTTTTCAATTTCCACCCCTGATACTGCATAGGCCACCTTTTGCAATAGAAATGTTTATTGCTGCACTTCCTGCTTGTTGCAATCTCACACGGCCCGGCGCATGGCCCTAATAACCCGTTTCATGCATTGCCTCAAATCTTTCGATGACGCTTTGGTTGAAAATCACTTCCAACTGTG
Source organism: Holothuria scabra (assembly GCA_037179385.1). NCBI lineage: Eukaryota > Metazoa > Echinodermata > Holothuroidea > Aspidochirotida > Holothuriidae > Holothuria > Holothuria scabra. Next base: position 23,794,142 of record CM074181.1, read on the forward strand.
GAAGCAAACCGGTATTAATCTGGTCGTTTTAATGGCTTAAATATGCAACGCCGTAGTCGATGGAGGATGAATGTTAAACAATTTTATAAAACGAATCCATCCAGCTTCATTTTAGTAATTGGCGTTTCAAGTAAATTGCTAGACAGAAAAGTTTTGAAAGTCCTTCTAGTCCCAAATTTCAACATTACCGGTACTAATACTCAAGAATTACGAGTGTGACAGGAAGGTTTGCTCAAAAAGAGAGCTCAAGTGGGTCTACACTGACCCTGTAATATTTAAGTCTCTCTTGTTTGCAAAGTAGCAGTTTTTCCACTCAATAAACATGATGACTGCTGTTTGAATTGGACAAATTTAATTCAATCACAAGACCAAAGGTAAGGCATCTCTTGTTAAGGTATTTGAACACTATGACAGATCTTATCTACATCATCATTCATCAGGTGGGTGCAGAGGGTAGATTCTAACAATTTGGCCCGTTGGAGTTTTGCTTTACACTTTATATGTTCCATTGTTTACGATTGTTCATAAACTTCCAAGCCCCGGCAGGTATTTAACTTTATATCTGCATGAAAGAGCGCATTGGTACTATAATCAATAAAATAGTGGATACTTGTCTTGGGGTAAGCAAGGAGTGTGAAGTTTTCACATGAGGAAGGACATCTTACCAACTTCGAGGTAAGATTTCCATGTTAAAATTCATATCTCATTTTGAACGTTGGTTCTTTCTGTAAAATAAACACTTTTCAACAATGTCACAACATTTTATGCAATGTGAGCACATTGCCTCAGATTTCTTTTGTACTTCTTTACATTCGAATGTCCTGTTTGTTCTTTGAAATTTGGTTCTATTAGAATTTTTGATTATTTTTTCCCGTAGTTCTCACATTTCACTACAACATCTGCAACAACAATCAATGTTGCCTAATATTCCAGCAGAAGGTATATAAAATAAATACAGTGTAAAACAAACGTAAAATAATGACATCAAAAAGTTCTCATAATGAGCTTTTTCAAACGTCAAAATGCATTTGTGTAAAAAAACTACGCGCTTTAAGCTATTAAGTACTTTTCGAATTGATCTGCATTTTTTGAAATTTATTAATTTTGTTTCCAGAAAATCCCTTTAACGTGTACTTAGCATTAAGAATGATTGTAACGGTCAGGACGACATCCTGGATCGTGCTGGTATCTTGCTGAATCGAGCTTGCATAAAGTGTCGATCTCTTAACCACACTTTTCTATTGCCTAAAATGGTACATAAAATCCCTCCCCCCTAAGCCCTGGACTTATATCATTTGCTCATTACCACCATAAAGCTCTTATTTCACTTAGTGTGCAGATTTAACAATAGAGGGTTCCCACTGGCGTCATAATATGGCTAGCAACCGCTCGCTGTTGCCATGTTGGAGGACAATCAGCCATGGCCTCCAGTGAAGGGAACAGTACGTCTACGGGTGATGGAACATCCAAGTACTTCGAGGGCTTGGATGAGGGTTCGAAGGCAAGAAACGAATCAAAAATAAGTGAGATCGGCAAAGCTGATCCATATCCATATGCTATTGCCAAGAAAAACTGGAGTGCTGTTCCCAAAATACTACCGGCAATTTCTCATCCAGATATAGTCAACTATGTTTTATTTTCACCAAGCCCCTACACATTAGAAGATATGCGGTGCTATAAAGGTTTAGAGGCGTACAACCAGTTTTTCAGTGAACGGGTACGTGAAGTTATGGCTTGGAAAGCAGAGAGAAACCTAGTGATTGTATCTGGCCGGGTAAGCATTTTATTTTTTACAAGATTAACCCACAAATGACATGTAGTTATGGCCCAAAATCACCGTGACACCAACGAACGTAACGTACACTGCAACGCAGCTTAACGTTAGCCTAAGTGATGCAGTTGGTAACTATAAGGTGTCGGCTGTGCCCAGGCCCACGTGCGATATTTGCTTGGACGGGGGGGGGGAGGGGGGGCTACAAGGGTAAGAAGATATGACTGCAATTAAAGTTGACTGATAGAAGATAAAAAAATGCACTGCCTACGGGATTAGGGCCGGGGCACTGAACAGAAGAGGCTTTGCCCAAAATTGCCACAGAGATGGAAGTTACAGTATAAAGACATACAATACTAGTTTGGTAGTGCTACTAAGTAGTACTGTGTTTGACACCCCTCTGTGACAAGGTTGTTCCCCACCCCCCTTCCATAACACTTGCTAGATATGGTACATTTCATATTAGAAGGGAGCACAAAAGCATACTTCCAATCCTGAAAGTTAATTGTAGGAAAAAGTTCTCATAGTCATAGCCCCCAGTTCCTACATTATTGTTCAGCATAACTTGAGTTGCATCTGTATATGGAGTTGTCTTTATAGAAACAAACTTTTATTTGAAGGTGCTTAGATTTTTATGAAAGTTATAATGAGAAACATGAAGTTAGAGAGGATATTTCCCTTTTTCTGAAGGTTATGCATTCACAGAGGCTGAAAGAGACTGCTCTTTATCCATGGGTTATTGCACAGAAACATGGGAACGTTATCTCAGCACATTGCAACTGCATGGCAGGTTTGGGGGAAACCTGCACACATGTATGCTCCTTGCTCTTCTATATTGAAACCAAGGTAAGATTTCGGGATTCTGTAACTGTCACTCATGAGGCTGCATAGTGGAAAATGCCAGCAACTGTTTAGAAAGCTCAGTATCTCCTTCTTCATCAAATTGACTTCACATCTTCCAAGTCAAAAAAGAGGAAGTTGGATCATGATTCTGTCAGTAGCACACCACTTTTGTCTGATTCCAGTCAGCCTATATCAGCTGTGTCAAAACTAGGACACAAGGACATAGCTATCTTCTTTGAAAAATTAAACGAGCGTGGAGCCAAGTCTGCAGTTTTAAGTGTTCTGCCTGGTCATTGTAAGGCTTTCATACCCAAAGAGACAAGTAACTTCCCAAAACTTTTAACAGTTTTCTATTCTTCTGAGTATGAAGATCTGGCATTTTCAGAGCTGTTGACAAAATGTACTCAGCTGGAAAGAGAAATCATGGTTACAAAAGAACAAGTAAAAATGGTGGAGGAAGCTACACGATCTCAGGCTCCTGAGAAACTTTGGTTCAGGCATAGGGCTGGTCGAATAACAACATCCAAAATAAAAAGTGCATGCAGAACAAATGCTGATCAACCTGCCCTGTCCTTAGTCCAAGGAATTTGTTATCCTGGAAAAAATTTTCTTCTAGTGCCACAGAGTGGGGGTGCTCCCATGAAAGTGAAGCTCGTGTGAACTATGCTGATATTATGATGAAAAATCATGACAATTTTTCTGTTTTTGATTCAGGGTTAGTGTTAAATGACAAATACCCATACATTGGTGCCAGCCCTGATGGTAGGGTTACATGTGATTGTTGTGGAGAAGGGGTGCTTGAAATCAAATGTCCCTATTGTGCAAAAGACAAAACTTCTGAGGAGTGTGCTCTTGAAGAAAAGAGTTCCTGTCTGGAAAAAAATTAGTGATGGGGTGTTAAAATTGTTTGAAGAGAGACCACACGTATGCATATCAAGTATAAACCCAATTAGGTATTTGTGAGGTTGGCTATGCAGATTTTGTTGTTTGGACAAGTAGTGATCTTCATATTGAGAGAATTCTTCCAGATGAAGAGATTTGGGAGCAGATCAAAGTAAGATCAGCAGAGTTTTTCAAGAAAACCATTCTCCCTGAACTTGTTGGGAAATTCTACAGCAAAGGAGCCTGTACAACTACTCCAACTAAAGCTGGAGACACAAACCACACTGACAAGTACTGTCACTGTAGAAGGGGGGATTCCATTGATGATAATATGATAGGCTCTGATGGCAAAGCATGCAATATTTCATGGTTTTACCTCAAGTGTTTGAAAATTAAAACACTACCACAGGAAAATGGTTCTGTCCTGATTGCAGGAAGCTGCCAGAAAATAGGAGAGGTAAAGTGAAGTTGTGTAAATAGAGGTATAAAGTATAAGAAATATCTGGACACATGGTCGCACTGTAATTTACATAGTTCTTTATTTCTTGTCATTTTTGAAGATTTTTGTTTTCCAAAACTTTCAATATAAGGTCAAATGGCATTAAAAATGGCAAAAAATGCAGCTGAACAACAATAATCAATAATGATAGGGTGGTTACATAATGATGGCAGCTGCTGTTGGGGGCGGGGGAAAATAGGGTTATTCCAAACAACATGAATTGAATACAAAGAATTGAAGGGAGCTGATCTCAAAATTCGACTAGTTCCACTAATAATTAACCAGAATACAACCGAACTCAACTAAAATCCAATAAAAAAAAGAATCCAATAACGATAAGCAGAAATTGTTAAGACAATCAGATGAGTAACTGTCAGATTAAACACACTGAGTGGTCCACTGGAACACAGTCTTGATTAGGTCATGCTCAAGAGAATTTGTCCTGGTCTCGTGCTCTCAAATATACTGAAGTTTATATGATATTCCTACTCTGCAAATGTTAAAGCTCATTTACTGTATGTGATTTGCGCTGCCTTGTAACAAAACTGTTAATGCACAGTAATGTACTGTACATATTTTCATTCTTACAGTACTGGTACGGAAAGAATATAGATAAGTGAGAAAATCTCTGCTTTTTGCTTCATCTTCATATGTTTTTATTTGTTGCATTTATTTGAAGAAAGTATTTGAAACTGTAAGAATTAAAAGATGGTATGGGCACAACTTTGCTTTGATATGTTGAAGGGTAATTAAAACTAACTTCCATTCACTTACTGTGTGTGGTTTTCAAGATATTTGGAGTTGACATTACCACATCTGCAAGCAAAAGTGAACTTGAAGCATGAAGGAGTGACATTCTCTTCTCACAATGACAAACTAGCTTGCTATGTTCTTTAAAATTTACACTCTATTTAATACTTCAACATTTACAGTAATGGTGCCATAATATTTAAATAAATAAGGGGTATGAGAATCATGCAACCCTCACATACCTGCACTTAAACTGACCTTCTATTGATTCCAATGTCAAAAAACAGAATTGATAGCAAAGAAAACAAAAGACTACAGTCTAAGAAAACTATCACGGCTTAAAAGTGCTGTTCCATATATTTCTTTTTTTTTTTTTTAATATTTTTGTACCCTCAGAGGGGGTTTTCCATTCCAGCAAAGGCGTATACTTCTAAAGGAGGGAAGAAGTAGCAAAGATACTGCAATTAAGAAATTAAACAGGGTTGAGGTACCGGTATTTCTTTTGGGGCCAGGGGGCCAGGTCTATTTTGACCTTTTTATACTTAGCAATTTAACTATGCTACTGCAGCACTGACAAGTTTAAATCTATACTTATACTAAACAAATTAAATTTATCCCACAAACCACAATGATTAGTTCATCCAACTGATATTTTTTCTCCCCTCAAAAGAGATTAATTCCCCCTATTTTAATACTTCCTCCCCACCCAAACTCACCCCAGTTTTGAGAAATCTCCTTTCCTCTACACTGAACAAATTAACTAAGAGATGTTTCACCCGTCCTTAGAATTGTTTTGTTTTGTTTTTTGGTTTTTTTTTTTTTTAAATGATGTGCATGTTTCCTTACTCCTAGAAGGCGTATTCCATGTATATAAGTAAATTGGTTCCACCTTCTGGGACTGAGAAGTATAAATATGGGCTTATTTCAATCAAATGGCACAACTGATGGGCACATATTTGTCAAGCAACAGCATGCAAGAACTATTTTGTCCAATGTAGTAACTTGTACTGTACTGTTTGTTATGACAGTCAATTGGTATTGTGCTATGAAGCAATGAATATTTCTGTCGGTGAGATCCAATGACCCTCTCTACGTGAATTCGTACATTGGCAACATGACGTGTCCCTTCAACTTCTTCTCCGCTTAGCTGCTTTTTTACCCTTGGTAAACACAGGATATGTAATTTACTATCCAAAGACTCCCACACTGTCATCAATATTAAAGCCCTTGTCGGCAAGAATAATGTCACCTGTGTTATTCCGATAAGATATTTTACCGTGTTGTTGTGCTTGTATGATGACCAGGTGGATGCCCGCGAAAATAAATTGGATGGCCTTTCTAAGAATATTTCAAAGCAGTCTATAATCACGGAAACTTTTTTTCCAAAGTACGTCCTGAAGGCGATAGGCATTGACTCCCGTAGGTGCTCACGTTCCGGCCAAAAAACAACCGGTTTTAGTCTGACATACATTACGTCTGTGACATTCAAAAATATCCTTGACACTGTCGATCTTCCAATTCCAAAGCGGTGCCCAAGGTCCACATGAGATAAATTAAACCTTGCAATCCATGGCAAGGCTGAGAAGAGCATCAACAGCATCGGTTTCTTTTTTCTGTGAATCTGTGACCTGCAGTCTCTTACAGGGATTGACATCTCGATCCACACTTTTGATGTTCTCTTTGTTGTGTCCTAGATTCTGAGATGGCACCCAATCTGGATTGATGAAGTCATACAGTGAAGAGGGCTTACACGCAGAAATCAAGAGCAATAACTGAATGGCCCCTCCCACATTTATCTAAAACTCATATTTATCAAGGTAAAATCGTAGTTTATTGCTTCAGGGCAAATCCTGGCGAGTATACAAGTCCTTAATGTGTAATCAGAACACTCTCAGTACATGCTGGGTAATATGAGCTACTCTGCATTTTTTAAATTCGATGCCAATCAAACAGCTGTACCTATTGTGAATTTTGATATACTAGATTGAAAATGTAGTTTGAGGTGACGAGTGACTCCCATTACAATTATCTTCCCCTTTGCAGAAATTTAGCTTTCATTTGCCAAGGCTACCGCCTCACAGCAAACAGCTGGATAGGCTTATTCTGTGAATCTAACATCAGTAAATTAACTTGCCGTTAAAGTTGACGTAACACCAAGTTCACCTGTATCTAAGGCCTATGTTTTCATAGCAAGTACCACGCTAAATCACAGCACTGAAATAGTACCACTCCCGGGGCCGTACCACTCACAGGGGACCATGCCGTTCAGCCATCGATACTTTCCGCCATAGAAAATGTGTTAATTCCGCCATAGAAAAAATTTCTTTGCCCCATAGCTGTATAAGTGTTAATTATGATTATTTTCATAGTGAATATAGTGAATGATGTGTCGTTCTTCTTCTTTGGAAATACCTTGCAGACTCTCAAAGGGCACAAACGCAGCGTTCTCATTATAACCCATTGAAAATATTTTTGCAAGGAAAACAAGTCCTTTTATTTCTCAGATTTTAAGAAAATGCCTTTCTCCCAGAGGGTTTGCACCTTTTTGGAATGTTTTTGCATCTTTCGTTCATGGCGAAAAGGTGCAAAACCCATGGCATGGTTATGGCGGAATGTAGCGATGGGGGAAAGACACCACCTTCCTACTCATGTTGTTGTATGTATGGCGTGCTATGCTAGGCTACCCGCCATAGCCGTACCCTACTGTTGATGTTGTTATTGTAGTGTTACTTAGCCTAGGCACGTTTGAAAAAATATATATATATATATATATATATATATATATATATATATATATAAATATATATATATATATCATGAGGCTAGGTACTCTCGCTCCACACGGGCTTAACGTTAGAATTGACCTTTTGTAATATTCACCCCCTTTTTGTACCAGTTTTTACTCCTTTTACACTTACCCGTTCGTGCTCGTTTTTTTCTGTGTAGGCCTTATTTACAATTTTTTTTTTTTCCGGAGCTAGTTTTTGTCTCCTGTTTTCCCTTTTTTAAGAACATGTTCGATTTTTACGTGCATTTTTTCATCCAGGACGCTCTTTCTCTTTTTTTGATTTGTGTTTCATCCTTCGCACTCATGTTTTCTGACAGTCACTTTCGTCCGGTTCTGTTTTTACAGCGATCGCTTCGGATTTGATGTTTGTCGTGTCCAATTGTTACTGTTGGTTGTTCAGTTTGGTTTTTGCCACCTGATGAAGGGTTTATACCCGAAACGTCGTGGAGTCTTCCGCAAACTTTTAAGCACTTTTTACTACCTCTTTTCGACCTATATATATATATATATATATATATATATATATATATATATATATATATATATATATATATATATATATATATATATATATATATATATATATATATATATATATATATATAGCCATCATCGCGTTGAGCGCTAAACCATGAATCCCTTAACTAAAGCAATATCTCATTAACTAGTTACGAAGGTAATATTTGTTATGTTCTTTACAATTCCGTCGATTTACCGGATATGAAATGGTCGGAACAAACTCTCACGTATGGTAGACTGTTTGTTTTGATATCTCGCGAAATGACGGCGAGCCACTTCTGTCGTCGTTCACGAAAAAGTTTCCTTGTTCTCTCCCCTTCTCTTGTTTTTATGGCAGGAAGGGGGTAAAAAGATTAATGATCTCGACCTCCTCTGTTCCCACAGCTGAAAATTGCACAAAAATTCGGCACACTGCTAACACTAACGCTTAAAGGTAGTGTGACACCAAAATGACAAAGTTGGGTATTTGATGTAAAAAGCATTGAAAACCAAGAAAATTGCCGCAATTCCCATCATAATCGGTTAAAAATTGGCCATTTTACACGTTTATTTCTGATTTGCACTTAATCATGCATAAATATGAGCTCAATTTGTAAATCTTGTGATGTCATGGGAGGAACATACCATATATGGCTAATGTTAGCCTTTGTTTTTGCAATCTTCGTTTCAAGGGCAGTTGTAACATGTGTGTTTCCTGAGTGATTTATTTTGAAAGTTGAAATTGTGTCCTTGAAAATCACCAAATCACCAAACCATAAACTATCTGATGAGTAATTAAGCAATAATTAATGTAGGATGAACAAAAGAAATGACAACACTATGCAACACTCAACATCACTATATTTGCATAATCAACAAGTTGCTTCAGAAACATTCAAACTTTGAAGACCTTGAATTTTTAGCAGACCTTTCTTCTTAATTACCAAGTAAATTTAGGGCTTTTTGCGAACATGTCACACTACCTTTAACGGTAGTTGGAATTATTTTAACTAACCCAGTCAAGTAAGTAGTAGATTTTACTGTTTAAGTATAACTTAACAGTACAAGTATCGTGTGCACTGAATGCACGACGACTTCGCTTTGCTATGCTTGCCCTCCACAATGGTTGCTTGGATTCCGATGATGTCACTTGGGAACCCTATAAAAGGTAATAATTTAACAAAATTTATGTACAAGAGTATGCGTGGTGTTAAAATGATACCCATTACCTTCTTACTTTCCTTTTGGAAAGGTACATACAGTCAACCGTATAAGTTTAACAAGGTTTAAAGAACAAACCGCATTTCCCGACTACATTTGTTAAACAACCTACTAGTAAGACGAGGTGAAGCTTGAAGGTGAAGTTCGTTTTTTCTATTCAAATTTGGACATGTAGTTCATATTTACTACATCTTCAATTTTTTTTGTAAAGGTCAATTGAAGTCCAAGAAAATTCTCAATAAACATCATATTTCCTAAAGAATTCATTTTGTATCAATTTTGTAAGTTATTTAGATGGATTTTTACGGGTCAGTTTCTTACTAATCGCCTTTTCCAGTTGCAGCCCAAGTACTAGCTTCTATTCCTTACTCCATTGATTATTCAACAAGCACAATGGCAGTAGGTTCCCTATTAAGGTCTTCTGAATGAAACGGCCACGAGTCTAACTACAGATCTATTCTATGTCAAGTATACTAAGGCGGATTCTTGGCCCTATATGGGTCTTTGAATGATGGTTATTGGTTATAAAGGTTTCTATATTTGCCTTATTCACTTTCACCCATTCCCTGACACTCATTCCCTTTGGTTAGTTTAGGAGTTCTTGACACGTATGTCACAAGGGGTTTGAAAAAGGCGAAAAACTCTCAATGACAGACGATCTCAATGACGGACGATCTTTTTCCTCACTATATTACCTAGTTAAAGTTCTCTCGTTGAGTCATAGTGATTTGTGAAAGTTTTTATCTCGTCGTTGATGTCAGCCCTTATAGTTTTGTGTTTCCGGGAAACAACAAAATGGCGCCTTAGCTAGCAAAGTGCAAACAAAATGTATGTATGTTTGCACTAGAAACCGTTCAACATAGTTTTTTTTATTTTTGGCTGCAATGAGTTTAGTACCTTCAGCTAAGTGCCCAGAGTGCCTGGTGTAAATTGATCTGATGCGTCCCTGTTCCTACACGTGACAGTTGTTTTCAAAAGAGTGAACAGTTGAATTGAAGATGTAATAAAACCTCGTAAGTTTAGGCACAGGTTGTTATCATATTGGGTCCGTAACTGCTTTCAAACCTCTAAGGTTTTTTTTACCGTAAAGGCATTTACAAAGACATGGGCTACTGTGCATTAAGAACCTTCATAGGTCTAACTCCCATATCCAAGGTGTGTACCTGCCCAGAAATAAAGTCTTAATTTGAGTAGCAATTATTACATTAATTCTCTCTACTAGTCCCATGAAACGACGGTAATAGGTTTTTATTCTCTAAATCAACTCGAGAAATATCCAAAAAGGAAGCTGTCTGTATAAATGGGGCTTATCATGACGTCTTGAAGTCTTTACTTTAGAGCTGATGTCCGCGGCGTTCAATCTAAAGCTCACTAATATCGTATTCCGGTGGCCTAAAACGACGCATACCAAAACGTTGTCCCACTATACTGGCTGATTTTCACTGCACATCATAGAAACGTACGATTGCGAAAATTTCTAGAAAAGAGCACTTCTCCGTCATTATTCGATTTAACAAATACAACTTTTCGTACGTGCTGAGGTTTTTCGCTGATTGCTAAAAGCTGTAAATAGTAAATCAAATAGTGATTGGGCAGAACCCCTTTTTTACTACGTGAACTTCGATTGAATCCCTTATTGCTAGAATTATGCAAACATAGTATATTTGGAATCATTTTTAATGAATTTCAATGATATCATCACAGTATTAGTTTTCATCATTTTTTATAGTTTTGGGAGATGTCCCTCTTCCAAGGAAGAATCTCCACTCGCAGTCCCACCTTGGTCTGCAACATTGCACACGTACTGGTTTGAAAAATACGAAAGTAACATGTAAGACATGCACCATATTTCCCTTTTGCACTTGACATATGATCAGAATCTTCAGTGTTCAAAGTTTCAATGAGTGTGAGAAGGCTTTTGTATTGAATCAATGCTCTCTCTTTGTTACCATGGTTCTCCCAAGCGGGATGAATAATCAGTAGGTCGAAGTTGGTAGATCGAAGTTAGGATGTGTAGGTCGAAAGTGTTGTAGTGTTTTTCTTCAACCGTTCCTTCTTTGATAAGAGTTTATATTCTATCTTGGATCGGTATAAAATTCATGATCGAATGTATTTCTACAACACTTTTGACCTACACATCCTAACTTCGATCTACCAACTTCGACCTACTATATATATAGTTTGTGTTAATAGCTAGGTGTCCGTAAATTTGACAACTTTGAAGTAATTGTATCTACTTTGTAAATCTAGGAGGGCGCCCTTGTCCGTTTACGTATTCCTATAGAAAAGTGTGTAGAAACGTTACGGCGAAACTTATATTTCGCCCCCAAAATTTTTCTCCTTAAGGTCCACTTTTCAACAACAACTTTCCCCCTAAGTGCCGAATTAGTGAAATATATATATATATATATATATATATATATATATATATATATATATATATATATATATATATATACAAAAAGGGGCAAAAGGAATTAGCAAAGTCGATAAAAGTTTCTAAATCACGACGGGACTTTAAGCCAACCGACTCGCATAACTACCTTTTGTACCCTTCCAACCACCCCAAATCTTGCACTAAATCTATTCAGACTTATTCCCAGCTCTTGCGAGCCAGACGAATTTGTTCGGAGAATTCTGACTTCGCAACTGCCTCTGAAGAAATTTTGTCCTTTTTTGAAAAACGCCAGTACCCTGCCAAAATCCTCTCTAATGCCCTACGCAGGATTCAAGGAACCAGCAGAGAGGAAGCCTTGGAGAAAAAGAGCAAATCTGGTACCAATCTACGTATTCCTTTAGTTATTTCTTATCACCCTCTAGTCCGTCCTATTTAACATGCTATCCACAAAAATGTAGAGTTGCTCCGACAAGACCCCTCAACCCGTGATGTTTTCCCGGAACCCCCCATCACTGCTTTAAGAATTGAGAAAAATTCAGCCTACCAATTACTTCGGGCTTCCCACTCACAAACTTCTTTCGACGACAAGGGTGGTACCTTTCCATGTAACCGTCCGAGGTGTAATACATGTCCAGTTGTTGGCAAACACGACCTCGTCAACATTTCAGGCCCCAACGGCAATAGCTTTATTGTCAAACAAAGATTCTCCTGCCTTTCCTCTAATGTAGTTTATATTTTAGCATGTGGGAAATGTAACTCCTTGTATGTGGGAGAGACCAAGCGACGCCTCGAGGATCGAGTCACCGAGCACCTTAGGTCCATCAAACAGAATCTCCATGGATACCCGGTGGCTGCACATTTTAATCCCCCTTCATCTTGTTCTATACAGCATTTAACTGTTACGGCAGCTGTAATGTGCCGAGGCTCCGATCGTGACCGCCTTAGTGCTGAAAACCGACTGATCATGAGGCTAGGTACTCTAGCTCCACACGGCCTTAACGTTAGAATTGACCTTTTGTAATATTCACCCCTTTTTGAGCCAGTTTTTACTCCTTTTACACTTACCCGTTCGTGCCTTTTTTTACTGTGTAGCCCTTATTATTATTTTTCCCGGACCTAGCTTTTGTCTACTTTTTCCCCCTTTTTTCCGACCATGTTCGATTTGTACGTGCACTTTTTCATCCAGGACGCTCTTTTTCTTTCTTTTTAATCGTGTGTCATCCTTCGCACTCATGTTTTCTGACAGTCAGTTTCGTTCGGTTCTGTTTTTACAGTGATCGCTTCGGATTTGATGTTTGTCGTGTCCAATTGTTACTGTTGGTTGTTCAGTTTGGTTTTTGCCACCTGATGAAGGGTTTATACCCGAAACGTCGTGGAGTTTTCCGCAAACTTTTAAGCACTTTTTACTACCTCTTTTCGACCTACACATTTCAACAGTGCTCCGCAGCATTTCGACCTTATATATATATATATATATACATATACATATATATATATATATGTATATATATATATATTTATATATATGTGTGTGTGTGTTTCCATGTGATCGTGTACGGGCTTTTATTTTCTTGTAAATCCAAAATGTGCTTCGACAATTCAGTTTCCTAGGCGTATTTTTTGTTGCGGAACGAGTTAGTATGGTTATTGTAACGTTCCTTGAAGGCTTTCCCGTCTAGGCCAACATAACACCTATCACCATTTCTCGTACTAACAGTGGCCTTGTATACCACTGCCTTTGATGTGCAATTTCCTTGAAGTAGGCACGCTTCCTGACCCTGCAATTACACAGCCTTTGATTTTTAGACTCTCCCGCACTATTGATGCGAGAATTGTGAGATCTTATAATTGCGCCTTTATTCCTCATGTAGCTAGAATTTATTTTTACGCTGTTCCTATTGAAGATCTTACGGTGTTTGCTGCCCTCAGAAAAGTGCTTATCCAGTGCTTTCAGAAACTCTCTTCCTACATTGGTTTTTACATAACAATTATGAGGTAATGTATATTAGGTATTAAGTATTAATTATTAATTTATTAAAGTTAAGTATTTAATATACAAAGGTTATATGTACATATCTGGAATGGTATTTGAATCAGTTCAAAATGGCTTGTTACAGCCATATAAAACTTTATAAAAATATTTAGCCAGATATAAGCCAGATATAAGCCAGATATAAGCCAGATAAAAATTTTGATGTTAGCATGCTAATTTTCAACGTCCGCATATGGGAATGTTAAGTGCATATGTATTCAGTGCACACGCTTAACTGTGTAAATCACTTTGAAAATATGGTACATTTTCCGACAAACTGAACCCTTCCTTCCCAAACAAATAAGAAATTAACGCATTTCACTCACTTTTGATTTATTTAACCATTTCCCTTAAAACTGTTCTAAGTCTTATTTTCATGTAGTGAGAAAAAGTTTCGTCACTTTCCAGTAAAAAAAGTGGTTTTATGATTTTCCTATTGGAAACACAGATTTGGGGGTGTTTTCGGTTGATAGTAGCAAACAAAACTTTCAATAATTCTTGCCTAGTGTCGTTGATCAAAAAATTTGAAGTGATATGATAATTTACATGTCTTTCCCTAAAACATTTTTAAGATCCAGTTTGATTGGGCAGAGAAAACCCTCGTCATTTTGACATCGATTTGGAAAGAAGCTAAAAATTCTTTCCATAAGACTACGTAATACTGTTTTCGCGTGCGAGCTTACATTAATGTAAAATATTAATAAAATATTTACAGAAACCAGATGTATACTAAGCAATTATCCAGCACTAAATTATACGCAATTACTGTGTCAGCTGATTGCGTAACCTTTTCGGTCGTCACATGTGTTAAAAGTGTACCTTAAGTAAAAAATTTCAAAAATATATATTGAAGAGCATGAAAAGTGAATTCTAACAGTCTAACTTCCACCTTCATGCGACATTCATGAGCTGAGATATAAATTGTTGAAGTTTATTCACTTGGAACAAATTGGTCGATTGCCCAATTATTGGTGACTTTCTTGTTGTACAACTCACATAACATACTTTGTTTCCCTTTAAATTTAAAAATGTTTCTATGACCTTGAACACTTCCTATTTGCTTGCCTAGCATGTTGCCCAAGGAGGGATTCATTAATTACATCACCTCATAAGAGTAAGAGTGCTATCACACCTTGGTACATGGAGCAGTAACATTCGGAAAAACAAAAAATACAAACATTGTAATTTGAGTTGCACAAGAATGACATCACAAATTATTGTGCAATGTATCATTTTAATTTGAGTGAATAAACTTCAACATTTTATATCTCAGCTCAGGAATGTCCAATGAAGATGGAAATTGGACTGTTAGAATTAATTTTTCATGTTCTTCAATATATATTTTTGAATTTTTTGACTTGTGGTACACTTTAAGCTCGTCACAGATGTTCCAATTCAGTAACCAGGTTCGTGTCAATCCAACTACAAGACCTCGAGTTTATTTTCTTTATTCAAAGGTCCAATTAGGGGTCGTGAAAGCTAGAATTGAAGATGGTCTGCACTACAGGGTACGAACAAAACTCGAATGCCCTTAGACCTTGTGCGCTGTCATGCAGAACAGATTGTGAAAACTGTAAGCAGTTTGTGATAAAGTACCATTTGTGGCACAAAAGACAGTTATGTGTACTAAAAGTTGTTGAAATAGCAGATCGAGTTTATTTGATACCGACTGATCAAGTAGTTAGAGCATCCGACTTGCAGCCGGAAGGTCTCAAGTTCGACTCTGGGCCGGGTCATACCGAAAACTTTAAAAATGGGACCTAAGTTCTGCTGTTGTGCTTGGTGCTCAGCATAAACAATCGAGTAGAGAAACAAGCCAGTGAGCCGCAACTGAAAACCTAAACTAATTAGAAGCTGAGCCGAAACACTTCATCGAACTCTTTTTTGGGTGCGTACGCTTTTATTCAGTACTTTTTAATGTAATGTGGGCAAGGTTTTTCTTTCACTGACTTCAATGATTACAAATTAAATTCAGTAAGTAACCAAACTCCTTTACACCCTATAATAGAAACCGTTTGCCAGAATTTCAGTTTAAAAGCTTGTAATGGTAATTAACTTCCGTACCGCTCCGCAACATGTGACTTTCACATTGGTTCATATTTGCTCCCATATGTGAGGCATGATAAAGCAAACATCAAATTATTGTTAAGATGCTTCCTACCATTGTTTGTTACGAATTGAACAGGTGGAAAATATCCGTAGCTGGAAAGACCTTTAGTCATTGTAACTGTATTTAACGCTTCTTGTCAGTCTCCTTGATTTAGCCATAAAGATAAAAATGGGGTTAAATAACATGTGGGGTTTTTAGTTGTACGATACAGTACTTCTCGAATGAAGTTAAACATCCCATTGAAAGAAATATCAAACATCGCTTTTTGATTAAAAAAGGGAGGTTATTAAGGAGTTGACCCGAGTTGTTTTGGTAGTAATGAGTTGTCTGAAGCAACAAGAAGTCAACCACTGAAAATTTTGTAAACGCATTCGCTTAATTGATATAAGGAGAAGGTACGCTTCTCGTACTTGAAATGTGAGAGAATTGAACCTTGTTTACAAATGGATATATTTTTTTCGAAAGCTGTTTACGAGAACGGAGCGAGCGCTCAATAACCTTCCAGAGGTTAAGGTGAACAATTAGCATTGACATTCTTCTGTGGTTATCTGCGGTTTGTGATGTTTGAATGTCTTAAAGTAAATATTTGCAGTGTTGTCTAAATATGTGTTGTCCATGGATTTTGGACAACATATTTGAAGACGCAGGGTAATTAATTATGGGGAAACGCAAAACGGAGGTCATCTAAGATGTCGAGGTGCAAACACCCTAAACATGAAATCAGGCTTTTTGCAAGAATTTGTTTAGCTCTCAACGTGCACTCCTCACAGTTGAAACTGCTTGTGACGTTTTTTCTCGTCCTTTTACTACCAAATCGAGAGATAACCGCTTTTGTAGAAATGATGCTTCCTCAGATAGGGGGAAAATTTGCCTGTTTCAACCTTATGGATATTTATGAGCGCTAAGTGTCTTCCTTTTCACAGTCGTCGGTTTGTTGGATAAATCAAGTGGGTGTATTCAAATGGAGATCATATAGATGAGGCAAGAAGGGCGAAATAACAAGGGAACCCCCACGTATTAACAAACATAAATGTTGGGCAGATCTTCTTGCAATACAATCTTGCATACTTGTTTGCAGAGAAAAGTGCACACAAAGCGCGGCTGTGTTAAGTCTATAAAATAACCTTATTACAACGAACGTAGCAAAATTGCTCGATATCTCAAAATCGACATGGTGAACAATCAAACATGACGAAGCCTTTTTTGTTCCACTAGCAAGAATGATTAAAAATATATCGGAATATCCCTTTTCTAAAATCGGTAAAAAATTTCAAGGTTGTTTTGGACGTTAGCCCCGTCGAATTTGCGCGGTGGGATCCCAATGCATCATGGGAGATATTTGAAAGCGGCAGCAACCCATGGAAAAACATTGCATTGGTGTTGTGTTCTTTAGAGGTGAACAACCCTCTTAAGCAAGTATATTATAAATGAGGTATGCTGTTCACTTTGTGCACCTTTTAGCTTCTCAGGTGCATGTTATTGACGTAACCATGATCCTAACAAACCCGGTAAAAATGGCAGGCTATTTTGAACTTTCGGATAGCGCTTTTTCATCTTTCAATTTTTTTACATTATTATGTAAAGTTTCTTTACATTATGCGGGACGAGGTTGATGTAAAAGGTTGTCTCTCTTGGAAGAAATCAAAAAGAACAAATAAGGAAAAGAAAACATCGTCCAACAGGTGAACGACATTGGGTGATGATATAGCCTGATTTCGTGCAAATTTGTCTTCAATCGACCAAACTGGTCTCATACACAATCTCCGTTTTGGGTGTGTAAGTTTTATTTATACTATACAAAAACAACCATGTTGTGCAATATATTTTGGCCGTATTTAATTTATCATTAAGGAGAAAAATGAAATAAAGCAAGTATCTCAAAGTCAAAATAGATTTGTCAGGGTAAACATCATTTCCGGGATAATATTTTAAGGGATGCATGCTAATTATAGATAATAATGATAACAGTTAACTTACTTGAAAAGTCACATTAACATTCTCTACAGAGGAAAGCGATCTAAGTACAATCTTGAGAGGAATCAATTATGTCCATTTGTGTAAACCCAGTTCTCATTGACATCACAACCGAAAGCGGAAAAAAATACTACGCATGATCTTAGCCAGGCTGCAGAAAAGATCGACCGCTCCAAAACGACGTATGGATGCATTTGGTTCCGTGTATGTACTAAGACTATCGAAAAGAGCTTAGGAACAAATTTACCCTGTCTAATAGGGGTTTTTTTTCTGTTTTTTTTTTTTTTTTTTGAAATAATGGTTCATATGGTAACCATACAGTCAAAGGTCATTTGAGGTCACCGGATGTAAAACTGAGAAACCCTAACTGGCTTGTAAACACGATATCTGGAAAGAGCAATGACGAACAATTTTGTAGTATGAGGATTTGTCAAGTTTATTGTTTGCTGTGAAGGTGAAAGGTCCTTTGGGGTCTCCAGAAGTAAAATTTCAAAAGCCCCATTTCACCCTATGAGAGGAAGAACTTTATTGGAGATCACAGGTGATGTCAGGTCATTAGAAGTAAAATGTAATCTCAGGTCATCGGGACTAAAACCTTTGTCAACAAGGTAGGGGGAAATCGGACAAACATCGTATTTGTTATGTGGATGCAGGTTAAAAAGAGAAGGGATATTGTTTTGTGGTACGTTAAAGGCCATCTGGTGATATGGAGTCACTAGCCATGAAAAGGTAGAGCTCTCCAGTATTTCCAAAGATAATCATATGTGGACACGAGAGGTCAAGAGGCAAAACTGGCTTAGTGATGGTTAAAGTGGTGACTTAAGTGACTAGTGTTACAAGTTCTCGTGATAAGCCATCTTTCAGTACGAGAACGTTCCATGGACCATGTTCGTTGTGCCTGTCATACTTGTTTATTGTTGTTAGTGCCATAACGAAATACATGAATGAATCATTCAAAACATCCTTGATGCATACAGAAAGAATAAGATGAGAATAACAGACTTTGAACTGTAAGAAACTAATTTAAACAATAGGAGATACAAAACTTCAACTTTATTAGCCTAGGCAAACAAGTTCAAGTTTCGCATTTTTAATTTATGACAGCACAGTGTAAGCAAACTAATAGGAACTTCAGATATGAACACTGCACCAGCGTCTCATGGTTCCCGATGTAATAAAACGAAAAGGAAAAAAAAAACATTCATAGGGCCAGTAGCGTAGCCAGGATTGTGTCATGTGGGGTTAAATCTCGGCAATCAGGGAAACGTCTAAGAGGAGAAAGAAAAACCGCGATTTTAGGTGCTTTTTCGTTTAAGCTTGAGTAATAGAGGTTGAAGCACCCCGTGGCTACGCCACTGTGTATGGCATATACCTGAAAAGAATATGCGTTGTCATCGACGAGTCCACGGCTTATCTGCACTGCACTGCAGATATGACACACCGCCAGACTGATGGTCATGGTTATCCCCACCTCTCCTGGAAAGACTGGTCAACCGTCCCAGAAGTGAGCCACTACTAGAAAAAGGCTGTGACCGGCCCGACTACTTGAACCAAAGTTTGAAACTGGGCCGTAAAACTCCATCTCACTATCTAACCTAAGAGCCTAAATGTTGCAAGACTTTCAATCTTATCAATGGGAGTCCAGTGAATATCATACAACAGGGGAGTAGATCTGGTTTGTTTTATAGGGCTTAAAAGTTGCCAACAGTCGATCGAACCTGGATTCGTGTCCAGGAACAGAATTGTCCTAAACCAACTACCCAAACGAACGCAAGCGCAAAAGTATACCCGCACAGACAAATTTACACGTATACAAACTCACATTGTCAGGCACAAGCACTTCAATTGAAAGTCCCAAAGTCATCTATTTACGCCACAATTTTATATTTCCTTTATTCGTTTTGTTGTTCATCTTTGCCCCCAATATTTTTATGGGTGAGGCAATACCCCCGTTCCCAGGATCGACACCCCTGTGATATAAGCTATGTTACCTGTGAAAAATCACCAATGGCAGCTCTCGTGTGTCAGCTGTTCGTTAAAACAGAATTTTCAAGGTTTACATTTAAAAAAAAAAGGAAAAGGAAAAACACCGGAAGATTTCAAATCTTCTATGATGAGATTCTTTTTTACTACATTTTTAACAATTAAAACATTTCCTTTGGGCATTGGTACGGGGAGGATCACTCGTTATGTTAAAATCCCCAAGGAGTTACTGCGATCATAATTTTGGAAAAAAAAAACTTTTATCATCACAGGAAATGATGATGCCGTAAGCAAATGGAATAAAGAGTTATCCCATCAGGCGATGTTACCAACAATAAACGATGACAGAAGGTTATCCTGTAGTATCAGTGAGGTAGCCATGGCGATAGTTTTAGGGGTTGGAACTTACAACCTTGAAAAAATTGCAAATCATATGATCTATATAAACGTTTTTACATTTGAGGCACAAAATTGCACCATTTTGCATCTCAAGACCTAAAATAGTTGATTTTTTTCCATTCCATCAGACCTTTGCCTAATGTAGTGCTTCAAAACTCTCCCCACAACAAAAACCTGGCTCGCTACTGTGTAACTTCCAAGGGCCGGTTTTAGCCGGTTGCCGTAATAAAGTAAATATTAAGTGCCGTTAGTGATTTGGCGGTGGATAACGTGTACTGTTGGGTCGTTTGTATAATTTTTTATGTTACCTGCTTCTTTGCTTGTTTATGTGACTCTCTTGTGTAGTTGCTAAATTTAGTGACTCCGTAAATGTAGGAATGAATGAATCAGTGTTGATCCTAGCAGGCTCACCTATGCATGGAATGAAATGTGCAATTAACGCCTACTGGGAGAGTACATTCAGAGTAGTTGCGTCAATTTTTTCATTTAATAAATGCATTGGTACAGTGTATGGAGCTACATTGCGAATTTGTTTCCCTTTAAAGGAAGATTAAAGAAGGGATTAAACAACTGAACTATATCATCAAATTACATAGAAATATAAATATCAACGCGAAATTAAATATCGGTAAGTAAAAATACATTGTCATTCAACTCAATACTTTGCCAAAGATTAAAGGCAGTCATTCGTCACCATAAAGTAGTGTTTCAGTATACGTATATCAAAACTCTCAATTGGTACACACCTTTGCTTGGCATCACATTTAAACAATGCATCCAAGCTAAATTACACAGCATGGGCACTGAGAGTGTCTTGATTACGAATTATGGACAAGCCATGAAGCAATAAACAAGGATTGTGTCTGGATAAAGATAAGTTTTAGATAAATGTGGGAGGGGCTAGGAGTAAGTAGGTTGGGAGAAATGGAACTGTTTGGGATGATGAAAATATGTCTTTAAGTTTGCCAGCCAAGCCAGCCAACGTGAACAGAAATAAAATGGAGTGTTTCTATCATCGAATGGGGCAAAGGGTCCACTCAGGAAATTTTGAAAAAAAATTGTACAATTCACTAGACAGCATTTAAGAGCACTTGTACCAAGAATTTACGCAGTGTTATTTTGAGAATCAATTTGCAAGAAAATGCTCACTTGAACATTGTCAGAAAATGTGTGTGTGGGTGTGTGAGTGCCATGTGTTTGTGTGTAGGGGAAGGCGAATTCAACTCATTATATTCCCACTCTTGAGTGTCATTCTTGGGGGGGGGGGGGGTACACTCTAAAAACTAAAGAGTGAACTGAGTCACTCTTTAAACGGGTGAAAGTGTAAAATTCGCTCCATTGAGTTGATTCATTCTAAGAATAGTAAAGTTCACTTCAAAAAGAGTGGAAATTCAATCCAGGAAGAGTGAAAACTCATCCTTGAAAGAGTGCCTTCAATTTCACTCTTTTTTATGGTCCCTGACGGCACTCCACTAATAGTGAAACTTCTCTTTTTTGAAGTGAATATTACCCTACTTGGAGTGAATTTCCGCTATTTTGGAGTAACCTTTCCAACCTTCACTCTTCCAGCGAGTGAAATTTCACTCCTTTGTATTTTTAGGTGTGTATGTAAGGTGGCACTACAGTAGATGCAAAATGATACTGTGTCTGTCAAAACTTTGACCTGAATAGAGGTGAAAATAGGGGTCTTTGATAGAGGAAGCCTGACTCACCTTGACTCATTGAAAGTTCTGGTCATGGTTTATTATTGAGCACAAAGTAAACGGTAAATTATTGTTGTTTTATCATGTCACTTTTTAAAAAGTGAAGAAACTGCAGTATGAGGGTATCAGGTTGAGCTTTGATGAAATCCAGTATAGCCTGAGCCACATCATCTGTCCACGCTTGGAGCAGCCTAGTAGCACAACTGCAGCAACTGCAGTACAAGCTACCGCGAAAAATTTAGAAATACTATTGTCGGCTAGAAGCACATCTGAAAAGCCCTGAACTCATGGTGATATGGTAATGGGGATTAGTGATCACATCATACTATAAAAAAATCGATTATTGTCAAAAAAGTCACCACTCTAGTCAGCACAGAGGATACCGACTTAATTATTTGCTTGAGCGAACATGCACGGTATGTATGTGACCGTCACCTCTCCACTACGTAAGGAGTGGTACGCCATATTTGCCAAAAAGTTACCTTATCAGTTGGAAAGCAGACCTCACATTGGTGACCTTTACACACTTAGCACTGGCGGTGAAATGCATTTTGGTAGACAGTGCTGGGGCTAACCTACGCAGAGCGAAAACAGACACCAGTCAAAAATTTCAATTATTCCTATTCATATTGTTGCGTTATTAGGTATCTTTTGGCAATTGAAGAAAAACAGACCGTTACATATTCAAAAGAAACTCGTTTTAAGTAGATAGCGATTGCCAGGGACTAAAATTTGGCTCGAGTCATTCCTCATAAGCTTTTCGGGAAGCTTTTGTTATTGGACGACAATTAAAGAGATTTCCCCTCACTTTCTTAGTGCAATATAATTTGGAATATCTGGTAGGATACTGTTAATCAGTCAGATGTCACGGTACCTGCATCGAGTGTATGTGGTAAGTGTCCCTACCTGAGTTTATTAGATAGCCAGGCCGATAATTGCGAATGTTCCGAAAGAAAATAAGGAGAGATTCATCATGAGTAAAAGAGATGAACAATAAGAACCCCAGTAAGGAACGATCGGTTTTTACTGGAGCTACCGACCCTTACGTCCTCTCCCTTGGCTACGCTTTAGTAGAATTTTGCTGAAATGAAATTTTCGCTTAAACGCGGATGGTTGCAGAAACGAAACCCCGAATGGAATTTGAAAACTTTGCTGCTTTAACTTATATTCAGCCTGGTTATCTGATAACAGGTTAGTTGAATTAGCTTTGTGTAAGCCTAATGATAGTCATTTTTATTGTAGTGCGCCGCACTACAATATTGGCATTTACTGGCCGACTGACAATTTCTTTTGTGAAGCCTGTTATGGCCCACAACTCATTTCCCTGCGCGTACCGTAACTTAGTTCGTACAAATATCCATGCTCTACCCTTTAACAATAGCAGTAAGTGCAATCTGTGGCCGTCTTTAAACAAAAATCAACTTCAGAAAAGCAAATACTACACTTACAAGGCTGATTTAAGGAGTTAGCTTCATGAAAGAGCATTGCGGATAAATTTCCAGAAAACGCGAAGTAATGTGGTTCGGCCTTTTCACACTGAAGTGATAGGCCTGGAGAATCAATCGCTGCTTCCAAATTGGTATACGTAACACGGCGCCATTGCGTCCACTATCGTTGAACAGTATCAAGACGTTATTGTACAGTATCTTCATCTACAGTAGCTACTACGAAGCAGGGTATTGCCAATTCCCTGTACGGAACGAATTGGCTTTACTGCATTGGATTAAGCGACTTGTGCTGTAGTTCTATTATCATGCTTTATTTCAGTGGTAAAAGCAGAAGCTATTTTGACAGCAGTCTGACCGAAACGTTTTGACAGCATGCATGTAGCATGCATTGCGAATTAACGAAACACGGATGTTAAAACACACAGCGTCAACAGTTATTCGGCCTTCCACGAGACAGTTGTCATATGCATGCAGCGGTGCAGTCAGAGAGCTTGAGAGGGCGTAATTATTTAACATAAAGAACGGTGAAAGAGGAGTCGAGAACCGATAAAACCATTTCAGGCAGGAGTAAACAACACAACAGAGCATAACGTATGGCTAAGTAGGCTACTCAGCACGAGTTCTTGAACGGGACTATGCATCGTCCACTTCATTTTACTCCACACTAGACTGTATACGGAGTAGGTCCTACCGTTAAGCGCAGTACACGGTCTTGTTCAAGGACTACTCAGCACTTGCTTCATTGTTGGCAAATATGCTTCAAAATAAAGCTAGTGACTGACTATTAGCATAGAAGGTCCGGATTTACTCCATCATTGGTTACTCTTCTATGATTTCTTTATGCGTCCAGCCAAGGAGCTGGGAGACAAGTGGTCCATCTTTGTACTATCAAGAAATAGGGTTGAGAGGAGGGGCCAAAAAGAAACAACAGCCCCTCTTCCCGCCATGAACAAATCCTAAAGTTCAAATAAAAACTGGGCTACTGTACTAACTGAAAAGACATCTCTAACACGCACTACAATTCTGCGTATTTGCAAGCAAATGCAGTTCTAGTCTAACTAAGGGATAGTGCAGGCCTAGGGATGTCCCCAATTAGGTGAGAGAAGAGTAAATTGCTGGTTGGTAGCAAATTCTATTAAAAAATCTATTAGTAAAAAAAAAGACATTTTCAATGTATGATCGGTTCGAACTTTTGCCAAATATTTACTTTGAACATTTGGACGAAATATGTGCAAGCCAACGCAAACAGAAATGAAACATGGTGTTTCATTTTGAAGCTTTGGCTCATATTTAGAGTAATCTGGCCTAGATTAAATTATCTCTAGCACACGGGGGCGTAGATCAGGTTTGTGTATTGGGGGCAAAAATTTCCAACAGCCGGAACCTCAGATCGTGTCTATGAACCACGCAAATACGAACACACATCAGCTATACACACACAAAGAAACACACATATCACTGTTAAAAAAAATCTGTAAATTTTACAACAAGTTCCTGTAAAATTTACAGCATAATTTCTGTATTTCTGTTTACCACAAAAAATTGTTTTTCAATTTTGCAAAAAAGAAGGATATCCAATTTGTTAAAAGGTTACAATGTAAACACTCTGCAGGGTATAGGTTATTGGTGATATCACAACAAATCACGGTGTAACCTTTAGATTAGTTCAAATGACCTTAACTCCTTTTAGCTACTTAAGTGGGCGCTGCCAAAGTTTTGAAAATTGTAAATTTATGCTTAGGTCAGACCCAAACTAATGGGATCTGTAAAAAAGCATTTATGTGGAGAAGAAACAAGTAGTTAATCAAAACATATACAAAAAGAGAGATGTATGAACTGTATTTCTTTAAAGCCTGTGTAGTAAAGGTTACTCACTATAACCAACGTTTGATAGACATGGTACATATAACATAGCGTAACTTTGCAAAGTTAAGACAATGTCTTCCAATCTCCTTTTGAACGCCGCCCTTGGACTCTGATTGTCATGCCCGAGACACGAGGGGACATAAGAAAAAGTAAATGTTCTTTTGAGCGCGACATACCAATAGATGTGGTACATATAGACGTGCTTCGTAGCACAAAAGTTTTATTCTTTTCTTTTTTTCTACATAGTACAGCTGACACAACTTTTGCTGTAAAATGTGTAACTGCTTTACTGTTAATTCTACAGTATTTTTAACATGGATTGTGCAATAATTTCAGTATTATTGCTTCCACATGGACGCTATTTGAGGCTTTCTAGAAGCCCTAAAGCCACCTGCACACCACAATGTTACACGTTGCAAACTTTCCCCCTTTTTCTTTCTTTTCAAGTGAATCCGAATTATTGGAATATTTATTGGGATATTTTATTGGTGCCTCCCCCCCCCTTGCCTCCAGATAGGTTCACTTCCCCGGATATACGCCTCTGATTAAATGGGTGAGACTGCAAAAGCAAAATGCTGAACCGAGTATGAAAATTGTTAGAGTAGTTAGGGTTCCGTTAATATTTCAGCATTTGAATAGTGGAGCGTTTACCTTTCCATATTTAGTTTCTCAGATGTTACTGGCTCACATGCAGTAAGTCACACTGACTGATGCCCGTTGGTGTTATACGTATTATGCAGTAACTTGAAAGAACCCCTTTTTTCGAAGTGAAGCCTTTTTTATTTTAGCTGGTTGAGTTTTTCTTCCATGACAGCAGATTTAAAAAGTGTACCAGCAACAGTGCAAACGCATCCCTATCAGTGTAATTATATTCCGATTCAAACGTTACGGCTGAATAGTGTCACTTGCGGTCCTGAAATCCATGTGATTAGACGATGTTAGTTGCTTTCTCCTCTCGCAACCAGTTTTCTAAGGGACAAGCTCAATAATTTAATTTGTCGTGTTTCTTTATTTACATTATAATTCACTTGTCTTTGACGGGCAGTTGTTGAAAGGCTAGCTTCTGGTTTATGAATTGACATTACAACTTTGGACTGAAGTAAGGTTGGTATGAAAGTTAACCGTAAAGAAGTGCAAGGTAAGACTAGCACAAATATTATTGACATAAGAAAACATTCCTGTATAATCTTAAACTACAATAGCAGTCGTCCCAAACTTTTTTTGAAACAAAACACGGATTCAACAAACATCCTTGAATTCCCATTACGCTAAAAATTATCTTTCATGGTATTCAAGACTAGCTTATTGTATATACAAGTTAAGCCAATGAGTTACTCTTCACAATTCCTCTCCATGGGAAAACAGTATCATGGGTTCCTTTTAAATCAACCGAGGACTTCGTTAGCATTATGTACAGTTTGAAAGATATGATTCGACTGAATAAGGTCACGTGATATTTCAACACCAAAACAGGAGCGATGTCTGACTTCTTGAAGCCTAGAGTCACCCAGAAAGTAGTTATGATGTATCGGCCCATTCTTAAGAGTCATTCGTAGACGGAAACATTTGAATGCATTGAATCTTATCTTCCAGAGAAACTCTCCATCCAAAAATGCTCTAATATCGTCCTGAAAGATAGTGCAGTCATTTGAAGACCCAATCTAGAGGTTAGCAATTGAACCATCGGCAAAAGCTCAGACGTACATAGGAAGAGTAGTAGATCGTTGATATACACCGGGCACAAAATGGGGCAAATTGGAACAGAGCATTTGGGAACCCGTCATATCACACTAAAAATTGTAGAAACGTCCCCATCAATTATGACCTTGTGGGTTCTAGTAGTAAAAAAACTTTCAATTCAACTGTAAACAGCCTAATTCCTACGTCGTCAAGTTTTAACAATGAGCGGTGACGAGCACTTCATCGGTCCAACCTTAGTCCATAAAACACAAGTCGGCATGCCAACTTTAATCTTAAATTTAAGCCGTGTCATCTTTAGGACATGATAATTAAGTTTACCCAAGATCTGTCCCACCTGAGGCCATTCTGCCTACCACTGAAACTGATTTTTTTTTTTCAAAGTGAGCAATAATATTACTTGCAATGATACAACCAAACTGTTTGTGCACTATACTTGTCAGACCTGCAGGACGGTAATTGGAGGGCAGGGATTGGTCTCCCATGCCAACATGATCGCACAGATTTGACGGTCTTCAAAATTAGCAATAAAGTGAGAGAGTCTGGAAATAGAAGATTTGTCATTCACTTCCAGTTTATTTTATGAATTTCTCAAGGTTGCCTGTACTGGGTTCATCTTGAAACATGATTTACTTCAATACGAAGCATTTAACAATAATTGTATCAAGTTCAGATGCCATGGAAAATTTACACCTTTCTTGATGTAATTTTTGTCAATTTCACCTTAAGTGAATATTTTAAATGAAAGATTAAAATGTATGCAAAAGATCACAATAAAGTGCACCTGTTGAGGCAGATTTCTGACTTGATACCTGGGTGATATTACTGTGTGTTCTGTGGGATCAACCTCCCACTCAGGCCTCTTTTAAAAACAGGTAGTACATATTTTGCAACACGGCAATCCTTGAAGATGAATATATTTCTGAATACGAATAACTGCTTGTGTGTTTGCGTGGTTGTGTGAGACTCAGTGTTAAATTGGTGTAGCAGATGTGTTTTGGGTAGGTGAATTGCTGGACGTCTCTTGGCATGCAGAAAACATTTACCATTCATTCAGTTAAACCCTCGAAATGAGTTTGGTAAGACCGACATACGAACATGTTTCATTTGGCTTTTATTCATCTATTGAAGAGAAGGACAACTATGACCCCCTTGTACCTACTGTCCGGGCCAATACAGTTTTAACTTCTTTTGAAAGAGAGCTTGTAAGTGAATTACTTTTTCCAGATTGTCTCGCTTGTATCAGATGATATAAAATTTGCATCCTTAGGCGAGATTCCATTACTTATCTGGCATTTGCAGTCTTGAATGCAGCTTCATTAGTATTACAAATAGCACCAAAAGGGAGTGAGATTTTTCTCTATGTATGGTCCAGAATAACATCACTGCAAAAGCCGCCACAGGTATGAAAGTACTTTCCGATCCCAATCTAAGGCAGTTGTGGAAAAAAGAAAATGTTTTTCTTGAACGAAATTATGCAAGATTATCGATAGATAAATAACAGGTTATAAAATAAATGTCTGAAACTAGAGCTGTTAACTTTGGTGACCATCGCCCTAAGGCTTGCAATTTAAATTAAACACCCTTTCGAGTTTTGATGTTGCCTGACAAACTCCTCGTCACAGCCTACTTTAAGCTCTTTAAAGGGGGGGGGGGGGGGAGGCTTGGCTTAAACGCCGAAAATAATTTCATAAAACGTTCCTTTCCCTCAGAAAGTAAATGTATCAAAAAGATTGCTTTAACCCCAGGAAACGATTTCATAAAAAATGTCACATCGATCTTTCAAAAATACACGGGGCCAAATAATAGGTAAATTGCTTATGAAACTTCGGTGTGCACATGTATATAGATGTAACGTAATTGAATTATTCGTTTATTAGAGGTTTGCCCCCTGGACTCCATCAGGGTTTTACAAGATGCTCCTGGACTCCTCCCATTGGGGGTCATTCCTTTTAAAATTCAGAAACTGACCATTATTTCTCGATCGGGTCCTATGCAAATGTAATGGAAGTAGGTAATAAGTGAGGACTGAAGTATCATTAGGGAATTCCTCCCCTTGAACGATGTACATTTATACTTTTACCTGTTTTTCGAATCCAGCAGTGCAGTGACGTATTTTTAAAGTAAACCTTAATTAGATAACTGGGCATCTTTCTTTAAAAGATTCTTAAGGATTGATTTGTATTCCCATGTATGAAAAGACGAAAATCGAATTCACTGGCTTAACTAGTTACCAAATGAATCGCGAATCATAAGAATCGGTTCCAATTGAGTAGAGTTATGCACGAAAATGAGATAAAAAATGTAAAATAAGAATTCAAAGTTTCCACGCCATTCTGTCAAATTATTGATATTTTGGACAAAAACAACACATGAGTACTTCATTTTCCAAAAGTAACGAAAAACCTGTAAATGATTTCACACGAGTATTTTTTATCGATATTATGAGCAGTATGATACATCAGTGTTTGGGATGTGAACACCTGAAGGTCAGTTTGTTAATTGCGGTTTTCTCTCGCAAAAAATCGGCCAAGTCATGACGCCCAGTTTCAAGGGGAAGACATTTGTTGTGTAAAAGATGAAAAATTGGGTATAAATCAAACTTTTGCCAACCTTCGTCAAACTTCTAAGTAAGCTTTTTCTGCCCAAACTATTGACTCCATTCAAACAATGATGGCGGATAAACGACCCTTATCGCTAAAATTCTGCTAAATCAATTCAATTTTCATAAAAATAACAACAAAAGTATAAGAATATTTCCTGTCATTCCTGAATGCCTAAGACTATCAGAGTGCACTAGAGTATGAATATTAAATACCCTCAAACAACACAAACATAAGACCAACATTTTATTGCCAGGTTACTCAAACGAAAATAAAAAAATATTTTCAAATCTTTTTCTAAGTGTCCACAGAAATGTTCATCGTTGCCATATCCAAGTGCTACCTGAACATGGATCATGACGCCCGAGGTTATAGTGTCTGTGATACAAATTCTCTACGCAAGAAATAGTAGCAATAATGATTGTAAAATGTAGGACCAGGATTGTTGTCTGAAGATTTGAAATTTCGTTACTCGCAGGGGTGGCGCCAGGAGTGGCCCGATAGGAGAGACCAGCATTTCAAAGCCCCGACAGAGGTGGGGGTTCCCAATGTGACGTAACTGACAGAAATTAAGGCGTAGCGCCCCGAAATTTTGGCCTTTATTTGTAACAGGTGTTCAGAATCCAAAGCTTGTTTTGAAGAAAATTTGAAATTTTTTGAATAAATTTGGCTTTTGCAAAGACCAAACATAATCGGGGTGTTTGTTGAAAAAGTTTGCCTTTCATATTCAAAAATCCAAAACGTTCTATGGGTGACTGAACTTCGTTTGGGGTTATGCATTTTATTGTAGGACTACTGACATGTGCTATTGTAAGAAAGAACAAGTTCGATGCTGTCGGTTAACAAACCGTAACTCTTATTTGACAATTGAGAAAGTTTTCTGTTTTACTTAGAAGAATATTCGAATTCGTTTTAGCATCCAATCATCTGAAATCGTGTTTTAAAGACGTTTGTGAACTTTTCAGTATTTTACAGCTTTAAGTCGTACTGAAAGTACTTTTTGCTCTCGTGGATAATCAAATTATGAAATATTTCAACCATGATAAACAAATAAAAACCCTATGTTTTGCTCCTTTTTAAAACAGGTAAAATCACTTTAAGACCTTTCTCATGGGCTGATATATGCGTGACTTTAAAAGTAAAAATGTAGTTACTGGTCAACTTTGCCTGAGGGTAGGCACTTGAACATGCATGGAAACTTTAAACTAAGGTCGATTTCTTCACGTGATTTGTTATTGTGATCATCGACCTACAAAATCACAAAGAGCAATTTTTCATACAGTGGTATTCGATGAGAATGAGTTGTTATTACAATCTTTCCCTTTCAAAAGTTCTCGTATTGGTAAATGCATTTGAACAAATATCGTATTGGATGAGCCATTTGGAATTAAACTTAGTTTTATCATTCGTCCATTGTGTTACCTTGAAGTCCAGTATGACTTCGCAACGCTCGCTGTTATGGGGTGCCGACGTTGTCTATATTACATAATCGTTCTATTCATATGACGAAAATAAAATAGGCAAAAATCTTATGAAACAAATGGTTTTTATTCATCATTTGCTCATCAACATGTGAAACAAACATTTGGGTTGCCTGATATACTGTTATGTATTTTTAAAGTGATGAAAACCTGTATATATCGACGTTCATTTGTTCCGGCACCTCAAAAGAAGGTCAAATAATCCTTACGCAGTCTTTAATCATGACCATCCGTCAGTTCGTTGAACCTTTTTACACGTGTGTTAAAAATTCTTTTATTGTTCAGAATGTATTCGGAGCGTTCTTTGTGAGGGCAGGGTTAAGAATTCCAAATCGTTTCGAAGGCATACTCTGGAGACAAAATTCGTTAACTTCAAATAGGCAAAATAATTTTCTTTTGCGGAAGTTGAAAACGACATCTAAATAGCTCATAAGAAGGAAGAAACAAATTTTTAAAGTATTGGAAATTTCTCATTATAGGAAATCTGTGATGTCGTTGTCGCACATTAATTTTACATTGCATTCAATTTATTTATTATTATGATGCGCTGCAGGCAATATTGAGCAATATTGGTTGTACTTTATGTATGCTAAAGGGTAATGCTAGATCTGCAGGGAAAGATGTTCAAACATTCCAACGGTAAAAATTTCAAGGAATTTGAAGCAATGTGCCCAAATCGCATAACTTTTTGTGACTTTGTTGAAAAGTAGGGGTAATTTTTAACAAAAATTACTAAATGATTTTTAAAGTGAGATATCTTGAGTTTGAAAAATGATATTGTGATAGGGTTTGAAATATATGATGTGGAATATATTCGTTTTTCTCACAAGACAGAGACGAAAATGCAAAGAACATGCCTTTCAATTAAGCTCTGCTCTGGAAGAGTTGTGTAAACTTTCATTTTCAAGGAGATCTCTGAAAATTTCTTTCTCTACATGTTTTATTTAAGAATGGAACAGCAAAGGAAGTGTCTACAGAACAACCGGAAATATATTTTGGCAACGGCAGCCTTCTTTCAGTTAGGAGGTTTACTATCGCCTATTAATTCTTTCGGGAGACTGTTTACTGGCATACAGTCTGACCTTAACACCACAGCTATTGAAACAGGTAAATTGTCTTACAGGATCCATCGCTATATTATTTAATTTTTTAAAAGGTATTGCGCAACAATTTCGTGTCTCGTTAAGGTACATTTCAATAGAGCACGCTGACATAACACATTATCACAGCATATTACACGTTCAGATGTTTATAACATATGTTTAAAGTAAAAGCCCCATATAAGGACACTTTAACGCCGGAAAGGCATCGTATATGGTATTACTTAAATAAAAGCATACACAGAAAGGGGTGTAATAGGCCCTCACGAAAATGAGAACCATTGAAAATGAAGACCTGAATGTCGACCAAAGGTAGAATCCAAGTATGTGAATATATATATTTATATATAGGCTGTATTCATATATATATATATATATATATATATATATATATATATATATATATATATATATATATATATATATGTGTGTGTGTGTATATATATATATATATATATATATATATATATACATAATGTTAAAGTCCGTGTATTGGTATAGCATATAAACAGTAACAAAGAAAACAGCTAATGCCTTAACTACCATCATACTTGTACCACATTTGACAACCGTACAAAATTTTCGAAGCCCTGCTATGCAAAGAAACTGTGCCAGAGAGTTTGCCAGAAGGAGATGTTAACGGAGGCAGGAGAAAGTTCCTAGGTGAGATAATTCCCTAGACTCTGCCCGGAAAGTGGAGGATCGTGGGTTCGCTCCCCCGTGTGGCTCAATTTTTCTCTCTAGTATATATATATATATATATATATATATATATATATATATATATATATATATATATATATATATATATATATATATATATATATATATATATATATATATATATATATATATATATATATATATATATATATATATATATATATATATATATATATATATATATATATATATAAAGTACAAAAAATATGCAATAAAGGGCATAACTGGTTGATTTTAGGAGTATGAAAAATTACAAATAAATTTCGAAATTTTCAGTGCCCCTGGGACTTTCCTCAGCGAGTATTAAAGACAAAATGAGCACAAAAATTAAAAATGAGTACATTAATTGAAAAGAACGGAAATCTACAGTTAACTGCAGTGTCAGGAGGGAAGACTAAATTGTTTGTTGAAACGTGTAATGATTTAAAATACCAAGGTCCTTATTGAGTCCGGTAATGTGTGACTTAAGCCTCATTATCCAAATAAGTTCGGTACGCTTCGTTGTTCGGCGCAAATAAAGTTATTTGCAATGAGGATTATTTTAAGATTCTCAATAGAATGGTGCGGAAGATTAAAGTGCTCCGCTGCTGGGAATCCAAGAGTGTTGTCACGGATAGACTGTTTATGGTTATTGAACCTTAGACGAAAGGAAGTACCAGTTTCACCGACGTACAACTTATTTTTACAAAGATTACAAGATAGAATGTACACAACATTACAAGAATCACAGTTAAGGTTGGGGGAATAATCGGAAAATTAATGTCAGGGATATTGATACGTTCTTCGGTAGTAATGTGCTTGCAGATTTTGCAGCGTCTTTTATTGCAAGGTGTGTTGCCCTTAGAGTCAGGGGTAATTGATGTGGAGGAGGTAAGAAGTCTTCTGAGGTTAGGGGGCTGGCGCAATGCGAGGAGGGGGGACTCAGAAAAAAATGCCCGAAAGAGAAGGATCGTCCTTAAGGGAGACAAAGCTATGTTTTATGGTGCTTGCAAGATTGTGAATAAGGGGGTGATGCTTGAAAACCATTGGAATACGCGTGCTGGGGATTTTGGATTTGTAGGATAAAAGGTCCTGGCGGTTGATTGAGGAAGCTTTTAAAATACCTTGTTTGATAATGTGGATGGGGTATCCGTTTGTTAGGAAGTAACCGGTGAGGGCAGAAACCGAGCGATCGTAGTCAGCGGGGTCAGAGCAAATACGTTTGGTACGAAGACATTGACTGTAAACTATTGACTTTTTTTTAGTTTTTACATATATATATATATATATATATATATATATATATATATATATATATATATATATATATATATATATATATATATATATATATATATATAACGCTAATTCTCACCTTAAGGGGAAATTGTTATATCTGCTTGTACATAGGGCGAAAAAAACAATGAAATACATAAGCTAAAGAATTCGCCCTAACGTTAAACAACGTTATTTCAATGGCCAGCCATCCGTTAGTGTTAACAGCTAGGTGTCCGTAACTTTGTTAACATTGAACTAATAGAATCTACTTTGTAAATCTAGGGGGGCGCCTTTGTCTGTTTACGTATTCGTATAGAAAAAGTGTGTAGAAACGTTAAGGCGAAACTTATATTTCTCCCCTAAATGTTTTTGACCCTGAGGTAGACTTTTCAACAACAACTTCCCCCCTTAGTGCCGAATTAGTGATATATATATATGGGAATTAGCGTTGAGTGAGGACCTACATTATTGGCCCTTTCGAAACAGTTCTGTAAAGCTATGTTGTAAGAACTTATTGCAAGCTTTTCAATATTGCAGCTCCCTTCACAGGGCTGAGCACTTTACCATTGCCTGGTTGACATTATTAATTAATTTTTACTACTACGGTTACATATATATATATATATATATATATATATATATATATATATATATATATATATATATATACATATATATATATACATATATATATATACATATATATATATATATATATATATATATATATATATATATATATATATATATATATGTAACCGTAGTAGTAAAAATTAATTAATAATGTCAACCAGGCAATGGTAAAGTGCTCAGCCCTGTGAAGGGAGCTGCAATATTGAAAAGCTTGCAATAAGTTCTTACAACATAGCTTTACAGAACTGTTTCGAAAGGGCCAATAATGTAGGTCCTCACTCCTCAGAAGCCTGAAGTAAAATCTTCCGCACTCCTCAGAAGACTGAAGTAGATTCTACTTCAGGCTTCTGAGGAGTGAAAAGTATTTGGTTATGAGGATGTGTTTTTGTGGTCAAAGAATTCGTCAACAAGGACCTCTTTCTCCCCAAACACCTATAAGGCCCTTCTTTAGCTGTCATCTTTATAGCCTATAAAACACTGCCTTGTACATATCACACATGCCCCCAAGACACGCGTGTCCCAGGCCAAACTCAATATCGGTACAACACATACGTGCCCCCGAGGAGATAGGTGCCACTGAGGAGAGTTCCCTTTTGAAAGTAGCTGTAATATCCCTTACGCGACTGAACTAATGGGGCAAAGGAAAACCAGGATGGAAAACGCGTTCCTACAAACCACGTGTCAGAGCTCTTTGTCGTGTCCGATTTGTCAGAAAGCTACGTCAGTAGCGGCCTCCTCGTGGACGAGGAGAAAGGTCGGAGGTTAAAGCTCTCTTCAGCTGCCGTTAACATATTAGGCTTCCCCACTTTCAAATTTGACCAGAGGATTCCATCGAACAGAAGTACCCTGTAATTCCCTCAATGTGGGACATTTTAACGACGAATATTATTATTTGGTCAAAGCATAGTCTTAGCAAAGCTCTGGCCATAGGTTCCTTAGATGGAGTTTTGTGGTCCATGGGTTTTTAGTTGTGAAACCCGGTGGGGACTAGAACTGCCGACCTCCCAACTACACGTCGGATGATCCAGCTACTTGAAAAACCATTCAGTCTGCTCTCAACTTGAGAGAACTGCCCAAAGTAAAGGAATTTTGTTTATCATTTTTTTAGCTGAGGAAACTTTTGAAGTGCTTTTTGTTAGAAACCTAAGTGATTTGATTAACTCCGATTTCCTTTATGAAGTTAAGGAGAGTATTCTTCTTAAGATAAAGATTTTTGTGCAGACGGTTCTCAGCCAGACAGGGTGCTTAAAGTAGGGGCCGTAAAAATTAAGGCTAGAAAGTATCAGCGATCGCGCTTTATAGGTGACGAAAAAATTAGTGGCTTAAGGCACATCTAAGGAGAATTTGTAAAACATTTTGAGTAACTTATATGTAAAATATAACCTTTCTTACTTTTTCTCCTTTCAGGATGGATTGGCTCTGCTGCTTGGGCAATGAGCTTCCTTTCAAGTCCC
This sequence comes from Holothuria scabra, assembly GCA_037179385.1. Classification (NCBI taxonomy): domain Eukaryota; kingdom Metazoa; phylum Echinodermata; class Holothuroidea; order Aspidochirotida; family Holothuriidae; genus Holothuria; species Holothuria scabra. The sequence continues at coordinate 23,830,256 of CM074181.1, forward strand.
ATAGCGACTGTTGTCGAAAGTTATATCGGATATAGACTAACATCGGTGCTTGGTTCTGTATTTTCGGTTGTTTGTTACCTAATTGCCTCTTTCATGAATTCATATGTTGGTGTTCTCATATTTTTGGGACTTTTATGTGGATTGTCGATCAGCTTAGCCTTACATTCAACACTTTGCGCCATATTTAAATCTTTTACCCCAAGATACCAGTCTAGAGCAACGGGGATTGCTTTGACCGGTGCATCATGTGGTAAGTAAATTTTATACAGTGAGCAAACCAATACTGCAATGGTCCTGTTACTCTTATCTTTAACCCTCATTTGAGACAATTTTAGTTTTTGAATTTAAAGATCCCATGAATTGACTTAATAACATTGATTTGGGGTCATTTTCTGAAACTATCTATCAACAAAAATTGCCGTATTTTAAACTAATAATTTTGTATGAGTTCCAATGCCTACGGATGATGTCATTCTTGGTTCAATGCACTTTTTCATGTTTGAGCTGTCATGCTGTCAGGTACCATTTCACTCAAGCTTGACTCTTTCGTTGGGCGGAATAAAAAGGGTTACTTTTTTGATAGATAGTGGCAGAGAATTGTCCCAAATCATTTTCATTCAGTCATTTCATGGGCTCTTTTACACAAGCAGGTGCAGAAGACTACTACTCATATTGACCATCTGACTGTCTTGATTGTGAATCTAAAATTGTTGCCGATTTAGTGTATATTTTTAACCAAATTGGTATATGTTTTTACCTGGCTTATTAATTGGAACAATCCTCGACAGAACCCTTTACACGAACTGCCCAGTTATAGAGCGGAATAAAATACACTCGACAAAATGGAATGTCTATTGGTCATATTCGTAGTAAGTGCAGGGAGTCTCTAGAAACTCTCTGGTCAGTGTCAGTGCAACTGTAAATATTACTACCAAACTGGTTGCAATTACTGCACACAATCAACAAAATAATTTGTTGCTTTGTGTGCAGTACTTGCAACGTGGGTTGACATGGCGCTAGTAATCTCACAAAGTATGGTATTTGTTATGTCGTGGATCTTGCGGAAGAAGATTGATATATTTATAACACAGAAAACTGAATGGGGGGCAAACGAATTCAACTGTTTGCCTTCGGAGGGTTCCTTTATCATACCCAAGAACTTCACTCACAATTGCTATGGAGAAATATTTGCCTTTGGGAGATCTGTCATGGATACTGAGGTTTTTACTGGAAATGTGGGTTTCCCAATTGTTCTGAAATAAACTTCTATCAAATCTCATTCCTCGAGGCTATTTTCAAAAGTTTGAATGGGCATGTAACTGGTATTGGTCACAGTACTTGAAAAGGTTTTGTGTAAGATAATTATTTCCAAATGTAGTATTTAAACATTAACTTGGACATGTTATATCCTTCACTCCAAGATGATATTAAGACCCTTGCCAAATTAGCAAACTAATGTAAATGGAGAAACTGGAAAATTTTACTGGCCGAAAGCGAGTTGTTTCGTTTGGCAACTCCTGAATTCAACGCAGCAAAACCTACCAAGAGATATGATGTGCCTGTCAAGGGTAATGTTGTGATACCACTCTAACATATTCTATAAGGCTACTCTTAAAAAGACCAAAAGTATTGAACAAAGTTATTGAAATTGGATATTGACCCGTGATCATTTAAAATTCAGGTTACAGTTTCTTCACTTCAAGATATGAAGAATATTTGAAGAACCGCCTATGAGGGGATATATCGCAATAGAACTATTCCGAAGAATTCTTTCGAACCTATCTCAGAGAAATTGATTTATTGCTGTATTCTACATCTTGTTTTCGTTTGTTTCGTAACATGCCGACATCACGGGAACATCTTCAATCTGTTGTGTCAAACTCTTGCGGGTACAGTTACCATGTATACGCTGCCGTCACTCTGTGCATGTCAGTAGCGTAGCCAGGATTCTGTCATGGGGATCGTTTGATGTCATGGGGGATTTGGGGGGCAAGACATTTGGGAAAAGTCTAAGGATAGAGAGGAAAAAGCGCTGTTTAAGGTGTTTTTTGCATTGCAAGGTTGGGTCAGGAGGAGTTCTAACTACCCTAACCCCCCCCCCCCCCCTCAGTGGCTACGCTACTGATGCATATGGACCCAAAGTACAATCTTGCTGTGCCACAATTTTACCACTTACGTCGTTTATTTATCATTATCATAACAAGCCATCAAACTCCGTTGTTCTAGTGAGTGTAACATCCCCTCCGGCTTGATGTTCTGCTTGACTGCCTAATCCTTTCACCCCCCAAAATCCCATTCTCCCAACCTACCGTACTTACGTAAGCCTTTTCCAAATGTAAAACTCATCCTCATTTACACTCAAACTCAGTTTATAACTTTTGGGGGAATATACAAGACCCCAAGTTGTGTTCAAAATACTTTCAGTATAGTACATGTTGTGTAATGTGCGCTACAGTACTATACTTTTTGTAACTAGTTGTCAATTAAAGAGCTGTGCAAACTAAATTTCTGTGGACTACTACAAAAACTTGTAACTTTGGGAGAGTGCATGACTGCCTTTAAAGTCTGTGTGCTGATATTTGCTTGCACTCCAGCTTGTTTGTTGTTAGTTCGAGCTGCACCACTAGCTCGAACAGGAACACTCTTCCTTGTCCTAGAACAAACTGAAAACATGAAGTCGAATATTAACAACCATTAATTTAACAGAATGTTTTATTGTCTCTTGCTTTTACCCAGCAACCATACTCGTCACGTTAGCTTACGAAAGACTGATACTCTCCTTTGGATGGAGGTTTACCTTACAGATCAGTTCCGTCTTTGCTTTCGTGCTTGCCGTGCCTTCTTCGTTCTTTATAAATCCTTCGGAAGATCAGGCTGAAGAAAAGCAGAAAGACATTCAGGAAAAACGAAACAAAGGAAATACCTTGAAGAGTAACGTTGTAATTTCATCAATCAGTCGCAAAGTCGATGAAGTCACAATCTACGCGTCACCAGAAGCAGATAATAGCAAAAGCCAGATCGTTTTGTTTCTTAAAACTTTCAGAGGATGGAGAACCTGGTTTATACTCTTTGCTATTTTGCTTCCTGCAATGTCTTGGTCAGTTTACTGGGTCAATGTCGTAAGTCAACAATGACATGGAATGGGGACTGCAAAGACCGGTTCCCTCCACCCTACTCTAGTGTGTAAATTAACATATGAAAGGGCAAAGGCAACCACCCCAAAGTTTTTGAAATAACAAACAAATCCAAACGATCTCTTCCTTCTTTTGTATCCAAATATATCTTTTATGAAATTTCAAGACTAAGTGTATGGTCAAAGTGGTTAAAGAATGCAAATTGCAGAAAATAGGCCTTGAGTTCGACTTCTGGCCTTGGTTACATCGAAACCTTTAAAATGGAACCTACCGCCGCTGCCGTGGTGAATAGGGTGGGGTAGGAAAGACACAAGCCAGTGATCCACAACTCGGAAAAAGGTCGTGGCCGGCACGTTTTTAACAATTCGGTCGGAAACTGAGTCATAACACCTGATTTACCTAACTAAATTCAGAACTTACAATGGCATATAAAAGGCAAACTAAGAGCTCTCAACTTTCATGCTTTAGAGAGAAATATACTGCCTCATGACTCTTACGATAAGTCTCAAGGGTTAATCATTAAATTACAGAAGACCACTACGCTAAATGAAACTGGGGTGACTGCATTTCCTCTTTAAAAGAAAGTTCTAAGGTGGAAGTAAAGTTCTTACATATCAAAAGGGTTTTTTTGTAAGCATGAAAATTTTGATTCGCAACTCTTTGTGTGGTTCTCAAGATATGAGCAGGTAAATTTGTCATATTTTCAACAGAAAGTGAACTTGAAGCCAGAATACATGACATCATGGCTTAAAATGTTTTACTTGAAGGGTCCTTTTCCAAACTTATTCTTCAAACTTGTTTTACTTAAAGCGAGAATGGTATTTAACTAGAGCCTTAGGATTAAAGAAGGCTTTCACAGTTACCGATCAGTAGCTGTCCTACCCGGAACAGAGAGCAAAGTACCCGAACCTTTCGGTGTCGACCTGGCAATATCAAAATTCTTTCACAACCTTCTCCGACCAAAAAAATAAGATAACATCACCTCAAGGTAAATCAATTCTTCCCCAGTCTCACTCCGTAGTCTTGAAAAACGCATTTCGTAAAGTGGTTGAATATTCGATTTAAAGTTACAACTTAAAAATCTGCCCGGGAAATGATTAATAGCTGATTAACTTTTTGATTACTTTTTTAAATAAAGTAACCATTTTATTGCACACGAAAACTAACGATAAACGACCACATAGAAACTATCTACAAGCCTGAGATATGCAATTTCTGGCTATTTGAGAGATTCCAAGGTTCCAATTTTTCATCGTTTATGTACGGCAAAAAGTGGTGGCGCTCCGCTAATTTTTTCGCGCGATGGTGTTACACATTTCCGGCAGAAAATTCGTTCTCTTCCCCGACTAATATGGCTCCTCTACACAAATGAACTGCTTCTGATAGTTTGTTTGTTACACTTGATTATCTCTCGACGTCTGAATAATATTTCCTTACTTTGGAAACAGGAGAGGGGCACAGAAGAAATATGCCCCCTTGAAAAGTGACCACAGATACGCGGCTGTTAGGAATTCAAGGAAGGGTGTTTCGCATTTACTTTGAGATTTTTATTTGAAAAGTTGACGAGAGCGTGTAACGTTTCATTGCGAGTAATTCATATTTAATAATATAAAGAAAAACAGATGGTTTTCTATTTAATAAATATGAAATAATTAGAAAGTTATTCCGCATCATTTGAGAGGAGAGGAATATTAAAACTAAAATGCTTAAATTTTGTTTACAGATTAGTTACTTTGAAAGCATTGATGTACCGGAGAATGACATTGTAATATATGTTACTATTATGACCTCTTTTGACCTGGCTGGAAGATTAAGCGTCGCTCTCTTCATGAATAGACTACCTAAAGACACCCACATGCTCATTGGCAGTCATCTTGTTTCCGTGTGCGTGACACTTTGTTTCGTTCTGTGGTCAATCAAGCCAGTGCTTGTGGTGTGCAGTGCATGTAAGTCAGGTGTATTGGTGTCATTATATTCTGTTTCCTGCTTTCATTGTTCCTTAGGTGTTTATATAACACACTAGAAAACGTGTTTAGAAATTAAAAGCATTTTGTCCCAACTCTGGAATATGTCACAATGCTAAACACTAATACGTAATTTCTTAGCCCTATGTTTTTAATTCCTTAGTATTTAGAACGCAAACGTGTTTCCAAAGCGAGCCTTAGTAAAAAGTGTTTAGCATGACGCGTGCAGCTCGGTTACTCGCCGTTTGGTCTTCCCCCAGAAAATAAAATGATATTCCGGGTGTCACGTGATCAACGAAGACACCAAATCTGCCTTCGCTATCTCCGAAAACACTGTGTTTTCGGAGATAGCGCAGGCCTCTTTTTCAGTTGCGAGTAATATTGTTTCCCCTAATCTGAACTTATGCCGAACATGACGCACAACGCCATTTTGGCTCCGTTTTGATGTCTTTGGTATAACCCTACCAGTGCCTTCCCCTTTGAAAATATTTTGGATATTAGAAGTTTTTTAAGATGAAATATAGTATTCAGGCAAAACACGTTCTATATGCCTCCTCCGTCAAAAGGCTGTGTACGATTTCCACCCTCACGAAAAACAATTGGGATTTAAATGTAACGTAATTAAATATCTCGAAGTCAGAAGCTGCATAATGTCAGTCACTTTTAATTTTCATAAAAGATTAATCTAACATTTTGCAGTTTGCTAACTTTTAATGAAGTGAAAATCTTATGGCAAACTTAAGTTGGAAACAGCGACTGCTCTGCACTGGCGTAGCTATTAAGAGTCCCTTCCCCCTTGTTAAAAATTTCGGAAATTTGCCATTTGTGACACCAGTCTTACTATTTCGGGCACAAATTTAAGGAAGGGAATCTCTGCCCTTCTGTGCTCAAATGCCTCATATAATACACCTTTCATCAAATACCGTTCAACTCTGTCAGTTGAGTAGTCAGGTCAGCTCGGTATAGATGCATTCCTTATTCATTCAAGTGTCAAAATTTTAATCGATTTTCATCAGTTTGCAGAAGGCATAGAACTGCTGAAATCTTTGTCTATTGTATCATGGCTGGCATAAAACGAATTTTTCCACCTATTTCTTTGCCGTGGGCAAGCAAGGAAACTAAGCGATGGTGATGTCAAATACTGTCAACCAGTAACGTTTTTGTGGATTATTTCAAATAAACGTGGGACAACATATAGTGAACTATTCCTGAAGTTACCCTCTTGAGAATATTTTGTGTGTATGGTTTTTATCTTTCTACTTAGGCTTTTCTGTTTTTTCATTCAGTGTATATTACAAATTGATAGTAGTCTCAAAGATGGATGTTAGCCCCCAAAGGGTCAGCATTCAAAGCATTTTGTCAAGTGTTCAATGTATCGAGTACGAAATTAAGGTTGCCCTAACTAACTTCTAATCATTGGACTTGTGCTGTAGTCTTTGGGGATTTACCAATGAATATTACTACTACTTTTTTATCAATCCGTGTAGTTGAACTTACGGACGATATCGTCGTTAAGTCCGAAAAACAAAAAGTGGACGTTTTAATCAGTACGCTCTCACCAAATCCATTCAGCATTTTTAAAAATTTATTCTTGCCCTCTACCTTCTTATATATCGTCACGCACAGAACAGTATAAATCGAATGAAACAGTTAAAAAGTAGACTTGACTTTTAGTAGGTCGACCTCACATCACATTCTGAGCTTATTGTTTACCAGAACATAGGAACATTGAAAAAAAATTTCAGGTTAGAGCAGATATTAATTTTGTGGTAATCATTGTGGAGAATGTAAATTTCTGGAAATTTGTCTGGTAAAAATTCACCCCTCTGATGCAAGACTAAACATCCTTCACTTACATGTAAATAATCACGAACTTAAACCGCGATCACGAATCATTTTTTGTTAGATTTCAGTCAATTTACAAAATAATGTGACGAAGAATTAAACCTCTGAAATAATTGTAAAAAAAAAGTTCTGATTGCCTTTTTAAATTTTGCAGTTATCGGTGTTGGACGAGCTTGGTACAATATATTCCCCATAAAAGCTGCCGTGGACTTGTTGGACTCGGAAGACTCAGATCAAGGGATAACTCTAGCGATGCTATCTTTGGGTTTGGGCTTTGCTGTCGGAACGTTACCAGCAGGTATAAAGAATTGCCGATTGACTTCATTATTTCCAAAACATTGCTGAACTCATTCCTTTTTGTATTGAGTTTTGCTGTAGTTTTATATTCAGATAACAATAATAAGTAATAAAAATAATCTATATCCACTGTAACTTTGTCCCAAAGTTCGGATGATTAGAGTGGTTGAAGACATATGTAATCCTCTCTTCTTTAACGATCCTACTGCTAAATAAAACTTATTTTTTCTTCACCTTCCTTAAATTTCCAATGATTGGGTGTTATAAGAAAATTATTAGATACCTACTTTTCTGGAAGAACAAAAGTTCTTCGTCGGTTGGCCTTGGTCTGCATCGATACACTTACAAATAATGTTAAATAGCGTTCAATAATTGAACGTTAAGTACGTCTCTGTCCGCATAAAGTTTCAAAAGGTACACGTCTTGACGTACAACTAGTTACCTTCACGAACTACTTTCGAGCATGTATACAAATATAAAGAGGTTTCATTGTCTCCTGTCTTGCATGTGTTGATCTAATGTTGAAAAAAGGGCATCGAGCCTGGAATTTGGGGCCAAGTGGCAATTGCCGCCCATATATCGAGAGGAAAAAAATCATTTTCTCTTAAGAATTGAAGTAGATAAAAACAACAGGTATAGAATAAAAATAACTTGTGATATACAGACGACTTGAAGGCTTTGAGAAAACGTCAAATTGAGTGTCTGTGCATGTAAATATGAGTTTATGTGCATGTTTTTGCGTATGCAACTATGAGCGTCCGCGTTGAAATGGGCGGATAGCTTACAGAAGATTCCGTTCCGGAACGCAGACCAGAATTCGCCTGGATGCGGGATTTTGTTAAATGTTAGCCCGAAATCCACAATCCAGATCTACGGAACTGTCCCACACCAACACCGCAATGTGCAGGTATCATAATTAGTTTTTTTTTTTTAATAAATCCACTACTTCATTGTATGTGTTTGTACACAGGTGCAATTTTCGACGCAACCAACTCTTATACCACGGCTTTCGTCCTCAACGCTGGTTTTTACTTGGTTGGGGCTTTTCTTCTCATACTGCTACAGGCAGAAAGGGTTCAGTCGGAGAAGGAGACCGGACAATTTTCGAATGCAGTATCCTACGAAAACAAAGTTGATGTAGAAACGTAATCATAACATTTGAAGAACCGATGCCTCTAATTTACAAATCAAGGAAAGTTTGATGCAATGAAACTTACCATTTAACAAGTGAACTAGCAAACAAAGCGCTGGAGGCTCTATAGAGAGATTGACGAGGAAATGTGCTCGTAACACAGACGGATGGTAACATGCGTACAGTTTCAAAGTTGCTATACACGAATCCGGACAGCAAGTTACAGACTGATTTTTGTCGGCAATTGGGTCTATCACGTTTTAATATTTCCATTTCCTGACTTACCTGTATCATGAATTGCTGTACACTGAACTGTTTCTTGATTATTTCAATTTTTACTGAAAATGAAGGTATAAAATTTCAAGTAGACAACAACTGCAGACGATTAAAGGCTAATTGACACCACCAATGGTTTCCTGTAGTGATCAGAAGGCTGCTTTAACATCTCTTCTGCACATATTTCAAGGCTGAGGATTCATCTCTTTCAACAATTCGTACAATGGATTATCCAGGATAGAAAATGTTAACATAATTCCTAACAGACGAGTTGGGAACACGGACTTCCTATACACATGGACAGAGCATGTAATGCGTACGTCCTATCTGTAGATTGCCGCCACCGACGGAGGAAAAAAATCGAACCAAGATGACCGCCGTGATGCTATAATATATATGATTTGACATTTGTATATTTAAAACAAAAGTTACACTTGAATGGAAAACATCATATTTTTGCAATACATGTACTGATTTTGAAATTACCTTGCATTATTTCGAAAATATTGCAACTTTCTTGCAAAATCTGGGTATTGACTTGAGCAAGTCAAAATATTTACACAAATCATAGCAAACAGCCACCTTGGTTCCCTTTTTTCACACGTACGGTAGCGAGTAATCTACCTTGAAGGGCAGGAGATGGGGTCAAAAGGAAATAAGTTTTAAGTCATCTTCTGTGATAAATAAAAAGTAAAATAAAATGCTGTGTCATAAACGTTGAAAGAAGGCCGGGTTAAACACCATTAAGTCCTGGAGTGGAAAGGAAGGAAATTGCGCTGATCGTTTGTAACTGTCTAAAACTTTCGTGGACTTGATCTGTTGCTACAACAAATTATAGATCCCACCCCCAATAACATGTAACTGTCTCACGCACGCTTTTTCTAAGGTCCTCTTTACCCTCTTTTTTAAGTGGAGGGGATACATACCTAAAAGTCCCCCACTTTTTTGACCTGAGACTAAATTTTATGAACTACAAAAACTATACATGTAAGTAACGTAAGGTGTCTTTTACCGATTACTATCGATGTTCTGTAATGGCACCGGTCGCTTACTTGTGCACATCACCAAAACTTTTGCGCGCCCCCCTCTCTTGCGGTCTCATTGATGTTTTTCTCTTCAGTTGCATCTCAAACTTACATTATTTATCTTGCCCAACGGTCAGCACTGGTGTAGTTATGAAGAATCACAACATTCGAGAAATCTTCGACTACTATAGTTTATGAAACCTGTGGTCTTAATTGAATGGCAAGGCATCAGGCAGAAATTTAAGGAAACTGAAAATATTTCGGTGCGCAGTCTGCTGGCAACTTTTTTAGGAAAATAAATGATTTCTAATGCAAAATCTCGACACGCGCACATCTCACATTCGTGTAACGATTCGATCATTTCGTATTTAGACCATTATCAAAGAAGTTAAGTCACACAAAAGATCTCAATCTGGAATTAGAGGTACACCTCCATCTTCTGTCTGCAGATAGTATATAATAAGGTGCAAAGCGGAAGGATAATGAATCTATTTTATTGCGTTTGTATCAACAATCTTACACCCTTGTGAAACGAAGGTTCAGTAGCAAAGTGGGTATTACCCCCTCCCACCCCCTTCGATCTATGATTTTCCCGACGTAGATTCAAGTTAGAGTGATTTTGTCAATTTATGGATTTTTTAGCCATGTTCATTACAAAATTCTTACCAAACTATCAGAACTTTTGCTTAAATCCTTCCGAAACTTCAACACGAACAAATTAAAGGTTAAAAAGAAGTTTTAAAGAATCTTCGCCATGTTTTATTATTCTGTAATTTTGAGGGTTTGGCAGTATAATATTCTATCTTCGGGTGGGAATACGAGCAATGAAGACAAATATGCAATAGATACTATTATCAAGCAAGGTAGCTGTTTAAAATGGAAACTAAGCCAAGTCCTATCACCTCAACTTCGAAGATTATGGAAGACAATACCCAGCCACTCAAGGATATTTTGCAAAATGCCACTTCCCTAGAAGTGGCAGAATGAGATTACCCTACTCAATGGGTCATTTCTCCTCTATTATACCTCAATGTATCAAATTCCATAATCTTACTTTTAATTTTAAGTTCCTATTGTTTTATTGTTTTACCCTCTTTTATTTTCTGTTTTATTGTAACTTGATTGGATATATTCTGAACTTTTCTTTTTGTCTTCATGTTTGTTTTGTTTTATGCGAGCTTTCAGTAACACTTTGTGGGGTGTAATAAATATGTTCTTATCTTATAATTTTTGTTGTGATTCTAATCACCTATAGAGTACACCTGTACTGAAATTCACATTGACCGAAGCCCGTTGAAGTAATTATTCATACTTTCAAGACCATGTTTTGAAAACTTAGTTGAAATTTTCCTAATATGAAGAATTTAAAAAAAATGAAGAATTTAGCACAATTTCGCAACTAGACCCCGTTTTCTTAGATACCCAGCGGCGCAATTCAGGAGGAATTATGGGTATGAAAAATGAAGAATTCGGAATTTACCATTTGTGGCAACAGTTAACTACATTTTAGCTTTTCCAACTTTCACTTTTTTCAAAATCTCTTAAATATAAAGTCCATATTCGTCATTACTTGTTTTCAAAATGCAAAATTTGGGGCGCGTTTCGCTCCGCAAATTACGTTCCTGCAGAGGTTTCGACACATAAAAGGGAAACGTTGGACGCTTGCCCCCTCCCCCGGAAAATGTCTATATACGCCACTGTAGATATCTAACCAGAACAGGAGAAAAAATTTAGGCCAGAGGCCCCCACTCATTGAAAATCAAATCGACGCCCATGATCTCACCTGCTCACTGTTGAATGTGCAAGTCTGAGGTGAATTCCAATTCCCTGGTAAAATGCGCTTTTTAGTAAAGTACTTCATTTAACAATTAAAGATTCGTGTACAAAAAAGTTGAACTGATTTCAAATAAAATTCTACTCCTTAGAAACAATTTTCAAAGCAAGCACAGTCTCGCCAAACATTTTTCTTCATGCGGTCAATACCATACTCAGTCTTTATTCTGTTGGCGTTCCATGTAAATGCTATAATACAGGATTCGGCACGTAGTACACCAGGGGAGGTTGTAGTACACTAGGGGAGGTTAAAAACCCGATCTGAGCAGTGTTTAGGAACTTAACGCTCTTTTAAACACGTTTTGCTCAACTTTGAAAAACACGATTTAAATCAAAACACGTTTAGGAATTGAGAAATAGCTAATAGGAGTTTAACACATAATGTTCAGGAATTAAACACGTGTGTTCGTCATTGTTACATTGTTACAAATAATTTGTTTATTTCCTGAACACCTATTATGGAGAAATAATATCTTAATAATTTCTTAAAAAACAAATCTCTGAAGTACCTAGAACAGTTGGTATTCATCTGGTCATGGAACTCTTCTTTTGTGACCTAGTTCAAGAGTTCAAGGCTTCTGGAGAGGAAGTCCTCGGGTTCAAGGGTATCAAAAGGGAGAGCGCGACTTATATTCTAGCATATTCTAGATATGTTATTTGGCTTGTTATATCCTTGCACCCTTTCAATCACAACGGACAAATGTAGTCTGTTTTTACGTTAACTTACGTGCAACATGCTTCTCTTTTCCTCTTCAAAATGACTTACAGTCGCATCAATGTGCGTATAATAATATCATCAACGAATGATTCCAAGTACTTACTTTCTTCATCCTTAAGGGTACCAAGGCCTTGTATGAAAGAAACAGAGTATCCGCCACTATGTCCTCCAAACTCTGATGTGTTACCCTTTTCCTACCTCACGTTTTTTCGTTTGAAAGCAGTGGTAAGGTGGGCACATTTCTACAGATTCTTTTTTATAGTTGAATGATATCATTTTCGTAATTGGAATTTTAAAACTGATGAAAAGATTGGGTGTCTTTTCCTGTATATCCAGCATTACCTATAAAGCCAACAATGTCACTCAATATTACCTACAGCGTCGTCACAACCATCAACAAATATAATGCAATATGTGTACGTGGCTTGACTTAACAGATTAACAAAGCTGCTGTTCTTATTTCAGGAAGAAAGCATAATTTAAAATTAGTATGCTCTAAACAGGTAATGCACTTTAGATGTAGTTTCCGCCGTCTGAACTCGAACCAAGAAGTTGGAAAGTGGATCGAAAAACTAAACCTAACTGACTGACTGACTGACTGACTGACTGACTGACTGACTGACTGACTGACTGACTGACTGACTGACTGACTGACTGACAGACTTACTGACCAATTGCCTTCCGAGTGATTTTTCTTAACATATTTGAGTCAATAAATTTTGTCTTCTCAAAGTCCATCTAATCGGTGTTTAAAGAAGTGAATCACTGACCTAGTATATAATTTTTACGTGGGTTCGTCCTTTTGCTCATATGCAATCAAGCTCTGTGTTGCCTTGGCCTTGACCATTCACTCCACTCGCGTGGAATATCCCCTGTACCTAACTAAAAATGAGGCAGAATAAAGATTTAGATGATGTTGCCAGAGAATTTATCAAAGAAAAGCACGACCGTCTCAAATCTACTAAGGATGATTCTTACTCGTGTTTACACCAAAAACCGTTCAAGGATGATGGGAACTTAACCAACTCGTGGGATTAACTCTTGGATTTCCACTAATGGAATCTTTGCCAAAGACATTCTTATATCTTTTTATAGAGCTCACACCCTAGCCCGGGTTCTTTTCCCTAGTCATCTGCAGATTAGTAAACAGGAGGGGGAGGAAGTCAACTATTCCTGTGTTCGTATGCACGGAAAGTTGCTCCAACAGAACTCTCTTCTACACTCTGTTGTTCATCTCGCTGTTCATTTGTGGGACTCTTATGGTTTGACTGTCAAAACGATCGCGTCAGGACCATTCTTTGTGAAATTAGAATTCGGCGTATCAGTTTGGAAGCAGACCTCACAATTGCGACCGTTATCATGAGAAGACGATTCACATTGCAGAGTTACCACCATGACTCATCAATTTTATTACGCCAGTCAAAGCTAAAACGCAGATCTAGTAATGTTTTTTTCCTCCAAAGCTAGCTAGAGTGATGTCTCACGCTGCACAACGAAAATGAGTACAATAGCATGTATGCTAAGTCAGTGAAATCCACAGCACCTAGATTTTTCATATGTCGCACCTTTAGGTACGCATGATGCATGAACAGTCTACTGTCACTACATATGTGTACGTGCACAAGCAGTGCACCTGTTCAGTGCTAGTACGTAGCGAGTGTAAGATATATTTCTGAGGGAGGAAGAAATTAATAAGCAGCCGCGTCAGATGACGATATACGTCAGACGACGATACGGCAAGTTCTAATGTGGAACCGTCTTTGCATATGCGCAATCTTTACACCCTCAGCTCTCGCGGTAAAATGCATTCTGGGAGACCGTACTCGAGCTAGCCTATACAGAGCGAAAACAGACACCCGCTAAAATGTCAAAAATCCTCGTTCGAGGTCTTAGGTAATTGCGTTTTTGGCAATTTTTAGTAGATAGCGATTGCCAGGAAGTGAACTTTGACTAGAGTCTGCGTCTTAAGCTTTCCGCAAAAGGCGAAGAAGAGAGAGCTCACTTGCGAAGTTTAAAACTGCACATGTCTTGTCCTCAAGAGGAGGATATGTTTAAATATCATTTGTAAGAAGGAGAACAAATGATATTTCCAAAGTGTAGTGGTACCTGTCTTGTTATCCCTCTATCTTAACTAAAAGTATTACAAAGAACACCGCATCTTTGTTCTGCCTATCCACATACTTTCGCATCACTGACGTATGTGCACTCCAGATACATGGCATTGTGTTGGATCTTGTATCGCAGTGCTGTGATATACTAGGTAACATCATGCATCACGTTTCAAGATGCTTGAAAGACTAACAGATGTACTGGAACAAGTTTCGTAGCATAAACAAAACGGGATTGACCGTCTTCAGAAAAATTGGAATATTTCATCAATGAAACTACGCGAGTAAACAAATTTCCTAACAAAATGTCAATGTCAGCATTTGGTGTTTGTTATGAACTTCGTGGATGATTTTGGGACAAATCTTAGGCCATTCGTCCAACGTTCAGCCTGGGTGACCTGGATTCTGGTGCCTTTAGACCGATACTTTCGCTTTAAATTGGTTGAATGATAACTTACGAAGCTAGTCTGGTAAGTATCACAGTTTTCTTGATCGAAATTGAAATTATTCAGAATAGAAAAAAAAACATTAATCTTCATAAGCAGCAAACATTGAATTGTGTGACGTCATTAGAGCTAAATATATTTCAGTGACCCCGAGGTCAGCTTCCTCACTGTGTTTGATTTTGGAAGACTACAAGCAATGAAACCCAAACAAAGAAAATGTTGTCATTTCTATACCAAATTTGCTCAATCCTAAACTTTTATCACGGCCAATTGTTTATGTCAACATCTTTGGCATCGCCTCTTACGTAAAGATATCAGTAAAAAATGTCTCCCCCCCCCCCCATTGAACTCGTTATTTGGCGGTTTGAAAAAAAAAAAGGATGTATAATATTCTGGGAAGAGACACATTAGTCCCGAAAAGAGGACGGAAAGAGGTCAATGATATTTGTTAGGTCGACAATGGCAACCATGAGGAAATTGATGCGTTCTTCATTGAAGTACTTAGATCACCCACCGACCTATTTTCTAGACCAGCTACACAGACAATCACTTGAAATAAATTAAACAATACACATGCCGTCACGACACAGTTCAGTAAATCTAAATGAAAGGTTCCGTGAGCTAAATAAAGGGTGGAGATTTCGCAGTGAATTTTAGAAGAAAACTCTATGACTATCATTAACTGCAGTTATGACTAACACACCAAACTCACTGAACCACATAACGTGCCATTTTCTTACGCATACACTGTTGCACTAACGAACAAAATGGCAGCTTCATTTTGCATGAAAGCAACAAAAAGTCTTTTCTTGCCTCTCATTGGAATTATGTTAATCATTAGGAGTATTCAAGGATATAGCACTGGTGCCGATTGCTCTTTAAGGGTTGATCACGTGGACGCTAACCAAATTCCTATACCGGCCCAAACCGGTGTAAGTCCGTTTACAGTACGAGTACTTAGTGAAGACCGTGTGTATCGTGAAAACCATGCAGTTAAAGGTATGTGAATTATTTTTCACATATTCCTATTCGTAGTTTAATGTTTGAGGATCATTTAACCTATTGTCTCACCCAGGACCAAAGTGAGGCGGTTGAAAAGAACCGGCAAAATTCGATAACGTTACGACGTGTTACCCAGGCAGTCGTTGAAAAATTATATCTCCTTGATCTGCTGGTGTTCTGGCGCTTCCACAAAAAGTCATATCCACCAAAGGTGACATTCCATTAGATTTTGTCCACAGTTTTCGAAATGATCAAAAATTGAATATTGAACCTTTTCATCTGTTGCTGTTGCCCTGTTATCTCGGCATGTGCCCAGTGTCGTAGCCACGGGGGGGGGGGGGGGGGTTGGGGCTTAGGCCCCCAGATTTTTTGCGTCCTGATAAAATAATTGGAATGTTTGAACGTAAATAAACTTGAAAAAAAAACATGGATGAATGTGTGTAAAACACATTTAGTGCGCACGTATGAAATCAAGGAATATCTTCAAAATGCCTACTTTCACTAAATTAGATACCGTTTGTGATCTGCACTGTCGTTTATTGCATTTCACACAGCAGATGAAAGGAAAGTCTCGACGACAAACTTTAATGTGACTTTGTTAGGTTAAGACCCTTTCTGTCTTTCGGATGGCTGATTGATTTCCTGAAAATAAGGCAATCGTACACTGGAGACCACTCTTTCACGACCATTCCTATACTTTATCATACACAATATTCATGTATGCCGTAAGCAGGAAAGGGTAAGGAACTGCCTTCGGATAATTCTTCCCTTCCATCCTAAACAAGTAGGCCTAGGCCTATGTCGTGCCTGACTCATGCCCATGACAAGTGCCAATGTAGGACGAGTTTTTTCTAGTTTTTATTAGTTGGCACTGGCTTCCAGGGGATTTGTAAAATGTCCACAAGGTCCTGATTTCATGTGTTTCCCACATGATCCATACTTCTGCTTTGCGGTTCAATTATTTTGAGAGATTTATTCGTAGTATTTTAATTTTGACTACGCAATGTACCAATGAACAAATACTGCACCATTTTGCACATTGTTTCTTTGGTAGTATGTATGCCGCTTGTAAAATCTCTACAAAAACTAAAATATTTTGATATTTTTCATTTTAGGCTCCCCAAAAAAGGGAAAATCCTTAAACTTAGGCCTATCATCAGTTCAAAGTTTTGCCAAACATAGCACCTCAGAGGGGGACACAACTACTTTTGGTTTTCCTGTTAAAGGGCAAGGGACTGTCTTAGTTAAGCTAAAATCCATTCAAATAGCAGCATTTGCGGCTGGGTACATCCAGTTTAAAACACGTGGGAAGTGCCGTTTCCGGCCATCTGGAGGGGTTTTAAAGCCAAAAATTTTCTTGTACGCTCCGCGCCAACCTATGGTGGCGCTCCGCTGGGATTCAAACATTGCCGCATTTGCGATCTACGTCCTTCTGAAGTTTACAATTTTTCCCAAGGGAAAGGGAGATACCGGTTCCCTTTAGTCTAACCCCCTAGGCCACCGATCAGAAGTGCCCACTTTTTAGGCCCCTATAAAGTGTATGTATTACCATTTTTCGTAGATTGATTTTTTATTCTCATTATTTGAGAAGTCGCAGACATGAGATTCATATTTCAAGGCTGAGTACATCCAGCTTAAAACACATGGGAAGTGCCGTTTCCGGCCATCTGGAGGAGTTTCAAAGCCCAAAATTATCTTGTACGCTCCGCGCCAACTGATGACCGCTTAGATAGTCTTGCCGTGCCTGACCCTCGGAGGTACGAGCCACCCCCCCGCCACTTGTTACCTAGGCCCCCTCAAAAATCCCATCCTGGCTACGCCACTGCATGTGCCATCTCACAATAATGCCGCACTGTAATAAAATAATATAGGTGCTGTGCAGCTCAGTTTTTCCAAGTATCCTATTTAGCCTTGAGAACTGAGATTGCACTTTCAGTGAGAAGGGACTATGAAGAGTTCCCTTTAATGAATGCATTTGCGGAAAGCTTTGTGTCAGTAGACGATCATGTTTACATAGGAAATTCGGGAAACTGTTAGGATTTTAGCAAAGCTTTCACCCAACCTAGCGAAGTGTTGCAGATTTGTTAGAATGTTATAATTTTCTTTTTGTCAACGCCAACCTCTGAATACGCTTTGGTGCATGAAGGCACAATAAGCCCCTTTTTTGGCGTAATGCCGAACTACAATTTGTGTTATTAGTTTCTACTCTGTATTCCTAGTCATATCGGCAAAAGGAAAAATGTGATTTTTGTCACGGTCCGAATTTCTATGTCTTTCAAAAAAAATTCTTTGTTAATATTTTACCTCATAAAATTTGATTTACAACAAACATAACATTTGGAAGCAATTAACTTCAAGTGAGATACCATTTGTCACTACATGAAATACAAAATGCATTTTGGTGAATTTTTGTGCCGCCAGTACTCTAGAAACGAGAATGTAATTTTTCAACTTCTTATAGAAAGCCTTGATAAGAACGAGGGGAGAAACAGGCTGATTTCCTACTTAGGTAACGTCAACATTTTAGTAAGTACAGGCGTAAGAGAACGATCCACAAAGAGGAGTTGCCTCTAAGACTCAAAACAATTTCTGCGCAAGTCAAAGCTAAACGCAACTCTAGTCGGGTGTTTCACTCCCGTCTCTAGCTATAGTGCTGGCGTACGCTGCACAACGGAAGTGAGCACAACAGTCTGCATGCAAAGTCAGTGAAACCCGCAGCACCTAGAGTTATTTTGTATCGTATCTTAGATACTCTGAAAGAATGAATAGTTGATAAATTGTCGTTACAAATACGTACATGTACAGTACACTGGGACTGTACATTGAGTTGCACTAGTGTAAGTTACTGGGAGATGTATTTCAGTGAGGAGCAGGAAACTAATAAACAGCCATTGTTGATAAGCTGTGCTTGCGTCAGATCACCATACACGTCAGATGACGATACGGCAAGTTCGAATGTGGAACCTTCTTCGCATGAATTACTTTCCTCATACTTCGTTTTCACCGTTGCTTTCTGAATATAAACGAACGCTATAAGTAAGTGGTCTTCCAATTAAGCTCACTAATTTCAAGAAAAGGTATTGATATTTAAACCCAAGGAGAATCGGTGCATATATGGGTTGTCCAACCTCTACGGCCTGGTACGAGGAATCGGAAGAGGTAAAAAATGGAATTTCCCAAGAAATATTCTGATTTTATCCACTTCTTTGCAAGACTCTCTAGGAATCTAATCAAATGGTTGACACTATTAAAAACATCTGTGTTGATGTGTTGTTAAATTCATCGCACTATCTAATCAATCAAATGCATTGAAAAAGACTATACCTTTTTAAACTAGTGAAGAATGAGAAATTTACAACACATGAATGCCGCTGAAGACGACATTTCTTAGATCTCTGGGATAAAAATAAAGCTGATAATGTTACAGTTAATAAATATGGTATAGCTTATGAAAAGACCACTCCATTTAATAGTACAAAGGGCTTGAACTGGGGGTGGCAGTATCGCTACGGGACTTATTAGGAACTTTTAACTTAATAAGTTTAGAGGACTTATTGGTAGTAATAACAAAGCTAATAAAAAAAATTAATAAAACAAAATAAAACAAAAAAAGACTTAAATTCACACCACATATCTGCGCAAGAAGTCCCCCCCCCCCCGCCTTTTTATGACATCAGTAAAGATTCAATCCATTTTATGGTGCAAGTGTTGTGGTTTATATAAAGTTTTATACTCATTCTCCAGTGGAATAGAATATTTTGTTGTTTATACATTATTGGGTAAGGCTATGTGTGAATCGATTCTTTGTGCATGCCACAAACAGACGTGTCCTCTGCAGTTAGAGTTTGACTCGCATTTCGTAAGATTTCATTCTTCTTAGAACAATGAAAGTCTACTCCAAAATTTTGATTTTTTAATTAAAGCTCATCACATTCAACTGTCATTTCCAGCTCTCTGGGTGTGCACTTTTTCAAAATTTTCTTTCCGCTCCTGTCTGCGCCAATTGAAGATGGCGCCCAGCTCCGGTTGCCCTCCAGGCAGAATTACATCTTTCCTTTAGCGAATCACATTAAACGGCCCATAAACTGCTTTCTCTGCAGTTCGGATCCCCTCCCACTTTTCCAAAATGTCACTAGGATCCGCCTTGGAAGTAGTTTCAAAAGTTTCGTAACAAATATAATCTTGCTTAAAACTACCCAAGTTGTTTGAAGTGTTTAACTAGAATAACACTTAAATGAAGACTTTAACCTCACAAATACCCCAAAGATATCCGGGGCCAAAGAAGGATTTGCCACCTAGCCCTTCCCCCGGACTTTGCCCCTATATCCTATCCGATAAGGCCTCCCTCTTCACCCTCAGAGGAGGCTGTGCCACGTGTGGTGTCTAGCAGTTCCTCTTTCAAGTGCATGAGTCTGACGACGCAACTGTAGAGGAGTGGAATTCAAAAGGATCTATTCAAGGGGATGCACTTTTGCTCTGCGAAAGCAGTTAGGACGCTGTGACTTCATGTTGTGAAAAGAAAGATAGATAAACGCCGATTCGGTCACTGAATAGCATCATACTAACTTTGCAGGCAGTAGTGCCACACAAACAACAGAATTGTGGTGAATTGTTAGAATTTCAAAGTCACGAGCCTCAAAATATAGCAAATAGGTTGGATAATGATTTTTTCGATACCGATGCTCTAGTAGAGACAAATTAACTCTTTCATGGGACATTAGATCGGTAAACATCTGTGTATACCCCCCCCCCCCCAAAAAAAAAAAAAAAAAAAAATCTCAAAGAGAAGAAGATACGCTGTTGAGGATAAATTTAAAAAGCATCGAAGTGTGGGATGTTTCCGAAAATTGTCTTTTGGTTTCATCATTTACTACCGTGGTGGTTCTACTTTCCCATGGCCAAATAACATTGAGCTGTTTTCAGGCCAGATAGTGGAAGTCTAAGTTTAGGTATGCCTTGGATACGTTGGAGCCCTCAATTCAGTATGGAAGTGCTACCATGAATAAAGTATACTAAACTGAACTGCATATATTGCGTTTGTAGCCATACCTAGGCTTTCCAGTTATGCAGAGACTGTGGTGTTATTTGTGTATTTATGTACGGCTGATGTAACCAAAAGTAAAAATCTTTAGCCACGTGATCATGCCACGGCGAGTCCACATCGAGACTTGAACGTTACATTCTCCGACAGCGTTACATTCTCGGATTAAGTAAACAAAACTGACCGCAGCATGGCTTCGAATAACAGAAGCGGTCTCCCAAGAAATAGGCTGTTTGCATGTAACCTACTCCGTGCGGTAAAGCTCGCCAAAGGCCGCAATGCACTGCTTGCATTCTATTTATGCAACACTAGCAATCTCTAGGAGGGCTGCCCTAATACTTATACTCGACTAACTCAACCTACTTGCGTACATAACACGGGCGTTATTCAAGTGGTTAACTCTGTCTCTCCTCAACTTGGGGGAGTACAGGATGTCAAAGGGAACAGCCAGTTTCAACTCTTCCTCTCTGCAGATGAGGTGAGTCATCACTGTCAAGTGTAATCGTGCGTAAAATTAACGGTTCAACACTGCTTGTCGCTTCGACTTCTCATGATAACGATCGAGTTTCCAAGATAAAAACAAAGATCTCTTCAAAGTCGGCATCTGGTTGATCAAAAATCAGTTTAAGGACCTTCAAGTTGATACACACCACATAAACATGATTATTTACGACAGATATGCACTTGGCACAAAATTTGCCGTATTCAGATGTGGAATCCTAAAGACCTACCGTTTTGGTTTGCATAAAGGTCATTTGGCTTGTGGTGTAAATAAAGTTAATATAACATCCGCATTACAGCGCCTTAAAAACTAATAAGAAATCGGGCGACCGAATGTGATAATACCAACAAGATCAACATGTAGGGGCGTGCCCCTCCCCCTTAAAAAAATCGAATGCTGAGAAAAGATGTTCTGAAAAATGAAAAAAAGTAAAAAGGTTGAAGTCAAATGATGCTGCCTATAAGCACCGAATTGTATCTGAGGGTAATTAAACATTTGTAAAATTCACAAAAGGAAGCGGATGCCTCTCCCTCTTCAACAATGGACTCTTACATCCCCAGTTTCTAAACAATTGGTTTAAGTCAAGCCGGCCAAGGCCTTTTCCTTTAATGGCTCACTGGTTTGTTTTCTGTGCTTACGCTGAGCACTAAGCACAATGGCAGTAGCTTTCATTTTTAAATACTCAATATCTTTAGGTCTTGAAAATGTAACAAAATTTCCAATACAATCAATGAGGTTATTGCTGAAGACAATTCTACAAAATCCTGCTGATATTTACCTTTACACCTTTACACGAAGGATAACTCTGTCTTCCCCTTTAAATTAAACCCGGTTTGGAATTTTCAGTATTCTTCTCTTCCTAATGATCAAAAGGTTGATTGTGAAGCTTCATTGTGAAGGCTCAACATTGTTTAAATGCAATTGTTTAAATGCACTCAGATGATGATGATGATGATGATCAGATGCTCCATTCTTTGGCAATGAAACAAATCCCGGGCTCCCTACTAAATATATATTTACCTTTTCACTACGACGGTGCCGCACAATGTGGGGCGATGCGCACTGTTTAACAAGAAATTTCCTAACCGTCTAAGAGAATGTTGCGCATCACAATTTCTGGAACATCCAGTGGCGTAACCAGACTTGACTGTCCGGGGTGAAGAGGGAATAGCAAAGAGGTTTCCCGATTTTTACTAGTTGAGCTGTGTGAGTTTGTGGGTGCCTCAGGCGATTGAGGGAAGTGTTGGGGGGGGGGGGGAGATTTGGACCATACAACTCATATTACCCCATTAAACAAAAGGTACATTTTTATGCTAAATTGTCTTCCTTTTTCTACGAGCAAGAAAAACTTTTTTTAAATAAATCTGGTTTTTGCTAAATGTGAGCACTACTGTTTAAGGTACGTACCGAAAATTTGGGTCCTTTCACACATTTGTAAATATGGGGCTCGTATTGCAGAAAATAGAATAGATTCAAGGTGTCCTGTAAGGAAATTTTTATATTTGGGGGACTACCGAAGAATATGCGTTTCCTATTAGCATATATCTGAGATAGCATGTCGACTGAAGATCGTGTTATCTAAGAGGCGCGGATAAAGGCTTCTCGGCGACATTAAAACCCTCTCAAAACTTTTTTGCCTTTTTTAGTTAAAAATAAAAGCCTATATTGAAGAAAATTGTATGGAAACGGCACTGTAGGGGATAGGGCAAATTATCCACTGACTGCTTTATGAGCGACCACTTACAGCTTTAAGGCTTGCAATTTAAGGCTCGCCAAGCGCGCGGAAAATTTTGCCTTTTTAAAAAAGTAATAATTTCAAATATGCAATTTTTATTAAGAAGAATTCGGAATTTTATGAAGGGAAACTTGGGAGAACCGAACTGTATTTGACTGGTGTCTCAAATGCCAAATTTTTGAATTCACTTTTTCGAGACTCCTGTAGCTACGCCACTGCTCTGAAACATTGAACGTTGATAGAATTTTGACACTTCAATAACTAAAGAATCCATCTATAAGACTACACAACTGACAGGGTTGAAAGGATATGACAGTCTGATGACAGGTGTGTATGAGAGCATTTGAGAACGGTACGCCAATGGTTCCCCTGCATAGAATATGAGGTCTTGCTAGAAAGACTATCTTTAGTTAGCACGGAGCGTACATAAAATATTGAAAAATCGCGACCCCTCACAGAGCCGAAAATGGCATGTCTCGGGCTTGTAAGTAGTAGCAAAGTTTTCCGATTTCACTTGGAAATGTGAACACCACTGTATTAGTGAAGAATCTGCACTTCAAATATTGGTGGCAAATCTGAGAATGATTGCTTTTCTAAAGTCCTTCTGACTGTCTTTCAAAGAGCAAGAGAGGAAAGCCTTTCCTCCGATAAAGTGGACCCCAGATATTATTTTGTTAACTTTAGGCGACTAAATGAATGTTCATTTATTTTTTTAAATGAATTTTCATATACTGACCAAAACAGGGTTCCATGAATGCAGATCAACCTTGCTTTTGATGTTATAGTTGGCCTACTTGCTTTCTTTTCTCATTTTTCTCTTTTTTCCTTTTCCCTTTCTTTCCTTTTCCCATCTTTTCCATTTTCCTTTTTCTTCTTCGGTTCCTTTCTTTCCTATGTTTCCCCTCCTTTTCTCTGTATCCTTTTCTCTTCTTTCATCTCTTCTCCTCTTTTCATTTTTTCCTTCCCTTCCTTCCCTTCCCGAATTTTTCTTCCCTTCCCATTTTTTGTGTCCGGGGGCAGTTTGCCCCCTGCCCCCCCCCCCGCTGGTTACGCCACTGGGAACATCGCTTAAGATATCTCAGTATGCTGATGATATTGTTATTATCACTGACGGGTCTATAATGTCACTCTTTGAGGTAAACAAGGTTATACAATTTTTTTGTGATAACTCTGGTCTGAACATTAATTTTGGTAAATCATATCTATTCCTACTCGGTCCTTTTTCCAACTGTCATCCCTAAACTTCGAATTAAACGGCCACCGTTTTGAATTATTTGGGAACCTCTTCACAAAGGTAATTTTTTCGGTTTAAATTTTTTACCCAATTGTCAATGACAGTTCCCCGAAGTTTATGGGAGTAACAGATACTTTGACTGTTGTCAGTTAGAGGGATTTAACTCCAATTGGGATGGTTCGTTTCATAAACAGCTTCCCTCTCTCTCAGCTGATTTTCCTACTTATGGTACCCCCAAATCCACCTGATAAGTATTTCCAAGAACGTAAAAAGTCATTTTTCAATTTTATATGGAATCATAAGCCTGTCAAGGTAAAGAAAACAGTGCTTTGAAACACAAAAGAATATGGAGATTTATATATACCGACAAATGTTTGAATGTTTGCCAATAGCTTAAAAGCAAACTGAGTTAAAATGTACGTTGATGTAGGGAGCTGGATGATGATTGATGATGCTAATAGACCTTGAAATTTACTCTCCCCTTATACTTAACGTAGTTATGAAAAATTATGAAAATGATTTTACAGGCTAAGATATATAAAAACAATAACTTAATCAAAATTTACAACCAGGTTGGTTTTTGAGATGTATGACAATAAATAAGGTTAATTAAGTAGGGGACTGATTCACAAAGAAGGCTGGTGTCCTATCGTATTGAAAATTTGTTGATAAGCATGGGATTAGAATCTAATCCCTTTTACCAGTTATTAAGGTATAACTTCAGCATTACCGTCTCAATGAAACGAATTTAGGTCACGACAGTGGTGTTAATTTGAGTTATTGCCAACAAATAAAACTTCACTTGAAGCCACGTGCCACCAACCTTGTATAAAATCTCTTCTTTTAAATAAAATCTCCTCTCCATAAACCATAAGTAAATGGGAAACAATTTTGGAAAACGATTTTGGTTGGAAACTTATATTTATGTTGCCTCATGCTGCTGTTAAGGAGACATACATTCACTATTTACAGTCTAGAAACCTCCACAGGATTGTCGGAATTAATAATTTCTTATTTAAGGTGAAAATTAAAGAATGCCTATTGTGCACATTTTGCAAAGTTGTCAGTGAAACAACTGAACATCTGTTCTGGAATTGCCTCGTCACGAAAACGGGAGGATACAAGATCGAGTTGCTTTAGGAATGACTTAGACTAAGATGAGGTAACTGATCACATTGCGTGTTTAGAAACTACCAAAAGCACAATTAATTTTTCACTTTTCTATGAAAAGTATTTCATATATTCCTGTAAAAAAGGGTTCATAAGCAAATGCCACCAAATTCTACCACAAGTGTAAATATAGCACCGAAGTTGAATTGTAATGAAACAGTTTAATGGAACAAAACCAGTTTGACATAGCAAACAAGTACCAATAGCCCGTAACGTTCTTTAAATGTTATTTCGTATCATATTTATATTTAATTTTTTAGCTTGCATAAAATGGTGATCCATGGTTTTATTCATGAGTCAGAAACATTGGTTATATTTCCTGTTATAAGTATCTACATAATTTCAAATGTATTCCGTCGTATATATAAGATTCGACATAAACAATTTAACCAAACTATTAAGGTAAACCTACTTTCATCTAAGAAGAATTGTTCTTATCACTGTATTACATACATTAAAAATGAATATAAAGAGGTGCATAAAAATATTCCATTTTTAATGTCTTCGTTATGACCCGGCCACGAGTATAGACCTTCCGGTTGCAAGTCGGATTCTCTCATTTTGACCACTGTCATAGAAGAACTTGTTAATGACTACTCTAAAACATTGCACAGATTAAGGTTAATCACCCACCCAGACATTCTGGCATTATCATTGAAAGCCATGTTGGAGGGATTATGTTTCCTAATATCAGGACTTTTCAGCAAGATATCACAAATTTTTAAATCCCTTCTGATTTACAGTGATCATCGATTTACCTGATGGAGGACAATTTAGGGGATTTGTGCTGCAGGCGATTGAGACGGCGACGTCAACCACAGTAGGCCGATGGGAGAGCTCACCCGAAGATGGCACAAAAACAATTTCATGTTCATCTGAAAATGATACTATTACCCATAGCAGTAACACAATAGTTACATCAAGACTGGAACTTCAGTGGACACCCACTCAAGATGACGAACAAGTTGTATTCAGGTACAAAATCGTTATCTTCAACGGAAAAGTGCTTTCATGGGCTCGGCTAAAATCCTGGACAAAATTATCGGCCGGGACACCTTCTGACCTGTCACGTATTTTCAGCATCATTTTCCCGCCACTCTTTATTCGATGTTGAGAAAAAGAAGAAAGCGCGTTTAGTAAAGTGTTAAGTTTATTCACTCGAAATCAGCATTGAGACGGGGCGCGGGGGATTTGTACCAGCTATATTTTTCCAAAATTGTAGCATAGGTTTGTAACAATACTTTTGCTACTAGGCAAATGTTAGAAACCAGGACATCCACCCGCATAGAGTAAAATAATGTTATTCACATTTTAGTGTACATCAGATGGCCTTTATAATCCAGTGCCGATAGAGAGCTTTAAGAAACTGTCGAGCAGGGTGGGTGGGGGCTTGCGTGAATCGAAATTCTGTTGTTTTTTAAAGCGATTTTGAGGGGTTACATTTCCTTTCGCAATCCCAATAAGCACAATCCGCTACCTGAATGAAACTTTGCATGTGTATAAAGTTTGAACGTTCTGCTTGAAAAGGGAAGGCCTAAAACTATCATGAATCTTCAACCTGATGACTATTACTTTTTATGGATATTTTACTTTTTTCTGCATCGCGCGATACTTTAACCCACCAACGTAAGCTGAGATATTTTAAGACTTTCAATTTGTGATTACACTTTTGAGAGGTTCATTGAAGACATAAAACATACGAGGTCCCAATGATAACACTCACCAAAGTAGTAGTCTTCAAATTTTTATATCCGTTCAATTTTCTCTGATTTTGAAAGACTACCAGACCCGTTTGCGTGCTCCCACATCCGGTGGTGAGATATCGAACAACAACTAGTCAGAAATAGTACAACTGCAAACCGTTAGTGTGTTACTTCAACGTGGAGGCTCCTCTCTCCTCCCATATTAAAGGGGAAGTTTAAGCAAATATTTCATTTTCACATATAAAAGAAGAATCAAATCTACACAGTATAGTGAAAATTCTGTTCAAATCCGACATGTGTTCCTCCAGATATCATGAATGGAGTTACTAGATTTTTGTTCAAAAGTGAGTTTTAGGGCAGTAGAGGTTATATCACTTCTTAACATTCACCAGGAATGCTTTGTTGCCCTTTTTCAGATTGTTGTGATGACCTTGAAGTTAGCAAGAATGTGACCTCCCTGTGAAGAACGAAAAATTTGTCAAGGTCTCATGCCACTTATGCAATCACATTCTGATAATGTGTTATTTTGGAAGAAAAAAAAAGGCTGTAAAATTTAAAGAAAAACAAAAGACTGCCCATTAATGTGGGGATATGATTTCAAATGTGCATGCTCCAAGTTCACTCTTTGTTGAAAATGTGACAACTTTGCTTGCTCATACCTCGAGAACCACTCATCGCATTGCAATACAAATTCGCCAAAATGCTTAGAATAAGCAGGTCTCTTACATGTTAAAACTTGATACGACCTTAAACCTTCTTTTAAGTCATATGGTGAAGCATATGTTTCGGGAGCATTTCAATTTGGAGGCAGGAGATGTTTTTACCGAAAAATGTAATTCTGCTCGAAAACTCTCAAGGTGAAGCGCCACTATTAGTTGGCGCAAAGGGTACAAAAAAGTTTTTTTAAAAAGCAGACTTCCAGAAAGTCAAAATTTGCATTTTCCAGGCTTACAAGAAGTATCTAAGCAGTTGATAGTTTGAGTTTTCCTTTTACCTAACATGAAAATTATATTTTGGCCTACACTTTTCCTTAAATGGAAATGGATATTCTGTTTTACAAAGGTTAGTCGAAACAACGACAGTGTTCGATTCTACTAAAGGTTATATGTGAAATGACATTTCCGACTGTCTGAGGGGTCGCTATTCAGTACGGTATATTTCAAAATTTACTGTACACTTCGAACCAAGAATGGTGGAACTCTGCATGCATAAATAGTCGACCGGTTCGGGCTTAGCCCATGTAGGGCTATGCTAACCCTACACATCAATACTGACTAACGTCCCCTGGTTTGATCCAAAATATGCATTTATTTCACATTAAGCCGACATTAATTTAACATTACAATGGTTCTAGCTTGGTGGATTGGACACCTTTAATGACCATCTTCCAGTAAAACTTTTTGAGACAGGTGGGCATTCCTATGGTTTTTAATTTACGACATTTATAAAAAATAACTACATTCCAGTGCAGTGGCTTAGGGTAATAACAAGGTCGCCTTGAATGCCTGCAGTCAAATTTTATGAGGATGGAACGGGCGATTGCCCGGTCAGACCTCTGATATCCCAAGCTTCACAAAAGTGTAATGAAAGGGGCGGAGCGAAGTGAAAATTAAGAGACAAAATAATCCCCCTGAGTTATGAATTGATGAAAAAATTAAAATTACCTCAACGTATGCATTAAACAACATTTATTCGCAGGAGTCGCTTGAGTTGTGCACATGAACAGAAATAATTCCGAATTGTCATTGCTGGGCTCGGAAATATAAGCTCCGGTAGGCTATTCCGGGAGGTAGTTTGGTATAACAAAAATCCTCTGCGCCCCGCGTCACCTGATAATGGCTTCCGTTTAGATTAGTATATGTCTTATCATAGTCACGTTACAACATACGAAGTGTATTTATTTCCAACCCCCTTCGTATAGCAGTGACCATAGTTTTGCCCGAAAAATGGAAGTGGTACATTTAATATGGAAATTTTCTGATCACTTTTTCAATCTGCTCTTGTTTGATGGGGGTGATTTTGTTGATAAACAATAGCTCAAAAAGATTGATTTCATCCTCCTAACAGTTGTGGGATATCCTGCTTACACTGGGAAAATCGATCTCCGAACAAATGCTGGTAATCGGGCATTCCCGCACCCCCCCCCCCCCCATGTGAAATTGTAATTTCGTCCCCGTTTGTTGCGGTGTTTAATTAAGGCAATGTTTTATTGGGTTACTAAGATTAAAATTAATTTTTACTCTAAAGTGTGCAGGTACTTCCTTTCGGTAATTGTGTTCTTGCAACAAGTGCGAACACGTTTTTTAAACGCCCAAACTTGTGTTATCTTGTCCAGGGGATCCATACTTCAAGAATTTAACGTGTTTTGGGAGGACGTGACTTCGCAGCCCATTTCGTTCGGTAAGTATCATCATTGATGTGATAGCAAAGCAAGTTAAGCTAAGTACAGAAGTAAAAGCGTAATAATTTGATATATGTCCAACCAATGTAGATACCCTTCACGGACTTCCTATACATGGACAGAGCAAACTGCACGGTATATTGTCGCTATCGTAGTGTGAGAAAAAGCGCACCAAGATGGCCGTCTGCTATGGTTTTGTGGCAACGTTTGAACTTGCCCAAGTATATTGCCATCTTCTGCAAGAAAACTGAAACATTTTTGAAATATGGCAAGGCAAGGTCAATATCACTTTTCGCATTGCAAGAATATGATATTGTTTCCCATTCAAGTTATAGATTTGTTGGAAATATAAAAGAGTCTTCATCAAATCAGACGATTAACAGCTTCACGGCGGTCATGTTGGTGAGCCTTTTCAGTCCCAGTAGGTTGTGACCATGTACGCATAGGACGTATACGTTAAATGTTGTGTCCATGTATATAAGTCCGTGATACCCTTGCAAATCTCCTGTTAGTTGCATTAGTAGTACATCCGGAGGTTCGTGGAACAGAACTGCTTCAAGCAAAGGGCAATAACTAAGAAATTATTCCCCGTAAATTTAACAGTATGTTACCAGGAATACTGTCACTTTATCCATTCATGTCGCAATAATAATTAGATACAGTAGGATGGGGGATACACTACGTCTTCAAGAGCTGACTGCATCATTTTCTTTGGAACATTTTCCTGAAATATTTGTATCCCCTTTGCCGTGACTTTCCCCTGAAATTGGATCAAAACAAGATTCAACAACTGACGTTAGTCAGAGCTGGTAGTGAAATGAGAAAGTCTGATCATTGATTTGGAAAATTTTAATTCTTACTCGACAAAAATACATTTAGCCATAGCTGTCGGTTACTGCAAAATTCAGATCCTTTCTTGTCTTTTGTCAAGTTTTATAAGAGTTAAAGATAAAAGAAAGAAAGAATAAGAAATGAAGTAAAATGTAGCATTAACAGATTAAGAGTGTAGTTGGGTGTTTCAAGCCAACTTTTATATACGTCCGTGTTTATACATGCGTGTAGTTGCTACGTCTACCCAAAAAGGGGAAAATTCTCGAAGGTTTTTAACTTTGTACATGAATGCCCCTTGAGTGAAAAAAGTACGTTATCGCTTTAAAGTCTGTTTATGGTCAACGTCTGCTAGAGCTATACGCAAACCCCCACACTTCCGATGTCGGACAGCTACTAGCTTTCTCCAGCTGAGGCTTCACTGTAACCACAATGAAGAGGGCTCCTTGTTCCACCCGTTTAATATCCCACAGAGAGAACAATGTATCGAGCTGCAGTCACTGGGGTGATGTGTCTTGAACTGATATCTGCCGAAGTGAAATTTTCTTCATGGTTGAATTTAAAACTTCTTTAATGTACAGTCGAGAATCCATACACTCCCGTAACGACATGATATATACCTAAAAATGCTTGTAACATTTATCCGAAACCATCCTTTGCCATAAGCGAGTTTCAAAGCATATTTGCATAGAATACAGTAATTACAACCTTCAGATCAAACAAACAGATTGAATCTCGTCGAGATGAGGATCGAAGTTGTCATAAATACCTTTTCGACATGCTATTAATCTGCATTATCTATTCTCTGTCGCTGTGCAGCTGATTAAGAAGCACCGGGTGTATTTTGAATGTTTCCAAAAATAAATCTGCCAAAGGCATACTCCATGAGTCTTCTATCAAGGTCTGTCAAGAGAGACAACAACATTTCAAACGAAGTTCTCCAAACCATGTCACCATACGATTTTCATCATTGAACATAGTTTCACTTTAAAGATTTGGTTATTTTGTCAAAAACCTCCACTTTCAACAAAGCTACGAAATCTATGCAAAAGCCCATCTATAATGGGTTGACAATTCCGTGTTGACTAAAAGTGTAGCTACCTGTTACACCCCTAATTTCCGCACACATTCAAAGTAAGGTAATGCCATATACTATATCCTTCTGTATTGTGCCTATATGATCCAACGTGCTCTTAAAATTAAAATTTAGGTTGACACAAAAATTGATGAGCAATACCTTTAAATTAATAAAATATTCAATTAAACCGCGTGTATTTGTTGCACATACTGAGGATTCCATAAACATTCTTTCGGGCCCTTTTTTACTTTTATCGTGATACTGTTGTATGAAATTTCTAGTGACCCCATACAAAGCTAAACATTCAAATATGTCATTACCGCCCTTAGGTAGGTTTTTATATCACCCTAGGGTGTGATCGTTTTCATACACTTTTTACAAAAGAATAGATAATTGTGTCATATAGGTTTTCGATTTGTATCCACATTCTAAATGCTGTTACTAAAAGCAGTACTGATGCAGGACCATTAGAGTACGTTGCTAATATACTGAAGATTTTTTGGTGGAATATATTAAAATTTCTCCATTATTAAGGGGTTAGCTTAACTTTATGTACAATTTTATTTATATATACATGGCAATACAAATTCTGCTTTTTACTCACAGTTTTATTTCCCATTTCAGACAGTAGACCGGTCTTTTATGTAAATCAGACTACACTTACTCTGACTGAGGGCGGTAATACTGGGTACGTTGATCTCTGCGTGAACAGACCTACAGAGCAAGTTTCTGTTGGTAAGTTGCTTTCGATATTAAGTTCAGTTTCCTCTTACAATATTGTAACAAATCATTTTAATCAGTTAATGTCTTTGATTCCACCTTTCGTGCTATATTGATGCACCATTTTCAGTGTGATACTTTAACCAGCGCGGCCTTTATACTAACAATGAGAAGGTATGAACACATTACTTCAGTACACAATGGTTGGTTGGCTGCTGCCGTATGGAATACCGTTTTATCATTTATTCACGAATGTCAGATATCTCTAATTAACTTCAGATATCTCTAATCATGCACTATTTTAGATATATTTTAGAGATATCTGAATATGAATAAGAGATATCTGAAATTGAATTAGAGATATCTGAAATTGAATTGGAGATATCTGAAATAGAATTAGAAATATCTCAAATAGAATTAGAGATATCTGAAATTGAATTAGAGATATCTGAAAAAAATTAGAGATATCCGAAATTGAATTAGAGATATCTGAAATAGAATTAGAGATATCTAAAATTGAATAAGAGATATCTGAAATTGAATTAGAGATATCTGAAATTGAATTAGAGATATCTGAAATTGAATTAGAGATATCTGAATATGAATAAGAGATATCTGAAATTGAATTAGAGATATCTGAAATAGAATAAGAGATATCTGAAAAAGAATAAGAGATATCTGAAATACAGTAAGAGATATCTGAAATAGAATAAGAGATATCTGAAATTGAATTAGAGATATCTGTAATTGAATTAGAGATATCTGAAATTGAATAAGAGATATCTGAAAAAAATTAGAGATATCCGAAATTGAATAAGAGATATCTGAAATAGAATAAGAGATATCTAAAATTGAATTAGAGATATCTGAATATGAATAAGAGATATCTGAAATAGAATAAGAGATATCTGAAATAGAATAAGAGATATCTGAAATAGAATAAGAGATATCTGAAATAGAATAAGAGATATCTGAAATTGAATTAGAGATATCTGAAATTGAATAAGACATATCTGAAACTGAATAAGACATGTCTGAAATTGAATTAGATATATCTGGAATTGAATTAGAGATATCTGAAATAGGATTAGAGATATCTGAAATTGAATTAGAGATATCTGAAATTGAATTAGAGATATCTGAAATTGAATAAGACATATCTGAAACAGAATTAGAGATATCTGAAATAGAATTAGAGATATCTGAAATTGAATAAGAGATATCTGCAAGTATCAAGAGATGTCTGAAATTGAATTAGAGATATCTGAAATTGAATAAGAGATATCTGCAAGAATCAAGAGATGTCTGAAATTGAATTAGAGATATCTGAAATTGAATAAGAGATATCTGCAATTAGAATTAGAGATATCTGAAATTGAATTAGAGATATCTGAAATTGAATTAGAGATATCTGAAATTGAATTAGAGAAATCTGAAATAGAATTAGAGATATCTGAAAAAGAATAAGAGATATCTGAAATAGAATTAGAGATATCTGAAAAAGAATAAGAGATATCTGAAAGAGAATTAGAGATATCTGAAATTGAATTAGAGATATCTGAAATTGAATGAGACATATCTGAAATTGAATAAGACAAATCTGAAATTGAATTAGAGATATCTGTAATTGAATAAGAGATATCTGCAATTATCAAGAGATATCTGAAATTGAATTAGAGATATCTGAAATTTCCGAATAAATGTTAAAACGGTATTCCATACTGCCGAACTGGATAGTTTAATATGTCATCTCACTTAGTGACCCTGTTAGCAACTCAGCCAAAAGGAGAGGGGCCCGGATAAACTGCATTCCTAGCACACAATAGAAGTACAATCGATACTATCAAATATACATAAGAAATGAAAAAAAAAGCAAAAAAAAAAAAAAACAAGGAAGAGGGAAAGGGAGAGGAACTGAAAATGAAAAAAGGGAAGAAAATTATAATGAAAAGTATTTGTAATGGGGATGATTCCTAAAGGTTTGAAGAGAGGATGAAAAAAGAAAATTGACTTCATAAAGTAGAAGAATAGTTCAGATATTTACGCAACAAGCACCGAGGAGACAGACATATGCTATTTAATTTACATTAAATGCTTTGTTCTAAATGGTGACGCTTTGTGCACTTCAATAAGGTTTCTGGGTTTCGTCCGACCTCCTAGAGGTGGTGAACTTCACCAAAAGATGTTGGGGCGACTCGAAATTAAATCTGGAAGATCGTTTTGATTTTTCCAAGGACCTAAAAGTCTGGTATGGATTCAGCAAGGGTCTTTTGAATAATCAGCCGCTTTTTCACTCTCACGCAATACAACAATTGCAGGGCAACAGCAAATATATGACAACAAAACTACAACTCAAAGCTCATTCCGTTTTCGGCTACATATCTAAATTCGAAGGAACTACAAATCCTGGGAGACTGACAGGAGAATATAAAAACCGAAATGCTTGAATTTTGAAGGCTGATGGGCACGCAATTATTGTCAACATACAGTATTTAGCATTAAATTCGAATAGATCCAACAACAATCTGTTATTCGAGGGCAGCTCTTGGTGTGGCAAAAGGAGCCCATTAAAAGCACACAAGCTTGTATTTTTTTCTTTTATTTTGTCCTATGTTTTGAATTATTATCTTCCTCCTTTTCCTGTTTTTGTGGTTCTGTTATACCTTCATTTTGTGCTCCTGCATTCCCCTTAATAATTATGCTAGAGGTATAACGTGTACTTGCAACTTGAATGTTCTTCACCCAAGGAATGAGATCAGTTTGTTATTCTGATAGCTAATGAAAAGGTCACATCCCTGTCATGTATTTTTTCTTCGCCAACTACAATAAGAAGAATCATATTCATGATAAAATATCTAGTAAGTTGATGACTCAGTCAATACGTTCTGGGACTAAACTAATTAATTGGTAAGTATTTGATTGGCTCCGATTAATATGACACTTGATGGCGACTGTGGGTTTAAAGTAAGTATTATATAAGGAACATGGTTTTTTGTTTTGCCAGTAACGGTCATTTACGCTTATGGTCTTGTAATTTGCCTTTTCCGTTCATACAGATTTAACTTTAATTGGTGTTACGGCAAAGACGACTGATATTACTCATGTAAACTTGAATGTCAATCTTCCTGTTGAAACAAGGTCTCTCTGTTTTCCCTTCGGTCTAAATGCAAACGACGACAAAGAACCAGAAGGAACAGAAGTTTTGCTTCTTTCTATAAGTAACGTGGGTGGTGAAGCAACGATCGACGACACAGCTGCAACAGTAGAGGTTTTTATTACAGATAACGACCTTGGTAACGGTCTCAATTGGATAATATTTAGCGAATTCTTCTAATGCCAAAAATTTTAAAGAGTTGCTACAAATAGCAAATGAGTGTTCATTCAAGAGTTTGCCAGTACAGTCCTAAGGTGACACATGTGATATCAGTCCATCTCATAATAAGCTGAAAGATGATCTACCCTTCAATTCAACATGTGTAATATGATCCCCTTCTTGTCAGCAATTACCGTATTTTAGAGTTTGTTGTTAGTTTTTATGTAAACACCATCAGTTGTTATGCGTCTTTTGTTCCCGAGTGATACATCCTTGGCACAATTTAATTGTGGTAATGAACCTATAGGGCATACTTTTATTGAAACCACAATTTAATATGCGCTGTTGAGACAAAGGCAAAGTTTTGCTCATGATTCACAAACCGACATTCTTACTTAATGGTAACTTATTGATTTGACTGAGCGATTTGTAGAGTATGCTATTGTCTAGCTGTAAATCAGGGGGAA
Source organism: Holothuria scabra (assembly GCA_037179385.1). NCBI lineage: Eukaryota > Metazoa > Echinodermata > Holothuroidea > Aspidochirotida > Holothuriidae > Holothuria > Holothuria scabra. The sequence continues at coordinate 23,866,228 of CM074181.1, forward strand.
GAAGCTGTTTCTTTGCTTTATTTTACCAGTGCACGTCTCTGCAGGCCATGAAAAGGATTATACCAACATTAACTCCCTTAAAAGCTCAAAGGCATTTTAGTGTGCGAAGTATATTTAAATTGAAAGAAAATATGGCACCTTTACGTTAAGTAAAATTAAATGTTTGCATTCGATTATGAATGTGAGCATTTCCTTTTTGCAAGTTCCATATTAAAACTTTGACCGGATTTAAAACAGTAATACTAAAAACAATAGTTTGATAATTGGTGGCGAAAATGTGCCAAAATCCTAATGTATGTCACAGCGGTCTTTCCATTATCCTAGGCAACTATTATCTAAATGATAATTAGGTCAAATCACCAGCTAATCGATGTCCTCGGTTCTGGAAATTAATTCTTTCGCATAAACGAGTCATATGACGTCAGTTTTCTTCTTATATCCAATGTTTTATCTGTAATTTTAGGGACGATCGCAATCAATGGGAGCAATTTACAAGTATCTGAAGCGGACGGTCGCGCACTGATTGATGTCTGCTCTAGCATAGTCGTGAGCGAAGACACATCTGTTGGTAAGATACAGCTATCATTTTCTACATTTTTATGAATTCTAATTGTAAACAAGATAAATAAATAACGGGAAATCTGCCGATCTGTGAATAATCGCATCATATATGGTGTTCGAAAAATGTATATACAACTTTATCTTTCTTGCTTGGTATATTATGTACTTCATTTTTGAGTCGGCTTCCCATGTTTCTTACCTTGATCTGACATGAACATTTTGTTTGAAAACCATTAACGACTCATAAAAGCTACAGCCTTATAGAAACGTTACTAAATTGAGGTTTTGGACATGAGGAAATGTTGCACATCACTTGCTACTAATACACTACTGTTCATTTGGGTATCGATTCAGTTTTTAAAGTTAAGGGAGGACAATTGACTTAAAGTTCTTGTCTTGTCCCAGTAAGGTTCTAAGAGGAAGGATCCAGATGCAAATGCCGAAAAATGCTTTAACATTTGTAGTTACTAGGGATATTTTAAAGCTTTCAAACCATAGACTTAAACGTGTGGATAATAACTTCAACGAACTACGGTCAATCTGAATTTTAAGTACCGTGTTTACTTTATGCGTGACCAGGATTAAAACCTTCAAATCTTTGTGATAGTTTGCGTGAGGTAGTGCAAAAGTTCTGCTAGTTTGGAAATCATTTGTAATAGACATGGCCAAAATTAACCCATGAATTTATCAAGATCACACGTACTTCAACATACTGTGGGAAAATCACATATGGAAGCATACCCATGGAAGGAGTGATACCACTGGTGCTTTGCCAGGAGACACCTTTTTATACCGGTGTAAAATTTTGGATAGAAAAAAAAACCCGTTAGAAAACCTCCATTCTTCTTTCGGATCACACCTTAACATGCACTATCTGCAGACAGAGAATTTACCTCTAATTTCAGATGGAAGTATCTTATCTAGCAAAGGTTCGTATGATTTTGCTTCTCTGATAACGATGTACATTTAAAACGGTCGAATTGTTAGACGAATTACATTTTTGTTGTGCGCTTTCCGTGATTGCGCATTATAATCATTCATTTCCCTGAAAAAGTTGCATGCAGACTGTACACCGAGATATTTTCACTTCCCTTGAAATGACTTTGCCACTTTTAACCATAAGCCTGGTCATTTACCAAAGATTACAGATTTCATTAGACTAAGTAGGAGACGATTCATCCCCTTTAAATTCCTGGATGACGTGTTACTCCGTAATCACACCTGCTGCTCTATACAAACTAACAATAGACCAAATAATAGAGACCGATAAATTGTGTGAGTATGTTTCAGATGTAATTGATAATATAACTGCAGAGCGTGAAAAATCGAAAATTTTGTTCACTTCAAAGTTAGCATGCTGGAAGGAATTCAAAGCCCAAGTATCGGCCAGCACTAATATTAATAGTGAAAATGGATCGTAATCGGTAGGACACACCTTACATAACTTACATGCGGGCGAATAGCTTTTTTAGTATCTTTAGTGTAACCTCCACTCGAAAAAGTCGGAGGATATGTCCCTTCTTCCCCCCCCCCCTCCTAATCGACGCCCATGACTGTGCGTAGTTTGGTGTCCATCCTCGCCGTGTGCCGTTGAAGACATTTCAACGGAATGCGTGTGAATTTTCTATTGCAGGAAGTTTCCGTGACACGAGGAATGGCCACGGTGGTAGAGAGAAAAGCAGTTATTCTCGGAACTTGAAAATATGGATATTGTTGCACGATGTTGATGAAAGTCCAATCAGATCTGTGCAGACACTTTCCTTGGTTCATGCGAGACTGCGCCGAACAACCATGAAATAAAAATGAAAAAAAAAATATATATATATATATATCATTCTGTTTTAAAATGACATCGAGTTTGTTTCAGGAAGGTTATTCCATGACAAATCATTTTGGGTCCAAAACAGGTGTAAATATTTTTGAGCCACCCCGTATGAATGTGAACGGACGGAGTCGTGTTGTAACACCGCGATTTCCATCATTTTTGCAATAGAGTATATATTTACTTAAAAGTGCCAAAGGTCTCGTACGGATGGTACAAAAGAAATGCCAGCATATAACCTTTTCCTTTCATTTGAACACAACCCTCCTGTCATCCTGCTGTTAGGTCAATTGAAACATTTGTGCGAATATTTCGGCAGTCTTTTTTGCCAGAAAAAATCCAGATTCCTAATTTGGGAGCTGAGACACACAGTCCCAAACTCAACGGCAGTGGCGTCGCCAGGGGGACAGGGGGAATGTGCCTCCTGAAAAAAAAAAACGTGTGCCCCCTCCCGTGTGTCCCCTCAACTGAGATTTGAGCTTTTCAAAAACCGTTATGTTCTGTAGTTAGAGTGTGACTGAAATTTTTCAAGATACGATTCTTTCTTTGACAAGAAGAATACCTCCATACCCCCATACTTCCCAACTAAAAATATCTCAAAAAACATAGAAAATGCCATTTCCGGCTGTCTCAGGGATTGCATTTTTACACATTTTTCTGCACACTTCCGAATACGTCAACTGAAGGGTGGCTCACAGCTCAGGAAACTGTTCAAGCAGGATTAGGCCTACATTTTACCTTAACAGGAACACATCTCAGTAACTGTCCATCAAATGATTTCCCTTTCTCTTTTTAGTTCATCTCCCCTTCTTCAAAATGTCAGCCAGATCTGCTCTTGGTAGTAGTTTTACTAGTTTTTCTTACTTGAAGTTGCCCTGGAGGTAATTTTTAGACCAGTGTAAATACAATAGAAGTACCCTTAAATTGCGACCTTTATACTTGACAAGTCCGTTAAAACCCAGGACCTTCCGGGGCCTCGTCCCCTGAACCCCTCCGAGATTCATATTGAACTACCAATCAACTCTTTCTCTATAGTTCATCTCCTCTTTTGTTCAAAATGTTATTCGGATCTGCTCTTGGTAGTTTAATAACTGACCTTTTTCATCAAAAGTCGTACTGTCAATAGAAGTCCCTTTAATAGCGACTTTAGTACCTCACAAACACACCCCTGGACGTTGCTCGCTGAGCCTCGCTCTTCGCGCTCAGTGGCGACTACGGCGCAATGATTGGAAATTTGCAAAATTGTTGTGCCCTCCAGTGACCCATAGAATTAAAAGTCAGGTGATGCCACTGCCCAACGGTCTACCCTAATTTATGTTTTTACCTTGATTCTTAACACAATGAATCATATCCTTATTCACCAGTCTCTGTAACAGCTTATGACTCAGATTGTAGCAGAACTAGTAGCATGTTTCAATCTGATGCTTTTTATTTTCGAAGAATTTTCTGTTGAAAGGTTTGGTGATCCAACAATTGCAGTTACTCAAGACCTTACATACGTTTCACCTATTACCATCCCTACCGGTCAAAAGTGCACCCCCATTACAATTAGTATTAGGCAAGACAGCTTGGTGGAAGGTACAGAAGTCTTTCTGGTACAACTGGAATCTTCAACACCTATGAGGGATGTCAGCACCACTTTGTTTGTGCTGAGGGTAACAGACTCTGTTCCTGCTGGTAAGTTTTGTTTGTTACCATTGCAGAAAAAGTTTCTGCTTGATGCTGCTTAACGGGATCTCTAGAAAAATGAAAAATCACTTTGGCTTTCCTTATATGTTTGAAAGAAACTTGTACATTTTAATAATGTTGCATTCTTTTGCTAGTCAACAAATTGTTCACTCATTAGTCGAAACTGATAACTAATTTCAATCTACATGTGCAGGTCTTCTTTAATAGGATAAGTAAATTATTCGGTTAACATATGATAGAAATATCTTTATAGTTTGATGAAGACCTATTCGAAGCACTAATTAGTAGATTTTCAAATTTCACATGTCAATTTACGTTTCAATAGAGATAGATGTTGTAGTTAAATACGGTTCAGACTGCTATTGCTTTAACATGCAGCAATCGACATTAACATCATTACGGATTCGTTGAGTTTATCAGAAAACATCGGATTAGCCCAGGTGCAAGTGTGTGCCTCTAGAGAAGTAGATGAGGATATAACCGTAGGTAAGTTGATGTAAAGAATTCCCGTTCACCGACTAGGCCTAAATAGAAGTAATCGTTATCGTCTTTAAACAATTTAATAGGTGGGAACGGGATGCCTGATAGGATTTTCTTCTCTCTTTTTTGAGACTGGGGATTTCCATTTACAATTGAAATTTGTCCAGTAAAATATTTCTTACCCGATTAAAATCATTCAGTGTGAAAAAGAAATTATGTGTCAAGCTAACCATTTGACTCGTCAAGACTCCAAGACCACGATTAAGGAATGTACCCGACATCTGTTTGTAATTCTACAAAGTTATATTGCCGTGCCGTTGTTTCAAATTAAGTGCAAGCGCTTTTGGACTGGCTTCTGGTTCCAAAAGTCGGACTTATTTGTACGAGTTTGGAAGCAGACCTCGTATTCATAACCGTTATTGCGCAATCTTTACACCCTTGGCATACGCGGTGAAATGCATTCTGGGAGACCGTACTCGAGCTAGCCAACGCTTACAGTAGCTTAAACAGACACCAGTTGAAATTTTCAATAATTCTTATTCATAATCATATGACATTGAGTATTTTGTGGCAATTGAAGAAAAATAGAAAGTTAAATATTCAAGGGAAATTCGTTTTAGTAGGTAACGATTGTCAGGGAGTGAACTTTGGCTAGAACTCTTGTTATAAGCTTTTAGAGACAACCAAAGGAGTGAGAGATCACTTGGAAGAGAGAGAACATATAATATTTCCAAAATATAGTGGTACCTTTTTGTTATCATTCTATCTTCACTAAAAATGATATACACATCAGACACTGGGTATGTTCTGCTTACCTATGCATTATATGTACTACTTTCACATCACCTGCATATGTATGTACACTCTCAATGGCGTTGTGTTGTATCTTGTATCGACGTGCTCCATGCTAGCTACTACCATGCATTGCGTTTCAAGATGGCTGACTGACTACAGGTGTACTGCAACAGATTCGTAGCGTAAACAATGAGGGATTGACCGTTTTCAGGAAACTTGGAATAATCCATCAACGAACCTATGTGGAAGAGTATATTTTCTAACAAAATGTCAGCATTTGGGGTTTGTTATGAAATTCGTGGATGATTTTGGGACAAATTTGTAACCATTCGCCCAATGTTCAGCATGGGTGACCTAAAATCTCCCGGTGATTCTTGCGCCTTTTGGTCGATAATTTCGCCTGAAATTGGTTGTAGTGGTTGTATAATAACTTGCGAAGTTAGTCTGGTAAGTACATACGGTAGTTTTCTTGATCGTTACTTGAAGTAAACATTATAATAATAATAGAAAAAAAAAAACATTTTTCCAAGTGTACGCTTCCGAAAGCGGCTAAAATTCAAAATTGTGTGACGTCACCAGCGTTTAATATATTTCGGTGACCCCGAAATCAGCTTCCCAACTGTGTAGATATTTAATTGCTATGAATGAGCAGGTTATATTATGATAGTGGTGATATTCTTGGCTGTGGTCAATATGACACCTATTCCTGATCAGTGCATGTATGGATGACGCAATATAATATTTGTTTATTCATACGTCGTAATAATCCTCGACTTCCATCAATCCATCACGGTTAGTGAGTTGACCGTTCGTTATCCCTTAATTATTAAAAAAGCTTATCTTGGGACTCTTCATTTATCTAAGGCTTCTGTTAGTTTAATGCGGTCATTCAAATGTACCTCAAGTCAAAAAATTCAGACATATCTTTTAAGAGCATAAAAAATTAATTCTTACAGACTGAGTCCAATTCCATTTTCATATGACATCCATGAGCTGAGATATAAAATGTTGGAGTTTATTCACTTAAAACAAATTGGTTGATTGCGCAATAATTTTGGACTTTCTTGTTGTACAACTCACATAACATGCTTTGTTTCCCTTTACAATTAAACGTGTTTTCATAACCTTGAACACTTCCTGTTTGCTTGCATAGCATGTTGCACAAGGAGGGTTTAATTAATTACATCAGCTCATAAGAGGCTTGAGGATATCAAACCTTGGTTCAGGGTGCAGTGACATTCAGAAAAACAAAGAAATGCAAAGATTGTAATTTGAGTAGTACAGCAATGGCATCACAAAATATTGTGCAATGCACCATTGTAATTTGAGTAAATAAACTTCAACATTTTATATCTCAGCTCAGAAATGTCCTATGAAGACGGGAGTTTGACTGTTAGAATTGATTTATCATGATCTTTAATACATATTTTTGAAGGGTTTGGCTTGAGGTTCACTTTAGCATGTACTTATTCAAATCTTCCTTCCCGCCAAGTGTTCAAATCAAAAATTATTGTGTATGAGTGTAAAGGATAGGTAATTAATCTAAATCTGTCCTTTAAAAAAATAATGCAATCTCAGAGGCTTGTGTTATAGTTGGAGACAACGTAAAACTTTTTTAAATTACGATATCGAGACATGTCTCATCTAAGTCGTGAGTAAATAGTGATTAGGTAGTTTCTTCATGATATAGTTTCTACAGTGGGAACAACGTGCGACAATAAACGTTGTAAACTAAAAGGTGTTGCTTGTCATCAGTGAAGTTTTTAGCAACTCATGTTAATTAAGACCTTTCACCCAGATTGTAAATTTCTCGAGAGTTACATATTCACACATATTAATGTAATAGTCTCGTAATTAAATATTCACACTGAAAAACAATGTATTAGTAGGGAAGTGTGAAAACTTCTTATTTCACTTTTTGGTTAAAAGGTGCTTAAGAAAGTCCTCGAGTTACCAAAGCAAGTTAGATATACAAAGAGAAATAAGTTGTGCACGTGTCACATTCACACAAAATACAATTCCTTATACTATTTGAACCATTGTACTTTCCAATCTTTTGCCAAACTAGAATTTCAAGTGAAAATACGTCTGTCTTTTTCCAGCTTTCGATATAACACGAATCCCAAGTGCGACCAGTCCAGCTAGTGATGATATCACCTTTACGTCCCCGCTGACAATTCCGTCTGGCACAATGTGCAGCTTTATTGACATTTCTATTGTACCTGATAATTTTGTTGAAGACACAGAAACCTTCCTTTTATCATTAACGTCTGCTCAGCCGACTGGGGTTTTGAGACAGTCTTCTGTCATTATAACGGTAGTGGACTCCGAAGGTAAATACTGACGGTGTTTTGTGACGGGTTTGTGATCGCGGTTTTTTGCAACTCCTAGACTGGTTATATCAGAAAGTTGTAAGGAACATCCCTGTTTATATTTACCGTCACATGTAGGTGGCTTATTAAATTAAATGTGGGTTAAATGAAAAGTCAAGTGTGTTAACTTATACAGTGTGAACTAGGTAGGTAGTTAAGTTTCAGATCAGTACCAAATATTGCAAACATATTCGACAAAGTCCTCGCACCTGTCATAATTTCCAAATTGACTTACACAATAAATAACCTCTTTCAGTCCCCCCTTCAGTCTTGACAAAGTCCAAAGTTATTTAAAGAGAACCCTCAGATGAAAGCCTTGAAATCGGCCACACATTACAAAATTTTTATGGTAGAGCCGTTTAGATTTTGTGCGTAAGGAGATGAAGTTTTATAAAGTAAACTCACCCCTAGTTGTTTTCAACATAAAAGAAAATGTCACTTTGTGATATGAATTTTTAAAACAGTTTAATCAACCTTCAGTCAATCCAAAAACTACAACATCTGTATTTTACTTTAACCTGTTCTCTCTGAGAAGATTGGATTTTCGCTAAACACAGCTGGAGGGTTATTATTAGAAGTTTGTTTCAACTCTTAATTCCTTTAGTTTAGGGGTGCACTTTGAGGTTGATGATATTAACGAATCCGGACAGATTTTGATGGTCTGATTTTAGTCAGCCATTACTGGGGTCCACCACCTTTAATCTTCAAATTTCCTTCCTTGTTTCATTGATGGTTGTACACTAAAGTGTATCTACATTTTTACAACTCTAAAGAATATGAAGATTTTAAATTTATGTAGACAATAAATGAAGCCACTAATGGCTGCCTACAGTCACTAAAAACAAGCGCCAATCGGATTCGTTTGTACACTAATGGGGCTAAAGTTACAATCCCCTGGCTACAGGTGGAAACAGGCAGGAAACGCCACAATAACGAAATGGGTACTGGTTGATGTGCTCTAAATTATGATATGGAATTGTGTTGAATGTCTACTTATTTATAAATTTATTTCCTACAAGGCAATCCACTTATCAGTGGACCAAGGCCGGGGTAACCTTCCAATATAAACAATAAACAATAGTTGATGTTGTAGCTTGGAGAAAATCTGTATGGAACTAGAACTGCATTTGCTTGCAAATACGCAGAATTGTAGTGCGTGTTAGAGATGTCTTTTCAGTTAGTACAGTAGCCCAGTTTTTATTTGAACTTTAGGATTTGTTCATGGCGGGAAGAGGGGCTGTTGTTTCTTTTTGGCCACTCCTCTCAACCCTATCTCTTGATAATACAAAGATGGAACACTTGTCTCCCAGCTCCTTGGCTGGACGCATAAAGAAATCATAGAAGAGTAACCAATGATGGAGTAAATCCGGACCTTCTATGCTAATAGTCAGTCACTAGCTTTATTTTGAAGCATATTCGCCAACAATGAAGCAAGTGCTGAGTAGTCCTTGAACAAGACCGTGTACTGCGCTTAACGGTAGGACCTACTCCGTATACAGTCTAGTGTGGAGTAAAATGAAGTGGACGAAGCATAGTCCCGTTCAAGGACTCGTGCTGAGTAGCCTACTTAGCCATACGTTATGCTCTGTTGTGTTGTTTACTCCTGCCTGAAATGGTTTTATCGGTTTTCGACTCCTCTTTCACCGTTCTTTATGTTAAATAATGACGCCCTCCCAAGCTCTCTGACTGCACCGCTGCATGCATATGACAACTGTCTCGTGGAAGGCCGAATAACTGTTGACGCTGTGAGTTTTAACATCCGTGTTTCGTTAATTCGCAATGCATGCTATATGCATGCTGTCAAAACGTTTCGGTCAGACTGCTGTCAAAATAGCTTCTGCTTTTACCACTGAAATAAAGCATGATAATAGAACTACAGCACAAGTCACTTAATCCAACGCAGTAAAGCCAATTCGTTCCGTACAGGGAATTGGCAATACCCTGCTCCGTACGTAGTAGCTAGATGAAGATACTGTACAATAACGTCTTGATACTGTTCAACGATAGTGGACGCAATGGCGCCGTGTTACGTATACCAATTTGGAAGCAGCGATTGATTCTCCAGGCTTATCACTTCAGTGTGAAAAGGCCGAACCACATTACATCGCGTTTTCTGGAAATTTATCCGCAATGCTCTTTCATGAAGGTAACTCCTTGAATCAGCCTTGTAAGTGTAGTATTTGCTTTTCTGAAGTTGATTTTTGTTTAAAGACGGCCACAGATTGCACTTACTGCTATTGTTAAAGGGTAGAGCATGGATATTTGTACGAACTAAGTTACGGTACGCGCAGGGAAATGAGTTGTGGGCCATAACAGGCTTCACAAAAGAAATTGTCAGTCGGCCAGTAAATGCCAGTATTGTAGTGCGGCGCACTACAATAAATATTGCTTATTTGAAATAGAGGTGGAGCTTTAAGTGAGAAAATTGAACTGAAAATGCTCTTAATCAAATTTTAATGTGCATCGACTTTCACTGTATAATGAGTATGCAAAGCAAGTTATTCCAAAGTTCAGCAAATGGTATATCATTCCTTGAGAAAATTTGGTTTGAGATTATACGTTTTGTAAAACCAAATCCTCTACTCAATGGTAAACACATATGATTTATACAGGTAATGGGTTCGTATTTTAAGTTCTATAGCTACTTTGAAGTACCGTGTCCCCTCTTGCAGAACCTACTACTCCGGCGTCTTCCATATCTATTACCCGTGAAATTTCTGTTCGAGAAGACGCTGGTCAAGCCTCATTTCAGGTTTGTGCAATGCCGCCACCAACACGTAGCATCACAATTGGTAAGAATATGTATTGGTATACGCATTCTTTTCTGAGTTCCTACCCGTGTAAATTTACTTTAAGACAAATTAACGAACGTTTATTTTTTGAAATCTAGTTGGCCTTTGATTCAAACACACAACGTACAGTTAAAAGACCGACTGGTTGGCCTAGTGGTTAGAGCATCCGCCTCTCCGTCGGCCGGGAGTCCAGGGTTCAAATCCTGGTTGAGTCATACCAAAGACTTAAAAGTGGAACCTGTTGCCTTCTTGTTTGCTTGGTGCTCAGCATGAGAGATGGAAGCAGGGTAATAAAACATATCGAGTGCTAAAACCGTGAGCGCCGAAATGGCAGCCAGGTTTGCATCGTCAGGAGGGCACTGAGAAGGAGCTTTGGAATGAACAGTTGGTGAACGATTTATGTACAGCGCCTTGATCACTATGGATATGTGCGCTATATAAATCCGAGGTAGTATTATTATTAAAGAATACAAGATGCAAAGAAGATTTAATGTTATAAAGTGGCAGGAAATCGAAATAAAAACATTCCTTCCTTATAGAGGCTTTGCAATTACGTCACGGAACCGCCATGCTGGAGGACATTCATGCCTAGTACACGTGGCTTTGTGCCGAACGCACCTCACAGCGTGCATTGTGGTATGCACGGCGTGTACACATTCAACGAGCAAGCGCGCCCACTGTGGTTTACTACGTAGTTACATGTACTCCAACATGACGTCATGCGAAAAGCCTCTATAGGGATGTTTAAGGTCTCTTGAGTAGAAATTGGTATCATAACCAAGGTGCCATGGATGCTCACATATGCAAAATGCCCAAGTGAAGTTTCACATCCACTGACTGAGTATTTGTCCTTAGTGTGTGTAAGACACTTTCCAGGTTTGGAGAAATTTGGTGTATTCTGTTAAATAACTCAGTTTACCTCTTTAAGAGGATCTGCAGTCACCTCAACTTGAAACATTGTTGATGACTGTCTTGATTCATGACTGGCTCACAGGAGTCATGTGAAAATATTTTTCGCCTCAAATGTGAAATTTTCTAAGCGTAACTGTTTGGTTTACCTTAAATATACAATATTGAAGTCCTAATATACCTAGCCTGCGGGGCGCCTCTGTGATTGCCGCCCCTCAGAACCTGCCGGCGATAGTCAGAAATTACTTTCATAGAACCCAAAAGTGGATCGTCTTATTTTACATGAGCATTCATCACAATTGGGCAATCCCTGAGGTAGGCCGTGCTCAACGATTAAATCTTGGCATTACTTCGTTGAACACAATCAAACAAAAACATATGCTTGTGACATCTGTTAAAACTTTTAATTAAGATGGGATTCTTGATCAGTAAAACCCAGTAATCTTTGGTTGAAAATTATCGAACTGTCTCTCTCCATGGCTGCGTGATGGGTTGTTCGTAATTAGCCGTTGTACTGTGTGTGTATGCTTGCACGGAATCACACAATGTATCTGATAACATGACTCCTTGTACTATTGTTCAATGGTACATGTGTTTGTCTGTTAAAAAAACATTTAGCCTAACATTGCTTCAACCAATCTACGAAGAGCTATGTATGTGAAGTATTCCGTTAGATTTCTACGCAATTTGAAATGATTTTGGCGCTAACGCCGGCGGACGTTGGTTTTTCGTAGCGATGAGCTGAACGCAAAGACTTTGTCCGCTCCGCGGGCTATAATACACTATGAAAGTGGCTTTGAGGAGAAATACCACGAACAATGTGAGATAAAGCTGTTGCTACAAATTGTGCGAGTAAAAAGGAACCGGTTTTGAAGGGTTGTTATTCATTTGTCGTATGATTAAGTTTAAAACAGTACCGTACCACTCAATTATGATAGAGCATAATTTGTTGCTGAACCTATAGTGTGATGTTGTTCTAATAAGGTGAATCTGCGTGTAAAGTAAATTTTTGAACATTTTCCACAATTGCATACACCGGCGTCGAACTCATCCCAAAGAAGAGGGACATTCGCCTGAGGCTAATCACCAAATAATGTGTTTGAGATTTTTAAAGTATTTTAATGCAATTTCTATAACTTTTCATGCAAAACACTTTTTAAATACAGCCAAGACTTTTCATTAACCGGTCATTTATCTTCCATGCGATTTCTTTCTCTTCCCATACTCACAGGAATACAAGACGAAACTATTAATAGTCTTGGTGGCGGTATTTCCGTAGACGACATGGTAACCATAGCAGCCAATGAAGCATGTGCTCAGCGTGATATTGTCATAAGAGATGACACAATTCCAGAGACCGATGAGCAATACGCAATCGCGATCGTTTTCGTGCCATTTCCGAATAATGTCAGCAGAGACATCCGGCTAGTCGTCAATGTTGTCGACAACGACGGAATCATAAGTAGGTGTAAGTTTGTTGTACTATTCGTGTTTTTCATTCCCTTTGGTCATAGAAAATGTGCCTATCCTTTGTAAGATGTACCTTTTGACAATTTCACGCTTAACCTTCCAATACCAATACCAATTTACGAATTCGGTATGGTATTCAGTTCGTGTAAATACCAACGACCCCTCGGTACCTCACCTTTGCCAAAACAAGAAAAATTCAATGTGTAAATACTGTAGCTACTACTGTTTCATGGGCGTTGCCGACCTCTGTTAGTACATCCGCAAGTTATTCCAAATACGATGTATGATATTCAATGTATTTATCAACAGTAAGTTCGTGAAACTTGTGTCTGAACTCTCCACGTTGGCTAATTGTTTAGAGCAGGAGTGTACAAAAGTTTGTAGCACCTGACCAAACTAGACTGTTGTGGCCATCTGCATACTGCGTTGGAATAGAGAAGTTTACATGAGGGTGACATTTCAAGCGTCTCCAGCTAACCAATTCTATAATGGGTGCGCAACGTAAGAACTGAATTTCTGTAGTAGCTGATTTTCTAAAGGGAAGAAGGTTTAGTTCTTGTTGATTTTTAACAACTTATTTCGTCGCAAAGGCCTCTAACGTTTAATGAGAAGAATACGGTTTACTAATTTTTGGGCGACGCATGAAAATTGAGTTTTTTCGCTTTTGTAAGAGTCAGGACTAATTTGGTTATGTGGCCAACTGAATTTGACCTAAGAAGGCTCCCCAACTGCAAATGATTCCTTTGAAGCTCGATGACACTTTAACATCAATAGATGACATATATGTGATTCCTGAATGCCATCCATCTTAAATATTTCGAGGGGATTTTTGTCGGTTACTGAAGTTATTGGAAAAATACAGTTCTATAGTATCCATCATTTTCTTTTTTTCAAGTAACTAAAAGTAGTGTTGAAAATGCGTACATAAGGCATAAGGTTGCCTCTATGCAATTTATACCCGACACCCCACTTTTTGTTCAAAAAGTGATGTTACAGCAAGGTCAACCCGACTTCCTATTATCAGCTTTCTGTCAATAGTAGCTGCCATGTCCAGCACTATGTAAACAAAGAGTCCCATTGAAAACCTCATTCATAAAGGCAGAGACTGTTTAATCAGTGCAAGCCAAGTTTGCAACCAGAGCTCCCCAGCAGACCTGGACAATAGGCTTATCTTTTTGGACACATGTAAACTGGTTGTGCAGCCACTGAAGCATGATGAATTGTGTAAACAAACATTGCCCTGACTGCAAAGAGGTTAGTAGCTTATGCCTAATGTACATATGCGCATCTTCCAATTATAAGAATCCTTAATATTTCCTTTCCGTCCAAACTTAGTGATACATTTTATGTGATAATTTCCTGATAATTGCGCAATTTGCTCAATTTTATTGCAGTTAAAATTTTATAACTGCAAAATTGCCGAAAAAGCCCCAGCCTCTATCCCACTTACAATCCTACGGAAAACCATTTCGAGTTGTTTGACGGGCGGCCTTATTTCAAAATTTTCTGCACGCTCCGCCCTGTTAAGAGTCAGAGTACATGCGTGTGTGTACGCGTACGTAGGTTTAAATTTAAGAGGTCATAAATTGGACCAGTTTTCTGTCAAGGTTAGTCAATTACAATGTACGGAGTGTGAGGCTCCTCAAGTATCACATAGTTTATTTCACCATATTCTCAGTAAATGAGAAATAGTTTGACACGACTAAATTAATTGTGGTAGGATGATAACAACGCTACCTTCAGGACAAGAAAGATACGCCATTCTTTGAGAACAATGAATATGGGAATTTCACAAAGTGGGTCGGGGTTTTAAATTGGAGGCACAATCCTCTCACCCAAACTGTTCCAATTCTTTCAACCTACTTACTTGAGCCCTACCACATTTGTTTACAACTCATTCTCATCCAGAAATTATCTCAGTTTGTTGCTTCATGGTGAGTATAAAACACCTCAATGTGTAATCAAACCAATCTCAGTTTAGTACATGTTTTGCTATATGAGCTACAGTACATGCACATTTCCCATAAATCGAGGAGATGTTCCGATTGGGAATAACCGCAAACAACTCCAAAATTTGTGTCGGGGTGAGAGGTGACTGTGTTTAAATGAGGGTATAAGTGCAAAATTGTCCTACAAAATGCTATTTTCCGGAGCTTCCATTGTAAGATAAATGTTCATTTAAAATTACAATTTTGGACGTGACAAGATGATTCCACAGAACTGTCTATCATCAGAGTTGGCAATGAATTGGGGAAGTTTGGCAACAAATTGGGATATTCTACCTTCGCTGAAAGTTATGTCAGGGACTTTTCAAGTTTGCATTCACTGATGGGCTTATTTTGATACCTTTTTTTCTAAACCAATGAATTTAGCAATAATTTTATCAGCAATTCACATTCTATAGAAAACGTATACCATTGTTGATGAAAATTTTGCAAAGTTACCAGCTGAATTTGCTTTTTGACTTTACTTTGGCAATTAGACTGTGTGTTCTGTGGGGTCAAATTTTCATGCATGGAAATCTTATCAGGTGACATTTGTACAAAGTCCCAAATGCTTCATCTTCTCAAACTCAAAACGAAACTGGCCCCTTGGTCGCCGTGACTTGAATACAAGTAATTCACCCCACAGAAGCTCCTTCTCCTTGCTATTATTAGTGAGCTTTAGATTGAACGATGCGGACGTCAACCACAACGCAATGACGTCACCTTCTGCGTTGCCTCAACCATTTCACAACTTGGTGTAGCGTCATTATGTGTTGAGTTCGGAAACGGCATAGACGGAAATGACGTTACGTCGTTGCAGATGAAATCCGCGTCGTGAAATCTAAAGCTCACTATAATTGAAAATATCAATGTTTGCAAAACAACGTTTCTAAACTAGTCTGCTCAACTTAAATTGACTCAATGAATATTGATAAGTAAAAAATGAGGCTCTATAGCCCAGTTATATCTGTACCGGACGCTAGATATTTAGGCCACCAAAAGACTACTCATTAAATTTGTTCTTGTGTTATCTTTCCTATTTCCGACTTGGTAGCACCTTGTAGCCAATCTCCGTGTGACAATGGCGGCACATGCGTCCCAGAAGACAACCAGATGTTTGCTTGCCTCTGTACGAACGGTTTCCTCGGTCCTACGTGTTCCGAAGAAGGTAAAATACTAATTGATTGACGTGAGCGGCTATTTGCAGCCACAACTTAGTATACTGATCTAAGATTTCAATCTTTAATTTGTTTTAAAATTCGTTAATTATTGAGAAAGTCATCAAAACATGAAAATTATCAAGAGTCATATTCTTCACAAAGAAACATCTAATAAAATCGAACAAATCACAACTAATTGACTGGTAGTGTAGAAACAGAATGCATTTTTCTTAACGAGCAATGATAAGCAATTGGATGGCTTTCCACGGAACGAAAATTTCGTTACGTAACTTTTTCGCCTTTGCCTTCATTTTACAGAAATGTTCCTACCGGTGTCAATCTCCCCACCTGTGCTACAAGTCCTTGAAGGGCATAACTTTACTCTGACTATTTGTTATCCGGGGGTTCAGACTACCACTATTGGTAAGTAGCCTATAAATTCAAAAACAACTGAAGAGGCATGAATCATTAAATTTGTACATCATTATAAAATGCTGAAGCACAGAATGGTGATCAGTGGCGTAGCCGGAGGCGGGGATTGGGGTGGGGTTGGGGTGGGGTGAAGCCCCCAAGACCCAACCTTGCCCTGCAAAATACACCTTACTAAAATAGCGGTTTTTTTCTCTATACTTACACTTTTCCCGCATGTCGTGCCCACTCCCTATGATACCAATCCCCCCTCACGCCCCCAAGACATAATCCTGGCTACGCAACTGCTGGTGATCACAGTTGGATAAACGTCTGTTCATATCAAGAAATAGAACGCTCTCATCAGGGCCTTTTAGCTCCAAAAACCGGTTGAAATCTATCAAAAACGTCTCATGGAAACGATCTCAGTAAGAAAGGAGCCATGAGCAGCCTCATGGACTTTACTGAAATTACATCTTTTGAACAAAATAAATCTTTTGTCATTACGTATATCTAAAATTTGGTACTGAAGTTTAAATTCTAGACATTTCTCTGGGGTAATGTGAAGCATTTTGAAATATTTTCTTTTTTTTTAATCAATGTCCATTGAACACTACAGAATCAATCACATTCTGACATTCTTCCCTTGTCTATCAAGAAAATAACACAAAGGATGTCGTTCGTCTTTAGTAAACGTACAGAATCTTTGCTCGATAATTGTAAAACCTAGGGGTATTTTGAAACCAATAGGTGCGCCTTGAAACAAATTTAAATCCTATTTTCGATATCAGAACATTGTGAGTGCGGCTCAAGTATTAAATGTCGGGAGAATTGGTACCGTTTGGAGTTAGAGGGTTAGGCCTTTGTCTGTATATTGCCATTAAAATACATTGAAATATATCAATTTTCCTTACAACCAATTCAGTTTCTCTTAATATCTTTGTAAAATTGTAGCACAATTACACTTGGGATATATTTAAAGATATATCTAGAATAGTGTAAAAACTAGATCCAACATTTGTAGCATTTACAATCAGTATTGGAAGACGAATCACACATTCTTATGAACGCAAAGGAATTAATTTATTTAAACTGCCATTTACAGAGACTAAGAACACTTTGAGCTGTAAACCTATATCTCAAACAAACCCTTCATTAAACCATGTTTCAACTAGAACGAGAGGCAACTATATAAATTGCTATCAAAGATATCATAAACGTAGATACCAAACTCCTATCCCTACACTGTTAGACGCGCTGACTCGATCATGGAGGCCCGATCGGAGGGGCGGAAGTGTTCATTTGACATGCGCACAGTTCTATTCGGTGATCTGCGCGCACAACTATGCAGGCGTAACAGAAAATTCCATTGTGACGGAATGTCAGCGTGCGTGCATTTTCAAAACGAGTTCTGTACGCGCACAATGCATTTCTCCGTGTGAAGTCCGGAGTAATTGACGCGTACTTCAGTTCCCCGTGTTTGGAAAAAGAACGCAGTAGTTGGTTTCGTGTTGTAGGCGCGTAAGAATGCAAATGTGTGCACGAATGCGCGCTTGTGAAAATACCATAGAAACTGACCAATCAGTAAGCAAATGAACATTGAACTAGTCGTTGTGCGTTAATGTTCAAATGTTCTTAAGTAGAAAGCCGGCGAAGAAGCCTAAAACTGTTTCATGTTAATGAAATTAATTGAAGAACGGTGTTTGCAAGAATTGCAATGTTTTAAAATCACACTTATTTATACTACCGGAAGATATTGATTAACTGTTAGCTTTCAAAACGACTGATCAGTGATCAGCACTTCCGCCCCTCCGAATCGGCCTCCATGAGGAGTCACTGCGCCATTTTAAGTTTGGTATCTATGTTTATAATATCTTTGATTGTTATACAGTGGCCCGCCCGCTATAGTTTCCCAAATTTTAGATCACAATAAAATAAAGGAAGAAGACTTTCTTTAAGGTATTTCAAATGTAATTTTTAAAAAGAATCTGTGCTTTCAGGGAACAAAATGATAAAGAAGCAAGAACTCAGGAAGGGTCCAATAGTATAAATAACTTACTCACTTAAACTGAACTCCTTTTACAGAATAAAATCCAA
Source organism: Holothuria scabra (assembly GCA_037179385.1). Taxonomy (NCBI): domain Eukaryota; kingdom Metazoa; phylum Echinodermata; class Holothuroidea; order Aspidochirotida; family Holothuriidae; genus Holothuria; species Holothuria scabra. The sequence goes on from CM074181.1 coordinate 23,884,768, forward strand.
GCCAAACACCACTCTCGAGACCCTCACACATTAGCAGCCAGGACAGCTCTTACTAAACAGTAAAAATCAAGAGCCCATCCCCAAACCAGAACCAAAGAAAAATTGCTGCCCAGCTAGCTAGGTGGAAAACAATACCCCTCCTAATTACAAGCTTCAGGCAGAGCAGTGCAATGGAATGAAATGAAATGAAATGGCTTTGTTAGTCAAAGATGGAGAATGTAAGCGTTAGTGGTGGGCCCAGGATGAAAAGTTGGAGATCGATGTGAATGTATGACAGGTGAGATGGAGTGTTAGTAACAACATTATTTTCTCTTGAAGTTTCTCTGTCAACGAACTTGGAGACTGCAGAGGAGGAAGATTTTGCTGGAAACTTCCCGTCCACAGTACAAGTAGACAGTACCCAAGAATGTACCAGTCTAAGCGGTAACGTGGTCGTAGACAATGAATTTGAAGGAGACGAAACTTTTTCAGTGGCTATCTTGAGTGTTTCGACTGATTCCTCTATGAGATTAGATGAAAGGCTAACTACTACCACCGTCACCATATCTGATAAAGGTGAGAGGTGTAGAGGTGTTTCTCAATACTAGTCAGGTTTTTCTTTTGGTAGAGGTCTTTCTTTATATATAATCAGGGATGTAGAGAAAGTGTCTTTCTCCCCCTCGTAAGTAAAGGTGTTCTTTACGTCTCCGGATGCGAAACAGTACAATATTTTGAGTCTTGAAGTCTGCAGTGTCACTCTTTATTTATTTAACTATTTTTCCATTCTTGGGCAAATGGGGGAAACACGTCCTCGATTGAAAGAAGGGTGTCTTGTTGGAGCGCAGGAGGAGGTCTCCCCGCCCTCTCTGAAAAGTTTTGCTTTCGAAAGAGAATTTAGTTGCAACTTCTTCTGTGTTCGATAAAGTTTGAAAATGTCTTTAAAAGCTCATTAATGTCAGTCATAGGGGATGTCGTCTGTTGCGGCTTTCCATTAAGGGTTAAGTACATCGTTATTTTTATTCGAGATTTTAAAAATCTCTTCTGTCTACAGATACTAGGTGTTTTCTTGAAATGCCTTGCCAGAATGGTGGTCAATGTATTGACGAAGCAGATGGCGGTTTTTCATGCATTTGTGTCATTGGGTGGATAGGGGATACCTGTGCCATTGGTAAGACAAATTATTAGAATAGAAAACGATTCACCGAACTCTTAGAACAATAGTATTTGCATTTCCCATTTCTAGTTAACATTTACTTTCCAAAGACATAGTGGTGTTGCACAGTACTTTAAGTGCACATACACAGGAAACCCTTATTTTGTGTTTATTTTTACTTGAAATTCAGTTATTGCTGTCTGCTAGCTAAGTACTCTTTACACTGTTAAAATAAGTTGCATTGCTGTAGGTCATCTCTTAAAACGGAATTACTGAAGGTTATGTTAGAGTAGTTTCATCCCGAAGGTAGGTTAAATAAACATGTTCATATTCGGGTCATTTGAAGACAAATTACGTTATTGACTTATGTTTTTATGTTGCTTAATTAGTTGTGTCAATTAAGACTTGCAGATTGTTAGGTAAACCCTTTCAAAAAACCATCATAACTAATGAGATGCAAATGTAGGAAGAAGTAAAAAGATTCCAGTTGTTTTACTGAAGAAAAGTTAACACTGTTTATTTGAGCCTATTGATAGTAATAAATGAAGTCATGCTTTTAGATTGAATGAACACTTCAATCGCGAATCTCCTATGCATAAACTAATTGTCAATCTTTGGGCAGGTAACCCATGCATGCCGGACAACCCGTGTCAGAATACTGGTGTCTGCTCCGCCATGTTATTTGGTGATGGTGCTGAGTATACGTGTATGTGTACCCCAATGTGGACAGGTGCTAACTGTGAAAGTGGTAAGCTGTTTCCCCCACTAACGTTTCTTCTTATTTTTTTAGAAAAAGATAAAAAGTTACACAAACACAGAGTTTGATCATAAAACCTACAAGTAAAATTTACATGTTTTGTGTTAACTTGGGTTTAAATGTACCAAATTTAAAACCCATTTTATTTAGAAAGAGGCGACCACCTTTTGATTGCCTGCACGCGATGACAGACTCGAGGAAAGGGAACTGTGCAATCAGGGAGGTGTTATTCTGGTTATGATGCGTATGTGCTAGTGTGCGTGTACATGTATGTTAATTTGTGTCATTGTTTGAAAACATATTTCAAGAGGAAAAAACAAACACTTTTCATATTTGGTGTCTGATAGATTTTTTGTGATACAGGAAACCATACATTCCTTTTCGTTAACGGTTAATGGTGTTTGGGTTCATCAAGGGTACACCTGCGAAAAGCTCGTAAACTGAGTTTTTAAAGCGCTACTTAATATAGCAATGATATATGTGTGGTATATACATTTTTCATGGTAATAGGAAAAAGTTTTTCATGTAGGTATTACGGTGAGTCCCTGCTCCAGGAGGTAAAACTATGAAAAAATCTTTAGTAGTCTGTAAGCACGATAAGAGGAAGGACTTTATCGTTTTGGTAGAAAACAGAGGTCCTCTCAGGTTGACACTGAGAATTCGAAGGTTTCATCTTAGGTCACTCGGATCAGATCTCGATTGGATTTTTGTGGGTACGAAATTCGAACACGTCTCATGCGAACAAATATTCCATGATTGAAGAAATTAAAGAAGCTTATCAAGAACCCTCCGTATGGCCATTTGAGGTTAAAAGCAAAATTTCCCAAGAATTTCTAAGGTCGTCATCAGAAGTTACGAGAGTTCAAGAAGCAAACTTAAAACTGCATTTAACATTCGGGAAGCGCAAAAAAGAAACTTTTAGTCGTGAAATTTACTTAACAGTCTTTCACATCAAAATGCCCAAATGGTCGAATATATTAATGAAACATTTGCCTGAAAATAGAAACGCATCATAGTCAGGGTAAGCATATCCACGACAAATCACAGAGATGAAAATGTCGACATATTTGAGAAACCTGAGGCTTAAAAGAAACCATGATTCTTTAGCCTATTTTAAATCTTGTGCAACACAAAGACCAAAGTGGGCGATTATTCAATTTTTTGCCCGAAAAACAGAAAACGCTATGTTGAAAGTAAACTTTTCATGAAAAATAAAAATTTAACAAAGGTCTATCTCAAATTCGGGTAGCTAGTAAATTGTAAAAAAAAATGCTCATCCCACTTCATACAGTAGTGTCCAAAAAAATCGCTCGAAGTAAAAATATTCTGGCGAAGGTTGAAAAAATGCTGGGACATTTTCAATTGCCAAGTCAATTCCACACATAGACAGGAGTGTGTTCAGATGCAATGTCCAATAGTTTGCATCGAGATGCAGTGAGAATGTCTTCCCATAAGCATGCCTGCAAGTTCATTTAGACCCACGTTGTAAAGACACATTTTTTAAAAAAAGGGTTTACTAAAAGAAGTACAAAATTTCATTAATTGAATGTATGTGTTGACTTCAGCAAAGAGTCGCAAAAGGGTAAAACGTATTGACATGTTTAAAATTCCGTTTTATACTTTTCCTTCGAAAACATAGAAGGTGTATATGGTGTGTATATGGTGTAGCGGTGCATTTTATCTGGTAGTTTTCTGATCAAAATTTTAAGTGCTTAGACCTTCCTTCTAAGCCTGGAAAGTTCCATTGATGGCTGTCTTAGGGTTCTCATTTTTCGCAATTTTCTTTCTGCTCCGACCCAGCCAACCGCTTAGATAGATAGTCTCCTTAGCATAATTTTAATTTTAAGGGAAAATTCTTACAAAGGAAAACTCAAAAATATTAACTAGTTAGATCGCCCCTAACGAGCCTGGAAAATGCCATTTTCGACTGTCTGAGAGATCCGATTTTTAATTTTTTCTTTCACTCCCAGCCACCAAATGGTGGTGTTCCACTTAAATAGTACTCCTATCAGAATTTTAGGTTTCAAGTTGAAGATGTTTGCAACCGAAAACTCAAAATAGCGACCGCTTTATACGACCCCCCTTTTAAACCTATGAAATGCTCATTTCGGCTCCGTGTGGGGTCCGACCTTAACAATTCCTGTACGCTCCGCACCAAGCAATGGTGGTGCCCCGATTGTATAGTGTTTCAGGTGGAATTACATTTTTAGGGCAAAAAATCTTCTACCCCCCCAAAAATGAAATGCTCCTCTACGCCTATGGATCATATACTCTAGTCGATCCACAAAATTTCTTTGATATCGTTAGGAATAATTAAAATACGCGGTCATGACATGAATTGCGCTGTAAATATAGAGATTAGTTTCAATTTGAAGTAATAGCATGCACCCTTGACATCATATTGTAATATGTAATTTAATGAAACAAATAAATAAATGAAATGAAATAAAATGAAACATAGCCTCCAACCATACCATATTCAGTGACGGAACACCGGTGAGTCGAGAGGGGCATTTTCGCCCTCAAATATTGTCCTTTTTGCCGCCTCTACCCCTTTCCAAGTTAGGACCGAAAAATTGAAAATCGTAACTCCTCGAAGACTTAATTTTCCTCCAGAAATATGCTGACACCTCTGCGATTTGGGTGACGGAGGGGCTTTCAACTCGCCGGCAGGGGCGGACTCTTAGGGTTCGTTACCCGCTGAGCCCGAAAACTCGCCTAACATCCCTTCTAATTTTTACGTTCTGGTAGGGTCCCTGATTTTAATGTATTATCTATATTAACAGCTACCGTATGCTTACCGGATCCTTGTCAGAACGGGGCTACCTGTGAAGCTGTACAAGATGGCGACGATTATCAATGCATCAACTGTCCAGGGACGCACGAAGGCAAAAACTGTGACATATGTAAGTTTGCTAGCGAAATTTGAAAACATTCACTCAGACTGTAATATGTGTCACTAAAAGTGGAATGAGATGAAAAGACAACCGAAGTTGAGCTCTGTCTGTTTGTGGGAGAGAACTCGTTACAATTTATCCTTAGGGTAGACTGTCAGAAGTGAGGTCTGTTGTCAGTGACAATTGCAAAATCCATCATTATAAATGCTAAAGTTGAATCAAGTTCCCTGGCTTAAATTTCTTTAAAATTTTCGTCAATGGAACTGACTGTATGAACAATTTCAGCATTCACTAAGCCAAACCTTTTGTAACCAATCTCTGATTTCCTGATACATGTATGCAGCATTATACCCTAATTATAGGGTGGACACATGCCGTCAAAACAACTGCATGCAATCATATTAAAGTTAGTGTTACCAAGGAGCTGATATTCCAAATAGCAGCTCCCTGGTGCGACATGTCAGCAAAATGACCTGACTTGGCAGTTATGGAGTGAACTATTCCAAGGGAAAATCCGTTAGAATTATTTCAATATCTTTTACGGTTCTCCAGGTATAAATCTTCAAAGTTTGAATGTTTCTGAAGGAACTCGTTGCTTATGCAAAAAAATGATGTGGTTTGGTTATTGGCACTGGTGATTTTCATGAACACAAATTAAACTTCTCAAATAAAACCCTTTGGACATTAAACAAATGATACAGCTGTCCTTGAAATGAAGATTGTGAAAACAACTGAAGGATTACATCAGCCATGTATGATATGTACCTCCCGTGACATCACAAGTTTTGAAAATTGAGCTCATCTTTAATAATGATTAGGTGCAAATCAGATATTACCCTGTAAACTGGTCAATTTTTGATGGAAATTGTGCCTATTTGCATGATTCTTAATGCTTTTCACAACTAATACCCAATTTTGTCATTTTCCTGTCACACTACCTTTAATCGTATGAAAATGTCATAGGGTGATTATTTTTACTTTAGCCTTCTTTTTCAATTCCTCATCTTGGTGTGCGAAGAAAACTGAACTGAGAAATAAAATGTGTAGAACAGAATTTCCGTAGATGTTTGGTAAAGATTAAGAACTTTTTTGACTTGAATGATTTATTACAGTAGTTTTGATTTAACTTATAAGTCTATAGAAGATTATTGAACCAAGTGCATTTTTCCATGGTATCTTTAAAGTTTTGCCATGTTCATCTGACCCTTGTCGAAACGGAGGTACTTGTACTAACTTGGCGAATTTAGACTTCATGTGCTCTTGCCAGGATAGCTACGTTGGGAAAGACTGCTCATTCGGTAAGTAACTGTTATCTTTTCCAACTGAAATTGACCTGACGTCGGTAATTAATTTTTCCAACGCGTCAACTCAGTTTCATTAGAAGAAACATTGGAGTCTTGATAAAGAATTTAAGAAACGGTTGCATATTTGTGACGAAAGATCTATTTAAGTCTTACATTTTGTCATTTGATGAACCGATGGTGTCATGTCCTTCACAAACTGAATGATGTTTTTCAAGTTTTGGCACTCGCTTTATGGGGCCCGCATATTTGATGAACAGTCTAGGATAAATGGTCAGACCCGCATGGAGGGTCCGAATCCAAACCCCCTTTAAATGATAGCAACTCAGTGAATTCAGTTTCAAAATTGTGGTTTATATAGTTTCACAGATCGTCTCTTTTAAGAATGTTTTAAAAGTTCAAACGTTCTTTGCGCTTCGCGCTTTTTCAGTCGCAATTCACTTTCAACATAACCAGTTCGGGAGATAACCGTTTTCTGGATATCAATTTTCACCCAATTGGGGGAATCTTTTGCCAAAGGTGACGCCATTTTAAAATTTCTCCCATGATGCATTGCGATCCTACTGGACAAATTCAACGGAGATATTATTCAAAACAGCCATGCAACTTTTATAGATTTTACTAACGATAAGAAAGGGTAGACGAAATATCTCTGTTGATAGAGCAATTAAAGAGTTTTGCCATCTTTCGTTGTTCACCGCACCGATTTTGAGATGTCGGGCAACATACGTTCTTTGTCTTAAGCTTAACCTATGGACTCGACAGAGCCGTAAGTTGTTTTTTTTTTTGGGGGGGGGGGGGGGCTGGTTATAAAAGTCTCTGTGTTTGTAAATACGTAACTGAACGCCCCTGTTATTTCGCCCTGTGTATTAACTAGGATCTCACATTTGAATACATACACATTTCTTAAACAAATCGGCGACTGTGACTGTGCTATGATACTCTCCCCGGGCGCCACTGGCCACCTCTGGTTGGAAGCATTACACATCCAGACAATTCAAATTCAACAATAATTCTGAGCGCCGGGGGGGGGGGGGGTCGGCTGCGTACACAATTATCTGCCTTCTCAACAATTTCTAAACCTAAAATGTTTTCTCATATTGATATTTTGAGGAAGCAATTGTAACTAAACTATTCCAAAATAAGTGTGTGCTTAGCTTAGGAAGACACTGATAATTTACACAAACGGGCCTGTTGCTGACGGCCCTTTCAGAGTAGCAAACTCGCATGTCATCAAAATTAAATCTTCCCAAGAAAATGCCATATTACACTGTAAAATTTTATCGAGAATTTTAACATCAAATTAGTATTGGTTTCTGTCCAAAAGCCAACAATCCGGCAGAGAGAGCTCTAGTTTTCAGAGGCTTGGAAGGGGATTTCAGGCATGTGCCAATTCGAAGTTTGTTAGATCCCCCAAATAAAATCAACTTGTTTGGCCAGTATGTTTGTGTGTTTGCCACCAAGGTAGGCACATTATCCTCATGAGAAGACGATTCACATAGCAGAGTTGCCCCCATGACTCATCAAATTTTCTACACCAGTCAGAGCTAAAACGCAGATCTAGCCAGGTGTTTTCCTCCCCAGTTAATTCCAGTGCTGCCGCATGCTGTGCAACGAAAATGAGTACAATAGTCTGCATGCAAAGTCAGTGAAACCACAGCATCTAGATTTATTATATATCGTACCTACATGAAAAGTCTTTTGTCGTTTCATATGTGTATGTGCATAAAGCAGTTAGTGCACCTCTGCTGTGTTAGTATATCTAGTGTAAGATATATTTCTGGAGGGAGGAAGAAACTAGTAAAAAGCCGCATCAGATGACGATACCAGTCAGACGACTATACCAGTATACGGCAAGTTCTAATGTGGAACCATCTTCGCATGCTGCTCTATGCATTGTTAATGCATTTGGTTGGGGACTGAGCCAAGAAATTTTATTACCTTTTTGCAATGTCCTGAAAGTGAATAAGTGGATCAGTACCATATAGATTTATTACAAGATATACATTTACTATTAAGTAGAAGTGGCTTCGCTGTAATTAATCCCAAGTGCATACACTGTTAAAAATTTCTCTGTAAAATTTACATAATTTTTATGGCAAATTTTTTTCCAACCAAATAATGTTTTTTTTACAGCCAGACTGTAATCATGACAAAACATTAAGTGTTTGTTTTTTCTTTACAGTTTTTGCATGTAAATTAGTTTACAAATGTCTACTGTAAAATCGAATTACAGAATTGTTCTGTTTTTTTTTTTAACTTAATTTTATGTGAATTTACAGCCTACTGTTTTCATTCTCGGCGTTTTAATATTTATTATAATATCGCTTTTTTCCTTTCATATGTTATTACGTAATATACACTTCACCATTACGTAGATCAGGTATTTGCTTATCAACGTAATGTGTCGTTACGAAGTTATTTTCAATCAAAACACAATGAGGATAATTTGTTATCACATTGTTGTCCAGTAGACTGCTATCTCTAGGAACTTTGTAATTGGAAAGTCACATTTTTGGTACAATATAATAATTGTTTTTAAAATAAATATGACAAAGAATGCAAATACATTGGTTGCAAACATTTCCAGACAAGGTAAACAATAAGTTTATCACTTCCTGATTAAAAAAAGCCAAAAAAGATATTATTCAAAGCAACAGCAATCCTTTTGTTAGGAAAATGCCTACAAAATAAGCTCCACCCATTTATGCAAAATGAGATTTACGTCATAAAGTGGTAAATTTACAGACTCTTTCAAGTAAATTTGTGAAACGTTTTTAATTCAATCAAGTGCATGAGCGCCTGTGGCGATGAGTTGACATCAGTATACCAATTGTCAGTATAATAAATGTAAGTTAATTTTCAAATAGGGCCATAAATTTGCCAAAAATGTTTTCTTTTTAACTGAAACTTCGCAGAACGATGCATGTTATATATTGAAAATTTTCTGGCTATTTCTTATTTGTTTGTTTGTTTGGGCTTATTTTTGTTTCTTTTTCAGCGTAAAAACAAAATGAATGTTTGTTAAATGACAGTATATTTATGTGAAATCAGAAAAATACAAAATACTGTTAAAATTTCTGTACATTTACAGAAAAAGTTTTACAAAGCAGTAAAATTTGGTTAAAAAAGCAGACAGAAATGGTTTTTCAAATAAACAGAAAATACATGTTAAACAACCTTTTTTTATTGTAGAAATACAAAGTGTCTGTAAAGATACAGAAAATCTCTATTAAAAGTAAAATACAAAAAGTTTAAGTTAAAAAAAGTCTGTAAATTTACAGAAATTTTTAACAGTGTATTGTGCTTGCAAACGTCGTTTTCGGATCTTTCCTCATTATACTTTGGGGACTGTATAAACAGATAAAGTTACGTTGATATTGCCCAACCAAAAATCTTAGTTTTGATCTATCTTCAAGAAATGGGATAAGTGTATATCAAGTTAATACAGTGACAGGATTGCTTGTGCAGAGTTATCATGACCCAGAGGCTTTTAATAAGACTTCATAATATTCCGAGACAGCCATGTTGAAGTACATGTAACTATATGGCTGTATTCGACACCCATTTCTTGACTGTTCCGGGACATGCTGAGAACATGAAGATTCCTCTGTGTTGTCGAACACATTCAGGAATAGTTACCATGGATGATTGTCACTCTGTGCATGTCGGGCCCTCGCGCCACCGTATCGTATCTTGCTTTCACCACTTACTTCTTTTAATTTTCATAAGTCCTAAAAACTTTTACGCTGGTGATTTATTCCTCTCGGATAAATTTTCTGCTCAAGATCGGTCATTTTGGTGCTTATAATTCCTTACGTTCCCTCCATGGGAAGTTATCTCCGTCATCTTGTTTACGCTTCGTTCTCGCTACCACGACGAGGTATAGTGTGAAATTTGGGTGCAAGAACATGTTGGCGAACGTGTTCTTTCATGTTCGACTCGTATAGGAAAACTGTTCTGAGTTCCCCCAAAAGGAGTCAAATACAGCCCAAGTAGTCAACACGCAGCTTTGCATATTTAGCATGATTGTGGCCTAGCAAGGCTGGTCCAAGTGCGTAATTACAAAGCCTCTTTAATTCCACGTTGGGGTCTAAGACGCAATTCTCAAAAACGATAAAATGCAAGTCAAAATGTTTCTCTATCAATGATGGCTTTTAATGCCGACCGGAAATGAGTTTTCAAGGGAGCTATCCCAGTTTAAAATTCCATTTACTTCTATTTCTTAAATATCATTCAGTTTCAAAATATCAGTCGGTACCATTTCTAACCTCCTTGAAACCATTCAGACCATTCGAGTACAATGTGTTTTTGCATGGTCCAAATGGAATTTGACCCTTCGAATTTTCAAAATTGGCTCTTGGGTATGTTAAGATATGTCGATTATATTCAAGCAGTTCAAAATAATGACTCTTTATTGCGGTCAGAACTCCGACTGCTTTCGTAATTCACTATTTTGTGTTAGAACGTGAAACTTGAAAAGGCTAATGTGGTCTACTGTTAAAGAGACATTTTTCAAGTTTCAAAAGCATGCAGCTATAATTTCAAATATATGGTAACAACAGTGAAATTCATATTGTGCAGTCTTTCTTTTCCATCTTGTTTCAGAAAACCCTTGTCAACCCGATCCTTGTGTGAACGGGGAATGCACAGCATTAGATGATGGTCACTTTCAGTGTATATGTCCTTCAGGATTCTTAGGAAGACATTGTGAAATATGTAAGAACAATGAGTCTACATCGTTAGGCAAATTAATTTTCAAAGTCTATATCATTATCTGACATTTACGGACCAATTATAGCATTAATGATCACGCGACAAATTTTGGAGGTCAACATTGGGAAACTTCACAAATAGTTTTCAAATAGTAGAAATATTTTGCGATATTACGGCATTATTTAGTGTCATTTTAACCGCAAACACAAAAAAACATCCAATTTCACCATGCTGAATTAGTTCAATCTTCAAAAAGATTTTAAAACGTATTATTCGATCAATCACTCCTACAGAACAACATCGTGCATCCTAATCTCACCTTCTAGCTGAACTGAATTTCTTACCCCAATACTTTGACAGAAGTTTTTTATCCTTGCAAATGCGTCTTTAATGCTTATTTGTTCCTGTTCTATAGTGCGCAAAAAAAAAAAAACCTGTCGACCTGGGACGATTTCGTGAATGCACAACTACTTCTCGGGGACCCCAAAAAATGCGGACAGTTTTAAATGATAGTTTAACATATCCTCTTAGAGCTTTATGATGTGGTCATGCAGATATCTATTGAAAAAAGGCACATCGTTTACTATCAGGAACTATACAAATATTCTTGTTAACCATTTAAAGGTCAAGAGCAGTCGATCCAAAACATCTACCTAATTTTGCTATTTTTCTGTCATTGTTCTTCCAAGGAGCTTTCGGGATATTTTAAGGTGTAAGGTAAATTAACATTCAAGATTAACCAAGATACTACTTGTTAATTTCACAATTCAGTGAAAAACACATTGTCACATGATTGTCAAAAGCCATTTACGAACTAGTAAAGACTGATATCCTTGTTCAAATTGAGGTGACTCCATTTGCCCTTTAATAACTGTTGTGAATTTTTTCGTTTTAGCGGATTTTTGTATACCAACTTGCCAAAATGGAGGAACTTGCACTTCTTCTCAAGGTGATCCGCGATGTCTGTGTCTTCCTGGCTTCACTGGATCAATCTGTGAAGAATGTAAGTAGTTTCAACATGGATTTAATATTTTTTCAAGGTCGTAGCTCCATGTTATGAATCGGATTACTACGTAACAAACCCAAGGACATAGGCCTACGGGAACATTTCAGTTTGGGGGGAGGAAGATATATACTGCCCAAAAATGTACAGAAAATTTTGAAAAATCGAATCTTCCAGTCAGCCCGAAATGCCATCTTCCAGGCTTAAAAAAGGAGGACCTATAGCAGCCCCTATTTTGAAAGGAAAATTACCAGATAAAATTTACCACTTCTGGTAAAGGAAATGGTCTTTTACATTTTCGGGGAAAACTGTAAAACTGACTTAAAAACATGCTAATGTATTTACTCTTTTGTGACTCTTGAATTTTATTGTTACCCTTTCCTAAATTTAATCTACATTGAATTGATGATATTGTGTAACTGAAAGAATTTCCGACAATAAATGATTTTACTTCTACCAGTACTCACCTATTGGTGGGTTTTGGTAGGTTCAAATGATTTTTCATGGAGACTTATTGGGAGACATTCTCATCATTATAGTATCGAAAAGCAAAATACCCAATTTTCAAAACTAGTGCCTTAATTTGGCTCTAGGGGCAGGTTTGGCAAAATATTGAGCACTGCATGTAAACACCCTCCCGTCTGTCCATTAAATTAATTTGGCAATTGAAAACGTCCTATCCTTTTTTTAACTTTAGTGAGAATATTTTACGATTTCGGGAATTTTTTTTTTTGCCATACTACCGTATGAAGTTGGGATGAGGATATCTCTGTTTTTACAAACTCCCCATATCTTTGTTATCATTTTAATTTTTCATAAAGATTTTACTTTGACCATAGCGTTATATGTTTTTCGGTCAGGGATTTGTAATAGATATTTAAATAATCGGCCTTTGTGCTGCACAAGATTTAAAAATAGCCTAAAGAATCATTGTTTCTTTCACGTCACAGGCTCTTCAAATCAGTCGCGACTTATATCTCCTTTTTTTCTTGAATATGGTATCCTGACTATTGTTCTTTTCTATTACCGGGCAAATGATTACAAGGATTTGGATATTTAGCCATTTCGAGAGTTGTGTTGTAAAAAACTGTAAATTTAAACTAGCGGAATACTAGCTCTTTGCGCTGCCCAAATGTGTTTTTCCCCTTTTGTGGGCATTTCTTTTATAAGATTCCGGGCGCGCTTCACAACTTCCAAAAAATCAATGTGCCCTTTGTTTAACTGCAGTTGCTCTCCGATTTTTTTCAAAATTCTGCCCGAAGTTTAGATTTTGCGGAAATTTTTGGGCCAGTCTGCTCCCGCCTCAAAAGTCACTGTTGAAGGGCGTAAAACAGGTGTTTGAATTGGGTGTTGTGAAATAGTAAATATCGTTTATAAATTGAAGCGATCTTTTACATAGCGACGTTACACGATCGATGAGATTTACTTCGTTTTGATCACAGTAGTTTGCAGTTATCTTTTAAAATCAATTGAAAGTAATCAAACATAATATGCCAGTGTATAACACCAAGTGTTACTGACTGTTTTCTTTCTTAATTGAGATTATCCAGCCTACCACAGGGATGGAAAAATGGTGCTTTGGGCAAAATAATTCCTAATCTTTTCTGGCAATGATTGTGGTTATTAATACGAACAGGGTCGTCAATGCATGGGTGTGAGAAGTTGCTTCACCCCACCCCCATCCCACTGGTATTTTCAAAGAAATGTTTGTCGGGAAATTTTAAGACCTGTAGGAAAATTTATTCCACTCCCTTTCAATCATTTACTTATTTACAAAAATTACAAAGAATAGACCGACTCTCCAAAAAATCAGAGACAGGTTCGCAGACCAATATATTCTCAGTAATTTAAACTGCCAGTGTGATTCGGTGATAACTGAAATTCTTCAAGAATTCGCTTTGAAATTCTTGCGTGATGTTGAAGGATATTACCCAGCCAAAACAAAACTAAATAAAAAATAAAATCAAATTATTTTCCTACTTTTCTATAATGTATTCAATAGGAATTATGCCAAAGATTTGAGTTTCAAAGTGTTTTGGTGATGTTGTTAGTTAACAATTCATAGCAAACAGTGTGCTATTTTTGGATGCGTTTCGCATAACCAGATACATTTCGCGTTGGTATTACACTGAGAAATTTTCATGGAAGGAACGACCGCGACTGAAAAAAGCTATTTCATTTTTTTTTCAACTGCAAAATTACAGGCCGGAGGGTATTCAGGTGCAACGACCAATAGCTTTTCATCTATCCTCTACTTCACCCGATTTCGGGAGGCCATTAAAAAACCGCAGGTTTTAAATTAAATAAGAATACAGTGTAAAAAATTCTTCCTATAACTCTGCTCGAAAATGCATTTATGCCAACCTCGTTATGTTACATTTTTATTTCAAAGTCGAAGGAAGAAAGGAAGACTAGTCCACTTGGTAATAAACATTTCCTCAAAATGACCACTTCCTAAGAAAACGATGTGGACAAGGTAACACAAATTTTCCTGCAATCCTAATCAACGGATGACAACTTAGTCGGGTAAACTATATCACATCAAGACATGCATTGTGGCACTTGAGGAGGGCCGTTAATAGCCACAGACAACTGAATGTACTTATACAGTTTTCTTTGTTCGGGGTCAAGACGAAGATCAATCCATAACGGTTGCATGATGGGTACAGGGAACAACCATACCCTAGGCTATGAGTCCTTCCAATAAACTTGCGTGGTATCTCATTACATGTAAGCTGCATCTAAACACATTCTATGAATAGTCTGTCCAATTCGAGACCACTCAAAGTGAATATGCGACAAATAGACATGTATATTAAAATGAAAGTTCGTTGCATTATTTGGGACATTCACTTCAACACATCGCACTTCACTCAGAAATGTGATTCACGTTGAAGCAGCGAGGAATATCGGGGCCAATGACATTTTTTAAACGATGTTGGTAATGGTATTGCGATTTATCCTGTACCTAACCCTTTGACAACATATTTATAAAATCGAAAAAGTTGTTATCTGAGGAAATTTTGTGAAGCTAGGGAAAACTTTGAATTAAGGTCGAACAACTTATTTTATTATACCCCGTGAGGAAGTAGCCCTTCCAAACAACGTAACAGATAACGACTGGCTCATCTTAATATACACATATAAAGATATATAAATCCACTGGTAGTGAATTTAACATAAAAATGTCTATTTTAATGCTGAGAATGATTGAGATGGAAGTATAGCAAATATTTCAATCATTTCAGATTTGGCGTGCTATAGTGAGCCTTGCTTTAATGGCGGCACATGTGAGAACCAAAGCGATGGGTCTTTCAAATGCCAATGTAGGGATGGATTCTTGGGAGACCGCTGTAATATAAGTAAGTTGAAGAATTGTTTTTTATTATTTTCGTTAAAGGTCTGAAAATAATCAGTTTTATTTAATACCTAATATCCCTGTTTGCATACTTAAGCCACTACTGCCACGGCTCCTTACAATAATGTGTTCCAAGTGTTACTCCCGTCACGCACTATTATCACGAATGCAATGGCTATCAACCGTTTTTCAGTGTGGACACTATATGCATGGACATGATAAGGAAGAAATGTGTACCACAATCCCTCTTAAACAGTTATTGATAACCCCAGAGAGCTCAAATTCCCCCACACTACCTACATCTGACACCGCCCTTATAACTAAAACATCCTTATTCTCACTAAGTCCCATTTTATTGCTCCATGGTATATCCAGGTGAGCATACAAGGCCCTAACGTGTAATCTGAATGATCTCTGTGCATGTTGAATTTGTACATAGAGCTACTTTGCATATTAAAAATTTGATGTTGAACAAAGACCTGTGCATATAGAGAATTTTGGTAGAACTCGAGTAAAACTATAGATATTGGTGACGACTCGGAATGTAAGAAGATGCCCTAAACTGTACTCTCCGACTAGCGTACCACTATGGGTAAACTCAGTTTTTCTTTTACTTTCCAAAAGCAATGTTATTGAAAAAGCCGCTGGTGTAAAGCCTGTGCAACTCCATAGTAATAAGGTTATCGTTCAACGATAACAATAACCAAAGCGTTTTGTGAACGTTCACGCTAGAACGATATTGGTGACAAACATTGTGTCCGATTGGACAGTTGCATTGTCCAATGGTTAGAGAACCCGACTTGCAGCGGGAGGTTGCACTTAAGGGAATCTGGTTAGTTATGTACCCTCCGGTGTAATGCTATGAACAATCGCGTTGTCTGGTTCTTCAGGGAGCTAAGAAGCGGATACAACTTAAATCAGGGAGGAATGGGTTACAGTGCATTATGCGTTTTCTCTTAATATGGTAACTGTTACATTTGAATAAAATTAAGCCCAATACTGCAAGATGCGGTCAACATCAAAGTTCTCAGCTAGGAAGGAAGACATTTAGCATGCTCATAAAAAACATGTTCATTTTTCATTTATAATTAAAATATTTTCAAATCATATCACAGATGCACTTAGATTTCTCTTCTTTATCTTCAGAGATAATTGACCTGCCAGTCTGTTCTACCCAACCTTGCATGAATGGAGGCACTTGTATGGAAACTCCCGACGGCTTCATTTGCAACTGTCCAAGGGGTTGGACTGGCCAAATGTGTGACTCAAGTAAGATCAGAATGCCAAATCTATCTATACCAAAATATGACCTTTGCCTTTGTACTTAGTGATATGAAGAAGGGATAACAAGCCATTGGGCCACAACTGGAGAAAGGAGTGAACAGTTCGACTTAAACCAAACGGTTGAAAACTTGACCGTGAAACTCCATCTATTTAATATCTAGCTCACAACTTTGACCACGAGAACAGATCACGGCTTTTATTGCACATTAAGTGCATGTCAGACTAATTTCCAAAGGGCATGGAAAAGAAAGCTGTTGCCGGCTCGACTTGAACCAGTTGGTTGAAAATTGTGTCGAAAAACTTCATCTTACTAACATCCAAAAGATATGGAACAGATTATGAAAATGTTTCGTCCATGTTTTTATCTAAGGACATGCACTAATTTGCCTTGAAGAAATAGCATATTGCCCCAAATTGAAATATACATTGTTTGAGCATGTAGGACACATATGCCAGTGACGTCATTTTCTCTCTGGAAAACGCTTAAACTACAGTTTATGAGATTCTAAATTCGTTTTTCAGATCCTAGTACACAAGCTCTTGATGGAAGTGTAGTCTAACTTTGAAAAAAATAACACTTAGTTTTCCAACTCAGATGTCTTAGCTACTGTAGATAGTTTTTAGTTAGTAAATTAGTTAAAGGGAGTTTTACAGGCCAGTTTCAACCAATTGGTTGAAGTCGATACGACCACGACTTTTTTCCCAGTTGTGGCTCACAGGTTTGTTTCCCCTACTTATTTGCTTATACTTAGCACGAAGCACATTGAGAGTAGGTTCCTCGTTAAAAGTCTTCAGTATGACCCGGCCAGTATTTGAACTCCGACTCGACTTCAAGGCTGGGCATCTTGACCATGCTGTTGCAGATTGTAACTAAGATGGAATGTTAGGCTAGCATATTATTAATTTAATGTCACTTAAGTAACATGCAATAATGATTTACGCTAATTTAAGTATGTGGAATGATTTTTTTATACTGCAGGTAATTTCTCAACATGTGCTGTTATGCATTAACCTAATCTACTATTTGTAAAAAAATATGATTGTGTCGGAGCATGTATTGATTAATTTCGTAAAGACATTGATCCGTTCGAAAAATGTTCTGTTTATCCATACTTAGTGAGAGACGAAAACTCAGGATGAGAAATAAACGCAGTCATTCAACTTAGCTTAGTTTTATTCTGGAAGGGCTTACTTTGATTTTGCTAACTTTTTAAGTATTAATTCATAATATTGTTTTGTATGAATGAACCACGGACTTCCTATACAGATGGACAGAGAATGTAACGCGTACGTCCTACATGTATCAGTACACTTTTGTCACCGACTGGGATAAAAAAAGGGCGCACCAAGATGGCGGACCACCGTAAAGCTATAATTTGTATGGTTTAACAATGTAACTTAAAACAAAAGTTTAACTTGAATGACAAACAATTTCATATTCCTGCAATAAGTGTAGTGATTTTACCTTACCCTGCATTGGTCGAAAATATTACAAGTTTCTTTCAAATTCTGTTGTTTTGAACTACTTGAGCAAGTCCTAACTTTCACACACAAAACCATAACAGAATTACCATCTTGCTAAACTTATACTCACACATACGGAGCTTTAATCCAACGTGCATTATGATCTGTCAAAGTATAGAGAGTCCGGGGAATGGACACCGTTAAAAAAATTATGTATTAGCCTGTGTTAGTGTTAAACCAAGACTGAATGTACTGGACTCGCCCCTCCTGGATCAATATTTTCACCCCAATCGTGTACCGTCCGTGTGTTAAAGGAAGGTCCAAACATATAAATTAATTGCAGTTTCATTAACGGTGCCTTTGAGTGAACAGTCGCTCCGTTACATCACAGAACATACTGTATTAACATAATAAGTGCAAAAATCTAGTTTGATTACAAGAAGATAAAGTATCGAAAACACCATTTCCTATCTAGTCAATTAAGCAGAAGTTTTCCAGTCTGCACAGCCAGGAAATTCATTCAAATAAACTCGAAGGCCTCATTGAGTCCCAAAAGAAAAATAATAATGATCTAAATAAGCTTCACAGTCCCCACCCACAATCACGTAACATGTAGCCTATTTGATTAAACTCGTCATCTCTAGCGTGGATGGTGCTGGTACCAGCTCTAGCGTGGTTGGTAATGCTAGTAGTAATAAATGAAGTTTGTGTAGATTGCGTTTAGTATTGTTTTGAAAAATTTAGTTTTAAATCTTATTCTGTTTTACTTCGGTCACCCTCATTCTTTACTTATTTTTCTTATTCAAAAGAAACTGGGTAAAATGGTTACATGTATATTTCAATTTCAGGACAAACATGTGATCCAAATGAAGATATTTGTAGAAACGGTGGTACCTGCTGGCGAACCCTGCAAGGGGTGACATGTGCATGCCGTTCAGGTTTCACAGGAACAATGTGTGAGACAAGTAAGATGGTTTTAGCTTTGAATTTCTTTCTTCTTACATCTTCATCTTTCTTAAATGTACAAATAGAAACGATATACTAATAAGTAGAATAGACATAGGTTTTAGGAAAGAGAAAGTCGGGCATGTTTCAAATTTTTGTCACTAGGGGAACAAACAATTTTCGTCTTGTTTGGTTGTTCGCCACGCTGATTTTGAGAAACCAAACAGTTTTACTACGTTCTTCTTCCTAATCTTAATTGATAGACTCCATGCATTCGGTCGCACGTTTTGTTCACTATTCCCACATAAAGGTGTGAATGCGGATCTTTGTCACTAGGGGAACAAAAAAGTTTCGTCATGTCTGGCTGTTCACCACGCTGATTTGGTAAAATCAAACAGTTTTGATACTTTCATTTGTCCTAAGCTTAATTGATAAACTCAATGCATTCAACCGTGCGTTTTGTTCACTATCTCCACATAAAGGTGTGCCAAACGAGTTGTGCCAGTACTTATGTTTTTTTTTTTCACTTATGTGTGGTTTCGCTCTTTGCCTCTTAACTATATTATTTCACATTTGAATACACGAAGATTTACCAAACAAATCGACGACTGTGAACAGGTAAACAATAAGTGCCCATTAATATTCATCGTTGAGACAGGCAAACGTTCCGCCGATCTGGGGAAATCGGCTATCTACCGAACATGATGGTTTTGTTTTATATAGTCTACCTAGTTTTCAAATAATGTATACAAAGGCAAAGAACTCGAAATGGGGAAGGATGCGCAGTGTTGTAACATTTTTAAATCTTTGGCTAAATTTTCAAAACTAATGAATTGGGGAACAGTTCCATTTGCTCATGAGATATTTACATGTATTTTGCAGGTAGGCCTAATATCGGTGATGAAGAAGAGGATCTGTGCACCCCCAATCCATGCGAGAACGGAGGGAGATGCATTACGGCAGATGATGAAAATATTGTAGTATGCACTTGTATATCGAATCTGTTTATTGGGGCCAGGTGTCAAGGTGGGTACCAGAAAAATTTGTATACAATCCATAGTCTAAGATACCTTTATACCTACCACTAAATTCAAACTAATCTGGCTTATCAGTATTTTCCATCTCTATTCCGCCGTTAAGGTTTGGCTTTTTGCGGACGATTTCGTAATCGCAACGGCCCTTATACGTGGCAATATTTTTGGAATCGTAAAAATTAAAAACACTTAGTGTTAAAGTTATTTAGGTCCTCAAAGTTTTCCCCTTTAACTTGTTAATGGACGTCAGTAATTTCAAAAGGATAAAATCCACACAGGTACAATGTATATTTGTATTAATATCTGAAATATGAACTCCTCCCCGAAAGATAAAATTTTCTGAACGCTCCGCGCAAGTGAATGAGGCATTCCGCTTTCAACCGAAAGCGGATTGCCGAAATGCCATTCCTCAGACAAAGTAATAGCTAAACAGTTTTTATTTTCAGTTTTCATTGCCAATAACATATTAACATACATAACATAATATATTTACTTTTCTAAAACTGAGCTAACTGCAAAATGATCAGAAAAATTGCCAAATTAGAGAAACGTTTTTCTTCGGATGAATGTAAGGTTAGCTTATCATGCACATTCTACAATCGCCTTGATTTTTGTGAAACATTTACTGCGACTGCAATGCTTTTTATATATCCGTCATATATCGGCAAACTTCTGACAGAATCCAGGTACGCTTGGGGGCTTTCTGTGTAATGAAAATCATGCTACTTTTTTAGCCTCACATGGCTACCAGAAATTTCCCAGACCCTTTCCTTAAATTTAGGTCCTGTGGAATCTGTGGCAGTGTTACTGTTCTTCGTTCGCATGCACTTGTTAATAACCTGTAAATTGCAAAAACACGTGTACAGGTGAAAAGGTTGTGATCTACAAGGCCTCAAGACATGTTGACGAAAGCCTTTGGGATCTTAATTTTTCACAGGTGAAAGGAACACACAGTGAGGATGCTTCTTGGCTAGGCCTTGAAAATTTACTACAGGATCGGCAGAATCGTATGAACTTCGTGACAATGAATTTGACTTAAACATATCTACAAACAAATTTCATGAAATGCAAAATTGTGATGTGCTGCAATGTAAATACCTGAACTTCTATGGATGGCAAAATTCCACCTAAATAATAACGTGTGGGTATCATATTATTTTTTAAAAAGCGTGAAAATTGGGGGTGGTCGCCCTGCCTCCTCCCGCTCCCTTTTGTTCCCATTGACCAACAAAGACTTCTATTAAACGGAAAAGCCCTAGGTACACATTTTCCCTTCGAATTTTCAGATTTTGTAAATTAGTAGCACATCAACTCCGTCAGGTGAATAAATTATCTCCCTTACTTTGAAAGAAATTGGTTCAAAGTCACCTACAAAGAAAGAAATGACGTTACCGACAAAGAAAAAAAGGATGTCTAAAATTTTCATTACGTTTATTTGTTGCATGGTAGAAAAATAGAATTAGGCAAGTGATCAGGGTGAATTTGATATATTCTTCACTGACTTTACTGCCTTAGAGAGTCCAACTGCTTAAAGATCAAAAGCAGTCCTCATCACCCCCCTTAAAATACTTATTTTGAAGAAACAGCTAATTATCACAATTTTGTTTTTGTTTTTCTACTCAATCCATCTTTCAAAATATATTGTTAGACTTCATATTGCATACTCAACGTATACTTAACAGTTACCTCTAGTAAATTTCACATTTGAGGAGAAAAAAGTATTGTCACATGACTCTCAGCAGCCAATTATGAACAGGACAGTCCACTACAATACTTCAATTTTGGGTGATTGCTCTTGCCTTTTCACTGTTTTTTAATGTGCTTATTTTTGTCTCAGATTGCCTTTGCAGAAATGGAGGTACCTGCGTCATAGACAGATGTGTATGTCCGCAAGGTACGATGGGAGAGTTTTGTGAGACATGTGAGTAGATATCCAGCTATCGATTCAATTTCTACAATCATGACGAATACGTCAGTCTTTCACCACTAAAAGTATTAAGCCATGAGCCAAAGTCTTTTTGAAGATCATTTAAACAAAGAAAGACATTCTATGCATGGCGCAGACTTATAACACTCTAGAGTGACTTATTAATTTGTATCGGCAAAGATAATTACACTTCAGATACTAATGGTACCTGCTTATGTTTCGGGGGGGGGGGGGATATCCGATGTGTGACTTCATTTGCAAATGATGTATTGATAGTTCGACTAGCAATAGTAACTGCCGATTTCCATTCGTCAAAAACTAACCAGTTGGTCTTTACCTCTGAACCTTAAACGTTGTGTTCAAATATTGGTCTCCGTGGCCTCGGATATTTCATTACACTGTGGAGTTATTTTGTTCATGTGACAAATTAAACAAAAATTAAGCATTTCATTCGATTCTATTCATATTTTCAATTTATTTTTAATTATTATTACGTTAACTGGTGTCAAAAGGTATGGGAATGTTAGACTGAAAATCAAGGACTATGCATGTTTGCATAAATTTTGACGTCTTATCTACTGTATTTCAGAAGAAGAAGTTTCTTTGTCGGCAGGTCATTTTTGACGTGGCTTGCCACGAGTTTTGAAAGAAGTAACACAAAGCATGAGAAAGATTTGCAAAAGGGAAGATTGTTTACTTGAACTCTCTCAGCAAGACCACAGTTCTATATTCTAGGAAGAAATGACAAAATTTGACCGACCAAAATTGCAATAATTCCAATTTCAGTCACTTTACTAAAATTTGGAATTTATCTTGATTACAGCATGTCAAACTAGCAGTTCAGGCACATTTTCGCTTCATTTATTATCTTGCTTACAGTTGAAGCATGTTTGAACACGAATTGCAACAATGGTGGAACATGTATTGTTGAAAATAACATGCCCATGTGTAACTGCCAAGATGGATTTTTGGGTGACACCTGTGAAATTGGTAAGTCACGTTGCCATGGTAACAATTTTGTTTTTGAATAAGATTTTTATCAAAAAGGTACCATTAATAACATCTTCCTTGTCTGAATTAAGTAAGAAAATGTTCATTTGTTGTAAATTAAATGTCGTTACAATACGTCAGAGAGTGAAAACATTTAGTCGTGGTCAGCTTCATTTTAATACGCCATTTGTCCGTCTGGACTTAGTAGTACATTGTTTGAAAAGTTAAATGATTGGGAAAAAATTGGTTTCCTCACATGTTATGCATTCAGGTGATATTCTACATTTTAAAAGTGATGGACAAGTCATTACAGTCTTTCTTGATTTATATTTAGTTTGACTGGTGTAGGAATTTTTAAATGCTTGAGTTGTTATGTAAATTTATGATGTATTCATTTCCTGCCGTGTATTCTCTTTTGAAATCAACGTTGGTGTTCGTTATTTTGTTACCCACAATGTTATCGTCCCACCCACCTTTTTTTATTATCTTGCCAAGTGCTTTTCTAAATGTTTTACGATGAAGAACAATACATTCCTTGTGCTTACGTCATCCCGACTCTCTGGCAAAGAGCCGACCGGCGAAACCAAACTATAACTGCTTACCAAATTAGCTATACGTCCACTGGAGGACAAACATTACATACCTTTAAGACTTTTACTCCTAAATTTTGATCGCGGGCATTATGCTTAAAAGATAATAATCAATTTCGCAATTACGCCAAAGTCTCTGTCAGAAAAATGTAACTTAAACACACATTTAATTCAAAGATATAAAACATATACCCCAAATGCTTAAAATCAGCCGCGGTCGTAAGATCATTTTCCCATGGAATCCCTGCTACATTTTTGTTTAAACACAAGTCAAGTTTGTTGGTGACATGCTTATCAGTTACCATTCAATTCTTCACCAACCTCGTAGTATTGCTTATGAATATATGTATCATTTGAACATCTGACAATAGTGTTCCTACTTACCTGATATGTAGCTTTTTAACCCTTTACCGCTGTTCGGGTCCTTTTAGACCCATACAGAAAGCTGTCATCCATCTTTACTGTTTCACGCGGAGCTCGAAACTGCGAGTAGCTACCCGAAAATTCGGCCACAACAACGAGAAAGGCAATAGGTTAAGGTCACGGGGTCAATAGCCTAAGGAAGCTGATGCGGGGCGTGCTACGTCCGCTTTTCCGACACTTCCGAGGCGCGCAAATATGCCCAGATTGGAGCACAACGGTAAAGGGTTAAAGAAATCTATGCACACAAAAAAATCGTAGCTGTTATATTTCTGTGATATGCATCTTAGAAAGCCCTTAACCCAAATCTAGATTTGGATTGATATTTGGATTTACCTTTGCTAAATACAGCCTTTATTTGGCCATGTAAAGCAAGATGTACAACAAGTTGAAGGTGCCTTCATACATTATTTTTTTAAGTTTTGTATTGTAATTTAAAACCAGACATAAATTGAGGAAACATCAGTTCTGATCTGTAAGTAAAGTTTTGTAAGACCGTATCAAGTCAAATATAACTTGATCAGCTGATGGATGCCTTTCCAGGTATGAAAATATAGTTTTATATGGCCACGTGAAGTCAGAAATAACTTGGGAACCTCCTCTGGGAGTATTGAACGCTTTCAATTTAGGTCACAAGTGACAAGCCACGCTCACCGCAGGGAAAAAATGAAGTCCTTTGGTGCAACAGTCACTCGTGGGTTGTCTGGTACACTAGTAGTCAACTGAGAAGCAGCTGACTGTTGAGACATGTGGACCATAAGTCCTATCTTAACACTTCAAATACTCCTAACTATAATTCGTAACTAAACTAGGCAGATATGGTCCGGATATTAAACTTTATCTGTATCTCTGACAAACGTTTCGTCTGGTCTGATAAAGGACTGATATGGATATACATTCTGCTCATGATAGGGCCTTATCTGGTCTAAATAAACATTTATCTGTTGAATTGAAGCGAATGAAACTTTATCTGGCCATATATGGCATAGATCTGTTTTTGGCGTTAATCTATATCTTATCTTCTTTATTCGTAGTAAGGGACATTTCACAACATAACGCTTTTGCTTCTTAATCTGATTTGCAAACTTCATTAATTATCTCAATGAGGTTAAGAAATGTAAAGATCAACACCTTTTTATGATATACGTTCCATATAAGCTTAGATTTTTTTTCTTTTTACGTTGTCATCTTGTTCAGAAACATTTTTATTGTGTAAAAAAGTTGAGAATGATACAATCTAACCAAAAAAAATCTGAACAATGAAATGCAATTACAAGTATTTCTTTCACAATATCGTCTCTCATGCTACTGTGCATATCATTTAATGGAGTTACTTCTGTTACTTATTATAACTATTCTTTACTTTTTAGTTGACGATCTATGTCGCGGTGTCACATGTTTCAATGGTGGCACATGTCGCCCAGCTGATGGAAGTTGCCAATGTCTCTCAACATTTAGAGGAAACGATTGTTCCGTAGGTAAGTGACTCCCATTTTATACCTGATAATGGAAAATTCCTTTGGCGTCAACAAAAATTGATTTATCTTGTCCCAAATTACAAACCGAGCAAACTTTTTCTACTAGTTCTCTCACCACCGCGGAGGAATATTGTTGCTTCACCTAGCAGAATACTTATTTTCTGTTCTCTGTTAGCCCAACCCACTAGTGTGGTCCAGCTTATGTGACACTGTGGTGAAAGGAATGTCTTTTTTTTTTTTTTTTTTTTTTTTTTTTTTTCAATTTTATTGATTTCACCATCCGTAGTTCTTCAAAAAATTTTTATTTTGAAATTTGGCTTGAGTGAAAATGCTAAATTTGGATGGAAAACAAATCGTTCCTCACAACATCTTTTGAAAGGGGGGGGGGGGGGCGATATTTACATAATTTTTCTTTAATTTGACCGGCACGTTCAGTAAATTGAACAGTCTCAAGTCAGGAAACCTGTTCGTGATAATGACAATTCTTTAGTTACTTTATTATGATTGTTTTTATTATTTGACTGCCCTAGACATTTGTATTCCCCATAGACGCCCGTGTCTTCTCTGTACATTTACGGTGACAGTGTTCCTATAGAGCTAACAAAGTATCTAATCGAAGTTGAAGCTGGTACTATGGACATTGTGCACAGAAAAGTTCACTGTGTCTAGTCGGTTTTCGCTGGACAAGCAGGACTGGTAGTCTATGCACTTGCTACTTGTCAGTAACAAAATTCAGGTTTTGACCATACTCACTAAAGACACTGCACAAGTGGCTCGACCAAACTTTAGATTATTCAGCAGGACGATGGTAATGTTTGTCATATTATTGGTATTTCATATAGAATTTGAAGTATTTGCAACTGTAGATTCGCCGTATCTACACTACCAAACAACATCTGTACCAGGCATGTATGGTGAAATTTTTTCATCAAGTATTTTATATGTTGGCGCATCAGTTTAATCGGAGCAAGAGAGAGAAACTTGGCAAATCTCTGTTTGCTTCCCTGCACGAACTTGTGGAATTTGTGAGTTGTATTAGATCAGTTTCTGCCCTTACCCCTGTTTCCTTCAAGAACAGGGTAACATGCAGTTGGGGTGGTCCAAGTACAGTAAGAGAGAGATCCTAGCTTAGACTCCATGACACGGCATACGTTCCCGTCCAATATTGATAATGATTTTGTTTAAAATTGCGTGTTCTTTCTTACTGTGCGGTTCCACGACATCATGAGGTGTTGGGTGGCAGCAGCGTTGCTATTCTATTTTATCTTTGAGTGACTTTATTCTAGAATCCAGCATTTGCTGAATGAGTCTAAACGAGGGTCACCATCCACATGCCCGATAAGATTGATATGTGGTCATTAGATTATTAAAACTAATTTTTACACGTACGTGGCCATATCTTTACGTTTATACACGCCTGTTTTAATATCTTTGATGGGTCCTCATACGATGGGATGGCCTGAATGGGACTTTAATTCGACAAAACGTGCCCTCCCCCGAAATTGAAAAAAAAAAAAAACATTAAAAAGTGTCACCTTTCTATTTTTACAAAAATAAGTTTAAATAGTCCATTTACCTCTTCTAAGCTCCTAAAAAAACTCAGGGCAAACCATTCGTCTCAGACTAGATGAAGAGAATAATCCTTTACAATTTTATCTACTGCAATGGTTGGAGACCCCACATTGCAGGTTACAGATAACATGATGCAATAGCAGTAAGTTTCAATGTGCTCATGCTACTCGCCGGAAACTAATCGAGATTAGAAACTCCCTTGGCATTTCCTTAAGAGACTTTCTTGAAATGAATGGTTAAGTAAATAATCTTCAGTGGAATTCTTATTTGAATGTAAAAGTGAATGATGTGATTCAATGAGACAAGTAAAGTAGAGTAAAAAATCAGTGTGTTTCAGGAGCACGGACTTCCTACATACATGGACAAACCATGTAACCCGTACGTCCTATCCGTAGATTGTCGCCACCTACTGGGACAAAAAAGGTCGCCCCAAGATGGCCGCCGTGAAGCTATAAATCGTCTGATTTGATAAAGACTCTATTATATATTTTAATAAAAAGTTAAAGTTAAATGGGAAAAAATATAATATTCCTGCAATACGTGAAGTGATTTTGACCTTTCCTTGCCCTATTTCAAAAATATTTGAACTTCCTTGCAAAATCTGGTAGTTGGATTGAGCAAGTCCAAACTTTTTAAACAAAATCATAGCAGACAGCAATCTTGGTGCGCTTTTCCTTACACCTACGGTGACAAGAATCTACTGTCCATCAGGCTCTGTCCAAGTTTAGGAAGTCCGTGCTCAGAAAGTATACAACATTCGTACCAAAGATGGTCCTACGTAAATGTGATTATCTGTAACAATTTTCTTAGTTGCATATCGTCAAACATTGTGCAAAAACAGTTTATCAAGTAAAGTAGAGAAGAACTAATTCTGTTTTATTTCTAAGGACTGATTTCTTGAGTATACTAATCCTTTTGGCCACGTGCTCTATAAAAACGCATTCCAAAACACCCCCCCCCCCACACACAGGAAAGCACGTTGACAAACATTGTGTCCTAGAACACGTCCTGCTTGTTTGCATGTGTTTCTTGTGCGAGGATAAAATTGAATCACTACTTCTTGCATGTCATTTTATTTTGATTCCTGTAATTATGAATCTCCTAATGTACAATTGGTGAACCTTTGCTGTTCATTGAGTTTTTCACATTGGTTTATAGTGATTACTTTCCTATCAATGGCGAGAACTGACAAAATTTTTAATTATTACCGCAATTACCTTGCGTAATAACAGCTGGTCCAAAGAGTTCCATTCAGCTACACATCTGATCGATCTTTGTCACTAAAATGAAGTTTCCTTTTCTGTTATACTGTCATAGGGCTAAAAAATTTAATCGTCATGTACGAATGTGACACCATTTGGTGACAATTTACATCAAAATATAATTAACATTTTCATGATTTCACATTTTATTTTACAGTTCAACAGAGTCAAACCGGGTCATCACAAGCTCTTCAGGGATCCAAATTCTTTTGCCTCCTTATATTTATCACAAGAAAGTTAATGTACGCTTAAGATGCGAACCTAGATTGATCGCACCTGAAATCATTAATAACACAAAGAATTTCATGACTTAGAAGTGGGTTTTAAAAACGTATTTTGTAAGCAGAGATACCTTAAAACCATTACCATGAGTGAGAGCACTCTTCTCAAAATAACTTTAAGGTCAAGAGCAGTCCCACCAAACTTACTTTGAAGCAAACGCTAATTATCACAATTTCCTTCTTTTAACAAATTCTTTTAAAATATTATATGAATCAATATTGCCTTTTTGATTTGAGGAGAAAACATTCGTCACATGACTTTCAACAGCCAATTATGAAACAGGACAGTATACTACACTTGCAGCTGCTCTTGCCCTTCAATGAACTTCGATAGGATGTCTTTGTAGAAAAGATTTCCCTTAACTCATAAATTTTCAATTAATTATATAACACTTTCATTTCTCACGAAAATAGTTGCGAATAAAAAATGGATATATTAAAGAAGTGATTTCTCTTTTCTTAAGATATTATTGATCATTCATAGGCTATTGAATAACAAGTTGTAAAAACTAATTTTCCCAAGTGAATTTAACAATGCCTTTCATTCCTGAAACTTTAAAACGGCATTCAATAACATACAAGGCAATTGAAATGTACATTTCGTTTCAGAAGAAAAACATTCCTTTTTTTGACA
The DNA here is from genome assembly GCA_037179385.1 of Holothuria scabra. Taxonomy (NCBI): domain Eukaryota; kingdom Metazoa; phylum Echinodermata; class Holothuroidea; order Aspidochirotida; family Holothuriidae; genus Holothuria; species Holothuria scabra. Next base: position 23,913,813 of record CM074181.1, read on the forward strand.
ATTTTGCATTTTGTTGATATCCGGCTATGTGACTGCTATAGGAAGGAAAAAGAAATTATGTAACATTATTTGAATAACACTTTAACATGAAATGCAAGGATATTGAAACAATGATATGTCAATAGAATTACTACCCTTAAATGACAAATTCACACCTGAAAAATACTGTAAAACCTATGTGTTGTAGGAGATTGTCAATGGACACTCTCTGGGAGTTTATTTGAGGTCCTTTTTAGGCGCGTAACTTCTTGTTTCGGAAATAATGGCAGTGGGATCGAGATTTCAAGAACGTTTTGCAATATTTATTTATAGAATTTTCTTTATGTTGGTTTAAGCAAGTTTGCTATTGTAACAGAAATAAGTTGGTTGAAATTATTAACATTACTACTTCTACTTTTGTATAATACATATCGATTTATATCTATTTAGCTGCGCAGGGATTGTAAAATCGTGTTTGAAATAAATTGCCAATTCTGAATTATTTCTTCGTTTTTTCCGTTCACGATGGCTTTAAGTCACAACTTGGTCATAGCCGATCGTTGATGTTTTTACATTAGTTAATAGATATGGAAATAGACATGAAAATTTGATTTCATTGCGTAGCTGTCTGCCTCAATCTCAAAGTCGAGGTGACAACGAAAACTTCCAGGCACATGATTGTTACTTCAGTAGGATGGTCAAAAAAGGGGGCGATGGGCTCTATTTAACAAGAAGTCTAACGATAACCCTTATCCCGAACCTAATCCCTAACGCGTACAAAGAATTTGATAGATACAATACAATGGCAACAGCCAATCAAAAAACACCTTCTTAAACAGTGCGCATCTTTAGGGTAGCCAGAATTGTGTCATGGGGAGAGGTGGGTCACGAGATGAGGGAAAGGCAAAAGGAAATAGAAAAACAACGTTATTTTAGGGTTTTTTTTTTTTTTTTTTTTTGCATTTCACGGTTGGTTTATGGGGGCTCATCCCCCCAAACTACCCCAGTGGCTACGTCACTAGTGCCAATCTACCCGAAAAAGGAATTAATGAAGAAATAGGCCGGTTTGTCACTGCCAAATTCTCGACCCTTTTTAATACGATATCGTCCTTTTTTAAGCCAGGCGTGCTCAATCAGGCATTTTAAAGTGTCAGATCATTACTTTGTAATGGTTAAATGCGCCACTGGTATTGGGAGGAAAAGAATAACGAGAGAATAGCACCTAAATGATGTTCCTCTTTTACAACATCTTGCGTGCGCTACTTGCGTGCTTCCATACGTTCTTTAGGCAGCACTATCTGAGGATGTTTCACCAAAGTACCGTATGTAACTAAATGGTCAATTGTTCGGGGTCTTATGAGGGCTCAAACGTTAACTGTAAAAAAGAGTTGTGCACAAAATTGTGTGTTTTTATTTTCAAATTCATAATTAATTTAGAGTAATAAGGAAAAAGAATACTTATCCCAATTTTCATATTTAACTGACACTAAATTTAGAGAGCTGGTGAAATTACAATAGGAAATAGGATACAGGCATTTCTGTGGGAATCACTAAATGAATTTCTATTCTAATAGTTTAACTCATATGACATTCCAGACCTGAGGTGTAAAATGATGAAGTTTATTTACTCAACTAAAAATGGTACTTTGCGCAATTATTTGCGATGATATCGTTGAACTACTCAAATTGCATTCTTTGTTTTTCTAAAAGTTGCAGCACGTTGTACTAAGGTGGCAATAGGTCCTCCTAATAGGGAATGTGAAGAAGTTTCTCATGCAATCACATTCTTTGAACAGATAATTGGTTGCATCGCCTTCAGAAAAGTTAAAGACAAGTCCAATATGACTTCATATGTGTTACATTAAGTTTACACTCTGTTGGAAATGTGAAAACCTTAAGGAAAACACGTTGATAAAGTACCCCACTGTTAATTACAGCTTCCTGTGACGGTCTACCGAGTGGGATATACTGTTCATGGTTAAGAGTCGATGATGATGTAGTACATCAAACTATTGTACAACAGAATAATAGGGAGCTTAAGATTTCACGACGCCGAATTTATCTGCACCGAAATGATGTCATTTGTATCTTTGCCGTTTCAAGCGCAACGAGAAATAATGCTAAACCGAGTTGTGAAATTTCAGGGCAGACCTTGTGGTGACGTCATAATTCTGCAGCTGAAGTCTTTGTCTTGAAATCTAATGCTCGCCAATACTTTTCCTGGGAAACTGCAAAGGGAGTGGGGGTTGAAGTGTTGCTTGCTTTTCCTTTCAACTTTATGAAAACTGAACATAGCCGACTCCCACGAGTAGCATTGTCATTTCCTAAAATTACTCTATGCCAATCCCTTTCGTCGTCCGTTTTATCCAAGTGGGCGGGAAATGCATGTGTAAATCTTTGCAATGAGTTTTACTTTACATGAAGACTTTCTAACTTTAAAATTAGCCCTTTTTCTTCGATCAAAGTTTTGAAATTCGAAAAATTCGGACATTATCATGCTGCTCGATTAAACAACGTTAGGTTATGGAATGATTGGTTGTGCTTTTCTTTAATCGATAGGCCCTCCAAATGTGTCGCGAATTTTCACTCCTTTGATCTTTTACGAATATGTCAGCCTGACCAATAAACTTTTACAATTATCGGGAAGATATTTGAAAGAATAAGTATATTCTACCATTTCCGTCGTTGTGCGCAAAAAAGTAGCTGTTTTGTGCCAAAATTTATAGAGAATTATAGTGAACTTGTTGTTGATATTTTTCAGGGAAATCCTACCACGACTGTGATGTTGGTTTGGGGGCCTTTTTGTTTTAAAATTATGGCACACCTATGTGTTTTTTGAGTTATTAAAATTCTTCCATTATTTGAATACCCAAGTGGCTGCCGTTTTCCTGTCCAAGCTTTTAAGTTGACATCTTACGGAATTTTTTGGGCGGTTTCCCCCCCCCCCCCTCCCCCTCCCTATCTCATAAACCAATGTGTTTAAAGTATCTAAAGAGCAAACGGAATTATTTTCTATCACAGGCGAAATGCCGTTTCCCTGACATTTAAAAAGGTACTGCTTATCAAGGAATATTGTCAAATAACTGAAAAATATGATGTCGTATAAACAAATCTCAAGATGAAGAAATATAAGATTTTTTGTCAATTTCAAACTAACTCTGTCAACAATCGGTATGAAAGTTTAGAACACATTAGCTTGACCAAGTTGTGCATTATACATTTAGTAGTAATGATAAGCATTTGTGTGAAAGAGTCGAAAAAATGATTTTTTTTTTAACTTTGGTGTTAGATTCCAAAACAAAGGTATTTGATTTCAGAGTAGTCTTCGAGTCCGTATTTTGATCCTTCCCGTCCCAACCCTGATTCTTTCACTCCACCAAAAGCAATGTTTTCTCCTATAATTACAGCTTCATTTATCCCCACCATTCCTACTTCCAACTGTTCTGCAATTCTCCACAGTTGAGGGATGTCACCAGAGTAAATGTAGCCTGCTAATCCCACTCTTGTGTTGTTCGCTAGGGTCACAACATCTTCTTCGGACTCAAACCTAATTAAATGCCCAAAGAAAGATTTTGTCAATCAGCTGAAGGGAACGTTTGGATTAAAATAAACCAGTAGAGTCTCCTTACAGTTGACCCTTGTAATCATTAGTAAACAGGTAACATACTACCCTAATGGAATGTACAGATCTTGATACACACTTGCTCTAAACAGTTTCAGACATTGTATTTCAACCATTTATCCTGACTTTACTACATTCCATTTTGTATTTTGACTCACATTCCAAGATGATTGTATAAAACCGCCAATGAATTGGGAAAGTCTTTCAACTAATTTGCAGATTTCTGGACTTCTCAAGATTGCCTGAATTGGAAATATTTTGATACAGGATTTTCTTCAAACAATGATTTAAGCAATAATGACATCAATAAATAGATTCTTCAAAGAAATTGCGGCTTCGCTGTTTCACATTATGCCGCATTCAAGTTTTATAAAAGCATAAACAGTAAAAGGAAAGGGGAAAGAAGTCAATAATTCACAATAATAGTCCCCCTGTTGAGTTAGTATTTTAACTTTATACAATGGGTTGAACGACATGGTTCTGTTGGATTGACCTCTCATGCGAGACCTACAGTTTATTACCTACAGTTACTCTACTCGTCAGTCTATATATAGTGGAGTTTACCACACTGATTTTAATGCAATTGTTGATAGAGGCTATCAATGACTATTTCTTCATATAAAAAAAACGAATCTCAAATCATGATTTTTAAATCTTACTTCAAAACTGGTATGAAAGGTCCAAACGTTTCTTCTGAGCATACCGCTGCATCTTTTGTAACATTACAAACAACTGTGGGCTCAAAGAATGAGCCACCCAATACGTGTCTCTTTCCACCAATAAGAATATCACCACCACTGGCGACAGCATCTTGTATATGTCTTTCAACCTTCAAAGGTGAAATTGATAACCTTATTAATTTCCCCTTTTTCAGAAAATTGGGAGGCACAATATAGGACTACATCACCTACTGGTTTTAACACCATCCCCGACCCTCATCGACGGTCATCTTTGTAAATCCTCCCTACAAAATAAATACGGTAATGCTCTTCATAGCTCAATGTCTACTTTTACTATTCAAAGGCTGAGGTATCCCTCCCTCAAGCCGGTTGACAGTCCCTGGACCATTCAAGAAAGGAATAATCCGGCTTACGTCTGGTTCAAAAGGATATGTGCCATCACAAACATATTCATTATAAAATCTCTCTCCCTTGAACGCTGTACATCTTTACTTGATTTTCGAATTTAGCAGTGCAGTGACGTACTTTTGCGGTTAGTGTTAAGAAATTGGTCATCGAGCTTCAAGAAAATGTATTTGCAGTCCACGTTTAAAGTGACTTGAGTTAAATTATGTGGCTGATATAGTTATCAGTTTGAAACTTGAACTACAGAAGTCAGGTCAGATTTAGTAAAGCTATGCGTCACAAAAATAAAATTGATTAAAGCGAAAAAAGAATAAAGGACAATGCATTATTTCGTGCAAAATACTTTTATTTGAGAAATATAACAGATCAAATAGCTATTTCTGGCTCCGCAATAATGAAACGCTTCTCCATAATTACAAAGTCGTATTTTTCCAGTTTGACATTTTTAGCAGTGAAGTGCATCCCTAGTGTTTGTTTGAGCTGGGAACACCTGATATAGCAACAGCTAGGTCAGTTTGTTATTAAGGGTTTTCTATCGTTAAAAAAGGCCGAGTAGTCATGATCCAATTTCAAAGGACAGAATTTTCTAATGTTTCAATGTGTGTCCCAGTAACCTCCAGAATGCGTTTTCCTTTTTAACCACGGACCTAGAGGTTTTAACTATTCAACCACAACAATATTTTGACTGGAGACGGAAGGATAAAAATGTTCAAATGTCATTTGAATATAACCACTTTTGAGGAGTACAGCCTAGAGATAAATGGAAAGGTCCAATATGACTAAGGGTTTTGGCTGAGGTTTATTGCGGACACCTTTCGGTAATGAACTAATTGAAACTGAGGATTATACAAACTATGAAGGGAGTGACTCTTTAAAAACTTTACCTTCTGTACAGCCCTTTCATTTATCAGTGGTCCTACCGACGTTTCTGCATCCATGCCATTCCCAACAACCAGCTTCCCAACAGCTATTGCTATCTTTTCACAGAATTGGTCATATATTCCACTTTGCACTATTATTCGATTTGGACAGATGCACGCCTAAAAAAGAAAAGCATGTGGCGAAATATATTTAATGGTTCTCTAAAACACTTGTCACCTTTCTAATGGAACTCATTCGCAGGGTCAAATTATTAGAGCATTCGACTTCACAGGTGACAGGTCTAGAGTTCGAATCCTAGCGTGGTCGTCCCTAGGCTTTGAAGATGGAACCTACTGTCCTTGTGCTTGATGCTTAGCAGAAGCGAGTTCGGTAATTCGTTGCCGCATGGAATTGTGGGGCACGAAGTGGTATATACAAACCGAGCATAGAACGTAGCTCTCAGTATTTACTTGTTTTCGTCAGTACGTGCAAACAACACTTTGTAAATGAATTTGCAAACTCGTACGAAAAATGGGTCTCAGTGTTGCTGTACGGCAAATTAAATTGCAAATTTTCACGCCAAAAAAAAAGAATTTTTTCACAATCCACTGAACAAAACCGCACTTCAGATTCCTCCTTATGTTATGAATGGATTAAGAAAGAATGAATTCACCAAATTTTCATGTAAACTCAAATTTTGGAATACGTGTTGCACGTGCGCTATTGGTTTGTTTATCCCGACGATTTGGACGATGTTCGCATGACTGTGCATAACCTCCAAAACGACAAACCGAACTTGTTTATTGGTGGCGAAACTGAGCGGTAAAAGTCAAGAAGAGCGGACTAGTGGAGCCATGAGCATGTACATACATGTAGTAGGTTTGACTTTCATTCATACAAAATCTGTCCTCTGTAGCCTATTGTAATATGTGGAGGCTTTATCGAAAGATTAACCTACATAGACCTATATCTTAACTTAATATCTCAACTTTTATTTTCTTTGAAATCCACACGGTAATATTAACTAAAATACATGTAATACTACTTAAACTAATCAGCACTGAAAGGTAATACACGGGGATGCAATGCCTGCCTGTTGATCAACATTTAGGACATATCAAAAATTAATTCTTATTTATCTTTCACTTACCTCTGAAGATATTTGTAAATACTCAAAAAATAGTTTATTAAACCCGAAACGTAGAGCCAACAGTAACACTCGACTATTACCAAATCTTTTGAAACATGATCCAAAAAGCCCGTCAAGAAATGGGATTAAAGAAGTGTAATATTTCTGTGGCTAAAACAACAGAATCCATTTCACATTTAATTAAGTTCATAAAAGCGACTTATCCTCGTCAGATAGTGTCTTACCTGCCCTGCTCCTCTAAATTTAGCAGCCATGAGTCCCCGCACCGCATCTGCCACATTGGCAGAATCAAAAACAATGAATGGTGCATTTCCTCCTAATTCCATTGAGGCTTTCTTTACAGTTGACGCCGACATTTCCAAAATTTTCTGAATTAAATTTTAACGAAATAAATTTTAAGAAAGGGGAGTAATTAAATATTAACGATTAACAAACATATGAAGAAGATGTCGTTTCTCTAGGATGTATTTCAACCAACACGATGCAAAAATAAGGACTGTCCAGAGTTCATGCATTATATGTTACATCATGGGCCAGCCGTGGTTCGTCAAATTTTCCATTGTAGGAAACATAAATGGGAAAGACTGAAACGGATTAAGGATGAGTAATGATCTGTGCGTGTCACGTGGTTTATTGAATCTTACAGGATACATGTCTCGATTCAGAACAGAAGTATCCGATCAATCCCAATTCAGATTGATAGTCTCAAAACATGCTTTGCTATTAAACATTTTTCTAATTAAACACCTGCTATGTTTTGCATTCCAGCAATGTAACACATTTTGCAAAACTGAGGTGTACATCGGAAAAGATGGTGTGACTCAGATATTAGTAAAGACTGCGTACACATGACGTCACAGAGCAAAGCCAAGTTCATACCTGAGGTATCAGATTACAAGAGCAAATTTGGAGACCAATCGATGTACATACGCCCACGTTCGTGTGAAGCTCATGCGGAATGCGTAAGAAGGCTATGTGGCTCATAACATTATTTTATATACTACTAATATGACGTTACAACAAAAACCTTTTTTTTTTTTTTTTTAAGAAATGAAATAAATGCCCACCTTTCCTGTTTCAGTAGACCCAGTAAATGATATGGCACTAACTAAAGGACTTTCACAGAAAACTTTGCCAATTTCAGGAGCATTTTGTCTGTCACATGTTACAACGTTCAAAATTCCGGGAGGAAGTCCTGCTTGTTCTGCAAGCTTCAAGAGAAGATTTTAATTATTACTTATATGGTCATTATAGATTTCAAGACATTAGCACATTTTAATCCGTATGCTTCGTTAGGTTACGTACGCTCCTCAATTTCTCTGGTAACAGCAGTTAAACTTGTCACGTTTTCTAGTTCAGTGAAACTTGAAACAAGTACATGTGACTTCATATCCTAATGTTAGTGAGAATACTTTCGATGCTTACATTCATCCAAATTGGGAAATGTTCCATATAAACTTGAAGGTACAGTAAGTGAAGATGCAAAAACATTTGTGTGTTTGTACACCACCGAGAGATAAAACGAACTTGTCCTAGTTATAAACTGTAATTTTCTTTGAAGGCCTCTGTGCACAGGTTTGGCACAGGTTAAGACATGTTTTCTTACCCTTAGTTTGAAACCACAGGTTTTGACTCAAAATACGTTGTAAAAATAATTTTTCATTGCCACGGGTTTTGTCTGTCAAAATTGTGGAATAACTATGGTAAACCTGTCACAAATTGAGATATCTCAATAACCCGTATCAATCCCACGGTAACACACAGGTTTTCATTCAAAACCCAGTTTCAGAAATATGTGAAAACTTGTGGATTTGGAACGAATTTTCACATTACGTTTCTTATATGAGCGGAGGTATTAGTACGTTACCTGAACAAATTGCAAAGAAATTCTTGGAAACGTGCTATTCCTCGTATATTCATCTTGTCATTCATAGGTGATGACTTTTTAATAGTTGGAGCTGTCATTAGATATTGGATCCCGTTCCAGTGACACGAAATATTATATTAAAAATAGAGGGTGCACCCGCGCTTAAAGTTCAGTATAAGGGCATAGAACTGTATCGAATATAGTAAATGTGTATTTTTCATTCAAAACCGATAGAGATGAAAACTTTCTGAGCCTTTTTCCGAACAATCATATTGTCAAAATATCTGATCGTTCCGAAGGCACTTGCTATTTAGTGAACAGTTTTAATGTTAAAATTATTACAAGTTAAAATATTGTAAATGGGTTTCCACTCCGAAGGGAAACTAAAACTCCAAAGGCGGATATAGTCGTTCCAAACTTATTTTGAAACAACGATCGACTCTTACAGTTTCTTTATCCATTCGCTTCCAAGTATCTGCCACATTATTGAAAAACTCAAACATCAACGGTAAGGTACTCTCCTTAACAACGTAAAAAATATTTGCACATGACTTTCAAGAGCCTGTTTTGAAACACTTCAGACTTTTACTTGGGGTGACTTCATTTCCCCTTTAATACTGGTGAAAAAGTGTGCCATGATGATATCATGTCTACTTATGAATATCAATGGTTGAAAAAACAAGAAGGGTATTCTACCATTTGTACGTTTCAAGGAACCTGGTTCCACTTCCCCTCCCTAATGAAGAAATGTGACTCTTCTCATGAAGAAATGTGAATTTTCTTCTGTGGTATTAATCATGTGTCATTTTATTTTATCAATCTTTTTCTTTCTTCATATTTAAATTTTAAATTTGACATTAAAAACTGGTGGGTGAAGTGCTTGATGGTAAATTCATTTCGAGCACAGAAGCAGTCACCAGAAATGATTTCGAAATAACTTAACTCTCACTAAAATCTTCTCCTTCTTTCTTGCACTTACATTACTCTATGTGCTTAAATTTTACAAGGTAAGGCGAAGAGTTATTTCCAGAAATTTCACAATTCAGGGAGCAAAATATTCTTAAAAGGAATTCATGACTAGACTCAACACTTTGGAGTGCTTTTGCCCTTTAAATTACATCTCCACATCTCTCCAGAGAAAGTTGCAAGTAGTTTACCTCAGCAAGGGCAAGTGCGCTAAGAGGTGTATCTTCACCTGGTTTTACAACGACTGAACAACCAGCAGCGAGGGCAGCACCCACCTTTCTAGTAACCATAGCATTTGGAGAGTTCCACTGAAATTAATTGAAATCATAATCAAGATTAAAGCGAAATAAGGCTGTAAAAATATCACATATAATATATTCACATGAGCAAACATAGAGCTAATGAAAATGAAAAATTACACTTAGACATACCAACATTTACAAACTGTATATTTATTTATTGAGAGTGGACTTCAAGAATCGGATTAATGGATAAAATAATGATCATATTAAAATTGATAAAGTGATTGCACAATTTCCATGGTAGTGAGCAAAATGTAGGTCAAACCCAATTGAAATATTTGTAAAAAATTATAATTGAAAACGGTACAAACCTCAAAACTGATAAACAATATTAAATTAACTTACCGAGAAAGACAATACACAAAACTGAACAACAGAGATAAGATCAAAGCTATGAAAGACCAACTAACTTAAAAATTTTTATATGGAACAATATAGCCGAATCCAAGCAGCTAGTAAAATCAGATTCCCAGATAGATAGAGGGGCCCATCAACCTTGAATCATCCTTAATTTATTATCTGGACTAGGTGAAATTCTAAACCCACATAATCAGTCAAATTGAGAGAATCAACAGGAATTTTAGTGTTCATCCATCCATGACACAGGTTAGCTATAAAAAATATGAAAGATTAAAACTGACGGACCATAGCTATGCCTAACTTAATCAGACCATTACTTGACTGCTCGGATTTATCTTGATATAAGGTTAAGTGGGCAAGGTAAACTTTCGAAATGTAATCTGAATAATTACTCTTTGAAAATATACATTAGAACCTCTTACATGTATTGAGGTTCCTTTCGATAACTAAATTAGCAGGATTATTTGACATAAACTTACCGGTGTTATCATTGCAGCTACACCTACTGGCTGTCTTATCAGTACTAATCTTTTATTTTTCGATTGGGATGGTACAACGTCTCCATAATTTCGTTTAGCCTCCTCTGCATACCATTCCAAAAAGGAGGCCCCATGAGCTATCTCTGCTTTTGCTTCTGAAAATGTTTTACCCTAATAGAAAACCAGTTGTAAGAATTTGATATATTGTCTCACACACATTTCGTAGTAGTTACTTGAGAAAATGATCATCGTCTCCTTAGAAGTCGTTTTCTCGTAAATGTTTGGGAACAATTTTTTAAGAGTAAATCTCCAAAAATATGGAGGAGTCCTATTTGCCATACTTAGTACCTGTGATTACTTACTAATAGTACATGTGATTACTTACTTATATTGTTTGACTTCTCCTTAGAATCCTAAGAGGATGCCGATTTTCGATTTTATCCCTTGAATGGACCCCCAGGGAAAATCAGTATACCGACAGAATTTTAAGACAAGGTGTAAGTTCTCGGCTTTAGGGTTCTGAGGTCCCTTAAATTCGATTCCTGGGCGGGGACGGTTTTAACATCATCTTTCAGTGGTAACGTCTATCATAATACAGTAAATGTTTTGAAAAAGTTTTCAAAACTATGCGACGACTCCACTACAGTTTATCATCCATCAGTTGATATGATAAGATATACAAGTGAATTTTTAAAATATAAATATAATATGTATATATAAATATATATGTTTATAAATGTATGTTTATATATATACATAGATATATATATATATATATATATTTCACTAATTCGGCACTTAGGGTGAAAGTTGTTGTTGAAAAGTCGACCTTAGGGGGGAAAATTTTTTGGGGTGAAATATAACTTTCGCCTTTACGTTTCTACACACTTTTTCAATTGAAATACGTAAACGGACAAGGACGCATTCCTAGATTTACAAAGTAGATGCAATTACTTCAAAGTTGTCAAATTAAGGGACACCTAGCTGTTAACACCAACGGATGGCTGGCCATTGAAATAACGTTGTTTATATTTTCAGACGTTAGGGCGAATTCTTTTTTCTTATGTATTATATTGCTATCATGTCGCCTTATGTAAAAGCAGATATAACAATTTCCCCCTATATATATATATATATATATATATATATATATATATTTATATATATATATATATATATATATATATATATATATATATATTTATATATATATATATATATATATATATATATACATATATATATGTATGTATTCAATCTGCAGACAGTATTGTTTCGACCTTGTAAGGTCTCCTCAGTGCAGCTCAGAGTGGATTTCAAGACGGTCTGACAAGACTGACACAGACATAACCTGCGTCAGTCCAGCCATTCAAGATACATTGCTCGCGAATACCAAAGTGCACAAGCTCAAAGAGCGTGCTTTGCATAAAGTAAATAGTATTAGGCCCTGTTTAAATGCCAAGACTACACAAGCAATATAACGTCTCGAAATTTAAAAGTGCTCAACAGAACACGTTCATACCGAAGCACTGCCGTGAAATGGGGCGACACTGCTCAATCTGCAGACATTACTGTTTCGACCTTGTTAGGTGTCCTCAGTGTAGCTCAGAGTGGATTTCAAGACAGAATTACAAGACTGACACAGGCATAACCTTCGTCAGTCCAGACATTCACGGTTCATTGCCTGCAAAAACCAAAGTGCACAAGCTCAAAAAAGGGTGCTATGCATAAAGCGAATAGTATTACGCCCTGGCTAATATATATATATATATATATATATATATATATATATATATATATATATATATATATATATATATATATATATATATATATAACCGTAATAGTAAAAAATAAATAATAATGTCAACCAGGCAATGGTAAAGTGCTCAACCCTGTGAAGGGAGCTGTTATATTGAAAAGGTTGCAATAAGTTCTTACAACATAGCTTTGCAAAACTGTTTCGTAAGGGCCAATAATGTAGGTCCTCACTCCTCAGAAGCCTGAAGTAGAATGATGTCAATAACGTTAATACGTATGTGTTCGCTGCTTTTGAACGTGTCCGTTTTAAAGCACGTGTTCGTTCCGTGTTCGTTGTGAACAGGCAAGAACGGTCTAAACAAAAAAGGAACATTACGGCTTCCGATCGACAAAGGCTCCGCCCCACATACCCGAACTAAAAGAGTTGGAGGACGGCATGATGAGCTTTGTACAGAACATCAAGTTTAACAACAATCGCAATCCCTTCCAAGCACAGTTAAAAACCGACACGACCAAAATCAGAGCGGACACAAGCTGGTACAAAAAAACATAAACAAAGCATACAAAAAAGCACCGCCCAACACACGCAATCAAATCACTGCAGCTGACAAAATTATAGCTTCAAACTTGAAATTAGTGACAGAGTCGACATCATAAGCGAAAAACTAGCATTTATTACACTAAAAGACCACAAACCGAACTTTAACAACAAACCCACATACAGACTAATCAACCCATCAAAATCAGAACTAGGGATGATTAGCAAACAAATACTAGAACGGATAAATTCAGAAATCAGTCAATCTACAGGTTACAACCAATGGGAGAACACAAGTAAAGTCATAGACTGGTTTAGTGAAATACACGACAAACACCAACAATCGTTTATTGCTTTTGAAATTTGTGAGTTTTACCCCTCAATTACTGCCGACCTCCTCAACGAGGCTTTAGACTTTGCATCAAACTACACAGACATACCAGCATTCGAAAGGCATATTATCTTCCACACAAAGAAAAATATGCTGTTCAACGTTGAAACACCATGGTTCAAGCGTTCCGAATCTTTATTCGATGTCACCATGGGTAGTTTCGACGGTGCTGAAACTTGTGAACTAGTAGGATTGTACCTCCTGTCACAACTTCAGCACATTAACATGAATGTCGGCCTATACAGAGACGACGGTTTGGCTGTTTGCAAAGCATCACCAAGGCAAACAGAAAAAATAAAGAAAGAAATATGCAAGGTATTCTCAAAAAACAAGCTTAAAATAGAAATTGAAGCAAACAAAAAATAGTGAACTTCTAAGACCTTACCCTTGAGCTTAGCACGAGCACATACAAGCCGTACATGAAACCCAACAACAACCCTCTCTATGTGCACAAACAGAGCAACCATCCCCCGCTTATCATAAAGAACATCCCAGAAAGCATCAACAGGAGACTATCCAACATTTCTTCCGACGAAGACACATTCAACACATCATCGCCCGTATATCAAGAAGCATTACAAAGAAGTGGCTATGGGTACAACCTAAAGTACGAGACCCAATCCCCTAGCACCAGTCATTCCAAGGGAGCCCCGAAACGAAGACGAAATAGGACCATAACCTGGTTCAACCCCCCGTATAGTGACAGTTTCACAACCAACATTGGCAAGAAATTCTTTTACCTCTTGGACAGCTGCTTCCCACCTGGGCACAAACTACATACATTACTCAACAGAAACACGGTGAAACTGAGTTACAGCTGCATGGCAAACATAGACCAAATTATATCAGCGCACAACAAATACATACTGGCGAAAAAGGAAGCACAACCAGCAACGAGAAGCAACTGCAATTGCAGAAAGCAAAGCGAGTGCCCATTGGAAGGCAACTGCCTCACGAACAACATTGTGTACCAAGCAACCGTAACACGCCACGACAGCCACAACGAAGAAACATACATTGGTCTAACAGAGAACGCATTCAAAACGAGATACACCGCCCACAAGTCTAGTTTTAAACACAAAGACAAAAGAAACGCAACTGCACTCAGTGAATACATCTGGAAACTAAAGGATTCAAATGTAGAACACTTTGTAAAATGGAAACTCATGAACAAAGCCCGAGCATACTCCACATCCTCTAAAACTTGTTATCTCTGTCTGGAAGAAAAGTTCTTCATTATGCTCAAACCTTCCTTAGCAACTCTAAATAAAAGAAACGAACTGATAAGCTCTTGTAGACACAGGAACAAACATCTACTGTGTAATTATTGATTCCTTGCCGTAGGCAGGCAAGGAATCTATGCGATTGTGATGTCGTGCGTGTGTGTGTGTGTATGGGTGCGTGTGTGTATGTGTGTGTGTTTTTGTGACACTTGCTTGTAAACACGATATCTTAAGAAAGGAATGCCCGACACTTTTCATATTTGGTATATAGATTTATCATATTAAAAGAAAGAACCCTATTGTTTTTGGTAGAGGTCAAAGGTCATTTGAGGTCACCAGTGGTAAAATTGCGACAATTTCAAAAATAGCTTGTAAATACGATATCTTCAGATAGGAGTGACCGACACTTTTCATACTTGGTATATAGATTTGTCATGTTGAGAAGAAGAACCCTATTGTTTTCGGTAGAGGTCAAAGATCATTTGAGGTCACCAGCGGTAAAATTGCGAAAACACTGAAAATGGATTGTAAACAAGATATCTTCAATTAGGAGAGACCAACACTCTTCATATATGGTTTATAGATTTTTCATGTTGAGAGAGAGAAGCCTATTGTTTTGGGTAGAGGTCAAAGGTCATTTGAGGTCAATAGCAGTAAAAATGCGAAAATTTCGAAAATGGTCTTGTAAACACAATATCTTTAGATAGGAGTGACCGACACTTTTCATACTTGGTATATAGATTCGTCATGTTGAGAAGAAGAACCCCATTGTATTTGGTAGAGGTCAAAGGTCATTTGAGGTCACCAGCGGTTAAATTGCGAAAACGCCGAAAATGGCTCGTAAACACGATTTCTTCAGATAGGATTGCCCAACAACTTTCATACTTGATATAAAGATTTTTCATGTTGAGAGGAAGAACCCTATTGTTTTTGGTAGAGGTCAAAGGTCATCTGAGGTCACCAGCGGTAAAATTGCCAAAACTTCCAAAATGGCTTGTAAACACAATATCTCCAGATAAGAGTAACAGGTACTTTTCATATTTGGTATATAGATTTGTCACGTTGAGAGGAAGAAGCCTATTGTTTTTGGTAGAGGTCAAAGGTCATTTGAGGTCACCAGGGGTAAAATTGCGAAAAGTCTGTGCCTAAAATATCAAGAAAAATCTATCAAGCACTGTCAATTTGAAAGAAGGTAAGGTATTTGATGGCAAAGAATAGGTTCTAATAGGTAATGTATCTTGGCTCGCTGTAGACCGTTCTTGCCTGTTCAAAACGAACACGGAACGAACACGTGCTTTAAAAAGGACACGTTCAAAAGCAGCGAACACATACGCATTTAACGTTTTTGACATCATTCTACTTCAGGCTTCTGAGGAGTGAGGACCTACATTATTGGCCCTTACGAAACAGTTCTGTAAAGCTATGTTGTAAGAACTTATTGCGACCTTTTCAATATATACATATATATATACATATATATATATATATATATATATATATATATATATATATATATATAAATATATATATATATATACATATATAAATGTATATATATATATATACAAATATATATATATATATATAGGGGGAAATTGTTATATCTGCGTGTACTTAGGGCGAAAAAATAGCAATAAAATACATAAGAAAAAGTGTTCGCCCTAACGTCCAAAAATATGAACAACGTGATTTCAATGGCCAGCCATCCGTTCGTGTTAACAGCTAGGTGTCCGTAAATTTGACTTTGAAGTTATTGCATCTACTTTGTAAATCTAGGAGGGCGCCCTTGTCCGTTAACGTATTCCAATAGGAAAAGTGTGTAGAAACGTTACGGCGAAACTTATATTTCGCCCCCAAAAATTTTTCCCCTTAAGGTCGACTTTTCAACAACAACTTTCCCCCTAAGTGCGGAATTAGTGAAATATATACGTATATATATATATATATATATATATATATATATATATATATATATATATATATATATATATATATATATATATATAAACATCACGGGATGAGGGGTCTTGTCGAAGCAACTCATTTTTGTAGATAGCGCGTAAAATAGGACGGACCGAAGGGTGATATGAAATAACTAAAGAAATACGTAGATCGGTACCAGATTTGTTCTTTTTCTCCAAGGCACGGCTTTCCATGTAACCGTCCGAGGTGTAATACATGCCCAGTTGCTGGCAAACACGACCTTGTCAACATTTCAGGCCCCAACGGCAATAGCTTCATTGTCAAACAAAGATTCTCCTGCATTTCCTCTGATGTAGTTTATATTTTAGCTTGTGGGAAATGTGACACGTTGTATGTGGGAGTGACCAAGCGCCGCCTTGCGGATCAAGTCACCGAGCACCTTAAATCAATCAAACAGAATCTCCATGGATACCCGGTGGCTGCCCAGTTTAATCCCCCTTCACCTTGTTCTAGACAGCATTTAACCGTTACGGCAGCTGTGATGTGTCGAGGCTCCAATCGTGATCGTCTTAGTGCTGAAAACTCACTGATCATTAGGCAAGGAACTCTCGCTCCACAGGGCCTTAACGTTAGAATTGACCTTTTGTACTATTCACCCCTTTTTTCAGCCAGTTTGTTACTCCTTTTACACTTACCCATTCGTGCTCATTTTTTACTGTGTAGGCCTGATTATAATTTTTTCCGGACCTAGTTTTTGTCTATTTTTTCCTTTTTTTTCCCACCATGTTCGATTTGAACGTGCACTTTTTCATCCAGGACGCTCTTTTTCTTTTTTTTGATTTGTGTTTCATTGTTCGCACTCATGTTTTCTGACAGTCACTTTCGTTCGGTTCTGTTTTTACAGCGATCGCTTCGGATTTGATGTTTGTCGTGTCCAATTGTTACTGTTGGTTGTTCAGTTTGGTTATTGCCACCTGATGAAGGGTTTATACCCGAAACGTCGTGGAGTTTTCCGCAAACTTTTAAGCACTTTTTACTACCTCTTTTCGACCTATATATATATATATATATATATATATATATATATATATATATATATATATATATATATATATATATATATATATATAAATATATATATATATATTTATATTTATATATATATATATGTATATAAAGATATATACACCAAGTATCTTATTGTTTTTCATTTCGCCTTTACGAATCAAGACAAATTGCCCCCTATTGTTCAATCTAGAGGTAAACATATAAATAAATATATGTATAAATAAATATATGTGTATATATATATATATATATATATATAACGCTAATTCCACCTTAGGGGGAAATTGTTATATCTGCGCGTACATAGGGCGATAAAATAACAATAAAATACACAAGGAAAAGAATTCGCCCTAACGTCTTAACATATAAACAACGTTATTTCAATGGCCAGCAATCCGTTCGTGTTAACCGCTAGGTGTCCGTAAATTTGACAACTTTGAAGTAATTGTATCTACTTTGTAAATCTAGGAGGGCGCCCTTGTCCCTTTTTCGTATTCCTATAGAAAAATTGTGTAGAAACGTTGAGGCGAAACTTATGTTTCGCTTCAAAATTTTTTTCCCCCTAAGGTCGACTTTTCAACAACAACTTTCCCTCAGATAAGAGGCTTAGGATAACAAAAAAACCCAAACTTAAAAAGATAAAAATTCTAGCATAGCAAGATAAAAAAGTAGTAAAAATAATTGGAAACTAAGGGAGCTAAGAAAGGCCTAGAACCAGAATAGGCAATCAGTTTTTCAACACAAAATACCCAAAATGTAAAAAATTAAGTGATCCATGACCTTTACCGTAAGTAACTTACTCTATTGTATGAATTAAATTCTTTCCTTTTGTTAAGCCCTGAGGGATGTAAAGTATTGAGCTGGGTCAGCCAGTAACCCTCTCTTTTGGTGAGAAGGGAGTCAATGTTTTGTGAGGCGTTAATTTGTTCAATAATAATAAATTTTATTTCAGAAATATGGTGTGGGGCAGAATTGAAATGCACCGCCAGCTAACATCTACCTCGATTATTAAGAAGGTCCGATTTATGATTTCTGAACCTGATTTAAAATTCAGTGGCTGTTGATCCTACATATTGCTTCTGACATTTTAAGCAAATAGCTAAATAGATAACCCATTTACTGGTACATGACATGATGTGGCCGTTGAATCTTGTTTTGAAATGGTTTTCAGTTAATCCGACGTATGTTTCCACCTTTAGGTTGTCCTGTCTTGTTACTGAGGCTTGGTAGATTACACCTGATGCTAGGCAATTACCTTCTAAGGGGCAAAAGTTATCTCTTCGACAGTTGCAGGTTTGATTACTTTGATCACTTTCTGCTGTCTTCTCAGCTCTTAAGATCGATTTGTTGTGAGAGGAGATGATTTGGTGCACGTTTTGAATACACCTGTAACTAATTTGAACGGTGTTACGGTTCAGTATTTGGTGTAACTGATGGCCAGGGGGCAAACATTTCTCGAGTAAATTTAAGAATTTCCTACCGACGTTGGTAGCAACGTTTGCACTATACGGGGGTTTAAACCAAGTTATGTTGCGTTTTCTTTTGCCCTTCTCGTTGCTGTTGTTTCGAGATGGCGGGATGAATCGCATCTGATGATGATACCCACTTTTGTTGAGAGCGTCCTGATATGGCGTTGCTGCTGCGTTAAATATCTCATCGTCAGACGATGGAGGAGAGGCGTTTTTTGACGGCCTCTGGAATGTTTTGTGCACTCTTAAGCTATTTTGCGCGTTCTAGTTCTGCAGATAATACTTTCTTCTGTGGACGTCATAATGGGTGCTTAACCTCTATGACGTGTCTATAACACGCGCGTGTCATTTTCATTTTGCTATTTTATAACCGTTATGCTTCGCATTTGTAGACTGAGGAGTGTAGGCTACAAACGTAAGCCTATACGAAACAAGCTTGTATCTTGATATGCAATTATTATGTATATATATATATATATATATATATATATATATATATATATATATATATATATATATATATATATATATACATATATATATACATATATATATATATATATGTATGTATGTATATATATATACATAGATCACAATATTGTGTGCGGCAACGAGACTGTTTGTGCCAATTGAACAATATCAGCTATTGACTACTTCTTCTATTCTTCATCGTTTAATTAGTAATTTAAAATTAGAAAAATAGGGCTACTTAACCCTGCTCAATAATGCGGGTACTTGCAACTATTAAAACTAGTTTTACGTACCACAGTTTTAAAATTTATCAGATAAAATACAACAACATCTCAGTATAACCAATTACTTCCAGTTTTGTAGTTCCACGAGTTTGACAACTGAACGCTACAACTCGAATAGATTTTTTCCAGCAAGTTGATAGCTCTTTTTGACAGTAGTAGCTATGCTCTTGTAGAGCCCACTTGTATACATGGGCAGGTGAAAGTCGGGGATTTGACTGTCAGAAAACCCTAAAACAAACTTATAACATTAAGTGTAGCTCCAAATTGTAATAATGCATATTAAAATGTGCCTTACGTATTTGGCACAAATACAACATCATTTGGCATCTTATCGCATCCAACACATAAAAACATTGTTCTTCCTCATTTCCAGGCCACAGCCGCAAACCCGTCTATTACATAATTCTTGCTAAGGGTCTTTAAATGAAAACTTACAAAGTACAACATTAATTTGGAATTTTTGCCAATTTCAATAACCATTTAAATATCCTTTAATTTGCGTTAATGCTTGTGTGATGCCTCATCTGTCAAAACCTTTTTTTTGTGCTACCTACTGAAACATTTGATTAGATCTTGAGTAATCAGCAGTTTCCATTCACATATTGTATTACACCTTCTTTGAATGATGTCACCTTTAGGGTAAAATGTACTTGTACGTACGAGCATGATACTTACGTTTTCGGCAGTAAGTATCTTTGCCAGATCATTTTCATGCTGATTCACCAGTTCAAACCATTTTCTGAGAATGTTGCTTCTGAACTGTAATTATTGCCAAAGGAAATTTAGTGAGTAATTGTAAACAATGGGAACGTATACCAAAGCTCAGTTGTGGAAATTCCTAACATGAAAATTCGAGAAAATTGGTGATAATTTTAGAAGCTGTTACAGTTCCCAAGATATACTTGTTCAAAGTTTGATATTTCTACAAAACTTGTTGCTTATGCAAAAATGGTGATGTGAAGTGTTTCACAATATTGACATTTCTTTTATTTACCCTATATTATTTATCTCACTAGTATTCATCAGATATTCAAATGTTTAGTTATTGATACTGATGACTTTCAAAGAAACAAATTTAACTTTCAAAGTTAAACACTGTGAACATTTTATGTTACAATTGCCATTGAAATGAAGATCTCAAAAAAGGATAACATTAGCCGCGTATGGCATGTTCCTTCCTAGGTATCACACTATGTGCACATTGAGGTAAGATTTATACATAACTAGTCAAAAAGCAAATCAGACGATACCCTGTATAGTGGTTAATTGTTCACCACTTTTGATTGGTATTGGGGCAATTTTCTTGCTTTTTAATGCCTTTCAAATCAAATACCCAACTTTGTCATTTACTGGTCACATGACATTAAATAACGTTTGGGTTTGACATTGTAGAGCTTCCAAATGTGCACTTTCTTTGTCAAAACTAGGTTCTGTTATGATTCTGCATACATTAAGGAGCGTAGCCAGAAACTTCCCAAGAAGCACGAGAAACGAATAAATAAATCTTACCGTAGCGAAACGCAACTGTTATGGGTGACTGAGTTGGCGCTTCCCTGGTAGAGAAAAAACTAGCAGAAAATATCTAAAATGCCAATTTTCATGGCTTGCAAGTGGGACGACGCATCCTAGTGACATCCCGCATCCCACGTTTGGGGGGGGGGGGGGGTACACCTCCTTTGTACCATCGTTGCCTATGCGCGTGTTATGCAAAAGTACCGTGAGGAAAATACCGTAAACTTTAGGCGATCAACGAATGGTTAAGGCCTGTTGTAAGACTAACCAGATTGAAACATAATAGCTTTACATTGTTGTTAATAATTAGAATACGACAAAAGCTTCAAATTTACACTCAAAATACATAATATATTGTTAACAGTTTGGTTACCTTTGCAGTGGTGTCTTTCCAAGACAGAAATGCTTCGTATGCATGGTTAATAGCTTGCTCTGCATCGTAAGATCTCATATCGGGTATTTCACATAAAACCTGACCATTGGCTGGGTTTTTTACCATGAACGCCTTCCCATCTTTGCCATCTTTCCAAGAACCGTTGATGTAAGCTTTGCTTTTGAGTAGAGTAGCATGGCATGAAGATGCAGTAACTTTAATTGTTTTGGAAGTCGTTGAAAAACTTCGCAAACACGACAACAAGAGAATCATTGTGAAATAACCGATTTCTTCAAAGGATCACTGAAATTGGAAATTGCATTTAATGAAGCAGTCGGTGATTTGGTAGAGATAAGTATCATAGGAACAGCTTCCGATCAGCTACCGTCTAAGGTATGTAGATCGTGAATCCTTGCAGCAGAAAACTCTCTGTAACTGTGTGGGCATGTGCCGCTTTTGCTACATATTCGCATCTCAAATGATCAAATTAGAAAATACCAAACTATCTCAAACTCAAAACGTTCACTTTCTATTTTTGAAAAAAAGATGCGGCGTTTTTCAATGAGAATCTCCCGAAGAGTGCATTTTGGGGTTTTGCTCCACTTAAATTCACATAACTTGTCTTCGCTTGGTCCTTAAAATCTAATCAGAACGTGTACTGAAAGTATGGATATATATCTTCAAGGTGCTCAGATTTCATCTGTTTCGGACAACGGGAACAAAACGCTTTTTTCAAAAGTTAAAAAAATCTTGTTCCTTGTCCGAATCGGCCAATGGTCATTTGACGTTATTGGCAGACATTCAAACAGACCTCATTTTCGTCACACGGACCTACAGGAAGGCTACACAATTTAATTGCTCTAACCATATGTAATTCCAACATTCAACATCGAACAACAAAATACATACACCGTCAGACTGAGAATCCTGTCTTTTCAAATCGAACCGTTTATTTCTTGTGTCGAAAAGTTTTATGAACAGGGGAAAATCATGAGATATTTAGGACACCTCAAACTGCAGTGAAAAGCAGTAAAAGCGTCCAAGTGTATTTGGAACAAACCATTACAGAATATTTGGGGGGTTAAACGGGTATGTGCCATACGTTTTGCTTTAAGAACCCCTTAACAATGAATTTTAAGACTTTTCTAAACGGACTTTTCCGATTTTAGTGCAGTGGAGATAAACAACTCTGCCGTGGTAGGTACGTGCCCTGAAGGGTAAAAAACCGCAACAATGCTGGCGGTCATGCAACAGGCAGTGAAAACACAATTGTCGTTTTAGGCCAAAATGTTTCATTTTGTAAGCGAACCGATATCTAATTCACCACAACTGTTTAATTTTGATCTTTCTCTCTGTTTCAGTAGAGTGGAATTATCGTTCGAAAAACGATTTACAATACAAATCTATTAAATATGCTTCTCTTAACCAGGTTCAGGTCACGTGACACAGTTGCTTTGTCCCAGATTATGGGGGAAAGTTCTTCAGTAACAGCAATGACGTTTGCATTATCCATTTAATACGAAATGTATACTAGAATGAAGAAAGCACGGTAGGATTAAGGGATATGTGCAGGTATATAACGCATAAATGTTGGAAATTAAGGATAAAGAGAAAGTTATACATTCTTACGTAGAAGACTGAATGGTGTATTAGTTGTACTGCCATACGCTAGAAACTTACATACTTTCAATATCAAGAAAGGTAATGATAAAATCCGAGTGTTACGAGTGTTAAAATGTTCTATCCATACTCTCTGTGCATGAAGTCATTAGTGTTCCAGTGTTTGTTGACTTCAAAACACACAACATCCTAGGTAGATGGAGTCTGTCTTATCTCCTACGACTTGTTGTGTTATCATTGCCTTCCTTATCCTACTTATTTATTGGCGATCAGGTCACGAAACAACGCAAACCTTTATGGGAGCAAACCACTATTTCTCCATTGACTTACACTGTAACACTATTTTGCCTTCATTTAATGCCCCCACAGCCCAGTCAAAGTTCACACCCCACTAAAGCTACCTCTCACATGAAAGCCAGTGAGTTGGCCAATCTTTGCATTACAAATGCACCACAACATGACCCTTTAGATTTTGAGATACAAGGGGATGAAGTTTAGGGTCTGTACACCCTACCCTGTTAATCCGCAAGGTGACGGAAATAACGTCTTTTTGACACCAAATTTTTTAATAGAGTAAATCACCTTTAATTCTTCCCAATTTGGCAACACTCTTACATTTAAACTTCTTTCTTCATACACAAAACAATACAACTACATCTGATTAGCTTAACTTGAGCAGTTCACACTTAAAGAGGACCTAAAATTGACGGTGCACTAGGGAACTACTTTTCCCGACAAGGACGTTCTGCAAATGGTGGTGTGCTCCCTTAAGGGTGAAAACTGGATTTCCTCCCCAAAATTTTTAGACTCATTTCTATACACAATTCCAGCTCAGAGCATCTCACATTTAAATTTTTCTTTGCTTCTATATCGACTTCAGCACACCCAACTTGATGCTGGATGTAGGGTCGTTTCTGTGCATTTACAGCTACACCCGGGTGTGTGAGAATCTCCGCATACCTCTCACTGGATTACTTGCAAAGCAATTCGTTGCACTTATTTTCATTCCCGACTAAAGTTTTCTATTGCGGTGACACATGTTCTTTGAAAAAATTTGAAAATTTATATTCAAGCATGCTTTTATTCAGTCGCTGTGGTGATGCAGTCCATCTAACCATTAGGTCATAGCACTCAGTCCAAGTCTGGAAGTATAAAAAGGGAAAAGGAAAATGCTTTCTGACTTTATACCCGTAGAAGAGATGTAGAAATTGTCTTTTTGTTTACATTATTGGAGAAACTCACCATTCAGACTCTCTCTGGAGAACTAAGGCCAATAAACTGAGATGCATAAAAATGGGGGCGCTAGCTAAAACACGTCTACTTTTGACAAATTTTGGTCCTGGCCCATCCCCAGACAACTTTTAACAGTGTGTCTGGCCGTTTTGCTAATGGTGGTTGCTCACTTATTGATCATTCTTACTCTATAATACAATATTCACAGCAGTGTTTATCAGTACGACATTTTGATTGACCTGCCCGGACATAGAGTCACGGCGTATCTTGTTAGGACCTAAAAGACCAACGTCAGTCAAGCAGACCATGGAGCTACTAAGACGGACCTCCAGTCAATTTGTGACACGAAAGAGCGTAATGGCCTATTGATTAAGACTTCGGAATTGTGATCTTGGGATTGCTAGTTCGACTCCCACCAGGGTCATTACGCTGTGTGCATGGGCAAGATGCTTTATCTCAATTTCTTCTCTCCGCCCAGATGCGAAATGGGCATCTGCAAGTTTAGATTGTCAGCGTCCGAGTTAAATCGCACACCGCAAGAGCTGTAGTCTCACCGGAGGAATACAGGGCTGACAACTTGAAATGACTGATGAGACTGCGAGAGTTCCGTTGGAAGACTCTGAAGCGAAACGCTGGACGAACTAACCATAAATGACAGATTGTAGGATCGGACATTTCAGTAGTTTGAGTTTCATCTGTGTTTTTTTTTTCCTTGTCCTGTTCGGGGATAATTTTTATCCTGTGCGTATATCAATAGAGTTCAATAGGTGTTCCTTTACCGAATGTGTCGGTTAACTTCGGAATCAGGTATACAACTACCGTTCCATCATTTTACTCCCACTCTCAACGCGAAATTATATGGCAGCTGACCCTTTACTAAAATGTTGTTAATATACGAAAGAAGCAAAATTATTGACCCTTTTAACAGCAAATCTACGACAGCAGATGTGTAGGAAAGCCGAGAACGGCGGCGCTGTAGGGAGAAAAGGCAAATCGATTTCTCTGTACCATGAAGTCCAACAGAAGAGAAAAGGGCGTACTTCAAGATCGTTATGTTATAACATGTTAAGTATTGAGTATCCTCAAAATAAATGGACAAATCTCAATGCTTCTAGGAGACAGAGCCTTTAAGACAAGAATAATGCTTCCCTTCTTGCTACCGTTTATACAAAAAAAAAAACAAGAAAATAATGAGAAATACAGGTAAAAAACCATGTGTTTTGTTCAAAGAGCACGGGACTAAAAGCTATTCCTGGTAACGAAAACGGGCAACGTATTCGAAAAAAGTATAAGCTAGCCCTTTTGCTCGAGTACGGTACTCATTATCGACAGCCATCATGCTAATGACATTCCCTGCAAAAGGAGAAAAAAATAAATCAGTTTAGAAGAGTCCTAGCGAGACTATCAATACCCTAAGTATATACTTGGCGCCCACATAGGCTGGGTGTTGTAGAATATGACCACGGTATTTCCTGCCTGTTGTAAGAGGCGGCTAAAGAGAAACCAAACTGAAGTTGAAACATACTGAAGAATACATTGATACTTTTAAATTTTTTATCGAATTGATTGACACTGTAGAACAAAAATATGCTGGTGTGTCGTGAAAGGAATATCCCGGTGTCAATTCATAAGGTCTCAAATAAATGAAAATAATTTTTAATCTCACTCCCTTAAAAACCACATCATAACTTGTTCATAACTCAAAGCCAGTTTGAAAATAGGTTATCTTTGTCAAAACCTGACTCCTGGTTGCTGCAAGGTTTCAAAATGTTTTGTTATACCAGCAGATTTCTTCAAAAACCTTTTGTTGTTCTTCAAAGTTGGAGTTACTAGTTTCACACCAGTGGGTCAATGAATTTTGTTCCTTTGCGATTTGACATGAGAATTTTTTGAGCACAAAGATTATAGCCCTACTATATCTGCATAGTTCGTTTCTAGGAACACTACATAAAACTACAAAAGATTCTCAATTAATCTGCTGGTATAAAATCACAGATTCCCCACAATGTAATGTGTTACTGTGTTTTAAACATTTTCTTTAAAAAGTCATAACTTCTGAACGTAACATACCGTTGAGAAGAAATCCTAACAAATACACCAATCCGGACAGCAAGCAATGGTGTAATTTCAATCGGCCATAACTGGGGTCCGTAATCTTTAAATCTTTCGATTTCCTTGCTTACCTCTATCATGGATATTTGTACACTAATTTTTATTTTAAATTCCCAAATTTCACTATATTTGATCGCGAACTTCATGTAAAGAATAAATAAAGACGATTTTGGACTGATGGACCCCACTAGTGGCGGCCTACAGTCACTAAAAACAAGCGCTAATCGGATTCTTCTATACAAAGAATGAAAATACCTTCCACCAAATATCCCTTGAAATGCTATCTAACTATATAAGTAACAAAATATAACCAAGGCCTGACAGTTTCCTCTACATAGGCCAAATTGATTATTTTAGAAATTTATTTGGAGATTTTTGGGACATGCGCTCTCCTGATTGAAAAAGGAAAGGAAAAAGTCGTAATGAAAATAAAGAAAAGGAGGAACTGAAAACCCTCTGGCACAGAAGGAAAATCATGACCTCAATCATAATCAAATAATAGCCCTAATTTGCTAATAACGTTAGGCATATTTTTTATCATACATTTGAGCTAATCGGAGCATACCTATACTGTGGATTCCATATTCCACATTCTTCTTCTTCTTCTTCAATTTGCATTTCTCTCTCTCTCTCTTTCTCTCTCTCTCTCTCTCTCATTATTACCACCTCCCAACAGTTCTCCCCTGGATATACCGCCTTTTAGTTTTTAATTTTTAGAAAACTAACAAGGCAGTACTTAAACCTTTTACCGTTATGCCCCAATCGGGGCATATTTGCGCGCCTAGGCTGAATTTTCGGGTAGCTACTCTCAGTTCCGAGCTCCGCGTGAAACAGTTAAGATTGGTGACAGCCACGCTCTCCGCAAGGGTCCAAAAGGACCCAACAACGGTAAAGGGTTAAAGTATCTTCGGCTATCCTATCCCACAGCACAAAGTTGCTACCTTTCTAATTACAAGATGGAGTTCCCGTTAAAACATGAAAATTGAATACCTGAAACTAGAGACTGCATACGTAGTGTCAGCTCATGCAACCGCCCATCTTATTAATTATCCAACTGTTATTGTTAGCAGTTGACCCTCGAAAAAGAGTAAATGAACAAAAAGGTGGTTTAGGTGATACTTGTTTTCGTTACCTGCTATAATTTTGTTGGTGTTCTCACATTATCAATATCAAAACACTTACTCCTTTATTTTCATGCTGTTGCAAAAACGGGTACGAATGCACTGTTCTCGTCTAAACGGCTCTGTTTTCTAACAGCAACGAGACTCGTCCATTAATGTTGAGGATGTATGCATTACATTACATGCTGTAACAACAAGTTCTTGAATTATGCCCCCTTCCTCTTGTTGGACTGATGGTCAAGATAAATCGATTTTCCGTTTCTCCGTTACGTACGTACCTAAATATGATTATTTTTCAAGCTTTTTATAAGACCATCCAACCGTAACGTGTATTTTTAACAGTGGAGATAATACTCTCCAAAAACAACGACAATTAACTTGCTCTGGTGTGCACTGTTCCGGTGAACTGCTTTATCTAACATACTAACGCATGTATAGTGTTTACATTGAGAGGCCTATTTTGTGAGATCATTACACAATGTTTGGCACTCAACCAAACTTTTCGTCTTTCTTTTGTCAGTTTAAAGGAGTAGTGAGTAATTTGAGGGTCTGGGTGCCCTTTGAATGCACAACACTTTTTAATGGATATTTTTTTTATTATTTATTTTATTTTATTTTTTTTTTGAAGAAGAAGAAGAGTAAAATATTTTCGTTAGTATTCACTCCCGACGGTTTACCTCGCCAAGAATGGGCTAAATTTGTGTTTATTTTGACTATTTTGGTTACAAAGATCAACTACTGTACATCACATAGGTGCTTGCGTTCAAAACTTTTCATTTCTTTTGCTGTTGGATAACAGTTATCGTCTACAGGCTATGACAAGAAATAAATGAAGAGGGCTTATAAACTGGTAAAGAAAAAAGGATGGGCAATAAGCAAAGCATCCATGCTTTGTGGTGTTTTTGAGCCATCTCTGAAAAGATTTGTCACGAGGGGAGCTGACAAAATTGATAATCCCATGAGGCACATATTTGTCATCCCAAGGTATCAAGTACAAAAACTTAAGAACCACATAAAAAACATGGCCAACTTAGGTTTTCCAATGTCTCGACTTGATGTTCGTAAACTTGCCTCTGACACAGCAGTATTTTTGGGAGTGGAAGAACATGAAGGGAAATTGTTCAGCAAACATTGGCTGGATAGATTCCTAAAAAGGTGGCCTGACGTAAAGGTAGTTAAACCTTTGAAGCTTAGCCTGAGAAGGGCAAAGACCACAAACAAGGAAACGGTGAATAATTATTTCAAGGAACTTAATCAGATAATGGGCAAATATCATTTTTTTGTTTTTAAAGGGACAAGAATGAATGAAATGTTGCAGAAAGGTGTTGTTCCTGGAAGCGGCTTCAGTACGTCAGTAGCTGGTTGGCGCAACAGCAAATTTTTAAGACCTACATTGAGACACATTTGTCAAAATATTTGCCCAACAGATCACCAAGAGGATATGTGCTACTTTTGTATGACGGCCACTCCTCGCACATACCCATAGAGTTGATTGAGTATGCTCTTTCTAAGACTATCATTTTATTTGTACTTCCCCCTTACATGTCACCAGCCATATTCTGAAGCCTATGAATGTAACCATGTTTGCACCGTAAAAAAACATTTTACCACCAGGAATACCAAAGATTAATTACAGAAAATCCAAGGGAATTTCTTACTCGCTACCATATATGCCAACTTTTTGAAACGCCTTTCTCAAATCTTTCAGTCCTGCAAGCCTTGTGAATTCATTTCGCCAGACAGTCACTTTCCCTATTGACCCTTGTACAGTCAGCAGCATGCACTTTTTACCTGCAGAACATCTAAATAAAAACAACAGGAAGGTGTCAGAATCTGCTAGTCCACACCCTGATCTACATACCTGGATGTAAGGCGGTGCCGAAAAATTTAAGCAACAGAGTCGACATATGGTGTGTGGCAAAAGAGTCTTGCAACAGCGCCTTTTTACACACAGTTTAATAGGCAATTTGATATGATGTTTGATAATTTGACGTTTTGGCTTGAAATAAGGCCAATTTGTTGTGGAATGTGCTCGTTTTAACAAAAGATGTCAATTACGTTTAAATTGAACAAGATCATGATATATTGGGCGCAAAACTTTAACTTAGTGCTGTCAAGTTTGACTGAGTGGCTAGGGCGTCTCAGTACTCTTTCAAAGTGACAACTAAGTGCAAGTTCAATAAGGGATAAGGGGGAGGAGGGTCAGTTGAAGAAACGTGCTATCAAGCATCGGTAGTAAACCAATATTGCCGGGTGCCTTATTTGGTAAGGTCCCCTGTAGGCTGGGGAAGTAGTCTAGCCAGGATTGTGTCATGGAAGGGGGGGGGGGGTGGAGGACGAAAGGAGGAAAAGGTTTAAGGGGGAGATAAAAACCGATATTGGGCATTTTTTGCATCTCAAGGTTGGGTATTGGGGCGGGGGTACAACCCCATGGTATTCCCTGCCTGTCCGAAGTGGCGACGAAACGGGAGGACTTCTACCGCATTTGACTTATATGACACTATTTATAGCACATTGTTGGTGTGTCGTTAAATCTTGCATCTAGTTAACCCGGCCTATTTTTAAGCCCATACCTGAGGGAGAATTCATCGAGAATGATAAAGGACCCATGTGGGTAGCATACATGCACAATTAAGAGACATTTAAGGATCGAAATTGACTTATATTCCCCCATACACTATAAATTGTTTAAGTTATCCCAAAACTAGTTGCCCATATGGCTCATTTAATTGGATTAACTTTAGGGTCCGCCCAGTAGCGTAGCCATGATTGGGTCATGGGGGCGTGGTGCTTAATTAGAGCATGACATGAGGGAAAATTGTAAGGGAGAGGGAAACTGCTTTATTAGGTGCTTTTGCATTGCAAGGTTGGGTCATGGGGGTTCAACTACCCAAACCACCCTGTGACATATACACGTACACTGGGGCCGCCAATGGATCTCCTATCATAATCCCGGGTGCAAAACCATATGGACCCTTAGGGGTTATGAAATTGTTCCAGCAGGATTCCCCTATGAGAATTACCGCTGCAATGGGTATTTGCTCGGGAGGGGGGGGGGGGCTGAGTCTTTGGTAGGCAAAGAACAGTGCACGACAAAGAGCAAACAGCGACGGACTTAGCCTATGAAAACCTGGTTTGTCTGGCAGGGCCTTTTTTGTCTTTGTGTTACTAGGGAGATCGTGTAGAGGAGATTTCAGATGTCATGGAGACTTTGCTAGAGTGTCTTGTTAAAGCACGAACTTGGAGTACTCCCAACTTAGTCAGCCTACCATGAAACCCGCACAGACGTCAATGTTTCTAACTTCATATACTTGCAATCTGAATTTTAAAGGAGCACATGACCTCGCCATTTCTCTTATGTTCAATTTAGGTTGCATTCAACGTTTCAGTCAGAAAATGAAGGAATTTAGCTGGGTGAAAAGTTTTTCAGTTGCCACTCAGTGCACATACAGCTATACAAAATCAATGAAGTTTGTACCTCGGCTGAATGATTTTGCGACCTGCAAAATGGCCGCCGCAAAAATTCCGGTCGCTTCAATTTGTCAATAGGCAGTTACGTGCACGCTTTACAGCCTGATATGTAGATCAGTATAAGTCAACATAGCAATAATAACACCATATTGGACAATGTTAAAAAGGAAAGGATGCCAACTTATGCCCAAAGCCACCAAAGGTACAAAAAAGAAGTATAAATAGAAGTATTAATATAGGCCAGGGGGAGTTGCGATAACAGAGGAAAGGATAGTTCTAAAAATAAAGTCTTGGAAGAGTCAGCGGAAGCAGTAGGTTGATGCAAAGTTTAACAAAAGAAAGGTGACAATGCATCAAAAGAAACATTGAAAATCTGACAGGAATATGACTCTGAGTGTGGCCAAGAACTTCATTATTGTTGCATCTGTGACATTCTTTCTCCTCCAAACTTGAGAGACCTGCTTCAAAGTGAGGTGAAACTTGTCGATTGGGAAAAGTGTAACGGTTGTGAGCACTGGGTGCATTTGGAATTTTGTGTTCCAGAAAAAAATGAAAGTATTAAAGAAAAGAAATTTGTATGTCCTCATTGCATTCAAGAAGAATTTCAAAATGTATAGTAAGAAAAATGTCGTTAGAAACACTTAGCACTCCTTTAAATAAAAGGTTATCACTCCTTTGAGTATGTTTTTGTCTGTGGAAGCAAATAATCATATTAACTCTGTTACTTATCAACTTTACCTTACATTCAATAAACACGAACATACAGAGTGCTACGTAGACACCTGTACGTAAGTTCAAATATCGTACAAATTCTATGGAAACTTTTACAAAACATGCCTATGAAAAATGTGTCACTTTCGGTGACGTTTCGAAACTGACATCGAAGACTGTTTCGAGTCAAAACATGCTTTATTTTGCTGAGTTTTGTATCAGAGAAGGGAATCTGTGGTTATTCAAACATCCGTAAGGTACTACGCATGTTAAAAACGTTGTACAGGTGAGTGTTTGAATTTATTTTTTTTTTCAAAAATTCAGCTTAAAATAAGGAGGATGCGTCATTCAACGAGCCACCATGCTACTAACGTTACGCTAGTATAACATGTCGTACAACCACAGTTTTTATACCTTTCCATAGTTATTATACCTTTCTCCCTGCTTGAGAAACTGACTGCTTATATGGACATTCCTGTTTTCGTCAGTCACGTGAC
The DNA here is from genome assembly GCA_037179385.1 of Holothuria scabra. Lineage (NCBI taxonomy): Eukaryota > Metazoa > Echinodermata > Holothuroidea > Aspidochirotida > Holothuriidae > Holothuria > Holothuria scabra. The sequence continues at coordinate 23,946,262 of CM074181.1, forward strand.
GTTGATAATACACGGCAGCCTTGTTTTTGGACTGTCTATACGTACTGTATATATATGCAGACAAGGTGCACCGATTTCTTCGAGAGTCTCTTGCAAACAATTGTCAAACTGTCATGACTTCAATTAGTGCGTTTATCATTGCAAAAGGTTTGATTAAGATTTCTTTCTTAAATAAGAACGGCCGTAAAGCGAGAATAACGGTACCCAAGCTAAAATAGCGGGACAATCGAACGCTGAGCTAGCAACAGTAACTTGGTAAGCACACTCAACAATTCCGCGAAATAGCGAAGCATAGTAGCAGTCGCACTGTATAACGTTCGACTAGTTGGATTAAACCATTTTAACAAACGAGTATAACGGTGTATCATACGAGTTTATTATACAATATTTATCAGTAACTATGGTCGTACAAAATGTTACCCTAACCGCACACTGACTTCGGTATGATAAGGCTGTAACGTTAGGGCCAATTGAAGGTCCCGAGCGAAAGTCTAAAAACGCCAGGCCTCGAAACCAGTATTTTACGCTTGAAAAAGAGAAAAAGAAACCCGAATATATAGGATTTCTTCATTTATTCAAAACTCTTAAAAACTTTCTGATTAGGAGGCCTCTTGCAGTTCCCTTTTATCCCTTGGGTCAGCTTTAATTTAACCTTCCATCAGAAACAGTACATCACTCAATGGAGCCATATCGCTAACGATCGATCACGTGCATCTTCAAAGTCACGTGATGAACTCTTTTGAAGAGCTCAACATGCTTTTACGGAATGTTACAGACGCACCTAACAAAAACTATGAACGTACGTACAGCTTTTACGTCTGTGCTTACACAGTGTAAGTAAGGAGTTTCCTAACCAGGAAAAGGTATGATAACTATGGTACAACAAAGACAACCAACTTTGCCACATCGGGCTGAAGACAGCAGACAAATCAAGCAGGCAAATATACACACAATTCTTTCATACATAGGTCACAATGAACAGTCAAGCGTCAACGAAAATGGCAAAGTGCGGTACCCCAATTAGCCTGTGTAGCGCCTCTGTGACTAACGCCCCTATGGCTGCCCCCGTATCGATAAGCTGAACGAAAAGTTATTGACATGACAAAATGACAAAAATCTGCAAATTGACGAGTTGATGAGATGGTAAATTGACAATATTTTAAATTTTGTCACATTGAAGAGATACTTAATCTCGCCAATGCAACAGTTTTCCGTAAATTTACAATTTGTACATTGACTCGATCCCGGCAAAACAACGAAAATTGGAAAATTGACATCTTCACTTGATATCCGATCTCATTAATACAACAATTTTCTGCAGATATTCACACTTATTACTATCTTGTTTAAATAACAAAATAAAAAAAATTAACTTAGGTAATTTTTTACGTTTTTCAGATATTGCTCATGAAAACGGAGACCATCGTGTATTTTCTGCAATGTACCAAATTATTACTCAGCGCTTCAGTGGCGTAGCTACTGGGGGGGGGGGGGGGTGCAGGGGTGCAAGTTGCCCCCCCCCCCCCCGAAAATAATTTGGGGAAATTTGATGAAATTGGGGAAATTTGATGAATTTTCTTACTCTAACAAAAATTTCTCAAAATTTTTGTTAGAATAAAAAACTCTGAGACATTTCTCATACATAATTCGTATTTTCATGCAAGAAATTAACCCAGACTTGATATTTCGTCAGTGTAACATGAATCAGCCCTACTCGCGTTCCACAGAAATGTCCTCATCGCGTAGCAGATTGAATTTTCTCTAATATACGCGCGGTTCTTATTATCAGAGCATTTCAGTGCACATGAAGCTGTTATTCAAGAATTTAACAACAGCTGATACAGTAAAACTACACTGAAAGGCTGTAAACCCGAACTTATCCCCTTGCACACAGTCTCTGCGTTGTACACTTTGGGAATTCAGTAAAAGGATGTGAAAACTGACAAGTCACTAACGTAAACCCCTCCCCCCTCCCCCCCCCCCCCCCCCGAGTTAATTAAATTGTCCTGCAAGCTAGTAGTAGCTATACCGATTTTACTCTGTGTACATAACGATGGATCGTGCTGAAACAATCCATGGCCAACGATTAACTCAAAGTTAGTCTAGAAATTAGAATGAACGGGATTCATTGGCATACTTAGATTTTGTTACTTAGCCTTATCCTTGGAGGCTTACAGGCTAGTTTGGGAAAAATCTTTCTGCTCACTTGGGGTGTAACAATAAACGGGTCCATGAGTACTTTGTAGCCTTCTTCACTTAACAGACTGCTGTTCTAACAGGATATCCTGTGTGATCGAGCCACTATTTGGTCTCCTTTTAGTGGCGTACGAAGGGGAGGGGGGCATTGGGCCGTGCCCCCGTCACACATGCCATTTTTTCTTTGTTCCTAAAAATAAGTAGTGAAACTTTAGTAACACAGATTTTACTTCAAAAGCGGGCATATGTGGCACCAGGTTGCATATAAGGACACCCAATTTTACAAAAATTTTCAAAGGAGAAGGATTGTCTCTGCAAGTACGTCCCTCAGTGATGCCAATTTTTTAATTCCTACAAATAGGCAAATTCTGTCAAATTCCAATTTTTACTTTAAAAGGTAGACTGTTTCCCACTGGTGGCATCGATAAAAATAAAGACTACATGTTTAGATTTTCTTTACAATCATGAATACGCTATGTTTGATCATCTGAGGGGTCTGATTTTTCGAATTTTTTTTTACGCTCCGCGCCAACCAATGGTGGCGTCTCGCTCAGTCTTTTGGGCAAAATTACATTTTTGGGTCACATTACCCCTTAACTCTCTGATCACTTTGCAGTTTGCGAACATATTTGGAAGGAAGGATTTTATTTGCCAGCGACAAAGGAAGAGTGAATGGGTAGATTCTTCGTATAAGTCTGGAAAATGCTATTTCCGGCCATCTGAGGGTTCTGATTTTTCGATATTTTCCCTACGCTCCACGCCAATCAATGGTAGCGCTCCGCTTAGATAATCTTTATGACAAAATGACGTTTTGTGGCCAAGAAAAACCACAAATCCTATACCAATCAATGCTCTTTTATTTTGACTCTTTAAAGTGTCCAAATTTAATGACAAGTTTTACTTCGTAAGGTAGCATAAATGGCATAAGAATGCATGTAAAGACACAAAAGTGTCAGTTTTATCCTCATGAACCAGCACGATTCACCTTTTTTACACTGTTCCTGTCAGAGTCGAAAATCTTGCACCATTTTGCATCCACGCTCCTTGAAAACGTCAAAAAATTTCCGGTCATCCCTCCCCTTAGACCATACTGCATACCCCCCCCCCCTCCCTTCAGAGAAATCCTGGGTACGCCACTGCGTTAGTACGTACAAAAAAAAAACAAATATTGTTGACCAAAATAATAAACTAAGAGCTGTAATTTCCAATTGCAAAAAAAATTGGGGACATTTCATACCTTCCCCCCCCCCCCTGGAAAAAATCCCAGCTACGCCACTGCAGCGCGTTATCACAAGAGAACTGGACCATTCATTTGTTGTGGCGGAGTTAACCTGCCCGAAAAGTGTAACAAACGGAGAGCCGTCAGTAGTTGAGACAGATCGTACAAAATGTTGTGAAAAATCGTGATCTCCCAGACGGTCAGAAATGGCTAAATTGCATTCTCTACGCGTCTGATCAGAATCGAAACACTAAGGCTTATTTTTGAACCACTCATGGAAGTAATTATCCAAGCCGATCGAAGAATACACAACATTTTAAACAAATCACAACTCCTGAACAACTGTTATCCCCAGGCACAGAATATGAGATGTCACACGGTGATACAAATTGTCTTTTTTCCAATGAATGTTTGAATCATTTGAAAAATAAAAAAGTATACCGAGGTAGTCAAATTTGGGGTGAGGAAAAGACAAAGTCGGGCCATCGTCTTCATTCTTGAAATCCGCCCGGGGGAAGTGGTTTTCTTTACAAAATTTGATACTTCACTTTGCTTGTTTTCTTTAAAATTGTGGGCATTGAATATTTATGTACACCCTCCATCTGTCAGTGAAGTCAGAGGTGGAGCAGGGAGTGTTAATTCCCTAAACTTTGAAGGAAGTTGGGAACACGTAAAACATGAAAAAAGAGGGAAGAGGGGGAAAGAAAGGGGGCAGAAGAAAGTAGAAGAAAGGTGGGAAATAAAAAGAGCTTTAAAAGGAAGAGAACTTGAAAAAATAAAAATGGGGATTTTTGCCGACAGAAGTGGGTGCAGAGAGAACGAAATGGGCTCAAACGTAAAAACCGACTAGTTTAAACATGGGGAAGCTGAACAGCTTGCTAGTTTATGTAGAAATGGGACTAGTGATGAATTAACAAGCATGGTAACCAGAACGTGTGAAAAAGGAACCGCTTGAGAACGTGAATGATAAGGACGATAGGAAACGAGGGAAGAGGGAAGAAGCAAGGCGGATTGGAAGAGGGGAAATAGAAAAGGAAACTGGGAAAACGAAGATAGGAAATATCGGAGAAGGAACAGACAGGCAGAATTAATTCCGGCATGATAGCTACGGAGAAGAGAAAAGAGAAACTTTTAAAGTGATAAAGTAAAGCTTTGAGTAAAGTAGGCATCTAGGATCCCCATCTTCAATTTCCATAACTATCATTTTAAACCCAGACAAAGATTTTCATTGAAAGTCACAAAATGTGTGGACTTGCGTTGTTGCGGAATGCGGTTGGGTGTCAAAGATGTGGGATGGATAACGGCGTGGATAAACCAGACAATAAAGCACAAAGACTGGGCGACAAGCAGGGGGACAGGGATCACACTATCCCACCCGCACACCTTTCCCCCAAAACAATGAAAAATGTGAAATATCGGCAGGGATCTGGAAAATTTTGGGAAATTACTTATATGCAGAGAGGCAAAAAGGTGAAGTGATTTCTTGCGGGGAGGAAAATCTGGAAAAAAATTTGCTTGTTGACCCCTGGTAACATTACATAATAATGTGGAAATCCTCGAGAAACTCTACCAGGGGCTTCTGGTGGACGCTGACATAAATTATGACCTCCCCCAGAATAATTAGAGGTCTTCTGTTAACAATACTTTATCCACATAACAAAAACAGTAAGACATTCTTCCAATTTTCCTACTAGAAGGTTAAGAAAGCTTAAAACCCCTGCTGATGTCATACGACATTTGACCCCTGGTGACCTGGGTTTTTACCTCTTGTGACCTGGCTGATGTCCACCAAAACAAAAGTTCTTCCTCTCACTGTGTTTAACAGGATTTAAAAATTTTTCTTCTGGTGAAATCAAATGTCATTTTACCTATTCCAAAACAATAGTCTTCCTCCTCTCAACATGACAAATCTGCAAACTAAATATTAAAAGTGTCAGCCATTGCTATCTTGAGAGCTCGTGTTTAGGAAAAAATATGTCACAAAGACACATACAAGCATACATCATACAGACACACTGAAGAAAGGAGTGCGGGCGTTGAGAATATCCCATAACCTTCCTTCAAAAACAGTTTTATTTAAGAAGAATTAGCGTATGGCTGGGTTGCTTAACGTGGAGAGTGGGGGGGGGGGGGGCAAGGATAAAAAGTCATAGGAAAATGAACCGACAGCAGGTAGTCAATGGACCCCAGTAAAGGCCGACTAAACTCAGACCATCAAAATCTGTCCGGATTCGTCTGTAGGGTACACTGGTGCCACGCAAAAGGAACCTAACACTGTTACTTATATGGTCAGTCTGGCAGTAGTGACACCATGTGATAATGACTCTGCAGCAGGGGCGTACGTAGATCTCCCCATCCCTAAACCGGGGTATGGGGGCAAATATTTTCCAACAGCCGGATCATCACACCGTATCCGTAACCGGTCCCTTCTATGAGCCGTAAAACTCCATCTAACTTACTAGCTTACCACCTGTCTTAAGAGGCAAATAAAGGGAAACCAAACTTGAACTTGAAACCGTACTTGAAAACAGATTTAAGCTTTAAAACTTTCCTCGATTAAACTGACACTGGTTAACGCACTGGTGTAGTTAGGTCTCAACTAACTAACGGTTATACACAAAACATTAATTTTGATTAAATTATATTTACAAAAAGAAAAATAAGAAAAATATGTTCTTGCTCTTTCCTGTCTTGTGTGGAGTTCAGGCTGTAACAATCCAATGTCTTTGAAGTACATCATCAAAACAGATATATATATATATATATATATATATATATATATATATATATATATATATATATATATATATATATATATATATATATATATATATATATATATATATATATATATATTAAGGTATGTTTATATATATATATATATATATATATAATCTAATATAATATAATATGTTTATATTTATAGGTCGAAAAGAGGTAGTAAAAAGTGCTTAAAAGTTTGCGGAAAATTCCACCACGTTTCGGGTATAAACCCTTTATCAGGTGGCAACAACCAAACTGAACAACCAACAGTAACAATTGGACACGACATGAAGCGATCGCTGTAAAAACAGAACCGGACGAAAGTGACTGTCAGAAAACATGGGTGCGAAGGATGAAACACAAATCAAAAAAAGAAAAAGAGCGTCCTGGATGAAAAAGTGCACGTACAAATCGAACATGGTCGGGAAAAAAAGGGAAAAAAGTAGATAAAAACTAGGTCCGGAAGAAAAAAAATAATTAGGCCTACACAGTAAAAAACGATCACGAACGGGTTAGTGTAAAAGGAGTAAAAACTGGCTCAAAAGGGGGTTAATATTACAAAAGGTCAATTCCAACGTTAAGGCCGTGTGGATCGAGAGTACCTAGACTCATGATCAGTCGGTTTTCAGTACTAAGGCGTTCTGAGCCTTTTAATATTACAGCTGCCGTAACGGTTAAATGCTGTCTAGAACAAGGTGAAGGGGGATTAAAATGTGCAGCCACCGGGTATCTATGGAGATTCTGTTTGATGGACCTAAGGTACTCGGTGACTCGATCCGCGAGGTGGCGCTTGGTCTCTCCCTTGTACAACGACTTACATCTCCCACAAGCTAAAATATAAACTACATTAGAGGAAATGCAGAAGAATCTTTGTTTGATAATGAAGCTATTGCCGTTGGGGCGTGGAAGGTTGACGAGGTCGTGTTTGCCAACAACTGGGTATGTATTACACCTCGACCTACATTCTACGTAAAATTCCTTTCATGCCCTAGACATGAAAATGTTATCAACACCCTGAATCGTAAATATTCGGATAGTGGTTCAGGTACTTTTACTTTGAATGCAACATTTCATGCCGACCAAGGCTTAATTTATTAAATCTATAAGTTTATGCAAGGTTCGAATAAAATTAGCTTCAAAGTCATTTAAACATGTTAAATATGGAAATCAATGATTTAATATACTAGTACAGGAAACCCCTTGAGTATTTTAACAAACGTTTTTGTATAGCACCCACTATTGTGAAAGTTCACCACTTTTGTAATGAAATCGACCACATTTGTTATAAAACCACCAATTTTGTAATTTTAAAATTCACTCCTTTTGTAATACTAACCGACCACTTTTGTGGTATAAATTTCCTTCAACCAGTTTTGTAATTGTCAAAAAAACCACTTGTGTAATCGCCTTGCATGCTTAGTTATTGATTCTTTACCGAATGCAGACAAGTAATGTGATGTCTCGTGGAATGTTCGCCCTCCCCCTTTGAAAATTTTTTAGCCTTTTCAAGGAGCCTAGATGCAAAATGGTGCAAGATTTCCGACTTTACACGAATGATGTTAGAAAGTTAGAAAGTTGATTTGTGGTGGTTAATGGTTATTAGACTGAAAATTTCCGTCTTTACATGCATCTTAAAGCCATGTACGCTATCTTTTAAAGTAAAATTTGTATACGTTTGGAAGTCAAAGTAAAAGAGCATCACTGACCGGCAAAGGCGACCGAAAGTATTTCATTTTGGTGTTTTTTTTTATTTTCTTGCTCATAACTTCCAAAACTGCGAAGTGATCAGAAAGTTACCTAACATACTTTAACCTAAAAAATGTAATACTGCTCGAAAGACTCTCGAAGAAGATTTCCACCTTTGGTTGGAGCGGAGGGTAAAATTTTTTGAAAAATCGCCACCTCTCAGGTGGCAAAGAACTGCGTTTCCATGCTTGTAAATAGGTTCTCAACAGTTTTTATTTTTAGCTTTTCTTTGCAATAATACAAAAAAATCGGCAAGTTAATAAGTGATCAGAAAATTAACACATAAATGTATCAGTAAATTAATGTACCATTTAAAGACGCATTATCGTGACTCTAATAGGGGGCGACATTTAGACAGGTTAGACAGCCTTCAAAAAATGTTATCCCACCAGATATCCCGGATTAGCTCTAGACACCGTATGACCAGAGTGCATACGATTGCATGTGGTAGCGTAATGCTTGTTTTGCTCGATTGTGTGACCGTTAACCGGCCTAGTATCTAGTTGTGTTGCAGGAAGTTGTTTTCCTGATAGAATTGAGTATATTGCTAAGTGACAACAGAAGGACTCTTGGGATTTTTCCCAATATCTTGGGAATTTTTGAAACGGCTGAATCATTCTTTTCCTTCCCCTTTTTGAAAAAAGAGGAAATATTATGTGATTGTTTCTATTTTTTTCATTTTTAAGTGACTTATTAAGTTATGAAACATGTGAATAAGTTTTAATAAGAATGCCTATGTGGGTTATTAATATTTATTTTCCGGCTTAATCATTTTTGTGTTTAAATCATCAGTCTAGCTTTGATGCTCTTATAGGCCATCATATTAGTTCAACGTTGAGGGGCTATACGTTGTTATTCGGGACATGATCTTGGGAATATTTAATAAGACGTTCTGGCCTAGGAAACCTGCATTGATCTTGGAAGCTGAAAATTAAATTGGTCGAAGCAAAGGGGCTATATCAGTTTTACGACAGCAAAATGTCGTCCCGTTTGAAAAACGAAGAACAGCGTTTGTGCCAGGCTATGCAATGGGGCTGAAGGACCAATTGATGTCACGAGAAGAAGAAATCAAACAAGAAACATAGCAAACGAAAGCCGGACTTTCCTTTTCCATGCTCACGCGGAATGGATCGTCAGCAGAAAAAGCAGGCTGATTGATTGGGATTGGCCAGGCTGTTGTCTGTAACGCAAATTTTGCAAAACATCTTCTCGCCGATCATGCCCAAAGGTAAGTGAAATGTGTTTGTTTCGTTACTGATGGTAAAAAATAGACAGGATTGCCGTCTCGAAAGTTATTCACATACATGTAAATACCCCACACGCGTGTTTAGCACATGTGCATGTGCATAAGCCTAACTTACTACACAATTAATAGCTCTGATATGCCTAGTAAAACTTAGATGTGCTAGCACAGGATTAAGCAGAAATTATCAGCACTAGATCTGCAAATTCATCAAAATAAAATCGTTACCCTCAGAATAAGGTGCCCTACTCTTGAAAAATCTGAATATACACGGTTTACATATGCCCAGCTATCTTAGTTCACACTTATGATGCATTTTCTCTGAAGAGCACTTAGTCTGCACTTTCCCCTATTGTCTTCACAAAACTTTCTAATGAAGCATCTGCCTATGCTATCAGTTAGAGCAGGCCTTTCCAACTGGCGGCGAGCGCGCCACTTGTGGCGCTTTGAGGCGGTCCAGTTGGCACTCGGCGCCCTGTCACGATAGTCACGAAAACATATTAGCAGAATGACAGAGAGTGAAAATAATTTTCATTTTAAAAATAGACATACAAAAATTACTTGTCACGTAAAGCCTTTACTTGTTAAGCTACTGCATATGGAAAATAAAATAAATACCTGAATTCCAATTAAAACTTCATAATACACAGCATTCCTGGGCCTCATACCTCTTGCGTGGCCAGGGCCCATGAAATCGTGCATAATAGCTACGTAATATACCGACGCCAGTGCAACATCAAGTGAAAACGATGGCGACCGTCAGCTTTTAATAGCTTTTGGACTTTGGACATAAAATCTACCACTGAAACGAGGGGTATATCTGTGTATCTTCAAAATTACAATTGAACGTAGTTTGTTGTGAATGTGAGTGTCTTTTCGAAATTAAAAGCAGACTGGATATAATAATAATCGTATTAGGCTTGTACCTGTTCTCCAATGTTGCGACCTCTGTTTTGGGACCATGAAAATTCAGTTTACTTCGAAAACACGCTGTGCTATCTACGAACGGTATGTGTTGTGTAAAAACTAATCGGCGTATTTTGTTTGATATAGGCCTATCAATAGTAGAGGAAAAAGTAGATTCTTGTAAAAAGTGTTCACTCGGCCATAGCACCGGTCATCCAAGTAATTGAAAAGGTCTTGAGTTAGATAATCCTTGTTGTTTCATTAGCTCACATTTCACTTGGCAATGAGTATAAGTGCTCAGCTTTGCTCGATCAGTTTGCCAAAGAGTCTTGGTGAGATCAACTTCTGGTAAGAGCATGTCGGATTTGTTGATGGAGATTAGCTGTAGCGATCAGGTGGGCGGAATCAAAGCCTTGTTATCTAGTAATTGATTCCCGTATAACTTTGCAAATGCTTGGGTGATCTCCCGCTGCATTTAATAATTGATACAATTGCATTAAACGGTACTTCCCAGCCACTTTTAACTACTACAAATCCAATTGCTGCTTTCAAGAGGTGTTTGTAGAGTCCTTACACATTTCGCCAAATATATATTTTACATGAAGTTTACAGGGAAAGCAAGGCATTTGACCAGGACCGAACCACTGCCACGTCCTTTCTGCTCATGCCACTGGTGATTGGTAGGTTGGTGTAAAAACCCCTTCAAACAGAATAGATTGCAACCCCCACCCCTTGTCCCTTTCTGTTTTAATAGGGCCTAGTGTTCACATCATCATCGATCACCATCATTATGACTCTTTTAACAAGCAATTTTGACACCACCCCTTAATCATTCATGAACATCTGATTTGAAATCATGGAGGTGTGATATACTTGCACTCTTCCTAAAATCAAATACTGTTTCATTGCATATCGTCTTGGTTTACTTTTCATGTGTTCTTCAAAGAACTGTGCATGCAGTGGGCCACACAGAGAGAGCAAAGTGAATGACCAACCTCACGTCTGTTGGTAGCAGTTACACCCTTAGGTGGGTGAAAATAACTGCAGAATGTGTGTAAAACAGTCTTTCAATTTCCAAAACCATGTTTCCCCAGCTTACTTCCAGGTGGTACTTCCATGGTTTCACAACACTATAGACCAGAACAGTCTACCTTTTGCTGCTCAGAATTGCACGTAACATTTAAGCGGCTTTAATTAGTATCATGAGTGGTGGCTCTATGTTGAGGCAAGAGGGGGCATTCGCCCTCCCTAGATTTTGTCCTTGGCCACCCTCAATCCCACTCCTAAATATTAGCTGGTCAGAAAATAGTTTGGTTTGGGTTTACTGAAAAGAATTTAAAATGAAATACCTCTACAGAGACTACGTTTTCATTAAGAGATACAGTGGGTAAAATCTCAGAGCTCTCAGGGGCAAAGTCTGTTTCCTGCCTATTGCAAGAGGCGACCAAAGGAAAAAATAACTTGCACTTGAACTGTATTTGAAAGAAAAATTTAAACTACTGAAATATTGCACAGTTTATGAGCATTATTAGGCTCTCTTCCAATATCTTGTCTGACTCTGACGTAGAGTTGCAGTATTAATTAGTCTCCACAAAGCCTGAGTGAATGTTTCTCTCAATTGCTTAATGTTAGATAGTATACCCACTATGGTAATGTTTTGACATTGCCAACATTTTCAGAATTAAAAGTTTGAATGTCATGTGCTTGAATAATTCACATTTACAAATTAGGCTGCTACATTGATATAATGTGCTCCCTTCCTTGAAGGGCAAGAACAGTCACCCCAATATGAAGTACAGTAGTGTAGTTTGACTGCCCTGTTTCATGACTGGCTATTATCAAGAGTCAGGTGACATTCTTTCCTGAATTGTGAAATTTACTTAATTCGTTGGTTTGCCTGAATATGCAATATTATGATGGAATAAGGAGAAAAGTGTGAGATACCTCCTTGACAACAAGCTTGGAATGATTGTCCTTACCCTGTTATCAAGTTTAGTTAGAAGTGCGGTTGTAATAATTGAACATCATCCATACAGTTCATCCTGCTTTGCAAACTTGCAACACCAACTGTAAATATATAATTCCGTTGAATTGCAGCATTGTCATCTACTCCTGTCAAGGACCACTATGACAGTATTTCAGAGCAAGTTTGTCCCTCATCAGCAACTGCAAGCAGGTATGTAAGCCAAACACAGGGAACATTACAAACGGCTGTTCAAACCAATTGTAATTGCCCAAGACTAGCCGCACTTTCATTGAGTGCAGACGAACATTATATTATATGAACGATTTCCTTGTATAACATGTATTACAGCCAGGCCTGAAAAAAATGTTGATTTCCCAGGAAGGGAGAAGCATTATTTCCCAAGAAGATAGTGAGTAAAATTTCCTACAATGCTTTCTGTATTTTAATGTACAGAAAAGCGAAATCTCCCTCCATATGTCCAAATATCCTGGGAAGGAGCTTCTCAGCTTCCCAACTTTTTCCAACCATGACTATATATAGCATTCTAGTACGTGCTGTAGGAAGTCACACCATCCGGCATGGTTCTAGTCTTTTTCCAAGGGAATGATGAAATCCATCATAAGAGGCAAAAGCAACCCAAGTCTTTAGCCAAACCCAAAGATTTGTTTGGAAATGTTTGAATTAAATGAAAGGAAAATTGAAAATTTGGATTTTCAATTTAATATTGATTTGGATTTTAAAATCAAATTTACAGTTTTGTGGTTTTTATGAAAGAATAATTGCATTTCCTTCAACTTGAAGGAACAGAAGGAAGTACACTATTAGTGTTACTTGTCACTTTCTGAACAATAAATAACATACCCATCATGCTCCCTTAAAAATAATGGAAAATGTTTCCTACTTACAATGGGGACCAACCATCATACTTGAGAGATGTATCCTCTGTCCCACCTCACTCCCCTTAGCACCTCTCTGGCACTCCTGGTTTTAATGAACACCTACGGCAAAATAAATTGCCAAAACACAAAGGGTCATTCAAGTTATAGCATGGAATTGTTTTGCCCTCTACCGAGGCAAAAGGGATAGGGTGTTGCATGCCAACCTTCCCTTGTCTTCCTGCAGTGGAAGTGTGATGTCTTTGTCACAGTGTGAGAGGAGGGTGCTATACTTACTGTGATTGTTCATAAAACTCTAAAGCTTTGTTTTTTTTTTTTTCGTGACGGTAAGCATTTCTTCTGAAGAACAGTACAGTAGCTTGAATATCAGATATATGCCTCTCTCTTCCACTCACGGTACTTATATTTCCTTTTATTTTGGATTCTAGCTAGGCTTCTCTGATTTCAAAATGGATTTATGAGGTCCTATGCTTTTGTATTATTAATTATCTTATTTATTATTCCAACAAGATACTATCAAATCTGTTTCTTTGGGTGTTAACTCTAAAGATGCAAGTTTTTCCTAGTGATAACTGACCATTTTCATATGCAGTCACATGCATTGCTGAATATCACTGGCGGCGGTAGCGGGGGGGGGGGGGGGGACGGGGGAACACGTCCCCCTCAATTTATTAGCGAGGGGAGGTCCCCTGCCCTAAAATTATTAGCGAGGGTACGTCCCCCCAAAAATCAGAGAAGAAGTAAAAGAAACTTGGGAGCCTTGAACCAATTCAAAGTTGAGACTATAGTTAACCCACCACCAAACAGAGCAGCCGAAATTGATTTGGCCTATGTTCTGCCATTGTTTGGCTGATTTTGTCACGGTCCCCTACGACCATACTCTATGCCTGTGACCTAGTTTTTGGCTACAAATCATTACAAGAATCTGGCAACCTCGCCAGGTCCGCAAACCAGGTGTTTGTAGTATATCACTTGTCCAGTGAAACCGAACCTTTACTGTACTAGTATTTTCCCTCCGCGAGATGTGAAGCGTTGCCATTGCCATCACTTGAACGAACAGTTGACCAGTATTCACTCATCCATTGGCGTACGAGGGGGGGGGGGGCAGGGAGCCGACCCCCCCCCCAAATTTTCCCTAAAATTCGGGCAGGGATATGGAAAAATTCGGGCAGCCGTTTGAGTCTTAAAACCTGGTTTGTTTCTACTTACACAGAAAACTCCTAGGCGTGCCCGAATTCCTTCAAACACTTGGCCGAAAAAATAATAAAAAAGCATAATGGTACAATTTTCATGAAAACTCTAAAAGATGCCAAAATTTGCGACACATTCGGACAACTTATGAAAAACAATTTTTCGTCAGCCTTACTTCATATTCTTGCGCAAACCTTTGCCCGAAATGACACAATATTCGGGCAAAAGTTGCAAAACAAGTTTTGGGATATTTCAATTGCCAGATTGCAAAGGGAGAGAGGATGTATACAGTCCCCAAAATTTTGCCGGAACAAATCAATCAACAGCTATCTTGTGACGCACCGTATCACTAAATGACAATCACCAATAGTCACCAGAAGGATGAAACGTACTTGGTCGAGAAGTATTTGGGAAGCATATGAATGAGATGACGATTTTGCCCTTTTAAAAATGATCCTCTTAAAATTGTGCGAAACTTTTTAACCTGCAGTGCCTTGGAGCCGAATTTCAGGCAATGGTAAACAAATCAGCGTGGCTTGTTTGCTCACTCATACGAATTTAGTGTGAAAAAATCTTCAAGTAAGTCTGCCCACAAATTCATGTAAAAATATCTAGCAACGTGACAAGCCGGGTTTTTCTCAAACGGCGTTAGTAGAAAAATCATTTATATATAGTCGGGAGTTCGGGTCGAGTCATATAGACAGTTGTATTAATTCAGCGGGATTGGAATTCGGGCAAGAGTCGCAACAGAGTCACAGATATACGGTACTCATGTTTTTAATTCCATTCTACAGTTTTCCACGGAAAGATACAAGACCAGGTATTGTTTTATACGTTCCCAGGTGCGGTTTATTATTATATTATGAAGCCTTGGGATTTTAGAGGGTTTCTGAAGTTTTTCAGTTTTCAAAATTATATTGATCATAATCTCATTCTGCATGACGTAAAATAGTTCGTAGAACGCGCAAGCAAACTCATTTTCCAATGATTATAGCTTAATGTAGTCATAAAATGGTTAGTGGTACATTTCATCTGGGAGTTTTCTGACCTTTTTGTAGATTTGCTCATTTTTGGTGAAAATGTTATTGCAAACGAAAGTTCAAAATATCGACGGCTTTGATTCTGCTAATAAACCTGGGAAAGGCCATTTCCGGTTTTCTGAGGTTGCGATTTTTCAAAATTTTCTGGACGCTCCTCGCCAACTGATGGTGGCGCTCCGCTTAGATAGTCTCTCGGGCAGAACTAAGTTTTCGGGCAGAGAATCCTCTGCCCTCAAACTGAAAAGCTCCCGTGTGCCTATGCACTCATCATAGGTGAGTCATTCACTTACAGTAAGCTATTTCCACTACATTTGTTAATCCAATGTAATGTTGCGTAATTGATGTCACATGCTTAGGCTTATGTCGTTGCGTTATTTCTCGTTCTGTGACAATCAGGTTAGGATAGGTAACCTCGGACATTATATGTCCTAGCCATTTACGTAGGCCTACGTTAAATTCTGCGTCGGTCAGGAAATAGCCTATAGGCTATCTGTGAACGCAAATATTTCGCACATTTTTGGTTATTGAATTCACCGTAAAATGCTCCACAAACGGCTTAGATTGCACGAGAGAGCTTGTAGAATCTCAGAGCTTCCAGGGCCCTAAGTCTGGACCCACGCCAGTTGGACTTCGCGCCCCGCGCTCGTGATGTGCGCTACGCGCACATAGGGTACGTTTCACGAGTCCAACCATTCCATCTTGTTCACTGATTGTCCCCCCCCCCCCCACCTAAATTTTTATGCTTCCGCCGCCACTGCTGAAAATATTTACGTGCTTTCCAACGTGAAGTTAACTGTTCGCCCATGCAAAAACGTGTAGAGTTTTGCTTGCAACTTTCAGTTTTGTATGTCATGCCTGTTGGCTACTAAAATTGTTTTCAAATAAAAATTGACTGAATGTCAAAAAGAGTAAGTGAATTAACCATAAGAACTGGATTAATTTTTAAATTTGACTGTTCCTGATACGAAATATTAATGAACGGATGACTTACCCTAAATATTTCGTATGTGCTCCAAATTGCACGTTTCGAATGAAAATATTCATTTCCTCGTAATTTAATATAGGTAACGAATACATAATGAAGCAAGGTAACAAATGAACAGTGTGATAATGATTTAACAGTTTAATCAAATACTTACGGTTTTCATTTTAGAGGATATCATATTTCAAAGTTGAAGAATGTTAAAAACTGTTATTGTTTTTGAGTGTTAAGGTCACTTGGTACAATCCTCCGTTGGCTGGCTATTTAAACGGTAAATATGTGGGCAATACATTTAATATCATAAAGTAAAACCTTTTGTTATCAGTGGGTGTTTAAATCAAACCGAGATATTAATGTTTTTCTTCGAAATAACACTTTGAATATTAGGTCACGTTATCGAATCTAGAGGTTTTGAAGATCCCATACGAATAACGTGTAAATTTTTGACTGCTAGCTTCAGCCTTTGCATGTCCTGCCTGTTGGCTATAAAAACTGTTTTGAAAACAATTAAAACTGAAAGAATGTGAAAAAGTATCTGAGTTAACAAGTTCTAGGATTTAATTTTGAAATTTACAGTTGCAGGTTAAATATATTAACTGTTACTTGTTCTAAATATTTCGTGTGAACTCTTAATTGTGCCTTTAGAACAACATATATCAATATCTCGTTACTTAATGCCGAAAACAAATGTATAATACGATGAAATTTGACCATGGTAACCAATTTAGAGCTTGATAAAATATTCAGAGTAAAATCACCTACTTGCGAATTTTTATCTTTTAGAATCGGTCTATTATATTTCAAAGTTGAAGAATATTTAAAATTGTCATCATCTTTCGTTGTGTTCACGTGGTACAATCCCCTGTCGGCTGGGTATTTGAATGGTAAATTTGGGGACAAAATCATAATGCTTAACCCTTTTGTAATCAGTTGGTGGTATAATCAAACCGAGATATAAATGTATCTCTTCAAAATTACACTTTGAAACTTAGGTTACGTTGTCGAGTCTAGAGCTTCCGAGGCGCCCATACAATAACGTGTAAAGTTTTGCTAGTTTCAACATTTGTACGCCAAGCTTGCTGGCTATTAAAATTGTTTTGGAAACGATAAAAACTGATTGAATGTCAAGAAAAGTAAATGAATTAAGTATAAGCACTGGATTATCTTTTCAATTGACTGTTCTAGATTAGATACATTAATTGACGGATCATGAATTACCCTAAATATTTCGTATGATCTCCAAACTGCACGTTTCGATCGAAAATATCTATTTCCTCGTAATTTAATATAACAAATGAATGCTAGCTTAACAAAACTTGAACCAGGTAACAAATTTACAGTGTGATAATGTTTTAACAGTTAGATCAAATACCTACGATCTTCATTCTAGGTAATTTCATATTTCAAGTTGAAGAATATTTAAAATTGCCATCGTTTTTGTTGTGGTCATGTGGTAAAATTCCCTGTCGGCTGGCTATTTAAATGGTAAATTTGTTGGCAAATCATTAAAATCATAAAGTAGAACCCTTTTGTAATCAGTGGGTGGTAACATTAAACCGAGATATAAATGTATGACTTCGAAATTACACTTTGAAACTTAGGTCACGTTGTCGAGTCTAGAACATATGAAACGCCCATACAAAAAAGTGTAAATTTTGGCCTGCTAGTTTCAGCCTTGGTATGGCATGCCTGCTGGGGTTGAACTCTGACATATTTCCATGCCCCCCCCCCCCTTCGAAATCGTGACAGCGTTCCCTGGTTTGTAATCGAAATTGTTGTTTATGTCAGTATGCTCTGTAGGAAACACTAGAACGGCACTTGTTCCTCATAATATTTTCTCCATATCAGGAATGACAAGCAGTGGTCTACGCAGAGTGGCATAGGATTATGCGCCCTGACATTGCTTAGCCTCCAAAAAGAACAATAAAAAGGGAAATGAAAAATACAAAGAGGCCCATATATCTCTTCATACGCATAGATTGATCAGTCTGTCATCAATTTCAAATCTGATTTTCTTATTACTGCAACTTTAAATGTTGAACTGCAAAAGATAACGACGTGCCGTATCTCTATGTCCTAGCACCGACAACAAGCTAGGGACAATCCCTCAATGTCACGTTAACAGAAATTCTACTCCATGTGACGTCATGAAACGAAATTAAACAAGAAATCGGTTAATAGCAAGGACTTTGACTTCTACTTCATTGCTTCATTCTTATTGTTATTATCATTATTTTTATTATTATTATTATTATTATTAAAGTTGAAGAGTCGTTAGAGACCTGCGATTTGTTTAGTTAGCGGATTGCCCAGGGTGAGAGGAGACACCGATGCCATAGACATTTGTGTATAGGTCGATATTATCTGGAAGTATATGTTGGCAGTACAGATTTTACTTCAAAGGGTAGCATAGGCCTATGTAGCAACAAAGACGTGAGGAAACTCAATTTCTCAAAAATTGTCAAAGGGGAGAGCATGTGAGTGGCGTATATAAAGTATGCATGGCTTTGGGGTTGTCTCCTCATTCCTTCACACGAATGCCATTTTTCAGTTCCTGAAAATAGGCTAATTTTGTAACACTCCAAATTCTACTTGAAGAAGGTAATATAGTGTATTTGACACCAAGTTCCTTGTAAGAACGATTTGCAACCGGAATCGGGCCCCATCTCCCAGATCGGTGATCCCTAATTCCCTTTTATTTTGATTTCTAATTATATGTAAATTTAAGAGTTAGGTTTACCCAATGGACCTACCAGCACGGACTCTATGGTTTACTTCAAAAGGTATAGCATACATCATCATGGCACATGATTGCATGTAAAGGCACCATCTATTTCATACCCTCATTAATAACAGTCCTAATCCTCTCACCCCAAGCAGTTTCAATTCTCCTGGAATACTTATGCTTAAGCCACACAGCTTGTGTTAAACTGATACGACCCAAATGTGCAAGGGCGGATATTAGGAAATTTGTTGGGGGGGGGGGGGGGGGCAAACTCAACTAAGTGAGACCAAGACGTCTCAAATAGTATCAGGGGATGTCGTGCAGAAATATTTTTGGGACAGGGGCATGAGAAGTGGTGACTGACTGCCCGAAAGACTATCTAAAATTTTGAAAAGTCGCGACCTCTCAGAAAGCCGGAAATTGCATTTGCCAGGCTTGTGAGTAGAATTTAAGCAGTCCCATGGGCGTCCGCAGTTATGGGCCCTGGAAAATCAAAAATTTGAAAAAACGTATAAAAATCAAAGCAAAAACCCGAACAAAACGTGTTTTCCAAGTTTCTATGCGAAAAATAGGCTTTAGAAATGCCATTTCCGGCGATCTGGGAGGCATTTTGGGCTGAAATTTTCGCATCCTTTGTGTCAATTTATGGTGACTTGGAGGTTTTGCCCCTCCCTAGAAATTTTGCCCCCTCCTGACTTTTTTTCTGCGGACGCCCATGAGCAGTCCTTATTTTGCGCTTTCCTTAGCAATAAAATCTTCATTTTAATAAGAAGAAAATCAAATTGCAAAATGATCAGAAAAATTACCAAAACAAAAAAATGTACTAGTCCCTTTATAGGACGATGTGACGTTTTATCACATCATTTTAGTCATTTTCTTTGTGGCAAAGTAAAATTTCCAATAAAATCAATAGACCAAAACCAAATTTTTGGTTAAATATGTTAAAGACGAACATGTTCTAAGCACTTTGGTGACATTTTCATTCATTTCTCATGTTCGGTTCTCAAGATATGAGTAACTGAAGTTGACACATTTTCTACAAAAGGTAAACTTGAACCAAGCAGGTATTATGTCATATATTCATATTGATGGTCAATGTTTTGGTTTTAATTTATATTGATCCTGCTGTTTGATCCTGAATTGATTAGGATGCTATCTTGCCCTTAAGGGAAATTAAGTTTTTAAACTTTCATTGTTCGGGATGCACTTGTGGTAACAACATATCACAAATTAATTGTATAAATATGGTGTATAGTTTCAGAGAAAAACAACTAAACATTTCCATCAATATGAATTCGTGACATCACGTCTACTTGTTGGAAGTTCACTGTTTGTAGAAAATATGTCAACTTCAATTCTAATATTGCGAGAACCAAACATGGAAAATGAGTAAAAATTTCCTCAAATATAATAGAATATGTTCCTCTTCAAAATATTAAACATAAATTTCTTCTGGACTTTTGTGTTTCAAGGATCTGCACACCGTTGGAAATAAATTGAAATCATAACTTTTCGAATCATTTTATCTCACACGACCAGTGGTCGAATGAGCCTGTAAACCTTTACCAGCACCAATAACAGTACAAGTCTGATTAAGTACTGCAATTGGTGCTGGTAGCGCTATCAACGCTTCTGGGCGGCCGGTACTGGGCTTAACTTTTGATACAATTACGAACTATATCCTTGACAATTGCATTTGTTTATACTTAATATATAATATGTGACATTTGTATGAGATAGAAGGCTGCAATAGTTTGCCCAGATTAATAGAAAGGCTACTTTTCATTCATGTCATATCGAACGACGTTACTTTTGGAAAACTGAAGACCATGCTTTGTAAATGTTTCTGGGGCAAGTGCCCCCCGTGCTCCTATGGCTAGCCGCTAATGCCAATGTGAAATTCAAACTCTCGGAACAGTACATGCTTTGTTATGTGAGCTACTGTACTTTGAATCTTTTATTTTGCTGCCAATCGAATAGCTATGGCAATCGAAAATTTCTGTGGATTGCTATACAAAACTGTATTTTGGGGTGTTAGCTGTGTGCCTTTAACCACCAAAATTCAACTTTCAAGACTGTTTCGATCCAATTAGTCAAAAATCTTAAAACATTTTGCTTCTATGTTCCTTAAGAAGTCCAAAAATTTCAAAGGGGAGGAGGACACTTCTCAAGGTTCTTACTTCCATTCCTCCAGGCCTGCGATCGCTCAGCATACTCCATGCCTGGCACCTTGAGAGAGAAAACCTGCTTAGTACGCCATCGGTGACGATTATGACCAACAACACCCCACACCCACAAACCCGTGCCCTATACCACCGGTGAACTTCACCCACCACCAAAGCTATATAAAGGGGTAAATTTGGGCATTTTCGGTCTATTTTGTGATATATTTCATTACATATAAACCAAACCCTGCCTTTGACGTGGTGGGTGCTTTTTCGAGGTGTTTTTGAGACACTTGAGTACATCAGAAAAAAATGAAGAGTTGGGTGCTCTGTTTTAGGACTTCAATATTTTGAAAAAAAAAATGACATAGTTTTGCTATTTTTCGTTTTTTGGGGGGCATTGGTTAAGAAATAAACTAAGCAATGCAACGGAATATGGACCCAAAACGTCAATGACACCCGACCAAAAATGGTTCCAATGCAAAAATCTTTTCCTTGGCTTCAATTTGGTAGTTGAATGAAGTCTGTGGGACCTTTGGTGTGATAGTTATACATTTTCAACTTACCGCATCCTCTCCCGGGTCGACGTACGACCCAAACGCCTGTAAAGGGAACTTTGTTTGGATGCTTGTTTTCAAAGCGTCCTTTATGATGCACGACCGCGAAAATGTAGTGTGCGAAGTGTAACGAAAATGTTGAAGAAAGAACAACATATCAGAAACAAAATCAGTGTGTTTGAATCTATTGTCGATATGCCGTTATACGTTCAAACGCACTTTCTAATATTATATGGCACGACTTGAATATTGCGGTATCGTGAAAGAGAACAGGCAGTTGGCTACGCAGTATACTTACCGCATGCGTGCCTACCGCATGCATGCGTACTCATATACTGCACTGTAGTGTAGGCAGGACCGGCGCGGCATACATGAAGACATGAATTCCTGATCCCAAGCACGATTTTTTGGTCGGTATATGATAAGCTTAGACAGCTAGACGAAAGGAGTGGAAAAATATTTCTATTTTTTATTTACAGACGTAGGCTATGTCTAAGCTTAGGCTAGAATTACTAATAATACTAGGCCCAACGCCGGTTATCCTAAGTAGACCTTAAACTGGGACGCAAAATTTCATACAGACGAATCCGATTAGCGATTGTTTTTAGTGAGTGTAGGCAGCCACTAGTGGGGTCCATTAGCATATAATCGTCTTCATTTATTGCATACGTGAATTTCAAATCCTCATATTCAGTGAAGGTGAGAAAATCAAGAAACACTTCAGTGTACAGCCATCCATGGAACAAGTAAGGAAGGAAAGATGACGGTTAGAGGTAATGGACCCCAGTAATGGCCGACTAAAATGAGACCATCACATTCTGTCCGGATTCGTCTGTAGCCTAGGGCCTAGCCTGGGCTAAGCCTAACGTTAGGCCTATGTTAGGACTAGCCTATGGTTGTCAATATAACGTAGACTTAGCAAATAATTTTATTTTGAGACCTAATGATTGCATAGGCTAGATTAGGCCTTTGTAACTTAGTCCTGTGTTCATAAACTAGTAAAGGCACTAAATTTGAGGCATAAAACAACGTCACATGCAAGACCAATACCAGGCTTAGGGACAAAGCAGTCTAGGCTAAGTAGGTATCATGCCTGTTTTTCCATTAAAAACAGTTTGTAACTGTTAAGCTACCTTTCGTTACTTTCAACGATACAATGACAACGAAACTTACAGGTTCGGGACCGGGAACTACAAAGTACCCAGCACAGACCAAGCACAGACTTCAGCCTAGTCTAACTCCAACGTTAGCACAAGACATTGGCTAGGCTGGGCCTAACGTTTGCACTTACAGTCGGTCAAAGCGTATGGTATATGTATAGAACGCCTCCAACGGCTGTGAGCCTAATTATTGTAGTGCGCCGCACTACAGTATTGGCCTTTATGGCATCCTAGATCAACTACTTGGCTGATCGTTGTATGTTTTCCATTCGCTCTTAAAGTATAGCTGTTCCAGTTAATAGCTTTAATTTGCACTAAAATCTAGAGCCAGCAGACTTGCAAATATGTTAACGTATGCCAGACAACTGCCATGCCTTTGCATGGGGAAAAAAGTAGATGTCTTTGAAAATGAATTTCTCCCATGTAAAAGTGCAAGAGGTGTACAAGTTTGTCATACCAGGGGTTTACAATGCGCACTTGAACATACTGATAAGGATGAATGCATAATGGAAATAGAAAAGTTTCATCGAAGTTTGAATTTTACCATTGCATATTAATCCGTACCAGTGAGATACATTGATTCCACTTTTTCAAGAATGTGGTACCTGCTTCGGTAATACGTCTGGATGTTTATTTTCGGTAAAGGGAAAGTATTACCATTTCACCTTAGATTGTTCTGAGTGTCAGCTGTATAGTAAAAACAATTTGCAGTAAGACTAAATTACAACGTTTACCGAAATAGCTTTATTTTGTTAAAAATTTGGAACTCTAAAATTCACAAAAATGTGAGCTACGGAAACACTGACTTTGCAGCACTAGTGCCACTGGCTGAAGCTGGCTAGCGATCTTGCCTGAAGAACAATTCGTCTGCCTCCGGTCTTCGAACCGAACAGAACTGTCTCAAAATTGAAATGTCATGTCGATGACCTAACCACGAAGGTAATGGTGATTGTTTAAGGGAGCATGCCACCATTAGCAGAATTGCCTTGCCAGGAAAAGTAGTTCCAAAGTACACAGTCAAGGACCTCTTTAGGTGTGAATTACTCAAGACAAGCTAATCAGATGTGGTTGTTTTGTTTTGGATATGAAAGAGGACGTGTTAATGTGTGAGTGTTGCCAAATTGGAAAGAATTGAAGGTGATTTGACTTTTTTAAAGTTTGGTGTGAAAAAGACGTTATTTCCGTCACATTGCGGATTAATTGGGTAGGGTGTACAGACCCTAAACTTCATCCCCTTGTATCTCAAAATCTAAACAGCCATGCTGTGGTGAATTTGTGATGCCATGATTGGCCAACTCGCTGGCTTTCATGTGAGGGGTAGCTTAAGTGGGGTGTGAACTTTGACTGGCCTGCAGGGGGGGGGGGGGGGCATTAAATGAACGCAAAATAGTGTGTAAGTCAATGGAGAAGTTAATGGTGGTGTGCTCCCTCAGGAGAGAAGGTGATTTTCTTCTTTTTTGATGTGAAGACACCTAATTTAGACTAAAATGACTTGTTTTAGGGTTCTAATCATGATTCTGGGGAGAAGTCTCAAGATTTCCTGCTTGAACGATTTTTATGTCAAAATTGCAAATTTTAGTAAAAAATGATACCCTAATTGATATTGTTGCAAAGAGTGCATCATTGCAGTCAAGTTTGTCATATTTTTGGGAGCAAATGAATAATTAAGGATAGCTGAATGTTCCAGCTGTCATTCTACACCACCATAGCCCGCAAGGTTCCCCAGGCACCCTAGATAAACAGTAGCTAGTTCCGCGAACAGCTGCTTGGTGGTTAACATGATATTAGTCAACACATGCCGTAAGTGTTTGCACTTCGTCCCTAGAAGTGGATATGCCAGCATTTTTGAGTCAAAAACAATGGTCTAGTTTGTTGGAGGGGGTTATTTCTACCAGTCACACATGTACCAAGGCAAATGGATGGTTAAAAACATCACACACTATTGTTTGCTTAGGCTACGGTTGTTTTGCATTTAGCGTAGTCCTAACGTAGGCCAAGGCTGAAACACATAGGCCACCTAGTTTGTACTATGTGCAAGGAGAGAAAGCAGTTGCTTGGATTTTGAGGTTAATTGAGGCCCCTGGAACAGTTTTGTCCAAAGCATGGTGGCATATCTCCACCCCCACCCCCTCACCCCCCCCCCACACACACACATACAAAGTGCCATCAATCAATTAATTTTTGAAGTCTCCACTTGGCTGAGGCTTGATCGCTATTTCATAATGCTTTCTCAAAATAAGCCAGTCACATTGTTGTTGGCTCAAATTGAATTGGAGGTATATTTGATTGTTAATGATATGCAAGAAGAGTAGCTTACACATCCCAGCTGCTCACTTTCAAATTGCAGCTTTCTGTGGCAGCTACTGGAGAAAACAGAAGCGACGTTATTCTTTTTTTTTTTGGACTGAACACAAACCACAAACCCGGGCGTATCAACTAACCGCCCCTAGTATAGATGAAGTCACCTTGTGGAGACTGAATCATGCTTGCAGCCTTTTAAATGTAAGTCTGTAAATTTTTCATGACTCTTAGTCAGGGCATTTTCCAAATGTTGTAGGCCTAAAGTTATTCCAATAAAAAAAATACTTAAAAACAGTGAGGTAATGAAGTCCAGCAGATGTAATATAGACCGGCCGAAGACTGGCATGCCTTGAAGGAGTAAGGGATAATGCACTGAGTCTCTAAACAGTCACATTACTAGAAGTGTAGTTGTGCTTTTTTCCCTAACCCACAGTAGTTGCTGACTGCAGGGTAGCAACCTACATGTGTGAGCACAATTACTGTCTACTATTTAATGTTGTGGCATATCTGCACTAGCTCTCATTATACCTAAGACTTGGTTAGTAGGGTACTGTACCTCAAAGTCTGAGAGGCAGTTACTTTCGTTGGTTGTGCGCATTGTTGAAAAGTTTTACTGAAGTTTTGACATTTTTAGCAAAGCAAGATATGAGTAATCTTATTTATTCTGGAAAAAACCTACCCAGCCAAGCTGGGAGTGAAGGTTTGGATAACTGCATTACATAATTAGGAGCACCCTTACAAACTGCAAAGGGCTGCCATTGATGGAATTAACATTACAGAGACTCCAGCAAAAGTTTTTACAAGTTATCTCACTTTTCAGATAATTTCCTAAAGAGTTACTAGCTGTCACTGATGTTTCAGTTTAAGATAATGATAGCTTAATTATTTCTGTAGATCAGATAATTGTGAGAGAATTTCTCCTTCTACAGATACACTATTAAAAGTTGGCTGGGGGTGGGCCAGGACCAAAATCTGCCAAAGGCAGATGTTTTGAATGGCGCCCTCATTTTCCACTTCTCAATCTATTAGCCTTTTGGTTTTCCAGAGACAGCCTGAATGGTGAGTTTTTTCTAATAATGTAATGAAAAGACGACTTTTACATCTCCTGTATGGGCATTATGTGATGAAGCTTAACATTGTCCATCAGATTAATGATTTCATTTCCCTTTTCCTTTTTTATCCTTTCAGACTTGGATTGAGTGCTATGACCTGATGGTTGGATGGACTGCATCACCACCACGACCGAATTAAGGCATGTCTGAATATTAATTTTTCAAATTTTTGCAAAGAATATGCTTCACCACAATAGAAAACTTTAGTTGGAAATGAAAATCAGTGCAACAAATTACTTTACAAGTGATTCAGTGTGAGGTATCAGGAGATTCTCACACACCCGGTGTAGCTGTTACTGCACAGAAAAGAACCTATGTCCAGCATCAAGTTGGATGTGCTGAAGTCGACGTAGAAGCAATGAAAAGTATAAATGTGACATACTCTGAGCTAGAAATGTGTATGGAAATGAGTCTAAAAAGTTTGGAAGAGCAAATCTAAATTTCACATTCCCTTAAAGGAGCACAGCACCATTAGCAGAATTGCCTTGCCATGAAAAGTAGTTTCAAAGTACACTGTCAATTTTCGGTCCTCTTGCTCAAGACAAGCTAATCAGATGTTGTTGTTTTGTTTTGGATATGAAAGAGGACGTGTTAATGTGTGAGTGTTGCCAAATTGGGAAGAATTGAAGGTGATTTAGACCTTTTTAAAATTTGGTGTGAAAAAGACGTTATTTCCGTCACATTGCGGATTAATAGGGTAGGGTGTACAGACCCTAAACTTCATCCCCTTGTATCTCAAATCTAAACCGTCATGCTATGGTGAATTTGTGATGCCATGATTGGCCAACTCGGTGGTGTGTGGACTTTGACTGGGCTGCGGGGGGGGGGAGGGGGCATTTAATGAACGCAAAATAGTGTGTAAGTCAATGGAGAAATTAATGGTGGTGTGCTCCCTTAAAAGTCCTTCGTGTTCTAGAGTAATCCCTCACAGCCCTGAAAAGTTTATGGAACAGTGGCCTAGTGTACAGGCAACAATAGTTAGGTCTTGTACTGAGGCCTACGACATACGTATACCTATAACGTTACTGTAAGTTCAGTACAAATGTACCGCATAGTTTACTAATTGCAGACCTAACAAGTTGTACATGTAACTACAGTAATAAGCGACCGATTGATTGATTGAAAGATTGTTTGTTTCCATCAACAAGCAGAACAATTGATTTCGAGTTTGCTTATGCTTGGGTGACTTCCAACTGCATTTGGTAATTGATGCCAATGTATGGTCCAAGTACAAATAATACAGTTCTAAAGCAACTGTCCTCGTAATGATTCACACATTAACATTCTTTATCTGTGTACCATCGAATGTGCCCCTACTGTAAGTGCTCTATCATTTCAAGAATTTATACATAATCTTAACGCAGATGCGCACTCAACAGGCCCGTGCAGTCGAGAGTCATATGATGTCTGTGGCCGATAGCACAATCAGTATAGGTTTTTGTATGTACATAAGGTTTATTGGGGCCTTTTACGCCACCTCACTTGTCAGTGCATTGTCTTTGCATTACTTCCTGACATTCTGAATAAGTGCAGTGTTTGGAGCAATAGTCTACGATCCGCATTTGTTACAGCCTAGCAAGGCAAGGTAAGTGAACAACTGTGGTGGCCATTCATTTGTCCCGCTTTTATCATGATGACACGTTCCCTGTCACTCATTGTTACATACTTCTTCTCTGCCTGATTAACTCTTACCGCTTCAGGGACGAAAAGAAGGCAACTACATGCAGACTTGATTGAGTCAAGTTTCATATCTGATTTATTGATTGACAGTAAAAGACGAGTTAAAATACACACGAAACGTTACGTAACATTTGGGGTTAGCTAACAGGACAGTCAGCATGTGTTAATTGCTTTTCCTGCTGTGTGAACACAAGGAAAGCATAGCTCATTTGAGGTCATAGATCATGTAACAAACTCATATATAAGTTACACCCTACACCGCCTTTGATGTACTGGGGTGTCTATGTTGCTTTTTCAAGAAGCGACGTCACAGCATGATGCTGGACGGTGGTCAAGCTTTTGAACATGTTGCCTTCCATTCGGGTTCACACAGCACCGGACATTGAATATTCCCTATCCTAAAAAATATAATATTAACCTTTTTACCAACTGGATCGTTTCATTTTTATACGTGTTCAAATTTTCCCACCCTAATGAAACACCGGTAAAGGCATTTTCTGGCCACGAGGGGGTTCGTTATGCCCAAACTCTCTGGTATGGAATCAAAGCATGGCCAATCTATCGACAACCAAAACTTTAGAAACACTCTTTCTGTTCCTCAGTTAATTTGGTACACTATAGACTAGTTGCACTCTACAAAGCACATTAATGCTGAGATGGCAAACTCTCAGTGAAGGCAAACTTGGGAAATGCAAAATGACAGTACCAACAATTTCAAGCAGCAGAATGGAACAACACATCATTTTACCTCCAGCAAGAACATTCAGATCTGTTCAGAGTGTAATTGTTGCAGTGTGTGAATTGCTGAATTTAACCATTAATTCCTCTTAGTGATCACAATAACCTATAAAGGTTATTCGACAGAATATCCAGGAAATCTTATGTCGTTGTGAAATTAAAACTTATACTGTAATTAAATTTTTGGTGAAATTTTACCTGGTATGTCTTTCAGCATATGAGTGTATTTCACCATAATTATGACAGTATAACCATTAATACTTTTTTTTCCTCATAGACCGTCACCAATCCGTCCAGTACCAGCCTGGAAAAAGGAGATTTCTACGGACCACCAGATGACATCTGCTTATGCTTTTGCCTAAGAGTGTGCAATATGATATCATTCTTGGCAGGCATCAGGATGCATATTTGATGGTTCATAGACTAAACAACAGCAATAATTATCTATATTCAGCTACGGTATGAGTGCAGATTGAACAATTACATCTGACAACATATTACCAGTCTGTTAATACCGGGGAAGAAGAGATTTCCATGTACCACCAGATGACATTTACTTAGATTTATGCCTTTGCCTGAGATTGTATAATAACTTGAAGATATTTTTGCCAGGTGTAAGGATGCCTTTATCAGACCATGAACTCCACTGATTCACAGAGGTGCCCCACCCCACCCCGCTTCAGTCTCACAATGCCTTCCTGAGAGGGTTTTTCTGAACCCTGCCTTTTCCCCCACTTTGTCCCTTTTCAACTTATACAGCTGGGTATGCACCATAAAACAATCCTTCCAATGTGTTCACTGCTAACACTTGTATGGAATATAATGCACATTACGGAATGTAAGCCTGTAAAAAGATCCGTCATGACTACCGCAGTCTTTGGGGAAAACTGCTGTTCCTAATTTTAGTAACCGACAACTGGTTCATTTCTCCAATCACCTGTTTCAATGAGCAGCAGATTTGATTACCATTCTGGTACAATAGAATCCCAGCAACTTCGGGTTCAAATAACAACTAACAACAAATCCTGAAATAAGTGCTTTCAAAAAGGGATCAAATTATTTACAGAGTATTAAAGAATCAGATCCCCTTATCAGTATATTCTGAGACTCAAACTGCAATCATATGACAACCTGCATGGTCATTTTCTGACGCTTAAATAGGCAGTTCTTGACAAGATTGTGTAATGGTTATTTTTCCGAAATGCAGTCGATTGGATGTGAAGTGGCAGGCTAACATTTCAGTGTAAGTCAAGAAATAATTCAGTTAAAACCTCCAGCTTTAGGGAGTCTCCATTGACAGATGGTGAATAGCCCTTTGCATGTACAGTGTCCTACACCTATATTGGCCCCTGCCCATCTCTCACTGAAGCATGTATTTGTTGCGTTTGGACTAAACAACAGCAGTTAAACTGAAACATCTGAGTTCAGTTACGAGTGTGGTTCAAAAACTTTAAATAGCCCCTTTGCCACAACAATTGACAACAGCAGTATATCCAACTGTCACCTTTGTGTGTAACACTAGTGTAATTGATGAAAATTTATATTTCCTTTAGCTTTAGCCTTGTTTGCATTCTGGTATATTACAAACTAAGTGTTGCCTGGCAACTTGCCATTACTTTTCCTTGGCCCCGAGGTACTTGCCTGCAAGTTCAAAATTTCTAGTTATACCAAGACAGTGATAAGACCTCACGGGTCCTTGACCAAACTCTTTATGTTTTCAGATTCATTTGTAGCAACTTGACCCTGTCAGACAAACAGTCGAGCGTCCACAATGACAATGTACCCTCTTACTCTGCGCACTACAATGAAGTGTATTTCCTAGCAAATAAAGTTGTTCTTGTTAACAATGGGCATTGGGCTGAACAAAGGCTAGCGAGCAACTAACGTCGGCAGAAGCGTAACAGTTTCAGTTTTACTAAATGAGGAAAGTCAAAATAAAGTAAGCGAACACAGTGCTGATATGAACTTTCCGTGCGAAAGAAATCCGTTAAACAGTTCCGTCGTCTGCGCACCCGTACAATGAAAGAGCGACATTGAATACATTGGCAGACACGATATCGCGATATATCGCCTTGGCTTATCAATGTGCAGGTTACAGTTTACATACCCTGATTTCACTTTCTGAAATTTTGTTACACTTCACACACATGAAGATCGAGCGTGTCTAACCAAACAAAATTTTTAGAATAGCACACTTCTGGACTGAACTTCATGGATGGACAAATTATGCCTGTTACGACATGTTGAATGCGACTGACGGAGAATCGACAAAAAATAAAATATATATTATATTTTTTTATCATGCTAAATTTATTCCTACTATCCTACTATTTTTTGTAAGGTGCTTTTTTCTGGATATGTTGAAATTATTTTTGAGGCGCTGATTTTTTCTATATTTATGATTCGCTTCGCACTCCGTAGTGTGGTTTAATTGACTATCACATGACATGACACATTAAATGGAACGCAACAGTCTGTTACTGTTCTGCATGTGTGTTTTAAGGTTACTTGTTGCACAGGTTGAATGTTAACCAAACACCCACTGATAGACTACACTGTGAGCTAGTTGAGCAACTCACATATTTACAGCCTCCACTAACAGAAAATAACATCTTTCTACCCTACGTCACATGTGAACTACATGGTGTAGGTCCAATACAGTTCACATAACAACCCTCTAGATGGCCTAAATAGATGTGAAACACTTCGATGATTTCTACCTCATATCAATGACCGAACGAGACGGAGGGCAAGGGATGCAGCACCCTTTGGCCAAAACATTGCTAATTCGGGCGGACTTCGGTGCCTCAGTTGGACAGAGATTATGCCATGATTGGGGATCTGAAGTCGAGCACGAGGTCACTGCCCCCTCCGAGAACAAGACTCCCGTACGGCCTTGTTCATATGTGATCCACCCGTAAATATTTTCCCCAGGAGGTCAAGTTTCCCAATTGAAATCATTTGGATCCCCTACAGTCGTAGAAGAGTAATGACGGGCGCCACTGCAACAGAGGTTGCCAACAACGTTCTCTTTGCTGGAAAACTAGCTGGTCTCTGTACACAACAACACCGTCTATGAGCAACAGAAAGGGTATACGAAGCGTGTATTCTGTTTTATTTTCATAAACCTTGATATGGAAGCAATGGACAGTGTGCATTGGCGTCACCACTGGCATCTTTTTTTCGGTGAAAACAATGCGTATCATTGAAAAGAAAATTTTAAATGTGTAAAACATGGTACCATTTTGCAGTCCAAGCCTTTTCAAAAGGCAAAAATTTGAAGACGCGGCGTGGGGGGGGGGGGGGCGGCACCGCTCCCTTAAGACCACTCAACCGGAACACCAATTAACTTAAACAGATCTTTTAAATCATTAGAGTTTTATAGGAGTAGCCCAGCATGATTTGTTGGGGAAATTGCGAAAGAAACTGAAAAAGAGAATCCATTAGCGTTTCTTCTCTACTTTTGTCACAAATTAACGACTACCCTCAGCATATTTTTCACAAATAAGTCATGAGTAAGAAATTTTCAAAGAGGGGTGAGAGGTAGGCTGTATTACAACTGAAGAAGGAGTTTGTGTTTGTCCGCGTAGAGTGACTGCAACTTTATTAGCAAGGGTTGAGAAGTCTCTATAAGCCTTCCTCCAGTTAAGTGTCAGGGCAAACCCCTGAAGGTCACCTATTCAACCGTCGAACCCACCAACCCCCTTGGCTATGATCTTGTGACAAACAGTGGAGTAAGGAGGAATTGAGTAGGGAGTAGAACGGAATGAAGTGGAGTGGTGTGGAGTGAAGCGAAATGGAGCGAATCGGAGCGGAGTAGAGCAGGGCAGAGTAGAGCAGAACAGAATTCTGTGCAGAGCAGAGTAGAATAGGCTTACCATGTCTCGATTACAGGTACCAAAACACGTACAACTTGAAAGCTGTGTGTTCCAACGCAGAATGTCAAATGTAATCTTTCTCAACCAGTAAATGGTATATGATTACAGTGCATTCATTCCCATAATTTGCAAATTAACATTTGGTATCTTTACACAAGATGCACTTGAAAGTTTGCTGGTATTATTTGTAGACCTATAATGATGATGATATTACTCGTATTACATTGAACAGGAAAAAAAATAAAATACTAACACTGCCCACGGTGAGATACAATTTTCTGGTAGCTTGTTTAATTATAGAGACGGTAAATTAATACGGGTTAGATGGGTATTAATCAAGTGTACAGGTTTTCCTCTTAAAAATACAGAGGCTCTATTGCATTGGAGCAATGTCAGATGACGTGAAAACTACACATCTGGCAGTAGCCTTACTGGGAGGCTAAAGTGGGGATGGCAGGGACAAAAGGAGGCAAATGTGCCAACTGCGGTCTGCATGCGTCTAACCATGACCCCTCCCCCTTCATTCTCTACCCTTACAGACCAGTGGAGAGTAACTCATGCTGATTAGGGGCACACTGGCACAACGCAGTAGGCACCTAAAAATGCTATGTCTAAGTAAGTTACACCATGCAATTTACAGTTTGCAGGATTCATAGTCCCAACGCTTAAAGCAATTTGTTTCATGCATTACTAATTTGAACACTAACATGGGAATTTTTATCAAGAATATTCGTTGTCACTAGGATTCTAGTAATTGTTAAAGTATTTTTACTCTTCCACTGCGACAAAAAATTAATTTAGTTTACTTTCTTAATAATTTAATAATTTTTGAATTTATGCAAGGCACGAATCAAATTAGCTTCACATTAATAAAAAGGTGAGGTCATGTTAATCATAAAAATCAAGAATTTAATATACTGCAGGAGACCCCTTGATGATGCACTTCGACTAACTTTGACTATTTCTCTAGATTTAGAGCTAATAGTTCATAAATGTTATTACTTAATGTTAACTTTTTAAGCTCGACCAGGAGGCCAAGCATTCCTTAGGGATTCGGCAATCCGAAGCCAGCCTGCCAGTGGAGTGATCGTTTGACATTAGAATAACCAAAAAAAAATAACATGCACACGAAGAGCTTAAGCGCGCAGAAGCGAACTGACAAACTTGAGGGTGTTGAAAAAAATTGTGCTGAGTCAGTGCTCTAAAATGGTACCTTAGATACAGAATCGCATATCTGAATATAACTCTGAGTGGGCGCATATAATAATACATATATATATATATATATATATATATATATATATATATATATATATATATATATATATATATATATATATATATATATATATATATATATATATATATATATATATATATATATATTCGCTAATATACGCTAATTCCAAACTTAGGGGGAAATTGTTATATCTGCGCGTACATAGGGCGAAAAAATAACAATGAAATACGTAAGGGAAAGTCTTCGCCCTAACGTCTAAACATATAAACACCGTTATTTCAATGGCCAGCCATCCGTTCGTGTTAACAGCTAGGTGTCCGTAAATTTGAAAAAGTTGAAGGAAGTAATTGTATCTACTTTGTAAATCTAGGAGGGGGCCCTTGTCCGTTTACGTATTCCTATAGAAAAAGGGTGTAGGAACGTTACAACGAAACTTATATTTCGCCCCAAAAAACTTTCCCCCTGAAGGTCGACTTTTCAACAACAACTTTCCCCCTAAGTGCCGAATTAGTGATATATATATATATATATATATGTATATAAATATATATACATATATATATATATATATATATATATATATATAATGATGTCAAATTTACGGACACCTAGCTGTTAACACGAACGGATGGCGGGCCATTGAAATAACGTTTATATTTTTAGACGTTAGTGCGAATACTTTTTCTTAAGTATTTCATTGTTATTTTTTCGCCCTATGTACGCGCAGATATAGCAATTTCCCCTTAGGTGGGAATTAGCGGGAATATATATATATATTTACATATATATATATATATATATATATATATATATATATATATATATATATATATATATATATATATATATATATGAAGGTAAACAGATTGGAATGATAAAAAAGTGCTAAAATTCGGAAGAAAGCTCCGCAACGTTTCGGGTATGTGCCCTTCATCAGGCGGCAAAATAATAACTGATCAAAAAAACGTACAAAGGCCAAGCACCTACGTTAACGTGTTGTGTGTCTTGTTATGTCCCCATCAACTCCTTATATATATATATATATCTTCTGTGTTTTTTTTTTTCTCTTTTTCTTCCTTTGTTCAAAGGCAATGCCTGTACTTGGGTTGAATTTAAATTCAGATTGAATAAATACCAATTCTTGACTTACTTTTACAGTCGATCTAACGACGAAATTAGATACCCTTTTTCGGGATTTATACACTTCGTGTGGTAACAAGGAGGGGAATTGGGTGCGCGGTATTTGTAAGTTGGGTCGTGCCGGAAATCACGTATCATTAATTTTATTGAACCCAAGTAATGGCATTGCATTTGAACAAGGGAAGAAATATAGCAAAATGACCAGAAGGGAAATTCAGCAAAGCGGGAACCTGGCGAGTGCCTTACCACTGCACTAAATGTGACTTAGGTGGTTTCTGGCCCGACCCAAATTACAAATACCGCGCACTCAATTTCCCCTCCTTGTTACCACACGAAGTGCTTAAAATCTCTTACACTTGCTATTAGCTTCTTGCGTCATGTTTATGTTTTCTCCTAAAAGTACGCAGGAATAAATTCCATTTGAAACCATTCGCAAATGGTCTGAAAGGGTTCTCAATGGAAATTTTTCACACTATGTTTTTGGACAGTTCTGTAAGGTCCTGAATGGTCTTGACTGGTTCCATTTGAATATGGTCTGAAAAGGGTCTGGTATGCAAATGGTCTTAAACTGGTCCCAAATGGTGTTGAATGGTTCCATTTGCAAATGGTCTTTAAATGTACTTGCATGCACATGGTTTTTGAAAGTAATGACTGGAACCATTCACAAGTGGTTTGTGAATGGTTGATTATGTTATGCATCTCAATAGTTTTAAATAATTTAGATGGGAAACCACCCCAAATGGTCTGCCAATGTTTCCTATGTGCAAGTTCAAGATTAAAGGTACTGACAGTTGCTGTACAACCGAAAGTAATTGAAACAATATAAGAATTTAACTAAAGCAGAAACAGAGTGTGTATGTGTATGTTCATTATCACCTGATAGCATTCTGTTTACAGAACAGTAACAATGTATAGCAGAGATCGTGCAGCTGGCAATCCAGTTAAAGAACATTACACGTAATGGTTGGGGGACTGCTACTTTCAAGGTAAACGAAGAACAACATAAATAGTCCACATGACAACAATTTCACTCCAAAGTCAAAAGTCAATTGATACTGGGCAAATTTTTACAAATTTAAACACATGTAAAAACAGTTCAAAGTGTTCGAAATCATGTAATACGCACTCATATGCAAACACAAAATAGACAAAAAATATAGCGTTGTAATTCAAATTAAGGGTACACCTTTGTAACAGTAAACTGAAGGAATGAAAAAACCATACCCAAGGTTTTCTGTCCATGAAGAAAAAGTAGTAGAAAAATAATCGAAAAGAATGTTTTGTCGATGGTAAAAAAAAATTGTGACTTTCAAATTAAAATCAAAGTTTGGTCAAAGTATTAAAATGGTCCACCAAGTAATTAATCTTGTAAGCACCACTTATTTTATATATGCAGTTTAAATAATATGGATTTCCATGGTATATTGTATTTCCTGGAAAATCATAGAGTAGGCTTCAGTCTTCTCACATTTTCCAAATAAAACAACGATTGGTAACTTTGGTCCATGAAAAAGGTATTCTCATGATTATCCAAGTTCAAAAGTAAGGAGATGCTTTCACACAATACCTTTAGAGTTTGCACACAGGGCACATGAAAGGTCCACGAAGGGGAAAATTTCTTTTGTTTCCAAATCCAACGGCTGTATATTCTTCCTCAAATCCTCCCATTGACTCCTGAGTAAAGGAAACATTCCACATCAAGGATTCAACTCTTCTTATATACATCATCCAGACAGTTTAAACAAGACCATTTGATTTATAAGATTACAATAAACCAGAAAGCCAAAAGGCTTAGTGATTCCTTGCCATTGAAATATTTTTTCTTTCAAATTGTCAGTGTTTGATAGATTTTTCTTTACAATTTAGGGACAGAATGTCAAGAATTTATTAAACAAAGCTCAAAATACACTTGTATCATGCTGATAACCTGCAGATCCCGACAAGTACTGACCCCCAGTAACCCAAGATGATCTTTGACCCCAACCAAAATCAGAAGGGTTCTTCAATTCTCTCACGACCTCTGGATACCTGTCGTTATATCTGGTCTGTACCTAAAGAAAGAAGTCTCTTATGGGATTAACCATCCTTTTGAGAGGTTTTTTTAGTTTAACCTCTGGTGACCTCAAATGACAATTGACCTGCACCAAAAACAATAAGGTTCTGAATCTCTTTAGTGCAAACCAATATCCCAAATAAAAGTGTTGGTCACTCCTATCTTGAGATATTTTCGACATTTACCGCAGGTGACCTCAAATGACCTTTGACATCTACCAAAAACAATAAGCTCCTTCCTCTCAACATCTCGAATCTAAATACCAAATGTGGAAAGTGTATCTGTTGCTCCTATCTTGAGATATCGTGTTTACAAGCTATTTTCGATATTTTCCCAATTTTACCACAGGTGATCTCAAATGAAACCTGACCTCTATCGAACACAATAGGCTTCTTCCTCTCAACATCACCAATCTATATACCAAATATGAAAAGTATCGGTGACTCTTTTCTTGAGATATCGTGGTTACAAGCTACTTTCGACATTTTCGCAATTTTTCTGCAGGTGTCCTCAAATGACATTTGACCTCTACCAAAAACATAGGCTTCTTCCTCTCAATATGACGAAGCTATATACAAAACATGAAAACCGTCGGACATTCCTATCTTGAGATATTGTGTTTATAAGCCATTTTAGCAATTTTACCGCAGTTGACCTCAAATGATATTTGACCTCTAGCAAAAACAACAGGTTTCTTCCTCCCAACATGAAAAAAGCTACATACCAAATATTTGAAAAGCGTCAGGCATTCCTACCTTGAGATATCGTGTTTACAAGCAAGTGTCACAAACACACACAAAAGGTACAGCCTACATGTTATGCATATGTTATTATTCAACAACAAAACCCATGGGACCCGTTTTAGTATCTTGAGATGAAAATTGCGTGGTAGTTTGTAAATCTCAAATTATGATTAGCCGGCCGTTAATCACCTTCTTTCATTTGAGAACTTTTTCCTCGACTTCCGCGTTTTCGACCTGACCATATAGCCAGGTCGAAAACGCGGAAACCGCAGAAAAGTGTTTTATGCATGATAGGCCTAAGCAAAAACTCTTTTATCACGTTCGTATCATTTCCTATTCAGTGCAACAAAAGCCATGAGACCTCTTTTCAGTATCTTGAGATGAAAATTGCATGGCAGTTTGTAACTTTCAAATTATGAGTAGGCCCTGCCCTTAATCAGCTTCTGTCATTTGACTTAAACCCAGTTATTATTACATTTTATCAATTTCTGCAACACTTTTGGCTCTTTCGTTGAGAAATTTCTTGTAATTCCCAAAGAGGGAACTTTTTCCACGATTTCCGCGTTTTCGACCTGGCTGTTTGGTCAGGTCGAAAACGCGGAAGTCGCGGAAAAAGTTCTCAAATGACAGAAGGTGATTAACGGCCGGCTAATCATAATTTGAGATTTACAAACTGCCACGCAATTTTCATCTCAAGATACTAAAACGGGTCCCATGGGTTTTGTGTGACCGATGGATTTCTTCATGCGCCTACACACAGTAGCATACAGTTGATCGGTCGTCGCAGTACAACAACGCGCTTTATAGTGCAGTATAAGCAGTTGATCGATTATGTTTCGTTATCTGTGGGCATTCATATTTCAGAAGTTAATTTGTAGGTCACGTGGTCTTGACGTAATCCGTGAAAGGGTTACCAACAGCACACGTGTTGAGAATTTTTTTCATGACGACACTCCATCTATAAAAGGAAATGATACGAAAATGATAAGAGTTTTCCCTTATGGGTGATGCCATTTATTTTGGTACCAAGGGTGCATATGGGGCATAAAGTGGTAGTCAATTTTTTTTGTATGAATATGCTGGTCATTTTAATGTTTTTATTATCATCAATTTGATGAATAATTTACAAAAATATTCAAAATTTTTTTAAACGATGAAATTATGAGGGCAAACTGACTCAAAATTAGCATATTTAAGGGGCAAAAAGTGTGACATTTAAACTTGTCTTTCCAAAAACTGGCCTGCCCTTATTTGTAGGTTTAATTCAGTAAAATCTTTGAGATATAAATCTGACGAAATATTAATTTTAACTGTTCAAGTGGAAGTCTATGAAAAAATTAATTTTTCATATGTGAAAGAGGAATCAATTCTACACAATGTAGAGAAAGTTCCATTCAAATCGGACATGTATTTCTCGACATATCAGTAAGTGAACTCAGTAGATTTGTGTTCAAAATTGAGTTTGAGAGCAGCAGAGCTTATATTTCTTCCTCACATTGACAAGGAATGATTTGTTTCCTTTTGTTTTATCAGACTGTTGTGTTGACCTTGACGTCAATAGGAATAGGACCTCCCTGTGGGGATGCAAAGTTTATAAAATACGCATGCCACTTATGCAATCACATTTTAATAATATGGGATTGTTGAGGAGAAACTCCAGTATGAAGCTTAGAGAAAAACAAAAACTGTGCACTGTGGGGATATGATGTCAAAAGTGCTGGCTTCAAGTTCACTTTTTGTTGAAAATCTGAAAACTTTACGTGGGTATATCTTGAGAACCACTCATTGGATTTCAATGCAAATATAAAAATGCTTAGTATAAGCACCGTTTTACATATCAAATCCTGCTGTGACCTTAAGCCCTTCTTTTAAGCTATTTTTTGCTCCAAAGTTTTACGTTAACTCTACCTCAGGGGCCCGACAAAACTTCGTTCTGTGTAAATTTTCATGTCCTCATTTACACGGGAACATTGGCACCAAGATCGTCGCAAGCGAGGGAGGTGTGTGGGGGTGTCTCACCCCAAAAATTCGTCAGAGCGACGATGGTTGGAAAATCTGAAATTCCAGTTGGAATTTTCTTATACCGTCGCCCTACTACCTGGAAAAAATCACGTTGTGAAACTTCGCATTGAAGAAAAAGGTATGTCCTAAACGTTTGTTTTTACCGATTGGCCTGGAAATTATTTCTCCATATGACTTTTGGTATGCAGTGTATGCCCCTTGCCAACTTCTTCAAATTCCGAATTCAACACAATGTCATTTTCATGTCCCCAGTGCTTATTTCCACGGGGAACAGATATCTGGACCATGCAGCGATTTCACTCAAAAACTTAATATGATGGTTGTAACTGACAAATTGTTGACTTTTTCAGCTTCCCACATTTACTTCCAATCCAGATATGGATTGCTTTCTGGATATATCTGGTTAAATAAAGCCTTTATATGGCCATATCAAGCCAGATATACAGCCAGATTTAGATGCTGTGATATAATATATCAAGTCAGATATAACTTGATTCAAGAAAGATATGCAAATAAAATTTGATATGGCCATATCAAGCCAAATATAACTTGATGAAATGCCTACCCAGATATGCAAATAGAGTTTCATATGGCCATATCAAGCCAGATATAACTTGATGAAATGCCTTCCCAGATATACAAATAAAGTATGATATGGCCATGTGTCAAGCCAGATATAAATTGATGAAATACCTTCCACGATATACAAATAAAGTTTTGTATGGCCAGATCATATCAAGCTAGGTCGAAAACGCGGAAATCGCGGAAAAGTGTTTCATGTATGATAGGCCTAGGCTCCTTATCCCTTTCGTATTATTTCCTATTCAGTGTAACACAAGCCATGTGACCGATCTTTTCGTCCTTAAGATAAATATTATGTAGCAGCTTGAAGCTCAAACTGTGAATACGAACTAAACCCAACTCTACCCAACCACTCAATCCGAACAACAATTCCTACCAACCAAACCCAACAAAACCCAACCGACCGAACCGAACCAAACCAGGTCTGGAGCATTTTT
This sequence comes from Holothuria scabra, assembly GCA_037179385.1. Lineage (NCBI taxonomy): Eukaryota > Metazoa > Echinodermata > Holothuroidea > Aspidochirotida > Holothuriidae > Holothuria > Holothuria scabra. Next base: position 23,986,943 of record CM074181.1, read on the forward strand.
TAGTTGTTATCCATAACTTAACTGCATGTAAGCCTTGCGTTAATGCTACCATTATCAATATGGTAAAATGAAACATGTATCACAACTTCCAGTCACTGTAGCACGGACCAGATTCAACACTGGACCAGTTTCCATGTGTATCCGGGGAGCTACAACTCCTTAGTGTATCCAGTGAGCTACTGTAAAATGTAAATCCCATTCCCACATGCAGTACTAAGATCATGAATTATGTAAAGCATCCAGTTTGTGGTGTGAGCTTATGTCAGTTAATTGGCACAGTGTGCTAATTGGCACTCGCTCGCACAGTTAAGTTTGTGGTGCCGTGTGATACAGTCTAGACTAGTCTATGCTACGTCGAAAGACTCCACATAGGTTGTGCATTCATAACATTTCCATTCTTAGCAATGAGCTATAGGCCTACATTAAAAATCTCTGATATAACATTACAGTATGTATCGCAGTTTGTATAAGACTCTAGTTCTTTTGCAGTACTGCAAGAAAAACTTTCCGCTTTTTCGGCCCGGCCATATAGCCAGGTCGAAAACGCGGAAACTGCGGACAGTTTTTTGGACAACTTTCGCGGTTTTTCTATTTCCGCGGTTTTCGCGATTTCGACCTGGCCCTCCATCAGTTGTGCATGTCATCCTGTTTGGAAAATGAAAAATAATATTTTAAAAGCATACAAAAAGTTGTACAACTTACTTGGTTTAAAATGGTAAAATGTTCTAAACAAACGAAATAGCTTTCATACTCCTGCCAGTCATATTCTTCTCTAAAAGAGTGAGACTTGCAGTTATAGGAGAATACACCCTGACACCACCTGTCCTCCTAGATGTTCTGCCCTGAGTGAAACTTTAGCTTTTAAGGTCAAGAGCAGTCCCCCAAACTTATTTTAAAGCAACAGCTAAGCATCACACATTTGTTCTTATTTCTCTTCAAAGTATCCTTCATCATATTTTTAGACTTCAATATTGCATATTCTGGGTCAACTAAGCAGTAAATTTCAGATTTGAAGCGAAACAGTCTTGTCACATGACTCTAAACAGCCAACCATGAAACAGGACAGTCTACTAAAGTACTTCAGGTTGGGTTGACTGCTTTTTCAGACGGTGTCTCTGTTTGTCTGGGACTGTGGTATAGGCCCACAGTCAAATTTTGCTAGAGACCATAGGGAGACTCTGTGAATGCAGAAACTAATCACTTATCATACGTACACAAATATAGGCCTAGGCCTATAACAAATAGTGTAGCTATTTATTATTTAGGCCCAAAGGAAATCCTTTTTCCCTACTGGTATTTTTGAGACAGCACCTAAAAGTACAGAGACAGATTTCATAACTCCCCCCACCCCCACCCCCCACCCCGCGAAAAAAACAGTAAATTTTGGGGGTTCAACTATTTTGAGTATGACTGTAGGATAGAAAAGGGCCTATGGCTTTTAAAATTCCGTAAGTTTGGAAATTAACTTCCCTTGTTGAACTTGAATTCAATTGAATTAAGCTTGATTCTTTATGTAAAGGATTTTACATGTATTATTAGCATGTAATAACTTTGTACCTCTTTTCCTTGTAAGCTACAAGAAGTCCACCTCCTCCCCCTCCCCCTGAAAAGGAGAGGTCTGCTTCCTGAATTAACGTCAGTCTAGCTAGTTCTAATACTGTACAACGAATTGTCTTGTGGAACTCCTAATATAAACATGAGGCCTGACTGTTAACACAGCAGCGACCACACATTGAAGCAGTCTTCGGCTCTTAATTTTTGCTAACATCTGTTCATTGTCTATTGGTCTCTCGGGTGCAATACTTAAAAACATGTGTCTTTCCTTACTATACTTCAGCATTTTCTAAAAGGGGTGTCTATAAAGGAAGACCCTATTGGCTATAAAACGAAGACCTATAAAACGAAGACCCCTACTAGCTATAAAACGAAGACCCTACTACTTATAAAACGAAGACCTATAAAACGAAGACCCTACTAGCTATAAAACGAAGACCAGGAAGTATATTTTCTCACGTAAACTTTGTTCCCTGAACTATCCAGAGGCTATCACTGTACAGTTTTCTACATAAAAGAAAATAATGCGCTTGCGAATTCAGCTATAGTTACGCAAAGAAAGAGACCGGATCGGTTGAAGAAACGTCACTTCCTGGAGACATGAAAATGTGTATTGCGCGTAATCGTATGATAGACCTTACAAAGTAATCCTAACCTTTGGGATTTGTGGATGAGATCTTATGCATTGACGACACACTATCAGCTTTGGAGGAATAACAACATACGGAAGGACCGCAGATTTTTGTGTTGGCCTGGGATAAAGCAGTGTACCGCACGCAGTAGAATTCGCTTTCGTGTGTAGGAGACTTACACGCGGTATTTCCCGCCTGGATGCTCAGTTGAGCATCCATGCTCTCAAGCTCTCAAAGAGATAAACCACAGGTGAAAGAACATTTTGCTGACGTGCATGCTCTCAAGCTCTGAAACAGATTAAAAACAGGTGAAAGAACATTTTGCTGACCAGTTCAAGAACAGCTCAATTTTAGAGACGACTCTAGGAAGTTTCTGCGCCCTATTCGAGCTGGATGTGTTTAGGACCAAACCAGGTAATTAGTCACAGGGGAAAGGGGCTTTCCGGAAAATGCTGCACCAAAAATATACTGCCCCGCCAGATGAAAGTTGAAATTGGGTGTTCAGAGGAAATTTGTTGCTTCTGCAATCACAGTTCTTGCCCCTCAATTCATGCACCCCCCCCCCCCTTCAAGAGGTAAAACTCGTCATGGGCCAGAATAAAGTCGAGCTTTAACCGTGTATACACTTTCGTCTTTGTGTAGTTGACACGATATAACACATTATAAGCGTACGAAGCTTTTCCAGACTGGGGATGCTGTACCTCGTTTCGGATCGCCGGCCTGGGGAAGGTCTCAGGGGAGGGGGTACACCCCTCTCTCAAGATTTTCAAGCGTATTTTGGAGACTTCAGATGCATTTTGGTGCAATATTTTGGACAAATTTTTAAAAAAATCACTGCAAATTTATTACATTTTTTTAAAGAAGAGACAAAAAAAGGGGGGTTTTGGTGTTGGATCTTAGGGGCGGAAGCATACTTCAGCTTCCCCCCTTTTTAACTGGGGGTTCAGCAACCCAGCCCCCCCCCCCCCCCCGCCGCTTCCTATGTAACACATTCGTGATGGTGAGTCGTTAAGTCAGATATTCTCTTATCTTATCGTACCATGCTGTGACTTCTCTTCTTGAAAAAGCAACATAGACACCCCAGTTCATCAAAGGCTCTATGGGGTGTTACCAATATCTGAGTTTGTTACATGATCTGTGACCTCAAATGAGCTATGCTTTCATTGTGTTCACACTGCGTGAAAAGGAATTAACACATGCTGACTGAACTGTTAGCTAACCCCAAATGTTACGTAACTTTTTGTGTATTGAAACACATCTTTTACTGTCAATCAATAAATCAGATATGAAACCTGATTTAATCAAGTCTGCATGTAGTAGGCTTCTTTTCTTCCCTGAAGGGATAATAGTTAATCAGGCAGAGAGGAAGAATGTAACAAAAAGTAAGAGGGACCGTTTCATCATGACCTTTACAAATTGTTGTTGTAGTGCCCCTCCGTACAATATTGGCATTTATGACATCCACGATCAGCTACTTGGCTGATCGGTGCATTTTTTCCATTAGCTCTTACAATACAGAGGTTCAAGATAACAACTTAGCTATGCAGTAAAATCCAGAGTTCGCAGACCTGCAAATATGTAAATATCCGCCAGACAACTGCCACGCCTTAGCATGGAAAGAAAAGTAGATCTCTTTGAAAACGAATTTCTTCCTTGTAAAAGTGCAACAGGTGTGAAGTTTTTCATGCCAGTGGTTAACAACACACACTGAAACATACTGATAGGTTCAATTCATAATGAAAATAGAAAATTTTCTTCAAAGATTTGAAGTTTGACCATTGTGTATTAATCCGTGAAATTGAGCTACATTAATTCCACTTTTTCAGAAATTTGATACCTGCTGTGAAGATACTTCTAGATGTTTATTTTCGGTAAAGGGAAAAGTATTCACATATTTCGCCTTAATTTTTTTTAATGATCAGTCGTGTATTAAAATAATACGCAGCAGACTAAGTACAACTTTGTTTGAAAAAGCTTAGCCTCCTTTGGAAATTTGGAACCCTAATTTCACCAAAACTAAAGTTATGGAAACACTGACTGTTGACTGCTACGGTAGCTAACTGCTGGCAATATCGCGATCGCGGTACGAACTTAACTCCAAGCTGTGGGCGAAGAACAATTCGGCTGTCTCCGAGCTCTAGTCTTCGAAGTGAACAAAACTGAGAAGAAAAAAGTAGTTTTGATTAACCAACCACGAAGTGGCCAAGCCTACTACAGTCAACAGTAATGCGTATCAACGTTAAGAATTTTAAACCTAAATTAGGTCTTGTAGCATGCAAATACACCTAACGGTTATGTAAGTCCAGTGTAATGTACCGCTAATTGCACACCTAACATTAACAAGTTGTGTTACATGTATCGTGACGTTAGCCTAGCGTAGGCCTAGTTCCTTACACTACAGAACCGTCACTGTAAACAGATTGCGCAACTTAATTGCATAATGGTACAAGAGTAGCCTATACGGCACTCGGTTTACTAAACTCTGTTCATGTTGCTAAGATTTTTGGAGAAGGCCTAACGTTAGGCCTAACATTTGCCTTCCTGGGATGAAAAAGCTTTACTTCCATGAGGTGGACAATGCTTTGAAGAGAACAAACCATGACCAATCTAAAATGGTCTCATGTAAACCTCAACTCTCGATCTGCCATCAGCGAGCCCGAGGATTGTTTGCTTCAACAGGCAGAATAATTGCTTTCCACAGTTATCTTTGCTTAAATGCTTGGATGACTTCCAACTGCACTTGGTAGTTGATACCAATCGTTCCCCATACAAATGCCTGCCTCACCGGGTATATAGTTACAAATTCTAACGCAACTGTCCTCGTAATGATTTCCCCCATTTACATTCTTTATCTGTGAACCTGTAACAGCTCTATCATTTGAAGATTTTATACATAATGTTAATGCAGATGCGCACTCGACACTAACCCCATCATAAGGTGTTTGTGACCGCTAGCACAATTAGTAGGCCATGTAGACCCATCGGAGCCTTGTAGCCCACCTCACTTGTCAGAGCAATGTCTTGGCATAATTTCCTGACATTCAGAATATATTGCAGTGTTTGGAACAATAGTCTAGGATCCCCATTTGTTACAGTGTAACTAGGCAAGGTAAGTTAACAGTTATGGGTGGCCATTTGTCCAGCGTCTACGCTAGACAGTCATCTGGCTTTTGAGCATGAATATGGTCTCTCATTCGAGTTCACATAGCACCGGACGTTGATTACTCCCTATTCTGAAAATTATAATATTAAACATTTCAACAAATGGATGATTACATTTTCACATGTTTCGCAATTTTTCACCCTAATAAAACACCAGGAAATGCATTAACTGGCCATGAGGAGATTTGTTATGTCAAAAACTTTCTGGTATGGTATCGAGGTATGGCCACCCTTTTGACAACCAGTTGAGAGACATTTTCTCCGTTCCTCAGTGTATTACAGTATGGTACACTATAGACTGGTGACACTCTGCAAAGCACATTAATACTGACACTGTGATGGCAAACTCTCAGTTAATACTGTGATGGCAAACTCTCAGGGAATGCAAAGACACTACCAACAATCTCAGCAGCAGAATGGATCTGCACATAGTTTTACCTCCAGTAAGGGCAGTCAGATATTTTCAGTGTGTAATTGTTTAAATGTGTGCATTGTCGCTTTTCAACTATTGATTTTTCTTAGCAACCTAAAGGCTATTATAAAGAATAACCAGAAAAAGTTAAACACGTCATTGTCTCAAATACAAATTAATACGTAGTTAAATTTTTGGTTAAGTTGTGCACTGAAAGTCTTCCACCATGTGAGAGTATATCGCAAAATACTTTTTTCTCTCATAGACCGTCTCCAATCCGTCCATAGTGCCAGCATGGAAAGATGAGATTTCCATGGACCACCAGATGACATTTGCTTATGCTTTTGCCTATGAGAGTACAATAAGTTATCATTCTTGGCAGGCATAAGGACGCATATTTGTTGGTTCATGGACTAAACAACAGCAGTGAACATCTAAGTTCAGCTACAGTATGAGTGCGGATCTAACAGAAGAAGAGACTTCCATGTACCACCAGTTTTGCTTAAATTTATGCCTTTGCCTACAATGAGATTGTGCAATAACTTGAAAATATTCTTTGTAGGTTAAAATGCATGTACAGCTCCGCTTCAGTCTCACAATGCCCCCATGTGAGAGTCTTAAATTTCTGCACCCTACCTCTATCTCTCCCATCCTGCCCCTTTTCAACTTTTCCAGCTGGGTGTGCACCATAAATGGACAGACTCCTCCAATGGGTGAACTGCTAACACTTAATTGTGTGCACTATAATGCAGTCATTTCGGCGTGAAGTGGCAGGTTAGCATGTGTAAGTCGAGAAAGTATACAGTTAAAACCTATATGGAGTTGGGAGATGGCAGATGGTGCACAACCCTTTGCATGTACAGTGTGTCCTACAGCTGTATTACCACTGCCCATCTTGCACTGAAGCTAGGAGTCTGCATGTATTTGTTAGTTCTTGAACTAAATAGCAGCAGTGAAAATGAAACATCTCACTGCTATGAGACTGAGTGTAGGTCAAAAACATTTAATATGCACGTGTCACCCTGTGTGTATTACTAGTGTTATTCAATGAAATTTAAAATTTCCTTCAGCTTTAGCCTAGTTGTTTGCATTTTGTTTCAAGCACAAACTGAATGTTTGCCAGCACATTCCATAACATTTTCTTAGATCTGAGGTACAGTACTTTTTTTCGTTTTGTTTGTTTGATTTATCACTTCATGCATAAATAGTAAATAATAAACATTAGATGACACATGAGGTGAAGGGAAGTACACGAAAAACAATGTTGGGCTTGGAATATGGACTCCCTAGCAAAACAAAACACAAAGCAACATACAAAACCAGTAACAAAAAATCAACAAACAAGAGACAGACAAAAAACAAACCAACCCTCGGAGGAACCTAAACCACTAAAACAAAAAGGTTAACGAAAGCAAACTTGCCTGCAAGTTTCCTTGATCAAACTCCTAAAGTTGTTTTCAGATTCATTTGTAACAGCTTGCTTGACCTCCTCAGACAAACAGAGTCGAGTGTTCCCCAAAACAATGGACCCAGGCCCCTTACTCTGCGCACTACAATGAAATGTATTTGCTAGCAAATACAGTTGTTCTAGTTTGCAATGAATTTGAACGCATACACGAAAAGAGAGGGCGCCATGATTAAAAAACGTCCGTACAGATCAGTGGCATAGCCAGGATTTTTGAGGAGGGGAGGGCCGCGGTATCGATAACCTTAAACCTTTCCTGGGAGGGGCACATTTACTGAATTTCTCTATAGGATTAATACATAGGACCAATACATATGATAATATAAAATAAAAGGTGTGTTCAAATGAATTTTCAAGCAGAGTAACGGGAAGACATTCTCACCCTGCATCATTATAGTATCGAAAAACAAATAACCCGATTCTCATAACCATAGCAAACATTTGGGCACCTGAACACCCTCCTGTCTATCCTTTGAATAAATCTAGCAATTGAAAACGTTCCAGCATTTTTTAACCTTTTCTCAAATATTTGATCATTTTTGGCCAATTATTGCAAGACTGCAGTGTGAAGTTGGGATAATGAAAACCTTTTTTCATATTCTACCCAAATGTTTCGCAGATCTTTTTATTTTACATGAAAATTGTACTTTCAATATAGCGTTTTCTGTTTTTCGGCAAAGATTTGAGGCTATCAAAATAATCGGTCATTTCGGTTACACAAGATTTGAAAACAGTCTCAAGAATAATTGTGTCTTCTAAGCCACATGCCTCCAAAATGTGTCGCCATTTTTTTTAGCTCTTGACCTTCCATAACGATGATACTTTGATCCCCTTACTATGATACTTTTCCTTTTTCGGGCGAATGCTGAAAGAATTTGGATTTTCGACAACTTCGGGCATTGTGTTGTGATTATTTTTGAAGTAACGGTTATAGCTTTTTGAGCTAATAGACCCAAATATTCTACCCACCACACCAAGCATGATTCTGGAACGATTTTGTGCATCCCCAGGAATTGACAAAAAATCTCTACATGAGGTAGACACATGCCAGATGCTAGGAGCACACTTTAATCCACACCAAGGTAGCCAATTTTAGCCTCTCCAAATCTGTTAGAAAATTATCCGTCCAGAAACTCGACGAGATTCCGAAGTCCGGAGTCAAGAGATTCCGAAGATATGAAGCTTGTCACAGTCTACATGAATTTATTCCGAAATTCACACACAATTGCAAAATACCCTTCAACTGTTTGAAGGACGAAAATTAACTCTCCAACAGGTTATCGTTAATGTGGGGGTCCAGGGGGCGAACTTAAATTTCTTTAATTACTTTTGAAAAATTTATTTTGCGACATTCAGTTATTGGGGGGCCATGCCCTCCAAATCCTATAAAAAATTATTGGGGCAACTGGTTCAATACGGTGTATTGCTACACAACGGGTCGCTCCTCCACCATCCCCTTCTAAGCTAGAGCAATTTATTGATCAATCTTATATTCTTATTCATGAATGTATTCTGCCCTACCAGAAGTACTATTGGTGAACAAAAAGGTTTGGCTACATCTTACATCTTTGTGATGCTTCCTTTGTTAGCCACCATTTATTGCTAGCAAAAGAAATAAACTGTTTTCATGTTGGTGAAGACAAAAAGTAAGGAGCGCCAGGAGATAAAAAACGGAGTTGTGTACACTTCAAAAGCTCATCCATTCACTTGGCAGACGAGAACTTAAAAACTCAGTGAAATAATTTTCGCTGCCCTTTTAAAGGAATGCATATAAAATTTTTCAAAACTGAATTCAACATGAAGCTTAAAGTCTGAAAGAAGATAGTAATAAATAAATAAGTAAATAAATATAATAAATAAGTAACGAAACACACACAAACGGTGCATGTGATAAACATCTACATTTATTAACAGAATGAAAATGTAATTGGGCAACAAACTCCATACACTAGTTTATCGCACCACTCTTTTCCCCGTCTAACCTTGTCATCCAACAAAGCTTATCCAAATGGCTAAGCTTTGCATGTTAACTAGTGAAATTCAGGTGCCTTATGTACTAGGCCAAAGCACCTGCTCAAATGAAGTTGGTAAAATAATTATCAAGCTCTTTTAAAGGCGGAGAAGCGTGCGGTCAAATGGTTCGAAGTTGTTAATCTAACTTCGAACCGTTTGAAATAACTTTGTGACTGTCACGAAAACCCGGATGTTACTTGACAAAGCCTGCGTATCTAGCTAGATATAGGTTCCGTATTATGCCCACAAATCCTACACATTGAAGCATTCGATGGTTACATGTGTACCCCCCCCCCCTCCCCCACCCCTACGGATAATCAGTAAAAAAAAAAAAAAACGTACATCCTGTAAACTGTAAACCCAGTACATATATTTTGTCTTCTGTTAACCGTTCTTTCGGAACGCGCGCTTTAGTTCATTTTCAGTAAACTGTAAAACTCCCATTTAAGATTTATTGGAATAGGGCTTTAACAGTGAAAGCTGTTGTTCTTCTGTGTGTGACTAATTCTTAAGAATCACAATACTGAATCGATAAGAAGTAATTCTGTTCTCTTTTGTTACTGTTTTGAAGATTCTTCACCCAGGCGCAACATCAAAATAAATAAAAAGACTGTTCCTAAGCGTTTCAACGCTGAGTCCATGCAGGGTAGTGGGAATGATTTAACCCCGCGACCAGTCACCAAGTGTCTTTGTTTTGCTCTTAATGACAGAGACTCATCATCCGGCATTTTGGTTGATAGAAAGCCAAATTCTCATTTGCTGCATGATCTTCAATTGACATCAAAATCAACAGGTGCAGCGTAGTTCAAAACTATACATACACAGAAATTGTTTTGGTTACATATTAAGGCCTTATTTGCCCCTGCTAGACATGTCAGAGTTATGAAGTTGGGTTTTTCGGTGGTTGGGCTGTAGGAGTAACTTTGTTGAGAAAATTGAAACTGTCTGGAATGAGGAGTTGAATGGTCTTTCACAGAACCAAATATCCTACTCCCCAATATTTTAGGACAAAAGATTTCCAAATTTTGTTCAACGAAACCACGAATTTTCCGGCCCTCGTCGAAACTTTTGTTCGGCATCCTTTTCGGCAGACATTCGCTTCTGGCGGTGATTGGGTTGTTGTATCCATTAACGGGAGCTACCGTAGTTGTTCCTCTCCGGAATATCCGTTTACAACCCCTTGCTGAGTCCCCTTGCATTGTTTACCATTACAAATAAATTTTCTTCAAAATATCGGCATTATTTGCAAACAAGTCTTACTATCAAAGTTGTCCAATCTAGGTTTATAGGTCTTCGTTTTATAGCTAGTAGGGTCTTCGTTTTACAGGTCTTCGTTTTTTAGCTAGTAGGGTCTTCGTTTTAAAGGTCTTCGTTTTATAGCTAGTAGGGTCTTCGTTTTCCCGGCATGCATTTCCTTTTCGGTGGCCAACGCGGATAATATCCCTTTGTTGTAGGTTATGCAAGGCACGCCGTGCTACGGGCACATGTATAAAGTGCAGTAGTGTAGTTTACGTTTTCTGTTTAAAAACAGTATAGACTCTCCAGACTCAGTGACGTGACTGAAAGAATAATATGTCGGGATGAAATAAAACGGTGAACAGTTTATATAAAAAGATCCCTGGGTGACATTGTATGGAAAAATCAGGACACCAGGGTGGGTCTGGTTTTGTGATAAAGTGACTTAGCTTGGTGGTAAGCTATAAGCAGTATTGCTATGGCTAGACGCGTTTCGACCCTGGAATATGATTACCGCGGGTTTCCTCAGTTGCGGTAGGGGTAAGAATGGTAGTAGTGTAGAGACTGACCGTCCCCCCCCCATGGTGCCGATCGGCCTCAAAAAAGAGCCGATCATGGAGCCGATAGAGGAGCCGATGTCCTGTCATGCAGCCGGTGATGGGAGTTTATCTGGGAAAGAGGGCGCCATTTGAGAATGTCTCGTTGCCAAATGAAGAGCTTTTTTGTTTTTTTTTTTTTTTGTATATGGTCAAACATGTCTTAAAAGAAGGGTTTAAGGTCACAGCAGGATTTGGTATGTTAGAGGGGTACTTATTCTAAGCATTTCAGTGAAATTTGCATTGAAATCCGATGTGTGGTTTCCAAGATATGAGCACGTTACGTTTTCACATTTTCAACAAAGAGGGAACTTGAAGCAAGCACATATGACATCACATCCCACATTAATGGGCAGTCCTTTGTTTTTCTTTAAACTTTTTACTGGGTTTTCTCCTCAACAATCCCATGTTATTAAAATGTGATAGCATATGTGGAATGGGAATTTTACGAACTTTGCATCCCTCACGAGGAGGTCATACTATTTACTTCAAGGTTAACACTATAGTCTGATGAAACAAAGGGACACAAAGCATTCCTTGTCAATATGAGGGAGTGATATAAGCTCTGCTGCCCCCACACTCTCTTTTGAACACAAATCTACTGACTTCATTCACTGATATCTCAAGAAATACACGTCCGATTTGAATGATACTTTCACCACAATGGGTAGATTTTGTTCCTCTTTCAAATGTGAAAATTATTTTTTTTTTTAAACTTCCTCTTTAATGTGAACTGATATATGTTTCATTTATGCTTTGTCCTGATGTTTTTATTGTCATTGAGTGAGTAAGACACGATGGGTGAAACAGGAAAAGTACCACGAGAACTCGGACGAGATTCAAAACACAGTAAACCCTCGTTTAGCACCTTACACAGAAACCCTTTACCGCCTGGAGATCGAAATGGATGAGAGGTATGGAAAGGCAGTACATGAAATGTTAAAGCATTTTCAGCATTATGTCAAAGAAACTTCCAAAGCTATATTGGATAAAATGTTTGAAGATGAAACTTACAGTTGGGGTAGGATCGCAATGGCCTACATCTTTGTCAGAAAATGCGCCCAACGATATCGCGAACAAGGAAAGGCCGATAAACCACACACCACTGAACAACTCGCACATTGTCGTGTCATAAGGACGGGTCTTGCTCCGGCACCACTGATGAGTCACTCTCAATCGATTAAACAAAGAAACAGGGAAATTTCCCGAGTGGCCTGTAAACGGTGCAACGCATTAAAAAACATCTCTCAAAGCCTTCATATTTGACGAGGTAAATGGGTGTATTGCCACTGGGGGCGCATTTGTATCAATGAAATTCTTCCCTCGTCAGTGGGTTCGTCTCGACTCGAGTCATTACAGTACGGAGGGAAAGGAATCACGGCTCGTTTAGCAGAGGACATGTTGAGTGGAAAATGGAGTAATGCTTTGATGATTGAACATCATTTCTCTTTCATTTAAGGTCGACTTTGAAACGTCTCAGCCAAAAGGTGTAAGTTTGTTCTGCATGTAATACGGTACAGTTACTCATCTCTAGAAAAACAGTTAACACTTATTTACGTTTGCTGTTTACGTGACGAATGGAATATAACTTTGAGAAAATTGACAGATATGCGATAAACATTGAGATGTGCCCAGTGGGCTCAAAGTCGTTCTGCACTTGCTCTAACTGCTCAGTATGCACCAAGTCATGCTCGTCGGTTGCACTGGCAAGGCTCTGTACTGCTCGTGGGTGCACCCCTGTTGCTCTCTTGCTACAGTAGAGGCTACGATCATGTTGATAGGAGCAATGCTCATATTGCTCTTAAACGTGCTCCAAGCAGGGAGTTGCTCCAAGCAGGGAGTTGCTCCAAGAGGGCAAAGCAATGTCTGTCGATACACTTCACAGACGGTTGAGCCAATCTCATTGGTTTGTCATCAACATGTCCAGACGCGCTCAGTGTTCCCGCACCGATGACGGGTAAATATCTTTTTATCCCGACAGTCTTAGAGGACCATCGCTGTGGAGCAAATGCGCCTGCGCGTAGGGCATACTGAGCAAAATATGGGAAACTTTTGTCCACTATAACGACCGTTAAAGCAGTGTGTAGACACGTAAATAGAGAAACTTTCTCTCTTCGCACTTTGCCAATACCATGCTGCGTATAGTATCAAACCGCTAAAGCGTGTTTTCCCTTTAGTCCTATGACATGATGAGTTAAGTAACAATAACAATACGATTACCATAAAGAGAAACTATTGCAACACCGTACCCGTCACCGGTCCGTGAACACTGAGCGCGTCTGGACATGTTGATGACAAACCAATGCTGAAAATGCTTTAACATTTTATGTAGTGCCGTTCCATACCCCTCATCCATTTCGATCTCCACGCGGTAAAGGGTTTCTATGTAAGGTGTTAAACGAGGGTTTACTGTGTTTTGAATCTCGTCCGAGTTCTCGTGCTACTTTTCCTGTTTCACCCATCGTGTGTCTTACTCACTCAATGACAATACAAACATCAGGACATTACGATATTAGCCTTTAAGGAGATCCGTCATGGCTACCACAGTTTTTAGGGAAAAACTGCGGTTCCCAATTATAGTACCCGACCACTGGTTCATTACTCCTATTAGCTGCTTCAGTGAGCAGGAGATTTGATTACCATTCTGGTACAATAGAAGCCCAGCAACTTTGAGGTTCAAATAACAACTTACAACAAATCCTGAAATAAGTGCTAGTTAAAAGGGATTCAAATTACTTTAAGTGCACTGAAGGGCTACATCCCCTTTCAGCTTATTCTGAGATAAAGTGCTATCAAATGTCAACCTTCATGGTCATTTTCAAATGCTTAAATGGGCATATAATTAGAACTGAGAACAGTTCCTGACGAGATGGTTCTAAGGGTATTTTTCCCGACATGAATAAAACATACATCAGTTCACAATAAAGGGGAAGTTTAACCAAAAATTTAATTTTCACATGTGAAAGAGGAACAAAATCTACACAATGTGGTGAAAGTATCATTCAAATCGGACGTGTATTTCTTGAGATATCAGTGAATGAAGTCAGTATAGATTTGTGTTCAAAAGTGAGTTTGAGGGCAGCAGAGCTTATATCACTCCCTCAGATTGACAAGGAATGCTTTGTGTCCCTTTGTTTCATCAGACTATAGTGTTAACCTTGAAGTAAATAGTATGACCTCCTCGTGAGGGATGCAAAGTTCGTAAAATTCCCATTCCACTAATGCTATCACATTTTAATAACATGGGTTTGTTGAGGAGAAAACCCAGTAAAAAGTTTAAAGAAAAACAAAGGACTGCCCATTAATGTGGGATGTGATGTCATATGTGCTTGCTTCAAGTTCCCTCTTTGTTGAAAATGTGAAAACTTAACGTGCTCATATCTTGAAACCACACATCGGATTTCAATGCAAATTTCACTGAAATGCTTAGAATAAGTACTCCTCTAACATACCAAATCCTGCTGTGACCTAAAACCCTTCTTTTAAGACATGTTTGCACATACCAAAAAAAAGAAAAAATAAATAAATAAAATAAAAAAAATATAAAAAAAACCTCTACATTGTGCAACGCGGACATTCTCAAATGGCGCCCTCTCTCCCAGATAAACTCCCATCACGGGCTGCATGACAGGACATCGGCTCCATTATCGGCTCCATGATCGGATCATTTTTGGGTCGATCGGCCCCATGGTGGGGGGGGGGGGGGTTAACGGTCAGTCTCCACACTACTACCATTCTTTCCCCTACCGCAACTGAGGAAACCCGCCGTAATCATATTCCAGGGTCGAAAAGCGTCTAGCCATAGCAATAATGCTAATAGCTTACCACCAAGCTAAGTCACTTTATCACAAAACCAGACCCACCCTGGTGTCCTGATTTTTCAATACAATGTCACCCAGGGATCTTTTTATATAAACTGTACACCGTTTTATTTCATCCCGACATATTATTCTTTCAGTCACGTCACTGAGTCTGGAGAGTCTATATTGTTTTAAAACAAAAAAAGGAAACTACACTACTGCACTTTATACATGTGCCCGTAGCACGGCGTGCCTTGCATAACCTACAATAAAGGGATATTATCCGCGTTGGCCACCGAAAAGGAAATGCATGCCGGGAAAACGAAGACCCTACTAGCTATAAAACGAAGACCTTTAAAACGAAGACCATACTTCTCTGTTCCCTGTTCGGATTTCAATGCAAATTTCACTGAAATGCTTAGAATAGGTACCCCTCTAACATACCAAATCCTGCCGTGACCTTAAACCCTTCTTTTAAGACATGTTTGCACATACAAAAATAAAAAATAAAAATAAAATAAAAAAAAAAAAAAACCTCTACATTGTGCAACGCGGACATTCTCAAGTGGCGCCCTCTTTTCCAGATAGACTCCCATCACCGGCTGCATGACAGGACATCGGCTCCTCTATCGGCTCCATGATCGGCTCTTTTTTGGGGCCGATCGGCCCCATGGGGGGGGGTAAACGGTCAGTCTCTACCCTTTAATGGTGGTGCATGTGTGCGAGTGATTGAACAGACTTACAAGTGGATAAATTATTCAAGCATGGAGTTCAGTAAGGCTCCAGATTTTGGTCGATATTTTCTTGATTATTTTGAGAGGCTTCTGAGTGTAGTGATGCTCGCTCAGTATCAGAGAGTCGTGAGAGTTATGAGCCCGTCTGTAGGCAATTTGAGTCAGCGACTCAAATCTTATTGAGTACGGGATGTTCTGTGATGAGATGCCAGCGATTTAGTAGGCAATGTTGAAGATCCTTGGTTTTGATGTGAGGGGTGTAGGTGAACTTAAAAACCACTGGCAAACGTGAAGATCTGTTTTGGGGTTTTGGTAGAAGGGGCTCTGCTCTGTCTTCGAACTCAATAGTTGACATCGCATTAACAATAAGACTCTCTGGGTAATTCCACATGTGTGCATGTAGTTAGCGAAAGGTCCGTATACTCGTACATTCATGTGTGTTTTGTGATACAGTGCTTATACTGAGCGATACTAACTGGCAGACCGACTTGTGAACATTGGTGAACTTTTCGCACTAACGCAATATATTCATATCACGTGTTGATCTACCGCGCTCACTCAAATGGGAACGCGGCTCTGGGTCAAGTTATTCGACACCGTTTGATGCAACAAAACCCTGACCCACCGCACTCATTCAAATGGTGCAGTGCTAGTATCATGCTTGATGTGCATTCCGATGGAGCCAGATAGGCTATTACACAATAGCCCCATTCAAAGAAGCATTGCAGTGCTTTGATCCAGTGTTATTCAAAAAGATATGCAACTTGAAGGCAACAAAGGTATGCATGATGGGGTTGGGAGGGGTATTGGATTGACAGAACGAATTAAATCCTATTTCAGCTGACATCCGTTCTGTGCATACCAGTATCTCTGTGTAGACTTTCCAAGTTAGAGGAGGGGTTGATACTGTTAGGGGAAACTGAAGCTTAAATTTTCAGGGAAATCCAGGGGTGCGGTTTGTGGCCTATTCGAGTTGGATGGCCTTACTACATGTAACCCCTAATTTATTGAACCCCATAAAATTGTGTACCCAGCCCCCTCAAAAATTATATCCCTATGAATAAAATGTGCCCGGGGGAAATGATTTGTGAATTACCCTACACTGAGAAGAATCTAGGCTGGTTTAGACTACAAAGTTTCTAACCTTCTTGTCTTCACCTGATTGTACTAGTAAAATTGAGAGAGAGATTTCAAATCTAGTAGGTCATAAATGTGTTTCATTTATATCTATATATAAATTCGCGAACCATTTGCATTCCATTCAGCTATTTGATCAGAAAACCACTCACATGTACATTTCCATTAATATACCATTTGACATCCAATTGAGATCATTCGGGTCTATTCTGGTCCAGTCGGAAACATTCAGCTTTTCCAAATGGTTTCGAATGGAATTTAACCCTGGGTATGCAAATTTAAAAGCAAATTTTACTTCGAAAGCGTTAGTGTCATTAGATTGCATGCAAAGACGCAAAATTTTTAGTTGCATCCTCATATGAACCACCAAAGTTCAACTTTTAACGCTGTTCCTGTCAAAGTCGAAAATCTTGCACCATTTCGCATCTACAGGTTACTTAAGAAGGCCAAAAAGTTTCAAAGGAGAGGGACACCCACTCCAAAGGGAGGATCACCCCCTCCCCTTAGACCCTTCACCAGACCGGCGATCACTCAACATACTGCATGGCCCCCTCCAGAGAAATTCTGCGCACGTCATTGACTGTCTTCGCACTTCGAAGCTGCAACAACAGTCTCTCCTCTCCCTCTTTTCCAAGGGCCAGTCATGTCCGGTGTTTCAGTCAAGTGGTAAACGCCTTTAAATAGCTAAACAGTTACGAGACAACAATTCACACATTTGAACACTATAGACTATACTGAATAGGCTACGTCGCACTGCACTGTTAAGCAAATGAAGCCATGTGCGAATATTCGTTTCACCGACATTACAATGAAAAGGTCAAACTACAAAAGACCCATGTGAAAGCTATGTATGACCAGTGGCCCCCATGATTTTCTTCAGCCCCCCCACCCCAGATTTTTTGCGTCCTGATAAAGTAATTAAGAAAAAATAAAATGTTTGTACGGAAATAAATTTAGAAGTATTTCCTTCAAAAAACAGTTTAAAAAACATAAAATTTCTAACAATTAAGAAAACATGCATGAATGTGTGTAAAACACATTTTATGAAATCAAGTAATAACTTCAAAATACCTACTCTCAATAAATTAGATACAGTATAGGACTTTAATATGCTCTGTCGTTTATTATTGCATGTCTCTTTGAAGATGAAACGAACGTCTCGAAGACAAACTCGAATGTGACCCTTTTCGCCTTTCGGATGGATGGTTGATTTACTGAAAACTAGCTAACCATACACTGGAGACCATTCCTACACGTTATCACACACAAAATATGTCGTAAGGGTAAGGTACTGCCTTTGAATAATTCTTCCCTTCCATTCTTAACAAGGAGGCCTATGTCGTGACTCACTCATGCCTATGACAACTGCCACTGTAGAACGATTTTTTCGACAATTTCCCTTTTAACTAGATGGCCCTGGCGTCCAGGCCGATTTGTAAAATGTCCACAAGATCCGGATTTTGTGTGTTTCGCACATGATCCCTAATTTTGCTTTGCGATTTAAATATTTTGAGAGCTTTACTCGTAGTATTTTAATTTTGACGACGTAATATACCGATGTCTGAACAGATAGTGCACCATTTTTCATCTAGACAGTAGACACCACTGCATGAAAACCGGAAAACATTGTTTCTTTGGTAGTATGTATTTCACTTGCAAAATCTCCACAAAAACTTTAAATGAGTATTTTAATATTTTTCATGTTCCCAAAAAGAAAATCCTAAAACGTTGACCTATAGTCAGTTCAAAGGACTGCCAAACATAGCACAATTTTGCATCTAGGGAATCTAACGCAAAGAAAACTCCTCAGAAAGGGACACAACTACTTTTGGTTTTCCTATGAAAACCTGCTGAAATCCATGCAAATATTGTCGCATATGCGATCTACTCCCCCTCAAGTTTACAATTTTTCCCAAGAGAAAGAGAAATAACGGTTTCCTTAAGTCTCATTCCCCAGGCCACAGATCAAAAATGCCCCTAAAAAGTGTATGTATTACCATTTTTCACAGATTGATTTTTTATCCTCATTATTTGAGAAGTGGCAGATATGAAATTCTTTCTGTAAAGCTGGGTACATCCAGCTTAAAACACGTGGGGAGTCCCGTGCCGGCCATCTGGAGGGGCAATTTTTCCCAAGAGAAAGGGAGGTATCGGTTCTCTTTAGTCTCATCCCCCATGCCATGCATGGTACAGATCAGAAATGCCAGATTTGGGGTCCCTTAAAAGTGTATGTATTATCATTTTTCATAGATTGATTTTTTATTCACACTATTTGAGAAGTGGCAGACATGAGATTCGTGTTTCAAGGCTGGGTACATCCAGCTTAAAACACGTGGGGAGTCCCGTGCCGGCCATCTGGAGGGTTTGTAAAACCCAGAATTTTCTGGTACGCTACGCGCCAACTGATGGTGGCGCTCCGCTTAGATTGTCTTGCCGTGCCTGATCCTCGGAGGTAATAGCCCCCCCCCCCTCCCACTGGTCACGTTGGCCCCCAAAAAATTCCATACTGGCTACGCCACTGTGTATGACACGCGAATCAATTTCAAGTTGACCAGCGATAAACGTGTGTGTGTGACTGCATACAAAACATGACTTTAACATTTTAATCTGCATTTCGCAAGGAGTTCCACCGAGACGACCTTTCCCACTAAGTTCTCAACGGTGAAATCCCGGTATTTCCCGGTAGTTTACCATCGATACTTCGACGGTAAAAAATCGGAAAATTTAATCGGTGTTTCACCTGCGTCTCACCTGAGTTCCCTTTCAAACCTGCAAACTGGGACATTCAACGCCGGGTGCACCACTTTGAAAACCGTGCTGGTGTGAAAGGGGTATGAGCAGCAGCTTGCAGGGCATCTACGAGAGCAAGTTCAGTTGAACGACCGGGACAAAAGCCGTATTGGCAAGCTAGTTGAAAGTAAGTTGTGCTTACTAAGGAATGAATGAATTCCATTGAACATTACTCTCTCTAAGAGCTTTGGCAAGCAGGCGAGGACTGAAAAAGGACGGTAATTTACATGCTTATGTTTGTCACCTTTTTTGAAAACAGGAATTCCTCCAGCTATACTTTCAGCACCCCGAGACAGAGAAAAATGTGGGTAAGAGGTTCAGCTCACAGACGCCCTCTACATTGATTGATATGTACCACACACTATATAATATAACACGGAAAGGTAAGTCACACCACTTTCAGCTCGAAAAACTTACATGAAGTTTCTGACATAGTAACCACCCTTTTCTGACCAAAATTTTCTGCATTAAGTCTTTCCTTCATAAGGTATGTCCAGGCAATCCTCTTTCCCGATTTTTTGCACAAATTGCTGAAAGATCTCATGTTTTTTAATTTAGTTACAGTTCGGTGTTGGTCCCCTGATAAACGCGGCTGAGACGTACAATTCAGCACTGCCACACTTTTCAGTAAATGTCGTGCCGATGTTATCCAAAGTTTCAAATATTCAAGATTTTTGTTAAATTCACTCATATTTATTCAATGTTAACATAATAGTGGTGAAAGACATAGATCATTAATAGTATTACCAAATATTGAGTATTAATGATCAATAAAATTTTTCAACTTCCAAAGAAGTTGAAGTGTTATCGTTTTCACCAAGCAGTTACAGCGGTCAACTATGCAGTTAAGCACCCTGCAGAAAATATCTGGTCTCAAATCGTAGGTAACCTGCAGCTTTCCTGGGGTTTAAAAACTCACGTCCAACCTTCAAGGATTCATTTACGTCAACCAGCAGAAGATATGCAGATTTTCTGATTAAGATGGTGATAACTACTTTTATATGCACGTTTTGCTATATTATTCTCAAGAGACGGCCCAAGATTTACAAGAAAAATGTTGAAACAATTTGCGAAACTTTGCCGATGGTGTACACCTCTGTTATTCTCCATGAAATATTCAGAAAAGCTTGAATCTTTTTACCTTGGCGTATAATATCATTGATATGATTCCACATACGTTTGGAATCATTTTTGGCATTATGAAAAAAAATGTTTTTTTATACGAATACGAATGTTACGGTACCGACGGTAAGTAATTTTATTGTCTTCCGTCGGTTATCCAAGTATTATTACAAAGTTTATTATTATTACGTTAAATGAATACCAAAATTTCTGATGTAATCCAAATTTGTTTTTTCGTCTTTCTTTGTTTCACACTGACAAAGGGAAAACAGTGAAAGTCTGAAAGTCGATGTTGTAAACATGTCACTGATAATATCGAAAGAAATGCTTGCGTCATTACATTGATAAGTATGATCCCATTTTTCATTGGAAATACGAGACACAAAATTCTCGATATTATTAGGACTATAATTCCTAGCAAGCTGTGGCGGTATAATCTCATAAGAGAGCAATGTAATAAAAATAACATTTTCAAAGATAGGAAGATGGTCTGTTATATCACTCACTACAGTTACAGAGGAAACTATGTTAACCCTACTGTCGATGCAATTTACATTAGTAAGAACATTTTTATCAATTAAAAACAGGCCAGAATATAGTCGGCCTGCTAAATTTTGGAACAAAGCCCCAAGAAGATAAGTTGTACAGAAAATCGATTGATTCTGATTTGCAAAGTTCAACATTTAAATAACCAACACTTCACTTCTGAATGAATATATTTATGATGCTATACATACGCTGATTGAACAACGATATTTTGCAACTTAGAGGGCGGTAAACCACCCCTAAAAAAGATCTACAGTACTTTGGGTGCGTAACTCGATGAATATACTTTCTACGTTTCCATCAAAAATGGAATATAATCTCGACGGTCAAACATTAAGCAATGCCTTATAAATAAAGGTATCCCACCTCCTTTATTGTTTCCCCGATGAGTCTCCACCATAAACCATTAATTTTAATGTGGGGATAAATATTGTCACTGAATCAATTTTCTGTGAACCCTACTGCATCAAAATCACATGTACCTAATGAGAGATAATCTATCACTGCAATTTTTTTTTTTTTATAAAGGCTACGACTATTTATATGAAAGGTATTACAATAACCTCTTTGGAGCTCTCTTAACTCATTTTTTTTTTTTTTTTTTTTTTTTTTGTGCTAAATAGAATTTGCATTTTCAACTAGCTCATCGATTATCTGTCTTTTTTACAAAATATTGTCACTTAAATCAAACTCATTTCTGTCATCATTAACATCAAAATCGTTAGAAATAAGTTACTAAGCAAAGGGAGCGCTGAATCCATTCCGTGATCAAAGGTGATGGTGTCATTTGTTGCTCGAATTACCCCCTAAAGAACCATTCACAGAAAAAGCAATTATAATACAAGAAGTGCTAAAAGTAGAAGCCATAAAGAAAACAAAAAGACACAAGGGAATTAAAAAAAAAACTGAGCAAAATAAAATAGAAGAACAGCTTCACAGAATGGCGTCCGCCTCAAACTGATGTCCATAGATTTGGCGAAGTAGTCTGTGAACAGTATAAGTTAGGTAAAAAGAGAGTTACGCATGACCTGTTTTTGATGTGTAATGAATGTATTTGTCATGAAACGGAACCTTTGAAAATTAGAAACTTTTCTGTGTTGTTAGACACCAAAGGCCAGGTTAAATATTTTGGACTCTGGGAAGAAGTAAATTTGGGCTTAACTATATTCTCCTCCACACGACGTCCCACAATGACCGTGATGGAAAAGGTTGTTGTCACTTTGAATTCAAAGCGTGGGGAAATAGCGTATTTGACGGGATGGGGCAGGGAGAAGTCCGTGCCCTCATGACTTTTTTAAAGAACGATCAAATCAAGGAAACACGGGTTGAAAAGGGTAAAAAAGAGTGAGGCGCAGGTCCTTCTTCAGTATGGGATCGAACTACGCTCCGGCTTTTGTGAATGTTAATTGAAATCTCCTTCATCCATCTTTGAAAAGCACAAAAATGCCACCTTATTATTTCGTGACGTCACGTTAACAAACAGTTTTTATCGGACTACGTTAATCCGATAGGATCAGATTAAGTTGCTTCAGGGCGAGCCTAAAAAAGCTCAATATGTATAATCACAACACTCTCAGCACAGATCATGCTGTGCAATATAAGCCCTGGTACTCTGCAATGCTTGAACTAGCAAAAAGTTGAGCCAATTGAGAGTTTATGTAACATTTTACAAAAAGTGTAGTTTTCGGTGAGAGGATTGGCCTTCAACTACAAAAATAGATTTGTGGCATTTACCAAAGGCGTTATATAATTGCTCAAAATTAACCTTGTTCTTCTTCGTTTTGAAAATCCGATTATTATTAAACCTTTCTTTTTTAAGAGTGGCTTTAAACTTGTTGAAAAAAAAACGGGTACTGTCGGTTTACAATCATTTCTCTTTGAATCAAATAAAAGAAATTTCATATGCAAAATTAAAAAATTGTATCGGTGACTAACCCCCTCTCCAAAGCCCAACAAAAAATATTTTTTCGAAAAAAAATTGTTTACTTACAAAAACTTGTTCTACATCCAAAATAAAAGCCGAAGTAGTACTACAATCCCAAAACAAGTGCTCAAGGTCCTCAACCTCAGTGCCGCAAAATGGGGGCTTACGGCTTCAGCCCTCCCCTTTTCGCCACATCAAAAACAAAACACACTGGAAACTAGCATTCCACTCTTATAAGTCAGCCCCCCCCCCCTTTTTTTGAAATTTCTGGATCCACGCCTGTACTCGGTGACGGATGCCAGAAGAGTGGGGGGGGGGAGTCTAGGTCAGGTGTGGCGGAATGGAAAAAGTATTAGAGGTGAGTGTCAGCAGGACGTCTTCAGCGGAGAGCCACCACTTATTGGCCTGGAACGGTCAAGAAAAATTTTGACTTTACAAACCCTCCAGAATGGACAAATATGACACTCGTCGAATGAAAAAGTGTGAAAAAGATGCAAAATTTCATGTTTTAATGACTAAAAAAAATCGTCACATTTAAAGAGTGACTTTGCTCTTTTGCTTTATAGAGTGTGCCTTACATCTGAAGATGTTTTGAATATAAGTATTTCAATCAGTAGGTAAAACAAGGAGCTAGTCTCATTGAATTTAACGAAGAAAGAACCATTATATTGTAACATGATTTAAAGAACAAATTCCCGACTTATAATGATGAGTACTCTACTCAGTCAGAGAGAGGGGTGGCTACGTACGCTAATCAGTGAAATATATATAAGAATGAATTTATGTTAAGTTGAACTGGACTTTGTAGATTTATTCAGTTATGAAAGGTTGTCGTATAGTAGGGCTATTCCATTTGTCAAAGTGGGCCTCAAGTCAACGCCGAGGTAAAAACAACCCGATTATTTAGCTCTACTGAATCTCATTATCCCATCTTACTTGCAAACCGTCTGTGAAAGTCTCCTATGTGCTTCTGTAGGCTATCGAAAAGAAAACTGATACAGAATGACCTTTTGCGCACTCCAATGTTCCGGGAGAATAAAGAAATTCAATCTTTGTACGTGAATCAATTTTTTACTGTGAACGCTCGACAGGCCGTCCTGAAGTATTTCATGTTGTTATTATAAGAAAAAGCAAGTTCACCGGAAAGTGTCGGCATCATAAGATCAAATTATTTCAATATCCGGAATGTATAGCACGAAAATACCTACCAGGTACCAGACAGACAGACCAGACAGAAAATAACTAGAGCACTAGCAGTTTTGGAGAAAACTAAGTGGGAAAGATTTGGAAGAGAATGCAAAATGATTGTGTGGGGAAATAAAAGCCTGGATTTCTAAAGGCAGGGAAACTTTGAATGTGAGCGGAAAGAAATGTTTAGTTAAAATTTAGGCGCCTGAGCAAGAAAATTAATCCGAGATTGATACCTAGTATATGCGGACAAAATCAAAACTAAATTAGAGCATCTTACGATGGAAGGATTTTCGGTTTCAAGTGGCCAACTGCGGAAATGTTCGTAAGGATGTCAGTGAGATGAGGTTCTACGGTTTTACAGTTTCTCATCAATTGGTTTAAGTCGGGTCGCCCACCGTTGAAGCCTTCTTCCAGCGGTGGCTGATTGGCTCATTTCCCCTATTCTAGTAGGCCTATGCAGAGCACTGACAGAGCACAACCTTTTTTTGAAAGAGTCTTTGGTTGACCCGACAAGGAGTCAAACTGCAGGGCCCCATCATTAACGTGATGGTCTTAGGAAAGGTACCCTCCCTTCCAAAATTGTCTGAATTTTTAATTAAATTCAGATGTAATCTGGTGCAACATTTTAGCCTAATTTGAAAAAGAATGTTTAATTGAATTACAAAAGCATTTTCGAAGTTGCAGTGTGGAAAATGCCCTCTGTCCCCTCTGGCTATGCCAATGATCACGTGATGATAACTTCAAAACACTTTTGGGTACTTGAGCACATTTCATCATTCTTCCGTTGTCTTACTGCGCACTTAGATGTCCTCAGACTGAAGACTGAAGGAAAACATGACAGAAACCACACTTGACGCACCTCAACTTACGTCGACTCTGTTTGTGAACGCACGTGGACTTGTACACGTGCGCCAACTTGGCTTCGAACATGACGTGACGTGTCCTGTTCGGACTGCGTTGTTTAACTTACATATGGAACGATAAATTGACCCCACCTTTACGCGACAAATACGCATCTTTTATAGACGAATCCGGACAGCAAGTGATGGTCTGATTTCAGTCTGCCAATAGGGAGCTTTAGATTTCACGACGCGGACCTCATCTACAACGAAGTGACGTCATCTGTGTCTATGCCGTTTTCGAACGCAACGTGAGATAACGCTACACGAAGTTGTAAAATGGCAGGGGCAACGCAATAGGTGACGTCATTGCGTTGTAGCTGACGTCCGCGTCGTCCAATCTAAAGCTCACTAATACCGAGATGAGGGCCATCAGCTTTTACTCTTTCACTTTCCCTGCTTACCTGTATCATGGATGGATGTACACTAAACTGTATTTTGATCCCTTCAGTTTCACTGAATATGAGGATTTAGAATTCATGTAGACAATAAATGAAGACGATTGAAGTCTAATAGACACCACTAATGGCTGCCTACACTCTAAAAACTGAAGTGCTATTTTGATCGCACTTTCTGGGTGCTGAATTTAATTAGCACCAAAAGCGCTGTTTCAGCACTTTTATAGTGCTTATTATATAGCACTTTCATAGTGCTGTCGTAACAGAAAAGTGGGCGGGACTAATTTAGAAGGTAAATGTTAAAAAAAACTAAATTTCTAGCAGAATTTCTGTATCTTTGGTTTTGACTTTTATCAGGCATTTGTCAACTAACAGAACACAGTGCCCACACGTATTCATGATAATTTGAATTGGTTTATTTCATGGTTTTAACGCTGTAAACAAATATCACAGCATATTCCAAATTAGGAGTTTTGCAAATAAAGACTTCTAGGTTCTTTTACGTGTTATTACTCTTGAAGCTTTAAATACATCACTATAATACACTATAATATTTCTGGACAGCTCTTGCAAGTGCGGCTTCTGTTCCATTCAGCCAGTCTAGAGCAGGACCACACATGTTTGACCTTTAGAGGGCGTACTTATCCATTTGGGACGTTTAGCTCCTTAAAGGAGCAGAACTCCTACGGGAGTAAATGTTTGGTTTTCGCTCCTTGGTTCTTCGCCAAAGAGTCGAGGGGACTTTCAGAAAAAAGCTCTTGCAAGTGCTGTTTACTGCTGCACTTCCGAGGTGCTGTCTCTAATGCATCCAAAGAAGCACAAGTGTTGAAGAATTTCACCAGCTGGAAAAATAATTGACTTCAAATGATGCTAAATGTGATTGGCGCTTCGTGAAAATTAGATTTGAGCTGTTGTCATCTAAGCGTGTCAAAAGAGTATGGCAAGTCTAAAAAAAATTCGGTTGGTGTCTCATCCTTTTGACAGCCTTGCTTACTTTGTGAATGGCATCAATTATTTAATGGCGTTTTGGTAGAATGACCCGGACCTCGAGCGTAATGTAGAAAAGAACTTTATGCTTCCTTTTAAGTTATAAACACTAGTCTTGAAGTCTTAAAATTTTTGGAGAACGGGATCCAATGCGACGATCTGCGTCAGATATGGTGGGGGCTTTGTCAAGCGAGTAACCCGTAGCATGTCAACTCTGATATCCGGGGTCACTGGCACACGGCACAGGGATCATCGAGGACGGGTTACTAGGTTTGTAGTCAGTAGTGGTACCAAAACACTAGTTTGCGAGAAACATATGTTGATTGACTCTTCAAGCCTGTCGCGCCGGAAGAAAAGGGTGTCAACATTTATCAGTAACTATACTTGATAAAGTAAAAACCATCTGGCAGATTTAGCAAGGTTTCGTGAAAGGATAATGAAAAACCTCGACCACGTTAGGAATCCAACAATCCGAAGTCCCGCCAGACGCCGTAAGATATGGTTTTCCAAATCAGAATCGAACAAAAAGTTGAGACGCGCGAAGCGCGTAGAAAACTTTTGCTCAAGAAAAATAAAAAAATTGTTTGGTTCATATTACAGAAATGAAAAGTTCCCCGTTCTCATCCTAGACAATTCCAGTTTTCCCAACTAATTTGTTTCGAGCCCCTCCCAAAATTGTGTAAAACCCTTCCTTTGCATAAAGCAAACCTTTGTACATTGCTCATGGTGATCATTAGGGGAAAAGCAAGTCCATAATATTTAATCAGGGAATTTTCTGTGCATGTTTAAAAATGAAAAATACCCTGCACCTGTTAACTTTAATGACAACCCAAGTTCATTCATCAGTTAAGGATATTTCTTTATCACAATCAAAATTAACCTAGGTAATGACCGACGTCCTTCTAAGAGAAATTCTAAGAAATCAGATTGCGTTGGATTATCCGACTTATTGTGCCTTTGACGTTTAAAGGCCTAACTCTCTCACCTTGAATTTCAGTTTTTGTAGAAGTCCACAGAAATTCTCAATTGGCACAACTCTTTGATTGACAACCAATACCCAAAATGCCAAAATGTAGAGTACCGAAGTTTGTATTGTACAGCATGTACTTGTACTGAGAGTGTTTTAATCACACATTGGGAATCTTGTTAACTCCCTGGTTACACTTATCCTGAAGCGATAAATTGAGATTGTGTCTAGATGTGGATGAATTTAAGACAGTAGAGGGAGGGACTTAAGTAAGAAAATTAGGGGAACTGGGACCTTTTTGGAGCGTGAGTGTTACGCATTTAAGAGATTCCGAGAAGTAAATGTATTTTTAAGGATAATATCGTGGTCCTCTGATTATCGCAAGGTAATAATCTCGTGACTAATAAATCATCTCGAAATAATGAATTTATCTTGGGGTGATGTTCTCAAGATGGAAAAGAAAACCTCAAGGTTATTTATCACTTCGAGATCTTTCCCTTTTTGAGATATGTTATATTTTCCAGATAAAATATATAAATGTAATCCATTTTCACATGGCACTCCCCGTGCTCCGTAGAACTATCATCGAGACATAATATTTTTGAGACAACGCTACGTTTTGTCTGAATAAAGACCCCCAAACAGCAGCAAGGAAAAAGAAATAAAACTTTTCATCGATCCAATATCGTGTTTCGGTAGAGTGAAGTACATACAGAATGCTAATAGGTTGATTGTGAAACTCATGAAAACAACGCGTTTGAAAGTGGTGTTGAAAAATTTATGTAGTCCTGCAAGATATATTCAAAAGCCTAGTAATTATGATTGGAGAATATGCACGTTCGCATAGCCACCAATACGAATTACCGAACTGGCTTGTTGGACGGCGGTTCACAAATAAAGTCCCGTCCACACCGTGAGACTCAATGCAACGCAACACATTGCAAAGAGATTGTTTAGACGCGTTGCAAAGCGTGGAATGCTTTACAACTAGTGGCAAGCAGACGAGCGAGCCAGTTTCATGCGACCAAACGTGTAACGAATAAAGGTATGTTAAAGGTCAGAATTTTGCGTGAGTTGCCTCATGGACCTGCCACTTTTTCCACAATTATATGCTCTTAAAACTAGTAAGTCGTCAGTCGCTCACCACGACAAGACAGTCTTGTTGCGGTAAGTCGGGTTGCAGAGTATGAATCACTTTGCTTTCTGCCTTTTGGCTAACATTATGTGTAATACCTGTTCTTTTCATCCAGTCTAAAATGGAGCCATACACGACAGACCAATGCTGTAAAAGGTCTGAAGGCTGTGAGGATGGTCACGTATTGTCCTTCAGTGGAAGTAATAGCTTCTTCGGGAAGCATCGAAAGTTTGGTTTCGCCGAACGGCCCTTTGCCAGATGGTCCGGGGGACTTTAGTAAAAGTAGTGGGGACGGGGCTTAAGTAATAACCCTGGAAACTGTTTGGTTTGTCAATGTATTAACATCATGAGTCATGATATTGTGTGAAAAGTTTAACTCGACTGGATAATTTGGGCCCCAATACTTTGGAGGGGGAGGCGCATGGCTTGTGTAATGATTACATGATTAACAAATCTACCATGCTCAACGTACACACATTATGCTCCATCTTCATGAGTACTACCTGGACGGTTGGTAGAAAAAATAAAAATCTTTAATAACAAGACGAACGTCTAGACGAGTTGCGGTGCCGACAAACCAAGTCGTCTTGTACTTTAAAGGTGATTTTATATTTTAGGGGGACAAAAATACCATTCCAAAATACTTGTATTATGTTTTGCCCAATAGCAGCTAAGTTTGGTTCAACACTTGTAATCCAGGAACATTGTTCATTCACTTTAGAAATGTGGTTGAGGTGGAACGTGGAACACACCAAAGAAATACTCGATTGCCGGTGTAATGAGGTTTGCTCATTTTGAACTCATAGTTGACAGTAAATCAGGAAAAGATGATACAGCAGTTGATTTAGAACTGTAGAAAGAGCAAAACGTCTCATCAGATAACATTTCAAACGTCCTTTACAAGCTCTTGCTTGTGCATTCAATATAAGGTATCCCTAATGTCCCGGCTCCTTAACTGCTTGTACAGCATGATGGTTTCTGATAAAAGATGGTAAAGCGCCAAAGGCTCAAGACAGACCATTCGACCAAACAGGCGTTAGTCAAAACTGTATTTTAAGTAGTGCAGTTAATAAGGAAAAACATGCCATTTGTTTAGCTGTTTAGTGAATACAGGTAGAGTACACTGTTTTCACGTAATGTTGGAAACGATAATGAGTCTGTAGTATGACAGTAACGTTGTAGTTACTTGGTTGAAGATGAATTTATGTTAATGAACAAAAGGATTAATGGTTTTTAAAAAGTTCTGTACGCCCCGCACCAAGTTTACTCTCAGCTTACACAAAACTATTAGACAACTACTCTTACATCACTAAAATTTATTTCTGCCGCCCCTCCCCCTTGCTCGTACATTAACGTAACATCTCAAGCCCAGTCACAGAGAATACGTTAGGATTTGCCCACAAAAAATCAAACGCAAAAATCGTGTCATGAATATTTCTTTTGCTTGTTTTACGGAAAATATTGAAGGTCTCAGTATCACTGAAAAGATCCGACTAAAATTTCGATTTCTATAAAGATTAATATAAAAATTCTGGTTGTTTATGAAAAATTCAGGTTTTCTAATAAAACATTGTTGTAAGTAACATCATATAATAACAAGTTAACGAGAATCAAAAGAACTTGTCGATATCTCAGATTTACCATAATCTTTACGAATGATGAAATAAAAAAAAAAATATATAAAACAGCAAAGTAAAAATTCCTTTGTCAGCGTTACTTACACCTACATTCTCTCAACATAAATGTTAATATGATGATATATCACTCTAGCCTTAGGCCTATTGTCACTGTTTCTCCAATTTATATTAATCCCGTACACATACGTCACTACTAACCCTTCGCCAGTAACTTCTTAGTTCAGTAATGTATATAGACACTTGAACGACGTTGACCTCCACAAATCAGAGAACCGAATCAATCACTTACAAATCATAAAAGATAAATTGCAACATCTATACGTCCCTTCATGAAACCCGAATACCAAAATATCGATGTCCCTAGTTTATAACTATTAGCGGCGATTCGTCTGTCATCGCATCATTAAACAGTCTCGCTTCTTCCTACACTCTAAATCAAGAACTTCTTGTCAGTCGGATCGCAACTGCTCGAAAAGAGCTTCCTTCTCTTACATTTTATGCATGACGTTTCATGACGTCATAGGGCTGCGAATACTAATAAGCTAAAAGTTATGATTTTACAAGGCAATTATCTCATTAATTACTGACTAATAAATTATCAAATCCATAAAAACTACAGGAGAAGATATCAAAAATACTCCCTGAGTACAGTTTTGGTTACGAGAATAAGTAAAAGTGTGAATTTTTTGCCGATTTATGGAACGTCGAAAATGGGTTTTCAATGTTCCGTAAAATTGTCCAGATTTGTTTACATGTTACTTAAAACTACACAGTTTTTACTTATATTGAAGAAAAATTTTGTTTTCTTTCCATTGGTACCACTTTTGTACCAAAAACTCTCGTAAATGAGTCAGGTACTCGGTAAAAGCGTCGGCGAATCGACTGGGGCGTCCAGAGTACATACACATATAGCAGGCCTATTTACGCGAAATGACTACTGGTCATCTGTATACATGTAACGTTAAATTAAAGCCATTTACGTTAGCAACGTTTAGAAACATTCCCTTGCTCGAAATGTACTGTTTTATCGACAGATTTTGGTTTTGGTCTACGCCACTTCGTAAATATTTGAACCAATGCCAGATACAAATTTAACAAGAAAGTGTGTACTTGAAGGGGCATAATATAGTGTGGTGGGCTGTATACTGTGCACATGTCATAATGTAACTAGTGGGCAAAATACAAACTGCTGTATGCCTACCTCACAAAATTGTATCTGCTTGCATAAAAAGGAAAAAGGAAAGGGAAAAAACTAAGACAGCTGAGACTTGTTTAAACCTAAGTGTTAATTTATCACCTTACTTGAAAATTGTGGCACTCCAGTCAAATGTTAATTTAAAAAAAAACTTGAGCTGTGTGAATGGGAATACCATACCAGCCAGGCATACCCACCAGCCTACTTTGCTAATTATTATTTACATTTACTTGTAAATTCCAGCCAATTTACACAGGGAAGAAATGCTTTACAAGGAGCATGATAAATTGCAGGCCCTACTCGACCGACTCGGACACCGCAATGTCAGAAGAAAGGGAATTATATTGTGTAGCAGTTTGAAGGTGGTACTATCCCACTTACCCAAGTTTATCATGCATGCTCCTCTATGGTCTTAAGAAAGTACAGCGCTTTGGACTGCATGCTATGGAAACCTATATAATTAACTCGTATCAGTAGCAGACGTCATATCATCATTACAAGTATGTTGATAGGTCCTCAGTAATCAATATAAAGAATAATGCAGAAATTGAAACCATGTACATGTATATGTTGCCCAATAAGCTTGTTAGCCTCCTGAACATCAGAAAATTGGCCAGTCCATTGACGATACAATTGAAAGTGTCCCGGCATGAATGTACAGAATTTTCATATCTTTAAGATCATGCACAAAAATAATTTTAGAAAGCAGCCAGGCTACCATAGTGTGCACATGGAAGTGTGTGTATAAGTCAACAGACACAGCTTATTCCTGATAATCAGTAGTTGCCACTCTAGCACCACGTTGAGGTCAGCTTTTGGGACTTAAAGCCAGAGTAAATAAAGTTAAAGGAACATTATGTTGTTCTTGGTAGTTGGTACACAAGCCTGCATGGATACCAGTTTACATACAATACACCGTCACAGAGCAATGAGCATGCATGCATGGGCTAAACATTCCAGTGACATGTACTCTGCAGTATTTAAAATCATGAAACATATGGTATCATACATGAAATGGCTATGTTTCACTTCTGTGCAATAAGTTTCTTCAAATATAACACATAAACTTTTGCTGTAAAATTGCCATATAGTATCCATGAAGGAGAAAAATAAGTTACAAAATTTGAAGGTATGTTTGAAAGAAAACAAATCATTGGAAGTACTGAGTGACAGAAGCACTGAAAGTTCCCACACAGCATACACAACAGACATCTTAATTGATCTCCAGTTAGTAAACAACATGTAATTTTAAAACTGGGTGAAATTTAGATTACATGAATATAGCCAATAGACTAGCACTGTACAAGTGTACTAAACATACAGTACAGTATTTCATAAACATTGAAAATTTAATGTCACAACTTTTGTGAACAGAATTAAGAGTCCTATGCAACTAACCTACAATATGTGTATATCAGTACACTCACAACATGAACTGTGCACAGTGTGCATGCACCAATAATAGTTGACTAATTAATTCTGCAAAGAGATCTTGCAGCCTCTGAGACCAGCAAAACTCCCTGTAGGCTCAAGTCAAAGGCCTGACAGAAGTGAAAATGATGACTGATAGGTACCATGTCACTACAATGCCCATGCAAGAAAGCTGAGAAATATCTTAAAGTACCAATGTGAAATCCTTTTTCAAGTCCACGACTAATTTTATACTCTCAGCATTAGTGAGATGCTCTAATTATGGCTTGACTTGAATACCGGTACATAACAAAATGTACAAAATATACAATTAAACAGCATTTTTGGAGACAGGGTTTAGTTTCTGGATATCTTTTCCATCATGCATCATGCACCAGTGAAAGAGAAACCCTACAGTTTAATAAGCTAGACTGAAGAGGAACCTAAAGCTAAACTATATATTTCATCTAAGAATTAGTCTGCTTTATATAATCTTACAGTAGCCTAGCAGCTGAGAAATGGTACTGAAAACATGATTGATATATGGACCTAAAACTAATTTACAGTAGGCCACTGTACATTACTATAATACTAATACTAGTATTGTCCACATTAAATCTCACGTCCTTCGTTGCTTGACTTGTATATAACTGCACTTATGCATCTTAAGCTTCATGAAGAAAGCTACTCCAATATTCTCAATTGTAAATGTGATGATGACCTACGAAATAAATGGTTTTCGAACAATTTAGGCCTTAGTTGGTACTAACGTTACTACAAATTACAATGATCAAGCAACGTTACGTGTGTGTGACTATGCCTGCTGTACAGTATGTGTATACATTTATTGTATACTGTACACTACACGCACATACATATTGTACAGTAAATATTGCTCCGGGTTTATCGGTGTTTACAAACAAATTCGTAAATTAAACTACGTGATTTTAGTATTGACTGAAAGCCTATGCTGTAATCTACAAACAGTGATAGAAAAACATCACTTTGAATCGCTAAATGAGTCAGGTACTCGCAAAGTTTGAGGTCCTTATTTGATACATAAGAATTGACTGCCTCTTTTCGGGAGCATATTTTTGTATGATATGTTTGGAAAAAACTAATAAATCTTTGATTTCTAAGAGGAGGAAAGATAAAAATACCCACTTACCGTGTCATTGTAGCCATTTATACGCCTACTTATACATTATTCAACATATAGGGGGAGACCACTTGTCAGTCACAGTTCCGCGAAATCTCATTTGCGCAGATCTAAAAAAGGCGGGAATGCTAGAGAAGTGGTCAATTGACTTCATTAACTACACAGCTGCGTGTATACTGTTGTCGCCTTTCTGACGGTGACTTCTTACTACGGAAGAAAACTGTTGCCATTGCACCATATAAAAATTGTTTTAATAATTTCCATGCATTTCCTTTTCTTATAAAAATAATTATATAGCAAGTTTATGTATGGCCACTACTCGCAACTGATCAAACGATAACCTAAAATATGTAAAAGCAATAAGAAAGCCAGGTTTATGAATAAGACTGCACTGTCCAGTAAAAAACTCCGTAAAAGACAAATTTCATCATTCCAACCACCCATATGCAATAGCTCAACAAATCACTTTCAGAGAAAAAACGGACTTTATGAAAAATAAACGTTTCGCTGATAACACCACAGCCAGTGACATACCAAATAAGAGCATAACTAGCTTATAAATAAGTGCCTTGCTACTTTACCATTTACGAAATGAACCACCTGGCTAAAACTTTACAATTGTGAAATTTCTTGTACCTGTTCAAAACTTCGTTGTGTAAGCTAACAATGTAAACCCTCTACAAACGGTCCAAATTTAATGTTTACGTTCGTTTAACATAAATATAAAAAAAATGATAAGGCAATCATTTTAATTGTTTTACAGTGACGTAAATCCCGGAGAAGGCAAGGGATGTCTTTGCTTCCTCAAGTAAAAAAAGAAAAGCCAAACTGTCATATGGCACCCCAAATTTTAAATAACCATTTCAAAATCAAGACATTTTTGACAAGAGATGAACTATCCATGGCCTTTAAAAAGACCAAATCAGTTGGTTTTCAAGGGCTTCGCCCCCAACAGAATACCCAAAGGAGTCCCTGAATGATTGTGCAAAACCTTCATTCATGCAGACCTCTTCCCCATATCTCAAATAGATCACCGCCCAGTGTAATAAAAAATGGTTGCTCTCATCACATACAAATATTCTTCTTTAGTGGAGCTTCTGAGCAATGGCAGCTCGTGGTGTAAATATGTGGAGGGGTACATAATGAACTTACAATGACTTGTCCTAAATAAAGATGATTATCTTTTACCCCTGAAACCAATAATGCCAAACACCGAAAAAAAACAATAACCACCCACAACAACGAAAAAATGAAAAAATAAAATGTTCATGTAAATCTTTCGGAACGTATAAATAATACATCCCGATCGTCATGTTCCCTACTTTCCCCATCATCACACCTCTGACTCTTTTCATATCCACTAGAGCCTTTTTTGTTTGTTCCCAACTCTGACATCATCATTTTTCTCCTCTTCATAACTCTTATCTTGAAATTCACCCCCATTCTTTTTCGTTGTTGCTAACCTTTCCTTTCTACAAAAAAAGTCTTTGAACGGCCCTTCTTGGGCATTGTTATATTCTCCACATAATTTTTAACTTTAAAATAAAAAATTTACCATGACCAGACACCTTGATATAACACAAATATTAATACTCGCTAACTCATACAAATAATATTTACCTACCAATAACAATGTTTCCCTCGAACAGAAACTTACTTTATGAAAAAAAAAAAAAACAGTGAACAAAACTCCTCTAAACTATCAAATTTTTTACTCCACAGCAACCCCGACCATGTCACTTGGAAAGAATAAATCTCTACAAAGAAATCCTCATATAAATACTCAAAATTCACTAAACACCTCGATGAATTAAAAAAAACAACCAAAATGATGGCGCTGTGTTAAATTAAACAACATATTATTCCCCAGTGTACACACGGACCTGGTTTTTCCGCAAGATTGTTACTAAAAATAGAACACGTTGGCAAATTTTACATGAAAAAAACCCCAATTTTACACTCTCACGAAAGTCATATTTCCACCAAACTTAAAAAACACGAAAGAGAATTACCGTCCCTACAAATTGCACTAAACCGTATTTCGATACCACAAAGCATCTAGAAGGAGATAGAAATAAAGTGCCGGAAATTCAGATATTGACTTCGCGATAGTAACTGCATTAGTTGCGGTTGCCTGCAAGGCAGGCACCGCAACTGAAAAAGAATAAATGCACATTTTAATGTGCGTTCTAACATTTCATTTGGAGGCATAAGGTTTTATTGGCCATCCTACGTTTAAGATCTTTCACAACCGACACTATCATGTCAACTTGGCAGTAATTTTTAAGGCAAAAATTTTATCTGCGGAAGTACTTCGCAACCCAGCTTTCCCGTATATGCTCCCAAATCCGGAATCAGTCAAACAGAGTTGAAGACCTGTTGACCTGCTAGAAAGCGCATTGTTCACAAAATCCACAGTTTAAAGTAAAGGAATTCCTCATAGGAAGCCAGGGAGCTGTGAAACAATCACCTTTTTTCTGGTAGATCTGAGCAAATCTATATGAAAGGTGTATTGGGAAAAAACGACGGAAATAATATTTGCATGAGGGCACTGGCAGGACACTTTTGGGGTGGTCAAGTGTACGGCTTGATCTCAAACCTAAAGAGGGGTCTAAGGGGATGTCCCAATCAAGGTAACCTCAGATAGAATCTAACGCAATATTTTGCATACTTTGTAGTCAAATATTTTTGTTCATACCGATATTAAGTCAGTTGTTTTTGTTCAATTACATATGATGTCAAAACGTGATTGTTGGAGGGACTGGGTCATGTCCCCTTTGGTTACGTCAATGTGAATGATTCAAAGGTAAGGTTTGGCGTAGCTGGTACCTCCATTTAGAAGGTCCTCATATGTTCCGAACCTCACAAGAAATAATGCACTTTTTTCAGTTACCAGGCACAATTTTAACCATGGGAAACTACTGTAAAATAGGCTGATTAATGTTACAAATTCTGAAGTGAACGTCCAAATGATATTAAACATTCTAGATCTTATGCAACTTTTAAAGACAAAGTTAAAACTCATTTGATAGACAATTACTCTGCTTAAATTATATGTCAATTATAGGATCCCCCCCCCCCCCCCATTCTGCCAGTTCCTTCTGGCTTCAATACATGTAACTTGTTCTGTTTTCTTGTTCTTTTATCTTTCTTTTTCTAACTTTAGGTCGTTACATGATAAACATATAACTGTTTTTCTAGCGTCCTGTTTGTAACCCTACCTTCCACCATGCATCTTGTTTTAATATGCATTTTTGTAAATGTGTTTGTAAACGAAATACACTGGACTGAACAGAGCCTGTAGAGTTAGGGAGAGGAGAGGATAGTATAGACTTTATACCACGTGTCATTAGTTCATATATTCTGAAAAATATGTGTAGGTATTAAAAGCTTTTATATTAAGCACTTTCTTCACTTCCTAAACATGTTTAGTTGCTAAACGGACGTGTCTAAACAATTTTTTTTATACTGAAGTGAAGTTACTAAAGTGTTGAAAGGACAGGACCAGTCAACCGAACTTGAAGTAGTGAAGTATACTGTCCTGTTTCATCATCAGCTGTTTAGAGTCATGATTAGAGTCAAGACAACATTGCTTCCTTTAAATGTGAAATTTACTGCTTGGTTTACCCTGAATATGCAATATTGAACTCTAAAATAATGATGAAAAATACTTTGAAGAGAAATAAGAAGAAAATTGTGATGTTTAGCTGTTGCTTCAAAATAAATTTGGGGGACTTCTCTTGACCTTTAACTGCTCAGCACGTATTTTTAGAGTTATATTACGATAACGTTCTCTCTTTCTTCAATTCTATGAGGCAGGATTGCACCATGATTTGAGAGAAGTGTGACATGAGGTGGGGTCTGGGGAAGAGGGATTCCATCTCTACGGAGAGAAAGCCTGAGTGGTGCAATATTTGTGCCTAAAACGTAAGGAAGTCTATAGTGGTCACTTCTTGCCATTTTTGTTATTATTTTATTTTTCAAGCTTCAAGGTTCAACCAAGAAGCCCTTTTCTATAAGATATGCAGTTTTAGCAAATTAATTGTTCACTTCTTTCAGGCGTATTCTTTGAACAGGGAGCTGTTATTTCCAAATAACACCTCCCTGCTTGAAATACTATCTGGTGGTGGTATTCTTTAAAGATTCATTCAGTGTGGACTATTTGTAGCCAAACATATGAGGTGACTCCCGGAAGACACGTATTGACTGGGAGTTGGTAAATTGAAATGAAAGAACAATCCATGATATATAAGACTTTGCTATCAACGTCATTCAGTGGAGGGATTTCACCGTGAACAAAATTCTGAGAATTCTCCTCCTGGTTCCGACGAAACAAAACCCTTTGAAAAAAAAATGTTCTTGCGTCCGCGTGTTTGGTCTAGCGGTAGAGGAACCGCCTTTCACGCCGTCCAGCCATACCAAATACTCTAAACTACTAGAACCTACTGAGATGTGCGTGATGCTCCACATAAGCAATGTTGTAGGGAGAACAAGCCAGTTAACCACAACTAAAATCAGAATGCTAGGCATTCATACTCGCGAATGGAGGAGGTCTTTACCCGCTCTAGTGATATTAATAAAAAGTTGCTTAACTTAGCAACTTCCAGACGGCAGAAGATTCCAATTTTAGATTGTTTGGTATGACTTGATCTGGGAATCGAACCCAGGCCTTCCGCGTGTTCTACCGTTAGACTAAACACGTGAAATTTTTATAATGAGGAGGTCTGCGCATTTCAGAAAAATATATCAGTGTTGAAAATTTATACAGGTGAAACATTGGGGATGGGAGGTGAGGGAAAAAGAAGTGTTTATGGTACTAGCTCGAGTTTTAGAAAAGTATATTGACCGAATAAAACAAGTAGTGGATGATATTATCTACTAGATCTAGAAAATAGACGTGTTTAGATTGCAGAAGAATTATTTTAATAGTAATTTCCGACCGTAGCCAAAACTGTCAGAACTTCACGCATATTATTGGAAGTTCAAAATATCAAAATTTCCTCACGAATGACAATTTCAGTATTTTTTGGTTTCCCGAAAGGGAAAACCTATGGACTCATGCAGACGAGACTTTTGCAAAACATGTGTAGGATCGTGCATTTTAGTGTTAGCGTATACTATGGCTCATCGACTTTCTTAACATTGGTGCACAAGTACTACGTGACTTCATAATTGTTCACTGTATGAAGCAATGACTGGCTTTATCGAAAACTGGTTTTGATGACTCAGGCAGACGAGACCATTTATAACGTGGGCTCTGTTTCTACAAAAATAGTAGGCCTATTGTTTGCAATTGAAGAAAATGCCGAACACTTTTTATTCTGTTAGATTCGTTTTATACATTTTATGATAACAGATTTTTACTTCATAGTTCAAACTTTGAGGAACAGCAACTTTTAACGAGAGAAATATTTTAATCTCCTTTGAAATGTGTATAACCCTCATTAGAAACCGAGTTACATAATAGGTATCTATCTACGTATGGAAGCCGAGAGAAAGCTTACAGAGGAAAGCCATATGCGTTAGAACTTTGGGGTAAGGCATCATTCCCTCAGCAATTATTAAAAGGCCTTCTGCTGGCTTTTCACCGGGGTTTTGTAAAACAAATTCCACACCGTGTACTTCAAACCCTGTCGCAATTCCTTTTCCTAACTCAAGATATCTCATTTTAAAGATTGGTTATTTTTGTTAAAAACACCACTGCTTTTTAACAATGGGCCTCGATGACATCACAGATTTACATAATGCACTACATTAAAAGAAAAGGTTGCATTTCTTTATAAATTTGTATCTTGCGAACGCTCTATGCTATTGAGATGAATTTTTAGCTTCCTAAAAAAAGAAAATTTTTCTGCATTGCTTGATGTTTATGAATTTCGTCTTCGGAATATGCCTTTAATTAACGTTTTACAATTCAGTTTTGATTAACTTTCTTAGTGTTCTCAGTATTGTTCGATGATAGTGCTTATTACCAGATTACGGTTCGGCAGTTCAACCAGCTCACCTGTGAATGCATCGCATGATCACCAACAAAGCAAGCATGTGCTCTCAGATCAGAATGATGTAACGTAGCTATCGTCTAGGCTAATGAGGTTTAAGGGTAGAGAGAGATAACTACGCAGTCATTTATTTTGCTACTCCTCATCAGAGACATCTCTTCCAATTCCTACTGTAATTTTCAACAGCAAAAACAGTACAGAATGTCTCACCTTCCTCCTCTTTCTTTGGTTGGATAAGTGCGCAGCTTGGGGTCTTTTCCCTTACAGTACGGTTGCTCAAAGGAACCGTCTTTAATCTGCCTAACACTTAAGATTGCTGAATCTAATCATACCATGCCGTCAAGAACAGCTACCAATGAAAAAATTTAATGTGAGAATATTAACAAAATGCAGAACAAAAAACTTGGGTTGATGTTAACTAAGCTTATTTAGATGCGTTTAGGCATACAGGTATATAGGTCCTGCGCATAGCACATTTGACTTTCAACTGAAACACATCAAAATCTCGAAATGGCTTTTTCAAGCCACTTTAGCAATTGTTATCATCTACTGTATCATATGTCGTTAGGCTGATCATGTGGTCACCAGCAAAGCAAGCGCCTATTCGTAAGGACGATTCATATTTCAGTTGAAACGTCTAGGTCAGAAGAAAACTACGCAATTAATATTGCGCAATTTTCGCATCCAGGAAACTATATACGTTTTCTTATCCGTTTTCTATTCCTAACCCTCTGGGAAGATCTTCAGTTCTGAACAAAATAAAATATTACTTTAGTTTGTCGCTCTTGTTACCGTTTTAAGTTGCTTCATTATGAAAAGAAATCCCCCGTTCAATGTTTTACTTATAACAACGCCTAAACCTTTAAGTCAACAGGATGTTCGGATGTTTCAAACTGTAAGAAAAGAAGAGTAACGACAATGTCAAAAAGAACGGCAGTTGACAAAAACTATAGAAAGGGCTTCTGAGAACCCCATACAGTCGTTACAAGAACCATGTGATTGAAATATCCCTCAGGTAATATGCCTCAACGTGTAATGAAACCAGAGACATCCTTAAATAAAATATCTGTTTTCATGGTTAACGCCTTCTTAATTTACAAACACTTACAAAGTAACCAAACTAACAAGCTACAGATTGAAAACACTGTAACAAGTCCATAAAGCGACTGCTATTCTTCGCATTCGCTCGTAAAAAGGTCAGTGGCCGGCTCGACTTGAACCAATAGGTTGGAAACGTAAAACTCTATTTAACTAACCGACTTACTTGTTCTTGGAATACACCTGCTTAGGCGCGAGGCGGTGCCATCTTTGGCAACGTTAGCTTATCATAAGTCACACTTCAATCACACTAAGTTCACTGCAACGTTACTTTCCAGGTGATGGACTCGGAAGGAAATGATGTGGTGAAACCATATCAATCCCAAGAGTCAAGAGCATGTAACATGTACGTCCTATGCGTAGATTGTCGCCATCGCCTGAGGTAAAAAGGCCCACCAAGATGGCCGCCGTGAAGCTATGATTTGCATAATTCTGTAACATTTAACAAACTTTAAAACTTCCATGGGCAACAATATCATAATAATTCCTGCACTGACCTTACCTTGCATTTTTTCAAAAATATTTCAACTTTCTCGCAAATTCTGTTGCTTTGAATTACTCGAGCAAGTCCAAACTTTCACACACAAGCCATAGCAGAGAGCTGTTTTGCCACGCCCATACTCACACGTACGGTAGCGACAATCTACGGTATGCATAAGCTCTGTCCATGCATATACTGTAGGAAGTCCATGGGTGATACTCCTCTTCTTTAAAGGTAGTGTGACAAGAAGATTACAAATTTGGCTTTTTGATGAAGAAAGCATTAACAAGCAAGTAAATAACCGCTATTTCCATCAATATCGAACACAAATTTTGCAGGACGATTTCTGATTTGCGCTAAGTCATTCATAAATATGACCTCAATATGCAAATCTTGTGATGTCATGAGAGACACATGCCATATATGGCTAATGCTATCCTTTGTTTTACAATCTTCATTCCAATGACAGTTGTTACATAAATTTGTCCTGATGGTTTTATTTTGGAAACTTAATCTGTGTCCTTGAAAATTGTAAGTATCAATAACTAAACCATAAACCATCTTGATGCGTAATTAAGAGATAATCCATATAGGGTTAAAATTGGGAAATGTCAACACTGTGCAGCACTCCACATCATTATTTTTGCACTAGTACCAAGTTGCCTTAGAAACATTCGACATTTAAAGAGGTATATCTTGAGAACTGTAAAGTATATTAAAATAGTTCCAACGGATTTTTCCTTAGAGATGTTCAATCCATAGAACTACCTAGTGAAGTCAGATCATTTTGCTGACCTGTCAAACTATCTTTAAAAAATTCAGTTACTTTTTGAAAGGTGGGCAGGAAAGGACTCTTGGCTGTAACATGGCAGTCCTTGAACCAATCCCGGGGCCATGAAAACTGCCTGTGGAAAGCTCTGCTAAGAAGAGTGTAACATCAATACTTTTGAGATGGCCTATATATTGGAAGTCGGAGAATGCACTCATACGCCAACTAGGGCAACAGACAGCAAATTTGGAAGTGATTTTAAGCTCAATAGTTGACATGGGGGGGGGGGGGGCTGTTTTCGCGGAAGGAAGTAGCGGGTATTCTTTCACACTATATCAAGACCCATTTTTACGTACAACACTCGTTTTTAAACCAACGTGTTTACAGTGCTATACATAAGGTGGTGTATAAAGCCGAACCCAGACAGCGAGTGATAGTCTGATTTCAGTCGGCCATAACTGGGGTCCGTTATCTTTTAATCTTTCAATTTCCTTGCTAACCTGTACCATGGATGATTGGTTGTACACTAAATTGCATCTTGACTCCCTCAATTTCACTGAATATGAGAGTTTGAATTTCTTCTAGAGATGTGCTACCCGAACAGCTATACTTGATAATCCGTGAGGGTGGGAAATTTCGAGACTTTATAAAAAAAGTAGCTTTTGGTCCTCCACTAAGAAAATTTTTCGACACTCAACTTCATATTTACAAGAAGTGGTGGGCGAAGGGGGTCGTTTCTGCAGGATATTTATCCAGAGAGGGGGGGGGGGAGACTGCATTGAAGCAATAGTAAGTTTTACTGCGATAACACTTTCGTACATGCAGGCATCAAATACAATTACACCCAGAAAAACTTATTAACTCGACAGACGGGTGGTGAACTGGAAGCAACCCTATGTTAAATATTTTCTTCTGAACACCCACGTCTTACCTGGACGGTACCCCACCGGAAATGCAGGACGAAAGCAAGAACAGCCTAAGTCGTCCCAAACTTATCTTGAAACTACATCTAAATCTCACATTCTTTTCATTTCTCTTCCAGGTATCTTTCGGAATATTTTAGGATATTATTATTAGATATTCAAAGTAAACCATGCAAACAGATGTTCTTGGTGAATTTTGTCATGTGACAAATATTGTCACGTGCTCCTAAAAGCCAATCATGAAAGAGGGCAGTGTTCTACTGTTTCTAGTTGGGGTGACTACCAGCATGATTGAAATCACATGAGATAGACTTTGAAAATAAAAAAAAAGAAACCCGTGGCCGGATGTGGCCGGATACGGCTGTTTTATTGAATATAAGGTTTCGGGTGACGATTCTTGCAAGTAACAAGCAACCTGGACATGTTTTTCCCACTGTCTCGACTTGTAGGAGTCAAACTGATGTTCGCACAGTCATGTTGTGTACCCTGGGTAGCGGAAATACTGAGTAAAGCGCATATTTTTGGTAGTGCTGAATGGGCACTTAGGAGGCTTAGAACGACTAGGTCCGGAATCGAACATGACCATAGCCTATGGGGAAGGGGTTTGGGAAGGCCTGTCTCTTAAAATTTTCAAATCGTATAAACACTTTGTTTTAAGTGATGGCGTAGGCAATGCTTGAACCTCCTCCTTCTTCTGTTATGGCCCATGAGTCCATTCTGGACCCAAATTCGGGATTGACTCCTTCATATGTAAACCTTGCCGGAGTAGCAGACTGTGCGGCATATTCCTTGTTAAGTCATATAGTTTTTGAAATCTGAGGAGCTGAGAAAACAGTCCGCTCCTCGGGGAAATGTGAACCTGAACTATAGGACCCTGAACTATAGTCGAGTCCACAAAATGTGGGGCTCATTTTTCGTAAGGCCACATTGATCTCTTCCCTTATATTATACCAGTGGCGTAGCCACGGGGGGTGGGGGTGAGGGCCTAGGCCCAGATTTATTTTGCCTCCTGATAAAGTAATTGAGAAAAAATAAAATGTTTGAACGGAAATCCTTTTTGAAGTATTTCCTTCAATGGGAGTAAATAAATAAAAATGTGTAACAAGTAAGAAAACATG
Source organism: Holothuria scabra (assembly GCA_037179385.1). Taxonomy (NCBI): domain Eukaryota; kingdom Metazoa; phylum Echinodermata; class Holothuroidea; order Aspidochirotida; family Holothuriidae; genus Holothuria; species Holothuria scabra. The sequence goes on from CM074181.1 coordinate 24,031,432, forward strand.
CATGAATGTTGTAAAACACAATTTGTTTGCACGTATGAAATCAAGTAGTAACTTCAAAATGATAACTTTCACTAAATTAGATACCGTATATAATCTGCACTGTTGTTTATTGCATTACACTTCGAAGATGAAACGAACGTTGCGACGGCAAACTCGAATGTGACTTTGTTAGGTTAAGACCCTTTCTGCCTCTCATTTCATTTCATTTCATTTCATTTATTTGTTTCATCGTAACGACCAATAATAACAAAATTTACATATATACAGTGTTGTAACAAATTACGTTTTGAAAGTTACGAAAGGAAGTACTCTAAAAAACCTTGGTAGGCTTATGGGACAGAGCACTCCCTGTGAGAAGTACAAAGAGGAAAATATGAACATTAACCTAAACGATATACAGTGAACATAAGAATGGTGGATGTTATATGAAGTACTTCGTTAATCAATACTTTTCAATGCAGTACTTGCAATACTTACTTTTGAAACTAGAAATTGATTTACAGAGTTGTCAATCAAGGAGCTGAGCCACTGGGGGATTTCAGTACACCCCTACAAAAATTGTGGTTTGGGGTGAGAGGATTGGCCCTTTAAGGGTAAGGTACTGCCTTTTAATAATTCTTCCCATCCATCCCTAACAAGTAGGCCTATGTCGTGCCTCACTCCTTCTTATGACAAGTGCCACTGTAGAACGATTTTTTCTACAAGTCCTCCTTTACTAGTTGGAACTGGCGTCCGGACGGATTTGTAAAATGTCCACAAGGTCCGCATTTTATTTGTTTCCCGCATGATCCAAACTTCTGCTTTGCGGTTTAAATATTTTAAGAGATTTACTCGTAGTATTTTAATTTTGACTACGTAATGTACCGGTGACTGAACAAATACTGCACCATTTTGCATCTAGACACAACTGAAAACCGGAAAACATTGTTTCTTTGGTATGTAGTAGAATATGTCACTTGTAGAATCTCTGCAAAGACTAAAAATGAGTATTTTGAAAATTGTAATGCTCCCCAAAGAGGAAAATCCTAAAACGTAGGCCTATAATCAGTTCAAACTTTTGCCAAACATAGCACAATTTTGCATCTAGCAAATCTAACGCAAAGAAAGTTTCTCAGAGGGTGACACAACTAATTTTGGTTTTCCTATTAAAGCTGAAATCTATTCAAATATTGCCGCATTTGCGATCTACATTCTCCTGAAGTTCACAATTTTTCCCAAGAGAAAGGGAGGTACCGGTTCCCTTTAGTCTCATCCCCAGGCCATGCATGGCACAGATCAGAAATGCCCAGATTTTGGGTCCCTAGAAAGTGTATGTATTATCGTTTTTCTTTGAGTGATTTTTTATTCACACTATTAGAGAAGTGGCAGACATGAGATTCGTGTTTCAAGGCTGGGTACATCCAGCTTAGAACACTTCGGAAGTGCCGTTTCCAGTCATCTGGAGGATTTGTAAAACCCAAAGTTTTCTTGTAAACGCTTCGCGCCAACTAATGGTGGCGCTCCGCTTAGATAGTCTTGCCGAGCCTGACACTCGGAGGTACCAACCCCCCACTTGTTACCTAGGCCCCCAAAAAAATTCATCCTGCCTACGCCACTGTATTATACACTGTTCTAACATAAGGACGTTTAAATCCAACTCAAACATTGTCCCACCTACATGGAGCGCCACCACCAGTTTACACATAACGTGAGTACGATTTGTGAATTTGGAAATCTCAGAGGCCGTGACTTCCCCACCGATTCCGGTTCTGAAAGTCGAAGAATAAGATTAGAAACTTGACCCATTAAATTGAAATTCTTTGGAAATGATTCTCAAATTGAATTGGTCCATAACGACCAGATGATCGTGTTTTATATCAGCATCGCGTCTCGGACCTCACTCCCCTCTTTATGATGGTGTCAAAGAGAAGCAACATGAGTGCTAAAAGCTGTAATACTCAATTAAATAAAAAATTTTTCCTCAGATTCACGAAAGAATCCTCACTAGTCTACATGCAGAAACCGCCTCGATTTGTACCGTCCCAATCTTATTGAAATGGCCTCTCTAAGCCACGGTGACAACATGATTTGTTTCCACAGAATACAACGCATCCGACAGTCAGTTGTTGTTTACATTTTCAGAAACCACTTTCAACTTGTCGCAGCTGCACTGAAGAGAAAGTCGCTGTTGAACATAATAAAAGGGAGTTCACTTTTAGCCGATATACCAGAATCTTACAACTGCATGAAAATTTCGCTAGTCGTTTAGTGGTAAGTATAGAGTATACTATTCCCGTAGAAATTGTCTCGCCCTATTTTGTGTCTTACCTCTATTAGCCCTATTTTGTGTCTTACCTCTATTAGCGGGTTTTTTCTCCCATTATTGTACTGTCCATGACGTCATGGACAGTACCTTATAGGCACGCTTCTCATTTTCGAGGGGCGGTTCTTTCGTTCAGTGTTTCTTGATCCTCACTAGTGAGTGGTTGGCTTTACAATCGAGCTCATTATGTAGAGTGAGTCAAGTAGACGGGAAAAATACTTCGTGGTCAATTTTGGTTACGATATGACCTAAAATGAGCGCGGTTTTATTTTGGCATTTTATTGTTTTGTAAAAGAACACTTCAGGAAGTCAAATTTGTACTTGCTCATCACACAACGCACGGCCTCATTGTACCTGTTGTACATCGCGTACACGTACGGTGTCGCTAAACGCTAACAGGCTAAAGAGCAGTGTGGTATTGTACTCTGTACTGTCGTAGCTTGCAAGTGTCCGTTGTTCGCCGCCGGAGAGCAGCCATGACATCTATGTACGCATCTTGGCCTAACCCTCGAACAGGGCTGTGTGTTCGTTCCTCTCACAACACAGCCCTTGCGCGGATACACTTCACAACCGCAGTCACTTGAGTCTACGTATGCGTTATTCGGAATAATATACACTTCGTATTGTTACTGATATCAAAGATGGTATTATGAAGACAGCTACGCAGGTGGAGCATACCGTTTCGCCGAGTTTGCCACTCATGACCTTTGACCTCTACTGAGGACAGTTGTCGAGAGCTTGAAAACATGACGAATTGACTTACTGTTACGCAGGGGTGGCGCCAGGATGTGCCCGACAGGGGGGCCAAGCTCCCCGACAGGGGGCCAAACTTTCAAGGCCCCGACAAAGGTGATGTTATGTCTCGGTGGGACGTAACTTGGCAGAATTTGAGGCGCGCGCAGCGCGCCGAAATTTTGGGCCTTCTTTTTAACAAATACTTTAAAATCTGGAGTCTTTTGACAGAAATTTGGATTTTGTTAGTACCATGAAAAATTTTGGGTCTCTTTTGAAGCATGGAAGTTGAAGAATCTGTCCTTCATATGACGAAAAACCCCGTTATATAGGCGACAGCTGAAATTCTTTTGAGGTTACGCGTTAAATCGAGACGAGATTACAAGTTTGCCCCGAAAGTGTTTCCCATTTTGAACGAAGATTTGAAAATTAAGGTTTCATTGTATTGGAGAATTTTGGGAATTTAATGAACAAAATTTGGTGTTTATGGTATGGTTATAATGAATATTTGGCTTTTTAAGTTAGCCTATATGCCTTTCAAGAGCAAAATTAGGTAGTATGCCGGGTGATTAACAGAGTTGGCTTTGGTTATTTATTGTACGGAGTATCTATCGTAATTGGCAAATTTTGCCACTTTTAACAATGCGAAGCTTATGTTGGAGAAAAAATTGTAAAGCTTATGACAGTTTGGCGTTTTCTGGAAGAATTTTATCTTCTCATGAGAAAAAAATCAACTAGGGGTGATCTGTAGTTTTGTTGGGATTACTGGATATCATTATGCAGATTCAGGCCCTCAGACCATATTGGAACATTCCTCCGAGGAAAAAGTTTGGCTTCGCATGTATTCAAACTTTCATATTTTATTTATTGTCATAGGCGTACTGGAGTGTTTCAGTTTGGGAGCGAGCAGAATTGTTTTTTGTCCGAAAAGTGTTATCGTCCCCGAAAGACCATCTGAGTCGAGCGCACAGAAATGTTTGAAAAATTGAAAACCCCCAGACGGCAGAAAATGACATTTTTCGTGTTCGAAACTAGAATTTAAGAAGTCAGCTTCCGAGCTTTCTTTCGCAATAAAATTTTCACTTCACAATACTGCCCCAAAACGAGGAATAATTTAAAAGCATGCTTTCTTCTGTTAAGTAATCTTTTCGACCAAAATACTATCTATGCGGAGTGCCACCATCAGTTGGCGCGGAGCGCACAGAAAATTGTTAAAAAATCTAACCCCTCAGGTAACCGGAATGGCATTTCTCAGACTTGTAACTAGAAATGAAGCAGTCGTTATTTTGAGCTTTCCTTTGAAAAAAAAAAAGTTTCACTTCGATAGAAAAAACCCATATTGCTAAATGATCAGAAAAGTGCCAGATAAAAGGTACTGCTACAAGTAAAGTAATGGTATTGTCTCTTTTCGGGGGTCGGGGGCAATGCAACGGGATTGCTATAATTGCAAGGTTCACTAAATAAATGAAATTTTTTACGTGACTGCCCGAATTTCAGACTATAAATGGTTTTAAGTTCCAACGTATTTGAAAATATGTCACGTTACAAACATTCTCAAACCTACTGTTTATCAGTAAATGTAACTGAAAACGGGCTGGTCGATTTTCATTACCGATGCTAGAATTCGGCTGTCGGAGCAGGCCAGATGGCAGAACATTGGGCACTGCATGCACATGATCAACCTTTCGTCTGTTTTTGTCAAGAAAATTTGTAATTGTGAGTTTCGTTGAAGAATACGGTCTTTTAGTGAGCAAAATCAAGAAGAACTTTCGGGTGACTGAAGTTTAACAGGCCCGCATCTTTTATCAGTTTACCGTGTTCATGAAGATGAAGGCTCCACGACGAAACTGGGTTTTCTCAACAACCGGGGAAAGGCCGGCAGCCTTCTCCGACGGGGTCATGACCTTGCGGATTGAAGATGGGATGAGGGATGGCAGAGCTAGTGAGAAGTTATTTAAACAGATTCAGATAGGCATTAAAATACAGTTCATGATCATCCATCCAGTAACTTCAGTCCTTTACGTTCATTTTCAGGCTCCCCGAAGGAAATTGCCGTCCTCCCCCGACGGGGGAGGAGATAGGAAAAGGTACATGCATTGAGGTAAAACGAGGCAAAGAAGAAATGATTGAAAATCGATTCAGATATGTATTAAAAAAACATTTCAAAACAAAGAATATGTTCACCCACCCAGTAACTTTTTTTTTCTTTTTTCCTTTTTTATTATTTTTTTTTTTATTATTATTTTAGGCCTCCCCGACGAAACCGCCTTCCTTCCCCGACGGGGACGTCAGTGTTCCTCGACGGGGGGCCATGTCCCCCCCCCCCCCGGCCCCGCTGGCGCCACCCCTGCTGTTATGGTCCAAATTGGCAATGAAAATTCGGTCATTCTTTGATGAAACTTTGTGAACATCATTTGTGGGAAGGTAAATGCGGTGCCAGAGATCATCTGTGTGAAGTTTGGTGATAATATTTTGTTATTTGGGGACACATCAGTGGCGAAGCCAGGATGGAATTTTAATAGGGGCCTAGGTTACAAGTGGGGGCCTGGTTTCTCCCAGGGTCAGGCGCGGGAAGACTCTCAAAGCGAAGCGCCACCCTCGGTTGGCGCGGAGCGTACAAGAAAATTTTGGGCTTTACGAACCCTCCAGATGGCCGGAAACGGCACTTTCGAATCGCTTGTCTGCCACTTCTCAAATAATGAAAATCAATCTAAGAAAAATGGTAATATATACATACACTTTTTAGGGATCCCAAACTGTACATTTCTGATCTGTGGCCTGTGGGATGAGAATAAAGGGAACCGGTATCTCCCGTTCCCTTGGAAAAATTTATAAACTTCAGGAGGATGTAGATCGAAATTGCGGCAATATATGAATGGATTTCAGCTTTAATAGGAAAACCAAAAGTAGTTGTGTCCCCCTCTGAGAAACTTTCTTTGCGTTATATTTCCTAGATGCAAAATGGTGCTATGTTTAGCAAAACTTGGAACTGGATTATAGGCCTAAGTTTTAGGATTTTCCTTTTTGGGGAGCATGAAAAATTTTCAAAATACTCATTTTTAGTCTTTGTAGAGTTTAACAAATGACATACATACTACCAAAGAAACAATGCTTTTTGGTTTTTAGCGGTGTCTAGATGCAAAATGGTGCAGTATTTGTTCAGTCATCGGTACATTACGTAGTTAAAATTAAAATACTTCGAGTTAATCTCTCAAAATATTCAAACTGCAAAGCAGAAGTATGGGTCATGCGGGAAACACATAAAATCCGGACCTTGTGGGCATTTTACAAATCCGCCCGGACGCCAGTGCCAACTATAGAGTAAAAAAGAGGACTTATCGAAAAAAGTCGTTCGTCAGTGGCACTTGTCATGGGCAAGAGTGAGGTACGACATAGGCTTACTTGTAAAGGATGAAATGGAATAATTATTCGAAGGCAGTACCTTACCATTACGGCATATTTTGTGTATGGTAAAGTATAGGAGTGGTCGTGTAAGAACGGTTTCCAGTTTATGATTGCCTTGTTTCCAGTAAATAAACCAACAACCAGAAAGGCAGAATTTAAGGGTGTGAACCTAACAAAGTCACATTCGAGTTTGTCGTCGAAGTGAAATGCAATAAACGACAGCGCAGATTATAAACGGTATCTAATTTAGCGAAAGTAGGCATTTTGAAGTTATTAGTTCATTTCATACGTGCGCACAAAATGTGTTTTACACACATTTTTTGCATGTTTTCTTAATTTTTACATATTTTATTACGTAGCCTCTGTGGCTACGTGTACGGAATCGTATTCCAGATCCGCACATCATGTAGGAAGGCAAACTACTCCCAAATAGACCATTTTTTACATTGCGCAAAAGAAAGTAATCCTTTTCACTACGCGAACTCCATTGAGCGTATGAAGTAAAGGCGGAAGAATCCTGTATTTCGCCAAGTCGCCATTGACGATGTTTTACCAGGATCACTCAGCTTCCAAATATTTAGGTGCAAACAGAATAAAGTTTCAAGATATTTTAGAAATCTGAAGAAATATAGCAAAGAAACCTTAAAATTTTTGTAAAGTTTCCTACTGCCACATAAATAGTCTACATAAATAATCACAATTAGACGTTGAACTTGGCTTTTAGGGAGAAAAAACTCATGATTTGGGCCACATGCGCTGGCCTACTGGAATTAGAAAATGTCGTTCGAAGACACGGTGGTGGTCTTGTATTTTAATCGGTCTATCTTTATATCACGTACTGTGTAACACATCATTGACATTTAATTGACGTGATACGTCAGGCAAACGCACATCTCGTTCATGACTTGCGTAGACCAACCAGAGGTCTTGATGAAGGTATTCCCTAGCACGTCCGGAATTAGGAATAAATGAACGACGTCCCTGCGAGGTTTGCAATAGACCTATTTCCAAATAGCAATACAAAGGATTGTGGGATAGAGTTTCGGTGTTTGTCATTTTTGTCAAAGGCATTTTATTGTGGTTGAAATTGACGTACACCCAGAACTCTGTCACACAATTCATTGTAATTGCTATTTGGAAACAGGTCTATGAACGTACAACCTACTACAAATTTCGAAGATATAAGGGCGTGATGATCAGTTTCAAGTTTGGATTCGCCGAACGGCCCTTTCCCAGAGGGTCGGGAGGATTTTGGAAAAAGTAAGGGCGTGATGTTCAGTGGTGCATGGTTTGCATTGTGTTCGTGACCCGTCAGGGTATTTGTTTGGGCTTGGGGTTCTTTAATTTCTTAATGCATCCTTCTACGTACTTAAAAAGTGTGCTTAATCAGTGGCTATTCACACTCAGAAAAACACAAGAGCATGTTGTCTTTCAATTTTGTGTGCTACTGTAAAGTGTACACATTGTAGAACCTGTTGCGTGATGTAGATAAGGCTGCATGAGAGACTCGATTTCAACGAAGGTCGAGGGGTTGGTCAGTTCAGTTTTGTATATTGTGAGCTTTCGGCCGGGGTTGTAGCTCATTTCAGAGAGCAAAACCCCTTCGGGATTAAACAATTGTAAGGGAGGCTACGTTGGACTTGCTTGTAAGTCTTCAGTTCTAGTTCATTTACTGTTTTAGAAGGAAATACTTCAAAGTTTACCTTCGTTCAAACATTTTATTTTTCTTCTCAATTACTTTATCAAGACGCAAAAAATCTGGGGGGCCTGGGGGCTGAAGAAAATCTGGGGGGGGGGGGGGCTACGCCACTGGGACGCAAGAGGTGATGTTCCGCGAGCGTCCTGGCTAGTGACTACAGTTGTGAAGTGCATCCGCGCAAGGGCTGTGTTGTGAGAGGAATGAGCCTAGGCTATGTAACGAACACACAGCCCTGTTGTAGGGCTAATCTCGGCCTAGGTTAAATCTTAGACGTTAGCTCTCTTGTTATATTTCTCCCTTGGAAGCAGTAACGTAAGGCTTAACTTAGGCTTGTCAAACGCTAGGTGTATCTTTAGAAGTAATAAGAACGTATCCTTCTCTTCGCACAAAATCATAGCAGGCAGCCATCTTGCTATAATCACACGTACGGAAGCGACAATCTACGCATAGGACGTTAGTGCTGTTTGCTCTGTCAATGTATGTGGGAAGACAGAGCTATACAAAGCTTTTTCTGGGCCTATAAGTCGGTGACCATGCTGTTTCGATAGCGGTAAAAAGTTGATTTTTTAACGTCAGTAATCTATTGTTCATGTGAGGTATATCAAGTTTCCGAACCCGCTGCTAAAGGACTATTAGACGGGTCCATTTATAGCCTGACCCTCAAAAAATTGCAACAGGTCTTTCAACGGTTTTCTATGCTATTGGATGTAGTGAATAAGAGGAAAAAAATCTATCAAAGCTGGTGGAAAAGGTGGTTTTAATAGAAATTTCAAAATGGCCGTCGGCCGCCATTTTGAAAATGAGAAAATGTTAAATAACTGTCGCCAGATGAACTGGGGTGATGCCAAAACTCTCGAGTCCAACTATTTCTGACGTGATAAATGCACTGGAGTAAACCTGATGTACTTTTGGCATCATTTCAACACCTAAATTCCAGATGGCGACTGCCTGCCATTTTGAAAATGATAAAATGTTACATCCTGTTATTTTTCATTAGACGTCCTTTTACAGCATAATAGAGCCAAATCTCACATCAGTCAATGACTGATGTGAGATTTGGCGTAAATATATGGAGAAAACAAGATTTTTGACATATATATATTGCCTAGGGTACCCTTCGAACTTTAAACGTCAAAATGGCGCAGAAAAGCCCGGATTTTGCCAGTATACTCTGGATTTTTTAGAATCAGTGACCCCAAATTGACCAAATCCACTTGGTCTCATAAATTTTGCTTTCGGGTGACGACACCTTCCCCTTCTCCGCATGGTCTATGGCGGCCATTTTGGATTTGACCAGTTCAACACCTTTTCCGGGGTCAAATCTTGATAGTTTTTTCCCTCTTATGAAGTATATCCCAAAGAACTAAAAAACAGTGGAAAACTTTTGTTGCCATTTTTGAGGTTCGGCCATTTTGGGCATAAATTTACCCGTCTATACAGTATTATCACTTCACCGAGTTTCTAGTCCACTTAGGTTGCTAAAATTACACGGTACTTTGGGCAGGATTTAAATCAAACCCCCCATCTCCTCTGCTCTGCATACTGTGACTAGGGTTTCTTGACTTGGATTAAATGTCTTTGCATGGAGCATTACTGTTTGTCAATCGTCAATTGTGTAATTGGGCAAGGAAGGATATCAAGTGTATATTTTTACCGTCGTCATGACATCTTGCTATATATCTTTTTGGTTCCAACGGTGGCGACCTATTTCCTCACGATCCTCTGTCCATGTTTTTTAAGAAGTACGTGGGCATAAGATACGCCCAAAGGCCCACTGCTGCTTGTGTATATTATCATTCTCAGAATGATGGTCATTCTCAGAATCAGCTTAGGGCTCTATACTGTTCTTTTTGTCTGCAGTTAGGGTTACCATAGGCCTATTTATTTTTTCGCAAGGAGGACATGCATCGCCACCCTGGTGATGGGTCTAAGAGGAGGGAGCGGTGGGGAGTTTGGAAAATTTTGTTGGTTTTAGATGGTTTCTAGATCTCAAATGGTGCGATATTTGTTGCTTTTACTAGAGGTTCTTCTAACTTGATTGAAGCAAAATAAGGGAGAAACTGTCAGATCATGTGAGAAATACATGAAATCCGGAAATAACGGGTTATTTTAAAAAACTTCCCGGGCACCAGCACGAAACAATAAAAAGAGGACGTGTCCTGGTAAAACCGAACGTGTGGTAACCCTACCAGCCGTGTCACTGTTTGCGCACTGTAGGCATACTTTGTGACTTCCGGTTGACCACTGCCGTTACTGTACATCGGCATTGCATGAATAGCTTATAGGCACTGATCTACATACCTGGATGTAAGGTGGTGGCGAAAAATTGAAGCAACAGAGCCGCCATATTGTGTGTGGCAAAAGCATCGTGCAACAGTGCCACTCTCCACACAGTTGGATAGGCAGAGCGATGTGATGGCTTGATAATTTGACGTTTTGGATTGAAATAAGATCAAATATGTTATGGAATGTGCTCATTTTCAACAGAAAATATCAATTACTTTAAAAACTGAACAAGATCATGATACACTGAGCGCAAAACTTTCACTTAGTGCAGTTCATGGTGGATTGAAGATCAACTTGACTGAGTGACTAAGGCGTCTGAGTCGGTCCTCTTTCACAGTGACAAATACAAGTGCAAGTTCAATAAAAGGTGGTGGGGAAGGGGATGACGAGTCTCACCATAAGCGCCTAGAGCAGCTACACTTTTGTTCTGATTTGGAGCTATATAAGTTCAATGTATTATTATTATTATTTTTATAAATTCGAGCCCACATAAACGTCCACACAAAACACCCCCCCCCCCCCCAAAAAAAAAAAAAGTCTCCCCTGAAAACTTCACCGCTCGGTTCATACCGGCCCTGTGATTTCAAGTCTTTTTACTGAAAAGTGAATAGGGTGCAATATATACTCCGACACCCCTATGCTCTCGGCCGACAATCTCTGTATTCATCAACGATCGAGTTGTCGAAATATACTGTAGGGATGTTGGAAAAAAGTCTGTATTGGAACGTAATGGGTTTGTCGGAATAAAGGGGTGTCGGAACATAGGGTTGTAACCAACTGAATTAAGCTTCACTCCATATGTTGAAGTCAATAAACCACCTGACATAATCAAGTCTTTCTCAGAAATACTGTTGAATATTTCACTGTTCAGGTAAACAGAGGCCTGCAGTTATTTAATAGTACACTAAGCCAAATGCCGATGCTTCAGTGTGGTCAATAAACCGTATATCAGAAGCGTATTCAAGGGGGATTTTAGGGTCTCAGCCCCCTTTTCCGCCACATCAACATAGTAAAACAGATATGAAAAATAAGCACTACAGTGCAACTCCCTCAGGCTCATACCCTGCTTTCTCTTAAGCCAGCCTAGATCTGTGCCTGTCAATGGCAATGCAGTCACTCGAGTATCCCCGTACTAAAATTTCCTCTGACAAAGTCGCCTGCTTGGCCAAAGCCTCCCGTAACAAAGTTGTCCCTCAAAATCGCGTCATTCGGTCAAAAAGTCGACGGTACCTAAAGAAAAATGTTAAAAGACGTGCTATCAAAAAATGGGTAGAAATTTGGATTGACCGGCAGGGGACTTTTTTCAAGGTCAGACTTTGTTAAAAGGCGAGTTTGTCAGGAGTGATTTTGTAACTGGGTGTCTTAATTTGTTACTACAGTATGGAGACTGTGTAGATCGAGGACACTTAAATTGTGGGAGACTTTGCTGGGGCGCCTTGTCAGTAAAAGCATGAACTTGAAGTAATCCCATTTATAACCGTAGGCCTACCATGAAACCAGCACAGACGTCAATGTTTCTAACTTCATACACTTGCAATCTGATGCTGCATAATTGAAACTAAAAGCAGAACATGATTTAATCTTGACATTTCTGTTGTGTTCAATTTAGGCTGCAGGCAATGTATACGTTTCAGCCACAAAATCAAGAAACTTAACTGGTTTGATAGTTTGTCAGTTATTGCTCAGTGCACATACGGCTATACGAATCAGTGAAGTTTGTGCCGCGGCCGAATGTTTTTGCCACCTGCAAAATGGCCACCGTCAGACTTCCGGTTGCTTCAATTTGTCAATACGCAGTTACGTGCTCGCCTTGCATCCAGGTATGTAGATCAGTGCTTATAGGTGATGATTCTTCAATTAGCCTGATAAACATTATGAGAAATATTGCAGTCCTGCATCATTCATGTGTATCACGAGATATCGAGACGAAAGTAACGAAGATTTGACATCTACAACAAGCAGCTAACATAATACTGCATTGGTTATATTCAGGTATATCACATCGGTCAACAAACGTGAAAGGGCCAAAGTACGTTGGCACAGAAACAATCATGGACAGTAAGTGGTTACGATTTTCGTAACCAAATTTTCTAGTCAATTTGTAGTAATCATGGCTACACTCTTCTCACTTTCCAGAAGTAGCTTTAGAATAGTAATAGGAACAGACAGACAAGGCATTAAGAGCAGCCTCCATTTTAAGACGTAGTCTTGGGATCGTATCCAAGAGGCGACATCTTGGCACCCTTAAAAGTACCCCTACCCTCCCCGCCTAAATATCAAGTTGCCATTGACTTAACATATTTTGCAAATTTTTCTCCACTACTAATAAATGGACCAATTCAGATTTAGACTGTGTTTTCACAGTAAAGTAGCTAGAAGCAGAGGGGGAAATTGCCTCTTGCGTCACCTTAGAGGGCGTCAAATCGAGATCACTTAAAAGATGACCTTGGACTTACTATTGCCATGAGTATGTATTATGGATATAGCAGGTCCATCTTTTTGAGTTGTTGGTATTCATGAGATTACCCCACCCACCGAAGGAGGGGGTTAGGGGCGCCAATTTCGTTTCTTGCCCTATGCGTAGGCCCTAACAAACCCAAGCTAGGCCAACTGCGTTTTTCCAGTGTATTATATAGTTATAGGTCCAAATAGTCCAGAGACAAATTTAAATTTAATGTATAAAGGAGAAGGTATTCTAGGCATCCTACTGAAAGTTTCTTTCATTTCCCATGATCGGCACATCTAGGCGAAAAAATGAAAAGATGGACCCCACAAATGGCCGACAAATCTGAAGATCACTTGGAAACTGGATTTGTGTATACAGTGTTTTACGTGTTTCTTTACGCATACGCTTTACCTAACTTCTGAATGATTTTCTAAACCGAGGACCTCAGATTCTCCCAATTCTGAGGTCTTCGGTTTACCCAAAGAGTTGTCAGGGTTTAACCATGTGAGAACATACTAATCAGTGGCGCAGCCAGGATGAATTTTTTGGGAGGAGGGGCTAGGTAACAAGTGGGGGCCTGGTACCTCCGAGGGTCAGGCGCGGCAAGACCACCTAAGCGGAGCGCCACCATCAGTTGGCGCGGAGCGTATACAAGAAAACTTTGGGTTTTACAAATCCTCCAGGTGGCTGGAAACGCCACTTCCCACGCGTTTTAAGCTGGATGTCCCCAGAACTGAAACACGAATCTCATGTCTACCACTTCTGAGTGTGAATAAAAAATCAATCTAGAAAAATGATAATACATACACTTTTAAGGGGCCCCAAATCTGGGCATTTCTGATCTGTGCCATGCATGGCCGGGGGGATGAGACTAAAGGGAACCGGCACCTCCCTTTCTCTTGGGAAAAATTGTGAACTTCAGGAGAACATAGATCGCAAATGCGGCAATATATGACTAGATTTCAGCTTTAACAGGAAAACCAAAATTAGTTGTGCCCCCCTCTGAGAAACTTTCTTTGCGTTAGATTTGCTAGATGCAAAATTGTGCTATGTTTGGCAAAACTTAAAACTGAATACAGGCCTACGTTTTGGGATTTTCCTATTTGGGGAGCATGAAAATTTTCAAAATACTCATTTTTAGTCTTTGTAGAGATTTTACAAGTGACATACATACCATTCTACCAAAGAAACAATGTTTACCGTTTTTCAGTAGTGTTTAGATGCAAAATGGTGCAGCATTTTTTCAGTCATCAGTACATTATGTAGTCAAAATTAAAAATACTACGAGTAAATCTCTCCTCAACGCAGAAGTATGGATCATTCAGGAAACACACGAAATGCGGACCTTGTGGACATTTTACAAATCCACCTGGACGCCAGTGCCAACAAGTAAAAAGAGGACTTACCTACAGTGGTACTTGTCATGGGAAGGAGTGAGGCACCACATAGGCCTACTTGTTAGGGATGGATGGGAAGAATTATTCGAAAGGTAGTACATTACCCTTAAAGGGCCAATCCTCTCACACCAAACCACAATTTTGGGAGGGGTGTACTGAAATTCTCCAGTGGCTCAGCTCCTTGATTGACAGCTAATTGAAACAATACAGAGTATCAAAGCTTTTATTACACAACATGAACTGTAATGAGATGTTTTGTTACTAAACATTATGCTTTTCTATACTCGACTCGAAGCAGTCAACTGAGAATGTCTCTGGATGACGATCACAGACAATTGTGGGAGGAGCTTTAGTGGGTTTGTGTGTGAAAGTTTGGACTTGCTCAAGTCATTCAAATCAACAGATTTTGCAAGAAACTTGAAATTGTTTTGAAAAATTGCAAAGAAAGGTTAAAATTGCCCCACTTATTGCAGAAATATCATATTAATTCCCATATAGTTAACATTTTGCTTAAAATATTACAGAGTCGTCGTCAAATCATGCAACCGCTTACGACACGAAGGAAATCTAGTCGCGGAATCGCCCATTCCTCTAGGACTACAGTCCACGGCGTCAAATTATAGCTTAATGCTAGCGGCCATCTTGGTTCGCCCTTTTTGTTTGAACAGCGGCTAAAGATTTTTCCTGTGATCCTCTGCCCATGTATATACCAAGCCCACGGGCTATATTGTTGGCTTAATGTAACTAAGTTGTACTTTAACGATCACATACGTTTAGTAATGATGTAGGTACCAACTGTCTAATAAAATATCAACTGTTAAATCGGGTATCAGAGTTTGTTTATCAATTTTTCACACTACTTAAATTACGTACCACATTTTAACAGTGATTTAAAACTAACGGTCTGACGCAGTGTTTGGTTACAGTGTAGTGGGGGCTGTCAAGTAATGCTTCTGTGTGGAATTTTGTTACCCTACAAATATTCGAAAATTTCAGCGGTGATTAACACAAAATTAAAGTTTTTGCTAACCCAAAAGACTTATTCAATGTTTCCATATTCTAGTAAACAATCACTTCAGAAGGGAAAAATGAGTTGCTGGAACAAAAGGTTAATATTCTCTGTCAAACTCTGGTTGTCCCTTTAATGCAAAGGGAATTGAAAGTTGAACAACTTTTATTTCTTGTTTTTTCTTCTTTTTTTTCATTGTTCTTTTGTGAAAGTTGAACAACGATGGAATATGCATTAAGCATTGTAAATCCGATAGGAGCAATACACGAGGGAGAATTTGGAATCTATTCAGCGATAGTGTTAGCCTATGATCGGAATGCATTTTTCTGTTTTATTGCAAAGGGTTTCACTGCTGGCCGGTTAAAAACGAAGTCTTTAGAAAATGGAACCAACTGACATCGTTGATTGTTGCTATGCATAAACATTGTACAGTCGTAGGGAAAGCAAGCTATTAAGCCACTGGTGTAGAAAAAGGACATCCCTGCAGCTTAAACCAATTGGTTAGAAACTGTAAAACCTCATCCAATTAAACAACTAATGCAAAAAATAGAGAGTTGCTTAACCTTGTTTTTTCATGCTCAATAATATTTTGTTTTGAGAAGGCGGAAAAATCAAATTTCCGGCGTAAAATGGACTTGCCGAAGATGAGGGCGTTTTCCCATTTCCATGAGTTTATTGCGGGAAAATGAACCGTGCGGTCACCTGACCGTATTGGACCCATAGCAGAATAGAAATTGTTGAAAATTGTAACCAAGTATGAAGGAATTTGAATTTGAAAAACGACGTCTCCACCTAAGGTCACCTCAAATAAAATCAATTTGTGAGGTCGGAATGTGCTTTGTTATACATTTGGGCGACACCGCTATGCCCACAAATATAGGTATAATACTTTCTCTAAAGTCCTCCCGACCCTCTGACAAAGGGCCGTTCGGTGAAACCAAACTTTAAACTGCTTCCCGAAGAAGCTATACGTCCACGGAAGGACAACACTTGACCAACCCATGACCCTCAAACAATTTACATCATTTGTCTGTAATGTATGACTCCATATTACACTGGAAGAAAAGAACAGATATCAAACAACATGATCTTAGCCAAAAGGTCGAGAAGTGGGTATAATAAAAGTGTCGCTCGAGTGTGTCATTATATCCCAAATGTTTCAGAAAAGTAACATGCAATGGGAATTGTATAAAAATTCCCTGATTTAAATATCAAAGAAAAACGTGACATTGTACCAGATATAAGCGTGTCTTTGGTTTAAGTTTTATACCGTCATATTCGATGTAATTTACATAGCATCGTGTTTTATCCTTAGGTATGAACTGTCTCTCTAATTGCATCACAGGATCAAAAACATCTTCCGATAAAAAGGTAATCCTTTTCCTCAATTTACCCTTTCCTGTATCAGTATCATTGTGTATAATGAAAAGTTTCTTTTCTCTCTCTCCCTCTCTCTGAACCTTACAGCAGGTGTGTTTCAGTACTTAGTCTTTGATCTAATTGCTTGATTTTATTAGCTTGTTATGCAAATAAAAATATACATATTAGTTGACTCACCATGTCTCTAGATGAATCAGGAAGTCTAGTTTTCTTCCCTATAAGGGTTTATTTTTTATTTTAACATGACAACATATATTCCTAAAAGGCTTTCTCAGATTTCGGTCTCGGCCTCGTGAAATGAGGGCTTTAACTTGATCTCGACCCCCGTAGATTCCTACCAACGTCAGTCGTGGGAATTCAACGTCCACCTCCCTCACCACCCCACAATTGCATTGAATCTACATCGCAATAAATTTGTTCAAAGGTTCGTCCACTCAACAATACACGGTTGATCTTCATTACCAAGTGCATGATGGAGTAAACGGCGCGCCTTACAACAAAGCTCAACATTCGACATATGCAGAGTGCTTTCACTGATGTCTCAAATCCGAGAATTAGGGAATTAATTTTCAAGTTTCGCTTCGTTTTTCTTTTTTTTTTTATTTTTATTACTTCACGGGAACGAAAAACAAAAAAATAGTAATTGAAGAATGGTACGCAATAGAAAAATACATAGTACATGCCACCCAAACATCACAAGACATCATTTAAAATAAAAAGTCTAAAAACTTTCCAACTCTAACCTAACCTCATCTCTAAAGCATTAACCTAATCTTGAGCCGCGATAAAAAATGTTTGGCATTACAAACTTTTCTCGAGAGATGAATGTGACAACTTCAAATCAAAGTGTAATTTAGTGCAACATGAGATGGAAGAGAGTTAACCTACACCAGGAAAAACTCCTGGACTTGAGAGCTTGTAGACCTACTCCATATAGACTGATGGGCTTGAAGGTCTGACACTCACACCCCAAACAGTACCAGTTCCCCTAACTTATTAACGTGCGTAGCAGTCTGTGCGACATTCCTTGTTCAGATGTGGTTTTGGAAGCTGAGGAGGTGAGAAAACGGAGTCCGCTCCGTGGGTTGCTAACCTACTTATTTTAGCCCCGCGATCACACAGCTGCCACCCTCATCCAGACGCAATCTCGGTTTGTTGCTTCAGGGTAAGATCAGGGAGGTGCAAGACCTCAATGTGTAATTAAAACACTCTCAGTACAGTACACTCAGGCTGTGTAATGTGAGCTTCGGCACTCTACACGTTTTGAATTTGCTGTCAATTTGCTGTGCCGATTGAGAATTTCTGTGTAGTAGTACAAAAATTGTTGTTTGGGGTGAGAGGATTAGTCTTTAACAAAATAAGCGCTACTGACAGACAAACCTAACAGTCAGGAATAACCAAAATGCAAAAATACATTGAGGTTTTGATGATTCCAATAATGCCATGTAATCTCATTTCTTTCTGTCACTGGTCAATTAATATCTTACTGCATTGGCAAAATACAGTTTTGTCTTAACACGTGGTGATGCGAAGCCACTTTGTATCTGCTTGTATGACATTCATCCAGGATTCATGCCTAGGAATATTGCCTAAACAAGTTTTTCTGCATCTGGTTCCTGGTGACCCCAGATGACCTTTGATCTCCACCAAGCACAATATGGTTCTTTCTATTAACATAACGCATCTACCAGCTAAGTATGACATCCATCCAAACTTCCTATCTCAAGGTATCGTGTTAGCAAGATATCCAGGGTTACACCCCTGGTGACGCCACATGACCTCTGACCCCCACCAAAAATTATAAGGTTTTTTTGTTGACAATAAAGCATCTACATATTAAGTATGACATTAATCCAAGTTACCTATCTCAAGACATCGAGTAAATAGAGGTTTTCAGGGTTTGACCTATGGTGACCCTCCATGACTTTTGACCCCCATCAAAAATGAAAGGGTTCTTCCCTTGACATAATGCATCGACATACTAAGTATGACTTTCATCCAAGTTTCCTATCTCAAGATATCGTGATAACGAGGTTTTGAGGGTTGAACCAATGCCCTTACCAAATATGAAGGCTATTATAGCCTTCAAATACCCTTCAAATACCATTCGAATGGTATAAAACTGATATTTTAGCATTCGATACCATTCAAATTTAGTATAGCATTCGCTGCAAACTTTTGAAGGCTATTGAATGCTGTTTTGAATGCTATCTGAAAGCTATAGCATTCGAAGTACCCTTCAACCCAATCTTTAGCATTCACATGATCAGTTTGGAGGTCAAATATTTATTTTGGAATTTGAAGAATGCCACAGCTGCAACCAGCCGATCAAATGGTTTGATAAACAAGAAAGAAGTCATATGGGCCCTTTTGTAATTGGTTGTGCACCTTTAGGAAACTCAGTCTGAATTCAGTTGTGCTGCCATTTTGAAGAGCTAGCTGTGGCAAAATACTGTACATTATAGTTTGTGAGAACAGTTTCTGTTTGCTTGGTAAAAGGTGAGTAATTGTTTAACAATAATCCTTCCACCCCAACAGTATATTGTGAGTCAGTAACATTCAGAGAAACTTATGGAGAGAATTAACCTTCAGATACTGCATAGCATTTACTTCTTTTATTTTGTAAGCTGTATGGACAGTGTGCCATAGTGTAGGTCTTCCCCCTACCATAGATGTGTATAGTAGAGCAGTCACACACTTTGCATGCAACTACTACAGGTAATTGCCACTAGCTAGTGGTTTAGCATACATTGCAACTAGAATTACAGAGAAACAGGAAAGACAAGAAGCAAGAATTTTTGACCTTGAACAGAAATTGGAATCAAAGGAAACGGAACTTAGTCGACTAACTGAGGAGATGAAGGAAATGAAATCTATTCAAATGAAGCGCCATGATGATGTTAATGAACTTGAACAGTATTCCAACTGTTTGAGATTGTTTGGGATAGAAGAGACAAAAGAAGAAAATCCTGAAGAAATCGTCATAAACTTAGCTAAAGGCCAACTGGGTATTACAACAATCACCCCAGATGATATCGGACGTATACACAGAGTGGGACGGACGACCGAATGATCGAGATCGCGTGCTATAATCGTAAAATTCATGAGGTGTCTACGACATGTCAAATACAATACACTGTCAGTCCTGTTCGCGGATGGCACACTTGCCTTGCATCAAGCCAGTGAGCAATTACAATATGTCATCATGGTTGTGCTTTCCTTGTACACAAGAAGCTCTTCCTTTTTTAAACTTTAGTGGTGAGGGTGATAGTTATTATCATAATACAGATCCTTTAACTGATACAAACCAAAGCTTGTTACGAAATACCCAAAGTATATCTGATCCCTCTCTAAGTACTCTAAATGTTTGTAAGTACTATACACTTGAAGACTTCAACTCTGTCTCCATAGAAAGCAACTTTGATTTATTTCATCTTAATTGTCGTAGTTTAAACAGAAACTTAGATAAAATTACTGATTACTTATCCATACTACAAAATGATTTTGCTGTTCTTGGGTTTGCCGAAACTTGGCTTACTAATAATATTTCACCTCTAGTTCATCTTAATAATTATGCAATCGTTGAAACGCATCGTTCAAGCCAACGAGGTGGGTGTGTGTGTGTTTTTGTTCGAGAAGATTACACTTATGTTGAACGTCCCGATCTTTCAATTTTTAATGACAGTATTGAAAGTTTATTCATAGAGATTAGTATCCCTGGTGTATGTAGGAGCGTAGTAGTTGGTGTTGTGTATCGACCTCCTAATGGTTATATTGCTGTGTTCAATGATTGTATATACGACTCACTTTGTAAAATCTCGAATGAAAAGAAATATTGTTTTATTTTAGGGGATTATAACATTGACCTTTTAAGGAGCCGATCTACTGACTTTCTAAACACATTAACTTCATGTGGGTTTAGTCCAACCATTTCACGACCGACTCGTGTTACTGATCATTCTTCTTCTTTGATAGATAATATTTTAACTAATGTAACGTCGTATAAAGAAGTTGAAGTTCGTGCAGTTGGGATCCTCATTACTGATATAAATGACCATTTCCCCATTTATCTCAGCACTCAAATTGTAAATATTATGCAAGTAAATCATGATAATTTGATTCAGAGTTTCTCTTTACGTAACGTGAATAATTTTGTAAATACTATGTCTGCCGTTAATTGGTCTCATGTACTTTACGAGGGTGATGCCAATGTTGCTTTTGATATGTTTTATGATACTTTCAAGAACACGTATGACGCATGTTTCCCTTATGTAAAAATTAGCAATATCAAGAGTAAACAAAGTAGGGCTTCATGGATCACTTCTGGTATTTTGAAATCGATAAAGCGTAAAGATAAGCTATATAGGAAACATTTGAAAACCCCGTCCCCAGAGAAATGGTCATATTACCGTAAATATAGACACACGTTGAACCACGTCATTAGAATTGCTAAGAAGCATCATTATGTCGAAAAATTTACTGAGTGTAGAAACGATAGCAAAGGAACTTGGAAAACGATTAATAGGTTTATTAAGGGTGGGAAAAAGTCTACAATGCCTAATACGTTCGTGAAAGATGATTGTAATATTACAGGTTCTGGTAACATTGCTAATGAGTTTAATCAATTTTTCGTTGACCTTGGACCATCTTTGGCTGAAAAAATTCCACCTGTACCTTTCACTAAACGCTCTATGGGAATTCCAAATCCCTCATCTCTCTTTCCCTTCCCAATAACCGAAGAGGAGGTTATTAAAATAGCTCAAGAGTGTCTAAATACTAGAAAAGCTGCTGGGTTTGACTGTATTCGTCCTAAAATTGTGAGAGAGGTCATTCCTTACATTGCACAGCCTCTTAGTCATATTTTTAATATTTCTCTTAAGACAAGTACTTTTCCTGATCATTTGAAGAAAGCTAAGGTTGTCCCTATTTTTAAAAAAGGAAATGTAAACAGGTTTTGTAATTACCGCCCTATCTCCGTCTTGTCCTGTTTTTCGAAAGTTTTAGAGAGGCTAATGTTTAATCGACTCAACAACTCTTTTCTCAATAATCACAACATTCTAAGTAACTGTCAATATGGCTTTCTTTCGGGGCATTCCACTGAGTTAGCTTTGATTGATGCAGTGGACAAACTTCACTCTGCCCTTCAAAGTAAAAAACAACCTATTGGAGTCTTTCTTGACCCTTGACCTATCTAAAGCTTTCGATACTATCGACCACCAAATTCTTTTGCAGAAATTATCCCATTACGGAGTAAGAGGCTCTGCCAATCTCTGGTTTAAAAGTTATCTTTCTTCACGGCAGCAGTTCACGTCTGTAAATAATGTTCATTCTAATTTTCTTGACATAACTTGTGGTGTTCCTCAGGGGTCCATTTTAGGACCTTTGCTTTTTATTATATATGTCAATGATATTTGTAATGTTTCAAATTCACGCTCCTTAGTACTCTTTGCTGATGATACCAACATATTCTTTTCTGATAGTAATGATAATCTAGAAAACACTGTGAATGGTGAATTGAGTAAATTTTATGCATGGTTTATTACCAATAAGTTGTCACTGAATGTAGATAAGACCAACTACATGGTGTTTTCTACAGGTAAAACTTATAATAATTTTAATATTAGTATGGCTAATGTACCCTTAGAGAGAGTGAAGACAGCAAAATTCTTAGGCGTCTACATTGATGACAAACTTTCATGGGGGGACCATATCAGCTATGTAGCAACTCAAGTCTCGAAAAGCGTAGGCATACTAGCTAAACTTAAATTTACTCTGCCTTTAAAGGCACTGAGACTAATATACTTAACCCTTATTTTTCCCCAGCTCTCATACTGCTGTAGTGTTTGGTCAGGTGCGAATAAATCTACTCTAAATAAATTATCAATTCTTCAGAAAAGAGCTGTCAGGCATATGACTTGTTCTGCACCACGGGACCCAACCAGTAGTCTGTTTGCCTCGTTGAATCTGCTTAAACTACCTGACATCATTACTCTGAGCTTAGCTATATTTACATACCGTTGTTTGAAAAACTTGCTACCATCTTCTTTTTCTTCCTTCTACACAGTAAAAAGTCAGGAAAATTCCTACTATACCAGACAATCTGCTAATCCCCACCCTGTCTTAGTCAATCAAAATAATCATAAAAGGAGTGTCAAATCTCGTTCAATTTTCATTTGGAATAGGCTGCCCCAGAATTTACGGTCTAAGCCCTCTATAGAGTCTCTAAGGAAAAGCTTACTTTCCTATTTCTTAAGTTCTTATTAACTGTCGTAGATGAGTGGAATAATGGTGGGTGGGTGGTTTTGGTGAGTTGCCCAAGACGGGTTTTCGTCTTTTCTGTATCTTGTCTGCTTTTTTTGGGGGGGGGGGGGTCTTTTGTCTCTATTGTTTTTGTTTGGGGGAGTGTTCTTGTCTTTAAGCCCACAAGGGTTTTTAAGAATACTTCCTTCTACCAGGGAGCTGTCAGGGAAAACTCCCTGCTTCTACATCAATCACTTTTATTGTATTTCCAATTACATGTTTGTACTTTATCCAGGGAGTTGACAGCTCCCTGCTTTATCTATGTGTATATATTGTTGTGGAAAATCAAAAATAAATAAATATGAAATGAAATAAGTGTAGTGTACAGTTGGACAAATTAATAATTGAAACATATCTTTGAACCTATGCATGCCCCATTGAAATTAATGCACATATACACTGTAAAAAATTTCCCTGTTATTTTACTGGAAAAATCCTGGCAGTCGAGATTCCCAGTTTCCCAGTTATTTAACAGGTAATGTAAAAAAACAAGTTCCTGTAAAATAAAATACTGTAATTCCACAGTTTGGGAACTGTAAATGAAAACCCGTCAAAACGCAGGATTTCAATTTACAGAACATGCTTGTGAAATAACAATATTTCATTCTACAGGAACTTGTGTTTTTTACAGTATCTGTTAAATAACTTGGAAACTGTGAATCCCGACTGACAGGAAATTTCCAGTAAAATTGCAGTTTGTATTCAACATCCTGTTAAACAACAGCTTGGTACCTGTAATCATCCACATTCAGCCTCCTTACTGACAAATTACTCTTCTCTGCATTAAAAGTTCTTTCAATCGAGTTATAGCTAAAAAGGTTCCCAACTGAAAGTACAATTTGTTTGATGAAGGACGGAATGTTTGTAAAACGAAATAAAAACTTGCATACTGACCACGCAGTTCAATGTGCAGCTGTTGGTATGTTATAATTAGAGTTCACATTTGCTTAGGTAGCAACAAACAATGATACCCAGAGGGACACTTGTACACTGAAAAACAGTGCAGTTTCTGCCAGTCTTCAGAAAGGACCAAATAGTTGAGCAACCATTAAATCTATTTTTCTGCCCTAATCAATGTTGGGAGCTGGATTTAGTTCTACAATTAGGTGCCATAAAACTGTCATACATATATACTAAAAAGGAACCAAAAAACAAGTATGAATGGTTGAAGCTTCCTTTTAATATCTTGTTTTAACTTTCAGTCAATCTGACAAACAACTAGTCCTTCAACTTTGTACATGAATGAAGATGAAACATTGACCTTTCTTCCCCTCTCCAAAGGTAGAACTCGGCCCACAAAAGATTAATTAAATTTACCCAAGCCATCTGTTGTATGACTTGACCACATTAATGATCATATGATCCCTTAACAGCACATACAAAAATCACTTATTCGTGTTCTCCACAACGACCCAAACATCCCCCACAACTTTCATACTATACATTTCAAACGATCTCAGCAACATATAAAATTTTTAGAAAGAAGAAGACTTAGTCAAGTAAGAATAACGAACATAAGTAAAAGTATTGACATGGTAAAACAGTAAAATGTTGAAAATGATAACTCTCCTTTTTTTGGATAACTTATTTAGTCTTTCTATCGTATAGAAAATGCATGCCTCTGTGACAATCATGTACTAGGCTTATTTTAATTACTCACAGCCCCCGAAGAGAATTTAACAAGTGTGATTAAATGCAACTTTTCATTTCAGTCAAAAACACCATTTGCTACTACCAACAGTAACAGTCTCTACTAATATTTCCAATACCATGGCATTATATGGGTCCTTCCTATATCAGATTGCTTTACTCCCCCATGATGGGGAGGGGGGGGGGCGCAACAGGGAAACTGTCATTCACTAAACCTCTTAAAAGCTTTGTTAAATGGTTTTCTAGTGAGTATGCTTTCATATACACTCTTAAATCAAAACAGTGAACTAACCCACTCTTTGAAGGAGTGAAAAGTGTGAATTCACTCCAAGAAGTGTGGAATTCACTCCAAAAAGAGTGAAATTTCCTCCAAACGAGCGAATTTTCAGTCTTAATTCAGTGCCTACAGTGATCACTCTACCAAAAAGAGTGATCATTGCAGGTGCTCGTGAAAGGGTGAATTTTCCCTCTTTCTGTAGTGAATTTCACTCTTCTTGTTGTGGATTTCACTCCTCTGGGAGTGAATTATCACTCTAATGGAGTGAATTCACACTTTTCAGTCTATAAGAGAGTGACCAAGTTCACTCCTTTGATTTAAGAGTGTACCACTTTGTACCAAATCTCTGGAAAAATTCTTAAACAGCACTAATGAACTATCAAGCACAAACAGTGACTTCACATTCTGCAGTAAAAAAGCACAGAATTCCACTTTTAAACTGACAGTGAACTTAGTATTTCTATTCATGGAAAAAGAAAAAAAAGTGCTGTAACCTTTAAATGGGTGTACACAATTTTAACAACATAAACGATTTCCTATGAATGAAAGCTCCAAAAGAGTAAGAACGAAGCAGGCAATCAAAACTTGAGTGAACTGAATCTGTGGCTTTGGTCCATCATGGCATGGAATTTGGGACAATAGATTCAGTCACCTAAAGATACTCTTTCTAACGTCAGTAAACATTGAATCACTCAACTTGATATGAATTACATGTAGGATTCATAAAACAACTGTGAATCAAATCATTACCAACTGTCTCGTATTTCACACAAAATGAATTTACCGGACCAATTATGTCAGGTTCCACTAAACTTATGCAAGAGATGGAAATAAATAACTGCAAAGAAAGGTTCTCAAATGTTGGACAGATAGAAGTGAGTGCTGTATTCCCTTTGACTTCTTCCACAAATTCACAACTCCCACTCATTTTCAAAAGTGGCCAACTTGTTTGCCAGTTTCATAACGCCAGAGTTTACACCCGATTTTTTTCCTTTTTTCTTCGAACCTGGTATGTGGATTTATCCCCAAAAGGAACCTGGAATGGAAACAATGAAAAAAAGTAATTTAGCTAGCTCAATCAAGTTTTGATATGTTAGAGGGAGCAGGATAATTGTTTAGAGCAACCTGGTGAAACTTCCATTAAAATCTGATATGTGGTTCTCAGGACATCAGCAGTAAAACTTGTAATATTTTCAACAAAAACTGAATTTTAAGCAATCACATATGACTTCATACACTCCATTACCAACTGTCGCAGTAGCCTAGTAGTAGAACATTTTTTTCATATGAGGGTCACATGTTCATATACCAGGACAAGTCATCAAAAATATAAGCAAATATTTATTTTTTATGTGTGAAAGAGAAGCTTAATCTACAAAATCTGGTAAAACTTCCATTTAGATCTTACATTTATTTCTCAAGGTATTTCCCAAGGTGTTGGCAAATGAAGTTAGTATATTTGTGTTCCAAAGGGAATTTGAGGGCAGTAGAGGTTATATCACTTCCTCATACTGACAAGGAATGCTTTGTTTTTATTTGTTTTTCATTTTGTTGTGAAGACATTGAGGTTAATAAGGAAGGATAGGAACCACATGGAGAATGTAGAAATAATAAAATTTGTATGGCACTTAGTTTAAAACTGCATTCTTATATGGGATTGTTTGGGAGAATATTAGTTGTAAACTTTGAAGAAATTAAAGTTTTTCTCTTTTTAGGGAGGATCCCCCCCCCCCCCCAACTTCAATCGGCATTATGCCACAGCTGGCCAAGCAAAGCTTTTCTGATATTTAATTTCATACTTTTGAACAGCTCACAATGCAAGCTACTTATATTTAAGAAGATGTATTCAAACATTACCTTTGCAGGAATGAGATGAGATCTAATTTCTTCTCCAAAGTAGGCACAGAGAAGGTGAATAAGTCCAAGAACCCTTGGTGTCTGTGTTTCAGTCACACGACAAGCTTCAACTCCATCACTGTATGCTGCTCCCACTTCCTTAGCATGGGAACATGAATCTGTGTACTGACTAAAGAACCGTTGAATCTTACAGTAGGTCCTCTTCTTTCAAAGCTCTCAGTCATTTTAAACTTCATGTCTACACCAACTAATTTTCGAATGTGTGAGAGCATATGCTTCTCAATAAACAGAAATGGCCAGTTCTCTACTATGTCCAACATTGCCATATCAGACTGGTTGAATGCAGCATGCTGGGTGGCATAAGTCATATCCATTTTCTTTTCAACCTCTGCCTCATCAGGGCATGAGTCTGACTTATAGAGTTCTTTCAGTTGCTCCCTGATTTCCTCCTGGCTGTCTTCTGTTTCACCAGCAGGCAATGATAGTGGCTGCCAGTTGATGCAGCCATATGTGTCATGTTTTTTGTTTGGCTTTGCATCACTTTCACTGGTTATCTTTCTCTTCAGTTTAGGTGACCTCTGCCTAGAAATATCATCAACCCTGTTGACCAACTGAGAAGCAAGACTGTCATAACCGGAGCCAATTGTAATACCATCAACCTGATCTGCAAAGGACTTTGGGTATTTAGAGACAACTTCTTGGGCTAAAACACGAAGCACTTTCATGTGTGGGAGAGGACGATCTGGCTTGTACAGGCTATCTACAATGATCCTTACCATTTCTTTTCTTAGACGTGGAGATGGTCTTCGATTTGCATTGATATCTGCTAGGAGCTGTGCAGGCATTTTGTTCCAGGGAACATGTAGGCCTACAGGTACCTCTATTTCTTGTGAAGAGCAGCTCTCTTCTGACGTACAGTAGGTTCCCTGGGAGTACATTTAGGGCTACATGCAGGGCTGTCCAGGTCAACAGTAGAAGCGGAGGAATCCAAGGTACCAGTGACGCATGAAAATGAACCTGGAAAGAAAGAAGGGCATAGGGTATCAACTGCTTGCTTTAGTGTTAACAGTACTCATGCAAATATCATGGGAAGTCTTTTTTGAAAGGAATTAGAGCACTCCACATAGCAAACCAAGAACCCTTTTGCTCATATTAAAACTACTTTGGCTCAAATAATTACAACACAAGGGTCATGACTTGTAATTGAATGTGTTAAATCAAAAATTATAGTCTAATTTTGGGAGGATATTTTGGTGAACTGCAGGAAATTAGTTGTACACCTAATCATGCTTTACTGCAACTGCATTTTACACACACACAAAGGTAGAAAAAGTTAGGAAGCTGGGAGGCTCCTTCCTGGGAAGTTTGGGCATCTGGCTGGAAACTTTCCTTTTCTGTACATGAAAATGTAGAGAGAATGATGGAAAATTTTACTTTCTTCCTGGAAATAATGCTAATTCTTCCTGGGAAATAATCATTTTTTCCAGCCCTCCACACACAGTCACACTTAATATACTTGTACTGCATGACAATACTAAAAACAGGATAGCAAATTTACTCATGTTCCACAGAAAATGTACCACAAAATAAAAGAAAAACATACTTATCTTGATTATCAAACTGTCTGAAAAGAAAAAAATCCCAGCTTGATTTGTAGAGAATTGATGCAATCACTTAAGAAGCCAAAATGACAGCACCTTGGCTGCATCCACCTTCAACCTTCACACCACTGACAGGTGACCAGCAGATAAACTGGGTCGCCACTCATGTCCCAAACCTGCCTACTGTTACATGAGCATCCCTTGAGTTTTACATTTTCCAGATGAAATTGTGGAGTGTGGTAGTGCTGATTAGCCACTTACAATCAACAAAGTACTGAATAAACAATGCTAGATCGAAATCCACTATGCCTTCAAATAAATCATGCCCCAGACAAGGGGGAAGCCCTGGACGTGCAACATGGAAATGGGTAAGAGAGTTAAATATTGAATCAAATTTGATACCTGTGTGCAAATTTACTTGTCCTTCTTGTAACTCATGCAAAGAATGATTATACGAATCAGGTGTTCTATAATCCCCTTCTATGTAAGGTGGCTCTTCCTCTATTTCTTTCTTTGTGAGAAGGCAATAGCGGCAAAGATTGTGTGAATGGAAACTCTCGCAAAAACCACCAATGAAATGAGAACCCAAGTTATCACCTACCACTGCAAGCACTGTGCCCTTCCTAACTTCATCACCAGTACATATTCCTTTTTGCTCCAGATATTTCAAGTCTTCAACTAGCCTTGAGAAAATATCTTCATGTCCAAATTCTCTAACTGTCTTCTCTTTACATAGAAGAACTAGTTGCATCTGATCTATTTGGGATCTACACCGAGCATCAATATTCCCTAGAGTATAGTATACAGCTAGTATTTTATGTTTGTTCCTAGCCGATCCCAGAGGATTCACAATTTCAAAGCTGTCCTGATACAAAATTATTTGCAATGCATGAGGATTCGCACTGAAAAATAAACTCTGCTGGAAATTTTCCACATCATGAATGTCACTATAAACCTTCCCAGATCTGCATGGGTAAACAAAATTTTTCTGCACTGATTTATCTCTACACAACACTTGCAGGGTTTCAAGAATGGGAATGTAATGAAAGACATGTGTCCTGCCTGCCGAATCTTTCCCTAGATGGATATCAATGGGACTCACATAAGAAAACTCATTTTTATAGTATTTTTTCCTCAAGAATGTTGATCTCAGAGTACCACACTGTGCAGAGTGAAATTTGCTTGCATCTTCAGGCGGAGATAAACAACATCCCAATTCTGCAATTCCATCCAAAATGTTTTCACCCAAGCCCTCATATGTTATTGATGCACTTTGGAAAACTTTGTGTACATGACTTGAAGCGCTATCACGACTGAGACTGTACAAACCATACAATTCTTCCACAATTACTTGAATTGTTGACTCAGGAACAAGGTATTTTGTAAGCAGTCGCATCAGAAACAATGCAATATTTCTTGTGTACTCAGATACATTTTCATTATGTTCTACTCCTTCAGGATAATCACCACTATCCCCTGGCAAATATATCCCATCCTCTGAAACATTACCACTACATTCCTGCTTACTACCAGTACCACTGAGCTCAGACCTATTCACAAGCTGATCTTCTTGGAGGACTAAAGTTGGTTTCACAGCATAAGCTGTGTGGTACATGTGAAATCTTGACAAATGTGAAGAAAATGATTCCTTCTCACTAAATTTTTTCTCACAATTTCTGAACGGACAAATGACAGGAAGTCCACCTGCAATGTGACTCCTTAAATGGGATAGTAGTGCTTGGACATCACATTTTTTCTTACAAATATGAACTGTGCACTGGATATCAATTCCAGCATCAATATGACTTTTGCGAGAGCCCCTTTGATTGTTTTTAGCATCATGATTTCTTTTAATATGTGTTAATAATCCATTGTATGTTGAGCATGTTTTAAGGCAATGGCTATGTACACACAGGGAAAACGTATGTTATGCTGGTGCCTGTGGATTTGACAATGTTGTATGTATGACTTTAGGTTAACACAATGTATACCACAAATTTTGCATGCTGGTCTTCCATCTTTCCCCTCATTGCTGTTAGGCCTACTTTCACTGTTTCAGCCATCCTGCATGTGTTTAACATCAGTTTTGCAAAACCTATGCAGGCTAGGCCTTGCTACATACTGTAAAATAATGCGCTCTGTACTAAGGCATAGGCGCCGACTAGCCTCTGCCTATCTGCTATTCGTTTCTACAGTACGTAGCAGCTAGGCCAAACGTTAGGCCTAATTTAGGCCTAACGTTAGGGCCTAGGCCTAAGTAATGTTACATGGCGTACGTAGCCTAGACCTAACTTAGGCTAGGCCTAATTTATTAAATATAATGCTACATTTGCTTAGATCATATTTCCATTTAGACTTTCAGGCCCTGGTTAGTAGCTGGTTATTAGTTAGTTATACTAGTAGGCTAAATTAACTAAATGCAGACCGGTCTTGACAGTCCATGCTACTTGCTAGGCTTAACGTTGTTAAGTCGACAATTACGTTAGGGTAGTTTAACTCTGTATAGTATAGGCTAGGTCTCTAACGTTGTAGGCTAGGTCTAACGTAATAGTAAATTTGAACCACTAGAAATTGTGGAAAAGTATTGTGACTTGCTGGTAAACTGCAGATGTAAAGCAGCACAAATGAAAAAAAAATGTGGAGTCGAATTTCAGAAATTTACGAACCACAGCTTACTTAATCCCCGAATAAAACCTCCACCATGCAAATATTACCGCGACATCGGCACACGTACACGGCCGGCCGCTTGTGGCCGAATAACACCAGCTAGTGGCGGCAACTAACTGCTTTGTTATTGGTCTATACCTACCAGCTTAAGAATTAAATTTATATGAAAATACCTTTGGATTCTTTCCTATGACGCTCAACGTAGACTTGTACACTTTTTGCAATTACAACAAACTATTTTTAGAGTATCTGAGCTCTTAAACCGTTTTAATTAAATGCGTTTTATGAAATGGCCGTGCTTGTTGGGCACAACACAATAACCAATCACAACACTTTTTCTATCCACAGCAAAAACGAAGAGTATCCCTCATTGGATCATGGAGCTTACTGTATCGGGGCCCAATTAATGTAACATAGTTCGCCAGAAATACCATGCCTGCTGTTGTAGTGCCGACGATAAGCTTTGATATAACAAATTCAAGCAGATAGTTTATTTTGGTTATAGACAGACTCACGAGGAAATATGCCTAGTCAAAGTAACGAGGCAGTGATGGGCCCCTCCTCACCTTCTGAACGGTATATCGGAAAGAAGTTTTTCAAGTGCACGTGATTGATAGACCCTATTTCAGTGCGGTCTTCCGTAAGTTAGGCCTAAGGTCCACATCACTCGCCGGATTATTTGTGAACCAGGCGTATTATATCATAATAAAGTTAGCTTACCATTATTTGAAACACGGTTACATCAACCCGACGTGCTTTTTCTGCTTCGTGCATCCCGCTCGATTCCACGGTTCCCACTGCCGCTCACAGAGAAAAAAACACTCTACCTACATATATAGGGGAAACGACGCGACGTGACTCGCCGCATCGATCCCGTGGCCAAGGTACTGAACCGTACCGTTGTATAAAGCTTCGGGTGAAATGCTTTCCAGTTTGACGGCCGAAAAAACACTTACATGCATCAAAGCAGTCATTGGAAATTTATATCTTCTATTATCGAGGGACAAAAACATTCAGGTTGAAGGTTTGCCCATCCCAATTGGCCATGGGCCTACCTAAATAGGAAACTTATCTCAGTTTATACCAATTACCCCGTTACTACATACCCAGAGATCTCGGCGGGCTCAATATAGGCCTAGCCTACTGTCTTTGAGAAGCTCAGTCAAGATATTAAAATATAACTAGAAGCAACATTGTAAGTTGATAAACATGGGCGTCCGCACAGGGGGGCAAGGGGGCACTTTCCCCTCCCTCTGGAAAATCAAACTCGTGAAAAAATAATTAAAATTTAAAATAAAAAAAAAAAAAATACAAATAAATCATCAAAATATCTTCACTCACAGCGTCAGTTTCTACTTGTGAAATATGCGGACTTTGACCAGGAAAAGCAAAAGAGAAGATGGTATGCTGAATAGTAAAGTCGTAATTAGGGGACCATCATTCGTGACATCTAATTGGATATTTGTAATCGTAAAAACTATGCCAGGTCAGGTATGTAGTGTGCATATGGCATCCGACTATTGATGAATGCGTTGGTCTTGGTTCGGTCCCGTGCTGATCTCGAGTGGCGACGCGCGGATGTAACTGGGATATACAATTAAGGTGAATAAGGGGGAAGGGGGTATGATTCATAATTGGGTAACGTATACAGGCCTTTACAGATTGTTTGACAGTTGTAAGTTTTATCGTGCATAGGCGTTCGAGGCCGTGACAGAAAGGCAGATTTCCCTTCAACAATTTTTTACATTGAAAATTCTAAAAATCTAAAAGTTACAGACATGAAATTCCTGTTTCCGGGCTGGGTACATGCAGCTTAGAACACTCGCCAAGTGTCGTTTCCGGCCATCTGGAGGGTTTGTAAGGCCCGAAGTTTTCTTATACGATCCGCGCCAACTAATGGTGGCGCTCCGCTTACATAGTGTACACAATTCAATCATCCACGAATGACCTTGCCCCGGCCCCATTGTAAAATTTCTGCGGACGCCCATGTTGATAAAGTCTAGTTAAGTTCACCAATCTGTCTTTGCCTGGATCTTCCTGATGTTTTCCTGTTAAAGTAAGAGAATGTTGCCTCCGTATAGTACTGCAAGAAATGACCTACGATTGTCGTAGCTAGCTAGCTAACTTCTACAGAGTTTGCAAATTTTCCTCCTCTATGGCTATCACAACAAAATGAATTCACCACTTCTACTAATATTAAAGAAAAGTAGAACTGCTAGAACAACTTTACAATACCTGAATACGGTAATACGAACAGTATTTTTACGGTTTGACCGGGGTTGTGCTAATGCTAAGTTACAGGAGAAGTACTTTTTTAACAGGCAATTCCCTGTAAGTGTAATTACCAGAAAAAGAATTGTATAATTACAGGAAATTTAATTAACATTACAGGAAAAGGGTAAAATAACAGGTCATGTCTGAGAAAACTGGTAATTTACCTTGACCTCCCGTTGAAAGATTGCTTTGCTGTATTTTCATTGTAAAAGAACTGTAATATCGCATTTACAGTAAAAACACGTATTTTTACAAGTGGATATCGCCGTTATTTTACAGCAATTTTTTACAGTGTAGGCCACTGCTGCATGAATGCACTGCTTAGTTCTAGTCATAAACTTAGTATATATTCATATGCTCAGACTTCTGTGGGCAGGGATTACTAGGGCAAAAAAAAAAAAACTTAAAGGGCAAATGCAGTCACCCCAATTTGAACAAGCTGGGATAATAATCAAAATTGTTATGGCTCTTGATAATCATGTGACAATGTGTTTTTCACTGAAATTTACAAGTGGTAATACTCTGGTTTATTTGGAATGTTGAATGTTTCAGCCTTAAAATATCTTAAAAGTTTCTTTGAAGAAAAATGACAGAAAAATAGCAAAATTTAGTAGCTGTTTCAAAATAATTTTAGGGCGACTGTGACTGCTCTAGAACTTTAAGGTACTTCGTACTGTTTGGATTTTGGAGTGGGAGAATTGGGCCTTATATTTTCCAGTTCTGTACATATAGTACTGTTATCTGTACAGGAACTGCGCCCGCAGCAGGCCAGCTGACTTCAAATGAGCAGTGTGAATTATGTAAACAGATTACAGATATTAACGTGTAGATGTCAACAAGTGTCATCATCTTGCTTATTAAACTTTAAAGGGATCAAAGATACTGTTTCAATGCATAAATTCAGTTTTTTTTTTCAAAGTTGCATGGTTGCAGTTCATAAATTTATTTTTTAAATAAATTTAGCTTTAGATAAGGTTCAAGTCTCAGTTTCTTTCCCACTGGTTTAGGTTGGGCCAGCTGGCCGCAGCCTTTTTCCAGTTTGGAGTGTATGATCAGTCCTCCAGTAGATTCTGGAACCCATGCACACAACAATATGTTAGGGATTAATTGCCAGAAAAAATTGACAAAGCTTGACAGTGAATACAGTAGTTTCAACTATTTGGTGGATTAAGTTTTTTTTCTTTCATATTTTAGTTGTCAGAATTTGCATTGCTTCCTTGTGGAAACAATAACGCTGAATATTTTTAGGTTGTTTCTGAAACCCCCACAGCCCCCACACCCACACCCACAACCAACAACCTTGGTTGACCCATAGGTAATGGCGGGTTGAGGTGGATGGGTGTTGCGTTTTAGTATAGTAACATTAATGCACGGTCATCAAAATGACCCTGCAACCCACATCCACTTACGTAAAACTTGTTTAAAGGCCTGCATGATGGTTTAAACTGAAGGCCTGAGTTGTGCGAGTTTTATCATTAACCACCTTGCGCCAGGCCTTTAAGTTAAGCTGTGCGTAATTAGTTGTGGGTTGCATGGTTTTAGTAATAACCAAACATGATAATGATACTAATACTACCTCGACCAATGCATGACCTATGAGTGGGGGCTGTGGGGGCTTTAGAAACAACCTTATTTTTATAC
Organism: Holothuria scabra; assembly: GCA_037179385.1. Lineage (NCBI taxonomy): Eukaryota > Metazoa > Echinodermata > Holothuroidea > Aspidochirotida > Holothuriidae > Holothuria > Holothuria scabra. The sequence goes on from CM074181.1 coordinate 24,066,355, forward strand.
TTACAGCAAATTACAAAATTTTTAACAAGTAGAAACAGATTTGTCATACATGGATGAGGTTACATACACACATTCAGTGTGCAAATTCAATGTTAATTCACCTGCATGCAAATTATTTAACCACTGGCCCAGGAAAATATGCACCAACTGATCATGTCTCAATTTTGGTTGTCATGCAGTGCGTATATAGTATGTGCCTGACAGTGCACATTCGGAATAGCATTCAATAGCATTCGGAATAGCATTCGATAGCATTCGGAATAGCATTCAATAGTCTTCAGAATAACATTCATTTTAGCCTTCACATTCAAAACTCATTTGCATAATTCGTCCGTGGGGAAGGCTATTCGAAGGGTATATAGCATTCGAAGGGTATTTTGAAGGGTGTTCACATACATTCAATTTCGTTTTAGCACTCCATTCCATTTAGCATTCGAATGCTGTTTTGAAGGGTATCTGAAGGGTATTCGAAGGCTATTTATTTCGGTAAGGGTGGTGACACCACATGAGCTTTGACCCCACCAAAAACAATACGGTTCTTACCTATGCAATTACCGGTATGAATACATACTACGTACAACATTCATCCAAGTTTCCTATCTCAAGATATTGTGATGACCAGTTTTCAGATTTTGACCCCGTGTGACCCCATATGATCTTTGACCCCACCAAAAATTACAGGGTTCTTCCCTTAGCAATAACACATCTACATACTGCAGTATGACATCCATCCAAGTTTTCTATCTTAAGTTATCGGGAAAACGAGGTTTTCGGGGTTGACCCCTGGTGACCCCACATGACCTTAAACCCCCACCAAAACATTAGGTTCTTCTCTTGACAAACTAAGTATGGCATCCTTCCAAGTTTCACGTCTCAAGATACCCTGTTAATGAGGTTTTCGGGTTTTGACTCATGGCAACCCTCCATGACCATTGATCTCCACCAAAATTGAGAGGGTTCTTCCCTTGATAATAATCCATCTACATACTACGTCAGTGTCTCCACGGGTCCACATTTTGTCTGTGTGGCGTTCTCTGATCCCAATTCTGGAGGGAGGAATATAACAGGAGGGGTTGTAACAGGATGGGGTGTCCTCCTTCCTTTGGAAAATTTATGTTCACTTTAAGGGATCAGGTGCATATAGGTGTCATATTTGGTGCCAAGTCTATACTGAGCCTCTTTCTTATAATTCCTTATCTGTAACGAGAATTTTTATTATTTGCTTTGGAGGAGTTTCGTCAATGTTAGATTATCTATTGTTTATAAGCTACGAGTTAATTAGCATTTACAATCTGGGCTACCTTTGCTGAAAGCTGTAATCTGCGAATGAAATCAAACAGTTTGTTAGTGTAGATTATAATTACCTTTGGATGCAGCACAGTTTTGATAAACTGTGCATATATCTGCAAATATTCTTGTGAGTTCACAACACTCTAGTATGCCCCCCACCCCCCCCCCCCGCCCAAAAAAAAGATCTTACCCAGCTGAAAGGTTTTATAATAATTTGTCTTTTTTTGAGAGAGAGAGAGAGAGTTTGATTATTGTGCAGGCTGCCGAGGTTTCAACCAACCCCATAAAGACTGTAGAGTCATGATTAAATTTGCAATGGCACCACATAACAATTATATGGGAGAGTTTTGGACAGCTTCTCGTAACCCTAACGTATATGGGAGAATTTTGCAAGTTTCCGCCTGATGCAGATACCACCCTGTCAGCAAAAATATGCTGCTACATTCTTTATATCATGACCTAGAACGTAGGACCTTAAGAATAAAAATAAAAAAGACAACATTCATTCACCACTTCACAGCTTTCCCTGTTGGGATATTGCAGCCTGGTAAACAGCTGTTTAGGATAGGTCCACATGTACATATGTGCTATACGTTAGGCAATGCCAAAAGGGCCGAGTCACGCTGATGAAAATTACATCGTAGAGGAAGACTTTACACCTAAAGCTCAAAAAAAATTGCAGACCATTGACCCCCACCAAAAATAATACGGTTCTTCCTCTGACAATAACACATCTACGTACGAACTATGACTCCATCCAAGTTTCGTATCTCAAGATATCGTGTTAACGAAGATTTCGGGGTCTGACTCCTGGTGACATCAAATGACCTTTGACCCCAACCAAAATTATAGGGTTCTTCCTCTAACTGTAAAGCATCTTCACACCAAGTATGGCTTTCATCCAAGCTTCCTTCCTCAAAATATCGTGTAAACATTTTTTTTAGAATTTAACCCCCCCCCCCCTCCACACGACCCCATATGACATTTGCCCCCACCAAACCAATAAGGTTGTCCTTCTCCATACTATGGGGCATTCATGTACCAAGTTTGAAAACATTCGGACCTTCCTTTTCTGAGATACCGTGTTAAAGAGCAACGTGTTACAAACACACACACACACACACACACACACATACCCATACCCATACCCGTTCAGGGCGCCTACTGGGGATAGTGCATTTTTAGAAGTGAAGTGGGGATAAAATTTCTGGTGGAGCTAGAGCCAAATCGTTTTCGGAATTGTTATGACTGTGCCATAGCTGTAGATATTCTGCCTTGAGATAACTCAATTTATGTTTCTATATACTTGGACCGCCAGCTATGGAAATGGGGATGAACTGTGGAACTTGCTTGAAACTGTTTGATAAGCAGAGGGCGTACTACTTCGACTCCCAAAGGCACATTTGAAAGATACTGACTGAAATCGGGGATATCCCCCATTTTCATCATGCCCCCAGTTCACGTCTCTAGGACCGGTGTGTGTCCCCTATAGGCGCCCATTACAAACGCAAACCCACGTATACCTACACACACGCCATCATGAATGCATAAATTTCTCAGAGAAACTTAAAAAGTTAAAGATGAAGGAAGAAGGAAAAACAAAAACGAAAAACACGCAACTCATCCACCCCTATGAGGCACAATGCTCTTTCAATTTGCCAAGTCGACTCAGTACAAAAAGGGACATGGCGGTGGAACTACGGGGGCAGATTGTGCCCCCATATTTTGTCTCCGTCCTCTCTTTCCTCCACGTTAGGTCAGTAAGGAGTTACATTAACCGAAAAATAAGTAATACACCTCTCAAGAGACTTAATTTTTCATCCACAGATATGCTAAAACCTCAGAGCTTCCGTGTGATCTGTAATTCCAAAGGTAGCCACAACTAGAAAAAGGGTCATGGTCGGCTCGACTTGAACCAATGGGTTGGAAATTTGGCCGTAAAACTCTATCTTACTAACTCACTAACCAAAGGTAGCATATCTCAAGTATTATGTGTACTAGTGCAGTTATATGTTTGCTGTCAGATATAGTCCCTAAAGGGAGAAAATTTTCCGATATGTTTTGAAATGATATATGGTGTCTTGTAACTATTAATAAAAGTATATGAAATGAAGAATGGGTGGTGAAAAAATTGATTCAGTTGAAGCAATATTATGGAAATTATGGGCTTTAGAAGCTGAACGAGATATGCGAAGCTTTTAGTGAGAAATAAGGACTGGGTATCGGTGATTGAACTTTTAGCTGATACAGACAAAACACTTCACGGTAACGGTGTGGTAAATTGTAAGTGCCATGAATGGACCAACTTCTTAGTTTCATGTGTGGTACCTTGCTCCTGGCGAAAAATATTCGAAAGGCTTTTAAGAGGGCCGTTTAACCTTTACATTTTGTGTATAGGTCAATGGAGAAGTAAATGGGATATGCTAACCTTATTATTCTGCTTTGAATCCTGCAATGACTGTGTCTTAGGGGAACACGCACGCGAAGATGTAAGCAAAAAAGGGGTCCATTTTCTGAAATTTTGCTTTTCAGTGTTGTTGGCCAGGTAGGAGGGTTTCGATCGGAAGGGTACCCTCTATAAGGAAACTTTTGACAGAAAAATGCCTAAGTCCCATTTGTGGCTATTGTTTTATTTTTCGAGTATTTTCATGAAGTAAAACCGTTACATTTACGTTAAAAAATACCCCAAACTTTAAACTCTCTCACCTTGGTCATTTTACCCACAATGACCTCAGCGAAACCCTTTTCTCTAGAAAAATGGATTTCGTGAGAATTATTCTCAACATTTCCAATTTCCTGGATTCCTGGAACTTACTCAGTGAACCCCCACTGTAAACAAAAATTAGTCAGATATTGCCTGAACTGACTAATTATGTTGATCAACAATATTGACTAAAATGTGATTAATATTTTACCCATGCAGTTGAGTTAGTTTCAAACAAATATTAAGTCTCATTGACTAAGTTTTGACTGACATTCTTCAGTCTTTTACTACGAAATTGGTCAGATATCATTAAAATTAGTGAAATATGAATGACAAAGGTGGTTAGTCGATTTATACACCACTTCAATAATTTGTGTTTGAGGTGCTTATGTTTTGGATGAAGGATAAGTTTTGTCTTTTGCTTGTTTCAGAAAATGGCAGGGATATTTCGCAGAAGAGCCTTATACACCGATGCCAAGCAAGCGAAACACACTTTCGTTAGCTTAGGCGGTTACTTGGAGGAACGACAGACTAGGAGAGAGGGCGAAAAAACGTCCCTTATATTTGAGTACCTTTCAATTAAGGGTTTCCTGCACAAATGTGGTATCAGGTTAGTAACTACGTACATCTTGTACAAACCTCTTTGGAACAGTTCACTCCCCGTCGGTATATTGAATGTTGAGGATAATATGACTGTATGGCCGAATAGGGACTCTCAATTTATGGACTCACCATTGCACTCGGGTACGGGGAATGGAATAGGGTTCCTGAATATCTCTCGACATTATATATAGCATAGGATAATGGTGGAAGGCGTTTTAACCAATTTGCCCAAGTTTGTAATCTGTCTCCTTATGCATTTGTGTATTTTTATAGTCATTTTATAGTCACAGTTTGTGGATTTCTTGATAAACAAGCTTTCATTTCTGCTTTCATTTTCTTTTGAAATTATTCTATGCCGGACCTTGAACACTTCCTGCATTCTTTCAAAACATGTAGTATACAGAAGACAGTTAATTAAATGGATTGTTGATTTGATACAGAGAACTTAATGAGAGTGTTCAAGGTTCACATACACCATACAAATGCTGACAATTAGCATAATTAGTCAAGCTTCATATCCAAAAGTAACGGAAAAGATTACATTTTTTTTTTTCATTTTGTGGTGTCTTGGCCTGAAACGGTTTGGGGCTTAATTTTAAAAGTGTCTGGTCACGAATTTCTGATCTTGGGATAATTAAACAGTAAGTACTCACTTAAAATACCCTTACTTATATGGAGATATGGAGAATATGGAGATTGTCTATGTTTGACCATTTGTCACTGGTATGTGAAGAAAACTTATCAGGTTTGGAAAAATGTGCTGAATTTCCTTAACCTAACAAATGAGCCCGTAACAGTTTCAGATGATCACATTTTGGCAAAATGTGCAAGGGCTTTTGAAAAAACAAAGAAGTACAAATACTTCATCTTGAGAAGTAAAACAATGACGTCACAGGTTATTGTGCAGTCTACCATATTAAATCGAGTGAGTAAACTTTGGCGTTTCATATCTCAGCTCAGGAATGTCCTGCGAATTCAGTCGTCGGGCTATTTTATTAGGTTCAATTTTCTACCTTTGCAATATATAACTTTGAAATTCCGGACTGGAGGCTGGTACAATTTAAATTTACGCAACAATACTCCTTATTCATTTCACAGAAATGGAGACCGCCTGATTTCTGTCAACTTCGTTCAGGCCGACAGAGTGTTCTATGACCTTTTGGTAGAAGCCATTGGTAATCTCAGACCATTGGTACTGGTAAGAACAATTTATCCAATTTTCCTATTTAAGACAGACATTCGTCAGCCTTGAAAGTTCCAATTCTCTGTCTATAACTCACCCTTGTCCGGAAAAGTCCTAGTTTATTCCTTAAAGGGCCAAACCTCTCACCCCAAAGTACAATTTTGGTACCTGGGTTCCAAAATTCTCAATTGGCTCTGCTCTTTGATTGACAACTAATTCAAACAATGCAGAGTTCCAAAGCTTATCATACACAGCATGAACGGTACTGAGACTGTTTTGATTTTTTGAGTTTTTCTTCACTCATCTTGAAGCAATAAACTGAGACTGTATCCGGATAAGGATGAATTTCAGACAGTTGCGGGAGGGGCTTCAGTAAGAAGGTTAGGAGAATTGGTACTGTTTTGAGAGTGAGAACTGGGCCTCTTAAAGGGCCAATCCTCTCACCCCAAACTACACTTTTAGTATAGGGTAACAGAAACTCTCAGTTGGCTCAGTTTTTGATTGACTGCCAATTCAAACAATCCAGAGTACCAAAGCTTATATTACACAGCACGAACTGTACTGAGGGTGTTTGTTTATTCACACAAGGCTTTTCTATACCCACCCGGAAGCAATAAACTAAGATTGCAACTGGATAAGGATAAATTTCAAACAATTTTGGGAGGGGCTTAAGTGAGAAGGTTAGGAGAATTGGTACTGTTTGGGGTGAGAGAACTGGGCCTCTTAAAGGGCCAATCCTCTCACCCCAAAGTACACTTTTAGTATAGGGTAACAGAAACTCTCAGTTGGCTCAGTTTTTGATTGACTGCCAATTCAAACAATGCAGAGTACCAAAGCTTATATTACACAGCACGAACTGTACTGAGGGTGTTTGTTTATTCACACAAGGCTTTTCTATTGGGGTGAGAGAACTGGGCCTTAAAGTGATTTTCCATGGGCAAATTCATGTACTTCAAACTACGCAGAAAAATTTTCTCTAATACGAGGTGGAAACCGCACGTAGCACACGGCGTCCGGAAGATAATGATTTTCAACTAGTAATGAAATGTTTTCAAGTTAAATGCATTATGGGAAGTATGTGATGTCATCGCGGTTCAATAGATTAACAATACTTTCAATTGATTCGTAATTTTGATGTCGCTGCAGGGAATATTGAGTATTATCGTTGACTGTATCCTATTTATTACTTAGGGTAATGCTAGATCAACAGGAAAACGCAGATTCGGACATTCCTATCACTAAACAGTTTCAAATTCCAAGGACAAACAGGACATCCCATTCCTAATTTAAAGGGAAGTTTAAGCAAAATTTTTAATTTTCATATGTGAAAGAGGAACAAATTCTACACAGTGTGGTAAAAGTTCCATTCAAATCAGACATGCATTTCTTGAGAAATAAGCAAAAGAAGCCAGGAGATTTGTGTTCAAAAGTGAGTATGAGGGCAGCAGAGCTTATATCACTTCCTCACATTGACAAGGAATTCTTTGTTTCCCTTTGTTTTATCAAACTGTTGTGTTGACCTTGAAGTTAATAGGAGTATGACCTCCCTGTAGGGGATGCGAAGTTTATCATTCTCGTGACACTTAAGCTATCACATTTTAAAAATATTGGGTTGCTGAGGAGAAAATCCAGTATAAAGTTGAAAAAAAAAAACAAAAGACTGCCCATTAATGTGGGGATGTCATGTCATACGTGCTTGCTTCAAGTTCACTTTTTGATGAAAATGTGAAAAATTTACGTGTTCATATCTTGAGAACCACACATCGGATTTCAATGCAAATTTCACCAAAACGCTCAGGATAAGTACCCCTCTAACATACCAATTCCAGGTGTGACCTTAAACCCTTCTTTTAATCCATTAGATAAAAAAGCGTAACCCTGATAACCATTTTGATTTCGCTTACGAGATGGACAGATTGTGTTGGAAACTACAAAATACTAACAGAAGAAATCCAGTTTTTCTCGAACATAAGCTTTGCATTTCATACCTTGCCATTTCGAAAATATTTCAACTTTCTGGCAAAATCTGTTGACATGAACTCCTTGAGCAAGTCCAAACTTTCACACACAAAACTATGGAAGACAGCCATCTTGTTATCCCTTTACTCAGACGTACGGTAGCCACAATGTACGCATAGGAAGATTATGCAATATGCTCTGTCCATATACAAAGGAAGTCCTTTTTTCTCCCCGAAGTCGAAATCTACTCCATTTGGGGGAGGGAGGGGCAAAATGTTTTATTTTAAAAAAGAACAGGTCGAATTTTGGACATTTTCCTTTAAAGAAGTTACCGTAATTACCGTAAGATAAAATTTTGAGTTCCCTCCCGCAAACCGCAGTAGATTTCGACTTTTGGGGTAAACGCATGTCTCCCTCTCCCATCGTTAACCTAGGGCCTTGGTAAGCGCTTTGAATTGCTGACACATGTGGAGAACTTGTCCCCGTGTCTTTAACAAGACAAATGTCCAATAATTCGATATACGTTTGATCAGCCAAGTTTGTCGAATTATTGGACATTTTGCGTTCATGAAGTTGGTATATTAATCGGAAAAACCACTTTTTTATAAACCTGATTTACAAAATGGGAAAAAGGGTGTATCTACTCGATAAACCAAGTTTACCGAACTATTGCACATTCAGCGTCGATAAAAAAGGTTTATCAGTTTAAGAAAAACAGTTTATCGACGCAGAATGCTCAACAGTTCGAAACTCCAAGTTTATCTACTGATGACTAGGGCTGGTGGGAGCCGACATTCGTCCCGTTGATTGTTTAAGTAATTCCTAATTTACCAAATGGGGTTTATTTGACCCACGTGCATGGGGTTAAAATTTGCGGCGAAGTAATAGTGTAATTGACTCATCACCCAAGTGTCTTCAAATAGTGACATCTGACTACAAATTTTCTTTCGGATTTAGGGTGTGGAAAGGACTACGAAAGACGGCATTGTTACAATCTATGCAGTGATGGAGATCCTTGCAGATAAACGTTAGTACATTCCTGTATTTTTTTTCTTAGATACATACTGTAGGATCTGAATACCATGTCGGTGGCGTAGCCGGGATTTCTCCCGATGGGCATGCAATATTTTATGTGATCAGCGGGCGGAGGGGTCAAAGAGGAAGAGTTTGCCCCTTTGCAGGGCAAATGCCAGTGAAATACTTATAGAGTGTTTTCACTTAGGTCGAAAGTCCCGCCCCTTTGACGGGCAAAAATTGGAATTCTACACTAGTAGTATATCTAGCTGAGAAACAGTTGAACCGCGTGTGACTGCTGCATTGAAACACTGTTGAATTTTGTCCGGAAGGGGACGTGGCTTTCCAATTGTGACATAACGTGAGAACACGCTAATTGCTAGCTCAGAAGCAGCCGACAACCGACGTGCGGATCAGAGGCAGTACACAGATTTTAATTATACAAATTGGATCAATTGGATAAAAAAAAATTGTACTTTGTTGTATGAATTTTTTACTTGCAGTTCAAACCTGAAATATTGAAGAAACTTGGTCAAATCTGGAGCTTTGATATTTAACTTTGCCTGAAATGAGAAACTTCATGTAATTTAAAAGTTCCACATGGAGCTATTACGGATGGAGTTAAGAACACCAACACCCAGTCCATTCCTATTTTACCCTACTATATATATTCAGAGTGTTATAATCTTTTTTTAAGGAAGATATTCCCCTTGAAAGGTTCTATAGATACAGTAATCTTTAAAGTTTGTTTGACTCAGCTTCCCCAATGACATTTGATCCCTTGATCAGGGAGTTTCTAGCAACTCCCTGATTTTATACTACCCTAATTCTCCCAAAGACTTGATAACCACAATGCTTTAATTGTGATCAAGGTTGCCCGCAAGTAAGAATTTTTGTCAGTCTTCTTAGTCTAAACGACTGTGAATGTACTTCTACGTTAGCAAATTCCTTTACTGTTCTAATTAATTCCTTCCATTACTTACGATCATTCTTTTTATCATTTAGACAAATTTTAACTTTAAAAATTTGCGCTTGACAGGATAATTTTTTTTAACTGTCAGCTCATGTAAAACAATAGAATATTTTTTCCTTTGACGACTGGTAATGTTATGTTAATGGCTGGGATCATGTTTCTGTCCTATATCTATTTGCTTTGTCCTGAACCCCTTTTATGTCGCCCGGTTACAACTTTCAAGCGCTTAGCAATCAAAGCTCTCTTAGCCCAAATTAGTCATGCAGTGCCTGAACTGACTTATCAGGTTAGTCAACAATATTGACTAATATGTGATCCAATTGAATAAGTTTCTAACACATATTGAGCCGACTTTACTAAGTGTTGGCTAACATTTTTAAGTCCATTACTACGAAATTAGTCAAATATCATCACAAATTAGTCAAATATGAGTGACTAGTGTGGTTAGTCAATTCAGACACCACTTTACTAATTTGTGTTTATAGAGAGGCAACTGGATAGTCTCAAAAGAAAGAAGGTATTTCCACTCCATGTAATCCGTAATAGCTCTATGATCTAGAAGCAGTCTATATCCAAAAAAGGATGCCTCCCTTAGAGGAGACAAAATTTCTGAACATGCAGTGCACTTTCCAAGTCTCGGACGGAAACACTTGAAATACGGTTACAGTGACGAAATAAATGATCATTTCTCCTTTGGGAAAAGGATTGAGAAGTACAAAAGAGTGCTACATCTGAAACCTATTGAAACCAGGACCGTAACCTGCCGAGGGACAGGATGCAACTGTCCCCTTAAGATTTCCAAATCGTATATACACGACGTGATAAATGATGGTAGCGGCACTATCCATATGCAGTATTTGAATTGCCTTACTAAGGGTTTTGCAAACGCTACGACCCTGGAAGTATATTTAAAAACAAAAGTGGAAACGTCTGTTGCATATCATCCGATGCCACTGCACCTTCCTCATTTAAAACATAACCACATTTTACCCAGCAAGATGAAAAACATGAAGTCGCTTCTTGGAACACCACTTTTTTTAAAGAGGAAGTTCGATAATTTGTTACCGCATGGAATTGTGGGACATAGCATGGGATATACAAACCGAGCTCAGCACGTAGTGTAAGACGTTCCCTTGTTCTTGTCAGTACCACACTATCTAAGTGTCCAACCAACTTGAACGAAAAATGGGGGTCCCAGTCCTTCTGTACGGCAGATTAGTCCAATTTTTTACACCAAAAGGACAATCTAAACACAATGTGTTGCACCGAACCTCACTTTAGATCCCTCTTTATGTAACTGATGGATTAAAAACGAATGAAATCACGAAATGCACATGTAAACTCAAATTTTGGAATACGTGTTTTAGGTTCAGGATTGGTTTGTTTATCCCAACGATTTGAAGGATTTATGCATTTGCATAGCCACCAAAACGAATCGCCGAACTCGCTATGTATCTTTCGTTTGACAGAAGGTGAGCCTTATCTGAAGTTCCATGGGATTTACTTTTGGAAAGTCGCCGAAAGCTTGACCACTGATATGATTAGATCGTTCATTCCAATTGAGGTCAAACTCATGACTTTATATCGATACGATAGTTCCGTCTCTGGTGTCACTATCACCGCTAAAAAAGACAACGAAGATTATTGGCTAACAGTAGATGAAGACAAAATAGAATTCAGAAAACAAGATAGCGCTAAAGGTAAGGCATAAGTTTGTCACAAACAAGTAAATAAATCTCCTCCATTGCGGACATTATATGTTTAAATATGAGATTGGGCGGTTTGTCAAACGAGTTCTTCAAAAGAAGGTTTAGCAAAATGTCTTTGGTTAAGTGAGCTTAACAGCAAATGTTGAATTATAGACGAATCCGATTAGCGCTTATTTTTAGTGACTGTAGTCCGCCATCGGTGGGGTCCATCAGCCTAAAATCATCTTTATTTATTGTTTACATGAATTTCAAACCCTCATATTTAGTGAAATTGGAGAATTCAACATACAAATTAGTGTACAACCATCCATGATAGACGTAAGCACGGAAATCGAACGATTTAAAGGTGATGGACCCCAGTTATGGGCGACTGAAATCAGACCATCTCTTGCTGTCCGGATTCGTGTATATGTTAACCGAGAGTTGGATTGCTTTTAATTGGCAATTGGGAAATCAAATTCCAAGTTTGTAGAAATGTCAACATATGGATTATGTGACTTTACCTACGCTTGTAGCAGATTTACGCGGATAGTGTAAAATTTAACTTTCTGCAGTATAAGTTACTATAATGCAGACTTAACCTCTTTCAGAGGGAGCATTTTCTGTGTTGTGACGTCTTCTCTATAAGGTCTATACGTGCAAGAATGAAAACGTTAAGTATATGGGGCCGAGGAGCAAGGGACGGTTAGGTGGTCTTAAAATCAATGTCTCCTCGGTTCTGAATAATCTAACCGTTTTAGACCCAAACCGTGAAAAACGAAAAAATCCAAAACAAATAAATGTAGAATTCTGCCTGATCCAAAGATCAATGAACGTAGGCAGACTTCTTAAAGGGAATATGGCACTGTCTTAAATGATCAGTTCCCAGATTTTAACTCTATGATTGAACCCCCTTGTTTTTTGAAGAAGTGAGTTACTATAGCTGTCATTTATACAATGTGAGGGGGTACATTTTTTTTTCTAAAAGTCCCCTCGACTCTCTGGCGAAGAGCCAAGGGGCGAAAACCAATCCTTTACTCCCGAAGGAGTTCTGCTCCCGTAAGGAGCTAAACGTCCCAAATGGACAAGTACGCCCTCTAAAGGGCAAGCATGTGTGGTCCTGCTCTAGACTGGCTGAATAGAGCAGAAGCCACACCCTAGATGCAGTTTAACGTCATGCCCAGGACATGTGAGGGCATACATTAACTGTGCCAACGTGCCTAAATAACCTGTATGCATTCGATTTTCCCAGCCGTAACTTTTTCTTAAAATAACTTTCGACAGTTTGTGTCGCACAAAGATATTATAAACATAGATACCAAACTTAAAATGGCGCAGTAACTCCTCACGGAGGCCGATTCGGATGGGCGGAAGTGCTTATCACTGATCTGTCGTTTTGAAAGCTGACACTTAATTGATATCTTCCGGTAGTGTAAGTAAGTGTGATTTCAAAACATCGCAATTCTTTCAAACACTGTTCCTCAATAAATTTCATTAACATGAAACAGTTTTATGCGTCTTCGCCGGTTTTCTACCTAGAACATTTGAACAATAACGCACAACGACTGGTTAAAAGTTCATTTGCTTACTGATTGGTCAGTTTCTATGGTATCTTCACAAGCGCACATCCGTGCACACATTTGCATTCTTACGCGCCTACAACATAAAATCAACTACTGCTTTCTTTTTTCCAAGCACGCGGAAGTACGCGTCAATTACTCCGGACTTCACACGGAGAAATGCATTGTGCGCCTACAGAACTCGTTTTGAAAATGCACGGACGCTGACATTCCGTCTCAATGGAATTTTCTGTTACGCCTGCATAATTGTGCGCGCAGATCACCGAATAGAACTGTGCGCATGTCAAATGAACACTTCCGCCCCTCCGATTGAGCCTCCGTGAGGAGTCAGCGCGTCTTACAGTGTAGGGAAAGGAGTTTGGTATCTACGTTTATAATATCTTTGGTGTCGCAGTTGACACACGCCCTCACTTTGCATGGACGATAGATCAGCAGAAAGTTAACATCTTTGACGAGATATAACAATTGGTTAGAAATTGAGCCATAAAACTCCATCTAATAACAGAGCAAGATGTATTACCATTACATTACAGTAAGTACTCACAGTATTTGGAACTTCGATGAAATTCGCTTTCGAATGCCCGTACAAAAACAATGAAAAGTGTTTGTGTCCTCTAAAGACCTGGCTGTGTAAATGTGGGACCATAGTTATTATACCTTTCCTGGTTGGAAAACTCCGCGAACTGACTGCTTATGTTGAGATTCCGGTTTTCGGCAGTCACGTGACGTTGATAGTGCACGAGAGCATGTTGCTTCTGGCAACATCATGGCGGACGAGTTGCAAGCCTCTGTAGTAGGCTTCGTTAAAGAGGACGATTTTTTAACTCAGCCATAAAGTTTTTGGTGAAGTAATACTGTTATTCTTTACATTGGGACTGTTTTTACCGTGTTGTGCTATCTCTCTTGAAAATGATCTCAACCAAAACTGGAAAATCTAGAGGAAATAAGCAGACCACGTTGCGTAGACTCAGAGACAGACAAGATCTAACAAGTCTATATACGATTATGCAACTGCAAAGCTTAGAAGTTGAAATTGAGGATGAACCCTCCCTTCTGTATTCTTTGAAAGAATCAGTTGAAAAAATCACTGAAAAGATTGGCAGAGATGTGTAACATATAAATGACGAAATGGTACGTATTGAGAATGACTTCCAAAAGGCTTTGGACTTTATAAGTGAGAGAATCGATCACTTAGAATCTAGAGAGAAAGTCCACACCGAACGCATTCAGTCTCTACTAAGAAAAGAAGTTGCAGATCAAGAGAGAGTTAACAAGCAGCAAGCAGAATCTATCAATATACAGGAACGCTTTTCTAGACGAAGCAACTTACGAATTGTTGGTTATCCAGAAGGTGCTGATGAAGATTGTTTTGAAATCGCAAAATCTGTACTTGCAGAACCAGGTGTACCTCCTGCGAGAATAGAGAGATCCCACAGAGATGGCAGACACCATTCAACAAGGCCATGACATATTCTCTTCAAACTCGCCTTCTACCAAGATAAACTTTCCGTTCTGCGCAATCAAAGAACCCACCTTAAGGAAAAACAATACTTCATAACTGATGATTTGACCAAGATTGACTTACGAGAAAAACGAAAATGGAGTTGCCAAGTTGCCCAATTGTACCGGGAAGGCAAGAAATTGAGATTTTCTGCTCGACGATCTGACGATGACGAGATCAAGGCGGTAAACCATTTGAATGTAATGAACCTCCAGCCGAAAATAAAGCTTGAATTATGGCTTCCCAAAGGAAACATATTTACCTTGATGTTTAACGGATCCCTTGTTGGTCAGAGATCGTTACTGGCATATGCTTTGTCCTTCAGGAGGAGCTATTGTTTTCATTTTTTCCTTTATTGCAATTCGCCTTGTTTGTCATTGACAAATCTCAATTAGTCACTCTGTTTGCAGGTTTGTCTGGCAATAGCTGGATTCATTTGATTCAGTTACATTTATTAATTATGACCTTCCAAAATTTTACACATGTCGGATAATAGAACAGGCGTCCTTAAATTTTGTACTTTCAACGTGAGGTAATGTTAGGAACGTACGTGATGTTAGGAAACGCAGAAAGATGATCAATTTTTTTCATGTCCACAATTATGACTTGATTACGCTTCAGGAAACCCACTCCAAAATATCTTACGAAACTTACTGGAGAGCCGAATGGGGAGTGAGCGTAACATTTTCACATGGAGAGATACACAATTAGCCGTGGTGTCTGTATACTAGTCAATCCAAATACTCCTATTCATGTGATTGACACTATTTCTGACCAATTTGGCCGATATCTGTTAGTTGTTTTTGAATGTTCAAATGAAAGGTTTCTTCTCATAAATGTGTACGCCCCAAACCAGGGTCAACCAAGTGTTTTCCTTGAAGTAAGTAATTATATTTATCACAACCAAGACTGTATTGTCATCTGGGGAGGGGACTTCAATTTTGTCTTTAACCTACTTTCAGATAAAACAGGTGGCGTAACGTACAAAATTTCAAAGCTAGAGATGAAGTTCTTAACATTATGTAAACTTTCGATCTCGTAGATATATGGCGGGAGCGTAAATACTCGATGTTTCACCTGGCATTCAAACCTAGATGAAAATATTCATTGTCGACTTGTTTTTTTTTTTCTAATTTCTAAATTCCTGCTTAATAATGTTTATGATTCCAAGCTGTCTTAATGGTTTGGATCTGATCATTTTAGAGTAACGTTATGTGTCATTCCGCCATTAGACGTAAGGGGTCCTGGCTCTTGGAAATTGAATTGTTCCCTTTTGAATGCTCCGGGCTACCGTGACCTTATGAATGATGTGGAAAATGAAACTGCTTGTACCTATGCTCATTTAAATGACTGTGGCTTTTGGGAGCTCTTAACCCTTTACCGTTGTTTGGGTCCTTTTGGACCCATGCGGAGTCCTCGGCTGTCACGCATCTCTACTGTTTCACGCGGAGCTCGAAACTGCGAGTAGCTACGCGAAAATTCGGCCACAAGAGCGAGAGAGACAATAGTTTAAGGTCACGGGGTCAATGGCCTACGGAAGCCGATGCGGGGCGGGCTACGTCCGCTTTACCGCCCAATCCCGAGGCGCGCAAATATGCCCCGATCGGAGCACAACGGTAAAGGGTTAAGCTAAAATATCTGCGCCACTCGGCTAAAGGTTTACGTGCACACACGCAGAGACAGTGGCATCAGCTTTGCAGTAAACACACTCCACAGGCTTAGTTTAACCCTTTACCGTTGTTTGGGTCCTTTTGGACCCATGCGGAGTCCTCGGCTGTCACGCATCTCTACTGTTTCACGCGGAGCTCGAAACTGCGAGTAGCTACGCGAAAATTCGGCCACAAGAGCGAGAGAGACAATAGTTTAAGGTCACGGGGTCAATGGCCTACGGAAGCCGATGCGGGGCGGGCTACGTCCGCTTTACCGCCCAATCCCGAGGCGCGCAAATATGCCCCGATCGGAGCACAACGGTAAAGGGTTAAGCTAAAATATCTGCGCCACTCGGCTAAAGGTTTACGTGCACACACGCAGAGACAGTGGCATCAGCTTTGCAGTAAACACACTCCACAGGCTTAGTTTAACCCTTTACCGTTGTTTGGGTCCTTTTGGACCCATGCGGAGTCCTCGGCTGTCACGCATCTCTACTGTTTCACGCGGAGCTCGAAACTGCGAGTAGCTACGCGAAAATTCGGCCACAAGAGCGAGAGAGACAATAGTTTAAGGTCACGGGGTCAATGGCCTACGGAAGCCGATGCGGGGCGGGCTACGTCCGCTTTACCGCCCAATCCCGAGGCGCGCAAATATGCCCCGATCGGAGCACAACGGTAAAGGGTTAAGCTAAAATATCTGCGCCACTCGGCTAAAGGTTTACGTGCACACACGCAGAGACAGTGGCATCAGCTTTGCAGTAAACACACTCCACAGGCTTAGTTTAACCCTTTACCGTTGTTTGGGTCCTTTTGGACCCATGCGGAGTCCTCGGCTGTCACGCATCTCTACTGTTTCACGCGGAGCTCGAAACTGCGAGTAGCTACGCGAAAATTCGGCCACAAGAGCGAGAGAGACAATAGTTTAAGGTCACGGGGTCAATGGCCTACGGAAGCCGATGCGGGGCGGGCTACGTCCGCTTTACCGCCCAATCCCGAGGCGCGCAAATATGCCCCGATCGGAGCACAACGGTAAAGGGTTAAGCTAAAATATCTGCGCCACTCGGCTAAAGGTTTACGTGCACACACGCAGAGACAGTGGCATCAGCTTTGCAGTAAACACACTCCACAGGCTTAGTTTAACCCTTTACCGTTGTTTGGGTCCTTTTGGACCCATGCGGAGTCCTCGGCTGTCACGCATCTCTACTGTTTCACGCGGAGCTCGAAACTGCGAGTAGCTACGCGAAAATTCGGCCACAAGCGCGAGAGAGACAATAGTTTAAGGTCACGGGGTCAATGGCCTACGGAAGCCGATGCGGGGCGGGCTACGTCCGCTTTACCGCCCAATCCCGAGGCGCGCAAATATGCCCCGATCGGAGCACAACGGTAAAGGGTTAAGCTAAAATATCTGCGCCACTCGGCTAAAGGTTTACGTGTACACACGCAGAGACAGTGGCATCAGCTTTGCAGTAAACACACTCCACAGGCTTAGTTTAACCCTTTACCGTTGTTTGGGTCCTTTTGGACCCATGCGGAGTCCTCGGCTGTCACGCATCTCTACTGTTTCACGCGGAGCTCGAAACTGCGAGTAGCTACGCGAAAATTCGGCCACAAGAGCGAGAGAGACAATAGTTTAAGGTCACGGGGTCAATGGCCTACGGAAGCCGATGCGGGGCGGGCTACGTCCGCTTTACCGCCCAATCCCGAGGCGCGCAAATATGCCCCGATCGGAGCACAACGGTAAAGGGTTAAGCTAAAATATCTGCGCCACTCGGCTAAAGGTTTACGTGCACACACGCAGAGACAGTGGCATCAGCTTTGCAGTAAACACACTCCACAGGCTTAGTTTAACCCTTTACCGTTGTTTGGGTCCTTTTGGACCCATGCGGAGTCCTCGGCTGTCACGCATCTCTACTGTTTCACGCGGAGCTCGAAACTGCGAGTAGCTACGCGAAAATTCGGCCACAAGCGCGAGAGAGACAATAGTTTAAGGTCACGGGGTCAATGGCCTACGGAAGCCGATGCGGGGCGGGCTACGTCCGCTTTACCGCCCAATCCCGAGGCGCGCAAATATGCCCCGATCGGAGCACAACGGTAAAGGGTTAAGCTAAAATATCTGCGCCACTCGGCTAAAGGTTTACGTGCACACACGCAGAGACAGTGGCATCAGCTTTGCAGTAAACACACTCCACAGGCTTAGTTTAACCCTTTACCGTTGTTTAGGTCCTTTTGGACCCATGCGGAGTCCTCGGCTGTCACGCATCTCTACTGTTTCACGCGGAGCTCGAAACTGCGAGTAGGTACGCGAAAATTCGGCCACAAGGGCGAGAGAGACAATAGTTTAAGGTCACGGGGTCAATGGCCTACGGAAGCCGATGCGGGGCGGGCTACGTCCGCTTTACCGCCCAATCCCGAGGCGCGCAAATATGCCCCGATCGGAGCACAACGGTAAAGGGTTAAGCTAAAATATCTGCGCCACTCGGCTAAAGGTTTACGTGCACACACGCAGAGACAGTGGCATCAGCTTTGCAGTAAACACACTCCACAGGCTTAGTTTAACCCTTTACCGTTGTTTGGGTCCTTTTGGACCCATGCGGAGTCCTCGGCTGTCACGCATCTCTACTGTTTCACGCGGAGCTCGAAACTGCGAGTAGCTACGCGAAAATTCGGCCACAAGAGCGAGAGAGACAATAGTTTAAGGTCACGGGGTCAATGGCCTACGGAAGCCGATGCGGGGCGGGCTACGTCCGCTTTACCGCCCAATCCCGAGGCGCGCAAATATGCCCCGATCGGAGCACAACGGTAAAGGGTTAAGCTAAAATATCTGCGCCACTCGGCTAAAGGTTTACGTGCACACACGCAGAGACAGTGGCATCAGCTTTGCAGTAAACACACTCCACAGGCTTAGTTTAACCCTTTACCGTTGTTTGGGTCCTTTTGGACCCATGCGGAGTCCTCGGCTGTCACGCATCTCTACTGTTTCACGCGGAGCTCGAAACTGCGAGTAGCTACGCGAAAATTCGGCCACAAGCGCGAGAAAGACAATAGTTTAAGGTCACGGGGTCAATGGCCTACGGAAGCCGATGCGGGGCGGGCTACGTCCGCTTTACCGCCCAATCCCGAGGCGCGCAAATATGCCCCGATCGGAGCACAACGGTAAAGGGTTAAGCTAAAATATCTGCGCCACTCGGCTAAAGGTTTACGTGCACACACGCAGAGACAGTGGCATCAGCTTTGCAGTAAACACACTCCACAGGCTTAGTTTAACCCTTTACCGTTGTTTGGGTCCTTTTGGACCCATGCGGAGTCCTCGGCTGTCACGCATCTCTACTGTTTCACGCGGAGCTCGAAACTGCGAGTAGCTACGCGAAAATTCGGCCACAAGAGCGAGAGAGACAATAGTTTAAGGTCACGGGGTCAATGGCCTACGGAAGCCGATGCGGGGCGGGCTACGTCCGCTTTACCGCCCAATCCCGAGGCGCGCAAATATGCCCCGATCGGAGCACAACGGTAAAGGGTTAAGCTAAAATATCTGCGCCACTCGGCTAAAGGTTTACGTGCACACACGCAGAGACAGTGGCATCAGCTTTGCAGTAAACACACTCCACAGGCTTAGTTTAACCCTTTACCGTTGTTTGGGTCCTTTTGGACCCATGCGGAGTCCTCGGCTGTCACGCATCTCTACTGTTTCACGCGGAGCTCGAAACTGCGAGTAGCTACGCGAAAATTCGGCCACAAGAGCGAGAGAGACAATAGTTTAAGGTCACGGGGTCAATGGCCTACGGAAGCCGATGCGGGGCGGGCTACGTCCGCTTTACCGCCCAATCCCGAGGCGCGCAAATATGCCCCGATCGGAGCACAACGGTAAAGGGTTAAGCTAAAATATCTGCGCCACTCGGCTAAAGGTTTACGTGCACACACGCAGAGACAGTGGCATCAGCTTTGCAGTAAACACACTCCACAGGCTTAGTTTAACCCTTTACCGTTGTTTGGGTCCTTTTAGACCCATGCGGAGTCCTCGGCTGTCACACATCTCCACTGTTTCTCGCGGAGCTCGAAACTGCGAGTAGCTACGCGAAAATTCGGCCACAAGCGCGAGAGAGACAATAGTTTAAGGTCACGGGGTCAATGGCCTACGGAAGCCGATGCGGGGCGGGCTACGTCCGCTTTACCGCCCAATCCCGAGGCGCGCAAATATGCCCCGATCGGAGCACAACGGTAAAGGGTTAAGCTAAAATATCTGCGCCACTCGGCTAAAGGTTTACGTGCACACACGCAGAGACAGTGGCATCAGCTTTGCAGTAAACACACTCCACAGGCTTAGTTTACCCCCTTTACCGTTGTTTGGGTCCTTTTGGACCCATGCGGAGTCCTCGGCTGTCACGCATCTCTACTGTTTCACGCGGAGCTCGAAACTGCGAGTAGCTACGCGAAAATTCGGCCACAAGAGCGAGAGAGACAATAGTTTAAGGTCACGGGGTCAATGGCCTACGGAAGCCGATGCGGGGCGGGCTACGTCCGCTTTACCGCCCAATCCCGAGGCGCGCAAATATGCCCCGATCGGAGCACAACGGTAAAGGGTTAAGCTAAAATATCTGCGCCACTCGGCTAAAGGTTTACGTGCACACACGCAGAGACAGTGGCATCAGCTTTGCAGTAAACACACTCCACAGGCTTAGTTAACCCCCTTTACCGTTGTTTGGGTCCTTTTGGACCCCTGCGGAGTCCTCGGCTGTCACACATCTCTACTGTTTCACGCGGAGCTCGAAACTGCGAGTAGCTACGCGAAAATTCGGCCACAAGAGCGAGAGAGACAATAGTTTAAGGTCACGGGGTCAATGGCCTACGGAAGCCGATGCGGGGCGGGCTACGTCCGCTTTACCGCCCAATCCCGAGGCGCGCAAATATGCCCCGATCGGAGCACAACGGTAAAGGGTTAAGCTAAAATATCTGCGCCACTCGGCTAAAGGTTTACGTGCACACACGCAGAGACAGTGCCATGAGCTTTGCAGTAAACACACTCCACAGGCTTAGTTTAACCCTTTACCGTTGTTTGGGTCCTTTTGGACCCATGCGGAGTCCTCGGCTGTCACACATCTCCACTGTTTCTCGCGGAGCTCGAAACTGCGAGTAGCTACGCGAAAATTCGGCCACAAGAGCGAGAGAGACAATAGTTTAAGGTCACGGGGTCAATGGCCTACGGAAGCCGATGCGGGGCGGGCTACGTCCGCTTTACCGCCCAATCCCGAGGCGCGCAAATATGCCCCGATCGGAGCACAACGGTAAAGGGTTAAGCTAAAATATCTGCGCCACTCGGCTAAAGGTTTACGTGCACACACGCAGAGACAGTGGCATCAGCTTTGCAGTAAACACACTCCACAGGCTTAGTTAACCCCCTTTACCGTTGTTTGGGTCCTTTTGGACCCCTGCGGAGTCCTCGGCTGTCACACATCTCTACTGTTTCACGCGGAGCTCGAAACTGCGAGTAGCTACGCGAAAATTCGGCCACAAGAGCGAGAGAGACAATAGTTTAAGGTCACGGGGTCAATGGCCTACGGAAGCCGATGCGGGGCGGGCTACGTCCGCTTTACCGCCCAATCCCGAGGCGCGCAAATATGCCCCGATCGGAGCACAACGGTAAAGGGTTAAGCTAAAATATCTGCGCCACTCGGCTAAAGGTTTACGTGCACACACGCAGAGACAGTGGCATCAGCTTTGCAGTAAACACACTCCACAGGCTTAGTTTAACCCTTTACCGTTGTTTGGGTCCTTTTGGACCCATGCGGAGTCCTCGGCTGTCACGCATCTCTACTGTTTCACGCGGAGCTCGAAACTGCGAGTAGCTACGCGAAAATTCGGCCACAAGAGCGAGAGAGACAATAGTTTAAGGTCACGGGGTCAATGGCCTACGGAAGCCGATGCGGGGCGGGCTACGTCCGCTTTACCGCCCAATCCCGAGGCGCGCAAATATGCCCCGATCGGAGCACAACGGTAAAGGGTTAAGCTAAAATATCTGCGCCACTCGGCTAAAGGTTTACGTGCACACACGCAGAGACAGTGGCATCAGCTTTGCAGTAAACACACTCCACAGGCTTAGTTTAACCCTTTACCGTTGTTTGGGTCCTTTTGGACCCATGCGGAGTCCTCGGCTGTCACGCATCTCTACTGTTTCACGCGGAGCTCGAAACTGCGAGTAGCTACGCGAAAATTCGGCCACAAGAGCGAGAGAGACAATAGTTTAAGGTCACGGGGTCAATGGCCTACGGAAGCCGATGCGGGGCGGGCTACGTCCGCTTTACCGCCCAATCCCGAGGCGCGCAAATATGCCCCGATCGGAGCACAACGGTAAAGGGTTAAGCTAAAATATCTGCGCCACTCGGCTAAAGGTTTACGTGCACACACGCAGAGACAGTGGCATCAGCTTTGCAGTAAACACACTCCACAGGCTTAATTAACCCCCTTTACCGTTGTTTGGGTCCTTTTGGACCCCTGCGGAGTCCTCGGCTGTCACACATCTCTACTGTTTCACGCGGAGCTCGAAACTGCGAGTAGCTACCCGAAAATTCGGCCACAAGCGCGAGAGAGACAATAGTTTAAGGTCACGGGGTCAATGGCCTACGGAAGCCGATGCGGGGCGGGCTACGTCCGCTTTGCCGCCCAATCCCGAGGCGCGCAAAAATGCCCCGATCGGAGCACAACGGTAAAGGGTTAAGCTAAAATATCTGCGCCACTCGGCTAAAGGTTTACGTGCACACACGCAGAGACAGTGGCATCAGCTTTGCAGTAAACACACTCCACAGGCTTAGTTTACCCCCTTTACCGTTGTTTGGGTCCTTTTGGACCCATGCGGAGTCCTCGGCTGTCACACATCTCTACTTTTTCACGCGGAGCTCGAAACTGCGAGTAGCTACCCGAAAAGTCGGCCACAAGCGCGAGAGAGACAATAGTTTAAGGTCACGGGGTCAATGGCCTACGGAAGCCGATGCGGGGCGGGCTACGTCCGCTTTGCCGCCCAATCCCGAGGCGCGCAAATATGCCCCGATCGGAGCACAACGGTAAAGGGTTAAGCTAAAATACCTGCGCCACTCGGCTAAAGGATTACGTGCACACACGCAGAGACAGTGGCATCAGCTTTGCAGTAAACACACTCCACAGGCTTAGTTTACCCCCTTTACCGTTGTTTGGGTCCTTTTGGACCCATGCGGAGTCCTCGGCTGTCACACATCTCTACTGTTTCACGCGGAGCTCGAAACTGCGAGTAGTTACCCGAAAAGTCGGCCACAAGCGCGAGAGAGAAAATAGTTTAAGGTCACGGGGTCAATGGCCTACGGAAGCCGATGCGGGGCGGGCTACGTCCGCTTTGCCGCCCAATCCCGAGGCGCGCAAATATGCCCCGATCGGAGCACAACGGTAAAGGGTTAAGCTAAAATATCTGCGCCACTCGGCTAAAGGATTACGTGCACACACGCAGAGACAGTGGCATCAGCTTTGCAGTAAACACACTCCACAGGCTTAGTTTACCCACTTTACCGTTGTTTGGGTCCTTTTGGACCCATGCGGAGTCCTCGGCTGTCACACATCTCTACTGTTTCACGCGGAGCTCGAAACTGCGAGTAGCTACGCGAAAATTCGGCCACAAGAGCGAGAGAGACAATAGTTTAAGGTCACGGGGTCAATGGCCTACGGAAGCCGATGCGGGGCGGGCTACGTTCGCTTTACCGCCCAATCCCGAGGCGCGCAAATATGCCCCGATCGGAGCACAACGGTAAAGGGTTAAGCTAAAATATCTGCGCCACTCGGCTAAAGGTTTACGTGCACACACGCAGAGACAGTGGCATCAGCTTTGCAGTAAACACACTCCACAGGCTTAGTTTAACCCTTTACCGTTGTTTGGGTCCTTTTGGACCCATGCGGAGTCCTCGGCTGTCACGCATCTCTACTGTTTCACGCGGAGCTCGAAACTGCGAGTAGCTACGCGAAAATTCGGCCACAAGAGCGAGAGAGACAATAGTTTAAGGTCACGGGGTCAATGGCCTACGGAAGCCGATGCGGGGCGGGCTACGTCCGCTTTACCGCCCAATCCCGAGGCGCGCAAATATGCCCCGATCGGAGCACAACGGTAAAGGGTTAAGCTAAAATATCTGCGCCACTCGGCTAAAGGTTTACGTGCACACACGCAGAGACAGTGGCATCAGCTTTGCAGTAAACACACTCCACAGGCTTAGTTTAACCCTTTACCGTTGTTTGGGTCCTTTTAGACCCATGCGGAGTCCTCGGCTGTCACACATCTCTACTGTTTCTCGCGGAGCTCGAAACTGCGAGTAGCTACGCGAAAATTCGGCCACAAGCGCGAGAGAGACAATAGTTTAAGGTCACGGGGTCAATGGCCTACGGAAGCCGATGCGGGGCGGGCTACGTCCGCTTTACCGCCCAATCCCGAGGCGCGCAAATATGCCCCGATCGGAGCACAACGGTAAAGGGTTAAGCTAAAATATCTGCGCCACTCGGCTAAAGGTTTACGTGCACACACGCAGAGACAGTGGCATCAGCTTTGCAGTAAACACACTCCACAGGCTTAGTTAACCCCCTTTACCGTTGTTTGGGTCCATTTGGACCCCTGCGGAGTCCTCGGCTGTCACACATCTCTACTGTTTCACGCGGAGCTCGAAACTGCGAGTAGCTACGCGAAAATTCGGCCACAAAAGCGAGAGAGACAATAGTTTAAGGTCACGGGGTCAATGGCCTACGGAAGCCGATGCGGGGCGGGCTACGTCCGCTTTACCGCCCAATCCCGAGGCGCGCAAATATGCCCCGATCGGAGCACAACGGTAAAGGGTTAAGCTAAAATATCTGCGCCACTCGGCTAAAGGTTTACGTGCACACACGCAGAGACAGTGCCATGAGCTTTGCAGTAAACACACTCCACAGGCTTAGTTTAACCCTTTACCGTTGTTTGGGTCCTTTTGGACCCATGCGGAGTCCTCGGCTGTCACACATCTCCACTGTTTCTCGCGGAGCTCGAAACTGCGAGTAGCTACGCGAAAATTCGGCCACAAGAGCGAGAGAGACAATAGTTTAAGGTCACGGGGTCAATGGCCTACGGAAGCCGATGCGGGGCGGGCTACGTCCGCTTTACCGCCCAATCCCGAGGCGCGCAAATATGCCCCGATCGGAGCACAACGGTAAAGGGTTAAGCTAAAATATCTGCGCCACTCGGCTAAAGGTTTACGTGCACACACGCAGAGACAGTGGCATCAGCTTTGCAGTAAACACACTCCACAGGCTTAGTTAACCCCCTTTACCGTTGTTTGGGTCCTTTTGGACCCCTGCGGAGTCCTCGGCTGTCACACATCTCTACTGTTTCACGCGGAGCTCGAAACTGCGAGTAGCTACGCGAAAATTCGGCCACAAGAGCGAGAGAGACAATAGTTTAAGGTCACGGGGTCAATGGCCTACGGAAGCCGATGCGGGGCGGGCTACGTCCGCTTTACCGCCCAATCCCGAGGCGCGCAAATATGCCCCGATCGGAGCACAACGGTAAAGGGTTAAGCTAAAATATCTGCGCCACTCGGCTAAAGGTTTACGTGCACACACGCAGAGACAGTGGCATCAGCTTTGCAGTAAACACACTCCACAGGCTTAGTTTAACCCTTTACCGTTGTTTGGGTCCTTTTGGACCCATGCGGAGTCCTCGGCTGTCACGCATCTCTACTGTTTCACGCGGAGCTCGAAACTGCGAGTAGCTACGCGAAAATTCGGCCACAAGAGCGAGAGAGACAATAGTTTAAGGTCACGGGGTCAATGGCCTACGGAAGCCGATGCGGGGCGGGCTACGTCCGCTTTACCGCCCAATCCCGAGGCGCGCAAATATGCCCCGATCGGAGCACAACGGTAAAGGGTTAAGCTAAAATATCTGCGCCACTCGGCTAAAGGTTTACGTGCACACACGCAGAGACAGTGGCATCAGCTTTGCAGTAAACACACTCCACAGGCTTAATTAACCCCCTTTACCGTTGTTTGGGTCCTTTTGGACCCCTGCGGAGTCCTCGGCTGTCACACATCTCTACTGTTTCACGCGGAGCTCGAAACTGCGAGTAGCTACCCGAAAATTCGGCCACAAGCGCGAGAGAGACAATAGTTTAAGGTCACGGGGTCAATGGCCTACGGAAGCCGATGCGGGGCGGGCTACGTCCGCTTTGCCGCCCAATCCCGAGGCGCGCAAAAATGCCCCGATCGGAGCACAACGGTAAAGGGTTAAGCTAAAATATCTGCGCCACTCGGCTAAAGGTTTACGTGCACACACGCAGAGACAGTGGCATCAGCTTTGCAGTAAACACACTCCACAGGCTTAGTTTACCCCCTTTACCGTTGTTTGGGTCCTTTTGGACCCATGCGGAGTCCTCGGCTGTCACTCATCTCTACTGTTTCACGCGGAGCTCGAAACTGCGAGTAGATACCCGAAAAGTCGGTCACAAGCGCGAGAGAGACAATAGTTTTAGGTCACGGGGTCAATGGGCTACGGAAGCCGATGCGGGGCGGGCTACGTCCGCTCTGCCGCCCAATCCCGAGGCGCGCAAATATGCCCCGATCGGAGCACAACGGTAAAGGGTTAAGCTAAAATATCTGCGCCACTCGGCTAAAGGATTACGTGCACACACGCAGAGACAGTGGCATCAGCTTTGCAGTAAACACACTCCACAGGCTTAGTTTACCCCCTTTACCGTTGTTTGGGTCCTTTTGGACCCATGCGGAGTCCTCGGCTGTCACACATCTCTACTTTTTCACGCGGAGCTCGAAACTGCGAGTAGCTACCCGAAAAGTCGGCCACAAGCGCGAGAGAGACAATAGTTTAAGGTCACGGGGTCAATGGCCTACGGAAGCCGATGCGGGGCGGGCTACGTCCGCTCTGCCGCCCAATCCCGAGGCGCGCAAATATGCCCCGATCGGAGCACAACGGTAAAGGGTTAAGCTAAAATATCTGCGCCACTCGGCTAAAGGATTACGTGCACACACGCAGAGACAGTGGCATCAGCTTTGCAGTAAACACACTCCACAGGCTTAGTTTACCCCCTTTACCGTTGTTTGGGTCCTTTTGGACCCATGCGGAGTCCTCGGCTGTCACACATCTCTACTTTTTCACGCGGAGCTCGAAACTGCGAGTAGCTACCCGAAAAGTCGGCCACAAGCGCGAGAGAGACAATAGTTTAAGGTCACGGGGTCAATGGCCTACGGAAGCCGATGCGGGGCGGGCTACGTCCGCTTTGCCGCCCAATCCCGAGGCGCGCAAATATGCCCCGATCGGAGCACAACGGTAAAGGGTTAAGCTAAAATATCTGCGCCACTCGGCTAAAGGATTACGTGCACACACGCAGAGACAGTGGCATCAGCTTTGCAGTAAACACACTCCACAGGCTTAGTTAACCCCCTTTACCGTTGTTTGGGTCCTTTTGGACCCCTGCGGAGTCCTCGGCTGTCACACATCTCTACTGTTTCACGCGGAGCTCGAAACTGCGAGTAGCTACGCGAAAAGTCGGCCACAAGCGCGAGAGAGACAATAGTTTAAGGTCACGGGGTCAATGGCCTACGGAAGCCGATGCGGGGCGGGCTACGTCCGCTTTGCCGCCCAATCCCGAGGCGCGCAAATATGCCCCGATCGGAGCACAACGGTAAAGGGTTAAGCTAAAATATCTGCGCCACTCGGCTAAAGGTTTACGTGCACACACGCAGAGACAGTGGCATCAGCTTTGCAGTAAACACACTCCACAGGCTTAGTTTAACCCTTTACCGTTGTTTGGGTCCTTTTGGACCCATGCGGAGTCCTCGGCTGTCACGCATCTCTACTGTTTCACGCGGAGCTCGAAACTGCGAGTAGCTACGCGAAAATTCGGCCACAAGAGCGAGAGAGACAATAGTTTAAGGTCACGGGGTCAATGGCCTACGGAAGCCGATGCGGGGCGGGCTACGTCCGCTTTACCGCCCAATCCCGAGGCGCGCAAATATGCCCCGATCGGAGCACAACGGTAAAGGGTTAAGCTAAAATATCTGCGCCACTCGGCTAAAGGTTTACGTGCACACACGCAGAGACAGTGGCATCAGCTTTGCAGTAAACACACTCCACAGGCTTAATTAACCCCCTTTACCGTTGTTTGGGTCCTTTTGGACCCCTGCGGAGTCCTCGGCTGTCACACATCTCTACTGTTTCACGCGGAGCTCGAAACTGCGAGTAGCTACCCGAAAATTCGGCCACAAGCGCGAGAGAGACAATAGTTTAAGGTCACGGGGTCAATGGCCTACGGAAGCCGATGCGGGGCGGGCTACGTCCGCTTTGCCGCCCAATCCCGAGGCGCGCAAAAATGCCCCGATCGGAGCACAACGGTAAAGGGTTAAGCTAAAATATCTGCGCCACTCGGCTAAAGGTTTACGTGCACACACGCAGAGACAGTGGCATCAGCTTTGCAGTAAACACACTCCACAGGCTTAGTTTACCCCCTTTACCGTTGTTTGGGTCCTTTTGGACCCATGCGGAGTCCTCGGCTGTCACTCATCTCTACTGTTTCACGCGGAGCTCGAAACTGCGAGTAGATACCCGAAAAGTCGGTCACAAGCGCGAGAGAGACAATAGTTTTAGGTCACGGGGTCAATGGGCTACGGAAGCCGATGCGGGGCGGGCTACGTCCGCTCTGCCGCCCAATCCCGAGGCGCGCAAATATGCCCCGATCGGAGCACAACGGTAAAGGGTTAAGCTAAAATATCTGCGCCACTCGGCTAAAGGATTACGTGCACACACGCAGAGACAGTGGCATCAGCTTTGCAGTAAACACACTCCACAGGCTTAGTTTACCCCCTTTACCGTTGTTTGGGTCCTTTTGGACCCATGCGGAGTCCTCGGCTGTCACACATCTCTACTTTTTCACGCGGAGCTCGAAACTGCGAGTAGCTACCCGAAAAGTCGGCCACAAGCGCGAGAGAGACAATAGTTTAAGGTCACGGGGTCAATGGCCTACGGAAGCCGATGCGGGGCGGGCTACGTCCGCTCTGCCGCCCAATCCCGAGGCGCGCAAATATGCCCCGATCGGAGCACAACGGTAAAGGGTTAAGCTAAAATATCTGCGCCACTCGGCTAAAGGATTACGTGCACACACGCAGAGACAGTGGCATCAGCTTTGCAGTAAACACACTCCACAGGCTTAGTTTACCCCCTTTACCGTTGTTTGGGTCCTTTTGGACCCATGCGGAGTCCTCGGCTGTCACACATCTCTACTTTTTCACGCGGAGCTCGAAACTGCGAGTAGCTACCCGAAAAGTCGGCCACAAGCGCGAGAGAGACAATAGTTTAAGGTCACGGGGTCAATGGCCTACGGAAGCCGATGCGGGGCGGGCTACGTCCGCTTTGCCGCCCAATCCCGAGGCGCGCAAATATGCCCCGATCGGAGCACAACGGTAAAGGGTTAAGCTAAAATACCTGCGCCACTCGGCTAAAGGATTACGTGCACACACGCAGAGACAGTGGCATCAGCTTTGCAGTAAACACACTCCACAGGCTTAGTTTACCCCCTTTACCGTTGTTTGGGTCCTTTTGGACCCATGCGGAGTCCTCGGCTGTCACACATCTCTACTGTTTCACGCGGAGCTCGAAACTGCGAGTAGCTACGCGAAAATTCGGCCACAAGAGCGAGAGAGACAATAGTTTAAGGTCACGGGGTCAATGGCCTACGGAAGCCGATGCGGGGCGGGCTACGTCCGCTTTACCGCCCAATCCCGAGGCGCGCAAATATGCCCCGATCGGAGCACAACGGTAAAGGGTTAAGCTAAAATATCTGCGCCACTCGGCTAAAGGTTTACGTGCACACACGCAGAGACAGTGGCATCAGCTTTGCAGTAAACACACTCCACAGGCTTAGTTTAACCCTTTACCGTTGTTTGGGTCCTTTTGGACCCATGCGGAGTCCTCGGCTGTCACGCATCTCTACTGTTTCACGCGGAGCTCGAAACTGCGAGTAGCTACGCGAAAATTCGGCCACAAGAGCGAGAGAGACAATAGTTTAAGGTCACGGGGTCAATGGCCTACGGAAGCCGATGCGGGGCGGGCTACGTCCGCTTTGCCGCCCAATCCCGAGGCGCGCAAATATGCCCCGATCGGAGCACAACGGTAAAGGGTTAAGCTAAAATACCTGCGCCACTCGGCTAAAGGATTACGTGCACACACGCAGAGACAGTGGCATCAGCTTTGCAGTAAACACACTCCACAGGCTTAGTTTACCCCCTTTACCGTTGTTTGGGTCCTTTTGGACCCATGCGGAGTCCTCGGCTGTCACACATCTCTACTGTTTCACGCGGAGCTCGAAACTGCGAGTAGCTACGCGAAAATTCGGCCACAAGAGCGAGAGAGACAATAGTTTAAGGTCACGGGGTCAATGGCCTACGGAAGCCGATGCGGGGCGGGCTACGTCCGCTTTACCGCCCAATCCCGAGGCGCGCAAATATGCCCCGATCGGAGCACAACGGTAAAGGGTTAAGCTAAAATATCTGCGCCACTCGGCTAAAGGTTTACGTGCACACACGCAGAGACAGTGGCATCAGCTTTGCAGTAAACACACTCCACAGGCTTAGTTTAACCCTTTACCGTTGTTTGGGTCCTTTTGGACCCATGCGGAGTCCTCGGCTGTCACGCATCTCTACTGTTTCACGCGGAGCTCGAAACTGCGAGTAGCTACGCGAAAATTCGGCCACAAGAGCGAGAGAGACAATAGTTTAAGGTCACGGGGTCAATGGCCTACGGAAGCCGATGCGGGGCGGGCTACGTCCGCTTTACCGCCCAATCCCGAGGCGCGCAAATATGCCCCGATCGGAGCACAACGGTAAAGGGTTAAGCTAAAATATCTGCGCCACTCGGCTAAAGGTTTACGTGCACACACGCAGAGACAGTGGCATCAGCTTTGCAGTAAACACACTCCACAGGCTTAGTTAACCCCCTTTACCGTTGTTTGGGTCCTTTTGGACCCCTGCGGAGTCCTCGGCTGTCACACATCTCTACTGTTTCACGCGGAGCTCGAAACTGCGAGTAGCTACGCGAAAATTCGGCCACAAGAGCGAGAGAGACAATAGTTTAAGGTCACGGGGTCAATGGCCTACGGAAGCCGATGCGGGGCGGGCTACGTCCGCTTTACCGCCCAATCCCGAGGCGCGCAAATATGCCCCGATCGGAGCACAACGGTAAAGGGTTAAGCTAAAATATCTGCGCCACTCGGCTAAAGGTTTACGTGCACACACGCAGAGACAGTGGCATCAGCTTTGCAGTAAACACACTCCACAGGCTTAGTTTAACCCTTTACCGTTGTTTGGGTCCTTTTGGACCCATGCGGAGTCCTCGGCTGTCACGCATCTCTACTGTTTCACGCGGAGCTCGAAACTGCGAGTAGCTACGCGAAAATTCGGCCACAAGAGCGAGAGAGACAATAGTTTAAGGTCACGGGGTCAATGGCCTACGGAAGCCGATGCGGGGCGGGCTACGTCCGCTTTACCGCCCAATCCCGAGGCGCGCAAATATGCCCCGATCGGAGCACAACGGTAAAGGGTTAAGCTAAAATATCTGCGCCACTCGGCTAAAGGTTTACGTGCACACACGCAGAGACAGTGGCATCAGCTTTGCAGTAAACACACTCCACAGGCTTAATTAACCCCCTTTACCGTTGTTTGGGTCCTTTTGGACCCCTGCGGAGTCCTCGGCTGTCACACATCTCTACTGTTTCACGCGGAGCTCGAAACTGCGAGTAGCTACCCGAAAATTCGGCCACAAGCGCGAGAGAGACAATAGTTTAAGGTCACGGGGTCAATGGCCTACGGAAGCCGATGCGGGCCAGGCTACGTCCGCTTTGCCGCCCAATCCCGAGGCGCGCAAAAATGCCCCGATCGGAGCACAACGGTAAAGGGTTAAGCTAAAATATCTGCGCCACTCGGCTAAAGGTTTACGTGCACACACGCAGAGACAGTGGCATCAGCTTTGCAGTAAACACACTCCACAGGCTTAGTTTACCCCCTTTACCGTTGTTTGGGTCCTTTGGACCCATGCGGAGTCCTCGGCTGTCACTCATCTCTACTGTTTCACGCGGAGCTCGAAACTGCGAGTAGATACCCGAAAAGTCGGTCACAAGCGCGAGAGAGACAATAGTTTTAGGTCACGGGGTCAATGGGCTACGGAAGCCGATGCGGGGCGGGCTACGTCCGCTCTGCCGCCCAATCCCGAGGCGCGCAAATATGCCCCGATCGGAGCACAACGGTAAAGGGTTAAGCTAAAATATCTGCGCCACTCGGCTAAAGGATTACGTGCACACACGCAGAGACAGTGGCATCAGCTTTGCAGTAAACACACTCCACAGGCTTAGTTTACCCCCTTTACCGTTGTTTGGGTCCTTTTGGACCCATGCGGAGTCCTCGGCTGTCACACATCTCTACTTTTTCACGCGGAGCTCGAAACTGCGAGTAGCTACCCGAAAAGTCGGCCACAAGCGCGAGAGAGACAATAGTTTAAGGTCACGGGGTCAATGGCCTACGGAAGCCGATGCGGGGCGGGCTACGTCCGCTCTGCCGCCCAATCCCGAGGCGCGCAAATATGCCCCGATCGGAGCACAACGGTAAAGGGTTAAGCTAAAATATCTGCGCCACTCGGCTAAAGGATTACGTGCACACACGCAGAGACAGTGGCATCAGCTTTGCAGTAAACACACTCCACAGGCTTAGTTTACCCCCTTTACCGTTGTTTGGGTCCTTTTGGACCCATGCGGAGTCCTCGGCTGTCACACATCTCTACTTTTTCACGCGGAGCTCGAAACTGCGAGTAGCTACCCGAAAAGTCGGCCACAAGCGCGAGAGAGACAATAGTTTAAGGTCACGGGGTCAATGGCCTACGGAAGCCGATGCGGGGCGGGCTACGTCCGCTTTGCCGCCCAATCCCGAGGCGCGCAAATATGCCCCGATCGGAGCACAACGGTAAAGGGTTAAGCTAAAATACCTGCGCCACTCGGCTAAAGGATTACGTGCACACACGCAGAGACAGTGGCATCAGCTTTGCAGTAAACACACTCCACAGGCTTAGTTTACCCCCTTTACCGTTGTTTGGGTCCTTTTGGACCCATGCGGAGTCCTCGGCTGTCACACATCTCTACTGTTTCACGCGGAGCTCGAAACTGCGAGTAGCTACCCGAAAAGTCGGCCACAAGCGCGAGAGAGACAATAGTTTAAGGTCACGGGGTCAATGGCCTACGGAAGCCGATGCGGGGCGGGCTACGTCCGCTTTGCCGCCCAATCCCGAGGCGCGCAAATATGCCCCGATCGGAGCACAACGGTAAAGGGTTAAGCTAAAATACCTGCGCCACTCGGCTAAAGGATTACGTGCACACACGCAGAGACAGTGGCATCAGCTTTGCAGTAAACACACTCCACAGGCTTAGTTTACCCCCTTTACCGTTGTTTGGGTCCTTTTGGACCCATGCGGAGTCCTCGGCTGTCACACATCTCTACTGTTTCACGCGGAGCTCGAAACTGCGAGTAGCTACCCGAAAAGTCGGCCACAAGCGCGAGAGAGAAAATAGTTTAAGGTCACGGGGTCAATGGCCTACGGAAGCCGATGCGGGGCGGGCTACGTCCGCTTTGCCGCCCAATCCCGAGGCGCGCAAATATGCCCCGATCGGAGCACAACGGTAAAGGGTTAAGCTTAAATATCTGCGCCACTCGGCTAAAGGATTACGTGCACACACGCAGAGACAGTGGCATCAGCTTTGCAGTGAACACACTCCACAGGCTTAGTTTAACCCTTTACCGTTGTTTGGGTCCTTTTGGACCCATGCGGAGTCCTCGGCTGTCACACATCTCTACTGTTTCACGCGGAGCTCGAAACTGCGAGTAGCTACCCGAAAGGTCGGCCACAAGGGCGAGAGAGACAATAGTTTAAGGTCACGGGGTCAATGGCCTACGGAAGCCGATGCGGGGCGGGCTACGTCCGCTTTGCCGCCCAATCCCGAGGCGCGCAAATATGCCCCGATCGGAGCACAACGGTAAAGGGTTAAGCTTAAATATCTGCGCCACTCGGCTAAAGGATTACGTGCACACACGCAGAGACAGTGGCATCAGCTTTGCAGTAAACACACTCCACAGGCTTAGTTTAACCCTTTACCGTTGTTTGGGTCCTTTTGGACCCATGCGGAGTCCTCGGCTGTCACACATCTTTACTGTTTCACGCGGAGCTCGAAACTGCGAGTAGCTACCCGAAAAGTCGGCCACAAGCGCGAGAGAGACAATAGTTTAAGGTCACGGGGTCAATGGCCTACGGAAGCCGATGCGGGGCGGGCTACGTCCGCTTTACCGCCCAATCCCGAGGCGCGCAAATATGCCCCGATCGGAGCACAACGGTAAAGGGTTAAGCTTAA
This sequence comes from Holothuria scabra, assembly GCA_037179385.1. Taxonomy (NCBI): domain Eukaryota; kingdom Metazoa; phylum Echinodermata; class Holothuroidea; order Aspidochirotida; family Holothuriidae; genus Holothuria; species Holothuria scabra. The sequence continues at coordinate 24,100,918 of CM074181.1, forward strand.
ATATCTGCGCCACTCGGCTAAAGGATTACGTGCACACACGCAGAGACAGTGGCATCAGCTTTGCAGTAAACACACTCCACAGGCTTAGTTTAACCCTTTACCGTTGTTTGGGTCCTTTTGGACCCATGCGGAGTCCTCGGCTGTCACTCATCTCTACTGTTTCACGCGGAGCTCGAAACTGCGAGTAGCTACCCGAAAAGTCGGCCACAAGCGCGAGAGAGACAATAGTTTTAGGTCACGGGGTCAATGGGCTACGGAAGTAGATGCGGGGCGGGCTACGTCCGCTCTGCCGCCCAATCCCGAGGCGCGCAAATATGCCCCGATCGGAGCACAACGGTAAAGGGTTAAGCTAAAATATCTGCGCCACTCGGCTAAAGGATTACGTGCACACACGCAGAGACAGTGGCATCAGCTTTGCAGTAAACACACTCCACAGGCTTAGTTTACCCCCTTTACCGTTGTTTGGGTCCTTTTGGACCCATGCGGAGTCCTCGACTGTCACACATCTCTACTTTTTCACGCGGAGCTCGAAACTGCGAGTAGCTACCCGAAAAGTCGGCCACAAGCGCGAGAGAGACAATAGTTTAAGGTCACGGGGTCAATGGCCTACGGAAGCCGATGCGGGGCGGGCTACGTCCGCTTTGCCGCCCAATCCCGAGGCGCGCAAATATGCCCCGATCGGAGCACAACGGTAAAGGGTTAAGCTAAAATACCTGCGCCACTCGGCTAAAGGATTACGTGCACACACGCAGAGACAGTGGCATCAGCTTTGCAGTAAACACACTCCACAGGCTTAGTTTACCCCCTTTACCGTTGTTTGGGTCCTTTTGGACCCATGCGGAGTTCTCGGCTGTCACACATCTCTACTGTTTCACGCGGAGCTCGAAACTGCGAGTAGCTACCCGAAAATTCGGCCACAAGCGTGAGAGAGACAATAGTTTAAGGTCACGGGGTCAATGGCCTACGGAAGCCGATGCGGGGCGGGCTACGTCCGCTTTGCCGCCCAATCCCGAGGCGCGCAAATATGCCCCGATCGGAGCACAACGGTAAAGGGTTAAGCTAAAATACCTGCGCCACTCGGCTAAAGGATTACGTGCACACACGCAGAGACAGTGGCATCAGCTTTGCAGTAAACACACTCCACAGGCTTAGTTTACCCCCTTTACCGTTGTTTGGGTCCTTTTGGACCCATGCGGAGTCCTCGGCTGTCACACATCTCTACTGTTTCACGCGGAGCTCGAAACTGCGAGTAGCTACCCGAAAAGTCGGCCACAAGCGCGAGAGAGAAAATAGTTTAAGGTCACGGGGTCAATGGCCTACGGAAGCCGATGCGGGGCGGGCTACGTCCGCTTTACCGCCCAATCCCGAGGCGCGCAAATATGCCCCGATCGGAGCACAATGGTAAAGGGTTAAGCTAAAATATCTGCGCCACTCGGCTAAAGGATTACGTGCACACACGCAGAGACAGTGGCATCAGCTTTGCAGTAAACACACTCCACAGGCTTAGTTTACCCACTTTACCGTTGTTTGGGTCCTTTTGGACCCATGCGGAGTCCTCGGCTGTCACACATCTCTACTGTTTCACGCGGAGCTCGAAACTGCGAGTAGCTACCCGAAAAGTCGGCCACAAGCGCGAGAGAGACAATAGTTTAAGGTCACGGGGTCAATGGCCTACGGAAGCCGATGCGGGGCGGGCTACGTCCGCTTTGCCGCCCAATCCCGAGGCGCGCAAATATGCCCCGATCGGAGCACAACGGTAAAGGGTTAAGCTTAAATATCTGCGCCACTCGGCTAAAGGATTACGTGCACACACGCAGAGACAGTGGCATCAGCTTTGCAGTAAACACACTCCACAGGCTAAGTTTAACCCTTTACCGTTGTTTGGGTCCTTTTGGACCCATGCGGAGTCCTCGGCTGTCACACATCTCTACTGTTTCACGCGGAGCTCGAAACTGCGAGTAGCTACCCGAAAAGTCGGCCACAAGGGCGAGAGAGACAATAGTTTAAGGTCACGGGGTCAATGGCCTACGGAAGCCGATGCGGGGCGGGCTACGTCCGCTTTGCCGCCCAATCCCGAGGCGCGCAAATATGCCCCGATCGGAGCACAACGGTAAAGGGTTAAGCTTAAATATCTGCGCCACTCGGCTAAAGGATTACGTGCACACACGCAGAGACAGTGGCATCAGCTTTGCAGTAAACACACTCCACAGGCTTAGTTTAACCCTTTACCGTTGTTTGGGTCCTTTTGGACCCATGCGGAGTCCTCGGCTGTCACACATCTCTACTGTTTCACGCGGAGCTCGAAACTGCGAGTAGCTACCCGAAAAGTCGGCCACAAGCGCGAGAGAGACAATAGTTTAAGGTCACGGGGTCAATGGCCTACGGAAGCCGATGCGGGGCGGGCTACGTCCGCTTTACCGCCCAATCCCGAGGCGCGCAAATATGCCCCGATCGGAGCACAACGGTAAAGGGTTAAGCTTAAATATCTGCGCCACTCGGCTAAAGGATTACGTGCACACACGCAGAGACAGTTGCATCAGCTTTGCAGTAAACACACTCCACAGGCTTAGTTTAACCCTTTACCGTTGTTTGGGTCCTTTTGGACCCATGCGGAGTCCTCGGCTGTCACACATCTCTACTGTTTCACGCGGAGCTCGAAACTGCGAGTAGCTACCCGAAAAATCGGCCACAAACGCGAGAGAGACAATAGTTTAAGGTCACGGGGTCAATGGCCTACGGAAGCCGATGCGGGGCGGGCTACGTCCGCTTTACCGCCCAATCCCGAGGCGCGCAAATATGCCCCGATCGGAGCACAACGGTAAAGGGTTAAGCTTAAATATCTGCGCCACTCGGCTAAAGGATTACGTGCACACACGCAGAGACAGTGGCATCAGCTTTGCAGTAACACACTCCACAGGCTTGGTTTAACCCTTTACCGTTGTTTGGGTCCTTTTGGACCCATGCGGAGTCCTCGGCTGTCACACATCTCTACTGTTTCACGCGGAGCTCGAAACTGCGAGTAGCTACCCGAAAAGTCGGCCACAAGGGCGAGAGAGACAATAGTTTAAGGTCACGGGGTCAATGGCCTACGGAAGCCGATGCGGGGCGGGCTACGTCCGCTTTACCGCCCAATCCCGAGGCGCGCAAATATGCCCCGATCGGAGCACAACGGTAAAGGGTTAAGCTTAAATATCTGCGCCACTCGGCTAAAGGATTACGTGCACACACGCAGAGACAGTGGCATCAGCTTTGCAGTAAACACACTCCACAGGCTTAGTTTAACCCTTTACCGTTGTTTGGGTCCTTTTGGACCCATGCGGAGTCCTCGGCTGTCACACATCTTTACTGTTTCACGCGGAGCTCGAAACTGCGAGTAGCTACCCGAAAAGTCGGCCACAAGCGCGAGAGAGACAATAGTTTAAGGTCACGGGGTCAATGGCCTACGGAAGCCGATGCGGGGCGGGCTACGTCCGCTTTACCGCCCAATCCCGAGGCGCGCAAATATGCCCCGATCGGAGCACAACGGTAAAGGGTTAAGCTTAAATATCTGCGCCACTCGGCTAAAGGATTACGTGCACACACGCAGAGACAGTGGCATCAGCTTTGCAGTAAACACACTCCACAGGCTTAGTTTAACCCTTTACCGTTGTTTGGGTCCTTTTGGACCCATGCGGAGTCCTCGGCTGTCACACATCTCTACTGTTTCACGCGGAGCTCGAAACTGCGAGTAGCTACCCGAAAAGTCGGCCACAAGCGCGAGAGAGACAATAGTTTAAGGTCACGGGGTCAATGGCCTACGGAAGCCGATGCGGGGCGGGCTACGTCCGCTTTACCGCCCAATCCCGAGGCGCGCAAATATGCCCCGATCGGAGCACAACGGTAAAGGGTTAAGCTTAAATATCTGCGCCACTCGGCTAAAGGATTACGTGCACACACGCAGAGACAGTGGCATCAGCTTTGCAGTAAACACACTCCACAGGCTTAGTTTAACCCTTTACCGTTGTTTGGGTCCTTTTGGACCCATGCGGAGTCCTCGGCTGTCACACATCTCTACTGTTTCACGCGGAGCTCGAAACTGCGAGTAGCTACCCGAAAAGTCGGCCACAAGCGCGAGAGAGACAATAGTTTAAGGTCACGGGGTCAATGGCCTACGGAAGCCGATGCGGGGCGGGCTACGTCCGCTTTGCCGCCCAATCCCGAGGCGCGCAAATATGCCCCGATCGGAGCACAACGGTAAAGGGTTAAGCTTAAATATCTGCGCCACTCGGCTAAAGGATTACGTGCACACACGCAGAGACAGTGGCATCAGCTTTGCAGTAAACACACTCCACAGGCTTAGTTTAACCCTTTACCGTTGTTTGGGTCCTTTTGGACCCATGCGGAGTCCTCGGCTGTCACACATCTCTACTGTTTCACGCGGAGCTCGAAACTGCGAGTAGCTACCCGAAAAGTCGGCCACAAGCGCGAGAGAGACAATAGTTTAAGGTCACGGGGTCAATGGCCTACGGAAGCCGATGCGGGGCGGGCTACGTCCGCTTTACCGCCCAATCCCGAGGCGCGCAAATATGCCCCGATCGGAGCACAACGGTAAAGGGTTAAAGTTTAAAATTCGTAACGAGTCGATCCATTATTGAAAAAGAAAGGCAAGGGAACGTATTGATTGTGAAAAATGTTTTAGTGAAGCGTATATCCGTTTTAGAGCAGCTTTGCTGTGTCCAGGATTCTACTAGGTATTTTTGTCCGGTCAAGGGCTCGTTGGACTGAAGAAGGCGAAAGGAACTCAAAATATTTCGTAGGTTTAGAGAAAAGGAATAAGCAGCGTAAAAATTTATGTAAACTTATAACAGCAGACGGGAAAACGTTAAGTGACCCTGGTGAAATTCTTAATGAAGCATCATTATTTTTTGGTAATCTTTACTCCTCAAAATGGAATATGATGGGTTTAAGATCTTATTTTAATGATATCAGAATTGAGAGTGATATTTTTGAAGAGGAAAGACCTGATTGTGAAGGCCTCCTTACTGAGGAAGAGTGTAAAAGGGTAGTTTTCTCGATTGCAAACAATAAGTCCCCAGGTTCCGACGGGTTGCCTGCAAACTTTTATCAAACATTTTGGGATTTGCTTGGACATTTTATTGTTAATTCTCTGAATGCTGGCTATAAAAAGGGCTGTCTCTCTGATGAACAAGGCCAAGCTTTTATATCTCTTATTCCCAAGCCATCTAAAGACCTTAATTTAATCAAGAAATTGCGGACAGTTGCTCTTTTGAATGTTGATTATAAAATTGCCTCTAATTGTATTTCCTCTCGTATCAAAAGGCATTTAAATGATTTAATAAGTAATAATCAAACGGGGTTTCTCAAGGGCCGTTTTATTGGTGAGAATATTCGACTGATTTTAGACCTTATTAACTACACCTCTAGAAAAAATATTCCTGATTTTTTATACTTTATAGATTTTGTAAAAGCGTTTGATACACTAGAGTGGAATTTTACTATTGAGTCGCTTTCCTTTTTGGTTCCTTGCGGTAGCAAAGGAACCTATGTAGTCAGGTTGGCGCGTGTGTGTGTGTGTACGTGTGTGTGTGTGTGTGGGTGTGTGTGTGTGACACTTGCTTCGGTACCCTCTAACTCAATAAGGGAAGGTTGGATGGAACTTGGATTTGGTACAAAGATTTGTCATAAGAAGAAGATGTGCCCTATAGTTTTGGTGGAGGTCAAAGGTCATTTGGGGTCACCAGAGGTCAAAAACTAAAAACCTTCTCAACACAATAACTCTAGGTAGGAAACTTGGATAGATGTCATACTTGCTGTGTGGATGTGTTGTGGTGTAATGATGAAATTGGATATGTTTGGTGAAGGTCAATAGGTCATCTGGGGTCACCAGGGGTCAAACACTGAAAAACGTTTAAACACAGTATTTTAAGGTAGTAAAGACAAATTTCAAATCAGTCTGTCTTTGGTTAAGGTCAAAGGTCATCAAGGTCACTGGAGGTCAACCGCTGGAAATGTTATTTAGAAAATCTTGTAAGCTAGATAAAGATATGTTCCATAGATTTTAATCTCACCTGGTTTTGCATTCTCACACACCCAAACACCTTAGAAATTTTGCCTTAATGTTCATTCAGTAATGATTCCTTCAGGTTGTACACATATCTTGGATCATTTTAAGTTTTAAGAGGGCAATAACTGAAATCTATAGATTTCACTAAGCACAGGTCACTCTGCATTAAACTGGTCTCTCTGCCAGTGGAAGCAGTGCGTCGATTATACAGTATTCTCAAGTTTTATTTGAGAGCAGACCTACTTACCAGAGAAATACACGGGGTGTTTTTTTCTCTCTGACCACATTGTGTATTGTTTATTGGTGATATACTATCAAGTTTGATTACAAGCATAAATACATATGGAAATGAGGAAGTGTTTTTGAAGGATCACCAAGCATTATAAAAGTTGAATGTAAGTAAGGCCACAAAAATTTAATCATTGATTTCATGTAATATTAGTACTAAAATACCCCTTGTGAAGATGTTACAAACACTCAATATGAGCATTTCCTTAGCTCTATTTCGGAGACTGCCTGTACAGTTCTCTTATAATATTCAGCAAAGAACCACAGTGCCCATTGGGCTCTGGTTCGGTTTTGTGACGTCAATTATTCAGTGGGTCAACACTTTTTACTCAAATATTACAACTTGCCTCTCAAACAATTGTCATCCATCGAAACCTTTTCGAGCATTAAGAGGAGCTAGACATGGTTGCCCTCTAAGCCCCTACATCTTCATTCTTTGTGCGGAAATTCTTAATCTTAAAATCTCCCATGGTGATTCTATTAAAAGTGTTAACATCCCAGGTTTTTCTACCAAACTTTGTTTATATGCTGATGACACTGTATTTATAACTGATGTCTCTGAGGAATCTTTAAGTACCATAATTCGTCAACTGAAGGGCTTTTCCAAGGTGTCTGGTTTATCTATTAACTTTGAAAAGTGCTCACATTTTCCATTAGGTTCTTTTATTAAGTCTATACTGTGGCATGCTGAAATGTTGAACCTTAATGTGACATGTGGTCCTGTGTTATACATAGGTATCACCTTTACTCATAATGATGAAGATCTTTTCAAATTATCAACCGAAATTGTCAAGACTGAAAGGATTGTTGCATCTGTGAAGCATGAGAGATTTTACTCCTTATGGTAAAATTGTTTTTATTAAACATTTGCAATCTCTTAACTTGCGTTTTTTTTTTAACTGTTTTACCAAATCCTCCAAAGACTTTTTTCAAGACACTGGAATCAATTTTTTTTTTAAATTTATTAGGAGTAACAAGACCGACAAAGTGAAACGTTCGGTTATTATAAATAAAAAGTTGTACGGTGGGCTTAATATGATTGATTTGAAGTTTTTTCTCAAAGTTTGAAAGAGAAATTGTATCAGCATGTATTGTAATGATATTTGTTCAGGCTTGAAATTTTTGTTTGTTCGGGCTGGAAATTTTTCTTTGATCGTGCTTTACTAAATTATGGAGGTGGTTTTTTGTTTAAATGTAACTTTTCGCCAAATGACATAAATGATATTGAAAATTCATTTATTAGAGCGGTTTGTAAATGCTGGAGCAGTTTTACCCATACTAAACCTGTCGAAAAGTTCACAAATGAGATTATTTTCAATAATTCTTCCGTTAAGATAGACGGAAAACTTGTTTATTTTGAAAGACTTTTAAAATCAAAAGCTATTTATGGTAAATATTTTTTTGATGTGCACGGGAAGCCCTCTGCCTTCAGTGTTTTTGTGGAAAGTATGGTGTTTATCACTTCCCTTTTACTTCATATCGATACCATCATCGATGCCTTACCAAGAGTTTGGAAAGTTTCTTTTCGAAGTGTTGGTGAAAAACTTGTAACTTAGAATTCAATGCTCCCCAATGTGAATTGTTCTTTTTGAAATTTATAGCGCACCGTAAAGGAACTCGTTTGTTTTACAGTTCGGCCATCTCAAAAAGAACCCAAAGCCCCACATGCCTCCAAAAATGGCACACTGAATTTCCATCTACAACCCTCAGCTGGCCCGCTATTTGAACAATTTTTCTTTATAAAAATTGGGATCCTAAATTTTGTTACTTTCAGTTTCGTTTTCTCCACAGAACTGTTGGCTTAAATAGTTATCTTTATTAGCAAGGATTCGTACCGTTGAATCCCCTATGTGTACCTTTTGTAATTCAAGTGAAGTAAGCATACAACATTTTTTCTATGAATGCGTAAAGTACTTTTGGTCCCAGGTTCAAAGAATGATCCCTCGGGATAGTCATGTCTTCTTAGATTTTAAAACAATTTGTTTTGGGTATACCGATGACAAGGAACACACCGTTAACCTCCTCATAGTCCATGCAAAGCATTATGTTCACACATGAAGGCAAAATAACACAGCCCCTGATTTTACTGAATTGAGCTTTACTTTATTGGCTAGATATTATATTGATAGAAAAACGACAATTACCTTGAACTGGATGGACTGGATGGTCTGGATGAACTGATTATACCCTAAAATGAATGTTTCATCTTACATCATATTTAAGTGTGTTATTTACGTATGTCGGAAATATACTATTATTCTGTACTATATGGTTCTTCTTTTTGTAACGCATCTGAATCTCAAAGCTGTAACTAAAATTTTCTCAGACTTTTCAGAAATGTATACATAGTTAATGAAATTGAAATACAATGAATAAACAACGGAGAAAAAACCCTTACCGGACACTGACTTCGGTATGATAATCCTGTAGGGCCTATACTGAAGGTCTCCATCAAAGGTCTCCAAACGCCACGCCTCGGAACAAGTATTTTACGCTTAAAAGAGAAAAAGAAACCCGAGAATATAGGATTCTTTCATTTGTTCAAAAATCTTAAAAACCGTACTGATTAGGAGGCCTCTTTCAGTTCCCTTAAAACCCTTGGTTCAACTTTAATTTCACTTCCTAGCAGAAATAAACAGTACATCACTCAATGGAACCATATCGCTACCGATCGATCGTAGGCATCTTCAAAGTCACGCGATGAACTTTTTTGAAGAGCTAAACATGCTTTTGCGGACAGTTACGGACGCACCTTACAAAAACTATGATCGTACATACAGCTTTTACGTCTGTGAATACACAGTGTACGTAAGGAGGTTACCAATCAGGGAAAGGTATGATAACTATGGTGGGACAGTAGGGGACTTGTGTGAGTTCCTCCATTGGGGCATGACGTACATTTTTGCTGTTCAGTATAGGGTTCAAAATTTGCATGGTATTTTCTCTACTTCTCCTTGACCTGACACTCACAAAACGTACACGGCATAAGAAGTCATCCCAAATTTATTTTGAAAAAACAGTTAAATTTCTTATTTTCACCATTTCCTTCCAAATATATATCATGATATTTTGGACGATAATATTACATATTCAAGGTAATATACCTCAACGGAGACTAGGAGAATAAACTTTCCATGTAGAAATATGCTGAAACCTAAGAGCATCAAGGGTTTTCGCCACTGGATCCTCACCACCATGAGCACGCTTCGGATTCAGTTTTGTTATGCGCTCGTTTTTTTTTTTTTTTTATTTTTGCCCCGCGTGAATAATTTTAATATGATGAATATTTCACCCTCCGTCCATTTTGACATTCTGTTGCCGCTTCTTCATATTTTTCATGTTCTTTTGTCTTTGAAATTCCCTACCTATCGGAGGGGGGACTAATATAACCATTTGGACAAATTTAGGCAACCCATTTTTACAAAGAACGTACGTTAGCCGTCTGCCCCATGACTTTCTTCAATTTCTTACCAGTAGTTTGTTCAGTAAATATTCAAATATCTAATTTAATCTCATGTTTATAAAAGTTTTACCACTGGAACTCTGTCGAAGACGAGTACCAAGAATTTGACCAGGATTGCGACAAAGTAGAAGTGTTTGCAAAAAACCGAAGCAACCGAGCGCGACCGCGCTTGCGTGTGATGAGGGGGAGGGTGTGGGACTGGTTTTCCCTACCACGATGTGAATTGCTTTGGTCTTTTTTGTGAAAATAGGTGATTTGATGCATTTTTCACGGTAATTTGTATACAGAAGGAGACATATTATTATTTATTTTATGGAATATGAAATACACACATATTGCTTGCAATTTTAACTTTGTCATTTTACAAGTATTCAGAATCACAAATAACATCTTCAAACAAGTAGGACTTTGCTTTGCACATAGGCCTACCACTAGACACCATGTGTGTTTGATATGGTACGCCAAAATTTGTCTCCCTAACGGTATCGGTAGAGTTGCCAAGTATATTGTCAGCGGTACTAGGGGTTGGCGTGGAAGACGAGAAAAATTTTGTTTCAAAATGTCAAAATACTGTAATTTTGAAATGAATAACGTACTCAGTTAAGTAATTTAAAAGAGAAATCACACTCCTTCCCTCAGTCACTCCTCCTGCCATGCAGATAAAGTTTAGTGTCGCTCCGGGGCCGACATGGTCTGCAATAGAAGATCAGTTACTTGGGATTGCCTTCCTGCATAGATTTGATGAAGAAACGGTTAATCTTAGAAATAGGTGTGATGCTGGATGGGTTAGGTGAACATGGGCTTTTAGTGTAGGTATGCATTTAACAGACCAATCATATTTTCTTCGCAGCTGTGTTCACTGTGTACAAGTATGATTCCGACAAACTGCCACAAATAGGTACGCCAGTTATACTTGTGCCGAAGTGCGAATCATCGCAGTGTCTGTCAGCGACAGACGAATTAACACTAGCGGTAGGTTGATTGAAATGGTAGATTTATTTATTTATTAGATTAGCTGTATACCTTATATGTTGAAGTGTTGCTGATGTCGTTCTAGTGACAAACAGGAAATTTATAAGGTAAGGACTTCTTTTTTCTTTTTCTTTTCCCCGCCTTACGATTTGCATTTGCACTTAACTGAAATCCGCGCGTACATGTTTGTGGTACACCCCCCTGTGTATAGAAAAAGGTGGTAGATTTCATAGTTTGCATTTGTCTTAGTGTATGTGGTAACCTAGACGTCTTCCTCAGTTGAAGACGATTTCTGTTTTGTAACGTTCCATAGCTTGTAAAGGTAGTCACGTGGTTCAAGTTAATGTGAGTTTGAGCTTTTTGTAGCCTACTTGCCCTATGATTCGGTAATTGTTGTTAGCTTGCTATACTTCGCATTGACGTAGCTACGCGAATTTTTTTAAGCGTGTTAATAGTACTGTAAATAGTGTCCTCTCACATTCTACAACTTTCGTAGGGCATATCTTTACCCCGATCATGACTATAAAAGGGATCAGTACAGGTCATTTGTCTTTCTATATATTCTCTTTTTTATGTGTACAAGTATTCCTTATTTTGTTGTTTTCCACCATCTTTTGTATTACTGCTCTTTGGAAATTGGTATATGGTCTGCGGAGTCGCCGGAATATGATAAGTGTGTGTGCGTGCGTGCGTGCGCGGACGGAGATGGAGAGAAAAGTAAATGTAGGGGCCATGCAAAACTTTGTGCGAGCCTCTATAGTGGTTACTCCGTTTTAATACATCTCTGTGTGAAAAAATTAGTCAGAAAAATATACTTTGGTTCAGGGATTGAGTGTGTGTGTGGGGGGGGGGGGAGGGGGGAGGGCTGGTGACTAAGGTTCTGAATGGGGTAGAGATTGTCGGTCCAGAGCCCCCATAAGTGCCTTCCAGCTTTCTGTGCCAACAATGTTTATCATTTCCCCCAAACTTATCACCATGTTTATTGCTCATTTAACAGCCTTTTCATGAAACTATCTTGACCGGACCTGAGCTCATTCCGGGAAATGCTAAATTCCTGCTTATGGAAGAAATAGGAAAAGATGAGTACAAAATTGAAAGTTCCGAGTCAGCAGGTAGGTTCTCACGTGTTCCCTGAGCTATGGACCAAGGATCTCGTCAGTCGTCACACAACCGGTTTCCCGGAAGATTTCTGTGATGAAACGTCATTTTCTGCGCTGCGAACGCCGTGATATGGGATGACAGACAGCAGACTAGTTTTCAATCCCAAACCACCTAAATTAGGGCGCAGCTAGAATATAACGGCAAAGCCTTTTCTTCTATTCCCTTCTTTTGCTTCTCTTTTCACATTTTCTTGCGAATATAGGAAGATGGCCATCTCTGCTCCCCTGATTCCGCTTCTGCCCTAAACTACTTAAGCCCTTCCCACAACTTTTAAAACTATAGACACAATCACAGTTAACGATTTCATGGTGAGTATGCAAAACCCTTAAGCGCAATCACACGCTCTCAGTACAGTCTGTGGTTGTATAATATGATCTACAGTATCCTGCATTTTAAGAATTCGCTGTCAACCATGAAGAGCTGTGCCAATTGCAGATTTATGTAGAATACTACAAAAAATGTAGCTTGACGCGAGAGATGGTTGTCTTGAAAGTTATACTAGTAGAAAATTTGGCAAATGCATAAACAACCCTGAAGAACACAGTTGTTCCTAGTCATTGTGCCCTTGTAATGAACTAAACTGTAGCTAATGCCGGATCGGATTCTGATTCAATTTTTTCAGGTTTTAGTTAAAATCTTATCTATTTCTGGTTGGGAAGAGCAAAAATATTTGCAAACCTGTGTAAATATATGAAAGTACGGCAGAACAATGGAAATTAAATCTATGCTAATTCTTTCATGACGTCACATCGATTGACAGATTATGGGACTCCTAAGCCGTCCGATAAAAATTTATGTCACAAAAAAAAAAAACAGTCGGCGTTTTACTTCAAATCAGGTATTTTCACTGGCTGACAAATTTTTGGCTATTTCTGACTAGAGATGGCAAATAATTTAACAATTGCGCGAAAAATCGGATTGGAATCCGAACCGCATTTATTGTAATGTGACTGTCGCTTAATTCGTGCATCAAATCGAACCACTTTGGGTATCGATTATTGATAGGGGTGCTTTTGTTGTGTGGGAAGTGAATATTTTATGAAGACAAAAGCCTTTTCAGGAAAATGGGTAGGCGTATTTCACTAGTCAATTCGGTGAGACTCTAAAATCTAAGCCCGGCTGAGCCATGCACTGTAGTGTCTCACAAGTTTTGCATATTCCTACACAAATGCGATACAAATGTATGGACTAATAATAATTGTAGCTAAACTGTTTGGTTTTGGAGTGAGGCGGGTGAAGGAGAGACTACATAACATGTCGTCCTATCGAAATGTAGCACCGTCACCGCGGTACTCTTATATCACGGAGGGCCCATGAATTAGGCCCACAACCGTATTTACATTGATAAACCCAAAAGGGCCAAAATATGGAAAATAGGCGCATAGGCGTCCATCTGCTTTCAAAATTGGGGGGGGGGGGGGGTATGGCCACTTCAGTCAAAATTCTATTGTCTGACTCAGTGTAACAATCTTAAGCCAAAGGGTAACTTTTTAGAAAGTTGAGGACCTGTCCCTCGCCTCCCCCAAATCGACGCCCACGAATAGGCGACAAGACTAAATTTTTTGGTTTTGTTTTTTGTTTGTTTGTTTGTTGTTGTTGTTTTTTTTTGGGGGGGGGGGAGAGACCAGATTTACATGACGATACTGTTGTAATCTTTTCTGACACCCATATAGCAAATTGGTGTTAATGTGTCGGTAAATCAGTCCAACCGACATCATCAATTTTGCAATGTAGTATTGCGCCCTCTTTTCGAGATTTCAGCCCAGCGGGTTGACTCTTCATCATGCAGTTATGACTGCTCCACCTTTTCATTCTTCTTGCAGGTTATTACCTAGCTATGGGACCAGACGACGAGGCCGTTATGTCAGAAAATTATACCATTTTCACCGTCAACGAAAAGCCTGGCGCATGCGTAACACACCCTCCTTCTTCAAGCTAAGGTTGGAAATCATGGAATTTGACGGGCCCTGTGGAAGTCTAGAAAAGGGGAAATTACTCTGGTCCTTTGAAATCTTCAGTGTAATTGGGTTAACTAAGAGTTTATTTTTTATCAAACTTTGTGTTATTTAAAGTTTTACACATTCATATTTTTCTTTTGCAATGGCAGACATTTCCTACACCGTATAAAACCACTGTTTCGAGGGTTTGCATAAGTTTTATTCTTACAGTATAAGTGACAAAAGATCATTGAATGCATTTGACTTACTGACCGTGTAAGTGACCATGGTTATAGAGAGTTTTAAATGCCTGATGTTCTTACCCCAATCAGTTTAAATTCTCGTTACCTACTTAAAGGTAAAGAGCAGTCCCTCCAAACTTATTTTGAAGAAAAAGCTAAAAAACACAATTTTTGTCTTATTCTTCTTCAAAGTATCTTTCAGTACATTTTATGATTTCACTATTGCATATTCAAGGTAAACCAAGCAGTCATTTCTAGTTAATTTTACATTTGAAGAGACGCCCAACAGCCAATCGTAGAACTAGGCAGTCTACTACACTGCTTCAATTTTGGATGACTGCTCTTGCCCTTTAAGCCCATTCCACAACTCAAAATTCATCCTCATCCAGAAACAATCTCAGTTTATTGCTTCAGGGTGAATATACAAGACCCCAATGTGTAATCAAAACACTCCTTGCTGTGTTTTGTGAGTTTCTACAGCTAGTTTTTAACTAGCTGTCAATCAAAGAGCTTTGGCAATTAAGAATTTCTGTAAACTACTACAAAAATTTTAGTTTCGGGTGAGAATTTACTGCCTTTAAATCGGCTACGACAATTGTTTGCCTTCATCGTTTTGTCATCAGAAATCAAGATTACTCAATCAGAACCTTAAATTTCCATCTTACCTCCAAGTTTTCAATTCCCCACAAAAAATTATCATTCTTCAGAAAAGGGACGGGTACCAAATGCCTTCCGAAATATTTGAGACATGAATTTGAAGACAAATTAATGAAATCTAATTATAGTTTCGTTATTATTGGTCAGATGGGGCCAGAAATAGGCCATTTGTCTATGTCTTCTAGAGTGCACCAGATCGCGTCAGCATGACTTTTAGGGATTCACGTCTGAACCCTTAAGGGGACCCACCTTGCTCGTGGTCAAATTTGCAAAACGTTGGCTCGTGAAGTTTGTGCCCACTCTCATGTCTGAAAAATCGCCAACCCCGATGGGTTATCCCGTATCAGCCAGCCCCAGAGAGTAGATCCACAAACTGAGTATGGCTCAGCAGATGTTTTAGAAAGTAATGCAAAATGTAAAAAAGTTTCTAGACCTGGATCTGGATAAAAACTGAGCACCACTCCAGGTGGAGTGAAACGAAACTGTTTGCGAAAAGTTACTCTTCCCGTCTGAAGAACCCCTGTTTAGGCAGATATTTTAATAACTTGAGGTCCTGGAGGTGAGCAATGCCCTTGCGAAGACTGGTCCAGTCTCTTCCGGTAGGAGGGAAAAGCTGTATTTATACCAGTCCTTGTAAAGTTGGAATGTTTTTGATGGTTGTGTAGCTATTTGAGTTGAGATGCCTAGAAGGTCGTCGCACCGGTGGCAGAAGGTTGGCAGTTGGCAAGGCCAGTTGGCACCAATAAGGCTTTCTGGAGGGTAACAAGCCTATTTAAAGACGTTCTATCATTGAGATTATCCCACCCTAAATGAATTTGCTCAATTTTATCAACAAAAAGGGCAGTGTAAGGATCTCACTGACAGAAAAAGGATACTCTACTAAGGCTCGAACATGTGTGAGATAGTCATTAGCTTTCAGTCCTTGAAGCGTTGTGTCCTTGAAGTTTATCAAATGAATTAAGGGTGCTTTGACACTTGATCCGGATCTGATCGCCCGATTTTGATCCTAGTAAGGGGGGGGGGGGAGGATCAGACCCTGCGAAGTCGATCAAATCTGTAGTGTAAATGCTCGCCGGATCAACGGTGAGGTAAGGTACAGTGTGCAGGGTACATGTACAGGGTCTACTTTTTGTTTACACTTTAGTGCGCACGCGCGTGTGCCTGTATTTCGTAATTCATTTGGAGCGACTTCCACTTAAGCACAGAAGAGGATCAGAGTACGAGACAAGTGAAAATGCACCAGGATCAAGCCATACACGTAATTCGACACGCTGAAAACATTGGGCGATCAGATTCGGATCAAGTATAAAACCATCCAAAGTCTATATTTGCCTAACCAACACAGGTAGAGGGTGCTAATGTATACAAGAATTTCATCATTTTATTAGAGGAACTTGTACTATAAAAAAAGTCCTTACTTCATTTTATGCTTTGAGAATTTCGCAAGTTAATGATGTCTTCTCGTGAAAAGATCAACAAAATCGTCCTAGACGATTGGGAATTAAGGAATTTCGCAAGTACGCGCTGCCTTGTCTTGAAAAAAAATCAACAAAATCGTCTTCGTCTCTCATTTTTTACCTATCTAAAATAGCGCTTTCTAAATGCCTCCCGCTTAATCACAGGGGCTATTTGTGATGCATATTTTTTTTATCTCCTATTGGGGGCAAAGTCATGCTTTCTCAATCTGAATTATTTGTAAAGTTTCACTAGCTGTAGAATTAGTTTGTTATTTTTCATGCAGTCAGTAGGAAGGGTTTTGCTACAAAACAAAATTAAAGGTATACAGTATTACTAAAACTCAATTAATCGATTATGCAAGATGTAAGCGACATGTAAGGACATTATGAAAACAATGCATTTGCTCTGCGTATTTATTTTCTATATAGTAACAATAGTGATAACGAACAACGAAATTTTATTTAAGCTAGAATTACACATGATTTGCACTTAACAAATTTTTGTTGTTTCTCGTTTCAAATTTTTTATTCTTTTCATTACTGTCTGACCCTTGAAGTACTTTTAACCTTTATGATACCTTTCCGCTATGACCAAATTTCAATGATCATGATATGGACATCTGAAATTGAAAGAGCTCAAATTGTGAGGGGTGGTGGCAAGTTCAGGTTGAAATATTTTGCAAGAGGTTAGGGAAGAAACATAGTCTGATCAAATGCTTTAGTCAATAAGAGGTGAGCTTCCTGATTTTATGTCCTCCTACAAAAATGACCAAGCCTACTACTCACTCACTCCAGTTCAGGCTCATACCATGGTTCCCACCAAATTGCCCCAATAGAAGAGTTCGAAATTTAAATCTGCGCATGCATTCGAGACCTTTCTGTTCATGTCAACTGGTAACAAAACATGTGAAAGCGACGCTGGCCGCTAATAGCACACTGTTTTTAGGTGGGTTTACATCCCGTCATAAAGATGAGTGACCTGTCGTCTCTTGAAAATGCAATGAAATGTATAGAGGATTTTGGATGAAGTCACAGATTACTAGTGTCGTAACTTCGATTGGCGAACCGATTCGATACACCATCGATAATGTCAGATTAGTGACACCGCATCGAAAACGTTCGCATTGTCGACGGTGCATCCAATCAGTTAACAGTCGAATTTAAAACCAGTGGCGTATCCACGGGGGGTCTGGGGGCCGAAGCCCCAGATTTTCTTCAGCCTCCCCCCCTTCCCCAGATTTTTTGCGTCCTGATAAAGTAATTGAAAAAATAAAATGTTTGAACGGAAATAAACTTTGAAGCATTTCCTTCAAAACAGTAAATAAATAAAATGTGTTAAAATAAAAAAAAAAAAACATGGATGAAATCATGAATGTGTGTGAAACACATTTTGTGCGCACGTATGAAATCAAGTAATAACTTCAAAATGCCTACTTTCACTAAATTAGATACCGTTTGTGATCTGCAATGTCGTTTATTGCATTTCACTGAGAAGATGAAACGAAAGTTTCGACGACAAACTTTAATGTGACTTTGTTATGTTAAGACCCTTTCTGCCTTACGGATGGCTGATTGATTAAATGAAAATAAGGCGATCGTACACTGGAGACCACTCTTACACGACCATTCCTATACTTTATCATACACAAAATATGCCGCAAACAGGTGAGGGTAAGGTACTGCTCCCGGATAATTCTTCCCTTCCATCCTTAACACGTAGGCCTAGGTCTATGTCGTGCCTCACTCTTGCCCATGACAAGTGCCACTGTAGGACGATTTTTTCGACAAGTCCTCTTTTTACTAGTTGGCACTGGCTTCCCACATGATCCATACTTCTGCTTTGCGGTTCAATTATTTTGAGAGATTTATTCATAGTATTTTAATTTTGACTACGTAATGTACCGATGGACAAATAGAGGCTTTGCAATTACGTCACGGAACCGCCATGCTGGAGGACATTCATGCCAAAAACACGTGGCTTTGTGCCGAACGCACTGCACAGCGTGCACTGTGATATGCGTGGTGTTTACAAATTCAACGAGCAAGCGCGTCCCGTATGGTTTACTACGTAGTTACATGTACTCCAACATGGCCGCCGGAGAGTATTATGACGTCATGTGAAAAGCCTCTATACTGCACCATTTTGCATATTGTTTCTTTGTAGTATGTATGTCTGTTGTAAAATCTCTACAAAAACTAAAAATATTTTGATATTTTTCATGCTCCCCAAAAAGGGAAAGTCTTAAAACTTAGGCCTCTAATCAGTTTAAAGTTTTGCCAAACATAGTACCATTTTGCATCTAGGAAATCTAACGCAAAGAAAGTTTCTCAAAGGGGGACACAACTACTTTTGGTTTTCCTGGTAAAGCTGAAATTCATTCAAATATTGCCGCATTTGCGGCTGGGTACATCCAGTTTAAAACACTTGGGAAGTGCCGTTTCCGGCCATCTGGAGGGGTTTTAAAGTCCAACATTTTCTTGTACGCTCCGCGCAAACTGATCGTGGCGCTCCGCTTAGATTCAAATATTGCCGCATTTGCGATCTACGTCCTTCTGAAGTTTACAATTTTTTGCAAGGGAAAGGGAGACACCGGTTCCCTTTAGTCTCACTCCCGGGCCACAGATCAGATTTGCCCACTTTGGGGGTCCCTAAAAAGTGTATGTATTACCATTTTTGATAGATTGATTTTTTGGTTTCGATGATAAGAGAAACCAATGCATTCATGATGGCGTGCGTGTGTATGTGTGTATGCATGTGTATAGGTGTTCGTGTGTATGTGTGTTTGTGACACTTTGCTTGTTAACACGATATCTCAAGATAGAAATGTCTGACAGTTTTCAAACTTGGTACATAAATGCACCATATTGAGAAAAAGAACCCTATTGTTTTTGGTTGAGGTCAAAGGTCATCTGGGGTCATCAGGGGTCAAAGTCTAAAAACCTTGTTAACGCGATATAGGCAAGGTAGGAACCTTGGATGGATCTCATATTTGGTATGTAGATGCGTTATGGTCAGGAGACGGTCCCTATAGATTTTGGCGGATGTCAAAGGTCATCTGGGGTCACCGGGAGTCAATGTCTGAAAATCTTGTTAACACAATATCTCAAGGTAGGAAACTTGGATAGATTTCATATGTGATATGTCGATGCGTTATGGTCAGAATATGGTTCCTATGGTTTTTGGCGGAGGTCAAAGGTCATCTTGGATCACCGGGGGTCAAAGTCTGAAAATCTTGTTAACACAATATCTCAAGGTAGGAAGCCTGGATAGATTTCATATGTAATACGTCGATGCGATATGGTCAGTAGATGGTCCCTATGGTTTTTGGTGGAGGTCAAAGGTCATCTGGGTTCACCAGGGGTCAAAGTCTGAAAACCTTGTCTACGCGATATCTCAAGGTAGGAAACTTGGATACATTTCATATTTGGTGTGTGGGTGCATTTTAGTCCGTGGATTCCTCCCGTTTGTTTTTGGCGGAGGTTTAAGGTGTCCTGGGATCATCAGGGGTCAAAGTCTGAAAACCTTGTTAACTCAATATCTCGGGGTAGGAAACTTGGATAGATTTCATATTTAGTATGTGGGTGCGTTTTAGTCAGTAGATGGTCCCTATTGTTTTTGGTGGAGGTCAAAGGTCATCTGGGGTCACCGGGGGTCAAAGTCTGAAAATCTTGTTGACACAATATCTCAAGGTAGGAAGCTTGGATAGATTTCATATGTGATATGTCGATGCGTTATGGTCAGAAGATGGTCTCTATGGTTTTTGGTGGAGGTCAAAGGTCATCTGGGGTCACAAGGGGTCAAAGTCTGAAAATCTTGTTAACACAATATCTCAGGGTAGGAAGCTTGGATAGATTTTATATGTAATATGAAGCGTTATGGTCAGAATATGGTCCCTATGGTTTTTGGTGGAGGTCCAACGTCATCTGGGGTCACCGGGGTTCAAAGTCTGAAAATCTTGTTAACACAATATCTCAAGGTAGGAAGCTTGGATGGATTTCATATTTGGTATATGGGTGCATTTTAGTCAGTAGATGGTCCCGTTTGTTTTTGGCGGAGGTTGAAGGTCTCCTGGGGGTCATCAGGGGCCAAAAATCTAAAAATTTCCTTAACATGATATCTCAAGATAGGAAGCTTGGATAAATTTCATATGTGGTATGTGGATGCCCCATGGTCAGGAAGTTGTTCCTTTTGTTTGTGGCAGAGGTCAAAGGTCATCTGGGGTTACCGCTAGTCAAAGTCTGAAAATCTTGTTAACACAATATCTCAAGGTAGGAAAATTGGATAGATTATATGTGATGTCGATGCGTTATGGTCAGAAGATGGTCCCTATGTTTTTTGGTGGAGGTCAAAAGTCATCTGGGGTCACCAGGGGTCAAAGTCTGAAAACCTTGTTAAAGCGATATCTCAAGGTAGAAAACTTGGATACATTTCATATTTGGTATGTGGGTGCATTTTTTCAGTAGATTCTCCCGTTTGTTTTTGGTGGAGGTCAAAAGTCATCTGGGGTCACCAGGGGTCAAAGTCTGAAAACCTTTTTAACTCAATATCTCAAGGTAGGAACCTTTGAAAGATTTCATATTAAGAATGTGGGTGCGTTTTAGTCAGTAGATGGTCCCTATTGTTTTTTGCGGAGGTTTAAGGTCCCCTGGGGTCACCAGGGGTCAAGGCCTGAAAACCTTGTTTACACAATATCTCAAGGTAGAAAACTTTGATAGATTTCATATTTGGTATATGGGTGCATTTTTTCAGTAGATTCTCCCGTTTGTTTTTGGTGGAGGTCAAAAGTCATCTGGGGACACCAGGGGTCAAAGTCTGAAAACCTTGTTAGCGCAATATCTCAAGGTAGAAAACTTGGATACATTTCATATTTGGTATATGGGTGCATTTTTTCAGTAGATTCTCCCGTTTGTTTTTGGCGGAGGTTTAAGGTCCCCTGGGGTCACCAGGGGTCAAGGCCTGAAAACCTTGTTTACACAATATCTCAAGGTAGAAAACTTTGATAGATTTCATATTTAGTATGTGGGTGCGTTAAAGACAGAAGATGGTCCCTATTGTTTTTGGTGGAGGTCAAAGGTCATCAGGTTTCACCGGGGGTCAAAGTCTGAAAATCTTGTTAACACAATATCTCAAGGTATGAAACTTGGATATATTTCGTATTTAGTATGTGGGTGCGTTATGGTCAGAAGATGGTCCCTATTGTTTTTGGTGGGGATCAAAGGTCATCTGGGGTCACAAGGGGTCAAAGTGTGAAAACCTTGTTAACGCGATATCTCAAGGTAGGAAACTTGGATACTTTTCATATTTGGTGTGCGGGTGCATTTTAATCAGTAGATGGTCCCTGCTGTTTTCGGCGAAGGTCAAATGTCATCTGGGGTCGCCGGGGGTCAAAGTCTGAAAATCTTGTTTACACAATATTTCAAGGTTGGAAGCTTGCATAGATTTTATATGTGATATGTCGATGCGTTATGGTCAGAATATGGTCCCTATGGTTTTTGGCGAAGGTCAAAGGTCATCTGGGGTCACCGGTGGTTCACAGTCTGAAAATCTTGTTAACACAATATCTCAAGGTAGGAAGCTTGGATAGATTTGATATGTGATGTGTCGATGCGCAATGGTCAGAAGATGGTCCCTATGGTTTTTGGCGGAGGTCAAAGGTCATCTGGGTCACAGGGGTCAAAGTCTGAAAACCTTGTTTACACGATATCTCAAGATAGAAAGCTTGGAATAGATTTCATATGTGATATGTCGATGCTTTATGGTCAGAAAATGGTCCCTATTGTTTTTGGTGGAGATCAAAGGTCATCTGGGGTCACAAGGGGTCAAAGTCTGAAAACCTTGTCTACGCGATATCTCAAGGTAGGAAACTTGGATAGATATCATATTTGGTATGTGGGTGCATTTTAGTCAGTGGATTCTCCCGTTTGTTTTTGGCGAAGGTTTAAGCTCTCCTGGGGTCACCAGGGGCCAAAGACTAAAAATCTCATTACCATGATATCTCAAGATGGGAAGCTTGGATAAATTTTATATGTGGTATGTGGATGCGTTCTGGTCAGGAAGTGGTCCTTGTGGATTTTGGTGGAGATCAAAGGTCATCTGGGGTCACCAGCGGTCAAAGTCTGAAAACCTGGTTAACTCAATATCTCAAGGTAGGAAACTTGGATAGATTTCATATTTGTTATGTGGGTGCGTTTTAGTCAGTAGATGGTCCTTATTGTTTTTTGTTGGAGGTCAAGGGTCATCTGGGGTCACCGGGAGTCAAAGTTTGAAAATCTTGTTAACACAATGTCTCAAGGTAGGAAGCTTGGATAGATTTCATATGTGATATTTCGATGCGTTATGGTCAGAATATGGTCCCTATGGTTTTTGGCGGAGGTCAAAGGTTATCTGGGTTCACCAGGGGTCAAAGTCTGAAAAACCCTTTTTAGGCGATATCTCAAGGTAGGAAACTTGGATACATTTCATATTTGGTATGTGGGTGCATTTTAGTCAGTGGATTCTCCCGTTTGTTTTTGGCGGAGGTTTAAAGTCTCCTGGGGTCACCAGGGGCCAAAGTCTGAAAATCTCCTTACCATCAAATCTCAAGATAGGAAGCTTGGATAAATTTCATATGTGGTATGTGGATGCGTTATGGTTAGGCAGTGGTTCCTTTTGTTTGTTACAGAGGTAAAAGGTCAAATGGGGTTACCAGGGGTCAACATCTGAAAAGCCCATTAACATGACATCTCAAGGTAGGAAGCTTGGATAGATTTCATGTGGTATGTGGATGCATTATGGTCAGAAGATGGTTCTTACGGTTTTTGATGGAGGTCAAAGGTCATCTCGGGTCAGAAGGGGTCAAAATCTGAAAGCCTTGTTAACTCAATATCGCAAGGTAGGAAACTTGGATAGATTTCATATTTAGTATGTAAGTGCGTTTTAGTCAGTAGATGGTCCCTATTGTTTTTGGCGGAGGTCAAAGGTCGTTTGCGGTCACCAGGGGTCAAAGTCTGAAAACCTGGTTAACGCGATATCTCAAGGTAAGAAACTTGGATACATTTCGTACTTATTATGTGGGTGTATTTTAGTCAGTAGATGGTCCCGTTTGGTTTTTGCGGAGGTTTAAGGTCTCCCGGGGTCACCAGGGGCCAAAGTCTGAAAATCTTGTTAACACAATATCTCAAGGTAGGAATCTTGGATAGATTTCACATGTGGTATGTGGATACGCTATGGTCAGGAAGTGGTTCCTCTTGTTTGTGGCAGAGGTCAAAGGTCATATGGGGTCACCAGGGGTCAAGGTCTGATAATCTTGTTAACGTGACATCTCAAGATAGAAAGCTTGGATAGATTTCATTTTTGGTATGTGGATGCATTATGGTCAGAGGATGGTCCTAATGGTTTTTGGTGGAGGTCAAAGGTTATCTGGTTTCACCAGGGGCCAAAGTCTGAAAATCTCCTTAACATGATATCTCAAGAAAAGAAGCTTGGATAAATTTCATATGTAGTATGTGGATGCGTTATTGTCAGAATATGGTCGCTTTGGTTTTTGGTGGAGGTAAAAGGTCATCTGGGGTCACAAGGGGTCAAAGTCTGAAAATCTTCTTTTCGCGATATCTCAAGGTAGGAAACTTGGATACATTTCACATTTGGTATGTGGGTGCATTTCAGTCAGTAGATGGTCCCGTTTGTTTTTGTCGGAGGTTTAAGGTCTCCTGGGGTCACCAGGGGTCAAAGTATGAAATCCCGTTAACGTGACATCTCAAGACAGAAAGCTTGGATACATTTCATATGTGGTATGTAAAGGCATTATGGTCAGAAGATGGTCCTTATGGATTTTGGTGGAGGTCAAAGGTCATCTGGGGTCACCAGGGGTCAAGGTTTGAAAACCTTGTTAACTCAATATCTCAAGGTAGGAAACTTAGATTTCATATTTAGAATGCAATTGCGTTTTAGTCAGTAGATGGTCCATATTGTTTTTAGTGGAGATCAAAGGTCATCTGCGGTCACCAGGGGTCAAAGTCTGAATATCTTGTTAACATGATATCTCTAGATAGGAAACTTGGATAGATTTCATATTTGGTATGTCGATGCGTATGGGTCAGGAAATGATCTGTAATGTTTTTGGCGGAGGTCGAAGGTCTCCTGGGGTCACCAGGGGTAAAAGTCTGAAAATCAAGATGGGAAGCTTGATGCTCCTGGTATCTGAGGCAGAGGTCAAATGTCATCTGGGGTCACCGGGGGTCAAAGTTTGCTATTTTTTATGCGATATCTCAAGGTAGGAAACTTGAATAGAATTCATATTTGGTATTTGGATGGGTTATGGTCAGGAAATGGTCTATGTTGTTTTTGGTGGAGGTCAAAGGCAGAGATGCCAAGTATCCCAATTTAGGCGGAATAATTGCGATTTTCCACCCTCGATTAAGCCCCATTGTCTTTGGCAGAAACGAAAGGTCATCTGGGGTCTCCAGGGGTCAAAGTCTAGGAACCTTTTTAAGTACGATCTTTCAAGATAGTTGTTTGTCCATCTTCTGACTGTATGTCTTTTATTGAGGTCAAAAGGTCATCTGGAATGACAAAATTATTTTTTGAACATGCTAGTATAACATTTGAATGAGAAGATAATGGTGCATGATAGTACTCTTTGAAACGGAACATTTATATCTCATCGAAACCTCAATGCATTTTCCATTCTGGTTATTCTCATTATTTGAGAAGAAGCAGACATGAGATTCGTATTTCAAGGTTAAAAACACATGGGAAGTGCCATTTCCGGCCATCTGGAGGGTTTTTAAAGCCCAAAATTTTCTTGTACGTTCCGCGCCAACTGATGGTGGCGCTCCGCTAAGATAGTCTTCTGTGCCTGACCTTCGGTGGTACCAGCCCCCCCCCCCCAGTTGTTACCTAGGCCCCCCAAAAATCCCATCCTGGCTACGCCACTGTTTAAAACAAGGAATTTTTTGACGTCATCCAGAATTCATAGTGACATAGTGTTTAAAGACACGCAAAAGTGTTACCAGTTGACCTTTCACCTATTGCACAACACTGCTCCGTAAGGAAACTTAGAACTGGTCTATTGACCCATTTTTGATTCACTGATACTTCATTGCATTATTTGATTTATCACAACACAAAATTTACAAATAACAATTGTAGATTAATAACCATTCGTGTGATATAGGGAAAACACTAAGAAACCTTAAGGGCTTATCTAGAAGTATCTTATGCCGGCACTGGCTCCAACCGGATTTTCAAATGGAGAAGCCAAGTGCAGGGCCTGACCTTCGGCTTGGGAAGGGGTTTTAGGGGAGGGGCCTTTTCAATCCGTTTTGGAATTTTTTTTTTAATATTAAAGTATTCTTAGATGCATGCTAGTGTAAAATTAAGCATCATTTTAAATTACTTGGGGGTTCCGTTATGATTTTTTTAGACTGCGAGGAAAGGGAATGGTCCCTGGCCTTTCTGGTTAGTAAACTATGACACTTTGAGTATGAAACTTTGATATCATAGGTCATAAAAGACGTCACCTCATGTAATCACATACTAAAAACCAGTTGCAATTCATCATGTAGGACGTTTATTTGTGAAGGAGAACAAATTCTTGCTGGAATCAATGTGTTTGCGGCATTGCTATCTGCACGAGGAAGGGAGTCCGGATTTAGTCGCTTTTAGCAATTTAGCTCATTGGCATGTATATAGTATATATACATGAAATATAAATATATATAAAAATATAAATATATATATATAAATATATTCGAGTGCCCATGCATCGTTTCGGTCGTTAGCAATGACACGTAAATGTTTGGCTGAGTGATCCGGTAAATTGAAGTGGTTTGCGACAGGTTGTTCAACCTTTTTGGTTTTAGTTGCTAACCTCTGTTGTGTCATTCTCATTCGCAGGGAATCTTTGGTTTCTCCTACGTACTGAATACCGCATAAATTGCAGTAGATGAAATAAATGTCATTCTTGGAAAGACAATAAATTTCTTGTCTTAGTTGGAAGTTGCGTGTACTTTGATTGCTATGGAATTTTGTAGGATCAACCAGAGCGCACGTCTTGCAATTGGAAGGGCAAGGCGAACAACCAAAATTCTCGTTTTTTTTTTCCTCGACTGAGGCTTTGTCCTGGAATTTTGCCCGAACCAAGATATCCTGTAAATTTGGGGGCAATGAGAAGGCAACAACGGGGATGGGGTTAAGGAAAAATAAACATTAGGCGATCGGTACTCTGAAGTGAGGGCATATGCTTTCTGATGAATTTGGCTAGAAGTGGCAGACCGGGATGGTACTCAATTACCAACGACACTCTGTCGGGATTGCGATGACGGGTTTTGTACGTCAAAGCTTGCTGTTGAGGTGTTTCCTTTGCCTTTTCAATGGCATTTTCAATTGAGCGGCGGGAGTACTGTCGGTTTCAGAGGTGGTCAGGGAGTTCCTTTGTGCGAGTTTCAAAGTCTATTTCAGAGAAACAGATGCGTTTTACGCTGAGTGCTTGGCTGTACAGTATGTTTTTTTGTGCAGTGCGGAGAATTGTAACAGCTGGGTAGGAGGTAGTTGTGCTTGTCAGTGGGTCTGTTGGACAGGTCTATTTTAATTGTGCACCACTTTCAGTGGTGACAGTGGTGACCAGGAAGTGGACACTAGACCTAGAATAGTCTGCCGTGAATTGATGGTGGGATGAAAAGAATTGATGTTCTTAATGAAAGTGTCCAGATGATCTTCACCGTGGGGACAGATCATGAAGATATAGTCTATGTAACGTAACCAAATTTGTGGTTTTAAATTTTGTCGAGACGGGAATTTTTGCTCGAGATTGCCTATAAATAAGTTCGCGATCGGGGGAGCCATCTAGGTTCCAATGACGGTACCATGCATTTGGAGATAACGGTGATCGCCAAAAACGAGATTGTTGTTGGCTAGATTCAGGTGCATTACCGTATTTCGCTAGCTAGGGTCTTTCTTGGTGAGAGTTTTGTCCCAGATTTTGTCCCGAAGGCACTTGTTAAAGCGGAGATGCTGTGTTATTTGTGTACAAAGAGGAAAAGTCAAGAGTGGTCAGAATTGTGTCCCGTGGGAGGTTTTTCATCTTCCCAATATGGCGTATATATATATATATATATATATATATATATATATATATTTATATATATCAGCTATATCTTTATCTATCTATCTATACACACATACATATATATATATATATCCCCGACCTTAAGGGGAAATTGTTATATCTGCCTGTAAATATACAAAATAACAATAAAACACATAAGAAAAAGAATTCTCCCTAACGTCTAAACATATAAACAATGTTATTTCAATGGCCAGCCATCCGTTCGTGTTAACAGCTAGGTGTCCGTAAATTTGACAACATTGAAGTAATTGCATCTGCTTTGTAAATCTAGGAGGGCGTCCTTGTCCGTTTACGTATTTCTATAGAAATAGTGTGTAGAAACGTCGAGGCGAAATTTATATTTCGCCCCAATTTTTCCCCTTAAGGTAGACTTTTCAACAACAACTTTCCCCCTAAGTGCTGAATTAGTGATAGTGATTATATACATATATATATATATATATATATGTGTGTGTGTGTGTGTGTGTGTGTGTGTATAACCGTAATAGTAAAAAATAATTAATAATGTCAACCAGGCAATGGTAAAGTGCTCAACCCTGTGAAGGGAGCTGTAATATTGAAAAGGTTGCAATAAGTTCTTGCAACATGGCTTTACAGAACTGTTTCGTAAGGGCCAATAATGTAGGTCCTCACTCCTCAGAAGCCTGAAGTAGAGTGATGTCAATAACGTTAAATACGTATGTGTTCGCTGCTTTTGAACGTGTCCGTTTTAAAGCACGTGTTCGTTCCGTGTTCGTTGTGAACAGGCAAGAACGGTCTACAGCGAGTCAAGATACATTACCTATTTAGGCAGGCATATTATCTTCCACACAAAGAAAACTATGCTGTTCAACGTTGAAGCACCATGGTGCAAGCGTACCGAATCTTTATTCGATGTCACCATGGGTAGTTTCGACGGTGCTGAAACTTGTGAACTAGTAGGATTGTACCTCCCGTCACAAGTTCAGCACATTAACATGAATGTCGGCCTATACAGAGACGACGGTTTGGCTGTTTGCAAAGCAACACCAAGGCAAACAGAAAAAATAAAGAAAGAAATTTGCAAGATATTCTCAAAAAACAAGCTTAAAATAGAAATTGAAGCAAACGAAAAAAATAGTGAACTTCTTAGACCTTACCCTTGAGCTTAGCACAAGCACATACAAGCCATACATGAAACCCAATAAAACCCCTCTCTATGTGCACAAACAGAGTAACCACCCCCCCCCCCCCTACTTATCATAAAGAACATCCCAGAAAGCATCAACAGGAGACTATCCAACATTTCTTCCGACGAAGACACATTCAACACATCATCGCCCGTATACCAAGAAGCATTACAAAGAAGTGGCTATGGGTACAACCTAAAGTACGAGACCCAATCCCCTAGCACCAGTCATTCCAAGGGAGCCCCGAAACGAAGACGAAATAGGAACATAACCTGGTTCAACCCCCCGTATAGTGACAGTGTCACAACCAACATTGCCAAGAAACTCTTTTACCTCTTTAACAGCTGCTTCCCACCTGGGCACAAACTAAATACATCACTCAACAGAAACACGGTGAAACTGAGTTACAGCTGCATGGCAAACATAGACCAAATTATATCAGCGCACAACAAATACATACTGGCGAAACAGGAAGTACAACCAGCAACTTGAAGCAACTGCAATTGCAGAAAGCAAAGCGAATGCCCATTGAAAGGCAATTGCCTCACGAACAACATTACCAAGCAACCGTAACACGCCACGACAACCACAACGAACAAACATACATTGGTCTAACATAGAACACATTCAAAACAAGATACACCGCCCACAAGTCTAGCTTTAAACACAAAGACAAAAGAAACGCAACTGCACTCAGTGAATACATCTGGAAACTAAAGGATTCAAATGTAGAACACTCTGTAAAATGGAAACTCATGAACAAAGCCCGAGCATACTCCACATCCTCTAAAACTTGTAATCTCTGTCTGGAAGAAAAGTTCTTCATTATACTCAAACCTTCCTTAGCAACTCTAAATAAAAGAAACAAACTGATAAGTTCTTGTAGACACAGGAACAAACATCTACTGTGTAATTATTCTAATAGGTAATGTATCTTGGCTCGTTGTAGACCGTTCTTGCCTGTTCACAACGAACACGTGCTTTAAAACGGACACGTTCAAAAGCAGCGAACACATACGTAGTTAACGTTATTGACATCATTCTACTTCAGGCTTCTGAGGAGTGAGGACCTACATTATTGGCCCTTACGAAACAGTTCTGTAAAGCTATGTTCTAAGAACTTATTGCAACCTTTTCAATATATATATATATATATTCGAGACAGTTGAATTCCAGCAACACTACCTCGATTTTGCTGCCGTCCTGGAGAACATCCATGATGACATTAGAACCATCCGTTAACCCCTATACAGGTGCTAGAGTTCCTAATACCGCCTGCCAAACTGGACGGGACTACAATGCGATCAATGTTGCACCGTCAGCACTCTCAGCACTGTTGGGTTGTAAATAAAGAGCATCGATTTGAACACACAATTTGGTAACTAGTCTAACTAAAAGGAAGGTAGAACCTCGAACCTTCCATAGCTAAACAGAGTCATATTTGCGATGTCTTTATAGTTTTACACCATGACTGACATTTCAGCCCATTAGTCACATACAATCTTCCATTCGATATTAAGCAGGCGGTTATTGTAGTTACCAAGTAGACCGTTGTACTAAACAAGGCCGGATTATAATGCATATTTAGCTGCAGGTTACTTGTCGTTGCGGTACTATCTCAGTATACCGATGTGTAAAATTGGGGTTTTTGATTGTGTATAGTTGCTTAAAATTTGTACTTCAAAGCGATACTCTGGGCAATTCTTACAAGGCTACATGCAGTGATATCCAAACCGATACGGGGAATAATAAAAGGCCTTCGTCTACTTAGAGCAACTACGGTCGGATAGTACGTCACGGTAGCTCTCTATAAGGCACGATGCATCGGATTCCAATTGCTTATACATGTATGGCATTTTCCGTCATTGCAGTTTGCTATGGATTTTGGTATTTAAAATCCAACGAAGAAGTTCCAAAAACTTGCTTCAAGTATCCAAAAATTGCAGAGAAGTATAGGGACAAAACGATGCAAGACAACTCTGAAAAACAAAGTCAACTGGAAAAGATTGCTTCTCAGGCACCTGTAGGTTAGTAGCTTTGCTCTTAAAGGTTATACTCGTTGACTACCAGTACATAGAAGCGTCTTTCATTGGCCTTTTATATAGTCTCATGCTGTGGCGTTGCTTCTTAAAAATGTAACACAGGCACTCCAGTAGGTATATCAAAGGCGGTTTAGGGTGTTACTGGTATTTGAGTTTATTACATGATATGTGCCCTCAAAGAAACTATAGCCTTCATTGTTTTCACTCTGCGTTGAAAGCAATTAACTCATACCTGACTGGCCTGCTAGCTAACTCAAATAGAGGTTTTGCAATTACGTCACGGAACCGCCATGATGGAGGACATTCATGCCAAATACACGTGGCTTTGTGCTGAACGCACTGCACAGTGTGCACTTTGGTATGCACGGTGTGTACACATTCAACGAGCCAGCGCTTCCAGTGTGGTTTACTACACAGTTACATGTACTCCAACATGGCCGCCGGAGAGTATTATGACGTCATGTGAAAAGCCTCTATATTAATTACATTTCGAGCATTTTGATATATCTGGTACTAATAGTCTATTAATCAGATGTGCAACCTGACTATATCAAGCATGTATGTAGAGTGCTTCGTTACCTCAGTGATCCAATAAGATGAAATCGGGCGAAGAAAGAGGATGTTTCAGAAAGTAAGAACAGTATCATCATGTTATAACTAGTGTTTAATTCTAACCTACACTTGGTATAAGGCTGAGCTTATTACCAAGAAATGAAACGAGATAAGGAT
This sequence comes from Holothuria scabra, assembly GCA_037179385.1. Classification (NCBI taxonomy): domain Eukaryota; kingdom Metazoa; phylum Echinodermata; class Holothuroidea; order Aspidochirotida; family Holothuriidae; genus Holothuria; species Holothuria scabra. Next base: position 24,132,186 of record CM074181.1, read on the forward strand.
TTTACATCATCTTCGATTTCAATCTGACTGTGATCATTAAACTGCCATCACAGAAGAAAAGTGGGACGTAGTTAGAAATCTACTTCATTACCTGTCTATTAACTAATTACCTCAATGAGCTGTCAAAACCCAGAGTCAACTTAGCCTTTAATCGGTTTTTGTGACGTCATTCTCTACAGGTGTAGCCTTGAACAAATTATTGGAAACATCTTAATTTAACATATCATGCAGTTTTATTGACATAATTTATAATCAGGATACTATAAAAATAATGAAATACTAGAAAATACATACGTAAATACATAAAATTACATAAATAAGATCCATTTACAGTTTTTCATACACTCTCTTCCAGCCGTTATTACACAGGACATTTCTTCCGGAGACTTGAATCTCGTTTCACCACCCAAGTCTGACATAAGTACTTCCAGCCAACTTTCATCTGGACCGATACTTCGTGATATACACTTGGTGGAGAATTCCAGCTCTCTTAGCATGTACCGGGCTGTTGGTGAAGGTTTGCATACTGCAAGGGTTGGACTAACTTCGTCAATACCAGTAAAATTGGACCCGACAAATAAGACATATGATTTCGGGCAGTTTTTCTTCAGTGTTCTTGCTGTTGGTGAGGACCACATATTTCCTGCAAATCCACAACCGGTGTCCTTAAATGCTACAAATATTACCTTCACTTATGTGCCATCTTTACCTGGTGAGTATGACCTATACGTGGAGGAAATTTTCCAACGTCCCCCTTGGCAAAAACAAGTTCTTGGGAGTCCATTCCGACTAAGTATTCAAGGAGATGAAATAAACATCGATGACTTAAAAAGACACACGGGTAACCTGCCATCTTGTCAAACCATTTCTCGGAATGATGCTACATGGATCGAAGGAGAGTGGATGACGAGGAAACTCACAAGGAGAAAACACAGTGTCTTAAGAAGTGGTTGGGTGTTTCAACCAAAGCGTTCCAGTTTTGACATATTTACATTTAACGATATCAAAATAGCAGCTGATTCACAAATGCCTAAGACAATCGCTATCCTTGGTTCATCAAGAGAAAGAGGTATTTTTCTTTCTCTAGTTGATCTGGCCCTACAAAAGCAAGAGAAGCTTTAAATTGCACAATCGGATTTCTCCAAATGCTGGGGTTTTGTCGAAATTCAGATAGGAACTTTACGTTTCCTTTATCAGGATTTTCGAATATACCACCTACATTATATACACACCGGTGTTAATGGGTCCAGGGGGGGGGGGCCTATGTCACGTGTCACAACAACAATATCGCATGTAAGGGTGATAAACTTTTTCAAGATGCAATAAAGTTCCTAGAAAAAACCCTTTTTGGTCCAAGACTATGGCCAGATATAATCTTTCTTGATACCTCTAAACAACAATTGAGTCTTCTTATAGAAAAAATACAATTTTCGTGGAATGGCACTATTTACCCTGTGCAGAACTTTAAAAGCAAACGCCTATCATATTACAATGCCGATGGGTTGCGAGCTGCTCAAAACGAAGCTAGAGAGTCCCTTTTTCTTGATTCGCGAGTAGATATTTTAGATGGTTTCACTATAAGTACCGGTATGACACATGCCACAGAGTCAGTCCCTTTTATCTTACATTCTCATCATCTCAATCACTGGTGTAACGAATTGTACGGAGAAATGCGTGTGTGTGGCAATCCAACAGAAATGGTTGCTCACTTCCTTCTCGGTCAAGCTTTAGCACCAGAGGGCAAGGAAGTGTGAATGAAGTCAATTGCCAAAGAAAAACGAGAGAAAGAGAGGCATGGAAATGTATGTAACATTCGTGTTTGCCACGACTGTCCAAAGGCGCTCATGCCATTTCATGTCAAAAGTGAACCTGATTTACATTGCTACAAAACAACAAAGGGTTTACATCGAAGTTTAAAACGATATTATCATGTATCCAATGGCCGTCGGTGTCCTAGAAAATTCATGGAAACGCAACCTGTAGAAAAAGAGAACCGCCAATCTGGGTCGGTAGATATTAGAAAATGCACTATATAAAGTCACCCACGAAGCAGTTTTGAAACTGACAGCTTAATCGTCCAATTTTGTTGGCATTGTTCCACCAAGTATATATGTACAGTAATATTTCAGAACTTGAGCATTGTATATTCGATGTAGACTGCTCTATGCAACACAGGGGGTAAAGAACAACCCCCCCCCCCCAAAAAAAAATAGTACCATATTGTAAAATTCATAAAACAACCCCTTACATCCTACGGCCTTTCCCTTGGTATCAAATGACTTGGAACAAAAAGATCTGAGTAATAATATCAATTTTGGGGGAAAAGAATTTTTGGGCAAATCCTGCTGATTGAATGAGTCTCTTGAAAAAAGTGCGAAAAATGGGAAAATTTGTAAATTTTGGTAAAAAATCGTGCAGGCACACACAAACAAAAAACGAAAACCCTTTGACTATACTCTAAGGTAATAGTTTACGGATCAAGGATACTATATAGTGAAAAGATTTTTACACAAGTTTGAATTTGATTTTTAAAATTTTGAAAAATCCTAAAAAACAATCCAACAAAAATCAGCAAAAATTGCCCCCAAAACAGACCTCACAAAAAACATATTTTCTCCGTCATTTTACGGTCGATTTTCAAACACTTGGCACCATTCAAACCAGCACAGGCTTGGGATCTCTGTCAGCTTGAGAAGAATGCGATTAGCGCCACATATTTGTAGGGGAGAGCTTAAGGTAAAGAACCCCGGCAAATTCTTGAAAAAAATCGCGAAAATGGTTTCAAACATATGTATGACAATCATATGCAACAGCGTGGGTGAGTTTTTTCAGATTGTTTTGTCAAAATTTTTTATCAATTTCAACAATTTGGTAACGTTTGATGGTAACGTTTAGTAACGTTCAGTAACGTTATGCACATATAGTACAGAGTAAATTTCCCATAGACTTAATGTGGAGTGTGCGGTAAGCACGGACTTCCTATACATGGACAGAGCATACTGCGCGGTAGATTGTATCTACCGTAGTGTGAATTAAAGCGCACCAAGATGGCTGTCTGCTATGGTTTTTTGTGAGAGTTTGGACTTGCTCAAGTATATTGCCACATTTTGCAAGAAAGTTGAAATATTTCTGAAATATGGCAAGGAAAGGTCAAAATCACTTCACTTTTTGCAGAAATGTAATATTGTTTCACACTTCAAGTTTAACTGTTGTTTAAAATGTAGTGGACTTGTCCTCAAGTCAGACGATTCATAGTTTCACGGCGACCATCTTGGTGTGCCCTTTTTTGTACCAGTCGATGGCGACCATCTACGGATAAGACGTACACGTTACATGCTCTGTCCATGTATATAAGTCCGTGGAAGTAAGTGTGTTGCAAAGGGTTAGGTCACACGCTACAGCGATATCGGATCGTAATTCGCTCCGATTTTTCTCAGTTTTACTTCATATCTCCTCCATCTTTGGTCGGAAAGAAATAAAAATTTCCCAACCTGTGGAGTTTATGAATCGTACGTATCGTAGGACTACAAAATCCTAAGTTATACCAATTGTTTCGCGACGTCACATCCGCAGACAGCTTTTATCGGATACGCGTAGTCTGTTTATATTTCATTTCCGTGGCCTTCTCATACCGATTTCATATTTACACAAGATGGCAATTTTTCTGTTCTTCTCGAAAATGGATGCAGGAGATATTAACTAAAACTCACAAAAATCGGACAGTAATCCGATCCGATATCGCAAAAGTGTGACCTGGCCTTTACTCTTCAACATATCACAAGTAAACGAGACAAATAGTGTCACAAGACTCTCCGGAGCCAATCATAAAACTCGGCAGACTATACACTTCAATAATCTACATTGGAATGATAATATTTCTAGACTTTCTAGAACCTTAAGGCTACATAGACGTCAACAGAGGAAAGGGGGCAGGGGGACTCAGCCCAGTTAAATGTCTTGTCCTCTGCCGCTTACCCTCCGATAGAATTCAAAGTCAAATAATGCTTAATTGTGTTGCAGTAAAAATTTCATGAACTTTTGTACATCTTTGTAACTGAGTTTTGGAAACCTACATGCTTTGATCAAAACATGTCGTTAGTTCTTTCCAATAAATGTGCTGTCCAGGTAATCTCTAATTTAAAGTTGTTTATTTAATTAAACATAGCCTAAGCCAAATCTACAACTCGGACTCAAGAGGTGATTAATGACGTGAAAACCACAGGACTGTTTAGTGTTTACTCTATGGACACAATAGACCCGTTGAAATGGTCAGCTTACTCTTGTCTTTACTGGGTCTAAGAGGAAGGTACACCAAGCATGCATGAAATGCAAGTATCAACAGACCAGTGAGCCAAATAATCCTGTTTAACAGTACACTAAGCAAAACCCGCGCAAATAATGAATTTCGCCGGTGGAGGGACCACCAGTATGCTTTTCGAAGATTTTTAAACGGCATAGTTGCTGAACAATAATTAAGGGACCAAAAATACAGAGTAAAAAAAATCTGAAATTGAATAGAGCCATATTCGTCAGATTCCCCAGTTGACAGAGTTTTTTCCAGCAAGAACTGCTACTCTTGTGTCTGATTTAGGGGGAACTGTGGGCTTACTTTTAAAAAGAAAATAAACCATTATATTTTGAGAAACTTTCCTGATCTATTCAAATCAATTTTTCATATGATTTCCAAAATTAATATATTGAAAACGAACATATTGGGAAGCAAAATGTGAAAAGCACTATAGAAAACAGAAAAGGGGCGCTATCTTAGCCTGAACCCAACTTGCGAAAAACAAAATACATCAACAAAACATTATACAAAAATACCATAATAGAGCAAACATAAACAAACTAAGCATAGCAGTTATTGACATTAAAAAGCATAACCTGATTGACACAGTGTCGAAATGAAATATAGACGAATCCGATTAGCGCTTGTTTTTAGTGACTGTAGGCCGCCATTAGTGGGGTCCGTCAGCCTAAAACCGTCTTTATTTATTGTCTACGTGAATTTTAAACACTCATATTTAGTAACCTTGGAAAATTTAAGATACAAATTAGTGTACAACCATCTATGATAGAGGTAAGCAAGGAAATCGAAAGATTTAAAGGTGATGGACCCCACTTATGGCCGACTGAAATCAGACCATCACTTGCTGTCCGGGTTCGTGTATAGGGTGAACAGGGTAACATATAGACGAGGTGTTGCATCAGATATCAAAATACCTTAAGTCTTGCAGCTGTTGTAAGGTCAAAAGTTATAAGTGCACAGGTAGCGATTAGGTGGCGTAACCAGACGTTCCCAGTTTTGGGAAGTGGGATGTTCAAGTAGTGTTACAAGAAAGAAGTAACAACTCTTAGCTGAGCGCGTAGCGTATAATAAAAGTTTTGGCTGAACTACCTGAGATTGCCGGAAATGGCACTTCTAAGTCTCTTTGATCCTTTGAGTTTTAGTTGTCTATTTTTCAACTTTTAGGAAATAGATAAAGAAATTAACACTTCCACTATACCATTACGACTACTGGAAGGTAGTTACATACTATTCTAAAGGTTTATAATTTGTTCATGGCTATGAATATATCATCACCATACTCTCTTGCGTCATAGACTTACTATCGGCTGAATAAATAACATTAAGCATTCTCTGCGTATCAATAGAATTTAAAGCTGCAATAAAATCATTTTTCCAAAATATTTTTCTGTGATTGCTTTGGTCACTTGAAAGTACTTCATAACTTTTCTTTCTTTCCAAAAGTACACTGCCAGCGATTCCGATTTCCAGACAAATTGGATTGTGCTTGTCGGAAAGGAATTTATCAAACGCATCGACACTGAAATCTAACACTTGAGGGAATAATTCAGCAGACACAATAGCATAATCAATTGTACTTTTTCCGTCAAAAGTGCACCCGCCAATATTTTTATCTTTTCCAACTCTTCCGTTTGCTATGTGCAGGTCTAAACTTCTGCAAAGCTCTATCAAGCAATGGTCATTATTATTCGTGATTTTGTCCTCATTGACTCTTAACAGTAAAAACACCAAGAGCTTCAAGTTCATCTTTAGTTGAAAGCGGTAGCGGTATTTTCAAGACCGGCCTCTTCAAGTGAAAAATCGTCGACTTCTACGAAATTAGACAATTCCCCCGTTCTTGCATTAAAGTCACCAATCAGGCAAAACGGAATATCATATTTCGATTTCAGTGTTATATAATCATGTGCTATATCTTCAAACATACTCATTTCATAGTACTTGGACCCCTCGTGAGGCATGTACACAACACCAAGCATCATTTGAAAGCCTTTGTGTCCAGTGCTAATCCTTATCCACAGGGTAGCATCCGAACAAGAATCTGTGGTCACCTGGTAATTACCGGACAAAGACGTAGCTATTAACACAGCTATTCCGTGAATGCCTCCATACCGGTATATGCATGGGCGTCCGCAGGTATGGGCAAGGGGGGCACTTGCCCCCCCCCCCCCCTGGAAAATTAAAAATTTGAAAAAACGTATAAAAATCAAAGCAAAAACCCGAACAAAACGTGTTTTCCAAGTTTCTATGCGAAAAATAGGTTTTAGAAATGCCATTTCTGGCGATCTGGGAGGCATTTTGGGTTGAAATTTTCGCATGCTTTGTGTCAATTCATGGTGACTTGGAGGTTTTGCCCCTCCCTAGAAATTTTGCCCCCCCCCTGACTTTTTGTCTGCGGACGCCCATGGGTATTTGGTAGATTTTTTCACAGCATGTACGATCGAGAACCCAGGGAAATATGCAGGATCTTTATCGTCAGTTTTTGTCTCAGTTAGGCAGATCAAATCATAGTTCTTTATGTAATGCTGCAATATGTTATATTCAACCTTTTTCCTTAGGACACAAACATTTAAACTCAGTAACCGTAATACTTTAATAGGAAATCTTGAGTGATAAGTATGGTCGTGGGATATATCCTTAGAGAAGTAATTCCCAGAGTCATGATCTAGCTCATCTTCAAGTATTGAAGCCTCGCATTCCTATAGGGTATTGTAACGCAAAATCTCATCAACCTTTGCTTGATTCCAGCCAAGTTTCGCAATATCCCTGGAAGAGTCTAGCACCAATCTTGTATCCTTCCCCTCTATATTAATAGTGCATTTGAGTAACTTCTTGTTTTTCATGATGTTCACTTTTGATTTTCGTTTCACAAATTTCACAATTACTGGTCTGGGATTTTTTTCCGTTTCCTGGAAGACGGTGGCAAGTGCTGATGTCGTTGGTGTTCACTTCTACGCCAATCTTATCAGCCAGGTCGATGACCTTACTTTCTAGCTCCTCGTTATCCCTGTCACTTTCAGGTAGTCCAAAGATTCGTAGGTTCTCTTTTCTTGTATATTGTTCTAACTTTTCAATTTCAGCACCTTGATTAATCATCACTTTTTTCACATCGTGCAGAACCAGTTTCAACAGAGCTTACAACTGACATTTCTTTTTTCACATGTTCCAAAAAAGTATGAGCAGTTGAGGCAATGGCTGTCGAAACTGCCTTCATAATCACTGGTTAAATTTCTTGCATCACCACAGAGATAATAAAAGAAAGCTGCTCCTGTGTATTCAATTTACCTGGTCCACTCGGTTGGGAGGACCCATTGTTCTCCATGCTAGCCTTACAGCTTAGGTCTAGACCTAGGTCAACACTATGTTGAGAGAAGGCAATCCTAACTGCGTCATCGATTGTATCTCGCAAATTAAGTTCCTTTTCTTCCTTTCCTTCTTCTAAAGTGTGAAGCAGTTGACGAGAAGTAATTGCGGAGTCAGTTGACTTATACTTCTTATCGACAGGACGCTCGGGTGTTGAGGAAATCTCGTTTCTTTTAGAGCCTACTTTGTCGCCACCTAGCGAATCTGACGCCATCTTGATTCTAGGTGCTAAATAGTTAAATACTTTCATCTCTGCGGTAAAAAGTGTACATTGAAAGGGATTTGGAGGTTGCTTCTCTTGCCAAAGTATTAGCTCTTCATAATGAGAGTGGACGCCCTTTAAAGGGAAATTTTGTGTTTAAAATGCTAAAGAATAGGAAGAAAATGGCTAAGACACTCTCCAACAATTCAGTCTTAATCAAAAATCCCAGGGCATTCCTTCAAAATACTATGCCCAAGAAGAACCATGGACTCTGGGTGAAAAACTATTCTTGAGCAACGAACAACTGAATTTCTATCCGTGGGAAACTTATTTCATGAAAAGAAAGCTATCACACTGCCTTATTTTTCATAATCTATTACACTGTATCAATAAATATTAGTTTTTAAGGATGAATGATTTTTTCTTGGAAAAAACCGTAATATTTCCCTTTCAAGTAACAATTAACCTTATGCATATGATGTCACAGAGCAGAAGTACTACCTCCTTTGGGGGCAAATTCAACAAACCAACATCGACAAATGCAGGTAGTTGATTTGTCAACCAGTCGAACACACGCATAGTCTGCCACACGTGCAGAGTGAATTCTCATGCGTGCGGCCCCATGTTCCATAAATATTGTTTTGCCACCAAGGATGACGTCAGTGTGTCGTCGGTGCATAAGGTGTATTAGCCATATCATAAAACTTTATTTTCTGAAAGAACTTGTCAAAGAGTTCAAGCCAATTTCTTTACAGCTCACAAATTCAGCGTGGTTAAACTGGCGAGATGCTGGATCCACCCCGTTGGGGTAGAAAAGGACGATTAGCAAGTCCTTCGTGCAGAGTACCCCAGTGGCGTCAACTTTGGATCCTGCTTTGCAACATTCGCTCTTTCTTTAAGTCTTTATAACAGCATACATACGCCGTTGGCTTTTCACTGAGGTCTTTCCATACAGACGACTTGAAAAATATTCCAGCCACGTTCTCCAAGCCCTGATGCACTTACATACTCTTTTCACAGCTGAAGATGTCTCACTTTAAAGCTGATTACTTTTGTTAAAATATGTCTCCACTTTTCAACAAAGCCACAGATAGTTATGTAATGTGAGCAAATTGTTTTGGATTCCTTTCATTTGTTTTATATATTCCTGTTCGTCCTTGAAATTTCCTTTCCTGTATGCAAAATTCGGGCTTCTTCGTCGTTAAGTGTCTCACCGACTTGGCAATCCTAGTGCTTTCTCCTGGAGCGATGTGAAGATCCAGGCTCTCCAGGATAAAATTCAAGAATAAGAGACAATATAAGTCAAGTAATATAATGTTACACTGTGTTTTAAAGGGCCAAACCTTTCACTCTAAACTACAATTTTGATACGGGGGTACCGAAATTCTCAATTGGCTCAACTCTTTGATTGACAGCTAATTCAAACAATGCAGAGCACCAAAGCTAATATTACCCAGCATGAATGGTATTGAGAGTGTTTTAATTATATAAATTGAGTTTTTCTATACTCCCCTTGGTGCAATAAACTGAGATTGTACCTGCAGCTGAGAATGAATTTCAGACAATTGTGAAAGGGCCTTAACTAAGAAGGTTAGGAGACAGTGGCGTAGCTAGGATTTTTTCCAGGGGGGCAAAGGTATGAAATTTCCCCAAAACTTTTCCCGGTCAATGTGTATGTATTTCATATAAAATATGCAAATTTACAAGTATAACAACATTACCATGTTATTTTGTAATATTACCTGCATTTTAATCTTAAAGTATAACATAGAGCAATCGGAAATAACAAAGTATATTATTTTGGTAAACAATATCTGGTTTATTTGTATGTAGTAACGCAGTGGCGTACGCAGAATTTCCCTGAGGGGGGGGGGGGCATGCAGTATGGTCTAAGGGGAGGGGATGTCCGGAAATTTTTTGACGTTTTCAAGGAGCCTAGATGCAAAATGGTGCAAGATTTTCGACTTTGACAGGAACAGTGTTAAAAGTTAATCGCGGTGGTTCATGAGGATAAAACTGAAACTTTTGTGTCTTTACATGCATTCTTATGCCATTTATGCTACCTTACGAAGTAAAACTTGTCATTAAATCTGCACACTTTTAGGCGTCAAAATAAAAGAGCATTTATCGGTACAGGATTGTGGGTTTTCTTGGCCACAAAACGTTATTTTATCATAAAGATTATCTAAGCGGAGCGCCACCATTGGTTGGCGCGGAGCGCAAAGAAAATTTCGAAAATCAGACCCCTCAGATGGCCGAAAATAGCATTTTCCTGACTTATACGAAGAATCTAACGAGCCGCTTTCTTCTTTTGTCTTTTGCAATAAAACGTTCACTTCAAAATATGTTCGCAAACTGCAAAGTGATCAGAGAGTTAAGAGCTAATTTGACCTTACAAATGTAATTTTGCCCAAAAGACTGAACGAAGCGCCACCGCTGGTTGGCGTGGAGCGTAAAGAAAATTTCGAAAAATCAGACCCCTCAGATGGCCAAAAACAGCGTATTCATGTTTTTAAAGAGAATCTAAACATGTAGTCTTTTTTTTTTTATCGATGCCACCAGTGGGAAACAGAGCCTACCATTTTAGGTAAAAATTGGAATTTGACAGAATTTGCCTAGGTCTATTTATAGGAATTAAAAAAAAATGGCATCACTGAAGGACCTTGCAGAGACAATCCTTCCTCTTTGAAAAGTTTTGAAAAATTGGGTGTTCTTATTAGCAATCTGGTGCCACATATGCTATCTTTTGAATAAAATCTGTGTTACTAAAGTTGGACTACGTATTTTTAAGAACAAAGAAAAAATGACATCTGTGAGGGGGGCATGGCCCAATGGTCTCCCCTTCGCACGCCACTAAGGAGGCCTAAGAGTGGCTCGATCACAAAGGATATCCTGTTCGAACAGCAGTCTGCTAATTTGACCTTACAAATGTAATTTTGCCCAAAAGACTGAACGAAGCGCCACCGTTGGTTGGCGTGGAGCGTAAAGAAAATTTCGAAAAATCAGACCCCTCAGATGGCCAAAAACAGCGTATTCATGTTTTTAAAGAGAATCTAAACATGTAGTCTTTTTTTTTTATCGATGCCACCAGTGGGAAACAGAGTCTACCATTTTAGGTAAAAATTGGAATTTGACAGAATTTGCCTAGGTCTATTTATAGGAATTAAAAAAAAAATGGCATCACTGAAGGACCTTGCAATGACAATCCTTCCTCTTTGAAAATTTTTGAAATATTGGGTGTCCTTATTAGCAATCTGGTGCCACATATGCTATCTTTTGAATAAAATCTGTGTTACTAAAGTTGGACTACGTATTTTTAAGAACAAAGAAAAAATGACATCTGTGAGGGGGGCATGGCCCAATGGTCTCCCCTTCGCACGCCACTAAGGAGGCCTAAGAGTGGCTCGATCACAAAGGATATCCTGTTCGAACAGCAGTCTGTTAAGTGTAGAAGGCTACAAGATACCCATTGACCCGTTTATTGTTACACCCCAAGTGAGCAGAAAGCTATTTTCCCGAGCTAGACTGTAAGCCTCCAAGGATTAGGCTAAGTAACAAAATCTAAGTGTGGCAGTTTATCGTTGGCCATGGATTGTTTCAGCCCCATCCATCGTTACGAACACAGAGTAAAATCGGTATAGCTACTACTAGCTTGTAGAACAACATAATAACCCCGGGGGTCTATGGTAGTGACTTGTCAGTTTTCACATCCTTTTACTGAATTCCCAAAGTGCACAACACAGAGACTGTGTACAAGGGGATAAGTTCGGGTTTACAGCCTTTCAGGTAGCGGGCCACTAATTAAAAGTCCCATTGACTTACACACTAAATTAGGCTACTTCCGTGCCCCCTAGCTCCCAGTAGAAGTTTTCAACCAGGACATGCTACCCCTCTGATCGAAGCCAACAATCTCGGCTTCCATGGCACTTTCAAATTTCCATACCATGACCATTGAAATTTTGAGCTAGAGAGCCTTGAATGATAGGGATGTGTTTCCCGCCATAACAGCTACTCAAAAACGGCATTTCACAGAGCGGAGTAATACAATAAAAAAATGGCACTAAAATTGGTCAGATTGTCTTGAATTTTACACAGTATGTATTTCAACTCATTGTCTACAAAATCCAAATGCAAAGCAAAAATGATCATATTTTGTAAGTAACACAATCAGAAACAACATCCCATAAATTTTTTATGGCGCTTTGTCTGTCAGTAAACTTTTCCCCGGACATGAGTATTGGAGTTAGTGGTCCGCTACCTGAAGGCAGTGGCCAAGTTGGATTTTTCCATCAAAAATTTGCACAGGTAATCCCTAGAGTATCCTCACAAAGAATATAAACCCATCATTTCATTTGACAGTCTTCTCTGGGCAGTAAGTCTTAGCGAAAATATACCCCTGATAGGGCAAAATTTGCCGGCAACCTAAAATGCACTTTAATGTACTTGTGAATCCTCTACTGAGTTGCTTACTCATCATTTCTGATCTGTACCAAGACAGTATTGTAATCTCAGCATCTCTGCATATGAGGGTACTCTCAACTTCACTTTTTGGTGCTTCTCACACTTTCACAGACTTGTTTCTGTATCCTGATGTACTGTACATGCTTGCACCATCAACTCTGTGGATAAGAAAATAAGTTGGATTTAGCAGCTTAATTTTCACACTCTTAACACATTATCATAAACATCTGCTTGATTTAACAACAGGCCATGTGATTTCTTATAAATTCTGAAGAAATTTAGGTTATAAATGTGCAACATCTTAATCAATCCAAACAAGCACATGGGAACAGGTGGCATAGAACACCTCGGTACAAAAACACAAAATTTCGAAGCTACAGGACTGTATGGTTGCTACATACGTATGACTACAGTGAAAGGGGTTTCTATGCAGCCATCATGCTTTAAAAAGCCAGATTAGAAGGTCTCTACCTCCTCTTGCATTCAACAAAACAGGGAGCAGGTATCAATGGAGTAGAATTTATTCCATGTGGGTTTAAGAGTCTAACAGTTTGCAATATGCCTACCTTGGCAAACTTCCTCCACCCCTAGCATGAAGACATCAGGTATTTCAGTTGTCTAACTGTTGCTCACCCTGCTTCCACTGTGATCTAGTTAGGCTGCCCTGTCCACAGAGGGCCTTTATACCAAGCCCTAAAGGCCTAAAATGAAAGAACAAAATAAAAGAGACATGGCATTAAAAATAAAAGAAGTTAGGAAAGTTCCTAAATTTAAGGGTATAGGCTAACAATTCACTCTGATCTGTGCTGAATTTTACAGGCAAAACACCTTCCCTCCTCTCCCCCCCCCCCCCACCACCATAGGTCCTAATAGTAGTAGGCCTCGACCTAGGCTACTCATATACAGCCAAGGCTACTCGGGCACCAATTTGTAGCTCCCTAATCCTACCTCTTTTGATGCAAGCATCTTTTTTATTCTTCAAGTTATCCTGTTTTGCCACAGATCCTAGTAGAAATTTCAGTTGGTTGCCGGTAATAATACTTAACTCACTTTTTGAAGTTTATGGCATACCTACACTGTAACGCAACATTCCTGGACACTTCGCTCAACAGGTGCACACAGTTTAACTGCTTTAGGTCCAGTCATTTCACAACCCAGCATGTGTTGTATATACCGAACCACTGTACAAAGTCCACTGTACAAAAACTGCTTGTGGCTGGCTGTTGCTTAGGTACATACCAAATGCACTGAGGCAAGCTACGGATCCCTCAGGATGACATAAATACTTCACTTTTGTCATGCTATGATCTACCCAGAGGATCATGAGCTTGCTAAGTTTTCTATTTGGACGAAATTTTAATGAATTCTTCTTAAATTGGTAAATTTAACAAGAAAACTGATAATTTTGGCCAAAAATGCCACTTTTGGCCCTAAAAATCACTCAAGCATGAAATTGTTCCTCGTCAGCATGTATTTCCATTTTGGAGACCACAAGCAAACATTTAAGACCAATTTTGGGTTTCTAGCTATAAAATTCAAAAATTTCATAACTTGCCTTAAGGTAGCGGGCCACTAATTATAAGTCCCATTGACTTACACACTAAATTAGGCTACTTCCGTGCCCCCTAGCTCCCAGTAGAAGTTTTCAACCAGGACATGCTACCCCTCTGATCGAAGCCCACAATCTCGGCTTCCATGGCACTTTCAAATTTCCATACCATGACCATTGAAATTTTGAGCTAGAGAGCCTTGAATGATAGGGATGTGTTTCCCGCCATAACAGCTACTCAAAAACGGCATTTCACAGAGCGGAGTAATACAATAAAAAAAATGGCACTAAAATTGGTCAGATTGCCTTGAATTTTACACAGTATGTATTTCAACTCATTGTCTACAAAATCCAAATGCAAAAATGATCATATTTTGTAAGTAACACAGTCAGAAACAACATCCCATAAATTTTTTATGGCGCTTTGTCTGTCAGTAAACTTTTCCCCGGACATGAGTATTGGAGTTAGTGGTCCGCTACCTTCAGTGTTAGTTGCACTGTATCAGCTGTTGTTAAATACCTGAATGTGTGCATGTGCACTGAAATGCACTGATCATAACCCCAGTGCGTATACAAGAGAACATTCAATCTGCTACGCGGCGAGGACATTTCTGTGGAACACGAGTAGGGTCGGTTCATGCGACAATGACGAAATCTGAGTTAGTTTGTTGTTGCATGAGAATACGAATTATGTATGAAAAATGCTTATTCTACCAAAGATTTTGAGAAGTTTTTGTAAGAATAAGAAAATTTATCAAATTTCCCCATTTTCATCAAATTTCCCCAAAAATTTCCCCCCTGCCCCCCAGTAGCTACGCCACTGCTAGGAGAATTGGTACTGTTTGGGGTAAGAGAACTGGGCCTTTTCTTAATCTCCATCCGTTTTTTTAATTACAATTAACCTATTCTGGCCAGTTAATTATTTGCACACTAACCTCTGCAGTCGCAACTGCACAACCTTCGCTAAATCTGCCAACCCCTCAAAAGACAAATGACACGAAGACCCTAATACATTAAAATCCCTAAATAAATTAAATTCCTGACTTAACCTGATTTTCCTCTTCTTAAAGTTCTTCCCGATGCAATTCTCACTTCAATCGATAATTAACTAATTTACACAAGACACTTGAGGATCCTCCGTCACACAAACAGTCCCATGGCAAGTCAACAGCGAACATTTTAAAACAAATATTAATTTACGCGCTTCACTTAAAGGCCCTGTTCTCTCACTCCAAACAGTACCAATTCTCTTAACCTTCTTACTGAAGTCCCTCCCACAATATTCTGAAATTCAATCTCATCCAGACACAATCTCAGTTTATTGCTTCAGGGTGAGTATAGAGAAAACTCAATTTATGTAATCAAAACACCCCCAGTGCCATACATGCTGTGTAATATAAGCTTTGGCACTCTGCATTGTTTGAATTAGCTGTCATTCAAAGAGCTGAGCCAATTGGGAATTTCGGTACCCGGGTGCCAAAACTGTAGTTTGGGGTGAGAGGTGTGGCCCTTTAAATAGTAATAGATAATACGTATCCCTGCACTGAATGACAAATGGGAGATATAATCATGGAGCACGTACCGTAGTCAGAACAGGGTAAATTTTCTTTCATAGTTATACTGTTAATTTGGGAAGAGGACCGAGAGAGCTTAGAACGTTACTAGTTTAAAAGACGGATGAAATTATCGCCATTTTTCCTATTCCGGCGCAGCCCTAAAATTCTTTACTTTACCCTTATCCCCACAAACAACAGTGCATGCTGCATCCCAGACCCCCAACCTCAGCTTCCTTATATATTCCTACTACGTTGTCATATTTTGTCCCTCCTTCAAAAAAATAAAATACTCAACACCACCCATTTCTGAAAGGTTGTAGACAGCTTAGCTACATGAGTGCTGGTGACGATTGCCCCTGGATGTGACGGAAAATGAAAATTCTGGAATTTGCCATATGTGACAGTGGCACCAGGCATCAACGAACACAGGTTATGAAGTGATCAATGTTCCATATTCTCGCCTATATAGTCAACCTCCCCAAATTTGTTATAAAGTGTTTAAAAAAACATAAACATTTCCCCTCGGTGAACGCAAATCTGCAATCCCTCATGCAATAGTTCTCGCTCATCTATCAGCTTTGGAAATGTTTCATAGCTCTGGAAATGAAAAAAAAAAAGAAATTTACCCATTGATAGTGACACCAGATTATCAACACCGGTCAAATACAGCGTTGTTTCCCCAGAATTATTCTTTCATACCTTCCTAATGCTCTTCAGTACAACACAAGTTTCATATTTGTACGCTGAGTAACCTGAAAACTAATGTGTTAAATTCACGGCACTTTCTGTGTGATATATTTCAAATCAACACCCAAAGAGTCAAATTCAGAACTCAAAGTTCTCATTTGCAAAGCACTTTTAATAAAAATTGTGCTATATTTTAACATTTGCAAATTGCATTTGAAATAATCAAGTGGGTAATTACATTAAAAGATTGGTAAAGCCAATCATTTATTTAGCCATTTCAATTTTTACAGAAGTTCTCATAATGATTGAAATATGCAGAGTGTAACTTTTCGTTAAAAGTTTGCCAGTTTAGTGTTTGCCGACCCGCTTAGTAGAAAAGACTTCACCAATTTTTTACTCACTGACTGCATTGTCAAGTGGCGAGAGCATCCGACATAACTTCCAACTACGAGGTTGTTAGGTAGAGTTCTGGCCGGCGGGTCATACCGAAGACTAACGGAACCTACTGCCATTGTGGTTGGTGCTCAGCAAAGCAATTTGGAGTTGGGAAAACAATTCAGAGAGCCACTACTGGAAAAGGGGTCGTGACCGGCTCGACTTGAACCACTTGGTTGAAACTGGACCGTAGCACTACATCTAACCCACTGTTACGGCTTGGTCGCAATTCAAACCAATAACAGCGAAAGACCACAGAAGAGCGAGATTAAAATCAACAACTTAATTATTATTCACCTCTTACTTCCTTAAATTTACAACAATTAATCTTAAATCTACTTACAATCTTTTACAGCTTAAGGTATCACTCTTTGTCCAAGGGGTAGTGTGGTTAGCGTCGATTGTACAGCAGCACAGCGTAGGACTCGGTTCCGCGAAGGCAGGATGAAGACTATAGTGATCGGTAAATGGCGACACAATTACAACATTAAGTGGCGAAGCAGGCGTCTGGTCTCGGTATTATCTGTGTATCCTCTGTTCTCTTCTCTCCCTGTCACACTGCTTGCATGACCTTTTATGTATCTGGTAGTTCTTCCAGAAAAGTCTGGAACTCACTCTGATGGAAACGTCTCGTTTGATCTCGTACAAAACAAACAGCGAAAGTTCTGGGCTCAGTAACCCATAACCACAAGTTGGCTATTATTAGGCCATTACATCATACAGTAGTTTCCAGTAGGTGATCGTACATTCTCGTAACCGTGCGAATGTTCTCTGGGGTTACCCGTTCAATATGCTCGAGAGAAAACGCCGAAGCTAGCACTTTCTAGAACTTTCCACTTGCTCGTCCGTGGATTCAATCTGGTTGATGTCGTCTCGTAACACTCCCCCCCCCCCCCCCTTGAAAGAGTTTTGGACGTCTAGGACAAAACTTAGGTTACAATATCTACAATATTACCCTATAGTAATAACTATAGTATTACAGTATGCATTCCAATATCAAGTGGAAGGTGCTATCATAACATACAACTTGTCTAACAATATGATAATACATGAGTAGTAACATCACTAACACATACTGTGCTGCAGGCAACATCAAAGTTTCGAAATTACAGTACGACTTTTAATCTACTCCATCAGATTAAGTTCTTGACAAAGCATCAGGCACAACATTGTCTTTCCCTTTAATGTGCCTAATATCTACATTATATGATTGTAGAAATAAACTCCATCTCATCAATCTCTGATTCTTGTTCTTCATCTTAGACAGAAATGTCAGAGGATTATGATCAGTATATACAATAACAGGGAAACTAGTAGTCCCCAAATAAACATCAAAGTGCTGAAGACCAAGTATCAAAGGTAATCTTTCTTTCTCAATTGTAGAATAATTTTTCTGATATCTGTCAAATTTCTTTGAATAATAACACACAGGGTGATCAACACCATGCTCATCAGCTTGAAGCAAAACTGCTCCTATACCATTGTC
Source organism: Holothuria scabra (assembly GCA_037179385.1). NCBI lineage: Eukaryota > Metazoa > Echinodermata > Holothuroidea > Aspidochirotida > Holothuriidae > Holothuria > Holothuria scabra. The sequence continues at coordinate 24,150,231 of CM074181.1, forward strand.
ACTGGCATCAACTGCCAGATCAAACTGTTTTTCAAAATCAGGAGCAATCAACACTGGCGAACTCATTAGTGCTCTTTTCAATGATTCAAATGCTGCCTGACAATTTTCTGTCCAAACAAACTTTTCATCTGAGAACAAGCGTACATATTCATTGATTAATGATTTCATTTCTGATCTTTGTTTGTCATCTAGATGACTTAACTTCTGATCAAGATTTCTCAATACATCAGAGTTTTTTAACTTATTACACATGTCAGGAACATCATCAGCATTGATCTCATCATTATCATTGAATTCGTGATCAACACTGATGATACATACTTGATCACATGCATCATTAACATTGACATTCACATCATGTACACTTTCATCCTTAGAAATGTCACAATCCTCTCTTTCATAATATTTTTTCATCATATTAATGTGACAAACTCTCTTTGATTTACGCTTGTCAGGTGTCAAGATGACATAGTCTGTGTCATTGATCTTTCTCTCAATGACATAAGGTCCTTGAAAGCGAGCTTGAAGTGGCTGACCAGACACAGGCAAAAACACCAACACCTTCTCACCAGGCTTAAACTCTCTTTCTACAGTGGTCTTATCAAACCACGCCTTCATTTTCTTCTGAGAACTCCTCAGATTTTCTTGAGCCAGTTCACATGCTCTGTGAAAACGCTCTTTAAAGCGGGATACATAATCAAGCAGATGTATGTTTTCACCTGGATCTGATAACCACTTCTCCTTTAATAATTTCAATGGTCCACGAACTGTGTGTCCGAAGACGAGTTCAAATGGACTGAACCCAAGTGACTCCTGTACAGACTCCCTGACAGCAAACATTACAAATGGAATGCCTTCATCCCAATCTTTCTCATTGTCATGACAATATGTTTTTAACATATTTTTTAATGTTTGGTGAAACCTTTCTAAAGCCCCTTGGCTTTCGGGATGATAAGCTGAAGGCTTAATTTGGTCTATGCCTAATTCATACAACATCTGTTGGAATACAGTTGACATGAAATTAGACCCTTGATCTGATTGGATCTCCTTAAGTAACCCAAACAATGTGAAAAATTTAAGTAAAGCTTGTAAGACTGTCCGAGCCTTAATATTTCTTAGAGGTATTGCCTCTGGAAACCTTGTCGAAGCACACATTATGGTTAATATATACTGATGTCCTGCCCTACTCTTAGGTAGAGGACCTACACAATCAATAATGACTCTACTAAATGGCTCTTCAAAAGCAGGAATTAGCTTTAAGGGTGCAGCCGGAATATTCTGATTCGGCTTCCCAACCATTTGACATGAATGACAAGTCTTACCAAATTTGGCCACATCACTCTTAAGCTTAGGCCAATAAAAGTGATTTAGAATTTTGTGGTAAGTCTTATTGACCCCTAGGTGCCCCGCAAATGGCATTTCATGAGCAATACTCAGTATTTCCTTTCGATACACCCTAGGTACCACAATTTGATGGTAAATGCGCCACTCTTCATCTAAGGGTGCATCAGGTGGTCGCCATTTACGCATCAACACATCAAAACGTTCTTAAGGTAAAAACACACTGGGACGTCTTTCGACTCGTCCTCAGTGAGGGCACCAGCAATTAGTGGCTGAAGCTCTTCATCATGTTGTTGTTGGACTGACAACTGGTCTTTATGGAGTGTGTCAGACATGTTTCTTTCCTGTTCTATCCCCTCACCGTGTGTGGGGACAGGAGACTCACAATCCTGAAGATTGGCCATAAAAGTTTGGCTGAGATCAACCCAGGAATCTTCACTTTCATCAATATTCTTTTTAGAGTCCTCTTTGGACTCTGACTCCACTTTTGGGAGTGTTGTTCCATTTTTAGGAACTGATTCCTCAATTTTAGAGGGCGGAGGCTTAAATTTACCATCCTTCTTTTCAGAAATCATACCCTCACTTTTAGAGAGTGGATGTTCAAGATTATCATCCTTACATGATTCCCTACTTGTTTCACTTTTGGAAACTGTATCCTCACTTTTGGAGGCTGGATGTTTAAGATTATCATCCAAAGCAAGCTTTTGCGACATAGCTCTCGTGACAGCACAGGCTGGGAATAAATCTGGAAATTCCTTTTCTAATTGCTCTGTGTTGTTATAGTCACATGGTTTATCTGTTCACCAGCTAGGTCATTGCCTAGCAACAGAGATACCCCTTTTACAGGTAGAGTAGGTCTGACCCCTACTATGACCGACCCAGAAACTAAATCTGACTTCAAATTAATTTTGTGAAGAGGGACAGAAATAAATCCACACTCAACCCCCTGAATTAGTACATTTGCCCCTGTGGAAGTAGAGTCCGTTAATGGCAAAACTCCATCAAGAAGCAACGACTGAGTTGCGCCCGTGTCACGCAAAATTTTAATTTTGACGGGTGGATGAGCTGAATCCCCATCTAGGGAAATAAAACCCTCAGACACGAATGGAAGGTATTCTTCCTTAATTTGGTCCTTAGAATTAGGCCGTAAAGTCACGACTACCTCTGGAGAATTTTCTGCATTGGCTAAGGCATTTGGAGCTGTTTCAGTCTCCTTTAATTTTGCCAATTGAAAGCAATTTGCCATTATGTGGCCCTTTTTGTGACAGAAACCACAAACTATGTCATTAAAGGCAGCTTTATTTGAGCTGACCTGGTCGTTCTTTTGACGACTAGAATCTGGTTGTCTTTTACCAGAATTTGTTGGAGAGAGGGAACCAGACTGAGATCCACTAATTTTACCTGCTGTGTCACCACTAGTACCATTGCCATATTTTTTATTTGGCCTATTAAACTGACTCTTGTTTTGAGTCTGACCTACTTTACCAAACTTATGGGTAAGTGCATACTGATCAGCCAAATTTGCCACTTCTTTCAATTTGTCTGCCTTTTGTTCTTCAAGGTGAGTCTTTATGTCATCACTCACACACCGTTTAAATTCCTCGACCAGCATCAGTTGTCGTAAGGCTTCAAATGTGGAGACCTTTTTAGAATCACACCATCTATCGAAATGCCTTTCCTTTTGATAGGCAAACTCTACATATGTTTGTGTATCCGCCTTACGATATTTTCTAAATTTTTGGCGATACGCCTCAGGTACTAATTCATAGGCTTGTAATATGGCCTTTTTAACTTTATCGTAATCCATGCTGTCCTCTATTGACAGAGCGGAATACACTTCCTGGGCCTTGCCAGTAAAATTACTCTGAATGAGTATCGACCATTTATCTCTGGGCCACTTTAATTGTTCACCCAGTTTTTCAAAGTGGTTAAAAAAATTTCTCCACATTATCCTCCTGAAATTTGGGCACAAATTTTACGTGCTTAGAGACATCAAATCGCCCAGTATCCATGCCTATTTTAGGTTCTGGGCCTTTTAAGACCCCTAACTCCAGTTGTTTCAACCTAAATTCATGCTCTCTAGCCTTTTCCCTTTCTTCTTTTTCTTTTTGCATCTCCAATTCTTTCAATCTAACCTCCTTATTCATTTCCAACTCAAGCTTTTTCAATTCAAATGCATTGTCAGTTGGCACGGTCATGATTGTCTCAAGCACTGTAATTGGCAGAATACTTTCATCTACCAGATACTCTACAATGTATCTCTTAATCTCGTCCTTCCGCATTAATGGCTGAAATTCAACCCCACAGTGTTTTGCGACTTTTACAATCTCAGACTTTTTTAGTGAGTTAAGCTTCTCAATTGAGGGGCTAGCCACGAATTCATCTAAATCGAATGACATTTTGAGGTTGTGTCAAACACTCACAAACAACTAAGAAGTCTGGACAACACAGTTGCAAATTACAACGAAATTTCTCGAATTTTCCACCTGTTAGTATAATTCTTTCCCGGATGTTAGGCCACCAATTCTGTTACGGCTTGGTCGCAATTCAAACCAATAACAGCGAAAGACCACAGAAGAGCGAGATTAAAATCAACAACTTAATTATTGTTCACCTCTTACTTCCTTAAATTTACAACAATTAATCTTAAATCTACTTACAATCTTTTACAGCTTAAGGTATCACTCTTTGTCCAAGGGGTAGTGTGGTTAGCGTCGATTGTACAGCAGCACAGCGTAGGACTCGGTTCCGCGAAGGCAGGATGAAGACTATAGTGATCGGTAAATGGCGACACAATTACAGCATTAAGCGGCGAAGCAGGCGTCTGGTCTCGGTATTATCTGTGTATCCTCTGTTCTCTTCTCTCCCTGTCACACTGCTTGCATGACCTTTTATGTATCTGGTAGTTCTTCCAGAAAAGTCTGGAACTCACTCTAATGGAAACGGGAAGTGATAAATCGCGGCCCTCTTGCAACCACTTCATATTAATAAGTTGTTACGTCAATGTATAAATATATATATATCATGTCTTGCCGTTGAACAGCTCACAGCGACGTAAGTAGAAACTAAGTTCGGAGTCATGATGATAATAACATGTTCCACTGTTCTTGTGCGCGATCGACGGCTGAATCTGGGTTTGACAGGACCCAAACGGTGTATGGTAATTGTCAAATTGCTTTGATTCAGTTGGAAGAAATTATCAAACTATAAAAGCACTAACTCAGATTAGGCATTCAAGTGTATATGTAGTGACTGCTATGGAACTACAACTATCCATACAGTGGCACAACAGACATGTGGATAATCGTGAATAATCGTAATATAGCTTCTTAGTCGGGAAGGGGTGTAAGTTTTGGTTTCGTCGAACGGCCCTTTGTCGAGGGGCGGGAGTACTTAAGAAAAAAAAGGAGAATTCGACCCAACTGATAATTCCATGTCACCGACCATGTACCCTAGATAGGATATATCTCCATTGGCGTACGAGCTAGGGAGCAGTCTGCCCCTCTCCGCCCTCTCCGACTTGAAAAATCCACACATTCATGGGCGTCCGCAGGTATGGGCAAGGGGGGGGGGCAAGTTGCAAGGGGGGGGCAGTTGCCCCCCCCCCCGGAAAATCAAAAATTTGAAAAAACGTATAAAAATCAAAGCAAAACCCGAACAAAACGTGTTTTACAAGTTTCTATGCGAAAATAGGCTTTAGAAATGCCATTTCCGGCGATCTGGCGGGGAGGCATTTTGGGCTGAAATTTTCGCATGCTTTGTGTCAATTTATGGTGACTTGGATGTTTTGGCCCTCCCTAGAAATTTTGCCCCCCTGGAAATTTTGCCCCCCCCCCCCCCGACTTTTTTCGGAGGACGCCCACGCACACATTCTAGAATGTGGCGGGAAATTGGAAAAATTAGGACATGCAGGGATTTGCAAAAAATCGAACAACCACTGGAGTTTTAAAAAATGGCATTGTTTTTCCGAAAATTCCTTGACGTGCCCGCAATCTGAAAAAAACCTGCCATAAATTGCCGTACTAGAATTCATGAAAAGCAAAGATTCCAAAAATTTGCTATACATCCGGCAGCGCAAAAGTATTATTCGTGAGCCTTCCAGTTTTTACTTCACACTTTTTCACAACACAATACCCGTAATGGTAGAATATCCAAATTCTTTCAAGCTTTTACCGGAAAACACAAAATTAAATGATCATAATCAGGCCAGGGTAACATATTTCACAATAATCAAAGAGATATAAAATCGGGACACATTTGGGAGCCTATCGCCTAAAATCTCAGGTAAACTTTAAACAGTATTAATTCTCCTAGCCTTCTTACCACTGGCGTAGACAGGGTGCCATGGCCAGTGGCGGATTTAGGCGGGGGCGCACCCTGGCGCCCCCCTAAAATTTTCCAAAGCTTATTTTTTACTTTCACTAAATAGATCAGTTAGCCTACTTGTTTCTACATAATGTTGTATTATCTTATAATTTTCAAACTACGTAAATATAATTGTTGCAAACTAATAGCAATCTAGAGCACACAGTTCCAAGTTTTCCTATAAAATGTCAATAGAGTGATATCAAAGGTCTCAACCGTATTTCGGACTACGCTTTATGTACTAGAACACTAAGCTTTTTCTTACAATTCATATGCTATTTGGGTTCATCAGATGTATAGTCACGGTGTATAGAATGTATAAAAAGCGCATGGCCAAACTTCACATGAGCTTAATGTCTATGTTCACTTATTTTATACAATCTCTGATCCCGTTTCTTACTTTTTTCATGAACTAGGGAGTATTTTCAATAAATCTATTTGTCACACAAACCAGACAATTAGGAGAAACGTTCTGTTCTAATATGTGCAAAATGTGAAGGTGGTTTAGGAATGGTTGAATTATGCTCTTTTGCTTTTAGCTTAAAATGTAAATGAGGGAAAAATTATTTTCAGGATGGCTTTGCTTTTTGGAAAGTTCTGTTTGATCATTGATAGTGAGCTCAAGAAATATGGCGGAATATGTGTTTTAATGTAACTTTCCATGTTATCATTAAAAACAAGTAATTATGGTGTCTGTTGCACTTGATCTTATTTTACGCCTTCCGGATGTGTATGCTTATCAATATATTTTGAATAATTCTTATTAAAATTGACAATAAACTTAATAATGCCAGAACTCCCATGGTCACTAAAACTTAGTTATTTTTTATGAGAAAGTCGACTGAGTGCTAAATTAGAATGATTTCTGTCATAAATGTAATTTTACTAGTATTTTTCCTTTTACATTGTATTATGGAAAAATTCTGCTATCCCGAGAAAGTGGAAACTGAATCTACATGCCACTAATGAAATCAATGATAACGCAAAGCGTTTGATCTCTCATGCACATGACAATAGAGGGGTTTATTTCATCAATCGAAAGACTTTAAAAGCTGCGATCTCAAATATGAATCTTACAGCAGTGCATCGTGTTCTTGGTCAGATATTTTCACCACCGTCTTTGTAGCTGCTGGAGACCTCAAAATTCAATTCTTTCAGTTTTTTTACGCTCATAGAA